>JAWZSL010000005.1:29796767-31046767 GCA_034769285.1 Lutjanus argentimaculatus | reverse complement strand
TGCAGTTCTAATCATAGACTCTGGAGGAGCAATAAGATGGTTTTTAGATACAAAAAATCAATTTTTAAAATGATATTTTGTGTCAGAATATTGATTTTATTGGCACGTATTGATGTAATAAGTGGGATAATGTACAGTGAGCAGGTCATTATTGTGAAAAAAAAAAAACCCAAAAAAACTCTCAGACCTCTCTGCTTCACGACGGGTTCCTGCAAAGGATCCTGAGCCCATGAGGTTGTGGTCTCTATTCTGTCATCTCAACAACACTACTGTGTGACTGAATGTGCACTTCACTAACCAGTTTGGCTTCTGTGTTTTTGGTTCCTCGTTCCCAGAGGAACGACGAAGGGAAGGATCACTCTTGATTTTTCCCCCTTCGCCAAGCAAAACTGTTTAACAATACAATGAGGGTAAGTCAAAAAGCGGATGTTTGAACTTGTGACTCTGTACAAAGGTCAGTTTTATCATTGATTTGATTGTCTTCAGGAACAAATAATTTCTTCAGAACTGAGGTCATAAGTTCTGCAGCCTCTCCACCCAGAAGTATATTTAGTTTTGCATGTTGTGTTGGTGTTATTAATAGTTTTTTTAATGTGTCACATGACCTTCCAGTGTGTCTCTTCATCTTTAAATCAATCTGTATGTCTGTCTGTGTTCTCCTGTACTCTTAAAAACAAAGGTACTAACTAGTTCTTCAACTTGTCCCCATACAAGAACCATTTTTGGCTCCTGGTAGAACCTTTTATAAAGGTTCCACCTGAAATCCTTTCATAAAGTTCTACCTAGAATACCTAGAACCATCTACGAAAGGTTCCACCCAGAACCCCCTATGAGAGGTTCTATAGAGAGAACCATGTATAATGTAATGGTTCAACCAAGAACCCTCTCTGGGGGTTCTATCCAGAACCTTTCCACTTTTGGGGTGCTAACAAGAACCCATCCAGGGGGGTCTGCAGAGAGCCTTTTGATATTCCAAGGGTTTTATCTAGAACACATTCAGGGTGTTTATGGGGAACCCATTCAGTGGTTTCTTTTGAGAACCTTTTTATATTACATGGGTTACATCTACAACCCACTCAGGGGATTATACGAAAACATTTTGATATTCTAAGATTTTTTTTTTTTTAATCCAAAACACACTCAGGGTTCTACAGGGAACCTTTTTATACTGCAACGGTTTTATCAGAAACACAGCCGGGGTCCTTCCAAGAACCTTTTTGTACTCTAAGGGTTCTTATCTAAAACCCACGTAGGGGGTTCTAAAGAGATTTTTTTTACATTCCAAGGGTTTTATCTATTACATGTTCGGGTTCTACACAGAATTTTTTTATATTCTAAGGTTTTTATCTACAACCCACCTAGGGGTTTCATCTAGAACCCACTCAGAGGGTTCTACTGAGAATCTTTTTATGTTCCAAGGGTTTTATCTAGAACACACTGAAGTGGTTCTACAGAGAACCTTTTTACACTCTAAAGGTTTTATCTAGAACACACTCAGAGGGTTCTAATGATAATCTTTTTGTATTACAAGGGTTTTATCGAGAACCCACTCAGGGGGTTCTACAGAGAACCTTTTTCATGTCATGGTACAAAGAAGACTTGATAAAATAGATTGCCAAAGATTTCAACAACCCTTGAAGAACTCTTTCGTCAAAAAAGTGTTCTTTGGATGAACAGGTTTCTTAATACTGTAGAACCCTTAGTCTAACAGAGAACTCTTCACAACATCTTTCTTCAAAAAAGGGTTCTTCAGTTGGTTCCCTGTAAAACTTCAGTCCTTCAGGAAGAACCCTTGTGGAACCCTTATTCCTCAGAGTGTGTTGTATCAGTGTATCCTGGCCTGTGTGGCAGCAGTGGTCAGCTCTGCCCTGTGTTATTGTCTTCTGCCGGCGTGGATGCCAGCTTGTTACTGTAGTGATCCTCCTTCCAAGCCCGCAGTGTTTTTTTGGCCGAGTGTTTACAAAACCAAGTAAGGCCAGCTTTTAAGAGGCCGGGGGACAGGCATCCTTGGGAATGTTTTTTGAAATCGTCAGGGCAAAACTCGAACAGCACATTACGGTCACATGGGAGTGAGTAGCCGCTTGGTCCAATTTGTCAAGTTGATCCCGAAAGGAGCCACTGATCTCACTTATCATCTCATCTGCACAGGCCACAAAGAGAAATACTCCTAATTTCTTAGGTAATTATGATAAACAATTTATCTGTGGGTAACTTGAAGAAAATGTTTGATGCCACTTTTAAGTGGTTGAGAAATGACCCATCCAAAACCAAAATCTTTTGTATTTGGATGAAGACCAAGTTTGAAATGTATGACAACATAACCTCATAACCTTTTACTACACCACATGCTTTTTATAAATTTACCATAGCGATATGGTCTGTTAACTATCTATTTTGAATTCACTGATGATGGTGTATTAATGCCATGCAGATCTCTGGATCTCTTCTTTGAAAAGAGGTTTTGAAACACCACTGAAGAGAAACAGAGCGTGTTTGTGAACTTCACAACTGTATTCAACAAAGAAGAGGCATTAAATAAAACGAACCATTGAGATATGATGTAGCTGAGATAAACATAGGTAAACATAGGGGACTTGGCAGAGGTGTAGACTCGAGTCACATGACTTGGACTTGAGTCAGACATTTGATGAGTTTAGACATGACTTGACAAAATCAAAAAGATTAAATCAAATCCACACTAGCCCGGGACCGTGAATATAAGCCCCGCAACCCAACCCGCACGTGTGATTAAACACACAGTCACTCACTTGTGTTCTCAACTGGTGCAGCAGCTGTGCATCAACAGCTGTGCACCTGCAGCTGTGCACCTGCAGCTGTCGATGTGTTGCCATAGTGACAACGAGCATCACTTGCAGCCATCAAAAGCTACTTTTTGAAACTGTCTACAAGCAGTAAAGCCTTCATCGCTGTCAGATCAAACAGTAACATCCCATTGTTTGGCAGGATGTGGGGTCAAAAGTTGTGCCAGAGACTTTCACTATAAAACCCTGGTGGCAGTTGATTTGGTCTGATATTACTGTATTAGCAAATATAAATGTTAAAAAGACTGCACAATCATTTTCATTCCTGATTTCTCCAGGGAAAATAACACTACTGTACTGTATCATAAATTTCATACACATAAATGTATGTGTTATATTATTGTTCTCACCTGCTGCCCGCCCGCAATTAGTTCTTTTTTACCTGTGCTGATTCCCATGAATTTATATGAATGGACTTTTTACCTGTTACACAGCATTTTTGCAGGTCACCCGCGCCTGAGTACCCGACCCAGTGCAGAACTCTAATCCACCCCACCTTCTACAAATGCAACTTTCTCGCTCTGTAGACTTCTTCTGCGATACTTACTATGCCCACTAGAGGTCGCCACCTAACAAACAGAATTATGGGTCAGGATAAGCTGCGTGCACATGCAGCCAACATGCTTGTTTCTCTGGTGAGGACGGGCTGAACAACAATGACTAGTGACTAAAGTTGGACTTGAGCCGTTTGACTTGAAAATACTTGAAACCTTCTCCCAAGCCCAGTGTGTTATTTAAAAAGTGGGTTACAAATCAGTTCATTTCCCTTCATTTTCTCTCAATGGAAAAAAAAAAATGTCAAAAAAAATAAATTGCAGTCTGAATAATGTGTGAGAGGAAAATTACAGAGACACAACAACTTCAATCTTTGTTCAGCATTTGAAGTTGCACAAAGAACGGTAAGTTGACACTTTGTTGTTAAAATGGCATTTATGTTTGCATGTTATGGCATGTTTAGGACTCAGGACTTGTCAGTCTTTACTTGGGACTTGCTTGTCTCGACTCTGTGTAATGTACACTATACCAATACCAGTTAGCAGAGGGTACATTCTTTTAAAGGGTCAATATTACATTATATACATATTTTTCCTCTTGTCTGTAGTTTGTTCTGGTGAGAGCTGCAAAGTTTTGGAGATATCTGACGCAGAGATGTAGAGAAACTTCATGAAACTGCTCACAACAAGGTCTGTGGATTATCTTGAGTAAGTGGGTCATGGTTTCTGGAAAGAGACATTGCTGTTGAGTTTTTCAAATATATTTTTCGTAGCCTTGAGCACCACAAACCGTATGCCATCTCGTTCCATTATATTTGAGAGAGAGCAGACGTCTCTACAGCCGATATCTCCTAAATTTAGCAACTTACACCAAAACAATCTGAATAAACAACACTATAGGCCAGAGAGTGTATTTTTGATTTTGGGGCAAATTTTCAAAGACAAGCTGGTGCGACAGTACAGTTGTCTCTTCATCATCATTCCTGGGTCACATGGCAGGGGGCCTTTCACAGCTCTTGACAACTGCAGAGATGGAACGAATGATCACAATAAGAGAGCCCACACAGACTTTCGCTCCTCTGAGACAAAGTAGGGCGGTGGTGCAAATTAACCAATGAAAACACAAATTTTGAACACAGAGAAGTCCATTATCAAACGTGCCAAGCAAACGTGCTCACAACAGTGGAATTAGAGAGGCATCAAATGTTTTCACTTTCTCTGGGAAAACATTTATCTTTGACAGATCACACATTTAATTATTTGGCCTGGAGTCTGAGGTCAGGAAGGGACATCAGGGCTCGCATCCTGATCACAGATGTAGTCCAGCCGGGGTCATTCAAAGTGCCATGTAGCTCTGTCTCCCTTTCCCACAGAAAAGAGGAACAGTAGCTCAGGAGAAGGCAGACGCAATCTGCTGCAAGATTTTGCAATCATGACCGTTTTCATATCATATCAGCGTTTATTTTTATTGTGCTGCTGGCAGGGCTGCCAACTTGAGGGGGGCACTGTTTCAGTCTCAGTTGGGTAAAGGGAAGGTCCAAAATGTTTAAAATTAGAGGGTTTAAAAAAATACCTGACACATACCTAAACTACCCTTTAATAACAATACCTGAGTAAATGCACATTCCACCACTGACTGTACCAATCAATATATGAGCTGTTTTACAAAGAATCTGCATCTTAAATCAACATAAATAGCAAACAGGGACAGATAGCCTTTAACTTCACCACATAATACCATGCAAAAATAAACTACAAAAAAGAGAAGACATGTTTCAACATACAGAAAGTTTATTTTTCCTCTTTTTTTCATGAGAAGTAGATTGTCTAGCCCTGTGGTACATTGCGTTACATATACTTGCATTATGATCTCTTGAACATAACTTTCTGCTTACACATCATTACCATGTCACATAAATCTACACATACATTCCCTTTCGTGTCTCAACTGGCTGTCATGGCATTCAGTGATTTATGGCACGTCCTAGTTTATAAAGGGGATCAGTGTTGATAAAAAATAACTGCCTGAAAACAGCATGAATGTTTAAACAGAGAGGCAGTTATTGGAAAGATATGCTGCTGACCCTTTTCATGTTACTCAGGAAAAGAAAACAAGAATGTTTCCAGATAAAAACTGTTTGAAAAGCGATTTCCTACCTCAGTTCCTACTTCAATTAAAATGCTATTTTCCGCAAAACAGACTGACTCAGGCAGTTTGTCTAGTTTATCCAACATGGTATCAATTTACTGCAAGCTAATGATCCCTGTATTCATTTCGGCTTCTTCCAGGGAACTCGCACATATCTTCATATCTGTCTCTACCTCTTCCTGAACTCAAACTCAGTCTCTTTCCCCATATTTTCATTCTACTTGTTAATACAAGTTGCAGCTGTTCAAATCGGCATAAGACATTTCAACGCTTTAACAATTCCAAGTGATATCGCTCACGTATAAAAGAGTTTTTGGTGATAAGATCAATCCTCGTAAATACCACTTGTATTGGACAGCGTTTGAACTGATATTCAGCAGATGTAGCCACCGTGAAATTAGGTTTGTAATGTGCAGACTGACAAAATACTGTATACTTTGGCAGAGGCACCATGCCCATTCAAATGCAAGGGGGCAGGGGGCTGGGGTAGAGTTTGAGATCTAGATTTTTTAAAAAACTTTTATTTAATTATTTTCATTTTTAATAATATGTAGTTATGATCATTTCATAATATGAGTCAAATGTGTTCTTCAAAGTGGGGGCCTGGGCCTCCAGGGGGCGCCAAAGGGGGACTCTTCTTTGCCATGCCCATCTTTCTAATTGTCTGCCAATCAATTAGCTATCTTGCAGCAAGCTAGCTAGTGCTAACTCACAAACATAGACATATTTTTGAAAATGAAAAGACCTGTCAAATGAACGGCTCAGCCCGCAGAAGCTCAGCGGTAAAAAATCCAGAGAACTCGCAAGTATGATAAAGCATACATGAAGTATGGATTTACTGACCCACATAAAAATGGCTATGAGCCCCAAATGCATTCTTTGCCTCGAGACCCTCTCAAATAGTGTTTAAAACCGTCTAAACTTGAACAGCACTTGAAACAAAAGCACTCAGCAGAGGCTGACAGTTGACAGTTGACTTTGGGTTTTTAAAGTAAACCAAACCAGAAGCTAATGCAGTTTGGGAGGGCCTTGGCATAGAAAAGTTTGGGAACCCCTCTCATATATCAACCTGAAAAGATAAAAGTCACACACACCCTTTCAGTATGATATTGTTTTTTCCAAAAAGTTGGAGGATGAAATTGGAACTGACATTTGGACACAGCACTCTGTTGCACATCAGTGCAGGGTGACGGTGAGCTGGTGAAGTGGTCAGTAGAGCATCAATCCATTTTTCAAACATGTGAAAATGAAATGCCTGAATGCAGTTGTTCAGCTTTCAGTAAATGATGGCTGATGTGGTGGTCATTCCTCTCGAGGCAGAGAGGACCTAGACAGGGAACTTGGAGAGCGTGAGGGATTCCTTTTGGAGTCTTGCAGACAGACGTTATGCAGGAATGAAAATCCTGAACAAGGACTCCAATGCCTGCAGAATTTTGGCTTGCATGACGTCCCTGTACTGTATGTTCTAATGCGTACATTAATTTTTCACAAATATTAGACAGAATAAATTCTTTGCTTTGGATGTAGGGATGGCAATCTGTCTTTGGAAATATCTGAAAACTACAGGATGGATTGCTTTCAAATTTTGTTCAGACGTTTATGGTTCAAAGAGAATGACTCCCACTGACGCTGGTGATCACCGGACTGTTCCTCTTGCACCACCATGGGTTGACATTTTCCCAACAACTAGATTTTTTTCTGCTTTGGTTTTATGACGAGATACCTGCAAAACTAATGAAATTCCTGTCATCCTCATCTGTAGTTTGTCTTTAGCAATGCTAGCATGCTAACATTCTAATCTAAGATGGTAAACATGGTAGACATTACACCTGCCAAACATCAGCGTGTTAGCATCGTCATCGTGAGCATGTAGCATTTAGCTCAAAACAACACTGTTAGTCTTCTTTGCATCTTTTTTCAAATTCTCAAGTTGCATAACATATTTTTTTTCACTGAGAACTGCTTCATATTGATTGTCATTCAATGCACAATGGAAACAAAAAAGAAAATACCAAATTAATGTCCAAATAATAATAATACAGTACACATAGCAGCTTTCAGTATGTGAATGAATACAAAACATTTATGTCTAAAAGTGTGAACATGCCGCACTGTGATGGATTTGAAGCACCCTTCACCTAAAATGTTACGGCCTGCATCCATCATAGCCCAAGGCATGAATCACATAATTATTTGCAGACAAATAATAAGCAAACCATTATCATATTATCGTGTTTGTAGCATTTTTGAAGTCAGGCTATCAATTAATCTTTTCAAAGCTCTATCAGGGAGCAATTCTTTCCGTTCTACCTTGCTAATAAACACGCACATTCTCCAAAACTATTCACTCCAAGAGACAGTGGTGGGTGGCCAAATGTGTGTGTGTGTGTGGGTGTGTGTGTGTGTATTAAGAGGGCGCGGACCAGCCCAATCTCACATATACTAGTGCTTCTCAATCCTGGCCCTCAGGGAAGCCTGAAAATGACCTGATCATTTGAATCAGGTGTGTTGGAGCAGGGAAACACCTAAAACATGCAGGGCAGGGGTCCCTGAGGACCAGGATTGAGAAACACTGCTGTAGAGGATACCATGTCAGTGTCACGTTTTGCTTCTCCTATAGGGCAGGGTGGTTAGGACTTTCACACACGAGATAAGAGTTTGTTTCCCATGGGAATTATACAGTGAAAGTTGATTGTTTTAAGGAAGTAGCTGTTTTAAACCAAACCATGACCTTTTCATGAACGTAACCAAGTAATTTTATTGCCTAAACTTAACCAAACCGTAACAGAAATGACATCTCAGCAAGCTTTATTATTATTAACTTTTTTGCAGAATGAGAGCCTGTGCACTTTTCTCGCCTGGGTGAGGCAAAACGTGACTGTCATGGTGGATTGGGGGGCCTGCACACTTTGGAGTGATACCAGGCCGCACTGACTGGCCATCGGAGCACCAGGAAAATTCAGTCTCATCTGCTTTTAACCTGATGGCATGGTACCTGCCTGTCATCACATGTGGTTGGTAAAGGGGGACAAATCCCCCCCGGCTTCTGAGAGTGCCCCTCAAAACATGATTTCTAAATGATTATAATTTAAAATATATATTTAAAATAAGTTGGGTGAAACTAAGCGCTGTGCAAGACCAGTCAAAACCTATACGTCTGGCTACGTGGCAAACACTTTGTCACAGGTTAGTTCAGTGTTTCATAATCCTGGTCCTCAGGGCCCACTCCCCTGCGTGTTTTAGGAATTTCTGTGCTCCACATCTTATTCAGATCACTATCAGGTTTCTGCAGAAACTTAATGACGAGCTGATCAGCTGAATCAGGTGCGTTGGAGCAGGGAAATATCTGAAACACGCAGGGCAGTGGGCCCTGAGGACCAAGATTGGGAAACTTTGGGTTACTAATAATGTTACATTATACAGTATATGATGTATGTGCTTGTATATTGAAGTGAATCAGAAGATAGTCTTGTCAGTAAACTTTTTGCTGTGAAAAAATATGGTCCTATCAAACAGTCTGTCCACTCGAAAGACCGTTGGGAGCAGAGGTTACTTTAGCATTAAGAATTCACATTAATTGAGCTGACCTAATAAGGAACCTTGTAAACAGCAGGAAGTAACGCAATCGACCACCGTTTTCTCATAATAAAAGGTCACATAATAAGCACAAATGGGATCTGTGCCCTTGACAGCGTGACGTTTGCATGGTCGAGTAGTGTGGAGAAAACACTGGCCGCACAGGAGAGCAAGAAAAAGAGAAAAGGTGGAGCTTTCAAGGAGCAGACGAAAGGACAAAAGCCCTGGAGAAAAGTGTTCCTACATGCTGCTAAATTATATTCACAAGGTTAATGTTTGAAAAGAACAAAACATACTAGCAAGGCCACTCTTGTCACCTCATAATGTCACAAGTACCCTTCCTGAGTTTATTGTATGTTGTAAAAAACTAATAAATGGTATTAACACTCAGTCATGCTAAGTAGGAAAGTAGGAGATATACAGTATATTGAAAATAATGACCTGTGCATGCTCTTCTGTCAGGTGGAAGTACCTCCGGAGCTTCATGATGATCAACAGAAGTCCAGTCGGAGCTCTGAGGATATGCCAGGTTCAAAACAAACACTCACATGAATATTTATGTCTGCAGCCTTAATTATGCAAGCGGAGGTGTGATTGACAAACTCCTGAAACTGAGGAACAAGCCTGTGCTGAGGTTAGATTTACAGTTATTCCTGGGAAATATTATTCCAGTCCAGCAGTAATTACCTGTGCAGAGATCAATAACATAGGAGCTGCAATGTGTCCAGGAGAATCTGGATTTCATTTTGGCAGACTCAGGCTGTCTGAAGGGCAGGGGCAAAAGAAATTAAAAGGTCACCACTTAGAGGGCACTTTATCACGGTGAAAAAACATTAATCCTAATACATATACAGGGAACTATTTAAGTATTTAAAGGCACATAGAGGCCAAATAATTTTCTCGTATGTAGGGTAGCCTATGGCCCTGCATTGTGTTTTCTCCATTAGAGGGGCACTTTGTCACATTTTGTTCACTAGAAGGGTACCCTAGAGAGCACTTTAGCGTGTTTTGTCCACTTGAAAGGCGTCCCAAAGGGCATTTTATAATATTTTGTCCGATAGAAAGGCACTTTGCCACATTTTGACCTCTAGGAGGGCACTTTACCATGATTTGTCCACCAGAAGGGCACTCTAGGGGGCACTTTAGCACATTTTGTCCACTAGATGAGCACTTTACCATGTTTTGTCCCACTAAAGGGTCACCCTAGAGGGCACATTACCATGTTTTGTTTACTAGAAGGGCACCCTATGGTACACTACCATGTTTTGTCCACTAGAATGGCACCCTGGAGAGCACTTTTCCATGTTTTGTACACTAGAAGGGCACCATCAAGGGCACTATACCATATTTTGACCACTGGAAGGGAACCATCGTGGGCACTTTACCACATTTTATCTACTAGAAGGACACCCCAGGGGGCACTTTAGCATGTTTTGTCCACTAGAAGGGCACCCTAGAGAGCATTTTATAATGTTGGAAAGGCACTTTAGAGGGCCCTTTACCATGTTTTGTCTACTAGAAAGGAAGACACTTCACATTTTATCTACCATAGGGGCATCCAAGAGGTCACTTTTGCATAATTTTTTCAAACATGGGAACCCCCCCGAGTCTCCCCACCTGAGCCCACCAGTGTTTACCACCTTCACATTTATGTGTGATTCAGTTGAAATTTGATCATGTGATGATCCACAAGTTATGACTTCAATTTACGGGTGATGGCTCTGGGATTTTTAAGAAATAGTGATACAGCACAGAGACTGTGAATCTTAAGAATTTGGAAAGGAATTTGCTGTCACATACTTTAGCGGCAAAAAACTTAAATGCCAGTTTGTTGGACTTTGGCTTTGCAAAAACTCAGTGACGTGCAAGAATGTCTAGACAGGACACTTGGCTTTGCACACAACGCTGTGTTGAAATATAACGTCATTATACTCTGAATCATTTTAAGAAATCTGGTCAAATCATATTCCCAAGCCACACAAATATGTCCCCGTGCCCTGGAATGTGCCACATTGCCAAACTGCCACGGCGGGGTCAGCGGTCTCTCTCTTAGGGATTTACTGATGGTAATGAAATTGGACATGGGAACGTTTGCAAGGTGGTGATAATTTGCAAAATGGATAACAAGTTGAGAGCATCTTTGCTGGTAAGCGGAGTCTTTTATCTGAAACTTAATGACTCAGGTCATCCACCAATGTGGAGAAAAAAATGTTGTCACCTGAATGCGTGGTGTTAATACGAGGTGACGTGTGTGGGCAAACTTTCCAGACCACATGTTTGTGACATAGATCAATTTTACTTTCTCTTTATTTACTTACTTTCTTCTTATTCTTTGTGTGAAAATGGTCTACGCAGAAATCATGTCTCCATTTTAAAATGTTCTGGGCCTAAATATGATCATTTTTATATCCATGTGCATACGGTCTTCACCAGTTCAAGCATGAAATGGACCTGTACTTTGAAACACTAAAAAGATTGACAAATCAGAAGCCGTCAGGACTTTATCTGCAATGTCTTTTTAAAATTGAATCACTGAATAAAAGAAGTTTGGGGGGAAAAAGAAAGAAAATTGTTCAGGTTGATTTGTGGTCAGTCATTAATCATGTGTATAGGGACCATTTAAAATACAAAAAAAAATGCCAAAAAATAATATGATAAATGTGCAACAAATAAATAAATATCTTTTCTCTGTATTTCCACATGTATTTAGTTTTGAGTTAGGCCATTTATGATCACATTATTATATATACACATACTTATTTCTACTTTTATTTCCACATCCATCCTTCATTACCACACAGGGGATGTGGAAATGGAGAAATAAAAGTGATATAAATACAAAAAAAGTAGAAATAAAAATACATAAATCCAGAAAAATAACATTCTTTACTATTTGCACATGTCATGAGTCACTGCTTATTATCTTTCGGCAAAAGATCAATTCATTTACATATTGTTTAGTTTGCTCATTAATTAATTAAGCTAATTTATTTATATCCTATATCATTTTTGGGTTCCATACATGTGATCTTTGATAGTACAGAGATGTGAGGAATTCAAAAGTGTACGAGACAAAGGTTTCACTCTCTCTGGTCCATCCCTGTTCACAAAGGCTTGGGTCGGACTGAAGTTTCAGACAAATTATAAGGTAAAGGCCAACTTTATTGTGATCATACAATCATACAGAGCGCAATTATACGGTCAAATTCATTCTCTGCATTTAACCCGTCCTAGTACGAAGAGCAGTGGGCAGCTACTGTACAGCTCCCAGTGACCAACCCCGGTTCCAAGTCAGCTCCTTGCATCAGACATTTCAAATTATTTCAACTTCCCTTCCTATGCTCAAGGTCAAATGACATATTTATTGACCTATTTAAATTTGTCGACACAGTCGATTTAACCTTTAACACGTTTCTGTGACGGTCTGAAAGGTCCCAGGACTAAAGACACAAGAGAAGTGAGAAGTGATGTGGAAAGAGGAACATAAATTATGACGTGTGGATAACCTTTAGTAAATTAAACAGAAGCTGATCTCACCGCAAGTACACCTTCATGGAACAAGACAACATCTAGAATGAAAATAACAGCAGAGCAAATGACAACCAAAATAAATATCCCTTAAAGATAAACAAGGTCAATTGGTGAACAGGAAAGCACAGGGAGTAGCTGGAAAAAATGTCGAGCTATTGAAACACGTAGGATAACATCAAGTGATATGTCATCTGTTGTACTGTAAATATTTATTTTAAGTCTAATGGCTTCTGGAGAAAAACCAAAGCGGAAACAAGCCGTAAGACAACATTGATAATTAACTATTAAGTTAATATGGTGAACTTGTACTTCCCCACCCAGCAGGTACAGACGAACATTGTCATTTGTTACCGCCACCAAGGAAGTTATGTTTTTCATGCTTTCGTTGACATTGCAAGGTTATTTGGCCTTGGAGGAATAAATGCCATAAAATCCAATGAATGGGTCCAAAGTTTAATAGTAACAAAACAGCCAGTTGTACCAATACGATGACTTCAGATCACAGTCCACATTCACAGGCACCAATAATCCTCTAGGGGGATCCTACACTTAGCTGCACAAACTTCATACAGAAAGCAGTTGTTGTGGAGCGCTCGGGTACCTGCCAACACTTATGTTTGAAAGTAGGGGAGCATTTTCCGGCAGTGGACACATCACAGTGCAAATGCTGTCAGTGTTATCACCACCAAAGCAATTCCTTTGTTTTTCTATTCTGATCGTTTTTGGACATGTTGGACATTTCCTGAGGCAAAGCTTTCCGTTTGTTGAGCTGTTGTTGGCACAGCTGTTTCAGATGTGCGCATGGACACAGTCCGTGCACTAAACCTATCACCTTGGTCTTGCCATTTTTTTTTTTTTTTTTGTTATTCAAACTTAAACTGATGGTGCAATGCATGGTTTTGCACCCTGAACTGGACCACTGTCAGACAAACACACACAACTTGTGGATCTGTTTGAGATAATTATTCATAATGAAGTTTGAATGCTGTGCAAATTTCTCAGGAGAAACAACAAAATGGGAGGGCGACAGGGGATGGCCATGAAATATGTGAGCAACCCGTGTTGGCAGGTATGAGCAATGATTTCATGGGAGAGCCAGTACAAGTGACCTGTCGTCAAGCCTATCCTGAAAACAGCAACTGTCCAAATATAGATCAACAGCCCTTACTAAGTCACCACAGGTCTGCCAAGCTCTGTAGAGACATGTAGAAGTGGTGTGCATGGGGCACTAACAAGGGCAACACTCAGTGGTTCATGAGTTTGGAGGGTGGCCTCTTTTCGTAAGAGCAAACATTTGGGGAATGGATTAAACTTTGTCTTTATCTGCTCTAACGTACGCTGCACATGTTAACATGTCCGGCTAACTAGCTTGCTAGCTGCATTAATGTTACCTTTAGCCATACTTGTGTTAAATATCACTGCACTGGCCAAACTCATGTCTCATTACCAGAGGTTAAATAGGAAATTTGTTATGTAGATGGTAGGATATGGGCTGGTGCAGAATCAAAGCGGGACGCCAACGAAGCGTCTTTGACGTCTAAACTGTGTTAGCTTAAATCTTAGCTTTCTTCCTGCTTGTAGCTGGGTGACCGTCTCAAGGTCTGATGCACTTAATCCAATCCCGGTGCTTCCTTTTCCCACATTAATGAGTGTATTTCTGTCCTCTATTGTGTACATACAGTAATGTCTTGTATTTCACCATCTGACCAGTGTTTGCTGGGATGTAAGCTAGCTTTAGCCTCAATCTTTTAGCATTAACGTTAGCCCTACATCACGTATGCAGCTGTTAACTTTACATATTTATTAGACTGGGGTATCACCGGGTTCTCATCGTAAAATGTGTCAGAGGGAAACATTAAAAAGTCAGCTAGATGTGGACTTCTCAGCTGACTCAAGGAGTTCAAGCATTACCATTAACGTACATTACATCGTTTTAGCCAACAAAAATCCAACATCGTCATCTAGAAATACGAAGCTGCTTTTGTAGGATCGAAGACCTTGTGTTTCAAAAATCACTCCCAATTTCAATGTTAAATCTGTCACTATTATCACTGTAAACTGCATATGTGCAGTACAAGAACAGAAAGCTTGACATGTGTAGCAACATTAAAGAAGGCGGGGCTTACTGGGAGTCAAATGCAATTATGCTTAAGGTGTGGCTATGGCAATACATGCAACTAATTTAACTCTACTCACATTCAAATGTGAATTATCTGCAACAAACACCAGAGATATTAGGGAAAAATGTCTGAACCTTTCGCTTCACTTTGAGAACTAGCAGATTTGTATATCAGAGGAGTGGACTATTGGCATTGGTGGATGTCTGCGCTGCCTGAGTACAATTCTAGTCTGGAGTTGTTCTTGGCCACCTGTTGATTGCAGATCTAACGTTTACTCTATTTTTAGCCTCTACCAGCTCCTGAGGGAAATGTGTCTCTTTAGCTGCTAAATACTCCACAGATTTCACCAACTTGCTGTTAATTTTCTCTCTGCTGTTTGGTCATGAGCAGGTGATGGGGTTTTAAAGCTTTTTTTCTACATCTGCTGAAGTGAAAACAGCACTTTGAGAACGGTGAGAGTGAAACAAAACAGTAAAGTTGTAGCTGGACAATTAAAAATCTCACTAGAGCTCCATAAAGTTGAGCGGAGTTGCGGATTCGGATGAAAGTTCACTGCAGGCTCAGCGACCCTTTGTGTTTGTGTAGTAATTTGATATACTGTTATTGTAAGAATATAATATCTTTCTCATTTCATGATACTAATCATAACGGTTATAAAATATTCAGACATTAGATGTGACGTCAATTAAAAATGCTCTGTTTTCTTTCACTTCTGGCACTGAGCCCATTTATCAACTTAATCACCAGCAATTTATGTTCAGTTTGGCGTCACAACGCTGAATGAAGTGGAAGGAAAGACAGAGCAGCAGCAGGAACGGGAGTGAACAAAGGACGGGTTTGAAAGGATCGCTGTCTGTGGCTCTAATCCCCCAGATGATTAGATTCACCCCGTGCTGATTTAGGACTCGTGGGAAGTGCTCTAAACTACCAACAAATAAATAGCTCTTAAAAAGTAGTTAGTTCCATGTCGATGATGCTGAGGAGCATTCTGGTGTTTCGTGTCTTTCACAGCCATGTCTTTTGTTGTGGTTGCATTTGTTTGGCCGTTACAACAGGCACAAAGGGAATGTCAGAAAGGATGATGAATGAAATGAACAACAAACTAATCTACCAAAAAGGAAAAAGCACAGACCTCTTATGCTGGTAAGTTTTTTAACGGAATCTTTTGGGGTTAAATGTTTGATAAGGACATGCCATGTCTTGCCCACATAGGAAATTTAAGTTCACAAGTTCATAATGCCCCCCCATGCCTTCAAATTCTCACTATTTTTAAAACCACTGAATCCACATAATGCGACACAGGTGGAAACATTTTTGACTTTAACTTCGCATTTGTTCCAGCAGTTTGTGCTGCGGGACTGAACAAAAGACGAGCCGTAAAGTCTTGCCTCTGATCAGCCTGCCCATTACATTCACCTGCGCTGATTAAGGAGTTGAAAGAGGTTGAGAAAAAGTCCTCGTCTGTATATAGTTCCTTGAAGAGGAATTCCGCGCATTTTTGAGTGTGAGTTTTGAGTGTTTCTGTAAGTTCGTCCGCTGTTAATTGAACCTTTTTGGTTTGAATATAAGAAGAAAGATGGGTGGACCATAATCACACTGCAAACCAGGATGTAGTTTTCAGTTGATTCTTGCCTTTTAATATTCTTCATTTGTTTTTAAATGTTCATTGCATTTTTATCTGTTTTAACATGTGACTTAGCAGTCAGGAAAACCACAGGGTATAAATAACATTAACAATGTCCCTGTTATATTTAGTAATCCCAGTTGTCAAGATGCACAATACTGATTATTAGTTACACCTGTGTGACAATTACAAACATCAAAGTACTAATATGTTGAAATTTATATGTGCCAATTGCAAATACAATGATAGGTAATATATAATATCTACTTTTACCAAGGGCCACAATAGCATTAGAAATACATTTTAAACTGCATTATTAACTGAAAGGAAGTGTTCAACGCCTTCCACTGGGCGTGTCACATCTGCAGTGTGGTTTTGATCTGTCCTCCACACTACTTCATGTTCCGCCAGAAGTGTTTCAGAGTGGTTTTCCCACCTGATTTTGTTGATATAGTTTTTTTTTTCTTGTTTTTTGTACCTTACCATGGGTAAGAAGGCTATGTAGTTAAATAACTTCTTTTTTTTTGGTCTGTTTTTATGATCGGGAGTCTGCATGGGTGTTTTATTTTGAAATTTGACCAGATTCTCCATGCTGTTTCTGACTTTTTGCCCAGCTGGATCTCTTCTGTGCAGATTAACGCTGATTCCGTCAAAAATAGACCCTGTAGATATTCTACATGTGGAGAGCTGCTTCTGGGGCGTGCTGTCACATCCTCTGATGGAGTCACAAGCATCTTCTGGAGTGGCCGCAGCTGCTTTTGAGATATTCAGTCATTATTTTCAGTAAGTCGCTCATTATTTTGAGATACTAACTCAAGATTTTAAGATAGGGGAGACCGGGGCCAATTGTAGCATTTAAAAAAAAAGTTTTCCCTTGTAACTCACAGACTACTTGAAATACACTTGTCATCTTTTGATATGAGAAACATATATATGTGTACTACTCAATAATACAATTGATATATTTTCACCAATAAGGACAAGACTTTAATATTAAATTTCATGCAAGAAGTCAGAGTGTTACCACCCCCCACCCACCCTGGTGAGAGCAATCGTCTACCTTCAAAACAAAAGTCTTATCTCTGTTTTTGCAGAAGACTAGGTTACTATTCTAAGATTTTAATTATGAGGAATTGATTTTAAAGTAATTTCACATTTAAAAGATAAATACAAAAACATGAATATTGTGCACCATTCAGTAAAACATCATTATAGACTCCATTGTCCCTGATAGGAGGACGTCCTATTTCAAATTACATTAAAAAACAAACAAAAAAACTGGAAGAAATTAATGTGAATTAGTTCAATTTTGGGACTGTGAACTTAAGATTGCATGTGTGTGTGCTAATGTTGTAGAAACACGCTTTAATTTTGTGTTGCAATCGTATCCCAGAAGGGAGAGTCATGATTGTGAGAAGTGTCAAAAATTCTTGCTGAACCATGAAGGCGTATTGCTCAGCAGCCAGCCGCGGACACACATGGCTGCCAGTCACAGTCCAGCCTCACTGAGGCAGAACCAGACCCGCTTTTTGTTTATGCAAAGCCTCACAGCTCCGTGATGAAGATGGATGACGTTCTGCCGCGTCCCGTGTTTCTGCGGTGTCGAGCTCAACCCGGCCGAGCTGGTCTGACACTCAGGAAGCCGCCTGCACAGGCTGCCCCCTTCAAACGGGAAGTGCTTTGTTTTTTTCTGCAAATATTTCATCACTCTGCCTGCTGGCCCCAACGCCCCCACCCCCTCCACCCCATTATTCTGAAACAGACACATGAAAATACACACACACACACACATCTGCCATATATGATGTAGCAGTAGTAGCAGAGATCTGTCACACTCTGTGGGTGTTCAGTAACCACTCCTTTTTTTTCCACTTTGGTTAGCTACGCCAGTTTCATTCTGAGAAGACCATGTTTTTACAGCATTAACACATCTGAGTGTTCTTACTTTGTATGTGTCGCATCTTTCATTGAAAGATTAAAATCCAGGTCAGTCAGTCACAGCTAACTGCAGCTGAACCCTTAAATGCTGTGGGAAAAACTTAATTTCCTTTGAACCGAGAACATGACTGTCCTGTATTGAGCAACAGCCTATCTGCATAGAAGACATGAGGCAGTAAAAGATGTGTGATGAAAAAAGTCTTTGAACCCACTCATTTAAGACTTGAGCGATGATACTCACTGAAGGCCCGGCGGCAGGATTCTGTGTGGCCTTCCAACTATTTTCTAATTTAATGAAAATAAATTAATTCACACTGGGATTTCGTTTGTTTGTTGGTGTTTTTTTTTGTTTCTACCAATATGTAAATGTCCAATTACGTCCCATGGTTGTTGCATATTGGCCAATAAATCCTAAATGACCTTAAATATAGCAGTTTGTGTTTATTGTTTATGAATTCAATATATTTCATGTTGTATAAACTCTTTCAGAAAGAACTTACACAACTAAAATGCAGTTGCAGCTATTAAATGCGTAAAATACTTTATCTGTCATATTTAGTTAATGAGTTAGTTCATTTGAAAATAAATAATGTCAAAAAAAAAAGTCAAAGATGATTTACTGACAACTGACACTTTCTTAAAGAAGTCAACACGATTGGTGGATTCTTTGGATTTACTGAAGATCAGCTGATGTTGTGTGCGTGACGTCTGACCTATTATTTGACTTGCAATCTTTTCTCCACCCCCTTTCAAAATACACTGCCTGGCCAAAAAAAAGTCACCACCTGGATTTAACTAAGCAAACAGATTAAGAGCCTTACACTGGATAATTACTGCAGGGATTAATATGTTTCAGCTGGCAACAAGTTATTTAACCCTAACTGATAGCTTCTCGTTCAGTGACCATGTCAGAAGACAAATGCTGTGGTCGTGGAAAGATGTTTCCCTGTTTCAGAAGGGTCAAATTATTGACCTGCATCAAGCAAAGAAAACAACCCAATTTTAGTAGTTTCAACAATCTCTTTAGTTAAGAACTGTCCAACACATTATTAAAACCTGCAAGGATAGCGGTGAACCTTCATCTTCCAGGAAGAAATGTGGTTGGAAAAAAATCTTGAACGATCGTGATCAGAGATCACTTAAATGTTTGAAATCAAATCGTCAACAGTAGAACTCACGGCTGTGTTTAATAGTGAAACTAAAGGCATTTCCACATGCAAAATGTGAAGAGAAGTCAAGGGATTGAGACTAAACAGCTGTGTAACCTTAAGAAAACCACTTATCAGTGAGGTTAATCAGAAAAAAGGCTTTAGTTTACTAGGGAGCATACTGTAAAGATTGGACTCTGGAGCAATGGAAAAAGGTCATGTGGTCTGATGAGTTCAGATTTACCCTGTTCCAGAGTGATGGGCGCATCAGGGTAAGAAGAGAGGAGGATGAAGTGATGCTCCCATCATGCCTAGTGCCTACTGTACAAGCCTGTGGGGGCAGTGTTATGATCTGGGGTTGCTTCAGTTGCTCAGGTCGAGGTTCAGTTACGTTATGTGGCCAAAAAATGAGGTCATCTCACTACCTGAATACACTGAATGAGCAACAGATATTTTCTTCCCTGATGGCTCATAAGTTGTTCCCACATAAATTGCAAGTAAGTATTGTAGCTTTAAGTGTGGCTGCATGGGCTTCAACTGAAGTCTTTTTATTTCAATAATGAAATAAAGTTTTTTAATTAGTTTATATTGCTTTTATAGAAGTAATTTGTCTTGAACATTTGAAAGAACAATAGAGAGAAGGAGGCATGGTAAGCCTGTCGCTGCCGGTACTCTACACCAGCGATGTAGAGTGTTTTTTAAAAAAAGGTTCTGCCTTTCTTCAAGAAATTTTATATAAAAAATCACTATACCTACATATAACGCGGTAGAATAAGACTCCTGGCCTTTTAAGGATACTGACTTCAGTTCTTCTGTATGTGGGAGATCAAAACACAGCACTGCTTGAGCAATGTTTCTCTTTGGCAGAAAGTAAATTATTTTGCTGTCTTTTCCTGCAAAGCTCAGTTAAATCAGAATTAAGCAGATGATTTGTCTTCCTTCCGTATTTTCCCCACTTCTCCATCCATCTCCTCTCCTCCCACCCTCTTTTTCCTCACTTTTCACTGATAATGGCTGCAGATTTGACGGACTGTGCAATAATGCTGAATAACGCAACATGGATCATCCCTTTTTAGCTGCATGATCTCAGCATATTTCATCCACAAAAAAGACAGTAATATTTAATTTTCATGCGACGGAAATTTTAAGCAAGTGAATCATTGAATGAGTTAATCAAAGGCTTAAATGAATCAGTTTTAAGCAGAATCCATGCTGGAATGCAATAGAGTGGTCCCCACAGACTGCCTACATAACATAATGTTCTACTTACCGACGTATCTATATCCGTTTCCTGTCGTTTGATGGGGTGTCAGAGATGAATGTCTGTCCAGAGGACCACAGTTTTTAACAGACGGACAGGAGTCACACCTGCGTGTCAGGATGTGAGGTCAGATGGTCGTAGAAAGTGGCAAAACTTTCCTCCTCGTTCGAACAAACAGAACTTTCTATGACGAGGCAGGGCAAAACTCACTATACAGACACATCCTGTCCTTAAAAGCACACAAAACGGTGAAAAAGGTCAGGGAGGACAAGATGGACATATACTGCATACCCTCAGGTGATTATTAACTAAATGTTCCACATGTGTGTGCATGCAGCTGTGTGTGATTAGAGCAACTCAGCCATGCAAACACATGCGCATGCATGTGTGACTTCTGACACACAGACATGTTTGTCTGAGTGCTGCGACCGCACGTGCATGTGGGCGAGCATCTTTACTCTTAAATGACGCTCTTATTGACATTTAAAACCGTTAAAGTTCACTCTACCAGCGGTGGTTCCCAAACGGTGTGCCGAGGCAAGTCCAGGTGTATCTTGGGATTTAATGACAACCATACATTATTATTGCGACATACAACCATATAAAAAGTTTAAACTATTTCATTTCTTTATTTGTGGTTTATTGGATATACATATACGCTCCAATTGTTGTGGTCACTTGTATTTTCTGAGTATATATTACATGCAATTGTAATTTAATTTAACTTGGTGACTCTATGCAATTTATTTTACATTAATATCAGCAATTATGAAGGACAGGATTGATTGAAATGGCCTTTTTAGGTGAGGCAATGTCATTGTGTTACCCATGTATCGCTAAAAATAATTAAAAAGATTACAAAACAAAGAAATTAATTTTTAATCTAGTTCATCAGTACATTAATTTCCTTCAAACCTTCCAGGCAAACTCCAGTTTTCATTATCTCATTTTTAATAAATGACCTGTCTGGTTTAAATGGGTGGTTTGCTGCTTTGATGTAATTTTGCAGGCTACCTTGCTTGGTTACGCAGGTGATAATCAGCTTCATGTCTTGTTGAAATGCCGGGGTAAAAGTTAAGGTTTGTGAGGTTTAAAGTGCTCAGTCTGATTTAGGATTTGAAATACCTTCTGCGTCACAGGTCTTTAAAGGACACTTGTAATCCTTTCACATTTCTGTTGAATTTGTCCTTCACGTCCTGTTTACTAACTTCAATTGTAACAGAGCCAAGAGTAAAAAATTCCACTTTATCAGTTGTTTTATGTTTAGAAAGGAATTCTGAAAATTAAGGGCCGGATTTCCATTACATTTACTGTATCATGGCTCATCTCAAGGGGATGCGCCCTGAGGTTTATCCAGAGTCACAATCAGTTCACAGTCTCCATCTTTCTCTGCAGCTACAGTATAAATATCTCTTTGTCACTGTGACATTAATATCACAGAGAGTCAAACTGGCCAGTGCAGAGGACTGACAGCCCTCAGTACAAGGAGTGAATGCTCTACTAACTGAGCTACCAGGCCACCCGCAGTGCACTTTTGTATGCATGTGCAAATTATGTGTGCACAAAACCTTTTACACACTTGCACAAAATATTTCTACAGCTACAAGATATAAACTTTTCACATGTATGGCGCCCCCTAGAGGTGAAATGCAATGTGCTTGAAGACTTAAGCTTAGTGATGTTAGCTAGTTTGAAAAAATGATGGGCTTGTGAAAACAAAAGTTGGCCCAACAGTCTAAGCAACTTTGTGAAAATAGGATTTTATTGAGAAATTGAGAAAAGATGCACATGAATTGAGAGATTAACACAGTGAAAAAAAATTGAGCCTACGTCAAGAGGTTTTCAAGATAACTGACCCTTCGCTAAACCCCACACCAAACAGCACCTATCCAATCTTAGCTTAGCAACCGTAACTACAGCTGTCAAGTTTTCCATTTCTC
Source organism: Lutjanus argentimaculatus (assembly GCA_034769285.1). NCBI lineage: Eukaryota > Metazoa > Chordata > Actinopteri > Lutjaniformes > Lutjanidae > Lutjanus > Lutjanus argentimaculatus. Next base: position 31,024,164 of record JAWZSL010000005.1, on the reverse strand, counting down.
TACACGGTGAAGCGGTGTGCAGGAGGCTCTGAGGAGAGACCCGGCATTCATGATCTGACGGTGATGTGTTTTCTTTTGTCTCTCAAAAACATGAAACAGGAGGATGATGTGAGGAGGATGTGGGCTGATGCAGAATCAAAGTGGCTCTGGCTCGTGTCTCAAGTCTAAACCAGGTTACCTTAGCTCTTGTCCTGGATCTCTTCCTGTGGTGATCGCGTCCAGCTGGTCTGGCTGGGTAACCTATCTCAAGGTCCGCTGCACTAATCGAGTCCCTGCACTTCCTTTTCCCACATTAATGAGTGTATTTCTGCCATCTATCATGTAGATGTACCTGCCATATTTCACCATGACCAATGTTTGCTGAGATGTAAGCTAGCTTTAGCCTCAGTCTGTTAGCATTAATGTTATATCATGTAGCAGCTGTTAGATAACACATAAACACGTTCACAGGGTTCTCAATGTGTCAAATGTCAGCTGGAGACGGACTTTTCGGCCGAGTCAAGGAGTTAGCATTGCATTAGCTTACATCAGCCAGCTACACTTATGAAATCTGGTTGTGAGTCATTATTTAAGCTGAGAAAATCCACGGTCGTCGACTAGAAATGAGAATCTTTTCTTTCGTTTACTTCTCTAAGGAATCACAGACCGCGTGTTTCACAATTGCTCCCAATTTCGATGTTAAATCGGCCACCGTTATCACCGTAAAATGCATAAATGCAGTGTGAGAATGGAAAGTTTGGCAGGCTTAGCAACAGTAACTAAGGAGGGCGGGGCTTAGGGAAGGTTCAATGCCAAAAATGGAAACTTTGTCGTTACCCACTGCCGATTTTGGTGAGTTTTCTTTACATTTTTTTGCTGCACAAACACAAAAATGGAAAGAATGAAAGAAGAAAAGAAAGGAGGAAGGAATGATAATTGGAACAAAAACAATATGGGTCTGTGAGCGAGAGACGCTGCTTGGACCTAAATTGTACTGTAAATACAAGCCAGGCGCTATCTTTGACTTTGGCACAAATTATATCTGATAATTCTATCAAATGTCTTGTTTTTTTTAAAAAGATGATTTAACAGTAACTTGATAATCAAAGGTATCTACAAGGCCTGTGGGCTTCAAGGAAGAAAATCTAGTTTGTGACTCAAACACTCAAGTAGTATTACAACTTGTTTTATTTCTTTATTTATTTTTGAAGTAGGTATGGCTCATCATTAGTCGACTGGCTCAAGTACATCTATTTACTGGAGATGGTAACCACAATCCACATTCATTTCACAAAAACCACAAAAATCCCTGAAAACAAAACAGATGAAACAGATGAAGTGGCCTAGATTGATGTTCTTTCAGCCTGTTTGCCGAAAAAAGACTCTTGTTTTTATTTGCAGGCTGATGAATGTGTGAAAAGATAAGTGCCTGAGGAAACCACAGGTGTAGAATCTGAAATTAAAGTGATTATTTTTCCAAAATATAGCTGACATGCAGATCAGTCTGCGCGCCAGTTTATTTAGACAAAGGTTCCTTGTAGGTAGCAGCAGCTATTATATTTTGTTTTGAAAGCTGTTGGATGCCCGAGGGATAAAAATGTGGAAAGCACCAATCTATAAAAACATTTCAACGGCAGTTTGCGAGCCGAGTGAGTGAGAGACAGAAAGAGAGACAGAGAAATTGGCCAAGAACATGAAACACAGACATGCAAACACACATGCACATTTCTAAACAGTCGAACCGGCATGTGGAGCAGAGTTTTGCAGTGCAGCCGTATTCATCAGAGCACATTTATTGTCAAGGAATGCAGAAGAAGACAGGTGTGGCACTGTGGTATCATGACAGATGCCAGCACCCGCTGCTGAAGACTAATGATTGTCTCATTAAAATCTGATTTGGAACAAGTAAGTAAATATTTCAGATTCAGAAACAACATCTGATGCACAATTTAGGCTGGAAATACAACCTAAAATATAATTTACAGTCTGCTGTTCTAATGATTTTGCTCAGTAGCGTCGGTATCTGGTGACGGACACCGTAAGATGAAAATGGGGCGTCACAAATTTAAGTGAAATCATTAGTTGATACATTTTGGTAAATTCACTCAGCAAATGAAGGACGTATACGACTTACGAAATAATGACAAATTTCCCTACACGTCAGTAAAACCACATTCCCCTGTAACATCCGGGGACGTCATCACCAGGATGCTTATAAGCTCTTTTATACGGGTGGGTAATGAACGCAACCACTTCAACAATTTGGGGTGGAAGTGTTGCGTTAGCTTGGCGTGGGAGTTGAAGGTGTGGGGAGGTGATTAGCGTTTACCGAAAAAGAAAAAAAAAAAAACAGAAATGTGCTTCCAGGTAAATCAAAAGCTGCTGTATTCACATGTTAGGGCTGTCCTCGACTAAGATTTTCACATTTTTACAGTGCAGTGTGCCACAGTATGAGCCTACATGTTTTACCAATTAGACTTGTTAGACTTTAATGCCTTTCCTTGTCATCTGTGATGAGAAAACATCAGATTTTCACATTGTCAGAGAAATTAAAAGTGTGTGTCCTCAGAGGACATGCGGAGCTGCCACACGCTCCTTTACGCCGTGAATTAAGGATTTATTTTGATCAAACCAGAGCTTCTGATGATGCAAAAGGAGTCTGGTGAGTTTGGCGAGAGAAATTAAACAGCTGTTTCTGGTTAAACAAAACATATTTGACTCTTTTAAAACAGGGTCTCTCATTTTTGTAATCCTTTCCATCGTCAGGCACGAACGGTAAAAATCTGGACCTGTCAGCGGCAAAAACAAGCAAACAAACAAGCGTCTCCTGTTGCATTGCTCTGTTTACAATGATGCAGATAAAAAACAAGCTGAGACTTGATTACCAACTCCTCCTCTCACCCTCCCTCATCAGTCAACCGACAGCGCATGTGATCCCGAGGATATTTTTTAATAAGTGCATCAGCTAATATAAAAATGTACTTAAGATTCCCTTTAATTCATCATTGAAATGTTCCCCTGTGCATTTTTGTAGGCTTCTATCTGGAAGAAATGACAATCGGGTGCAGCCCTATTACACGATGTGTCTTCTTAGCTGGTAGCTAATGTCCAGTACCTTTGTTAGCTTTTTTAGTTAAAGCTAACATGACTACTTCATGTGGTCACCAGACCTAAGCTAACATTAGCTGTTGATGCTATCTGTAGGCTGGCTGATTGTTACCCATAATTTCTTATTTCTGGATTTGTTAGTAAGAGCCACTTAAACACATATCTTTATTTAGTAAAATCTTTATTATAATATTAAGTTTAAACAATAGAGTGCTGGGGGAATGAGTCTTAAAACCAGAATTAGTTACATATTAGCATTCCGGTTCTGTTTTTGCTCTATGACATAAAATATGTAATTAAATACCTTTTCTCTGAATTTTGAAGGCATTACTGTCTGAAAGGCAGTTGCTAACAAGTGTCAAAATGAGACTACAGAGACATTAAAACATCATCATGCTGAACACTGGTTACTTCAGTGGTGGTGACGCTGAGGTAATGCGGGTGGTATGAGGTAATGTACTTTGTTTGTAGCCTAACATTAGTTGTTTTTTTTTAATTCTGGTGATTGCATTTATGTTTCAAAAATCATAAAAGTTGTGGTCATTTTTCTATTCAAGCCATCACGATTAAAAAAAAAGTAAAAATGTCAGTTTACTGTCCAGTTTAAAGTAACTTTTAAATTCTTAGTCACATTAATGGATCTTTGTTTTGGTTCTTTTTCCTCTGGGGGGGGGGAAACCCTTTCCAGAGATATGTATTTAACTTGCCCGTCATTATTTCATAACCTGGGTGGGGTTATGTTTCGGGTGGCACCTGGGGCAACCATTCACCACCACCACCGCCGCCACCACCACCACCACCACCAGCAGCAGGTCTCAGCTGTTGAGCTTTAAAAAGAGACCACAGTACGACAACAATAACATTTAAATTCTATTTTGGGATTTAAATGTTTGCAAATGCACTATGTTCATAAGACCTGCAAGAGACCATGCAAAATGATGCCCACACACTCCAGCAGTGTAAACAGCCGGGTCAGACGAGGTCACGTGTTCACGCTGATGTTATGTCCTGAGGCCAGTTGGATTCTGGGTCAACCCAGGTGAAGTACAGACCTATAACTCCTAACTGTGTTTGTGTATAGCATGAAAGATGCATGAAAGGTTTTGGCATGCGTCTTAATTTGGTAATTATATAATGCATCTCCCTGTCTCTGTCTCTCACTCAGTCTCTCTCTCTCTCTCTCACACACACACACACACACAATGTGAAAGAAAGCTGTGGGACGTGAAGTACTTGATGTTTGCCCTTCGAGCTGCCAGAGGGAAATAGTTTGCAACTGTTGAGACTTGTTCCTCTAAAGCTTATGTTAAAACCGCACCTGAGTGTCGAGCTGATGAGCATAATTATAGCCATAAGTGTCTGAGGTTCTTTATGAATGTACTGATTGAGAGGAAAAACCTTTGGGGGAGATTAAAAACAATGTTTAAAAGTGAGCAGAGGTAGAAAAATACATACACAGAAAAAGATGCCAGGGAGAGCTCAGCACTTGTCAGATATTTCCCTTTCATCCAGGAAGTCAGGAAGGAGTCCCTCTCTCTGAGGTGGGGAATTAAAAGCGACGGGTCAGATGTGTGACAGTTCGGTTTGTCTCCTGCAGGACTGCTGGGTCGTATCTTTTAACACACGCACACTCAGACATACTTTTCCATACTGCTGTAGCAGGCAGAGATAAAACTCTGTCTCTTTTGTTTGTGTTTTCAAGATACAGAACAGGCTGTATGTTCCTTCTACAGAGTCAGTGCTGCTGGCGATGAGTCATGACTCAGAAACGTTAAATCTGTTTGGGGGAGGGAGTTACTAATTACATTTACTTCTGTTTCTGTAATTGAGTAGCGTTATACCAGTAGTGTACAATTAGGAGAGAAAGTTGGTAGTCTTACTTTTAGTTCTTTTTCCCCCCTAAAACTACTGATTTTCTCAGCTCTTTGTGAAGCCAACAGTGCAGACCCGTTTCCAGAAAAAAAAAATGACTGGGAGTGCATCTGAAATTTGAGGTAGTGCACTAATATCCAAAGCAGAGTACTGCTCGGGTCCAGTTTTGTAAACCTGTCCAGGAACCAGGACTGACCTCATTACCCACAATTATTTTCAAGTCAAATCTGCACTGCCTGGAGCTGTGATTGGGGTTGTGGGTCAAGAGGTCACGGCATATGCAAATGCTCACACTGTCACTCACTTGTATTCTCAACCGGCGCAGCAGCTGTGCTCCTGCAGCTGTGCTCCTGCAGCTGTCGTCGTGTTTCCATAGTGACGACGAGCCTAGCTGACGGCTATCGAAAGACGATACTTTTTGAAACTTTTTACAATCACCAACTGATAACGTGATTCTCACAGTCTTTCAGGGCACCAAAGTCCGGCCAAACGTCCACCTTGGCCTTTGACGATGTACTGTCCACAATTTGGTCTCTTCCTGGTGATTTTTGCTAATATTTCAGTGGTTTTAGCTATTAGCAAGCCGTGATGTCCCATTGTTTGGCAGGATGCGGGGACAAAGGTTGTAGAAATTTCACAACAAAACACTGGTGGCTGATTAGGCTTGATATTGCTGTATAACCTAAATATGACGATGAAAACAATTACTGCACACATCATTTTCATTTCTGATTTCTTCAGTTCTCACCTGCTGTCTGCCTGCAGTTTTAATTTTTACCCATGCCTGCACCCATAAATTTATATAAATATACATTTCACCCATTATACAATGTTTTTGCGGGTCACCTGCTGGGTAGTTGACCTGGTGTAGTGTTATCAGTGCGAGTGTGGTCTCTGAGAAACAGATGTAACTGGAAAACGTTTAAAGTAGTAAATGAATACACTGTGTCATTCCTTTTTAGCAACAAGTAGCTTTATGAGCCAGAACGGCACCATTTAAACGTTGAAGGGATCCGTAGCCTCGGAGAAAAATCTGCAGTGAAGTCACGTACAACTGCTCACTGTTTTTACCTTCATTAACTTAGCTGAAAATAACACTACGGTGTTGCTGCTACATGACTATACAGACCTCTACACACATCAGACTGGCCAGTCTATATTCTACTTTTTTTTATCCCTGAAACGCGTCACAGTACAAACACTGCCGTAAATCATTAATTACTAAACTATGTGAATATGTAGGAGAACAAACAGGTCGATTAGCATCAACTTTTGTTTAGATAGTAACAGACTTACAAACCCAACTAGTGAGGCCCACAAAGGCATTCATTTAACGTTAACAGTTAGTAATAGCAGGTTTTACAATGAGGCAAATGGCGCTAACATAATAGGCAGTGTTATTAGTTAGTTACCTGCAGCATTAACAGCAGAGGATGTGCTAACGTTGCTGCTGCTGCTGGGTTGAGATTCACTCCAGAGCGGATCGAAAACGCAACATTCATTCAAAGTTATCGTATGCTGTGTGTGCAAATGTTTCTGCATATTGGTAGTATTTCCTCCCTTTGATGAAATATCCACTTTGCAAGTATTGCAAGTTGCCCTGTTGTCATCCTTTCTCGTGAAATGTAACCAAACTTTTGAGCGTTTGTGCCACTTGGGCGCCATGGTTTCCTGCTAGCTGCACTGGTGAATGACGTCGCCACGCACGTTGTGTAGCTTGCGTAAGCTACGCTGTAATCAGTCAGTCAGTCCAATGTACTGATGGAAAATCAGAATCCATCTGTGTTTGGGTGCAGATTTGTGGTGATGTGTGTTCATGTCATGATGCTCTGAACTATCCAAAGTGCTCCGTTTGCTGTCATTAATAACTGGCACAGCTGTTTCAGAGCTATGAGACCAATAGATCTGACTGCTGAAGAGAGTATTCAATAATCACAACACTTGCTGATCTATATTCACCTTCACCGGCCCTTTTGCATGTTTCGCTACTGATATACAAAATAGAAGGTGTGCATGGAGACACACAGTCTGTGGCCCTGAATATATATATATATTATATACTCCCAAACAGACAAGTACACAGACAGCTGTGGACATCATGCATTATGTGACTATCCAGCTTGTGCTTGGCATTTATTATTCAAATTTAAAATTAGGGTACAATGCATGCTTTTGCACCCTCATAGAACAGTGCCTGCAATAGAGGTGAGGCCAAATCATTCTGTTGTAAGTCTCAAGTCTTTGTGCACAAGTCAAGTCTCAAGCCCAAACACTGACTTTTAAGTCCTAAACAAGTCATCATGTAACAGTGAGTTTCCAGCCTTTCAGTCACTGAGCTGTTAAGCTAACATTAGCGAACTAAGGCTTAACTAACTATGATAATATTAGCCCTGACTTACTGTTCTTTGTGCAACTTCAAATGTTGAATGAAGTTGGAAGTTGTTGTGTCTCTGTCTCAGTTTTCGACCTGCTTGTTTTGCATACTGCAACTTGTTCTTGTGGACCACCTCATAGTTTTATGCATTAATTAAAATTATCTTTGGTGTAATTATTTCCAACTAGAACTCAGTAACAGTTTTAGTTCTCCATGGTTCTCTCCTGCAACTTGACTGGATGCTGTTGAATTGGTTCAAACATATATGGGGAATTTAGTGTCGACTTGTTAGGAGTGAATAGACTCAAGTTGAGTCAAAAGTCATCAAATTTGTAAGTCCAAGTCATGTAACGTGAGTCTACAACACTGGGAGGAAGTCAGTAAAGACAAGTCATCTGGCTTTACTTTGTTATTCTAGATTATAACCAAGAAAATATTCTTAAAAGCAGCTTGGTAACTTTTACATTTAGTGCATTATGATCATTGTTGTTTGATCAAAGCTGATTTTTCTGAGTACAACTCCTTGGGTAAATTATTAGTACAAGACTGGGCTTTGGGAGGTCATTCTTATGTTTCGAAATGGTTAAACATTAATATCACAGTTTGTTCAGGCAGTTCCTTCACTTGTGACATGCACCAGTTGCACAATAAAAACCTAGCTATGTTGATTTGTTATCAGACGGTTATGGGTCAACCATTAACTTTAAATTTTGAAAAACAGGACACTAGCATCTGTAAAGGAAGGTCAGCAGTCATAGGACACCGACGCCATGTCACTACATTCCTGACCATGTTCAAAAAATGTGTCTAAATCCAGCTGAGATGGAATCAAAGCATCTCGCTGTAATATGTCATCCATAGGCCCTGAATTTATGTTTTTCTGGATGGTGACCAACATATCAGACAAATCTATAAGCCTACATAATGTGTAAGGACTGGCTCATCAACATACAACATTAAGGAACTGCATAGACAACTGTCTACACTATACGCAGTCACACAACCCTCTGACTACCTGAATTATTTGAGCAATCTGATCTGATTGTATTCTCACTACATTTTGCGTGCAACCACTTCTGAACGTTGACGTGTTCACTTTCACTGCTACATGCGACAACAAATGTGGAATTCATTAGCATTTTCTCGAAGATTGATGGCTCTTGCCTTTTTTCAGACACTCTAGTCATTTAACGTAATCTGGAATCTTTTGCCCATTATGAGAGCTTGTGTAAGCAAATCTGCTGCAGCCAGCTAAGCAGCTTCAATTTTTTTTAGCTGTTTATATATTCTCCTTAAATCACTTTATCAACCAGCCCCACTGCTCATAGAAGTTTTGGAAAATTTATTGGGGTTAAGTCCAGTGTCGAGAACATCCTCATCGAAAGAATTCCACCTTTTAATCTGTGCTGTTTTACAGAGCTGGGGGAGTAATTGGACTCCCAGGGGAGTTTACTCCTTACTAACCACATGGGAAGTTTGTGTGGGATGTATGATTGGCTGTACTTTCTCTTGAGCAAACACACAAACATGGACAGCCATTTAAGGCACTGGCCTTCTCTGTTTTCATTGACAGTTATAGAACTGTACGATCCTCCTTTTCAAGAATCATTCATATTATCTCTGTAAGACCAGGGTGTGGGATCGTGTGTGTCCCTTTGCCTATCAACCCCACCTAATCACACATATTACTGGACCCATCAGGCTCACATTTTTGTGGACATTTATGACTATATGCATAAGGACCTCTCTTGGTTGCGATGATTCACAATTTTTGAAAAAACTTGAAGCTTTGTTCTATACTGGCCGCTCACTCCTCTTAACCAGACAGTAAGGGCTGCAAGTCATTAACAACTGCTAGGCTAAAAACAAGGCTTACTTATTCTGTTGCAAGCCACAATTTGGTCTTTGTCGTGGCACAGAAACTTCCATAGAAAAGTTTGATCTCATCTCGAATCGGAGCATCTGCAGATTAATTCATCCTTCCTAAGTCCCGCCCCCTTTTGCTATGTGCTCCAATAACAGTTCAGCAAACATGGTACCTGGCAGAATCTCAGTCAGCTTTCCATTTTTCTGTTTCCTGGATTTGGTTCACCTATGCTGAAAAGAGAACCAAATTTTGAGGATGGCAAAAAGAATTTGCTGGGGAACCTGTAAAAAGCAATATTCACACCTGAAGTTAGCTAGTGTTAGCAAAATTCTAGCCAAGTCTTTAGCTAACGATTGATGTACATTAGCTAGTGTTTTGCTAACATTAGCATTCAGATGTAACTTGCTAGGTAATGAATGATATAGGTAAGCTAGATAGCTTGCTAGCGTTTTGGAAGAGAGCAAAACACTAGCTAACTAGCTGGCTCTCGATTGATGTAGATTAGAAAGCTCAAAATTTGGTTTTCTCTTCGCCATAGAACAGCCTAGCACCTAGCATATCAAAGTACAGGAAACAGGAAATGAGAAAGTTGACCAAAATGGGCTTAGGAAGGGCCAGTTCCATACCTGATATGTCAAGATCAACTAAAGGCAGGGCAGGTGAAAAACTGATCCGTTTTTGTTATATTTGCCCCCATCCTGGCTGAAACGGAGGTGGGCGGGACAAACGATTGAGTTTCAACTCTTCATTGTTTAGGAGGTGAGAAGGAGGTAGGGAGGAATTAGATTTTTGCGCAATATGTTAGAAAAAATATTCTAAATAAATGTTTAAATTGAGAAGTTTGGACTCATGGTCATGTTTACAGTTTCCTTAATATAGTTTATATGGTTAGGCCAAGGCGAACCCAGGATGCCCAGATTACAAAACCCATACATTACTCTATGCATCTCAAAAAAAACAAACAAACAAACAAAAAAACTGAGAATAAACTTTGCAAAAAACTTAACTTCAAAACTTTGCATAGACCTATATGAGAAAAATTACACTATACTATTACTATTGAACTCTATTGCAAATCTCTGCTGGTTGCATCTGCCAGTTGTGGTGGCACTGCATCGTGCTTCGCCATCTATTACCTGGCGAAGATCTACACCCTGTTGTGCGCAATCTTAGCTTCCAGTTGATTTTGATTGAAGGAATGGAAAAGAATTGACAGGGCAGTTCAGACAAATCGGGACTTGCCTTTCAGCACTCTGTTCCCTTATTTAGAACAAAGAGGATCTTTACGCTTTGATAAGGCTCCCAAACTGTTGGCACTCAACACCGTGTGAGAGCAATACATGCATAGTCACAAACCGCAACAGTAAAATAAACAACAAAATACAGATCTGCACTTGTTGGAGAGATAAAAAAGAATGTGATACTCGCTGGCACATTCACACTCAAAAACAAGCTGATTATCAAGCTGATTATTGATTTTTCTCTTTTATCCCAAACATGTTCATAAATAAAAACTAAGTGTGCTCTCACAGGGTTGAGGTGCAAGTGCACTTCAGCGGCCAATAAATTTCTTTATGGAGTTTTCATTTCTTCCCAGGGGAAGACCAGAGAATCTGAGGTTTTGCCACATGACCTGCCTCATACATGACCCAGTTTAACAACAGCGGACCTGAGTTGAGAAGGGGAAGGGACACGAGGTGGGGTGTGGGCGGGTGGTGGTTAGGAGTGGTAGTAATGGTCCTTAATACCTCCATGGGGAACTCAAATATGTCTCTGGTTTTCCCAGGCTGGGACAGAACTTCTTTTCAGTTTTTCCTCTTGCAGAATCAGCATTTCGTCCCTACATATACAAGGAAATATAATGTTAAAGGAGGAAATCTGTAATATATTTACTGTAATAAATCATATAATTACCATGATGTGTCATAAGAGATTAAGTAAACATGCGAAGTTGAAATACTGGCTTCTCTGACAACAACACTAAACCACAGTGTCTTCCTTGGAAATCTGCGCTCTGGTCCGTAACTTGTGTTATTGTTTGCCTGTTTCATGTTTACTAGGGCTAAAATTAATGCAGAATATTCCTCAAATTACTTGCTGTCTGTTTATGAGTCGTAACAAATCATTAATAACCTTTTAGAAGGTGTAGATGTTTATAACGGTTAAATTTAGCAATATGTTAGTGGAGTTTGGCAGGCTGTCGCTGAACTCGAACTCTATATTTTCAGAGTTTGAGTTCGGGATAACAGGCTTAGCTTTACATTGATCAACTTACAGCGTAGGACTCATCATCACTTGTTACCGTCAAGTTACGATGTTGCGTGTGTCTTGCACTCCTGCAGTGTTCCTGCAGCCTGCCTGAGCTTCCTTGAATTTGGGGAGTAAGATATAAAATTATTAAAATAAATGTTCGTCAGACCTGCACATAATTTTAAACCCAGGTATCAGCTCCATATGTTTCCTACATTTCTGAAGAAAAGATCATTGCAAAAACACCATTCAGCTGAGATTTTGTGTAACTTTATCTTAGTCGTTATCTCAACAGCTGGAGATCCTCAGTTCACATCTGGGAAAAGAGAAAAATGTATCATGAAATAGGAATGCACCGGCAGTGGCATACTGAGAATCACTTTACTGCATGCTGATGATGTCCAGTTACTGGAAATGGACCAGAGAGCTGAGTCACACGAGTCTCCCTGTTTTTTATGTTTGAAGATTGTGTTTCATTCTCCTGAGGCAAAAGGCAGAAACGGCAAAAAGATTTTCACATGACCACATACTGTATGCCCGTATAGAATATAAAACAACCCACACTGTGTCTCTATCATTTGCGTCAGTGAATATTTGTGTGTTTTTCAGAGGTTAAAGGGAGAGTTTGGATGTATGTTGTGCAAGTGGGGTTGTATGAGATACTTATCCATTGTCAGTGTATTAGCTACAGTAGGTGTCGGTAGGTATTCTCACAGTTTGGAGAACCTACCTCATCCATAAGTGTAGATTTGACCCCACCTAAAATATCTGACTAATCTGTGAAGCAGCCACAGCAGACATGTCACTGAGCTTACATCACTGTTTGTGTTTTGCACCCTTGGGTGTTTACGATTTTTTTTCCCTCTGCCACCGGCCATCGTGCCCCTACAGTTAAATTTTGTGTTGCCACTCTATCGTTGTGCCAAAGCCACATCAAGTGCAGACTGCACTACCTGCTTGGCCATTTTGTTTGGGGAGTGAAGCAGCTGCTGCCCAGAAGGGGAAAAAACAAGCCTGACCTAAGAAATTGAAACAGAGGTGAAACTCTTTTAAAAGAGCCCTACTTTAAAAAAAAAAAAAAGCATATTAAGTATTAAAAAATAAAAGTATTTACAGAAAAAAGTTTTAGTATAAATAGTCGGAGCCATGTATGGGCAGGATTTCAAGTCAGTCTTTCATGGGAATGAAAGAAATGCTTGTTAACATGGTTTGAAATCTATTCTGTTTACTCAAATGAAATTGGACAGATGAGTTTCCAAACTCTTATCTAACTACAACCTATTTGTAGCAGACTATGTCTGGCAATTGTGATAAATGCATGACAAAGTGGCTGAAAGGATATGTCCACATTTTTTTCAAGTGTATCTCACAACAATACTTGCATGGCCATGGGTGCATTTTCTAGTCTGGCATCCAGACCTACAGAATCTGCGCATTTCATTTTAGCACTGTGCCAATGCCAGATTTGGGTCCGGCTGAATGGCTCATTTTCTTTCCCAAGTTGTCAAATACCCACTTTTTGTCATGCCCCTTGTCGACAAGTTACCCTTTAGTGGCTGTATGAGACGCACCAGGCTTTCGACGTAATAGGAACAGTAAAACAGTTTGCGTATGGAGGATGCGGGTTGGATGGATGGGTCAAACAAGCACCACAGCCACCCACTTTCATCTTGAGACTTGCTTGCAGCGTCCTGGATGCAGCGAGGGTGCACATGGCCACCAGTGAGAACTTGTTCTGATGGAACATTCGCACATTTGGTAGTTAGCCTCGGCATTAAAATGCCTAAATCATCTAAAAAGAAAAGATAACAGCTGCTAGTGTTTATGTGTTTAAGCCATTTTCAGCATGTACATTGCTCGCTCGGAGGTCAGTGTTGTTTCAGATAGCAGAAAGAAATGAGAATGCTAACTGAAACTGTCAGCCAATGGCAGGCTAGTTTCTAAAACCTACTTCCTGTTAGTCAGACTGTGCATTTCCTTGATTCTTACAAAGGGGATGGACACCACAAATTTCTAGTGAAAAGCTGGCCCCCAGTTTGGAACATGAATTCGACAGGTGGCCAATCCTTACGTATAAATCCTTTAAACAGAAAATGGGTTTTATTTAAAGGTTGAATCAGTAGGATTTGTCAGAGTTGTTTGTAAATGTACCAGGAGGATAGTTATCTCATTCCCAGGACTTCAAATACAGGCATTTTGGGTTGGCAAAGCATCCTGACCACAGTTAAATAAAGAGAAATACATGCAAAAGTCTCCGCAGATACAGTCACCACCACACACTTCTAGAAGGTCATAAGTGATGATTGACAATGGTCATGTTTCTGAGTCTATACATTGTTTTTTTTTTGTTTTTTTTTTTTTAGGAAAATGCTGCATATTATGCCTTTAAGTCTTAAATCCACAGTCATGCAATGATAAAATTATATTGTTTTTTATCAGTTTAAGATGATTAGTGCTGCAGAAATAACAACAGTATTTTTGTGCAACAAATGTCAGGTACTAGGACTCTTGCAGGTTTTCAGTATTATGTTGAAACATGGTGCAAGCTCTGTGGAGAATCTAGTGCAATTGTAGTTTATTAAGAGGTCACTATTATCTTTATATATGCACAGTAATATATTAGCCTGTTCCCAAAACAGAAAGTACGTACCATGATCCAAGTGTTTATTTTGATTTTTCAGAATCTAGACGCAAAATTGGAGCCACTTTTCGAGGCTTGGCGGGAACAGTTGGTCCTAAGGAAGGTGATGTAGGTGATATTTCGAAAGGAGCTGTGTGAACAATGTGGTAAATGCCACCATCTGTGCTCCTGAATCTCCACTGATAGCAGTAACATTAGCATTGTGCAACCTTCAAAGCAGCACCAAAAGAATGCACCGAGTATGGTGTTTACATCTGCAAATGCATTTTTGATGTTAGTGCTTGTTGAAGGATTTACATCAAAGACGGAAACCTCAAAGTACAGGTTTGTGTTACTTTTAAGACGTCAATGAAAGCCATCAATGAAAATCACATAAATAGCACCAGGCATGGTTTGAGTGTATGACGACTATAATTTGAGTTGTTTGGTGCAACCTGATTTGAACCAAAGGTCTCTTGTAGCGACTCGCGAACACCACCATGTCAGTGACTGTGTGTGTGTGGAAGCAGATGGTGAGCTATGAAATGACAGAATCAATAATTTCACAAAGCACTTTTGGAGATGGGTGATTTAAAAGTGCCTCTGACTGCCTTCTCTGGAATTAGTAAGAAAAAATCTGACCTTTTCCATATCAGCAAAAAAAAAGAGGAAAAGAAAAAGACAAGAGGAAGAACTACACAGAGTGAAGGGATTCTGTTGTTTCATCGTGAACTTCAAAACATTACATCATTAAGATCATCAACTCTTCCTTCTCATACAAGATTCCCATAGTAAGTACATAATATTGAGTTGATTTTGGAACGATATGCAAAGCTGTACATATTGATGGTGAAAATATTAACCTTAAAGCTGCACTAAGTGATTTTAGGCCAGTAGGGGGACGAAAAACACCAAAACGAGTCGGCAGATAGACATTCATGACATGTCAGAGGCGTTTAAAGGTGGTAGGGCCAATATTTAGCGAATAATTGCCTACTTACACTTCCAGCAGACATGCAGCAACATTAGCATTCACTCTTGGTCTCAGCTCCTGAAAAAAAAAATCTGGCTCCTTTGCTGTTAAATGTTTAACTTTATTCATAAGCGAGACGCTGCCTTTGCTTGCCTGGCATTCAGTGCTGTTAAGGGAATGTACAGTGGGTTTATTGGAGCTTTTTTTTTCCTGCCAACAAGGCTGACTGGAGCCATATTTGCCAACCCTCCCAGTTTCCCAGGAGACTCCCATTTCTCATTGCCCTGTCCCTATTTCTTCATCACAATGATCATGTATTTCTCTTGATTTCTGACTAATGTTTACACCTTTTTTTCATAATTACAGCCAAATGACATTGTCTTCTGACACTGTACAGTGTTTCAAAGCATACAGCTCAGTATACAGCTCCAAAAGTCCTCTTCAGCTACAGCAGACCAGACTTCCCAAGAAGAATTCCTGTTTCTTAAGGAAATATATATCTATATATGTAGTGGGACTTTTCAAGTCTTTGTTTGAAAGGACAGCAGGAGTCGAAGTTTTAAGGGAAAAGAAAGGGGCATGCATGTTGCAAAATCTGCCACACAGGGCCAAAAAATAAATGAATGAAAGAAAACTTTTTATGTCAGTGATTCATGCAAGTTCACGCTAGAGAGACGAATTATTCTGTATTCTCTCCTGAGATTTAAAAGTAACATTAAAAGTATTCAGCATAAAAAAAATCTGTTGCAGTGAACTTTTTTTCATTTTCATTCTTTAAAAGCTGGCAGGAAATAAAGTCCCTGAAACTCAGATATTTTTGTCTTGATTCGACAAGTGCAATCGTAGCCCTTATCACCATCATCATGGTGCATATTTGTTGTGACACGCCTGTTTTTTGGGGCACGTCTGTGGTGCAAAGAGATGAAAAAAAAAAATCTAAACTTATAAACTAAATACAGCAAGCAATTGCTTTTCATGTGACAAGAATTAGCCGATCAACTCCACAGGACTTTCCATCCAAGGATGTCACAATATCCGCATGAATGGTTAACCAAACTGGAGATGGAGGAGCGGCTAATTATAGTCATTCAGGGATACCTACAGCTGCACAACCTGTCGAGTTCTCGCTATTTTGACACCAAATGAAGGAACAACGCCTGGAGATATTTGGCTCATAACTTTAGACAAGTGGTGAGAACGATATGCAGTTGTTGCGTTACTAGTCCTAACAGTTACTGGTTGTGCTAGCAAGCGAATCATCATGCTCACCAGTGTATATCAGGGTGTCCCTAAAGAGTATAATAAACTGCTCCTCCGTGTCCTGTGGAGCTGATTGCATAACAGGTGCGACAGTGGCACAACCAAAATGTCACTCAAGTGACATTTGGGTGTGTAATTTTTCTAATGATATATCTTCACGCATCTTTAAACATCATGTGGAATTCATTGCACAATTCATTGCTATTTTATTGCAACCAATTTTCATTACACAATATTCTACTTGCATTTGCTAAAAATAGGACTCACCTCTTACCTTACTGTAAATAACGAGACTAAAGGTGTATCAGCACTTTGAAACCTCCCTTTGTCTCCTTCACTTCCTCTTTCGCTGAGAGATAAACTTCACCCCGGGGTCAGAGGAAGTGGTACCTCTCTCAAGGTTTCGTAAGTGTTTGGTGGAGTACATGACACATTTTCAGCTCACGCCGCAGATCACGCCACCACTTTGTAACAGTGTACAAACACTAACATCCTGCTCTCAAACATTTTGTTTACCCGCCACAAACAACAAAACTGATGCGTTAGTCACTCCCAGTTTGATTCAATGAACACACCATCAACATCCTGACTAACGTCCAAACGTTTACATATTTATCTGCTGCAGCTGTTGTTGTTGGTGAACACAATCCAATCGTTGCAGACAAATTTTTAAAAAAAATGTCATGGCTCTAGTGAAATGTAGCATCAAAAAATAATGTCAGACGTACACTGACGATGATGCGATGTTCATGTCTTAAAGTACTCCATATGAAAAACTTGCATCCTTTTATATTGCTGATCAATGCATTTCTTTACTAAATGTTTTTGTTAAAACTACTTGTTTACTTTAAAATACATTGAGGTTTTGTTCAGCAACTTAAGTCTTTAACTGATTCAGGGTAAAATGTGCAAGATGGGAAACGGTGGTTAAAAGTTGCCGTTACCACAAACCAGTAAGAACATGATGACGCAGGTGAGCGTTTGTGTGTTTCTAACTGTTGAGTGTGGAAAAACAAAAATAGTAAACAGTGCACATACTGCAGTTCATTTACCTTATTGTCACTTTCAGCCTTGTACATTTGCAGCTGCAGATCTTTATCTCTTAAAGTTTGCGTAAAGCCACGGTAGATGTGTGTTTGCCACACCACAGAAACGTAAATAAAATGAGCAACTTCTCTGCTCTGAAACGTTTGGGGCTTGGCTGCTTCGCCGTCTCACTGTCAAACACCACTATGACCTGAAAGTGTCCTGAAACATGGACGCTTTGTTGGACGTGTCCAGACATGTTTGAGTCACTGGAGCAAGAGGATGGAGACAGGATGGTGTTTTTTTTTTTCCTTCTGTGTCGAGCTGATTTGGACTGAGAGTCGCTGAGGTACGTTCATGACTGACCATTGATGCTCATTTATGCTCCCTTCACGTGTAAAAACAGACATTTATGTTTTAAACAATATAATCATCACCGCCCACATACTTCCATGCGTCCTTTACGTTGGCATGAGATGTTAAGCAATGCAGCCACTAGAGGCTCCACTCAGAGTCGACCCTGAAGAAGAGTCAAAAGTTGCCCTGATGAAGAAGAGGAGTCAAAAGTTTCTGACAATTGCAAACATGGCGACACTGGAGGCAAAAGCGGAGGCAGCATTGTAGGCGGTGGTGGTCTGTGCACCACTGAATACATCACGATATGTGGATGGAGAATTATTTTCACTGCCTATTTGATGATGAACATAATGTACAATACTACTGGATTTTTAAAATATCTTCATTGTGTCCCCTGGCCCCACAACTACCGAAGGTACGCCTCCATTCAGTCCGTTTCCGTAACCTCTCAGAAAACGTGCAGAAATATGGACGAAATTAATGTAGAGTACAGACATGCGTGCCTAAAATGGAGCATAAATGAGCCTCTAGGGACAGCGGTGGGTCATTCATGAACGCTTTCGTTTGAAAGAACGGATCTGTAAAGTGAACGAAAAGAACTGAATCCCTTCCGGAAATGATCCGATCCCAGTCAGTTCACTTGAGCTCTCAGTCAGTTGTCAGCCAACGCGCAGGGACTCACTCACTGAACCCGCCTCACTGTGACGGAGCGGTGCCCGTTCAGTGAAACATTACCTCCACAGTGAACGGGAGCCCTGAGTGAGTCACAGTCGCTCCACACCGTCCATTCCCTTCTCCTTCCCCTATCATGTCTTCAAAATATAACAAGGACGTAGTACCAGATATTTTATTAATAAGTAGGTGTTGTGAAAACATATCTGCAGCTTTGTCACCATACATGCACACACACACAGGTTACTGTTTTTAAAAGATGACAGCTGTAAAGGATACACTCAGGAAACATGTGGGTCATTGCTAAATTCTCAGCTTAGTGGCTTATCCTTCACAAACAACCGCTCTCACTTTATTCAGCGAGCAGGTCTAAACTGTCTGCTGTGTTTCAGTTCAGTGAGCGGGGCAGCGCAGTGGAGCTCCGGTCATGTACTGAACAATTTGGTAAACAAATCTTTTGAACATTTATTTTAACTGAACTGATTCTAGTGATCTGACTGAACTGCATTTCCATCACTGGTTAAGGAGCAGGAGGGGAGGGGAGGCAGCGTCGTTCGTGTGTCACTTGGTGGGGCTTTTATAGTGTTGGCGGACCATGACTCAGGTCCGTCCAGAAAATGCTGAACACAGAAATCTTTAACAGTTTACTGGTCCAACTCCACCAATCAGTACTACATGCTGTAGTTTTCAGTGTTTTCACGTTCTCAGCAACTATGTTCTAACATGTACAGTATGACCTGTTTAGAGGAAAAAACTCACTTTTTCCATTACAGTGACTTTAAGACCACATGTTTCATGATCATCATCATATTCTGACTCAGTCCTGACCTCTGAAACTCTGCTAGGACGCCCACGTCCTCAGCTGACATTACCGTCTTTCAGAGGCTGTAGCGGGCTCAGATTCAGTCAGTAAGGGGGATAAATAACACTCCGAAGTTTGGCTACATTTTGGTGAGGAAAAAACTGGCATTTGTTGTTTTCAAAGGGTTCCATGGACCTCTCACCTCAAGATATCTGAATGAAAATGAGTTCTTTGGCTACCCTTTACAGACTGCTCACTTTATGTTAATCCTATTCAGTTACTCAAATACTCCTGCATAATGGGGTCCTTAAACATTATTTGAAGCGCATCATTTGAGTATGACTGGAAAAACTGAGACAATATATTGTATTATATACTGCATATTAACGATCAGGGGATCTCTGAGCAATCCCCAGAACAGAAGTACTCACCATCCAATCGCCAGAAAATGCAATGCTTACAGAAACCTCCAAATATCAAAAGCTTTCAATACCATGACTTTTTCTTTGGCGTTCCTCAAGGTCTTGGTATTTTGGAGGGATTTGTGACCATTTATTATCAATTGTTGAGTGGTCAAAAATGGTTAATTTTTGCACAAAAAATATGCAATAAAATATAAACTGCAACTGCATATGAGACATAATTGGGAATGACTATCATATACTTCAATCATAATGTTCTAAGCCCTTACACACTACAACTTTTAGATTCATGACTAGAAAAACTTTGCATGGCGCTGATCTGCATCTCAAATTAATCTTGAGGTTTCCTGCTTTCAGATGATGTATTTATATCACTCTGAATGCAAACTTGTACAGTAGTTGAATATTTCTATACTGTGGTATTATACACAGCTGTAGTAAGTACACTTTGTTATGTTCCGCTGCTAAAGAACATCTTGTATTTATATATTCTGTGTCAGTTTGTAGTCCATGTCCACAGTGTTTTGTATAAAAATCAGCTGTGTGAAATGAATCATCTGATCAAAATCTGCAGAATGAATAAAAGAAGACAAGTCCGAATGATAAATACTCTGGAATTGTTGGCCAACTCACAATGAATCAGGACCATTTTAGGCTATTTTGTTGCTGATTGGACCATTTTTGAAGAGACGTCCAACTTATCTGCAGTTCTGAGTGTTAAAATTGGATCAATATTACTAATGCATCAATGAGCGAGCAGTATTTAAGCAATGGAAGTTCTGGTCAAGGTAGAGCTCGTTGTAATTACTTTATGCACTGCTGGGCGATTAAATTTTTAACAGTGCAACAACCCAAATATTATAAGACAATACTGGCTGCAACTAAGTCTTATCTGTATCTTATCTGTATGTTAGAGCAGCACAAGGAAGGACAGGAAAGTACTGCTGCAAAAAACAATAGAATAAGAAAGAAACTACACAGAACAATTAATAGCAAATAGGCGGTAGCAGTACACAGTACCGGCTGGCAGATCTAGAGGAGCGGCATGGGGAGGCAGCTCACTAAAAGTTGCCTTGTCATCCCAGCTGCAACCCCAGTGTTAGACAGTTCCACTTCAAAATGTATAAACTGTGGCTGGTCGGAAATTTACAAGACTGAAACTCTGAAGTTTAAATGAATGCAGCAAGAGATGACACAAACATATAATTTAATGATCTATTCTGGCAACATTTAAGATTAAACGATGGGCTTGTGTTCAATGAAAAAATGCCACCTTTAGACATTTAATCAATGCTTTACTCATGCCACAATAGTGTAATATTTTTGCATTAAAATATCTTCATTTGGGGACTTTTCCAAGCAAATTTCTACGAATAAAAATAAATATAAATGATCATTGTTGATTTTTTTTTTAGGTCTCCATGCCACTCTCTTGCCACCCTGTGAATATTTCTCTAGATCTCCCCCTGTGCTGGGGGGGGTTTCTGCACCAACATGTTCAGAGTATTTCAACATGTGTTTGATTCAGACAAACTTGTAGAACTGGATGTACAGTATCTTTAAACAAGAACATATACGCCATCATAATATATAATATATAAGGGATATTGCTGCGCTACAATTAAGCTACCAAACTGGATTTCATAATTCAGAAAACTTGGAGCTAGACTCCATTATAGACTAAATTATAGACTAAACTGACTTGTTTCAGAAGGCAAAAGGTGATCATATGTCTTTTTATTAGTGGAGTAACTGGAAACTGTATTTGTTAAAACATTACAGTGAAGAAAAAAGTACAAGATTTCACTCTGTGGTGTAAAGATATGAAGCAGCATCAGATTAATATGGTTAAATAATGCACAAGTAGAAATGGAACAGATAAAAACAACCGAAAAAAAACAAACAAAAAACAAGCAAACATAAAATGCCTCCATACTGCTCATCTGGCACAGGAGATGGCTGAGGATCTACAGTGAAGATTTAGACTAAAAACATGGTGTAAATGACATATTTCAAGTTGTCGGGGCTTTAGGAGACTTGGATTATACCAGACAAGCAGTATGAAGGTATTTTATGTATTCTTTGTTGTTGTTTTTTTATGTTTGAAAACTGGTCACCGTTCACTTAAATAGTTTCAGAGATTCCGCAACACAGTTTTCCTGTGAAACTGCAGCCGTATTTTGTGGACTAAGAAACCAAACCCGACCTTCAATCGACATGAGGGTGAGTAGATGATGACTGGATTTTCATTTCTGGTGAACTATCCCTTTAATTTATGAGGAAAGTTGTTGCAACACTATTAAGAAACATGAAACAGGCTTTTTTTTTTTTTTTTTGCCACTCTTTGAGAAAATGAGAGGCTATGACCCCATGATCAGCCAAAGACTAATGAAGAGATCTTTTTCAATTTTAAAAATTGATCATGCCTTAATTAGTGAAGTAATTGTAGTTAAATAAAATAGTATCAAATGAATATACTCAAGTAATGTACAAGTATCTCTAAATTGAACATACTTGCGTAAATGTACGCCTACTTAGACATTTTTGACCTCTGGCGTTTATGATTTTATCTAACAGCCCACATTTTACAATATGGTTGCTCCTACGTGCTTGTACATGCAGACGTCTTCAGAAAGCCAGTGATTTCGTTCAAACCAATCCGCAGTTATGACTTGACAGCTGACAGCTGACGAGAATGATGATAGATACACGTAGCCAGAGCTGCGCACATATTAATGAAGAACTGAAACTGGGAATGCAACCTCGTGCACAACTGCCTTATCTTTCTGACTGCATGTGGCGCTGCGCTTGGTCTCAAACAGCTCACTGGATAAATGAGGCGCAGAGGAGGAGCTGCCGTCAGTGGACCAAGAAGAAACTTCCCTGTCAGTTGAGAGTGTGACAACAACGTGAAGCGCAGCTCACAGGGTCGGAGCATCGCTCCAGCAGAGTAAACATCTTCATTCTGTGGATTTCTCGTGTTTTCTCAATGAACTTTGGCGGATTATGAGTGTTAAGTCTGTGCGTAAAAGAGACTTTTGGAAACGATGGATTTGCTTCTTTTTGGGGCACTTGGAGTATGCGTATTCGTGGAAAGTACTTCGGAAGTGAGAGGGAAGCCTTCGCTTAGTGTGAAACAGTGAAAGAATCCCTGCAGGTATGAACAACACGACAACAACAACAACAGAGGGGGGCTCTCAGCTGCCCACTATCCCGGCGATTATGTTCATTTTCGGGGTGGTGGGGAATGTCATTGCTATAGTGGTTCTGCGGATATCAAGGAAGGAACAAAAGGAGACGACTTTTTACACACTTGTGTGCGGCCTGGCGGTGACAGACCTGCTGGGCACCCTGCTGGCCAGCCCCGTCACCATCGCCACCTACGTGAAGGGCTCCTGGCCCGGAGGGGAGCCGCTGTGCCAGTACTCCGGCTTCGTCCTGCTCTTCTTCTTCTTGGTGCAGCTCAGCATTGTGTTCGCGATGTCAGTGGAGAGGTACCTGGCGATAAACCACGCATACTTCTACAACGAGTACGTGAACCAGAAACTCGCCGCACTGACTCTTTTGGCCATCTACATTTCCAGCATTGGGGTTTGCGCGCTGCCCAGCATGGGGCTCGGCCATGTGACGCGGCAGAAACCCGGCACCTGGTGCTTCATCGACTGGCAGGACAACCACACAACAGTGGCCACTTTTAACCTGATGTACGCAGGTGTCAACTCAGTCATCGTGCTGGCCACTGTCATATGCAACGTGATGGTGTGTGGGGCTCTGATCCTCATGCACAAGCGCTTCATCCGCCGCACGTCTCTGGGCACAGACCAGCGGCGCATCGCGGAGCTCCGGCGCAGACGGAGCTTTGGACGATTGGCTGGAGCAGAGATCCAGATGGTGATTCTGCTCATAGCAACCTCCGCCGTGGTTCTCATCTGCTCCATACCTTTAGTGGTGAGTGCTGGAAACAATTACCAGTCACTTTTTGTACGGGGTGTGTGCGCAAAAGTTTGTTTAGGCGTAAATGTCATCAGTTTCTCAAATATTTGCAGAGATGAAGAAGTAATCGGATCTTGTACCTAAATATAAACTTAAACCTTTGAACTTTACCTGTAACAGAGTATTTCTACACTGTAGTATTGTTACTTTACTTAAGTGAAACTGCAAAAGTATTTACATCAAAGTATAGGGGAGACTGGGGATGGTAGTAACAGCTTTTGTACGGGCAAGTTTGTTTGTGTCCATAGAAATGTCACAAATATCTCACAAATAAGCAGAAGTGGAAGATAAAGAAGAGACTGGGAGCATCGTGATATTTTGTACATTTTACTTAATAACTCAGACTACTTGAAATACATAAGTCATCTTTTGATATAAGAAATATATATGCACACTAATTAATAATACAATTGACATTTTCGCTAAAAAGGGCAAGAACATAATATTAAATTTAATGCAGCAGTGGCTGGGACAGTTGTAATGCTGAATAAAAAGGTCATATTAACCCACTGAATCTCAAATAAAAGCACATCTCAAAGTAATCACATTACTGCTGTAGGATCTAATGATGTTTAGGGCTGCAGCTAAGGATTACTTTCATTGTGGATTTATCTCTTGAGTATTTTCTCAACTAATCGATTAGTTGTTTGGTCTATGAAACAGCAGAAAATAGTGAAAAATGTCACTCAGTGTTTCCCAAAGCTCGTCTGTTTCTGTATTTGCAGAAGACTAGGCAGCTATTCTCATGGCAACTAGGTTTTAATTATTTGAATTGAATTAAAAGTAATTTTACATTTAAATTTAGTGAAATATGTTCATTTTTTTTTAACAGACAAACTAGGTGCTTACATCGGGCTATGTGGCTCAGGGGCCATTTTAACACCACGTTACAGTCGTCCCCAATCTTGCAGCCATGATAAAATCTTGTAAGCTAGTTAGTAACACCTGTATTAGCATAGTATTCATGTTTATTTCTAACTATTAATCAAGACATAGAATTGATGTAGATTTAAATTTGCAGTCATCTCAACTTTAAACAGCAGAAGAAGAATACTGTCCATCCAAAAAGTAGCTTTCATACTTCAAAAATCTTTTTTTTTCCTTGAAATCTTGAGTAAAAAGTACAATATTTGCCTCTGAAATATACTGCTGTTTAAGTACACAGCAGCAAAAATTGGAAATACTTAAGTACTTCAAAACTGAACTTAAGTACAGGACTTGAGTATATGTACTTAGTTACTTTCCACCACCATTATACTACCTGAACTTTGTGTTCCAGTTTTAGATCATTGTGGTTAGATGACGCATTTCTCTGATGCACATATGTGATTGTTCACACACTCCCTGCGCTCCTTTCACCTGCTTAGAGCTGACTCTGGTGTTGTTTGCAAACAATCACTGAGAGTTTGCTAGTTCCAGCTCTCATCACCAGACTTTATGTTCTGCCTGAGACGCAGCAAACGTCCAGCGGAGACCGTGAGATTTCCCCATGTGTTGTGTTTGCTCACGCAGTGCAGAATGACGCACTGCAGACGTTTCTACATGTGCGGGGCCAAAGTCAGTGATCAAATTAAAGGGCAGGTGCCCAAGCATAACACACACTGAGATGTTGTTGCTTCATCGTGATGTTGAGAGTTTTTGCTGCATCCCTCCTGTTCATACTGACCGTTAAAGATCTCCTCCTAACATTTGGGGACCATGGAAGCCCATTTCCAACAATGTGATGAAAAAAGTCCTGCAAGTCATTAAAATGATAAATTATCTCAATAATGAGTTAGTATTGCAAAATAATGAGATAACTAGACTAACTCCATTATTTAGAGATGCTACGTCATTATTTTTGAGATACTAAATGATTATTTTAAGATTATTTTTGAATGACTTGGCTTGAAATGAGATAGGTAGGCTAACTTATTTTGTGATATTAAGTCATTATTTTGCCAATTTTTTCATTATTTTGCAGAACAAACAAATTATTTTGTGATTCTAAGCCATTGTTAAAAAAAATCTCACTATTTTGTGATACTAAGTCATCATTATGAGATACCAAGTCTTTGATCTTTTTAGCTAATAAGTGTTATATAGTAAGTAGAATCGTAAGTCATATATACTTTAGAGATGCTAACTCAATATTTTGAGCTACTAAGTCATTATTTTGAAAAACTCCCTCTTTTTATTATGATTGTTCTGCTGCAGCTCAGCATGGTAACAATGTCCAGGGAAAAGATTTTCTCTTTTTTCCCCTTTTTTCCTTTTATGAAAAATGCTAACTTTGTAAGGTACCCTCTTCCTTCATCTAACTCAGAGTGCAGAAGCCTCACAATAGCTTCTGATAAAATTGGACTTTATTTTTGCACAGAGCGAGGACTACACTTTTTTATCCCTCATCTCATCCATTTAACACAAAGGGAAATTTTAATGACCAGTACAAACAGGAGGAATGATTACAGCAAGCAAAACCTGTGTTAAGAGAAATGGCAATCTGTCCTTTAAGGACCTGACTTCTTTAACTGATGAGCTGTTGATGTCATATGTCAGGGCTCTTGTGACTCTGGACTGTGATGGAACATTATTAGACCCTGGGGAAGCTCAGAGGCTAAAGGCTCTCTTACAGTAATGATGAATGATGGTGAGAAATGTGACTGTTTTTACTGGCCACTCGCCATCTGCACACTGCAGTTACATTCGGTGTCTTTTTAGGTCGGACCATCCCATGCCAACTGTGTAGGAATATATAAAATAAACAATTTTTTTACTCTTCTAAACAAAGTGTAGACAAGTCTGGGCTTGTAAAATACACAAACTCAAATTGTTATAGCATTAGAAATGTTGTTCCCTGTTTTATGTAACAACCGAACAACTTGTTGATGCCTGATAAAGGGATAGTTTGGGTTATTTAATGGGGGTTGTATGATAATCAGTGTACTACCTACAGTAGACGCGGTCGGCACGTCTCCACTTTGGAGAAGCAGAGAGGGGAACCAGTATGGAAGCTAAGCAATGCGCTGCTAAGGACAGGGTCAGCAACAAAATGTATTTTAGTCTCTTAAAAAATGTCCACCTATAAAAATCTGTTCATATTTTCACTGCTTCACTTTGTTTTTAAGTAGCCATTATTGAGGGGAAACCGCCACTTTCTGTGCCAAAAATCACTCTCTCCAAACCAACCAAACTCCATGGGTAAAAGGAGTAACTTTACCCCACAGAACACAGCAGCTGCTGGTCTACCACAGCCTCAATATGGTAGTTTGTTTGTGGTGATGAGTGACCTTCTTAAACGCCAAAGTCACACAATAACAAAAACAAACTAAGAGATTGAGGCGGTGGTAGACCAGTAATTTCCGTGTCTCCGATAGAGTTTGGTTGGTTTTGAGAGAGCCATATTTAGCTTATATTATGGCAGTTTCCTATCTGAAAAGTCTGTCTGACAGTAAGGTAAAAGCCGTGAAAATAGTCTCATATTGCTTAGCTTCTGTGCTGTTGTGTGTCATACAACCCCACTTGAAATAATCCGAACTATCCCTTTAATGTAAACCCAAACAACTTGTGGATGCTTGCTAAGTTCCTAAATGTATTTACCATTGCTGTTTTCTCTTCTGTGCCCTCAGTGGAGGATCTTTGTGAATCAGCTGCTCAGAAACCAGGGAGAAGAGCCTTCAGGGTTGAATAAAGACCTGCTGGCCATCCGCATGGCGTCCGTCAACCCCATCTTAGACCCGTGGATCTACATCCTGCTCAGAAAGACAGTGGTCCTCAAGCTGATGGAGAAAATCAAGTGTCTGTTCTGCAAAATGGGCGGCCGGGGACGCAGGAACGGCAGGCAGTTCCGCTGCGCCGACGGCCACCTCAGCTCCTCCATCATCTCTCAGGGCTCCCCCTCGCTGGTGTCACGTGAGCTTCGGGAAATGGTGAGCACCTCGCAGACCTTCCTGTACCCGTCTGAGGGAAACTCCAGGAGGTCGTTTCAAACGGGGACACAGTGCGGCTCAAGCCCGCCAGCTGCGCAGACGTTACAGGGCCCTGAGGAGGTGGAGGGGCCTCAGAGGGGGCTTTCGCAGACTGATTTAGAGGACACAGCACCAGGCAGGCTGCTGAAAGAGCTTCCAATGTGCCCCAAGGACCCTGCGCTACATGTGACTTTCACAGATGAGACTGCAAACATACAGGAGAAATGCATATGAGAGAGACATGAAAATAAGAGAAAAGCTGAAGACTGAACCATCGACCTGTAGATATCTAGTGAACTGCCAATAAAAGGATGTATTAATGAACTAAATAGCTATTATCAATGTATTACTCCTCACCACAAACACCACATCACTAAATACACTTCAGTACAATCACAAGAGTTATATCAACAAATACATAGAGAACAACGAGGAGCTCTTTTCTTGCACTTTTTTAATTCTGAAACCACTGCGAGGCTGTTAGAAATGTTTGTTTTGTGGCATTTTGACAACCTGCACAATGACTGCAAAGAACTGATGTTAAAATGTGAACCATGATGTTAATTTATTCTAAGTATGAAACTGTACGTTATTGTCTTCTCTGTGAGAAGGTCCAGATAGTTTGGAGCCATGTAAAATCGGTACAAGATGAATATGCTCTTTTTTTTTTTTTTTTGGTACATTTGCAAACAATTTAGTCAAACTGGTTGAATCACGCCACCCCCTGCAATTCAAAATAAAAGGCAGCTATACTGTGGCTTTTCCACAATACTCACACTGGAGGCTAATGTCTTAATAAAAAAAAATGCTAATTGAATCTTTCCAGTCTATTAGTTCTTAAAGATCAATCCAATTTCATCTTATTTCACCTTGATGCAATGTGAAATTCCTCTCATCTAATCAGACTTTAGAGTGAAATTAAGAAGTAGAATGAAAATTAAGCTTCCCGTCTGATACGATTCTCACAGTGGATTTCCTGCTGTAACATGGCATTTAATAGTTGCTCAAAAGATTGATGAAAAAGTTGCTGTTGTTTGTTTTTTTTGAAGCAACAGTCAGTCTCTTGTCAAAAGACTAATGTTGTACCAAACTCATGAATAAACTGAAAATAAAAGTTGATGAATATTCATATAAATGAAGAATTTGTGTCACTCTTTTGCAAGCTGAAACAGGTTATCTCAAAGTTTAGCCTGACAGTGAAGTATGTAATGCAAAGTCTGTTTGTATGATATTTAGCTAAATTTTAAGGCTGCAACTAATGATTATTTTATTATTGATTAATCTCTCAATCATTTTCTCTATTATTTGATTGGCTGTGTGGTCCATAAAATGTCAGAAAATTGTGAAAAATGTCGATCACAGCAGAACATATTCACATTTTAGAAGCTGAAATGAAAATATTTGGTAATTTCTCCTTAAAAAATGACTCAAAATGATTAACTGTTTGTCAAAATAGTTGGCGATTAATTTAATAGTTGACAACTACTCTACTAATTGATGAATTGTTGCAGCTTTATTAAAAATGCAGGGTTGGTAGTAAAGGATTACATGTAATTGGGTGAAGGTAATCAGATTTTTTTTTAAGTAAAGAAGAATGTTCAGTGAGTGAGTCATTATTTGTGTTGGAGTCCTGCATCACTCTGTTTGGGTTTATTTTGCAATAATGACTCACTGTACATTAGCTCACTTATTAAACAACTACTGACTTAAAAAAAGTCAATAATTTGGCACAAATGTTCATTTAAAAATGATTTTATCAATTTAAAAATTCAGTTAAAAATGATTTTGATGATGATGATGATGATCAGAACTGTATCTATAATGGTCAGGTATTCATAGCAACAGTCTGCTAAATGTGAGGATTTTTTAGAAATTAAATTTATTTTAAGGGGAATTCTGGGCAAAGCAAGAAATTTCGGGACATCACTTTACAAACTTTAGGAAATGGTGCTGAACATATTTTACTATTTCATTTCATTTTCATGCATTTTATCGACCAAATGATCAATTCATTAAGTGAGAAAATAATCTGCATAAAATGAAAATAACCATTGAGAATAAGTTTTGCCAGACTGCTTGAAAAACTACAGCGACATAAGAATAACAAGAGTAAAGTATTAAATATAAAGTGAAACATAAAATATAAAGTGTATAAGGACCAAATGCAAAGAAACTGCCTAACAGAAGCAGCCGTATCTGCACAGAAACTAAACTTCGGTCGGGAAAATCGATTTAACCTGAACGAGGCCTCTGTGAAGCTGAAAATGAAATATTGATCAGTCTTCAATAGAACGACTTTGATGATGGAACTGAGACTGATCACTTGAGGTTAAGGGATGTCAGTCACACCTTTATCGAACAGCTGAACCTGCAGGGAAAGAAATGCCCTAATTAACATTACAGAGATGGCTTAAACAGAACCTAACTGACATTCAAACCTGACTCTGAATAAATGTTCTGCAATATTTATTTTTGCCAGCATGTCACTGCGAGTGCCACACACCTTTCATCTCGGCGCTGATGGCCGTAGCACATTTCTAACTGGCAGCCGGTTGCTGTGGCATGGCCCGCTCACCTGCAGACAGATGGTTTCTGCACCACAGAAGACTTCCAGGTCCAACGTGGCCGACGTCCAGAGCCTTCCGAGAGCAGCGAGAGCCTCCCTCTGAGAACAATATCCCATTAAAGAGAGCTGTGACCTCAGACTGAGAAATCTGTTAAAGCTGTCGAGTCTCTCGGGAAGCAGGAAATTGTGATTGACAAAACAGTTGTGATAGGATTTTAACAGAGGGCGAAGAAGGAAAAATGATTCTTCTTGGAAACCCGCTTTCCCCACCTCATCAGCTAACGCCAGTAACACACTACAGCACATGCGACAGGCTGTTTTAGACATTTAAACGGCTGTGAAAACAATTGGCCGACAGAAGATGCCACTCAAAAAAGCAGCGAGTGTTCATGATGTGACCTTTTAGCAGAGCAGTCAGGAGCAATGGGGAATTTCAGGAAATGATCCACATAAAAATGGTAACCACACAATTATATCTGAGATAATTAAATCAGGGTTCGTTTTAGGGCTGATCCAGATAATAAAGATCATTTTCCACCTTGACAGCATCACAAAAACTTAAAGGGCCACTTCGGATTATTTGACATGGGGTTGTATGAGGTACTCGTTGTATTACATACAATAAATGCTGGTCGGCACACCCTCAGTTTGGAGTGAACTGCTGTGGACAGGGTCAGCAACAAAATGTCTACCTAAAAAAAATCAATATCAGTTTAAGTGTATGTTATATTTAGGATATTTTCATAGCTTTACTTCACCATCAGACAGCTTTTTCTGACAGGAAAATGCTGTTATATGAGTCAAAGAGCGGTCTCTTCAAACCAACCAAACTCCATAGGCAAAATCAGTAATTTTGCCTCATGGTAGTGGTACCTCATTGTCTGCGGCCCCCTCATCTCTTAGTTTGTTTGTGTTATTATGTGAGTTTTGTGTTTTAAAAGGATAGTTCAGATTCATCAAAGTCATGCAATAACACAAACAAACCAGGAGATTGAAGCAGCGGTATATCAGCAACTCTCGTGTTCTGTGAGGTAAAATGATAGATTTTTCCTATGGAGTCTGGTTGGTGTGGAGCGAGCGATGCTTGCTTATATAACGGCGCTTTCCCATCAGAAAAGGCAACCTCACTGCAAAGAAAAGCAGTGAAAATATTCTAAATATAGCACACACTTAAACTGATATGATTTTTTTTAGGTGGGCCTTTTTTTAAGTTGCTAAGATACCTTTTGTTGCTGACCCCGCCTGTACTCTCTACTCTACTTCTGTTAACTGAGGAAGTGCTGACTGGCATCTAACGCAACTAATATACTGACTGTGGATAAGTGCTTCATAGGCTCCACTTCAAATAATCTGATCTCACTCTTTAGGAGATTAAGTGACTGTAACAATCTATTTTTGGCTCATCTTATCTCTATTCTTTCGTCTTTATCATAACTTTAAGGCACACCACTCCAGTGTTTCTGTCTAATCTAAACTCAGACCAGACTAAAACCAGTTTTAAATTGAAATAAACTGAGGCAAACCATGAATTGCCTCTAAAAATTATTTTTATACAGTTTAAATTTTACTGTGCAGCCAAACATGTCCATTTCCACAAAAGTCTCCAAACAACCAGATGTATCCAGTTGAATTTTGGGTAAAAGTGTATAAAATGATGCGATGTGATTAGTCATTTAATTGATTAGTTGTCAAGTATTAAATTAATCTCCAACTATTTTTGATAGTCGTTTTGGGTCTTTTTTGTTGCTGTTAAAGAAAAAAGTCAACATCCTCTGATTGCAGGTTCTCAAATGTTCATATTTTCTGGTTTCTTCAGTCACCTATGACAGTAAAGTGAATTAGGCCCAGATCGATATATCAGTCGGAGGATATTATCAGCCTGATACTGGCCTTGCACAGCAATAGCAGATTGCGGATTGTATTTTGGTTTGCAGCATCTTATGCATATTCGATCCTATTTCATAATTCAAGTTGTTCTATTTGTGGTTTGTTTTATTTATAGTTATTTATAATTGTCAAAAATACCAGTGAAAGTTTAATGTTTCATTGCTCTGATGTCATTATGGATTTTGATTTGCTGTCAAAACAAGATATTTCCTTTTCCAAAGATTTGAGAAACACTGATCAACATTTTTCACCATTTTCTGACTCTAGAGTCGGACTTTATTTTGGCTTTTGTCAGTAACCAAAAATCAACAAAATATCAAAGTTCCGTGTTGCAGCTTCAAGGGGAAATAAAGTTGTTAACTTGTATGCTAAGGGTTACCATTAAATACTAAATTGTTGTTTATTCTCATGAAGAAACATACAAGGAACTGTAATGTAGATGGAGTAGAACTAGTGAATTTTTGAATTTTCAACAATCCAGTTGTCTTTGTTTGTCTTTGTACTGCTGTGTGTGCCAAGAAAGCAACTAACCAGCAGTTGGACCACACACATACTGTACATAGTATTTAACATAAACTCACTGGGCACACCTTGATTACACACAGGTGACCTCCATTTATCTCATTATGTACTTTGTGAGACAAAAGCTGCTTTAGAAATGATTCGGGTGTGCCACAGGCAACAGTGCAATGACTTTTGCAATCATGTTTTTTGTCTTATATTTGTATTTAATTTAAGTCTATTTGTAAAGAGTTATTTTCTTCATCCATATAGATCTGTTTAAGGCCAGCACTTTGTATCAGTCAGTTGTTTTTCTGTGTACATTATGAGTCCAGTTTGCATTACTAAGATTTTTACATTTTGTTAAAAGACGTGGTCTTGATATTTACTGAACAGAAACCCTAATCATTGTTGTATGTTTACGTGGCCTGCCAGTGGTGCGGAATAACTGTATGCAGCTTTTGCTCCGATCCAATTTTTAGAGTTATTCACGCAGAAACCGCATTATCTCGGGACTTCCAGTGGCCCTTTTATAGAAACTCAATTATTTCTATATTTACACTGCCCTATAAAGCTCAGGAGGACCAACTGCTTGAGAAGCGAGACTGAAAATTGCATTCCTTTTATCTTCTTTTTCACTGAAATTAACTTTAAAGAAAACCTGGGAGCTCCTGCAGTGTGACTTTAGACCAGTGACTCATCTCTGTATGGTTATAAATGATGAAATAGGCAATACAAAAAGCTAGAACAAAGAAATAAACATTATTCATGTCTTAGCCAAATCTCACAAAGGTGTGAGTGTTGTTGCATGATTTTATGCTTTTTAGCGCACCTTCAGACCCCCATTAAGATCTTGATAAGCAGCTTATGTACCTGTGTGTCACTGGTAAACCAGATGGAGATGCATCGCTCACTAAACTGGGTGGCTGGTGTCAGAGCAGAAAAGGTCAAAAGCCATATATAGTATGTGAAGGCACCATTACTGCTGAAAAATATGCATACAGGATTTGGAGCAACACATGCTGCCATCCAGATGTCTTTTTCAGGGACGTCCCTGCGTTTTTAATCAAGACGATGCCAAGACAAATTCTGCACGTGTTAACAAAAGCGTGACTTTGTAGCTAAAGAGTTTAGGTACTAGAGCGGCCTGCCGGTCTCCCGCTGAAAATATTTGGCAAATTATGAAGTGTAAAATATGACAGCGGAGACCCTGGAATGCTGAGCAACTGAAGTCATATGTCACTTTCAAAACTTCAACAATTAGTGTCCTCAGTTACCAAACACTTACTGAGAGTGGTTAGAAGAAACAGTGACGTAACACGGAGGTAAACATGCTCCTGTCCAACTTTTCTTAAACATATTGCAGCCTAAAACTAACTTTCATCTTTCATCTTAACTGCTTTTCATCTGCAGTCCTTTGGCAGGTCACAATTAAAACATCCACACAGTGAGAGAACAGCTTTAAACAAACTGAGTGAACAACACAAGACACTAGAAGTTCAGAAACACACCATCTCAGTGTTTTACGCTATTAAAAGTCTACCTTTTGATTTTTTTCCTGTTGGAAGTAAAAAATGTATAAACAGACAATGAGACAGATCGACACACAGGTTAAACTTGTTGTTTATTTTAATTTATTTTAAATTTGATGTCTTAGTCTGGAAATCAGACAAACTGGTTCTATCAAGCACGTTTTCATTCGCTCTCCCATGAAAATGGAAGAACTTGACTAAAGATGGGAGACCGGAGCAAGATGGTGGCAGTGTCACACGCTTTAAAAAAAAAGTTTCCTAATAACTGGACTGCAAATCTGCTCCATATCACAGAGCTGTTAACAAGACTCTTGCTTACTAATCATTATAATGGTGACAGTTGGTTCAACCTTAGAGCAATTTCATAAGACATTAAGTCACCAGTGAAAGAAAACTGCAGGAATGACACATTTTTATTCAAGTTTATTACAACTTGCTGAGCATGCACGCTTATTCAGCAACAGCCTGTTTCACAAATACAGACACACACACTCAGAAAACTTCACGGGTCATTAACGCTGACTATCAGACTTGATGCGCTTTGCTTGATAAAGTAATTTATCATTTTAATTTTGTTTTATAGCCAAGACAGGGAACCATTTCATTCTGTTAAATCTCTGCCAGCTCTCTGTCTTGATTTGTGTATACATACCTTAATCTTGGAGGATACTTAATTCAGACAGATTCAATTTAGTGTACTTTAGAAGCAAAAAGCATTAACACAATAGTTTGTGTTTCTTCATTAATGTCTTAGCAGCTTTTCACTGCTTCATCTGAAGGATAATTACAGTGTGACTGGAGATTAAGTTTTCCTTCTTTATTTGTGCATTTAAGTAAACTGAGTCTAAATTTTATAAACAATCCCAAATGAAAAGGCTGCTAATTTAATTTTCATGGACTCTATCAAGTGGAAATAGGTTCTAATGTGACCACAGAGTAAATAGCTATTAGCTAAAAGTGTCATTCGGCTATTCAGAGGAAAACGTCTCGAGGAATTTTACAATAAATGTCCACAGTAAGATTTAACAGAATGGAACTCCAATTCCAAAATAGTTAGGAGACTGTGTAAAATGTAAATAAAGACAGAATGCACTGATTTGCAAATTCTTTTTGACCGATGTCTAATCAAATACAGTACAAAGATATATTTTATATTTATATCAACATATTTTATGTTCAAACTGATAAACGTACATCTTCACTGATTCTGAATTTGATGCCTGCAACGTATTCCAAAAATGTTGAGACAGGGGCAACTGGGAAGACTGGGAAAGTTGTGGAGGGCTCAAAAAAACACCTGTTTGGTGTTAACTGGTCAAAAGTTGTGAGCGCAAGCAAAAAATGTGGCAAGGTTTTTTTGTGAAAAATTGTGTGGGCAAACAGTACAAAAGTTCAATCATTTTCAACACAAAACTGTGAGGAATTTAGGGATTTCACCATCTACAATCCATAATATCATTAAAAGATTCAGCGAATTCAGAGAAGTCAGAGAAACCGACACTGAACGTCTGTGACCTTTGACCCATCAGGTGGCACTGCATTAAAAACCCACATAACTGCATGAAGGATATGACATGGGCTAAGGAAGATGTTGTCAGTAAACACAATTTGACACTACATCTACAAGTTAGGACTCTGCCGTGCAAAGTAACTGCCACATGGAGCAACATATGCTGCCATCAAGACGTCTTTTTCGGAGACGTCCCTGCTTACCTCAGTAAAGACGGTGCCAAGACACATTCTGCATGTTAAAACAACATGGCTTCGTAGTAAAAGTAAAACTGCCTGCAGTTCAGACCTGTCTCCCATTGAAAATGTGTGGTGCATTATGAAGTGCAAAACACAACAATAGAAACCCTGGACTGTTGAGCAACTGAAGTCGTAAATCAAGCAAGGCTGGGAAAATACTTCACTTTCAAAACATCAAAATTAGTGTCCCCAGTTCCCAAATGCTTACTGAGAAAAGGTGATGTAAGCCAGCGGTAAACATGGCCCTGTCCAGACTTTTTGGGAATGTGTTGCAGGCATGAAAAACAAAAAAACAAACAATGAGGATGAACATTAAATATCTATTTTTGTACTGTATTAAATTGAATTGATAAAAAAGGATTTGCAAATCATTGCATTCTGTTTTTATTTATGTGTGACACAGCATCCCAACTTTACTGGAATTGGGGTTGAAGAAGATGTTAAAGTTTATAGCTTCAACATCTTGACTGTCTGGAACTGAATGTGACTCACAGTAGAGAGCCAGAACAGATAGAAAAAAAACATCTTTAATCTTTGTGTGTGGATGTAAAACTTTACATGCACATTTAATGAAATTAACATTAAAGGGATGGAACATGTAAAACAACAAACCTCAATTGTATTTTATTCTGTTGCAAATAAACCTTTAAACTTGTCAGTTCTCATGGTTGCTTCTGAATAAGATTTTTCATGCCACAGCTTCACAAACTCACAGTGGTTTCAGAAATAATCCCATTCAGTCCTAAAAAATGTAACCAGGGCAATCACTTCATGCTGAGACCAGTTCAAAGTCCTCTCGCTTTCACAAACTGTTCCTTTGATGGTGTTGCTGCGTCCTCTGATCCCCCTTCCCCAGTGACAACAGTTTTTATATTTCCCTCGGCGTCTATGACCACGGCGGTCCTCTTCAGCTCCTCATAGCGCGTCTGTCGCTCAGCAACCGCCTCGCAGGCCGCCAGCACCTCATCAGACTCAAAATCATAGTCCTGCTCCAGCTCAGGGGCATTAAGAATCTGTTTTTTGGTCTCCTCTTCTTGCCGTATTTTCTCCTTGGTTGCCAAGTGCTGCTTCTGTAACCTGCGCGCCCACGCCAGGTCTTCCTGCCACAGGGTGCGCTCTGACGGACACATGTGGATCGCAACCTGGAAGGACCTCACAGCCTGGAGGGACAGTAACGCATGAAATTAGGAGTTAAACGCAAGGTTTTGGAGGTGGTCATGAACGAGAGGAGTAATTGCTTAGTCTGACAGCGAAGGCGGGTTTATATGCAAACGCATGCATGGTGAAAAAAGAGAAAGTTACTCGAAGTCGAGAAAAAAGGGGACAGCCTAGTAACATATAAAAATGTGAAAAACACACTCTTGTGTTTGTCAGGTGCAAAGTCACAGGAAGCAGACACCAAGACAAAGACACACTGAGAAATGCACTGCCCAGCAGCAGCCAACATTAAGTTAGCAAGACAGACAGACTGTAGAGAGATGCAGACTGCAAGCCAGCACATCAGCTTAATGTTACTGGTACTTGCTGACATCGCAATTTACTCTGATGGTGTTCAAATTCTCTTTTCGTGACAGAAGCATAGTTCTGCTTCATCCTCGAAACGATGCTGTAAACACTGACACCCGTTTGACATAAGTGGGAGGCAGCGCCCCGGACATTTTAACCACTGACTGGTCCGTCACCCATAACCTCCCACCCCCTTTAAAGCACCTCTTTGGATCTGGACAATTTACAGAAGTCACTGAAACCAAAGTGAAAAAAGCAACATTTGCGTCCCTAGTTTAGGTCTCCAACAAATTGAATGTTTAGCCTGAATTCTGGTGTGATGCTGGTATCTGTGCAGCTGAATCAGCACGTGAGAGCATCATCAGCACAAACAAGACCTTCTCATTCTTTGTGCCGTATTGCAGACAGATTTACGGTTTCATTAAGAGGACATCAATATGTCTTAGCTGACTGAGCAGTTGTGGATCGATGTGAAAATTATTGTCCTATTAAACAGAAGTACAAATGATCTCTGATTGTTTATGGGACCTGATCCTGATGTCAATGTCAAGCTGTGACGATTTGCTGCCTGTTGAAATAAATCTCATAAGCTCATAAATCAATTCTGATATTCTCAAGGATGTTGAAAGTTGAAAAATAGCTATCTAATGAATGGTCAGTGTTAATATGGTAATGAAGCAA
The DNA here is from genome assembly GCA_034769285.1 of Lutjanus argentimaculatus. Lineage (NCBI taxonomy): Eukaryota > Metazoa > Chordata > Actinopteri > Lutjaniformes > Lutjanidae > Lutjanus > Lutjanus argentimaculatus. Next base: position 30,986,220 of record JAWZSL010000005.1, on the reverse strand, counting down.
ATTAGATACATTAAATATGAGTGGACCTGACTCCATCTTTGAGAGTTCAGAGTTATCCAAATGATTCTGGCTGAATTTTGAACACCTATCCTGATCAGAAGTTCACTAAATCACACTTCTCATGACCTAATTTTGCAATGAATCAGCACTACACTGATGAATCATCCTGGCCAGTGAAAACAAAACAAAAACAGCTGTATGATGTCTTCCAAAGCTCTGTAGGGAACTAGTGAAGTGTTTTCGGGACATGTCTCACATAAAGGATTAATGTCTTCTGTCTTTCATAAGTCCCCCAATAATATAGAAGATTCCCAGCTTATATGCTGATTAAATGTGTATCTGACACACTGAACAAAGTATGTAGGTCAAAACTACATTATTAATAAGCTTAAATGACTTCTGTCATATGAATGAAAAAAACTCTCCACTCTGTCTCGATTGGTTAGTCATGTTACAGAGTGGACTTTTGTGGTTGCTATTGGTTTCCAGTGGTATAATGTTCAGCTGTTGTGTTAGTTCTCCGTCTCCCACTGAGGTCAACATCCTCTGAGTTTTAAGCTTCACCACCCAACCTGGATAAATGGACTAAAATGAAGAAACTGGTGGAATAGCTGTACAGGATTAAAACTCCTTAGGTATTGAAATTTGGTACTGAATGACGAGGCATTTTTCAATACTCGATAGTATTGAAGCTATTCGGTCAGTGCCACAAAGGTATCGAAGTTCGGTACCCAGCCCCACACAGAACACGGAAGTTGCTGGTCTACCACTGTCTTAATCTCTTAGTAAAACGTGTGTTATAGTGTGACTTCTGTGTTTTAAAAGGTTAGTTCAGATTCACCAAAGTCAAACACAAGGTATTTTAACCACTTTAAAAAGGTCCACATAAAAAAAAAAAATCAATATTAATTTAACTGTACAGTATATTTAGAATAATTTCACCGCTTTTACCGCAGTCAGAGAGCACGTTCCAACGGGAAACCGCCGTTACATATGAGACAAATATTGCTCTCTCCAAACCAACCAAACTTCATGGGTGCAATCAGTAATTTTACCTCGCAGGACACTTGCATTGCGATTAAGTTGCAGGTCTACTGTGGCCTCGATCATTTAGTTTGTTTATGTTATTGTGTGACTTCGGTGTTTTAAAAGAATAATTCAGATTTACTGAAGTCACACAGTAACACAAACTAACTAACAGATCAAGCCAGCCGTAGACCAGCAACTCCTGTGTTCTGTGAGGTAAAATTACTGACTTTGCCCATGAAGTTTGGCTGGTTTGGAGAGAGCGATATTTGGCATATATAACGGTGTTTTCCTGATGAAGACTCTCTGACAGCAAGGTAAAGTGGTGAAAACATTCTAAATATAAAGTACACTTAAACTGATATTGATTTTTTTTTTTTAGGTGAACCTTTTTTAAGTGCCTAAAATAGCTTTTGTTGCTGACCCTGTCCACAGCAGTACATTGCTCAGCTTCTGTGCTGGTACTCCTCTCTGCTTTTCTAACTGGGGTCATGCTGACCACCATTTACTGTAGGTAATACTCTGACTGCGCCCACATATTTCAAAACATCATGGATTTAATCGCTAGAGCACAGCTACGAGTGTTATGTACGGATGAGAGGACCTGATGAGTTCACATCCTAATAAGGGAGGCTCATATTTTCAGTTGCACCTGTTCCCAGTGACAGTAAGCCACACCTTTTATGAGAATCTAATCCAGTGTCAGTCCTAGAACAAAAACCTCAAGGCCAACCTGCGGTAACAGTCAAGCAGGGGAAGTGTAATTAGTGCATCAGCATTTAATGACCAGAACATAAACATTGACTTTCTGGGCCCTAAACAACACAGGGCCTTGTTACTACACAGCAAATCATCATCTTCAACCTAATACTTGTTTGGATGATAAATGAAAAGAGTCTTCATTTCGTGTGAAACATTCCCACCTGTAAAATAAATAACTGGCGCCGTCAGGTTCCAGTCTTCGACAGGTTAACTGTAACAGATGTTTGTCAAGTGAAACGTCTGTGCCCAAAACAACATATCAAGTTTCATCTTGAAGTGACTGAACACAGTCTGATTACCTCTTCATTTTTAAAGTAATCCTCCAAAAATGACACAGTCGGCAGATTAATCAGCTTTTCTGGCCAAGAAAAGAACCTAATGATAATAATGAGAAGATGAATGGCGACAGACCTGTCAGGCTGCAATGTTGTCTATGACAGCTTCCAATATTTCTAAAACATTAAGACAAGCGACAAAAAAACGAGTCAGAAGCCATATGTTTGTTTTGTTTGGGTACTTTCCATTTCCTTGAGCGAGAAAGAGAGGAGTGGAAATTGAAGATGGGAACAGCCTCATGAAAGAGAAAATGGGGAATCAGTGCCTCACATTTGTACAAACAGGCACTACTTCAACATGTTGATGCACACAAAGCTCTAAAACACGATTGAACAAGCCTCGCTAAAAATAGATGTGTTTTTTATCCCCCTTCCTTCCCAATAGCTTCATTATACAAGGAGGTGTGTCTATATTTGGTTTAGTTTTTGCTTAAGTAACTTTCAACACTTCCCATTGTTGTTTATGGTGCCGTAGGACAGGTCTCTCACTCAAGGAGTGACACGCAGTGCCATTAGCTGGAGGCTCTCTGAGTTCAGCCCTGTTTGCTTGGCTCTAGCTGGGGCGAACGGCGTAACTGTGATCCGCAGGTTTCATACACCCACAGGTCCCGGCGTGTTCTGGGGCAATTTAAGCAATCGTCCCAGCCTCAGGCAGCTGGGTGTGCTTTGAAAGAGGGACTACATCTCAGAGGCAAGAAGTAGTAAACAGAAGTAACTGACGTATCTTAACGGCTCTTCAAAAATGAGGACGCGGCTGACTAATAGTCTAGCTACAAAAACAGGTTCAGTGCAAAATCAGACAAACAAAAATTAAATGAGGACATTCTGATAAAGATTATTAATGAATGACTAAGCAAGAAGCAATCAACTGTTATGCAACACTGCTGAATAAATATTGGTGTTTGCATCTGCAAAATTGGTTTTAAGCACCGCAGTGAGCACAGTGTCTGCTGTTCCTCACACTCTGTCATCTGTAATTGGTAATCGGTGTCACAGGATATTTTTTTTTAGCTTTTGTTGTCTCCTCCCGCCATGACTCACAAACTCCTCCATCTAGTGCTCGTTACTACAAGTCACACAATAACACAAATTACTGTAACAGACTGAGCAGCGGTAGACTAGCAACTCCCGTGTTCTGAGCAGTAAAATTACTGATTTCACCAATAGAGTTTGGTTGGAGAGCGATATTTGGCTCATATAATGCCTGTTTCCCTTCGATAAAAGGCAGCCTGACACCAAAGCGAAAATATTCAATATATAGCTTACACTTTTAAACTGATTAATTTTTTGGAACTTGGAGGGACTCCATCTCAGAGGCAAAAAAAGTTAATTGAAGTAACTGACGAATCTTAACTGCTTGCCAAATATGAGGATGTGACTGATTCATAGTCAGCTACAAAAACAGGTTCTGTGCAGAATTAAAAATGAAACAAGGATATTCTGATCAAGATTATTGATGAATGACTGAGCAGGAGGCAATCAGTTTTTTTGCAGCACTACTGTGTAAATATCGGTACAGTTTGGTGTGTTTGCATCCGCAAAGTGGCAACATTTTAACTACAATAAAGGAATGAGTTTGGTTTTAATCACTGCAGTGAGAGCAGTCTTAGCCATCCTTAACACACTGTTATCTGTAATTAGTAAACAATGTTAAAATACTTTTTTTCAGGTTCTTTTGTCCCCTCCCACTATGACTCACAAACTCCTCCATCAAGTGCTCGTTAGTACATTTGTTGGCAGCCATGAATTCGATAGCAGTTGGACAGCTTTTGTGAACATGGCGTATTCTAATTCGTCTTTATTTGGAGTGTACCGACAGCCGTACTCACCACGTCCACCTCTCCCAGGTTGAGCTGGGCACGGCCCAGCGTCTGCCAGCCCTCCCACCAAAGGGGGCGGAACTTCACCGCCATCTCCGCTGCCTTCACGGCGGGGAACACCTCATGCAGAATGGTCAGTACCTGTGCAGAAATGATATGATTTAGACTCTAAATCAATCAGCATTGACAAAGAACAAAAATGTGATTCCGTATTAACACAGTGTGTGCAAAATAAAGACAATTATTTTTGGTCTCATGTATGAAAGAGTAGGGGTTTGTCGTTCTTGCTGGTCTACGTAAGCTGTGCTTCAGCCGTGCTTTTCAGTCCTCTACCTCATTCATATCCTCTGGAAAACTGACATTTCTATTTTAATCAATACCGTTGTTTACAGAGGCTGCACTTGCTCAAAAGCTGATTTCTATGCTTACACATCCTGTGAAGACACTGACAGGGGGACTGAAGCTGCTGCTGCTACTGAGCTGAATGTGCTGCTTTCACTATGCCGCCTGTGTAGACATGCTGTTAAACAAAACACTAAAACAGTCGTAGCAAAAATAATATCGAGTCATTTCAGATATAAGATATAACATATATAAGCTAAGTAAGGGATAATAACGGTAAGTGGGTCATTACTGCAAAATAAACCCCAACAGGGTGATGCAGGACCCTGTTCAAATCAGCCTGATTCAACTTAACTAAAGAAAAAAAGCATTTGACACAAAATCTAAATTTGAAAATTATTTTTCTTGATTTAAAAATTATTTTATTGACTAAAAAATCATTTTATTGCTTCTCCAGAGTCTATGGTTGGAGCCGCGTCCAGACCTTAGAATGCTGTAATCGATGAACAGAAGCTAGTAAACCAAACAAAAACAACTAGTACTGTACAGTACATGAAGCTGTCAAAGGAATATGTCATATTCTTTGTGTCTGAGATGTTATTACCAGGACAAACACTTATAAATGGTATCAACTTGAGCCATAACTGAAAAAAACAAAAACAATAAGGTTTTACTAAATGGTAACAGGAGTGGGCAATATCAGAAAAAATAAGACTCCATTTTTGACAGCATGTTCATGATGTCAACAGTATTTTCCAGTTTTATAAATTCCATGTGGTGTGTGGAACTGAACAGTTGGTTGATTAGTAGATGAACCACCAATAATCTTAATAACTGATCAATCACTCAAATCACTTTTTCTGGCAAATATGCTGAACATTCTGTGTCCACCTCCTTGAATGTGAATGCTTGTTTTTCTCTGGGTTTTGCAAAGTTTGTCTGATAAAACACGACATTTGAAGACGTCACCTTGGATTCTGGTAACTTGTGATGGGTATTTTTTTTTTTACTATTTTGTGACATTATAGAACCAAATATTGTAGACATTATGGGATCTGCAATATTTAATGAAAAGAATTAGCTGCAGCTCTGGTGACATGACTCAGTGTAGAACATCAGCACAGTCATGGTGACAAGATTACTCTCTGTAATGTACTTATCGATGCTCACATTTAACAGTGTTGCACTGACCTCATTAACCTCTTCAACACTGCCAGACCTGGCAGAGGCTCATGAATCATCTTTTATTCAGAAACTAAGTAGATAAACACATTCAGCTCTACGGGGATACTTTTAAATTTTGTTTTGCTGTCTTTTTGAAAACAAGCTGTCATGTAGCTTATCCCGTTGTGCATGTATTTGCATAACATTCTGCGGAAAAAAAAAACAACTAAACTGAGTCATTCAAGAGGAAAATTAATTATTAGCAGTGCTGGAGGGCTTTTCTTGTCCATTACAGAGTAGTCTTCTGTCTGAGGCTGTGACTGGAACATAAGCGCAGAAAAACTCTCTGTCAGAAGATCATACACATAGGTTAAGTTTGTGTAAAGCAAGGGTACTGGTAGAGCAGCTCTCTGCTGTTTTAAGTCTCACTATAACACACACCTTAGTATCAGTGATCTGTTTACTCGCATATTTTTCACACGTGCACATTTAATCAAGAAACCATAGATCTAAGATAAGCAAGCAGCAGTTGAGTTCAGTGTCTTCCTCTGTAGTGTGTTAAATTAAGATGCAAGTATAACACTTCAGAATAAAACCAATTCAGACTTCTTGGTAGTTTTATCATCAACTTGATACAGTACATTGGCATTCAGTGATAAGACACTAAACCCTATTTGCACGGGACAAGTATTACCAGGAACCAGGACCTTGTGATTTAGAAATTATATGTTTGCACAAGATTAGCTAAGTCTTTATTTGACTCTAACTTACTGACATTATCCCTAGATATAATTAGGCTCTGCCTAACATCAGCATAATTAATAGCAGAGTGATAGATTAGAGTTGTTTTGCCCACTGGGATTGGACGAATATATCGCCTATCGCGATGAGGTGAATCCATCATGGCATGTTTTTTTCCTTTCTTTTTTGGGGGGTGGGGGGTCATTTAATTTTGTTTAATTTTTATATTGCCAGTCACTGGTTGATGGGCTGATGATGGCCAGTTGGAAAACTTTAACTTTAACCCTATTGCCCACTTTCTGCACTCTACAAGCATAAATACACATTTATACCTCATTTAGATCAAGTAACCCTTTGAGGCTGTAAATGTCAAAAGTTTAAAATCCTAAAATTTTTGTAAAAGAACTCAAGACTAATATACTGCTGCTGGAAGATCCCTACACTTTATGTTTGAGGATAATTAAACATATTGCTTTAAAAGGCATTTCAACAAAGATTTGTGTCTATGTTTGTGTTATTCTACAAAAACTTAAGGTCTTTTTATTGCAGATTTTCACAGTACACAAAAAAACAAACCAAAAGCAGACTGTATTCACTCCAATCCCAGGTGTGGTATTCTAAATTTTCATTTTCACTGCAAATGAATACCAGTTGATTGATCAGTTGATAAATGACATACGTCTCGGCCCTGAAAAAAAATATATTGGTTGATCTCTAGTCAAGACAGCTGATAATACAGCACACTGTTGACTGTTCAACATGAGCTACAATCAAGTTTCATACTTGTTCACTTGTCTGACAACACATATGACCCAATTTTAATACAACTCTAATTACCTTAATTACCCTTATTACACGAGTCAATTTGCACAGGACTAATATTATCACAGGACCTCTGTGTTTGGCAAAATATTAGTCAGATATGCAGATTTGCAAGGGATTAAGATCGCAAACAGCCTCTGCAATTATAACAAATTACTAGAGGTCCCCAGGTAATACTTGCCCTGTGAAAATAGGGCTTAATACTTGTAAATGTTTATCTTTCTTTGGTTCACAGTTGAAGTCAGATTTTAAAAGACATGTGTCACAATGGGATATAGCAAGAAATATTAAGTGGAAAAGCCCAGTTAACCTCACGATCTTACAAAATCTACAGCACTTTTAACGCCCGAAAGGGTTACTTCTCACCATCAGCAGGAGGATGTGATGACAGTTTTAAAAATGGAGCCAATTTCCTCCAGAGCTGTGACAGGCATACAGGGGACGAATCAGGCACAACACTGATTGAGTTAAACAGGAAAAAAAGTGATGAGTTGGAAGAAAATGACCAGCATCAGTGTAAGCGCCGTCGTCATCTGGGGACAGTAACGAGAAGATGATGAGGTCCAGCCTATTTTCAGCCTAATGAATGTGAGTAACATCAACACTAATAATGAACACTAATAGGTTAGATGTGTTATACATGTGTAGTCAAACACAGTGGGGCTGAATCCAAGAAAAAACAGTCTGTGCTTATGTCATACTTCAAGTCAGTCAAAACAAAGGAAGGGAAAAAAAATCCTTTTGTGGTGGTGTTTTCCAGGCCTGGTCGTCTAATGATTTCCTTCTCAAATATCCTTTAATGGATAATATTATATTAGGCTTACAATCATCTATGTGACGTGAATGGTTATGGCTGTAAGAAGAAATTTTATTATGTTAGTTAAAGTCAATGAATAAGAAATAATGGTGGGAGCTCTGTCTGTCTGTCTATTTTAAAGAATGACGAACGCGATTGATCGATTATCTAAAAAGTCGGTTATTAATTTAGTTGTTGACAATTAACCATTTCTTAAAAGATGCCTATGTTAGAAGAAAAGGAAAAGTGGCAACTGACAAATGATGACAGAGCAACAGACAAAAAACTGGACAAAGGTATCAACTCAGAGAAAGAGGAAGTGAAAGGACCAAGAAAAAAGAACAAGGAAATGGAGCTGCATAGCAACAACAATCAAACTGTTGGAAACATGCTGCAGACTTTCACTGGTGTCATCAACATGCTGATATCAAGTATCGAACTCAAAAGCATACCAAAGTGGCAGCTGACAGGGGGTCTATGTGTTCATGATGGCTGATAAATACTCACGCACACAGCACAGCAAAAGCAGGGATGTGTAGAAGTACATAACCAGCATGCTGGTGGATACTTAACATTCTCACACGGAAGGACATGAACTGAATGTATCTTATTGTCTTATCTAGAAATTTCCAGCAGCAAAACAAGTTGCAGCACGTGCATGATTTTCTTTATGTTGCCATGGACATCCTGAACACAAAACCTCTGTAAGGTATATCACATATCAACTTACGCAAATGTGAAACCCCCAAACTCTGAGGGTAGCTGTTGAAATGCATCACATTTGACACACTCGTACTTTCAGCAAGGCACCAGGAAGCAGCAGAAACATATTGTACCATGTGGTTATGAGCAGTTTCAACCACACTAACCCAAAGACTGGCTGCTTAAAGAAGAGGTGCACATTTTATTTTTTCCCCAAGTCTTTCTTAATGCAACACTCACAAGCCCATATGTACATTTAAGGACTTTTTGGTCACCGTTGATACTGGCCGTCAACAGATCCCTTCCTAAAGCAATCTAAATGGAAATGCATGTGAATTTACATTAAAATTGCACTAAGAATGGATCTCGTCAAGGCCATTATAGAGAGGAAGAATGATTACAGTAACCAACCATGTGACTACTGTTTTAAAGACAAACTCCACATTTTACCCATCAAAGCCCGTCAGGTCTTGGGGGATACTACTGCATATGTTGTATAAAGCCTTTTGTTGCTCCAGAGAGAGTTGTTTAAAATTATAAATTGCTTCAAGAGATGTCACTTGAGGTAACATCAGTTGAAGGCTACAAGCCTGAAAATGAAAAAAAATCTGGGGGTGTGGAGTTAAAAAGAAGTGAGCTGCAAAACTTGTATTGAGTTTTTTTGAACAATGCTTTGACTGTCTGTCATTATATTTTGTTGTCCCATCCCTAAATAAGCAAAAAGCCTCAAACAAAATCCTCAATTTCAGTGATTCATTGTATTGAATGATTTTTTTTTTTATTATTAAAGAAAGTTGATTTATGAATGTAACTCGCCTGTTTTGTCAGCATAAATGTAATTTATGATGCTGTTAGATCGCTACCTAATCTTTATCTGCAGCTGTGCTGAAATACCGGATTGAAACCGAATGAATAGAAATGAAAAAAAAAAAAAAAAAGCTTTGCATTTAAGCAGCTGTGGCTCAGGAGGTAGAACGGGTCATCCACTAAGCAGAAGATAGACAGTTCAATCTCCAGTTCTGGGGCAAGATTCTGAACCCCAAAATGCATTGGCTCCATTGGTATATGACTGGGCGAAGAAGACTGGTAGTTGTAAAAAGTTTTGACTAGAAAAGCTCTAAATAAACACAAGTCCATTTACCATTTAATTGTTGGTTTCAAATTCAAATGTCAACTGTCTGCTGTTGAGTTGCATTATGGGAAATGTAGGCACCATGTTTTGACACGGAAGAAGATTTTCTTAAATACTGCCCACCATAAATCTGACAATGTTACATGTTAAATCAGTGAAGTACTCTTTTAAGACAGAAAAATGTGAACCTATGTTTTAAAGAAAAAGAGTAGTAGGTAGGATAATGCTGATATTGTAGAAAAACAGGTAAATAGTAAAAAAAAGAGGTTGAGAATATACCTGAGACTTCATCTCATAGAGAACTGGGTTGTCTGGAGTCAGCTGAATGGCTTCGTCCCACTTCTTAATGGCCTCCCAGTGCCTAAAGAAAACACACACTGTGCTTTAAACACACATGGTAGAACTGCACACACAAAGAGTTTGTTTGTGGCATCATAACGCATAACGTGGCTGCTACTGAAGTTGCTACTGTATACTGGGGAAGCTTTTCTAGTTTTCTACATTACTAAACAGCCATGCATCTGAACTATTTAGTTATTTATTAAGTTTATAACTTTATTTACAGAATGCAAATAAGTTCACGATTTCAACATCAATAACAAGGCAATGCATGCTTGAGGTAGTGCAAAAGACAAACAGAAAAAAGGATATATAAGGATTAAAATAAAAAACAACACATAAATAAAAATAAATAACATAGGTTACAAACCAAATTCATTACACAAAGATCTAGTTTTCATAGCTTGAGAATTTGTGCAGTATTTTAGAGAGTCCAGGTAGGATTTTAAGCGAGTAAGGTTGGGTTTCTGATTTGCTGGCTGAAATTTCCTCAATAAACAGATAAGGTGAATGATATAATTATCTTGACAGGGATTTTGTTGGCAAAGAAACCATTAAAATAAATTCAATTTTGAGTTTGATTTGAATGCTCAAATTTCTGTTTAACAAGAGAACTGGATAACACTTGTGCAATGTTTTCACTTCTTGCACCTTATCTGAGACAAAAGTCTTCCTTGAGAGTAACCCGCACCTGAACTATTTATAGTGTACAAACTTTTATTGGCTATGATTTAAAGTTACCCAAAGCTATCAACGCCCTACACAGACATGTTGCACTGCATTGAGGTGTATGAACTTTGGCCGATTTTCAATTCTTTGCATAGTGCAATACTCAAGCATGACAGCTTCAAATAGACAGTCATATGCAATCTGACACTCAAGCTTTACTGTCTTCACCCTGAGATTTGACATATTTTATGTAACCTAACATAAGGCTACATGTAGTCCACAAATCACTGCTGGAGTTTGACAGAAAAACAGCGTTGCAGAATTTCCCGGACAATTTAAGTGAACATAAAATTCCTCCATACTGCTCATCCTATGTAATAAAAGTCTCCTAAAGCCCTGACATGCCTTTCACTTGCGCACACGCACTGTCACACCTCACACACCCAGTGCAGACGGTGTACACGCTACAGTGAAGATTTAGGCTAAACACATGGTGTAAATACGTTTTTCTAGTAAACTTGGCATGTCGGGGCTTTAGGAGACTTGGATTACACCAGACGAGCAGTATGGAGGCATTTCAAGGGTTTTTTTCCGCTGTTTTTTTAAGTTTGAAACCTGGTCACTATTCGCTTAAAATGTTTGGGAGATTCTGCAACACTGTTTTCCTGTGAAACTCCTCCAACTGTCCGTGTTTGTAGCTGGAACCAGCAAATGTTTGACATTTTTGCTTGAAAAATGAAGCGAATTGATCACCAAAATAATTGGAAACAAATTTTCTTTCGACTGACTACTTGATTAATTGTCTAATTGTTGTAGCTCTAATATTTGCTATAATCCTTCACATGTGTTTTGTGCATATTATTTATTCCTTATTTTCACTGGAATAAAAATCCCTAATAACTGTTTGGTCTTTGTTGTTTTGACTGTGGTGAAAAGGGAGAAATAGGCTCCCAGAGCAATTGGCAGTCATACTCCACAAAGATCCACTGACGCGCAAAGATTTGTCATAAATCAAACTCTTCCAAAGGAAAGTTTTTTTTGGTTAGTTTCTTATCTGACCTGGGGAGACACAGAGATTGTCTACTAGCTCCTTTTCAGACACGCAAGGGAAAAAATAAGCAGGGCAGAGGTCACGATAAGCATCACTGAAACCTCACTCCACTGATCCACTTTTGTTTACAAGGTTTCACAGTCCTTTAAGTTTTTGACAAGGAGGCATTCACTTTTTCAGAAAACCGAACGGACACCTGAATGTGTTCATGCTCACTCTAAATGCCCTCTCCTCCTCAAGTCAATATTGACTCAAGAATCCTTTCAATAGCCTGATCAAGACAAAGGCTTGGAAAGATTATGAGGTGAAATCCTGGGCTTGCCTGTCATGTCTACGTCTTTTACAGCTTTATAGAGAAGGATATCCTGAAAAATTAAAAAGCAATTAAAAACACACAATGAGACCATTAACACTGATCGGTCATAAAACTCTTGTCGAGCCTGAGAAAACACATGCCGCAGTTAGTTAACTATCAGACAGAGCAGTGAGGAAATGGAACTAGAGCAGTGTGGAAATCTTACCAACACATGAGGCAAAAAGACACTGCAAAATCATGTGAGGAAATTAAGCAATGATGCCTGCTCATGCTAAAAATGACTACTGTTATCACATCTTTGTACATGAGTTACAGCAAGGGTGGAGGAGAGACAAAGAATACAAGTAAGATAAACATAGCTTTGGTACGTTGTAGCCTAAGTGCATATCTCTCATATTTAATTTGAAGGAGTGAACAAATATGAAATCAAAACGAGATACTGCAGCATGTTCTGAAAAGAGTCGAGGCTGGGGACATTATGACGGTTACACGCACCTCTGTCCAAAAGAAGGAAACATCTGCAACAAATGGTTATGATGACAACACTAAACCTGTAAACTGACCGCGGGTGGAAATAACTAATTACAAATACTCACGTTACTGTAAGACTAAGATTAAGTAATTTTTTGGGGTACTTTTATGAGTGTATTTTCAAGTCTGTACTTTTACTCATACTTAAATATTCATTACAAGGTGTTACTTTTAAAATCATAGTTAAGTACTGAGAACAATTTGAATTAATATCCAAACCTTTCATCTGCATTTTAGTAGCCAATCGGGTGATCTGATCACAAACAGGCCAGTGAAAACCAGGATATACAGATGAAAAAGTACTGTGGGAGCACACATTTGGAGTAAGGATGTTAATCATTAATCATTAATTAATTAATTACCGTTAATAATTTAACTAATTAAATATGTATTCATGGATATTTAATCAATAGATGTGGCAGCAGATTTGCACCGAGCCATTTGTTGAATAAGGACAATTAAACTTAAAATTTGAAAAAAATTACAAAAAAATACCAGAAAAATTATTGAAAATAAGGAAAAAACATGCTTTGCATCTAATAAATTATTAATGATTAATCAATCATTAGCATTTTCACTTGTTGGTTCAGGAAAATGCACAAAATTTGCAATCCTAGTTTGGAGAGGTGACTGTGACATCATCGTTTAAAAGTAACCAATAGTCTGAGTAGTTACATACTTTGTACTTTTACTTAAATATTTTTCTAACACCAATACTTTTACTTGTAATTGAATAATATTTAAGCAATGTAACAGTACTTGTACTTGAGTACAGATTTTTAGTACTCTTTCCACCTCTGCCTCTGTCCAAAAGAGGGAAACATCTGCAACAAATGGTTAGAATGACAACACTAAACCTGCAACCTGACTAATCTAAAACAAGCACACACAAACAGGCCTTTGTCAGGAAGATGATGCACATTTCAAATTGCCTCACAGAGAGCCAGACTACATCTTGCAAGCTCAGTTTTAGTCTGAAGAAACTGACTCAGCACAGTTGGAAGCCGGACAAATCGTTAAGCTATGCAAAGTATTTGGATGATGATGTGACTTGCTGCCTCACAAGACTCCCAAACACCTGTTTAGACTAGCTGTTAAAGAATAAACCTGCAACTGCCTGGTCTATTTTTTCACCTCCTTTGATAACGTCTCCAAAACCATTGCCATGTTTTTTTTTTTTTTCTTTTTAGTTTGGACGAGTTCGAGCTGATGTCTGAGTGAAGGAGAGAACTGTCAATCATCTTTTGTACGATGTTGTTTGGTCTCAAGCAAATGCGTGTTGAGCCTTGCCAGAGTGTTTGCTGGCTAATGCTAAGGACGATTTCACATGGATTCAGTCAGATCGCAGACGCCACGGGAAAACAAACAGTACGGCAGAATGGCAGGACGGCAAAACAAAACGCACATGACACACCTTGCTATGGTGATGTATCGTTTACAAAGAATGGAATAAAATATAACAAAAAAAATATTCTCTGTCTGTCTGTTTCATGTAATTATTCTAGTAATGCATCTAGCAACAAAATACGGCTTTGTCTTAATATTCTTTTGCAGACCTAAAATTAATGTTAAATTCCCTCCCAAACATGGTGATTCATTCATTTCCAACAAGGACAGTGAAAGGAGAACTGCACTTGGTGCATCCTTTGTCTTTATGGAGTTGTTGCACCAAAGTCATTAGCTTCTCGTTGTCTAGATACCCCATGTTTTCTCCTTGTGAGGAAGCCACGTGACATCTGGTTCAGGGTTTACATTACCCAGCATATGCCAACTTTCTGCCAGTATCACATGTAGTCGACCAGCAGATGAAAATATAAACAGCCAAAACGTCTGGTGGGAAATATGCCAGATAGTCCATATAAATATCTAAAATAAAAATAATCTCAGTGAATTAAACAGTGACGTTATAACTATCAAATATTAGTATTGTATTGTTTTTAAAAATGTGGCATTGAAAAGGTATGAATTGATACTTTTGACAACTTTAAGCAAGATTAAGTTGTAGTTCCCTTTCTTCCACTCTCAAAAAAACAAATGAATACTAAATAATGTCTCTTATTTCATTATTGCTGTTACTATTTACCTTATTTTTGGATAACTGTGTGTAGATTATTGACAAAGGGAGAGCGAGATGGGGTGGGATGAGGATAGAGAAGGGAAACATACATTTGTATATGTTTTGATACGCTAAATAAACCAAATGACAAATATATTTGCCAAAGAAAGCTTAATATTGACTGTGGTTGGTAACACCTTAATTGTGGGAGTACAGTAAAGTTGTCCTAACTGACTCATCACCTTAGCAAATTTACACAAAACAACCAAAAGCTTCATGACTTCTGCCTTCACAGGCCCACCTCAGCACACACACTGTGACTAGAGAGGAGATTCAGTTCACAAACAGGTACTCGAGGAGCTATTTGATCACATCAGGAGCACCTAAACCTCGGTACTGACGACTGACATAAGAGGTCAAATGTGTTTAGAGGGGAAAAACTCCTGGCTGACATAATCGACCAGACACCATCTCGGACCTCTGAGCAGCCATTATGGAGCACCAAGAAAGACATCATTTCCCCGACCAAATCCACTTTCTCCTCACAAATACAATTACAGGCAGTCACTGAGGGCAGCAGCGTTACATCTACTGGAGTGGGAGGGGTTTCACAAAGTGATTGTTATTTGGTTAAAAAGGTTATATCAGATAACACTTCCCATAGGAGGATGATTTTGTTTTTGTCGTACACAAGCAGTTGAGAGATTTCCAATATGAGGCTAAAAGTAGAACTGGAAGTCTTTTTAAAATTCACAAGCAGAGAAATATCACTTAATGAAATTAATAAAACTGGTCACCATTCAAGTCTCGATAAGAGGATACCTCAGGGGGTGCTAGAGCAGATTTTAGGAACAATTAAACACATTTCTTTTATGACTTTCTTTATGAAAAGCGCTTCGTGTTTCATTATTTAGATTTCTTCTTATATTTCTCTATATATTGTTGTTATATATTGTAGAATAAGGCATATATTTTTCTGCATATTCTTACTGTATATATTTTGTTACATTATCTTTGCTATAAATTGTAGTACATATGCACACATTTTTACATAACTCTTATTTTGTATTTTCCTATAATTTATCTCCGGGGATCAATAAAGTATTTCTGATTTTGATATTTATTTCCCACTCTAATATTAAATATATGTTGACAGGCCTGAACACAAGCTTCTCACATTACCAAAAATACAAATTACTGTTGTATCCATTTACAGGTCTGTGTGCTCTGTACAATAGCGCCCTCCCTTGGAGGAATTCTATTATCACATGTCCATTGTAGTTATTAACACGGTTGAGCTCCTTAATGCTATTCTGTAAATAATGTAAGACTGTTTTATGATCAACCAGCACATAGTAAAAGCTGTTTTCATTCTTACTGCACTCTCATCCTACACAGTATCTGTCCTGATTGCTTGTTTTTAGCGTCAGAGCGATGAGCAGCCAACGGTTCACTAGCCAGGGTAATAATAACTCTGAGTATCCATCAAAGGTATAATTAAGCCCCTGCTATCCAATCCAATACTCCACATAAAGAATCCAGCAGCATACAAACAGAAAGTCCACAGCATCATAGAATAAAATAAGATTTGTGTTGTAATCCTGTTTGCAATAAAACTGGCACAGAGTACGGAAAAAGTCTTTCAAAGGAAATAAAAGCGTTCGCATAATGCTTGTTTGTTCACCACTAGTCGTTTGTATCAAAGCAACAGGTGAGCAAATATCCAATATGGAGGATTTAACAGTACACTGTGCATTTTTCTAACAATGGAGTTATGATCCGCAAAAAGCCAAAGTAATCCTGCCACCCACACAGCGACCGATAGGTCTATGTCAGGGGTCAGCAACCTGACATACCTGATTAATTGTGCAGCACTAATATTTTAATTAGGGCTGCACAATTAATTGCAATATGATCAAAATCACAATATGGCCAAGTGCAATATCGAAATCACAATTTTTTAAAAAGGAAAAATGTGTGAGAAAACATCATTATAATGAGGTACTGTAGTACTGCAACATTCTTTAGATGAAAAAAAAAAAACATGTTTGTTTGGTACAGACCCCAACAAATGTCAAATCATCACAATTTTAATAGTTTTGTGTTTTTGTTTTTTTCAGTAAAAATGAAAATTGTAAACATGCCATGGAAGAACACTGAGAAGCAGGTGGGCCTTTCACCCAACTACTGGGGAATATTAGTGCGTCAGATATTCTACAAAGTTATGACGATGGGAACCCATGAGAGATCTGGTTAACGGCTGTAGGGGACTACACAATGATCACTGATTTTTCTTTCCTTTTGCTCTGCACCAGATATGGCAAAGATGTCTAATGATTAATAAATAATCATCAGTATATAAAGAAATTTAAATATAAAATGAAGAAATAGGACAGGGCCATTTTGCCAGTTATCATAAGTGAGCCACTTTTAAGTACCTCTTAAACAGATGTGATTATGTGCACTGTCTGAGATAATGTTCCTGCTCAGTCTTTATTTTATTTTAATTCTTTTCCCTTTTTTCAGTTTTTTATACATTTTTATTTGTTATTATAATCCTCATATGTTGTCTTGTCTTCTCTATGCCTGTTATTTCTAATTTTTTATTAAGTCTGGTATGTCTTTAACAACTATGTTGTTGAGTTAAAAAAACATTAAAAAAAAACATTTTAATGCAAAAATTATAATTCTCACTAATCTTATAGCATATTGCAATCAAAATTTTACCATATCATGCAGACCAAATTTTCATTTTCATTTATCATTTTTGCAAGCCTAAAGTGACTCTTTTAGCCTATACAGTAACTATACAAAGTAACTAAAATAGGCATATCAGAGCCAATAATGGGAAATTTCCATCATTATTTATTATTCTAATAATGAAATGATAGCTAATAAGAATTGGCTATAATAATATTTTATCTGAATGATTATATCAAAGCATTCAATTCAAATTCTTTGACAAAATGCATTTTAAAAGCTTAAGTTTTTAAGCACTTCAGTAGAAAAAATAAGTTAACATTTGAAGAAAGAAGAATTGTTCTTTGTTTTGTTGTAATAGTGATGTCAGATTTAATTTGGTCTGCGCTATGGAACGTTAAATCATCCATCTTTGATCACTACATCTTAGTCATTCTTATAAATTACAGGTTATATGAACGTCATTTTAAAATACAAAAATGTAACCCTTTACCTAGACTATATGGCAGCACTGTGGGGACCCACATGACACTTCAATGTCTTTTATTTTCAGTTAAACATTGGTCTCAATGTACTTTTGAAACCTTTTGAAAATGTCCCTGTTTGATGACTGCCTCAATACTTACAAGTCCAGATTCTCTGATTCCAGCTTCTAAAATGTGACTGTTTTCTGGTTTCTGTACTACTCTATGACAGTAAACTGAATATTTTTGGGTTGTGGGCAAAACAAGACATTTGGGGACACTATCTTGAGCTTTGGGAAACAGCGATCAAAATTTAATCATTAGTTGCAGCCCTGATCCCTCCCAAATATGGATGTTTGTGTGTTGTTTTAAAAGCTGTCACTGATATGCTGTGCAGACAGCAGGCACAGACACCTGTCAGCTATTGATAGCATCCCTCACCTGCCTTGCTCTGCCAGATGTGCACCCTCATCCATCAGCCTCTTGCTCTTAGCTGCACAGTCCTCCAGCAGGATCTCCCGCCGTCGTTTGATGGCGTGCAGCCAGTCCACGTCCTCATCATGACTTGGACCATCATCCTCAGCTTTGTCCGCCTCAGCCTTAAACTGCTGCAACACTGACTTTGAAACCTTCTCACCGACTTTCCTCTTCCAGCCAAATGAAGCCATCCCTGCAGGCAAAAGAGGAGTCGGGTGGATGATGAGGTTGGTCACACGCTGTATGCCCAGAATTCATTTTACATCTGAAATCACTCTGCTATCAGCACTTGAAAATCCTGGACTTTTACTTTGAAATATCAGAAAACTAGCATTTATTTTAAGCATAATGTTACTGTCAGGTACTCACAGCTTACCCAAGGTTTTAGCACGTCTGTAACAGTTATGTAATATATCTTATTCAAGTACAGGGAATATAACTTAGCTATTCATCTAACAACTACAACCTGCAAGACTAGCTAGGTAAATTAATAAACAAACACAACACCGTCGCAACAGTAGCTAACGGTCTTGGCGAGCTAGGAACCCCAGACCCGCGAAAGATATCGCGAGAGTGAAAGTTTTTTCCTCAACCATTATTTTATTCTCATCCTATGAAAGTTTTTGTTCCCCGGGCATAAGTAGATCTTACCCAGAGCTTTGTAAAATTATAAAAACCTGATTATTTTGGGAAACATACATGCGAACGCTTCAAATCTCGCGAGAGTTTTCAAATTTAGGGTTCCATCAACGCTAGCTAACGTTAGCTATGGCAGCATAACGATTAAAAAAAAAAACTCTTGACACCTCAGTGCATTCGTTTAAACGAGAACAAATGTAAAATAACATCTTTCATATTTTTGTTTTAGGATAGAAAATATGCTCAGGAGGAAAGGTATACGCACAGACTTCTACAGCTTTCCTGGAGCTAAAGTGGAAAGCTAACAGAAGCTAACGGTTAGCCATATTTGGTGACCCTTTAGATTTATGACCCGGAAGCTGTAGAAATGTTTACATCGTCTCTTAAAGAAACACAAACTGTTTTTTTTTTTTAACGTGGAGATAGTATCATATTAACGACGCTATATTTAAAAATAAAAAACGCATTTACTACACTAAAAATATTTTGATTTTCAGGAAACATCGTAATTAAAATTTAGATGGGAACCTTAGATTTGCGAAACTCGCGAGATCTGTACGTATTGTTTCTTCATTGTGCACGCTTTATACAAAGTGATTATGTTTTATGGTATGACAACGATGTATTTGAGATATTCTCAGCTCTGGGAACAAAAACACATCGGTGAGGTTAGAAAGGATCTTGGTTTGAGTTAAAAAATATCAACCCTCGCGAGATATCCCGCGGGTCTGGAGTTCCCATCTAGCCACGACCCTAAAACGTTATCAGTGTCATGTAATCGATGTTGCCACTAGATGGCACCCCATAGATGCTCCAGGACAGTCTTTCTGACACACTTGACAATTTGTTTGCATACAAGATGCCACTTTCAATAAACATCACATTTTAATCTAAAATTAGCATTGCTGCCCATCACAATCATGCCATATGACACGTAATATACAAAGACTGTTCTAAAATGTCGAATAGCTAAAGAAATCAGTGTGTTTTCAGTGTAACAAAGACTAAGGACTGGAATGAAGCACACCCTTTCTCCTTGCAGTTTGATATTCTTTACATTGCATTTACCCATGCTGCATAAATACAGAGCAAGTATGTAATATTCAGTCTCCTTTTAATTTTTCATTGCACAACTGTGATGTTGAATTGGCACTATATTTCAAGTTAATATGACTTAATTTCACTATCAGAGCTGTCAAAAGACGAGAAACATGCAGAGAAACTTCAGCAGAATCGTGTGCAATTTAGCAGTTTATTAGGCAGTTGTGTATACAAACGATTTCAACACTGTCCATTCAGATTTACACTGGTCCATCTGGTAGGGTCCCTTTACACATCAAACAAAAATAGAGCAATATTTCTTTGAAGCAGTTCAGATAGACAGAATAGACAGAATTTATCTGCTAACAGTCCACTAGGACACTACTCCATAAGCTGTCAAAAAGGTCACGGTTTCACACATTCATCATTCCTACAAAACCCATCATGAAACCCATGAGAAGTTTTGCAATCAGAACTTGCAACTGCCCTTTAAACTAAAAAATGTTTAGTTTTACAATATCTTTCCAAGACCATAGTGTGCGTTTCTTGACCATGATCACTATATTTTATAAACTCTAGTTTAAAACTGAGACATAAAGGTCAAATATCAACTAAATATTTCAGTCCAAACCTGCCCCGCAAGACAGCAAGAGAAACAAGATGATCATAATTATTGTCACTCTTGGCAATTTTTGTTGAATTATATATCTCTGAAATGTAAAATCGTTTATACAAGCGAGATATTTTTGATTTTTAAAGCTGTGTAGAGCTAAACACTGGAAACAAAGGCTTCAGTAACTGCTAACACCTCTTAATAAAATGTCTATCACACTGAGAACATGCAAAGTTCTTTAAAGCCTGGTTTAATTACCTGAAGACAAAAATGAAGATGAGGAAAGAAGTTTATCTTTTAAGTTTGCTTGGTTTTTTTCCTATGGCCATAATTAAGAGGCAGCAGCAGTTACTGAGGTCTACAAGAGTTTGGCAACGACATAATCAGATGTTCTTTTCTTTTTTTGTAATGCCAACACTTAAGAATAATCTGTGACTTTTAAACAAACAATAATTGTGAATTGACAACACTGACAAAATAATTAGTGGACTTTAAACCCTTAAAATTGCAAAAGGTGCCAATAATTCTGACTAGCACTGAATTCAAACGTTTACGGACATAAAAACTGATTTGACAGTACTGGTAATGATAAGGCAGCCAAACAACAGACACCACTTAAAACTTTAAGACTGTGGACACAAAAAATGGAGGGAGACGCATCATACTTTGTGATTAAAGACATATCCAAGACTTTGTGAACTCAAAAGTATCAGGTTCTGTCTGAAATATTTTTTTTTAACATAAATCAGCCACACATTTATGATCTCAATGTGCGTAAGATGTTTTTTCTTTTATCGGAATTGCGATCTACCCAGCAGGACCTCGCAGTTCCAAGCTCACAAGTCTATTTCAGGTTTAAATAAATGTTGTTTTTTTCAAGGTCAACCTTTGAAGGAATGCGTGGGCAATCAAAGCATAAACATATCCAAATATGGCAATATTTTGGATGCATTCATCTGCCAATACACATTGTCCGTGCAATGCATGTAATTGCTACTACTCGTTTTCAAACTGAGCCGTGAGGCCTGTGTACACTTGTGATGGATTGGCATTTACAAATTGAATGTAGGCAAAAGGCATTTCACTCAGTAATCATACTCAAATCCTATCCTTAAATCTAAAAAAAAAAAACAAGAAATAGAAGAAAATACAACAAAAAAGTCAAAATCAACTCGTCATTTTAATATGTGACACTGAAAATGATATATTTCTAGATTTTGACTGTCATGGCAAAATACCTCTTAAATGGTAAAAGCAGGCTATAATTATCTGGAAAGACAATCAAGTATCAGAATAACTGTGATTGAAGGAAACAAAAACTGTGATATTGATTTAAAAACCAGACAGTAAAAAAAGGAAAATATATACCATCCAGCAATAGATCTTAATGCAATAAAGAAAAAAAAATCCATTTCCAATAGAACCAACACTGCGTCCACTTTAACGCACTGATAAATATATTCACGTCTTTATATATAAAAAATGTAGGGGACAGACAGATTCAAACAAATTTTTTACAACAAGGACATGACAATTTAGTCTCCGACAACTCAGATCCTCAAAAAACAGAAACATAAATCTGATGAAGCATTCTTTTTTGTCCCTGACACAAGACAGAAATACGAGGGTCATTGCACTTCTTCAGAGTCCAATGAATGTGATGGGTACGACAACCCCTAGTTATAGCCAGTGCAGCGCCCCGATACATCTGCACCACTCGTCTGATCCCCACTGAGAGAAATACAAGAGCAGCAGGAAATAAAAGATACTTGTGCAAAAGTGCTTCCTGCATCCTATTAGACTGCCAAACCCTCAACGCGTGGCTTCCTTCTCTGCAGGCAAAAACTTGATCTCGTCCTCTCTGTACTGGAAAGCAGTGCTCACTGGCTACAGTACAGAAAATTCAGTGTAATCACTTGCGCATATATGTATAAGTGGGACATTTGCTATTAAATTGATCAGAAAATTGTAAAACCCCTCTTAAATGTTGTTCTGTCCTAGCTATGACGTAGCTTGTCATTCCTCGTTCCCAGTAACCCCTTCCATTCCCTGCCAGCTCAGTATACTTCCTCTTAGGGAACACTAACCTGCATCAGTGCCATGGAACAATCACTTCATCCTCAGCCGGGATGAACTGAGCCATGAATCGGTTGCATGCTTATTGCTATAAAGACACTCGGAGAGGAGGAAAAAAGGCTAGCGATTGTTTTGCAAGCTATCGTGCAAGTAGTTTAATAAGATTTGCACACATCTCGAAGAAACTCGATGGTGTGGCTTCCCGGTCGAGGGACAGACGCGTTGTCCCCGCCTCCCGTCGAGTCGATGGATGAGGTCAACGATGAAGCTAAGGAGCCCTCCGCGGCCTTGGTGGAATGCACAAGGCTAGCGGGAGCATCTGCCCCATCCACATCGTTCTTTATAGTGGTGCGGTAGTTGCCCACAGACCCAGAGCGGAGAGGGGTAGCAGTTCCAGATTTTGTCTCCAACATGTCATCTGAAGAACACAAGACAAAATACACATAATGAATAATAATAATAAATAGTTAAGAGATTTAATTCTCAAACTTGAATATTTTTCTTTCCTGCTGTTTACAGTTGCGCAATGGTCGTGGGCTGTTGGGAGACTTTATACATCTACAAACTTGCTTGCAGGAGGCCGTTCGATCCTTTTTTTTGTGTAGTTCTAATTAGAATCAGACCTGTAACATTTGCAATAATTCACAGGCTGTATTTTATAATTCATATTATGTATCTTTACAAGTGTGTACTTTTTGTATATAGTGTGTATTTATTTTTTCCTGTTATGCTGCTCATTTAATTACCTCTGCGTTTTTTAAACAAAGTAGACTCTGAGAAATACACAGAAGAATTTCTATGTACCTGTGCAAATGGCAATAGACAATATTTCTTGAATCATAATGGACAAATGAAAATTTTAAGGAAAGCCTCAATTAACTTAATCTATCAGTTTTCTGTCACTTATCTGGGTCCAGGTCATGTTAATTTATTAATGATATAACTATGAATTATTATAGGGATGTCCCAATCACTTTGTTTGTTTGTTTTGTTTCCAAGTCCTTTAATATTTGGTGTCAGCCGATATTGAATCCGGTTATATACCTATATTTACCTAAATGTTGATTAAATATGTATTGAAATAACAGGTGTACATTACTTCATCCCCATTTTCATGAGCTATTTGATCCAAATACTGAAGGACCTGCTTCAAGTTTAAATTATTGACATATGAATGAAAGATTTAACTGACAGAATGTGACTCCTGAAGCAGACGTGACGTGATCAGGCAGGAGAAGACCTCTCCTGGAGTTGCTGAAACTAGAGAAAGACTAAGTCCCCTCGCGACTGTATGGTGGTGTTTCAGAGTGGAGCTTATTCACAAATGATCTTTGGCTGAATAAAGACACTGGGTGCAGAGAGAGCACTTTAACCAGCCAACACTTTCATTTTGGTCTGTCATCAAGTTACACATGCAATTAACATTAATTAGCGACAGCTGATGTGATCTGTTGCTGGCAGCATGCTCTTTGCTAATGATAATTAGCTTTGTAGTTCGAACGCTCGCTCTGTAGAGTACAGCTGTGGCAAAGGAAAACTGCACTGCAACATAGGCTGAAGAGGACAAAATATAGCAAAGAAAGGATCTGCTTTATTTCAGCTGATATCCATTCACTAAAATATGCACAGATCAGCCCACATAATGATCTTTTGAATCAGCTTAGCACATCTAAATTATTGTATGTACTGCTGGAAAAGGCAAAATATGATATAAATATCAGTAAATTCATGTACTTATGGCATATTGTTGCCATGAAAAAGGCATTACATGTGATTCTGCATGCTATTACAAAGGTCTTTGAAGTCTTAGATTTAATTTGATGAACACAGCAGAAACACTGTAGAACATTCCTCAGCTCTATATTTTCTGCATTTCTGAGCAGCTTTTTGTTTAAATGTCAATACAATCAGTTTTACATTCCTTAAGGCCATCAGTTACAACAGCAGTTTAACATAAACACTGCGGCTTACTTTACTGTAGCCTGAAGTCAAAATTTGGTCTCATACCCTTTACACAGCATGCCTGAGCTACGTTAATGGCCTATAACAACACTCTTATCTCATATATTCCTTTGAGGTACCGCTGCACACCGACACTCAACCCTGAGTCAATCATTTATGAAGTCTGCAATGACGCAGCGTACAACGGAACAGAATCCAGGTAAACACTGTCCAGATACCAGGAGCTGAATTCATGGTTTACCACAGTATCCTGTCAATATTAACTGGTTATAATCTTTAGAAAACTTTGCAAAATGTAATGAAAGCAATCCATTTTGTGTTTTTTCACACATACTTTAGTGAATATAATTGATACAGCGCAGTTAAAACTTACCGTCTATGCTACGGAAGTCAAGGAGGTAGGTTCTACTGTCCACCTGGTAGAGTTGAAGGCTCATCTTGGTTTGCATCCCAGTAATCGGATTCTTCCTTCTCACACGTAGATAATATGGATTCACAACCTGGAGGAGTTGAAGACACAAAGACAGGTCATTTTTAGGGCAAGGCCACTCTGCCCTTTGATAAATAACTTATTAGGACAACCCGGCCAAAATGTAGGGCACAACAGCCCAAACCAATAGTGCTGTATCACACTCGATACGACAATGATTTGATGACCTTTAC
Source organism: Lutjanus argentimaculatus (assembly GCA_034769285.1). Classification (NCBI taxonomy): domain Eukaryota; kingdom Metazoa; phylum Chordata; class Actinopteri; order Lutjaniformes; family Lutjanidae; genus Lutjanus; species Lutjanus argentimaculatus. The sequence goes on along the minus strand of JAWZSL010000005.1, from coordinate 30,960,981 downwards.
AAATCAAAAACTTGATAATGGCATAACTGCAGAGAAATGCTAGGAAAATGTGAGTTTATTTGCTGCATTGCAAGTAGTTTTAAAAAAGGAAATCCACAACTTTGTACTTTGTGGCAGGTAATTTACATTTTTTCTTACACCTGCTCCTTTTTTGATCATGGAATGTGTATAAATGGTTTGTGTTAGAGTGTAATATCTGTTTTTGTGAAATTGGCATTGGAAAAAAAGGACTAAAAACTAGACTAAAACAGGCATCATGGGCACAAGGGCCTTCATAACAGGACATATGTGGGTAGTTCAGTTTAGAAGGGGCATTACGGCCACACTCCGGGGCATCCACAGCACTGGCCCACAAAGACCGTATATCGACCGTTATCAGTCAAATTAACATCATCTTAACTTTAAGTACTGTTAAAATATGCAACCCAGTTTCTTTCTATTGTATTTTAACTACAACAAATGAAACACTATTTTCTTCCAAATGGCCCTCACTCATGAAGTTCCTTCCTTACCTTCCACTCATAATCCAGCTGTTTCATGGCACGGCACACTTCTGACATGATATCATTGGGTCTACTCTGACTGCGGATGCCCAGGTGCCACTTGGCCCTTCTGACGCCCTGGTGCTTGGACTTCTGAGGGTTCAATTCATCTAGCGTGTGGCGAGGCCTGGGGAGTGTCTCCGCCACGAGGAAGGGTACACGCTCAGGGTGGGGCTTGGCGATGCCGGTCACAGCTGCACCAGTCAGGTGCTGGTCGTCTAGAAAAGAGTCGGGAGGGCTGGACGCCAGGTAGAAATCCTTGGCTTCATTCATGATGCGACGATTGTCAATGATGAGGTGGTAGGCGACGGCCAGCGGATCCTGATGGATTGCGGCTGTATATGCAGGCCAGGACCTCCTCCTCTGTGCACTCGAACTTTTCGCAGACCTCCTTCAGGGCCTCGTCGTCGATCATGTTGTTGCTGTAGGAGGGGTCCTCAGGGAACAAGTACTTTGGTAGGTCCTGTTTGAACCACTCATCCTCTCTGTGGGAGGAGGAGAATTATTTTTGTGGGACAAACCACAGACCATTAAGGCAACTGTGTTAATAAGACTACTAAAAGACAATCTGCTCCATAGTCTAGACAAAACAAGACTTTGTAATTAATCTCATCAGACTCACCGGATCTCTTTAATGGTGGCTCTTTTCATTGGGTCCACCTGCAGCATGTGTTTAAGGAGGCTTATTACTGAAGGGTTCAGATACTGCGGCGTGAAAAAGATCCCATCACAGATCTTCTTAAAGAGTGTTGGCACATGGTCGTCATCAAAGGGAAGTGTTCCACACAACAAGGCATAGAGAATGACCCCACTGCTCCAGATATCGACCTCTGGACCAGCATATAACCTGAGGACAAGAAAAAAAAAAAAGAAAGAAAAACAATCAAGTAACATTTAACTAGGTTCTGTTTATACAGGATCATCTTGTAGCAACAGAGTATGTTTAAATTTCTGTCTCAATGTCTACTTCTACTGATGACAAAACAAACATTACCTTCCTGAGATGACCTCAGGAGCAGCATAGTTTGGAGAGCCACAGCTTGTTCGCAGGAACTCTCCGTCTGACATCATGTTTGATAATCCTGCACAGATTATATACCATTATATACCACACACATGTATTTTTTTGCTGGCAGAAAGAAGTTGTGAAGACAACACTGACATATCATCACCCTTAAAGTTGATATGGTGAAACTGTTAGCAACCAGTGGCTTATATACACATCCTACAGTTGCAGAACAACATAATTCATCTGGAGTCGTCTTTCTGGCCCTCAGATGTAAGTCCAATATTCACTCTCTTTTAGCTCTCTGTTTGGTCTCTACTAAGTCTAAAGGAAATATGTTTAACATGCTGTATTATATACATACTGCATTAAAAAATGTCAGTATTCTGATGCCATGGCTTGGGTGTAAATATATGGCCTGATTCTGCTGTAAATCATGTCAAAGTAAAAATTGATATCTTTAGGACAACTGCTCCTCCTCATTCTGCTGGTGCTGGTGCCATTTATCATTGAGTAAGTGCAATACGGTGCTGTGCAGGTAAAGCACTGATTTAATTAGCCTCCGCTAAATGATTAAGTAGAATTAATATTAATTCCACTGCGTCTTGCTTCAATAGTCTCCCAGCAAGGAGCCAATCTCAATCTCTTTTATCTCAGCGAGAATAAATGAGGAAAAAGCAGAAAAATACACAGAAAAATATCACAGAGCAGTGATAAATTTTATATAATGGATCCAATAAGAACACAAAATGTTCCAGTGACCTCAGAGGTCTCAGAGACTGGAACCGGACGTTTTTTCCACATGACCGGCCCCGATCACCACATATCCGATTCTGTACCAGTCAAATTCACACACATGCTCAGCATGATGGTCATGTCCTGCATGCAGCGACACACAGTCACAGCCACACACTCAGACACATGCTTGCATGAAGTCGGCATTAGAGTCAAAGAACAGGATAAAGAGAAGACAGACAGCCTACAAGGAGACAGAACAGCTGATGGTGTCGCCCAACAACAGTAAACGTTCTAGCTCCTCAGGCTAATGTTAGCCAGCAGCATTCTACTGTTCACAGACTGACAGTTAAATTCTCACCTCCTGTTGTGGATGAGGAATAAGCAACCCGTGCTGACGCATCTCCCCAAACATTTTCTCATTTACACTCACTTAACTTCTGCTTCTGTTTTTTTTCGCTGCAAAACTTTTCTACAGCAAAGTGTTGCACTGTGTCAGTCTCTGGTTTGTTTACCTCTGCTTCCACAGGAAATCACGTGAAAGCACATTCACCATGAGATCTCGTGAGATCTTGTAGGATCTTGTGAGATCTCGTGAGATCACGCTCCCTCTTGTACATAATCCTAATATAATAATATAATATATATAATAAGGCTTGGTAGTATTTCTGGAGAAAATGGAGCACTTCTGGAGAAAATGTAAAGTTGTTTAATCGTCACTATTTTCTTATGAACATCCATTTCAATTTTACATTAAAGAGAATTTACAAAAATCTTTGTGTATGCTGTCAATATGGTTCTGAAAATCACAATCAGCCAAAATCGAATCAGCAGATCAGACCCTTACAAATCTGAAATCTGAAATCTGAACGAACAAGAAAAAGTCTCTACACAGAACGATATAAAAAAAAAAAAACAGGGACCAGCTCATACAAACATTCCTCCATAACCCTGTCAGTGGTCAAAAACTTAACACCTCTGGTACAGAGACACACTTACCAAAGTCTGCAATCTTGGCATTCATGTGTGCATCAAGCAGCACATTTTCAGGCTTGAGGTCTCGGTGCACCACCATGTGTCTGTGGCAGTAGTCTACAGCTGAAATAATCTGCTGGAACAGCCGACGACTCTCCTTCTCATCCAACTGTCAAAGTACAAATTATCCATTAGGTGACATCTTCACTGTGACTCAGACAGCAGCACATCACAGCTGACTAAGCAGTGCTTTGGGTTGTGTTTTGATTTCTTTTGCAGTCACTGTTGGTTTTTTGGTTCACAGGTTATCGTATCTGCGCCAAATGCTGCCAATATCATCAAGCGTATAATACACTTCTGTGCTCTGGTCCTCCCACTGATAATAAAATATGCAACATCAGCTACATATAACAAGATGGAAAGAGTGAAGGAAAATGTAGCACATCATTATACCACATTAGAAGACATTTTCCAGTATCATAATGCATTACCTTTCCATTTTTGCAGATGTAGTCGAAAAGCTCGCCTCCTGAGACATACTCCATCACCATGAAGATATCTGTAGGGGTGCTAATAACCTGATACCTGCAGACATCAACACAAAGATTAAATCATGAGAGTCATCAACAAATAGCGGATATTACACTGCTCAAACACAGGCAGCTATGCATTATTAATTCATTAATGGAGTGTGTGCTGTTAAATCTCCTGCATTTGGAATCCAACTGTGGGATATTTTAGAAACATTAAAAGTGGAAAATGGAAATAGGTGTGTGTTCCCTATGTCTCAACAAAACAAGCACAAAATCTGTTCAGGCCCACAGCATGTGTGTGTGTGTGGCTCCATTTCCAGTAAAATGGCATAGTAACAATATGACTTAAACGTGATATCAAACATATTTATGCCTTGAGTTTTAATAAGGTACCATGTCACATACGTTACAGCCCTGTGTTTTGTTGCACCATGTCATGCGTGCCCTTAGTTGTTGCTTAGTAATAAATAAATGCTCATAAATTATAATTAGGGGAGTGTTCAACCCACTTTCAACCCTGGCCAGGAGGAGGGTCACTGTGTATCAGTCTGAAGTGAGCATTTTAAGAACAATATATTCCATACCAAACACTTATGATCCCATAGATTCCCTCCTTATCCATATTGATTAAATTTGTCAACTACAAATACCACAATTTAACAATTAATCTGTGATGCAGGTTTCAGCCACCTTGTGTGGAGATACAGTATGCCACCCACCCCATCAACACTCAAAAGTTGTGGCTAATATTGCAGCAGCACTGGTTTAAACTTGATTGACTGACTTAATGAGGAGGAAGGAAGCTCTACATGGCTCTGATGCAACAGGTGCTCTCTGGTGGGGCAGGTGAAAGTACAAAAATACAAACTCCAGAAGTCTTGCTTAAAAACTTAAAAAGTGACTGCCCATACTTGAAGAATAATTTATAGTATTATACCACTGGAAGACAGAGTGCCTCGGTTTTTCCATGGTTGTTTGTGCCATTTAATATTAAGCAAGACTTACTGGATTTTGTATTTAAGAATGTGTTATTTGTAACATCCTATACTCTCAGCACCTACGGCTACGCCATGACTAAAATCTCATATCCTGACATAGGTCACTTTATATCCAGATATATGCAATCCATATGACTATATAGCACATTTTCTGTAAATTGTAAGAGATTAGTGGTGTATGGGTCTGTTGTGAGGACATGTTTTGGCATATTTTCAGAATATAGTTTTTTTTAATGGGGATACCCAAACCACGTCCATGTAACAGAACTTTTAGGTATGAGTTTCTTGTTTTGTGGTGGCTGGTGCCTCCTCCCGTTCTGAATTATCCCGTTCTGTGTCAGGTTCGCTCTCCTCCATGTTTGTCTGTGTTGCCTTCATACAAATTTCCTTCCTGCACTCGTGCCATGCGGAAGAATGCAAAGCATCGTCCAAATGACTAAAATTGTTGCAAAAAAAATGTGTGACTTGCGACACAACAAAATAAATGACTGAGCACAACATGAAACAACATGTTTCATATTTTTCATTATCACATAGTTTATATTGTCATATCACATAGCCCAACTTGGACCTCAGAATCCACACTGGCAACCATCATACCTACATCTAGTTTCACTACACTGGTTGTGAGGCTATGCTTGAACATAAGCCACTGTCATATTCAACATAATGTTACAGAAAAAGCAAACAAGCCAACTGAAATGTATGTCAGCAGCAAAGAAACCACACAGTAACACCTAAAGCTCTGACTAGCAAAGTAATGATTTGAAAGATACTGTAGGTAAACACTGTCTGTCTTATCTTCTTTCACTAGCTCTAGTCCATTCATAACATGGCTGTCTAAAGGTAAATGCAATAATAGTTGTGGTGCAGTCTACATAAACAAATGCATCTTGAAGTTAAAATTACAAAGGTTTCAGCAGATGTTGACTAACCTCTCACCTAATGTGTCACGATTGCTACAAACATCCTGTACACCAAGCAAAGCAGTACGGTGGTATATTGCTCCATTTGTCTTCACTAGACATTTCTCAGACTAGACAGGCAGTGCTCTGCACTCTGCCCCAGTGTTTGTGCACACTGTCAGAGATGGGATCTCGCCCTTGCTCTCTCACTCACACACACACTCACACAAAGACACACACACACAAAACAGAGTTTACATTCTTGTGCATGCATGACATGGAGCTGGTATTTCAGGCAATCAGCCACACCTCCTGGTCGGTTTAATGACCCTGTAAATGTGGCATTGCTGCAGTGTTTGGACATTCACATACCAGGCAGGAAGTACCTCTCCAATTTTCTAACTATATTTTTAGATCAGTAACTCTTTCAGCACCAGTGTACCAACACAGCATTTTTTTGTGTTGCCAAATGGAGTGTTTACTTTAGTCTAGTAGTGGTTAATATCACTGCCTGACACAGAGGTCACCTTAACTGAATGTTTTCTGTCACTGACATTTTTTTAAACAATGACAGAAAATCTGAAGGCCATCCATTTCATTTCACTTTAACAGATTAAAACACTGCCGGCAATCTACTGTAACGAGTGGCTGTGTCAGTTGCAGCGAGGGAGAGATCACCTTAAGCCATATAAAAGATAGAAAGAGAACTCAGAATAATCACAGACTCACTACACGGACATCAGATATTTCAATGAGTAGATCAAACAAACTATTTATGGAGATCTGAAGAAAAGGAGTGAGAGAGACGCTGTTTGCCCCACATGCCACACCTGACTGCCCGCGCACAGTGCAAGAGGAGAGAGAGACAGAGGCCCTGACACCATCTCCAGAGGAGCCATGGACTGCATTACTCTGAGCCGCAAGCATGAGAATAAATTACATTAAATTATATATTAGAATATATTTCTTGCCCTTTCCCTGATGGCCTGAATAAGACGCTAGTCAATTTTTAGAAACAGAGGTGCTTAAAAGGTCTGAAAAGTTGCTAGATCTAACGAGAAATTCACCACGCTGGCTACACCGAGCCCACTAATAACAATGTGGTTAATCAACAACCTGGAAAAAACAAGGGATCAATGCAGTGGAGGATGAATGACAAGAGAGTAGCTAAAACTATGTTTATCAGCCAACGGCAGCACTCTATGTTGTCGGCAGACCTCCACTGTTGACATGCAAAGTTGCTGCATGGTCGGTGTCTCTGTTCATCTTTTCTCTCCGTGCCCTCATAAAGGCATGATCTTTAATTTTTCATCTGTATATTAAATGTTATTGTGATTGAGTTGTTTTTGAAAACTAAATGCAAATAAATGGGCCATGTTTCATCATTAAAAAGCAGAAATAAAAATGACAGGTAAAAGTAGATAATGACAGACAGAGAAAGTCCAATGCAACCTCTGGCCTGACGCATTTATGTATTAAAGTAACAACAATGTACTGAGCTGGCCCCTGACTGTTGTCATAATCAGTTCAGATATATGAGGTAACACAATGACTCATTCAATCATGCAGTGATGTATATGCAAGTGTTGTCAGCAGCAGTGCAATAAACTATTTAAAATAGGACAGATAATACCTTGACACAAACACAAATTTGGATCTGAATAGACAAGTCTTTCCTGCTGTATTAAAACTACACTTTACAGACTTACAGTTCTGCGAATAAATGTTCAGTGAATACAAAAATTTAAGAAGAGGTCAAACAGCAAGCCATCATGAAAGACCGTGATAAAGCACTTTTTTTCCATTAAAATGAAAGGTCAACAGTGGGGATAACCATAAAGGGCAATAAAGCCGAGGAGTGAAGGGAGAGCAGACTGGGTCAGACAGATATTGTCCTAGATGGATGTATTCTAAAACACACCATTAAAGCCTGGAAATAGCTCAGTGGGTGGCATTAATGTGGCGGTGGGGGGATTATGGAACAGCGAGCAGGGTGTAATCTAGGACTTACAGTTTAATTATGTGAGGATGCCTGAAAAGCTTGAGGTTCTGGATCTCCCGGCGGATCTTTCCCACCACGTCCAAACTGCGGATCTTCTGCCTGTTCAAAATCTTCACCGCCACTTGGTGCTTGGTCAGCTCATGTTGGCCCACTGCAGGATAAAACAAAATGCGCATGAGTAATGCCAATTACAACCCAGGATGTAGGAAAGATGAAAAATACCACAACTGTTATAGAATAATGCAAAATAACTCCTGCTATGAGGTGAAAACTGTATTTTCCAAATGCCAACTTTTCAGGAACTAAACTTAACCTGCATGAACATGTTACCACATTATAACGTTGATATGACAAATATGTTAGCAAGCAGACACAAAGAACATTAGCATTCACACACATTAGTGTTGTGTTTCTGCCAGATAATAAGGTTATCACAAATTGAAATTGTGATACAATATTGGTATAAAAGATACTTGATATCCTGTCAAAAAGAAAACAGCCCTTGGAACACAAAATAGAATATTTTTTAAAATTTTTCTTTTAAAATAACTGCCTGCACACAGTGCTGGTCCAGTAAAAGTCACTGAACACTGTCTGGTTTTGCGATGATACAAGCCAAATTTCAGGCAGGACAATAAAGACTGACTGAACTGAGTTCTTAAATACGCATTAAGATAATTTCTTTTTAATAGCTTTGGTACTTCTAATACTATCGAATGTTGTATTGTTTTGGAATATGTGGTACAGAAAAAGTATCTATGTACTGACACTTGTGACAGTCTTACCATCTGATGAATGTAAATCGATTATTCACCCTCCTTTTAGCACTGTCGCCTGCTTTGGCCTCCAGACACTCCACCAACTCTTGAGGGAAGTAACTGCCTTTAAGCTAATAAATGTTTACCAGCTAGTTGCTAACTTTGTCTGTTTGCTGTTAAATGTTTGGCAGGTAGCATACAGTAGGTGTATCAAAGCGTTTTGCTGATAACAGCTGCCTGTTGCATCTGGAAATTATGCTGAGAACCGGACAGTGTACCAAAACAGTGACGTGTCAAGCTAAAAACCCAAACTGAGCTAAAAACTAAAAGAAGATACAATGTTCTGTTGAGTCAAGTCATTTTTCTCTGTGGATTCATTTGATCTATTGTTAATATGAAAATGCTGATTGTAGCAGCTTCAAATGTAACAGAATGCAATGAAGTGTTGGTAAATCAGGGTTTCTGCCAGTCTCCACAAGTAAAATTTAAAACTTTAAGGCTGCACAGTTTGCATTAGAGGTTAATGGCACAATGTTGGTTTCATTTTGTGGCTGTTACAGCCAAAAGCAAGACTGAAAAATGTAACTTTACACAAGTAACATTAACTTGATTAATCCAATCAATTTCTAAGACCTGTTGAAATCGTAATTGAGACTTTCTGGCCTAAAATTCAGATGATTGGATTTTTGACTTTTTTAAGACCCTGTGGACACCCTGTAAAAGCAAAAAGTGCATCTGCACTGAAATATCTGTGTCTGTAACTAGAGCACTAAACACTTAAGACCACAAAAAATTAACTAATGACATAAACAATGCAAACAGCTTGTTTCTATCTTGAGGATGTGGTTTAGTCAGTGGTTTTTGAAGGATGTTGCCAACCGAACAGGTTTGACATTTATCTAAACCTAGGATGTAATCTTTCAGTTCAAATGAAAATAACCATAGCTGATGCTGCGAGGATTTCACATAACAGCAATATGCAACAGCAGCAGGCAAGAGAAAAGTATGAAAACAACATACCCGAGACATATCAGAACTAATCTACCATACAGAGGAAAAACATCTGAATGGATGGAGTGAAGACAGCAGACTTAGACACGGTAAGTTAGTAAACAGCTGCTATTGATTTACCAGTTGTGCTGGTGGTGAACTATTAACCAAGCCTCCGCTAATCAAGACCACAATCACAGAGCAAAAGCTCCAGTATCCTGTGGTCCTCTTCCTTACAACAATAAAAAAAAACAGTGCAGAGCAGAGAGATGACTCACTGGGAATTAACTGACTGTAAACAAAGCTAGTGGTTGTTCTGACTGTGTTTTTGGAGAGGGCCTGGTTGGTTCACTTCATTTGGGTATATTTGAACTGCATATTGTGTTCCTCTGGGGACAGAGGGCACTACATGGGAAAACATAAGGTAACCTACAGAAGATGTTTCAGCCTTTTAAGGCAAAGTTCACTCCAAAATCAAAAATACACGTTTTCCCACTTGGCTGTAGTGCTATTTATTCATTTAGACAGTTTAAGTTCGAGTTGCTGAGTTCTGGGGATATCCATCATAGCGATGTCTGCTTTCTCTCTAATATAATGGAACTAAATGGTACTCAGCTTGTGGTGCTCAAAGCACCAAAAATACATTTGAAAAACTCAAAAGCACTGTCTATTTCCAGAAATTATGATACTGTTACTCAAGAAAATGCACAGACCTTGTAGTGAACAGCTTTCTGAAAGAACTATTTTCTCTCAACCAAATCACAATACAGATGGAAGCCTGCATCTCAATCTATCAATACATATCAATACTGAATGCTTTCAATATACTTTTGTAGCAGTATCAATACACTGGTACCAGCTGCACTTTCTCATTCTCTCTCCTCTCCAACAAGTTTACACACACAGAGTGTACCCATATAGCCTCACCTCCTTTGACTAAGGTCAGAAGTAAATTAACTTAGATGCTGTTGTGCTTAACATACAGTACTATGAACTTTACTTATTTTTCAAGATTAGTTCATTGACTTATTCAGTTATTTTTAAAGGCCCGATCTAAGTAGATGATAACTTTCTAGAAGGGTTAGGTTTCTTGTTCTCGTATTATAGCCTTGTCATTTAGGCCTAATAAAAATATACAATTTTCTGCCCACAATTTTTCTCTGTGGTATGGAAAAACAGTAGCAATTCTTGATATTTTTCAAGGTGTTAAAAAGTTACAAATTCCAATATCGCAACGACAACTCTATAATGATATCTGTCCCGACTGAGCTGTAACCTCTCATCCATGAGCAGATGCACGCTTCATTCTGTGCAGTGATGCAGAAGAAAGTAGTAGTTGTGGTAATCTGGGGCACGCTCAATCTGAAAATGTTGTGGACCATTTTGCTACGGGTTCTGGGTTGAACGGCACATTTCCACAAATCACTGCACAACAGTTTGTAACAGGCTTTGAGACACGTTTTTCTCTCGTTTGGGCGGTGTGCCACAAGGACTACCCAATCAACAGTAATGTATGTATATAAACACCGTATTAAAAAGGCATTGCAATGCGGTGTGCTTGCATACACAGCAGGGTTTGTCAGTACCAAACATGGCCCAGGTCAAAACATTTATGCTAACTTTTTCAAATGTATTATTTTGGCACTTTGAGCACCACAAACCGAGTGCCATCTATTTCCATCATAATCATGAGAAGGCAGACATCTCTATGGCTGAAATCTGCAAAACTCAGCAACCCACACCAAAACAATCTATATAAATGAGAACCAGAGGTAAATTATGTATTTTTTTTTTTTTTAATTTTGGGGTGACCTGCCCCTTTAATGGTGTGTCCTTAGAAGACAAAACGCACTACATGGTGCAACAGAAATCAGCCTACAGAACAGATTTTAGCCTTTAACAATCACATCCGACGAAAATGGAGGCACGTCTGAAAAGAAAATATGAGCAAACACAGAAAGACGTTTTCTGAAATCCAACAGGTATTTTAGACCAGTACCTGCTGGTACAAGCAGAGCTGTATATTTACATACTAATGTTTCTCGTACCGCCCTCTGGACTGACAACACTGGGCGTAGATTCGGCTGGTTTGCCCCCACTCCCTCTCTACATACATCTAGAAACATAACTGTCTCTTTATGGCAAATGCAACTCATAATGAGGGCAGAGTTGAGACCAAATGTAATGCACAAGCTGCCGAACTTTCTCATTTTATCTTTTAAAAAAGAGGGACGATGAAACGACACAGACTGGGATGACCAAATGCTCCTCATTAATATGTTCCTATGTACTTCCCGGTGTCTGTCTTGACAAGCGACTTGTGGCTCTCCGGCTAGCTCGCAACGCAACCGACGCTAACTGAAATATAAGTGGCAAAAAGATGCTAATGTCATGAAATTTAAATCGTGTCGCTATTAATAAAAAAAAGCAGCTAAATCCCCAAAACGTCACGTTTGTCAAAAGCAAGTTGAGCTAACTAGCAGGACAACAAGTGTGTTACCTTCCTGGCGTTGCGACAAGTTAGCTTTCATAGCAGGCAGGCTAAATTAGCAGCTAACAGCTAAGCTAAAAGCTCCCCATTGCCACCATCTTTCAGTTGGCAGGATGCAGAAGCGTCAAGACAGCCAGACATACCTTTAACCTTCCCAAATGTCCCCACTCCGAGTGTGTCTCCGAGAATGTAATGTCCAATTTTAACTCTTCCTTCATGTTTCGTTTTTTCCGTCGCCATCTTCCCGCAGTGGCCTTGCTGCGGGGTTAGCTTGCTGCGGGGCAGAGATGGACTGAACTCCGCTGTGTGCGTTTCCACTCTAGCGGCTCTGTTCCGTCCGTGCGGAGGGAGGGGGTGGGAGGCGCCCCGGCTCGTACGTGATTCGTCAATGCGTAGGCGACGTAATACGTTGCATTCAAGTGCTTCCAGGAAACTCGTGAATCGGGGTGTGATTATTAACTTCTCGTGTTGATTTTTTGCCAGGAAAATATTAGGCAAATGATTGTTTTGAAATCACGGTCACAGAGTGAATGGAGAAAATAATGTGCATTAGATATACGTGTGTTCATTAATGAGGAAAAAAAATGTAGCATGATAAAAAAAAGAGATGAAAAAGGAGAGAGATGGAACAGAATGTCAGTAGCATGAACATGAACAACTGCAACAAAATGTAACATTAATTATTTACAGAGAGAGCCTAACAGAACTATGGGAACTGTGGATCAACTCAGCACACTAGTGCCATATATGGACCATATACTTTTATTATCAATCAGGCTGACCTTATGTTTTCTCTTATGACCTTTGTCTATAAGATAAACTGGTAAAATTGCAAGTTTCATCCAGCATTTGATATTTCTAGATAATCTAGATTTAGTTTCATGAGAATGTAAGTTTGCTATTACACAGTGTGGTTCAATTTTAAATAAATCTCACTCCCAGGCACTACCACTGCCAAAAATCTTTTTTTGGAAAAGCTTCCTAAAATAAATTCATCCCAGGTTGTTCCCTGAATGTGTGACCAGGTAAATCACAGATTGAACTGACTGAAAATGTGCATTAGTCATACATGTGATAATTAATGAGAAACAATAATGAAATTAAATTGTAGCATGGATAAAAAAGAAATGGAGTAGAATGTTAGTAGCGAACACGAACAACTGCAACAAAATGGAACATTAATTATTTACAGAGAAAGCTAAACAGCACGATGGAAACTGGATCAACTCAGCACTGTATAGTGCTGTATATGGACCATATTTTCTTATCAGTCAGACTGACCTTACACATTCTCTTATAACGTTTGTCTAAGAAATGCCATGAGAGTCATAGAGAAGGTGTTACATATTTCAACTAGCATTTAGTACTTCTTTAATTCAACCTGCATTGAGTTTCGTAAGAATGTAATTCTGTGGCCACACACTTGGCTCAGTTTTAAGTAAATGCCACACCCAAGCATTACCAAATGCTGAAAATCTTGATTGCAAAGCTTCCTAAAATGAATTCATCCTTGGTTGTTTCCTGATTGTGGACTTAAATAAATGACTAGGATATCACAGGATAACTATATTTTAACCTGGTTAACTATATATTAAAATAGAATACTTTGCACAAATTGCTAAAGATTTTTCTAAAACGTGTTTAAGAAAATTAAAAAACACACTCACTTGAGAAACTGTAATCCTCTACAGTCCCAGATATAGAGAACCAAACCAGTTAATTGCATGTTGTTTCACACTGTTCTGTCTCCTGTCCTGTCTCCTCATCTGTGTTAAAATTTGGTCACAGATTATACAATATGTTGATCAATGTAATTAACATTATAAATGACACAGTTTGCATAGTTAGCTGCTGTCCAACAGAGTGTGCAGGTGCATTGAGAGCAGTAGTTCTGTTTGTAGACTGACGCAGGAAAACTGTTAGAAAATGACACATGACACACCACATCCCAGGCTGCACAAAGGGGAGAGTGATTATTAAACTCCCCTGGAAAACATTACAGATATAGTTATTCTGAGATAGCCACAAAGTGAATAGAGAGAAAATGTGCATTAGACATACTTGTGATATTAATGACAAACAAAACTGCAATTAAACCGTAGCATGGGTTAAAATTAAAACCCATGGAACAGAATGCCAGTAGCAAACATGAACAACAACGAAATGTAACATTAATTATTTACAGAGAAAGCTGAACAGCAACGTGGGAACTGCGGATCAACTCAGCCCTGTAGTGCCATATACAGACCATATACTTTTATCAGTATAGACTGCACGTTCTCTTATGACCTCTGTCTGAGAAATGCAGTGGGAGTTAAAGAGAAGGAGAACGTGATTCTGTGGTCACACAGCGAGGCTCAATTTTAAATAAGTGCCACGCCCAAGCATTACCAACTGCCAAAAATCTTGTTTGCAAAGCTTCCTAAAATAAATTCATCCTCGTTCCCTCAATGTGGTCTCAAATTTAACTGCATTTAACTGCATGTTGTTGTGCATTGTTCTTTCTCCTATTTGCCCTCACTAATCACCTTCTTTGACTTTTACTTTAGTTTTATCAATCCGTGGATTTGCTTTAAGGTTTGGTCACAAAACTACAAAGATGTGTTGATCAATGTAAAGGTTATTCTAAATTACAGCAGATTTTGGTTTACATATACTTAGGTGCTTTCCACCATTGTGTGCAGGTGTCCTGAGAGCTCTGTGTCCAAAATGAAGCAGGAAAACTGTTAGAAAATGACTGCTGGACCACACTTCATGCTGCACAAACTCCATACTAATGGCAGAAAGGAATGCCAAACATGCCAAAAATGAATCTGAATGCTTAGCTTCTCAATCAGTAAATCTCTTTTCGTTGTGTTATTGTGTTGGGTTCATTGTGTTACGTAACTCCTTCCCTCTATAGTGCTCGATTCTGTAACCTGAAATGCCGTTTCAGGCTCGTATGTATCAGCTGCACACAAATTTTGTTTTGTTTCACTATTCTATTTTAGAAAAATGTTCAAGAGTTGGACGGGCAAATGAGAGCAAATATTTGGCTCATCTGCCTCCAAAGACTGACATTTGCATTACTTCATTTAATGGGAACATGATTTTAAGAAAAGTTATGTGGAAATGAAAGATTGAATCAAAGCAACATTTATGATTAAACATTAACCAATAGTATAGATTCTTCATTGTAAGAAAGTATACACCAAGTCTGTTCAATAAAATTAAAGCAACAGGTTATAAGCAACATTAACAAGTAAATATAACTGTGTTTGGTATTGAGTTAATATTAATTAAATGAGAGTCTTTATAGTTATCCTTTTAGTATGGATAGATTGAAATTGTAAACATGAGGGAATTCAATAAAATCTATACAAAATGATTGCGTTAATATGAAAAAACATAAACTTCCTAAATTATAAATAGTACTAATAAAAAAGATTAGAAGAATTATAAATATTATATAGGAATAACAAACTCAAACATGAAGAAGTCTTCAATTTATTTTAAATCTTTCTAACACGATCTTAAAATTCATGTACAGCTAAAGCAACTCAAACAAAAGCACATTTATATTTTTATGTTATACCATATATAAAATTGATTTTTTTGGATTTTTGGAGTTTTAAGAAACAGCGACCAGAATTATGCTAAATAGTCTATATGGATACAGTAAACACCTACATGCGATGTACATACATTTAATCTCATATACAGTCAGTATAGTAATACAGCACATTGTTGCAGAGTTTTATGTCAGTCTACTGTCTAATTTTTTATTTGAGTGTCTTGTGAAGTCCCCAAAGTCCCCTGTGTCTGCTTGCTGATCTTACAGATGTGACCTTTTCTTCAGTGCTGGTCTGGATCAATCTCCATCGCCACAAGAAGTAATTAGTCGAAGACAGCTGGACCTTGCTGTATAGTCTCCACGATGTCTCTTCATTTTGCGCACAGCAGCCTCTACTGTATCTCACGACCTGGAAGACTGAGAATCCCCATAGACACGCTGTGAATAACAATCAGCTCAGACGTCAAGATGTGAGAAGCTGCCAGTGACAGTGATGGATGACCAAACACTCTCAAAGCATCCCAAAGCACAGCGAAGCACAACATGATGTACTTCAAAGGACATCCGAAAAATAAATGCAAAAAAACTTTCAAACCCAAAGTACATCTCAAAGTACAGGCTGAACAAATACAGGTTTCAGTCTGTCAGTGAGTGATTATTAAAGAAAGAATGGCCTGCTGAACAGTTACCATGACTCCCCAGAGAGGTCTGCTGGGAATTAACAGTTAGGACCAAAAGTCCTTGTCAGTGACACTGACAAGGACACATTTGTGTGTGTGTATGTTTTTTTTTTGTGTGTGTGTGTGTGTGTGTGCTGTGCTCTCCGAATGTGCTTTGAGATGAAAGAATACTGAATAGATTAAAAGTTTATAGATACTTTCCTCATTTTAGGGGAAACAAGTCCTTGGGAAGTTTAACATCAAGTGCATAGTTTAGTTCTGTATAATGTGGAAATTTTAGGAGTGAGGGAAATTTCAGAAATCGTCTGTCCATGTATTTGTTTCTACTGTATTTCTTCACAGGCTCCCATTTTTATAGCTCGGCTCTAATCAGAAACCTACAGGTGTGAAAGTCTTCTCAGTGGCGACATCTTGTGGTTGCTTGTCGATCTTGCTGGTGCGAGTTCTCCACTGATGTTTCAGTAAACTCCTCTTGTTAAGTTGTTTGAATAACAGAATGAGCCTCTCACAATCAGAAGATCTAATCATTCAGAGTGAGTCCAAGGTTTTTAGATTTGAAGTGATCCTTTAAAGATCGTCCTTGTACGTGTTTTTTGTCCTTTCCTATAGGAAGTAGGTCAAAGGTTAAACAGGGTGTTACACTTCCACTCCAAACTGTCCAAAAAGCAATTTATCCAGTGTTAGGACACCTCCACCTTCAAAGCTATACAAAATAGGTCTGTGGTGCCACCAAAAGGTGGACAGTTAGATTAATTAATTTAACTTTAGTCCAAAGAATGATAAAAAAAAAGTTGACAGACAGGGACTATTTGTCCATGTGATGATTGGATGTCCAATGCACAATCACATAGAAGGATTATTAATGCTAAATGAAAGAAATTATTAGTTAAATTGTACAAAGTGAGGGGAGATGAAATACTGTTTAGATGACATAAATAGGTGACAGTCAGGTTTGGGGAGTAACGGATTACATGTTATGGGATTATATTATTAGGATACAAAAATAGGTTACTGTATTCCATTACAGTTACAGAAAAAGAAGATGTAATCGGATTACAGTTACCTTCAGTAAAAATGTAGATTATTTGCAAGTTTACAATTTTAATATACATTTAAAATAAAGAAAGATATATGACATGCATAGTGCCACTAACGTTTGTGGTTTGTATTAGCTACGCAAACCAACAGCTAAAATGACCTCCACAGACCAACTGCTAACATCAGCTAGACAGACCAACTGCCAGTGTTAGGTACACACACCAATTGCTAACACTAGCTACAAAGACTAACTGCTAGCTTAAATCAGCAGCTCAGTAATCCTTGTTTTAAAGGTAACGTTACATCATTACAAATTCAGATTTTAAACCAACCTGAGCTAAAAATTAATTAAATTAAACTTATTAAACAATAAATAAATACATTTATCAAAGCAATACTCCAATGATTTATCAGTAGTAAAGTTAGAGAACTCATAAGAAACTGATTAAAAAAAAGAATGGAAAAAAAACTTTCAATCCTTAGTATGAGTCGATCGCCAATCACTCCAGATCCTACATTTCCCACAATGCAACTCAATAATGTATTTCATTAGGTCCTCATAAGACACAACTGGACACTGGGGCGATTAGCTGAGGGTTGTACAGTGGTGTGGAGAGAGTGCATGCGTGTTTATTTGTGCATAGAACATAACCGTTGTGACACAATCAAAAAATAACATTTTATTTCTCTGATTCATCGGCTTTCTCACTACTACTGCTCCCTCTCCTCATTCAGTCTCTACCTTGTTCTACCACTGCTGCTCTCTCTCTCTCTCTCCCTCTTTCTCTTTCTCTCTCACTCTCAAGCAAGTGGACACAAACCAAAGGAAAAATTGCTATTTTGCATTAACTCCACCTGGGATAGCGCCCAATTTCAGCTCATAAATTCCCACTACAGTATTTTTGAACTACACACCTTCACTTTATAATGCAGATTTTGGCCCATCAGTTAACTGTTTTCACAGGCTGACCAGTCCATGTGATGAGTGACCTAGACTAAACTTTATGAGTAGAGTGCCCTTTAAAAAAAAAGACACCTAATTAAACTTATACAGGACAAAAGACATGTTTTATCTTGAGCCACAGATTGTGCACTTTTATCTGCAGCTTGCAAATAGGCTTCAATTATACTTGACATTTGCTGCTGCTGCTGGTACTTGCCGTTGTAATTGTATTATAGTTGTCTGCTGATAATGATCTTAATGAAGCCCCACAGCACTTTTTAACACTTATTGGCTTTCTTAACACCACCAGTCCATGACAGATGGAGTATCACACTTCTCTATTAACACATAATCTTTCTAATTAAATTTGGAGTGTTTGTGTTACTAATGGAGACGATTTGGTCCCTAATTTACGATTTAAAATGGTGCTTTACTGCCAGTTTGTTGAAGTCTATCACTTTCTTATTACCAGCCAAACATGTGATAATACATGCAAAAAGACTGACACCTACCTGATGTGTTATACACTCATCACTCCTACTCTTACACAAATCCTTACTTTTATATATTTATATATTATATTTGTTTATTATTATAATTATGTTAGTATTAGTAGAATGTTGTATTTTATTCACCTAATTCCAAATTTGATTAAATTTATTTCTTACCTTATTTTATGTCTGACTAGTCCTGTTATTCGGACAAGTGCTCTTATTGCTGAGCTGTTCCTCTCCTCCCACACATTTCATTGCACCATTGACCCCGTGTTAACCTACATATGACTAATAAAGCTGAACTTGAACTTGAAATATCTCACTCATATCCTGACTGAGAGTCCAGTAGATGGCAGTGTCTGTACAAGAGAGCAGATACTGAGGAGGAGGATGTCCTGCCCTGGGATGCACTTGGCATTCATTATTCCCATGTCAGCCATGGACCATTAATAACATAATATAATAAAGTCAATGTAGAATGATACAACATTTGAATACTGGTCTCGACTCTGCAGTTACTAGCAACTGACTATTGCAGATATTGTATAAATCTTCTGAAGACACAGCCGCAGCAAACTGAGTGATGACAGACAGAGAAATAAAAATAGTTTTTGAGTGAGATGGAAGAGAGCGAAATGGAAAATTACAGCTCATAAAGTACACACTGTAAAAAAAAAATGTAACTGTTTGTTTTAACTTAAAAAAGTTAGTGTTCTGGTTACCTCAAAATTTTAAGTTCACTGAATTTGAAAGACAAGTTGAGGTAATTTGTAATGATTTGAATCAACAACTCTTCAGTCACAGTGATGAAGATGTTGGAATATTCATGATTAATCATTAACTGATTAATCGTTCTTAAGAATTTACCCGAAATGTATTTATCAGTAATTAATTGATAGTCTAGAAATGGCAGTAATTATGGCTCGTTTGACATGTTTTGTCTGGTGGAACATTAGTTGAATGAAGAAACTAAAACTTAAATTTAAAATGAAAAAAAGACAAAATGAGAAAATGTTTGTTTTGTATTTTATTATTTATTTTATTATTCATGATTAATCCGTTATTACTGTTTTCAACTATGTGTTGTGGAAAATTTCCAACCATGCAAATATGCATGCTGGGTTTTTTTTCACCAAATTTAATGAGTTGATCAAACTCTGTAAAGTACATTTATTCAACTCATCATTTCAAGTCAAGATACTTCAAGTTAGAACTCATGTTTATAAGTTCTGAAGTGTTCTGAAAATATTTCAAAAAATGTTCAATGTAATTAATTTGAATAAATATTTAACTTGCATATTTATGTTAATTTAATGAGAAAAGCTTAACTGATTCCACTAAATTCCTCAATGAGTTTTTTTTTACAGTGTAATGAGGCTTTCTTTCAACCAGCCTGACACATTTGAGAACTAAAAAAGTTGGTGAAATGCAACAAAATAAATTAGCAAAACAAATTTGACTTTGCTAACTGTAAAAAAAAACACAGAAGACAAAATTGAACCTAACATCTGCCCCGGGGGTCAGCGTCATCACAATTAGCTGGAGGTTTTATTTTTCTCACACGAGAGTCCCTGCACTGTCCGACTCTTGTTATTTCTGTTCCTACTGCCTACATACGCTCCTGGCAGTTTATTACATGCAACAGTGATTATCATTTTAATTACAGAGGTGCTTATTATAATCCTGCTGGATCCACCTCTTAGTATGCTTGTTAAAGCATTGCTTACTTACACTATTCCACACCCAAGCACCTGCTCCCCCCAATGAAATATGAACGTGAATGACTTTTAAATACAGAAAATAAAAACAAACAAGTTTAAAGCAGCTATTTATTTTTTCATGAAAACATTTTATTGCTCAAGAGTATGTAGCATACAGCTGCATGTACATCAAGCAACATGGGGAGTGAATAAGAAAAAATATGGAATGAGAGCATTATTACAATGAAACATATAGATACCACCACACGCCATTTATATCTTCCTGTGAATGAACTGGGAGATGATTTTTTTTCAGCACTATATGTTGCTTTGTGGCCCCTATAACTGTTGTCTTCCTTGTAACCTTTGACACCCATCATTGTACAAGACTCCAGTGAATAAAACTACTGCATTTATGAAAATCTCCCTCTCTTTGTAGTACAACATCTCTTGCTATAAATGTAATAGCGGAAATGCGTTTTGAACAATCACTGGTGTTTACTAGTGGCTGGCATGCTTCCACGCTCCTGCAATGTACTGCTGTGGACAGGATCAGCAGCAAAATGTATTTTAGCCACCAAAAAACAAAAATCAATATCATAATCATAATATTTGGAATATTTTCCCTGCTTTAGCTCACCATCAGAAAGATTTTTCTGACAGGAAACCGTTGTTTTATGAACCAAGGATTGCACTTGTCAAACCAACCAGACTCCATTAGAAAAATCAGTAATTTTACCTCACAGAAATGGGAGTTGCTGGTCTACCGCCGCCTCGATCGGCTAGTTTCTTTGTGTGATTGGATGGCTTTGGTGAATCCAAACAAACTTTTTAAAACACAGAAGTCACACAATAACACAAACAAACTAACCGATCGAGGCAGTGGTAGGCCAGCAGCTCCCGTGTTCTGTGAAGTAAAATGACTGATTTTGCCAATGGAGTCTCTCGTTGGTTTGGAGCGAGCGATACAACAGCTTCTGTTACGCCAGTTTTCCATCAGAAAAGGCTGTCTGACAGGAGGGTAAAGCAGTGAAAGTATTCAAAATATAGCATACACTTAAACTAATACAGGATTTTTTACAGTGGGCCTTTTTAAGGTGGTCAGAATTCATTTTGCTGATGATCCTGTCCACAGCTGTATAATGCTTAACTTCCCACACCAGAGCTCCTGTCTGCCCAGTAGGGGTGTATCGACCACCATCTAATGTAGGAAATACACTGACTAAGGATGACTTCCTCCTACAACCCCACTTCAAAAAGTCATTTTTCACCAAAACCTCAAAATTAGTCAAAAGTTTTTGAGACATCTCCATCACCACAATAAACAATTCAAAACTTAACAGGCCAGTGTGAGAAGAATTTTAATTGCTTTGGTGTCTGCAAACAATGTGCATCTTGACAACATTAAAAGATTTAATGTACCTATCATGCTGAAAACAAAATAACATAATAGTTCCAAACATGTTAAGTGGGTTAAAAATACTACAGGTACCAAATTCACAGTAAATTGTGTTGAGATACAGGAAAAATTTAAACTGGGGAGACACACACTGAGGCACAAAAATTCACAGGACAGTGAACCCAGTTAAACAGAGAGGGGTGACTGGCTGGTGACAAAATATGCGGGAGAAATTAATAACACGTATATGAATACCAAGACAAGCATAGGTTAACCTAAACAGCTTTTAAATCACCCAATAAACAGGTTAAATGCTCGCTGTGACGTAAAAAAATATCTGTAAGTGAAGGGAAAACAAACATAGAAACTACATTTAAAAAGTCACTCACTCAGAACGCTGTGGAAATATCAATATAATTCAACAAACATCATTAAAACTATCTTACCAAATACCAAAAACATTATTTTTTCACGGTTTTCTGGAATTAGTGAGCTAAGAGGACTGCTTGAACTGAACACTTGTGTGCGCTTCCCTCCTCCTTTGTTCAATCTGTGTGCTGAAGCTCTACAGTATCTGCATGTTGAGGCACTTGGAAAGAATATGATTGTACTGTGTGAAGTATATTATTATGTACATTTGTGATGCTCGTGTGCCTGTAAATCACACTCCTTCCAAAACTAACATGTGCTTTAACCTGACAGATCTAAAACTGAGTCCTATTTGCTGCTCCTCAAGCCACGTACTGAAACTGAAAAAGTCCCACGGTCAACATGATCTTCTCTCAGCTAGTGTGAGTAAGTGTTAAAAAACGCGTAGCAGTACAAACACTACCAAAAAAAAAAAAATCAGATCAGTATTCCAGCTCTGAGCGCTGACGAGTTTGACCCAGAGGAAGCGGGCTGGGCCTGTAATCTCTGGCACCTGATCTAAAGCGAGATGCTGACCAAGATTAGCCTGGCAGGAATCCATCCAGGACCACTGAGGACAGTGCAAAAATGTGTTGCTTCTTTTCCTTATGCTTCTGCAAAAAAAAGCGTCCTAGGCCTCTCACATTAAAATGAACGTGTCCCAAAAAAAAAAAAAAAAAAAAAAAAGAACAATAAAGGAAGGAAAAACCACCTCTGGAGAATTTTGAGTCTTCCCTTAAAAATATAACCATGAAACACTGACTAAAAAATTGAATTCATCGAGCAGATTACATGGACAACTATCAATGCTACATTTGAATTAAGGAAGAAAATAAAAAGATGAATGATAATATTCACAGTCAAACATCATTTAGCGAGTTGTGGGCTCAGTCCTTTTCAAATTACAGACACCTTGCACACACTGTATATCACAAAATAACATCCTTAATCACTGGTCCCACACTAATACGACACTCCACATGTTAAGAGAATGACTCAATTTTCTTCAACCACAGATGGTCCCTCTGCTCCGCCAGCAGTCTGGAGGCTGATGTCTAACGCTTAAGGCAGGCTAGCAATGTCCCGCTTTGGAGGGGGTCCTTCTGGTTTGCAGGGAGAGCCGTTGGCTTTGTCCTCAAAGATCAAGACTCTGTGGACACAGAGGAGACATAATATAGTAGAAGGAAAGTTGAATTCAATGGCAGTGTTTAAAAATAAAAATGCTAGTTTTCTGAGGCCATGACCAATATCGATATTTGTGAGTTCAGTGTAGTGCTGCATCATTTAATGTAGAGTAACAGAGTATAAAGTTCGGTGAATCAACTAATCGATTAATCCATAATTCACTTCAACTAAATTTAATTTAAACAGGCAGAGATGGAGACAAGGAAACTTAATTTGACGGCTTCAGCACCACGGAGAGAGGCATTAAGAGAGTTAAATGTAAATGTGAATTTACAGACAGAAGGTAGTGAAAGAGGTGAAGGAGAAAAGTATAAACAACACAGGCAGGATGTGTGAGTGAGAAGGATAATCAGCTCCTGCAGGATACAAAAAAAAGCCACAGTTACAGTCGGGGTATGAACTGACTGAGCGGTTAAGTGAAAGGAAAGGAATGAGAGGGAGCCGCAAAGGGACTGCGGGGAATAGTGGTTTAGGCCGTGCACAGCTGAGTGAGTGATCTGACAGGAGCTATTCAGAGCGAATGCCTGTCTGTCTTTAATTTCCTTTTTTGGAAAACTCTGCAAAGCTCCGCTAAGCCCATAAGGAGCAATGATCCCGACGACGAGACCGGCACTCAGCAACTCAAACTCTGGCACATCTCTCCAGGGCAACCGCTCTCATTCACCCGCCTTTTCTTCACACCACTGATGGATACCGACTCTACTACAAAGAGCTGCCTGAAGTCGATCAGCTCACCACTCAGTCATCAATACTGACTCCAATAACGAGTCAACTGTGCTGTTATTGTAAATAAATTAAACATTTTACATATTTGAATTAAACATTTGTGACTCTGTCTTCATTAAAATGTATAATGATTATCTGTGGTGTTTGAGGATATTGCCATGGTTCGGCTAATCTGCTCTGTATAGACCGAAGAGCTTAATAGATAAAGTGACCCACTGACTTAATCTTGTTATTGTGCACATACCATAGACCCAGGGTGGCCAAACTACGGTCCACTGGCCAACTGTGGCTCGCTGCCTTTTTTTTTTTTTTTTTTAAATCACCTGCAGTGAATTTTTAAAATAAACTGGAATGTGGCTTGAGCATATTTTAATAAAATGAACTCTATAGGTAGTCAGGGAGGAAATATTGAAAATGTCAAGTATTGGAACATCAGATTTTGTGATGCTCTATCGCTTCTCAAAACACTGCATTGTGACATTTTGACACATGCAGAGATCTGCAGCAGTGGTTCATTTTGTGTTGACCACTCAATAGCAATGCTGTTTTCTATCTTCCATGTTTTGATTGCATAAAAAAAGTAACTTTTTTAATGCAAATTTTTAGACATATAGTAGTCTGTTGTTTACACAATGAGAGTTTAACTAAAATTACCAGAACCACCTGATTCTTGCCAACATGCAGCCCTAATAGGTAGCCTAGATTAATGCCTTATAACTTTAGCCAGCGAACTGTATCTTATGAACGAATAGCCTGATTGAGCTCATCAAGCCTCAGGTATAAGCATGCAGCCACTATTTACCATTACAACCTGTGTTTTTTTTTTCTTTTTTAGAGGATGTCTGATGTCCATGCCAGTGGGTGCACTTTGATTTCATTAGCCTGCAAGCATCAATGCCACGCTGTCGACCAAAGAGACGGAGAGAGGGGACAGGAGGAAGGAGGAGGGGCGAGGGGGGAGGTTGTGTCATATGATGATCAATAAACAATAGAGTTGAATTTGACTAAAACTTCTATAAATCAGACATTGTTTTTTGGCTGGTGAGTGTAGCTGTCATGAATTTATCAGCCACTTGCATATTTTACTGGTATTTGGCTGCTGGCTGGTGCTAATTTTGAGCCCTGCCCATAATCGAAAAAGTCTGTCCACTACTATAGACTGTCTTCAGTCTTCAGTACAAACTGTCAGGAGGTAGGGTCCCTGTGATAATCTAATTTAATAAAAATAACTTGTGGAGTTTCACTGAAAAAAATAAATACATTTTGTTTTGTCCAAAGCAAAAAAAAAAAGAAAGTTTTGTAGAAGATAATCCCTCACAGCTGGTGCTATTTGTTAACCAATTGCTGGTGTAAAACTTAAAATCTGTAAGGCCCATCTGTCAAAATCTTGGTTAAACAAACCTGAGTGACTGTACGTCCTTACACACTTGTGCTATTCTCTAATAATGACTTTATTCAAGGAGCTTTCAGGCCCAATTGTAGAGCATGACCTCAATCATTTCCTATAATTACAACTAAATTAACGGTTGCCCTTCTAAATGCTTTGAATAACACTATTCTGAAGCCATTTTGTAGCCCCAGCCTCTCCCTCCCCTCCCCTCTCCTCTCCTTTCCTCTCTAGAGACAAAAACAGCAGCACACAAGAGAGGCGTTGTTGACCTCTGCAGCTATCAGAGAGTGGAGGGGGAGCAGTAGGCTGCCAGCTGGAGAAGCGAGATACTCTTTGTAGGTAGATAAACCTGCACACCGTCACCACAGTTTCCTTTTTAAACCAGCACAAAGAATGTGTGTATATATGTTATACTACAAAACATCAGTAGGCAACTAGATGCTCAAAGGTGGGAAGCAACTGAGAACAAATACTTCCGGTACTTAAGTAGGTTTTTCAGGTATCTGTACTTGAGTTTTTATTCAACGCTTTACTTTTACTCCCTACATTTTAACACAAATTTATCTTTAAGCTTGTTACTCTTTGTTTAAATTTTGAAAACAGTCTCGTTACTTTTGTTTTAATCAAATTGTTGTTCAAAATCAAGACCAAGGAGAAAAACAACGACGACTAAAAAATGAATAAATGTAAAAGATGTAATGAGACAAAAGCAACGTAAGAGAAGTCACAAGACAACAAGTACATAATGATGTAATAAGATGAAAACTTAAGAAATATCAAGACAAAAACAATGATGTAAAAGATACAACAGGACAAAAATGATGTAAAAGATGCAAACAAACCAAAATGCCGATAAAAGATGTAACAAGACAAAAACTGCATAAAAGACCCAACAGATGTAACAAGATGAAAACAAAAATTACCTAAAAGATGTGACAAAAACTACCTATAAGACCCAACAAGATGAAGTCGAAAACAACTAACAACAACTTACTATTTACTTCTATACTTGAGTACCTTCCAGAGGATGTACTTTTTTACTTGTATTTGAGTAAAGAAGTTGAATCTGTACTTCTACTTCCATCAGATATAAGTATCTGTACTTGTACTTGAGTAGAGAATGTTTGTAGTTTTGCCTCTCCTGTAGACACTCAGTCAAATAAACTCCTTTCCGGTTTAAAATGTGTTAATTCTGCACAGTCGAGCTTAAGATTTCACAAGAAGGAACAAAATCCTTCATCAAAACACTGATCCAAAGCAACAAAATGAACCTGACATTTCAACATGCTTAAAAAATGACTAGAATGCTACCCAAGTGGTCAAGTGAGGCCAAAGAGGGAATGAGACCTTTGTAAATAGTGGCTGGGGGATTATGGGATACACTTTCGAAAAACGGCTGAGGGCAAAAGGAGGAAAAGTTATGCATTTTCTCTGCCCGGTTGTTTTCAGGATTATGAGATTTGTCTACTAAAGGGTCCAGCCAGCTTAGTCCAGCCGAGCTGACAGCCAATACGCTCTCGGCCCGCTGCAAGGCTGCTTTAAAAAGGCTTACGCTGCCCGCACTAACCCGCTTCAAAATATCTGGAAATATGTCACCTTGTGTGACCACTGAGAAGAATAAATAACGTCTGAGACAAATGTTGTTGACAGATTCTTGTGAGTTTTGGTGTTTTCCTCAGCCCTACGTGACAGTCAATGGTTAATCAGCCTATCTCGGTTACCTAAGCACATGATCCCGGCTAAGGATAAGGATGGGTTGACTATGGATAGGCTACATAGATGGGTTTTGTTACCATGGAGATTAACGACTAAGCAGCATGTGGGAGCATGACATCATCGCTAGTTCTCCCAGACCCCCTGCTGAGGGATGAGACAATCGGCTGACACAGCGCACAATTCATATCCTCAGACACGCAAAGAACACAATGAGCCAGCAGATGGTTTACAGACACAATTAACTCCACGTGTATGTAAAACACATGCCCAGAGGTGCACTTACAGTTTGAGCACAGCTGAGCGCTTTCCCAGCATCATCTTGACAAAGTCCCTGTAGTTGATGGCGTTGCTGCTGCCGCCCGTCACCTCAACGATCATTTTTTTCAACTCCAAGTGGGTCTTGGGCACCCCCAGCTTCTCCATCATCCTCTTCAGACCCATCATATCTGAGAGAAGGTGGAGTTAACAAACAGGTCAATGCTTAGGTGAGAGAACTTGAATCATTTTCATGCGTTTATCAGAAAGTAAGTCTGCAATTTCACAAATGTTTTAATAAGCCAATCATCACGAGGACCACTACTCAGCCTGCGACAAGAAAACAGTTGTATCATGTCTTATGTGGCTCTGGAGGGAGCGTAGTAATCTTAGTTATCTAATGTCACCAGTTATGTCAGCTCAGGATATGACATTTTGAACAGGAAGCCCACAGTAGCCTGGATGTGAGGTTTGGGAGCATTCAGGAGATGAGGAGAGGTTCTAGTCATGGTTGTATTAATAACTAAATAGTATTGGATCAGTGGTGCATGAAGCTGACGTTCAGGTATAAAACTGACGTCTGGTTTAGCCCTCTGCTAACTGAAATGTAGATAAAATGATTTACTGGTGCAGCTTTTTCTAGACTTTCTGAATGTTATCAGACCAAATGGATCAAATCCTGATAGTAAAATGAGTGATTCTGCAGGGGTTGTGATGCTCAAGAAACGCTTATCCACCATTTTACAGCAGATTCTTTCATAATGTCAGCTTGTGGGGGGAAAAAGTGTTTCTGGGCCACTGTCCATCACCTGACTCTCTCATGACAACGTTTAGCCACCATGTCAAATTTGCTTCAAAGCCTGACGCACCACCTGAGGGCCTGGTTCCAATGAAAGATTACACAAGGGACTAAAAGTCAGGATATCTCAGCCTCCACTGCTTCAGTTCTGATCATAGTTTTTAAAATGTGTGTCTTATGTGTTCAACAACTTTACAGAATTGTGATACTAAATCAGAGGTGCACCCCTTCACAAAAGCCTTTAGAATACACGAATTAAAGATAAGACATGACAAGAAAAGATATTTTTCACCCGGCTCCTGTTTTTCTAGTTTAGAAATATATCAAACAAAACAAGACTCAACAGTCATGCTAGTGGCTCTGTGAGGCTGTACTTGGGCACAGTGTTGCTTTAAGCTAAATGCTAATGCCAGCATGCTATGATCAGGGTCAAAATGAACTTTTTGGCCTATCAGTTGTCATATGAGATATTTAGCAGCTTCTTTAAGAACCTGCAGTCAGATGCAGCACTACAGTTCACCTCACATCTGCTCTTGAACTAAAGACCTCTCACACTGGTGTACAGTCTGGTCTCACTTTACACACGGGACACAAACAGGACACATGAGCCTGTTCAAACTCTGTGTCAGACAATACACACACAGTATTAATTACTGTTCCCTCGTGTGGACTCTGCACATGGCTCTGCTGACAGTTGTTATCTGGCCTGCAGTTGGTGTTTTTGTGCTGCTATTACTCACCGATCTCTCCTTGGTCGTTCAGGTCAAACTCTGAATATTTATCTGCAAAACAAACACACACAGGAGACCATTACCAACAGCGGTAATTCATTCTCAACTCACTACTGCAACATTTAAAAAAAAAACCACCAACCCCAGCTGGCATTTTACATGTCAGCGAAAGTGTTGACACACACACACATGCACTGGCTGTGATCTCAGTGTCTTGCACTCTGCTGACAGCTGACCAGGCAAAAGGAAAAGACACAAACAGCTGATAATGACAGGTGGGTTTTTTTTTTTTTGGTCTGTGTGTGTGTGTTTTGGATGTCTGTCGGTGGCGAGCAGGCACAGGGCAGCTGAGTGGGGCTGACATGTGAGAGATTAAAGAGTTAGGGGGTCAGGAAGTTAAAAAAGAGAATTTAAAGTTCAAACACAGCAAATCAGGAAGGAAAACAAAGATTCTTGGGCTGAAAGTTGTGTAGCTCAGATACAGAGGTTTCCCTCACAGTCGCTCACTCACTACTTAAACCTGATCCTCCTAGCAGACAAAACAAACAGATTTCACACACTAAAACAACAGTCAGACGGATGCAAGTAATATGTTAAAGATTCAAGAGTAATTTGAAATTTTGAAAGCAATGTACAGTACTTGCCAGTGTTTTAAAACAAAAATTAAATATACAGCTATTTCACTGTCAGCTGAAGGAAAAGCAAGATTGGGAGCTTGTCTTGTGCCTCTTGTACACCAAACATAGAGCTAACATTTGGAAAAATATGCTTATTCTCTTCCTTACTGAGAATTAGACGAGGAAATTGCTACCATTCTAACGTCTGTCCTTTCAGGGTTCAGCGTCAATGTTTTTTCTTTCACTTTCCCAGTCGGGCAAGAGGGTTTAATATAATAATAATAAAAAACAGCATTTTACATTAGAAAAATACTGTAAACCATAAATCATCCATGATTAATCCACTTCCCCGTGTCGGGCAAGTGAGTTGCTACATTTACTTGCCCGACATGGCATTTTACTTGCCCCGGGCAAGCCTATTGTTGAGTCCTGCCAATGAATATCAAGTTGGAATTAGCTTCTAGCAATAGCTGGCCCGGCCATGTACAAAGGTTAAAAACATTTACATTTCACTGACAGACATGAGTGATACAGATCTTCTCATCTAACTCTCTTTAAGAAGGTGAAAGAAACTATTCCTTTAACAGCATATATGTTGCGTCTAACACAACTTATATTAATTCTGCAAGGTTTAGTTTCAAATATTAAACTATTTTTTTAACTATATCTGTAACTATTTATTATTACTTAAGTCACAAAGTGATGAAAAATTTTACATGAATTCCCACCACCACAATACTTTTCCTTTTACTGATACACAAGTCAGATGTACCATGGAATTAATTACTACAGCACCATCTAGTATCACTTATGTTCGAGAGAAGGCAGACATCTCTACGGCTGATATCTCCAAAATTTGGCAACTCACACCAAAACAATCTAACTGGATAAACAGCACTACAGATAAGAGAAAGTATGTATTATCTATTTGGGAGCGAACTGTCCCTTTAAGTGTATATGAGTAATGTGTCTTTCGCAGTATCTCACACACAATATTTGGCTGAATACAGACTCCAGCTGTCAGGAGCACATTAACGACAGAACAGCCAGATTTGTCATTTTAGTCGTTGCAGATTAAACATTATTTAGCGACAGCAGCTCTAATCTGTACCACTCATGTTTTAATGCCTTTGTTCATCATCAGTGATGAGACAATATCAGATTTCTGCTGGGTGTCTTCTGTCTGTAGTTCGGTTACAAAATCACGGCAAAAAACAGGAAGCGTCCCTCCTGGCTGGCAGCTGAGACGCAGAGACATGTCCGGTTAAAGAATCAGTCACACTGGACAGTAGGGGAGGGTGTACTAGCATCGGGTTCAAAAGTAATTTAGCTACCTTGAGAACAGGGTGTAGCGAGTGGTTAAACCCAAGTTAACTCATCTACTTTCAGATCAACCGTATCAATCAATAAGGGGAGGCCTCTGTATTTACCACCACACTGTGAACATTGTGATTTAAATTGCTGAAGCAACAAAGCACATAAATGAAGGATGGGTTTATTACTCCAACTATTATTAGGCTATACATTACATAGGCTGTACGGAGCTCCTTGCACCTGCTTTACTAAAGGAAAAACACTCATCTAACCACACTATTTACTGCCTGGTGAAAGCATGTTTGAATTTAGGTCCAAACTACAATTTGGTAGACATCAACCAAACATAACATAGGGTACAACACCTCATTGTTAACATGTTACCGAAGTGGCTTCTGCTATGAAACACCAAAAGCAGACATTTTCCCGCTTCTTTCCTAAATTTCACCGTTCTCTTTTGTCCAGAGGACACTTTAGTCAGATTACACTCGCTATTTCTGTCTCACAGTGGAAGCTCTTTTGGGGTGTGTGTGGTGTGTGTGTTGGGAGGAAGAGAAAGAGCTGTGTTAACTGTGTGAACCCATGGGGAGAGGGACAGGACAATGCTAACCCTGTTCGTAAACTCTGAGGAGCGGGCCTCCACATGCACACACGCACACACCCACACACACGCACATGCACAGAGGCGTTCTTGAGTGGGCCACTTGTCGCACAGCAGCCTGTTGATCATCTGCAGCCACAGAAAACGGCTCAACTGAACAAAACTCAAGTCTTCAGTGAATCCTCCTGACCTACATTCTTTTAGCAACAAAACGACAGTTACACAAACTTGTGAACCACCAAACGTTTTCAGCTTTAATTTGCTTTAACGTTAATGAGGAGGTCTGCGATTTAAGTTGTTTGATGGCGAGTTTATCTACCACTTCGGAAACCATCATTTGAAGGGGCTTTTCCAGCGTAAAAATAGAAACTTACTGATAAAATAAATGGATGATGACTTCCTCAGCCACTTTGGCTGACAGATAAACAAAGAATTTTCCCATCTTTTTAAAAAGACACTAACCCTGAGGGCAGATAACTGCTTCTGTGCAGGCTACTGTTCGTTCTAAAAACAACTTGATTTCTGCTCTCTTATCCGTCCTCAGACTGACACAGAGGAAAAATATGTGTAGTCCTTTGCAGAAACTGAAGTGTGCTTTGGCTACTTAACTTACTATCTTAATGTTTCACCAAGGAAACTGCTTGGCAGAGGTGGTAAGCAGCATTGTGGTGGTGACACTGAGCGCTGACAATAAAAGTCAAGCGTGACAATACGAGTTTTTAAACTGACTTCAACTTGATGTCGACTCTACTGTGTCAGACTAGTTTTTCCTCAAACAGCATCACCTGTTTGTGACAGATTTGTAAAAAGCACCACATTCCCTGACCTGGTGACATGCTGATCTGTTGAAGCACTGTGTGATTGATCGCTGAATCACCTGCCGAACTGAACTGCTGGTAGAACTGGTTTCAGGTAAAATGCAGCTTTTAAATTGAATGAACTACAATCTACCCTCAAACTAGAGCCCCACATTCCCCTGGAGATTTTAAAGCCTTAGTATCTAATGTTCCATGATTCTTGGAACTGTTTTTATTAATTTTATTAACTTGTTTATTGTGTTTATTGTGTATTTGTGTTGTTTCAGTTTGCCAGTCATTAGATAGATAATGATATAGATAGATAGATAGATAGAAGAGATAGATAGACAAGTCGATCTATCACTAAATAAGATACAATCAAACGGGGGCAGAAATTAACAAAATAAACAACCACAAGGAAAACTGGTATCAACATTGACCAAATTGACATTTTAAAGATTGATATCAGCCCAGAATTTCACAATGGGCGCATCCCTAAAATCTTTGTGTATATTTTGGATTTGCACCTTATTGATATTTCATATTTTCACTCTTTCCTGCTTTGTTCTGCAACTGCTACGCAACAATTTAAACCATGGTGACATAATAACTAATAAAATGAGATTAATCAAATTAACCAAAAATAATAAACAGAATATTTGCTGCAGCCTTCCTTAAACATTAAAGCAGGTTTTGTTTGAACAGTTTAGCTTATGCTGCATCAGTGTGATGTGGTTGGAGGTTCAACGCACAGAGTTTGGATCCTGACCTCTGGGTCACTGGGACAGTATGGAAAAAGAAGAGAAAAGACAGAAGAAAAACAACAACCCTCTCAGGACCAGGGTGTCGGGTCCCCTTTCTGTTTATACATCACTGCTCCATTTCCTCCAGCAAGCGAGGATAGTAAGTAGGACACTGGAAGCATGTTTCTCATTTTCAAGACATATGCCTCCCTATTAGACTAAACAGTCTTACGTTATTAGGGGCCGGGCAGCCAAAGCTGCCAGGACCCTATTGTAATCCTGCATGTTCTTCTTTCTTCTTCTTCTTCTTCTTCTTCCGAGGAAATCCTACTTCCCATGCACGAAAAATGACCAAACTTTGCACAAAGGTCCAGTCCCATGTCAGATTGCCTCAGCTGCAAAAACAGGCCAATAGTCCTGATGGTGGCGCTACAGCAAGCCTCTAAAGTTCAAAATTTTGAAAATTCATAACAAATCAACCATATGTGCTACAGCTTTGGAACTTTCACTTTGAATTTGCTTTTCCATGGCATGGATGGCTGCTGTCCTGGCACCCTGTTGCTTGGCTTAGTCAATTTGTGAAGCCACACGTGAATTTTTGCCAGTTAGCTCAGTGAGACAGAAGATTGACCTCAGTCTCAGAAGTTGTGAGTTCAAGTCTCAGCTAAGGCTAGAACAGACATTCAAATGTGAAAGCCTTATGTTCAGGTATCATGCTATGTGGATTAGAGACTACTAAGGTTAAAATAATTATGATCCAGGCAGTTTTGGGAAGAGACAAATACTCTTTATCAACACGTTTCCCTGTTATCCCTTGTCTCTTTTCCCTGTTTATTTGGCTTAGCTGTCAGTCAATATGCAGAGTCTCTTGTGTTTCATGTTGTTAAATAATAAATATTATAATATTTTGTGTCAAATAAATGTGTGACAAATATTTATTTTTTGGGGTTAAATAACCATGTAAAAAGCAGGATGATTCAAGACCTGCATCATCCTAACGGGATTATTTTCACAATAATGACCTGCTCACTGTACATTATCCCTCACCGATAATACTCAGAACAGTCAGACAACAACATGAAGAATACTTAACAAAGTTCTACTGAAATACAACTCGACAGACAGTGTGTTGTTTTTTTCAACAATGCAATTATTTATTTATTTACAGTTTGCCAAGAGAAACACCAGGCAGACACAGAGGAAAGGTCCTGACAGAAAGAGACCAGTGGAAGTTAGACTTCCAGACAACCAGACTTCTTTTGGTGGAAAGTTTACTACTCCAAACTACCCCAAAAAATACTTAATTACTGTAATTTGAGTATTTGTAATCAGTTACGGGTTAGGGGTTAGGCAGGCATGTCCAAACTATTCCACAAAGGGCCGAGTGGCTGCAGGATTTTGCTCCAAACAACCAACAGCACACCTTCAGATATTGGACATGCGGGTAGGTATGGGGTAGGTAATTCACTACCCAAAATAGTCCAAATTACAGTAAGAGAGTATATAGTACGGTTAGGTAGCAGCATGTCAAACTTTCACAAGGCCGATGGCTGCAGGTTTTTGCTCCAACGCAACAGCACACCTTATGGAAAGTTTACAGCTGGTTAGTAACTGAGCGTCGGTAATTTGGAGTTGTTTGGCCGTTTTGGTTGTCTTGGTCTCTGCGTTTTCTGTCTTACTCCTGGACCTGCCCCTGCCTCCTGTCCTTATACTGCCGGCGATGTTTCGGAGTAAGCGCCTTCTTCAAACGTCGCCACAAAGACACTTTTGGCGCTTTTCTGACCTTGTCCTGGACCTCTGGAATCACTTGGATGTCTTTTGATGTCTCCTGAGTGTCTTCTGGCGTGTCAGCGACGTCGATCAGTGTCCCTTGAACATCATCTGACACTTCAGGGATGTCAAGTGGTGCATCCTCTGTGTTCTCGGTGGCCTCCTCACAGTCGATTGTTGTTTGCTGAATGATGTCTGGTGTCTCTGGAACATCATCCAGCATTTCAGGAGTGACAACCGGTGTATCTTCGATGTTCTCGGTGGTCTCCTGCTTGACATCTGGTGTGTCCTGGACCATTTCAGGAGCACTGGTCTCTGGAGTCAGCTCACTCCAGTACTGCGTCAGCACCTCCAGAGTCCTCCGCAGCTCCTGATTGGCCAGTTCATAAGCTCTGAGCTGGTGGGACAGCTCAAGGTTGGAGATGCTCTTCTCCTCCAGCTGCCTCTTGACATCATCCAACTCTTTGCTGCTTTCCAGTTGTTCCTCGAGCCTCTCCACCTTCTGCTCAAGCTGAACCCTTTGTTCTTCTCCTCCTGCAGTTTGTTTTCGGTCTTCTGCAGCAGGGTCTTGTAAAAGACTCTGGACTCTACTGCTGCGACCCTCATTTTCCTTTCCTGTTGGAGGAGATATTTCATGTCCATCAGGCACTTTCTCAAATCTTTCTGCTGTCTTTGTTGCCATCTTGCTTGTGCAGGAGCAGTTTTCCTCCTCATGTTCCAGTTGGAAGACATGTCTTTTTCTTTGTGTAACGTGTTGAGTCTCTCCAGTGACGTGTCTCAGACGGTGTTTGACGGTGAAGTGTTTGTGTGAAGTCAAGATGCTGGCTTATATACTAAGAACTGATGATGTCACCTCTTTTATGATGTTGCCGTCTTTTATGATGTCACATTCCAGAATTCTTAATTCTTTTTTTTTTTTTTCGCCAACATTCTATGAGGAATGGAATTTTGGAAAAATAGGAAAAAAAAAAAAGAAAAAAATGGCAGTGATAAAAATGAATGAATTGAAAAACAGAGGGGTAAAAGTGGATGTGAAATTAAAACTGAAGTGATAAATTATCCAGTGATTTTATTAATTCAAACCTGATTTGATTAAAGCAGTTATTAAGTGATGAAAACAGATCCATTTTTCATTATTTACAACATAGATCGTGGTCTTAACCACTTACTATTTACTTATTTATTTATTTATTTATTTACTATTACTTTACTGTCCTTTGTATCATGCTTTTGTGTCTTAGCATGCTCTTAACAGGTTTCATATTGGCATTTTAGTGATATCTAATGTTTTTTATTTATTTTATTTATTTTATTCTAGTCTTTTTAACCATGATCAGTGGGCCACTGGGAGTCACCTGTCAATGTCTTGGTCTGTGCTGTTTTTAATCTGTCTCTGTATGTGTCCTGTGTTTTAATGTTTGTGCGTAACGTTTGAGATGCCCTCTCCAGACTGCAAAACAAATCTACCTAAGGGTATTAATAAAGTCACCTTGAACCTTGAACCTTGATAGAAATGAACTGAATTTGAGTTTGATTAATCAGATAAAATTTAATCAGTTCAATGAATCAATTTTATTCTACTATCAAAGAAAGATCTGCAATATAGTCAGATTATTTTTATGAACGTGCTCCACATGTTATCTGTTACATGTGTTTAATATGTAGGCCTCTAAGTCTTTATATGTTTCAGACTGTCAGAGACTTTACAGCATTTTGTTTTGCAAATACCTTTTATTGATTATTGGTATTGGCTGTTATATGCAAAATCTTTACATTTTTGTAATTCTTTTTAATTGATTAATTGATCATGAGTGTTACCAATGATCAATTAAGTTAAGTGCTTACAATTTACAACCCCATTTAAAACTTAAATCTTGGGTTTATATATGCAGTATTTCTCTAGTATGGTTACATGGATACTTACCCCCCAGAAACTATATATGTAAATATTTGGCACACATTTATGTGCCACAAAATATTAATTTTAAAATGCTTACTGTACATTATCCTTGTTACATGGTTATGTGCCAAAAAATAAATAATTTGACCCAAAATATTAATTTTAACATGATTCTCTTGCTTCTCCATAGTCTGTGATCAGACCTGTGTCCATAGCAATGGTCTGTTCTTCATAACAACAGTCTGTTATGCAGAAATAACAGACCGCAGAATGATGTAATTAACCAATCCGAATTGACTATTCAACAAAACCATGTAATATACTTTAAAACTCAAAAACTCTGCCACGAAACATTACAAAATCCCAATTGTGCTCCCACATTTCACTCACATTTCAGTCGACTCTAGTCGCTAAATCCAGCTAGCCGCTCCCTTCACAGTTTGTGTTTGTCTGTTTGTACGAGCCTTCATCCTCCAGTCTTAATTACAACTCTTCCATAAGAGGGTGATCATTTACATCCAATCTGCCAAAGATTCACCAACTGCATCCTCTAACTGCTAATTGGTGGGCAGTCCGTGCCAAATTGTGTTACCGCTTGGGTATGTTTTCCCAGAGTTTTTATCGTTTTTATTTTATTTATTAGGGGCCGGGCAGCCTTAAGCTGCCAGGACCCTATTGTAATCCTGCATGTTCTTCTTTCTTTCTTTCTTTCTTCTTCTTCTTCTTCTGAGGAAATCCTACTTCCCATGCACGAAAAATGACCAAACTTTTCACAAAGGTCCAGTCCCATGCCAGATGTCCTCAACTGGAGACACAAGACAGTAGTCCTGATGGTGGCGCTACAGTAAGCCTCTAAATTTCAAAACTTTGAAAATTCAAACAAATCAACCATATGTGCTACAGCTTTGGAACTTTCACTTTGAAATTTGCTTTTCCATGGCATGGATGGCTGCTGCTGGCACCCTGTTGCTTGGCTTAGTCAATTGTGAAGCCGCACATGAACTGTCACTTGCCAATTAGCTCAGTGAGATAAAGAGGACGCTTCAGTGTCAGAAGTTGTGAGTTCAAGTCTCAGCTAAGGCAGAACAGGACATTCAAATGTGAAAGCCTTATGTTCAGGTATCATGCTATGTGGA
This sequence comes from Lutjanus argentimaculatus, assembly GCA_034769285.1. Classification (NCBI taxonomy): domain Eukaryota; kingdom Metazoa; phylum Chordata; class Actinopteri; order Lutjaniformes; family Lutjanidae; genus Lutjanus; species Lutjanus argentimaculatus. Next base: position 30,923,151 of record JAWZSL010000005.1, on the reverse strand, counting down.
TTAGAGACTGCTAAGGTTAAAATAATTATGATTCAGGGAAGTTTTGGGAAGAGACAAATACTCTTTATCAACACGTTTCCCTGTTATCCCTTGTCTCTTTTCCCTGTTTATTTGGCTTAGCTATCAGTCAATATGCAGAGTCTCTTGTGCCAGAAATTGTGAGTTCAAGCCTCAACTGATGTAAAATGCACATTAGAATGCCACCTTTTTTTCCATCTTCCTACACTCTGCTTGTTGCTCAGAATTGCCTAATTTTGCCTAAAATTGCCCGGCCCTGACATTGCTGTGCAGCAGCTATAATTCTGTCTGGAATAATCACAGATAAAAAACAAAATACTCTACATGAGCAGAGCAGACGTGTAATATCTGAGCCACGGGGTGGAGTTCTTTGATAAATCATGCAATTTTGTTCCCGTAATTAGCTCCTTGTTGCAGTGTTTTTCTGTTCCCAGGAGCTCTTAGTTTACCCGCCAAAGTTCTGAATATTGTAACAACAAGCGGAGGAACGCCCCGGCACATTCCTCCAAGGCCACTGTGGACTTGGCCTTGCAAACCTCTTAGAAATCACAGCAGTCTGTCTTTCCCACAGAGAAAAACAAAACGCTGAAGATTTGTGTGTGTGTGTGCAGACTGCCAACAAACAAACAAATACTGAGGCTAAGACAAAAGCCAGGAAAAAAGGAGCACGCCCGCACAAAGACGACTGCATGCTTGCAGATACTAAAACTACTGAGGAGAGGAGGAGGAGGAGGAGGAAGAGGGGAGGACTGGATTTGCTTACTTTTAAGACTTTCCAACTTTTCAGCCAGGTCCTCTTCATCCCTGTATTTCTGGTCTTCCAGGTATTCCTGAGAGGGAGGAAGAGGGGAGAACAAAAGGAAGGGGAACCAGAAAAAAAAGCAGGTTTTACAACATTGACTAAAAGCGAAACCCTCAAATCAGCTTTGGACTCATTTCCTGTGAAAGTCCCAGCTGTGTTATACAACACACAATCAAAGAGGAAAGAAGCTCATGCACAAATTATGCCATTAATAAAGTGAAAGTCTGGATTATTTGAAGTAGAGTTATTATCCAATATTCAGTGTATTACCTACAGTAGATGGCTGATGACATGAGTGGAGTAAAGAAACCAGAAAATATTCACATTTAAGAAGCTGAAATCAGAGAATTTTGATTTTGTTTCTTAATTTACTCAAACCGATTAATCAACTATCAATATAGTTGGCAATTAATTTAACAATCGATTAATCATGGGAGCTCCAGAGAGGAGTACCAGTTAAGCAAGGTACTGTTGTGGAGAGGGTCAGCAGCAAAAAGTATTGGAACCACTTCAAAAAAAAAAAAAAAGCATTATCAGTTGAAGCGTATGCTATATTTTAGGAATGGGGCGATTCATTGCTATAACTGATAACACTGATTACAAAAATACATCAATCTGCATAATGTTTGTTGACGTATTGCAATGAACTGCAGCTCATAAACAAGCTGCTGCTAATAAACCTCACTGCGATCATCTTAAGCTGGGAGTATTTTAGAGTATTTTGGGGCGCTGCCTTCACCGGCGTTTTAAGTGAAAGCACCAGAGTGCTTTCAGCTCAGCACAGCAGCATCACATTTACTTTTTAGATTTACCATCGATTGTTTGTTATTGCGTGACTTCAGTGAATCCGAGCTAACCTTTTAAAACACAGAAGTCAGATCATAACACAAGCAAACTAACTGATCGAGGCAGCGGTGGTCCAGCAACTCTTGTGTTTTTAGATGGCCCTTTATAAGTGCCTAAAATAGGTTTTGCTGCTGACCCTGACTACATCAGCGGTGGTGGTGCCCCTCCCTGCTTTTCCAAACTGGGGTCATGCTGAAGGTAACACACTGACTATCGATAAGTACTTCATACAGCCCCACTTCAAATAATCTGAAATATCCCTTTAAATCAGCTTTGGCCTCATTTCTAAACTTTCCTGAGAAACTTTCAGTTGTATTACACAATACACCATCAAACCCACGCACAAATTAGAGCATTAAATAGATTAATCTGATTGTGTTCTGTCAAATGTGTCAAAAACCTCCAACTTGAGAGTGATGACTCACAATCTTTAATATGCTCTTCCCCCTGTTGGATTGCCATTACTTATCTCTGCGTTCATTAAGTGGAACACCTCACAAGGGTGTAAAGGAAAGAGCCTGAAGGGAGCCATTCTAATGAAATTATAATGATGCAATCTGCCATGTGGGAGTCAGCTTCAATCTACACGGAGGGAAGAGAGAGCGAGGGAGACAGAGAGGGAGACTGTTCTCCGCACTGACCTCTACGTGTCTGTCAACCTCGTAATTAAGGGTGAAGAGGATAAACACCACACAACTGCATGTTTATCACGGACGCCTGACTCAGCCGTGCTGAGTCACCTCCGCAGCCCCCGACAGACAGGAATGTCCGCTCATTCACAGTGTTATCTGTGTTATCTCACAAGAATGCGCGTATATTTGATCAAGTCTTACAAAATCTGCGTCAGGATCTCTGCAAAGAATGTTTCACAATACAGAGGTCAAATACAGAGTAGACTGCATCACCTGCAGCTTAAGTTTCAAATTTCAGAGGAATTTAGGGCTGCAAATAATGAGAATTTCATGATCAAATTATCAGCAAATGGTTTCAATTAAAGGGATGGTTAGAATTTTTTTTTGAAGTGGGGTTGTGTGAGGCACTTATCCATACTCTGTGTTAACTACAGTACATGTGGTCCACATGCCCCCAGTTGGAGAGGCAGCAGGAGTACTGATGTAAGAAGCTAAGCGAACACAGTAATTTTAACTTGCAGAGCATGTAAGTTGCTGGTCTACTGCTGCCTCGATCAGTTAGCTCATTTGCTTTCCTGTGTGGCTTTGGTGTTTTTAAAGGTTAGCTCGGATTCACCAAAATAACAAAAACAACTGCGAGGTAAAATGACTGGTTTTGCCAGTGGAGTTTGGTTAATTTGGAGAGAGCAATATTTGGCTTGTATAACAGCAGAATGTAGCAAATGTAGCATGTAGGTGTAGGTAACTCACTGACTATGAATAAGTACCGCATACAGCCCCAGTTCAAATGGTCCAGAGCATCCCTATAATTGTTTGGTCCATCATGATAATCAATTTAATCGTTTCAGCCAGTTTGCTGGTTCCAGCTTCTCATATGTAAAGATTTGCTGCTTTTCTTTGTCATTTATGAAAGTAAATGAAGTGTATTTGGGTTTTGTATATTTGGTTGGACAAAAGAAGCAATTTAAAGACACCACTGAACTCTGAGAAGTTTTAATGAGCATTTTTCTTTTTTCCCTACATTTTATTGACTAGATCAGCCACCCCCCAAACCTGAGAATACCATGGCCCAAATATTCTGAGGCCCACTCAAACTTTCAATCACAACACTGATCAACACATGAGACAAATTATACCAATGAGGAGATATAAAACACGTTCTGGTGTTAATGTCACAGGTCACCAAATATGGTTAACACACCTGTTAATTAGGTCAAATAAATGAAGAATAACACTTAATTTAAATCCAAAGCCTTCATTTATTAGTTCTGATTGTTTAAATTAATCATAATATTTTATGGTAAGTTAAAACTTATAAAAAAAATTTAAACTTAAAAACATTTTATCTATTTGTCCTTCATGACCTCTCGGGCCCACCTGCAGGGCCAACAGTGTGCCACGCCCCACACTTTAGGAATCACTGGACTAAATGACTGAATCATGAAAATAAGTGGCAGATTAAATTGAAAAACCTAAAAAAACAAACAAACATTAGAAGCATTAAAATATTAGAGAGCTGGAACCAATGGATTTTCGGGCATTTGCTTAAAACAACAGTTGCAGATTGTTTGACTGTTCACATTAACTCAACAGAATATATGAGATGAGACTCTCATACATGAATAAGCACCCCAGATACATGACACTGATCAAATTGAAGTTTCATTCCCACAGGAGGATCCACTCGTGCAAATGCATCCATGTTCATATAATGGAGAGGAAGTCTGTGTATAAAAAACTCTGGATTTAATCACAGCACAAGTGTTATTTTTAGACCAAACCGCTTAGGAATTAGGGGTCATCTCTCTTCCCATTTTCTCTAATGAACAAATGGAGGATATTAAAAACCAGATAAATCTCTATGAAGGAATAAAGCGAGTGTTTGCCAGAAATGCCAGAGGCGCTCCCGGCTGCCCTCTTTCCGCGACCTGGTTTCCCATGTGGGAGCTACTGATGACAGGCGGCCAGCCAAAGAAAAAAGAGGGGAAACAAGAGATTAAACAGACATCTAGTTAATCTGTGGGAACTACTACAGAGCTATCTGCCGAAGCGAGGCCTGATGGGAGACAAAGAGCTCATTCAGACACCTGTTTCCCCGTCCAGACACAAGGCACAGCAGCCACAGTGTGCACAGAAAATGTGGGGCACGGTTCAAATGCATGTGACACCAACAGATCGATAGGTCAGGTCAGAGGGAAATACCCATGCAGCCACGCAACAAGTGCCGTGAGACTGCAGGGGACAATCAATAAAATGCATCAGCAGGATCTCTGTAAACGTGCGTGACATTGGGGGGAATTAATTATGCACAGCAGCACAGACACAGTTGGATCTGCCTGCTTCGGATCGTCAGTGCGGCCTCACGTTCACAAACAAGGCCAATGCCAAGTGAAGTGTACGTGTGCTCATTAGATTCAAATCCCCGTGAGGAGCTGCCGTCAGACACGCTGATGGCTGATAATAAAAGGAACGTGCCTACCTGGTTTATTTCTTCCAGTTTTTGCCTTTGCTGCTCCTTCAGCAGTCCGAAGGCTTTCCCTCCTGTAAAAAGGAAAATGATTTTAATATCGACAGCGGTTCAGCTTGGACGGTGGCCGGTGTGTCGGCCTCCCGATGCTCTATTCTAAAGCTTTTAGCTGGCGACATAAGCAGATTCCCGGGAAAACAGACAAGGCATGCCGCTGTTATATTATTTATTACCTTGGGTGTTTTTATTTGAAGGCATCCCGGAATTTATCTGCGGTGTATAAATCCAGAAAATCAGAAATATCCGAGCCAGAAGGCTGCCGCAACTGTCCGCCGGGGCGATACTCCTCTATTCTCCGTTAGAGATTGGGCTCAGTGGGCCGCTCGGTACTAACGGCGTCAAGGCGGACGTATTTAGAGAAGGGACATCCGGTTAAGCCTTTCAAAATAAAATCTTGACCTCCTTTGCACAAATCAGATAAAATAAGCCTGCACTGATTCCCATAGGGAAAATTTGGGCGTTGCAGCAGCTCGGGGACAAAAAATAAGGTATTTCATTTCATTTAATTTCCTTTAATTGCACAAAATAAATGATAAAAACAATAGTTATATATATTTTAAAAAAATAGCAGGGATTGTGCAGGAGGGGTCAGAAACCTGGAGGGACTTTTACTAAAACCTTCCCAATTCATCCAAATAGCCACCATGAATAATTCTGCCCTTGACATGATAAAACAATGTTGCAAAAAGTAAAGATTTCACACGTGAACACACAGATCACATTAACACCGACATGGATGTCTTTTCACATTAGACTTTAATACTGATAATAAAAAGTAAGAAAAAAATATAAACGGAGACGATAACAGAGCGATTAAACTCAAAATTACAATGCAAGCAGTGCAAACATTATCCATGACTGCAGTTGTAATTAAACTAATAACAGGCTTACAGTACTTTTCTCAAGCAGAGTGACTTTGTAAAATTGTGTTTACTAATGGCAAATTCAGCAGAGTATAATATATGTAGAGTTATATTATATCATGAACCATAACTGTATACACCAAAATAGTCTATAATATGATTAAATAATTATACTTGAGTTGTATGTATTCTTGAACTAGCAAATATTTAGATTTTTTTTTACATCATAAATGACTTCAGTCAATTGTTAAGGTATGAAAAAATAGTGGATACTTCATTTTCTGTCAGTTGATTGACTTCTAGTTTCAAGAGTGAAATCCCACAATCCACATTTGATGGAAGTGTAAACTGGTTTGTCTGCCACTTCCTCTTCAATAGCCTGATATGAGGTAAACATATCATCTATTGTTGCTTATTCCTGGATTTATCCTAATAATTGGCTTGTAATTCATGGTTGGATTAGGTGTTGTAGCTCTGAGCACCACTCTACCAGAGTTTTCTTTCAACAAGACCTTTCCATTGTCAAGTATAGTCATATGAGATAATGCACGTTAGAGATGTGGCTGCAACATGAGCCACGAACAATGCAATTCGGTTGTTTTTTCAACGATTAAAAATCAAGCTCTTATTTTGAAGGCCGGAACACCCAAGTTCCGGTGTTATTGTGCAACGACTATTGACACATGGCAGATTCTCATCAGTGAATGATGCTCTGGAGTAAAGTGGGACGCGACTCACGCATACCATCATGTGGTGAATTAGGAAACTGCACATTAAGAGGGTGTGAGCAGACAATACCAGCATAAATTAATAAATGGAGCCAGTCAACCCCGAACACAAGCTGATTTCAGTGAATTAAAGACATTTCAGTGAGCAAAAACAAAGGTCAAAACAGAAAGGCGATTCAGCTACATATACAGGTCAAACACACAGTCTCTTAGAGCATCCAAACAGTAGGCTAAATGTCCAATAAACACTGATATGAGGCCATATGCAACAAAACTGGAAATCATCATCATCATTACATGCAGATAATTCAAACCCTCTTTGTCCAAAGCTTTCGGTCTAATGATGTCTTTGTCTGCTTATAATTAGCTCTGAAATCATTCTGCCCCTAATTGCCCCAGATAAGGCTTTCTGCCTCTTAATGTGATGCGAGTCATGTCATTTCAGCCTCATAAAGACTTACGACAGGTTCAGACAACAAAACAAGTTTGGGGACTGTTTTTTTTTTATGGGTGTAGGAAATATCTTAATCATTTTGGAATGATGAGGAAAAGACATTCAGAAATTCCCAATATATAGATAAAAATTAAAATAGACGAGCCTGTAGTGAAGTTGTGTTGGAATCATTTAGCTTAGTTTGTCGTCCCCTTGTGGTCATTTAGCCTTTTGTTGCATCCAGACAAATTAAAGCATCATCTCTGTTTCTTTGGTGAAATTTGGATTACATGCCTGTATGTAAATACTGCATGTTTGGACAGTTGCAAAGATAGCTATAGTAAAATTTTATTTTATTTTATTTTATTTTAGATTATTTACTTATTGATTACTGTTTAATTATTATCTCTTGTGTTCAATTATTTATGCTAGGAGCTCACAGGTTGTTTGAAATTGGCTAGCTTCAGAAATCAGCCACAATGATACGACAGAGACGCTGATTTGTTTGTTGCTACAGAGCCACTGGTATTTTCTACACTACATTATATATAATTTTGTATTTCGTAGTTGGAATGTGTTACAGTATATTCAGTATATAACACATTTTCCACACTGGGTAAGTCTGTTTCAGGTTTTATATATATGCCTATCCCAAAACCTACTCCAGCCTCGGGTCTTTATTGGACTGATCCTGGAAAATTAGACAAGCACAGAAAATTAAATTATACACCTGATTATGGTTTAATTAATGTCAAACTCCTAGAATAGCTGGCAATTTCACCTTTTAATGTCAGATTTAGCATGTAAGGGTTAAAAGGAGTTGTATGACAGAAATGTCACCATAATAAGAAAAAATCACACAATAGCATACAAACAATTTGCATATTTAAAAGGGCTTTGCTGTATGTACTAAAACTGAAATATAATTATGTGTTAAGAAAATAGGTCAGCTGTGGACATGCAATACTGTGAAACTGAATGCAAACTATGATTGTGGAGCTGTAATGGAACAACCACGAGGTTCAGGGGACACAACTAGACAATTCAATGAGAAAAAGACAACACACTCACATTAAATACACCTCACGCATAAACAATGTATTATATATTATTATAATTAGTGGTGGAGGATGTATTTAGACCCTGTTCTTAAGTAAAAGTACTATAACACTACTCCATTATAAGGAAAAGTCCTGCATTGAAAATGTTATTTTAGTAAACATGTGTACACATAATCAGGAAAATGTACTTGAAAAATTAAAATTAAAAGTACTCAGTGCAGAAAATTTCCCCTGCTATTATACTATAATTTTGTTATTATTACTAGATTTCAGAGGTGATGCAGGAGACACGTCCCCCTCAATATTTAGAACACGTGCATTTGCAAGTAGGACTTTTATTTTGATGAACTGGTAGCTCGCCTCTCATAGACACAACAGTGCCTCTGGTAGGTGGCAGCATGCAACCTGAAAAGCAATGGTCGCCACAATAAAATGCAAAGATGATGCAGCAGCTATGCACAGTTGATAACCACGGAGGAGCCAGAAGGAAAGGTAAGATAAGGATTTTTTCTTCCCAAAAAGTTGTCAGTTGTTATGTGATTCATTTAAATGAATGAATGATGTGAATAGATGATACACGCACATTTAAAGAAGCTACTTCCCTATTGAATGAGAAAATCTACAGGAGGACAAATATTTAAAAGCATTACAGAATGTCTCAGAGCCATGCCGCCCCATATTGCAATATATTTTGAATTGTCACCTGGTGCCTGGACTTTGGGTTTTCCTTTAGATAAAGACACATGAACCATAAACTGATGCACATACTGGTGCATAAAATTTCACCGGAATGCAGGAAATTAAGTGTTTAAGTATTTTAGTTAATTAGAAGTACCTCAAATCTGTACCTAAGTATACACTGTAAGAAATTTCACTGTAAAATTACAGTAAATTATTGGTTAATAATTGCATTACTTTCACAGCAATTCGCTGTAAATATTTTCACAACAATTTACCGTAATTAATTCACAGTACTTTACTGTAATTATTCCACAGTAATTTACAATAAAACAACAACACTTTACCGTAAATTCATGGTTGCCATGCCCAAGGAATTACCGTGATATAGCAGTAATTAGCTGTGGACTTACTGTAAACTAATGTGAAATAAATACAGTAAATTGCTGTGAAAATATTTACGTTGAATTACTGTAAAAGTAATGCAATTATTAACCAATAATTTACTGTAAATTTACAATTTAATAAACAGCGTAATATATTGTAAAATCCATTTGTTTATTGTAATTTTACTGCACCCTCTCACTTTATGCTCAAAAAAGAAAACAGAACAAAATGATGATTTGTTTTCACTTTTTAATCAAGCTTACGATAAGTGCAAAGTGCAATATTACATTTAATATTCATTCATAGGCAGTTTCCTGGGCAAACATGCTGCCAACATATTCAGAACAAATCGTAAGCAAAGTATAAAATGTGCAACAGCAAAAATGTGCAACACTAAAAATGTAAACAGTAAAACCACTCACAGGAAATATAGATTTTTTTGGCTCTCACACAAAATCAAAATGGCTGCAAATGGAATCGAGGGGTCATGACAAAAGGGACACCCTTTACAAACAGCTTTAAAAATGAACAATTTAAAATGTGCAACAGCAAAACTGTACAACAGTACAACCACTACAATTCAGGCATGTTTTTAAAGGGATAGTTCAACATTTTGGCAAACTGGCCCATTGCCATAACCCCTATAGTCATAGTAGTAGATCCGTTACCTTTAATTGTCGGTACAAGCTATTTTTAGATAAGCGGAGCAGAGACGTGAGCTGCTCAGAGCTACGCTACGGAGGCTAATGGGATTTCTTGGTTTCCCTCATCAAACTCATTAAATACACAATCCAACAACAAGCTATGAGATAATAACGGAACATTACGAGACGGAGTTGTTCTCACAGCTCTGCTCCACTGATCTAAAAATAGCTTGTACCGACAATTAAAGGTAACAAACCTACTACTATGACTGTAGGGATTATGGCAATGGGCCAATTTGCCAAAATGGAATCCACAGGTCAAAAAAGGGACACTCACAAGTTGTTAAAAAAGAAAAAAAAACATTCTACCTTCTACAACCTTCTACATTGCCTGCCACTCGAAATCTACCAGTTTGCGCATTAGAGTGCTTACATGTGCGTTGATCCCTCCACGCTTCCTCTTTGTCTTCGAGCCAGTTTCTGGATTGATACCCAGGAAGCATCTGTAAATCAACAATAAAGTATTCATATCAGGTGATCTTTTATGTTAAACTAGAAAAATTGCATTTCCTACGAAAATGCAGTGGGAATGCTCATTGCTGAAAAGAAAAACGCTGCTGAAAATGTATATATCTCATATAAAATGCCTGAAAGATTTTAGTAATAGCAGTAGTATAGTAATAGTGGTAGTAGTAGCTGAAAATGCATAAATCTCACATAAAATGCCTAAGAGTAATAGTAGTAATAGAAGTAATCATAATAGTTGTAATAGCAATGGTCGTAGTAGTAAAAGTAATAGTAGTAACAGTAGTAGTAGTAATAGTAATAGTAGTAGTAATAGTAATAGTAGTAGCAGTAAAAGTAATATTAATAGTAAATAAATGTCCTAAAAGAGCTGAACAGTTTGATAGTTGAATGGTTTTAATAGCATGAAGTATGAAGGAGTTGAAAGGCGTCACAGAAGAATAATAATAATAATAATAAAGAACAGAAGAACAATAGTGGGAATGCTATGAGCATTCCCACTAATTAACCCTCTGGACATTTTTGTCCATTGAGTGAAAATTTCACTTGTTTTTTTGGCCATATTTTTTACTGAATCACTTTTGGTTGGGAAGTTTAATTTTTATTTTATTTATTATTTATGAATTTGAGCAACACCATGTCTGCTTTTGTGTGTGTGTGTGTGTGTGCGCGCGTTAGATTTTCATTTTTGAGTGAAAAAGGGTGTCAACTAAGGATCCAATAAAATGCTCATTTTGAAATGACTATACTGTACCTCTGAATAAACTCCAAAGTGCAGGAACTGTCTTCAGGGTACTGAAGATTCAGATTGTAGAAGCTGGCAAAAAGCGCAGCCAACCCGCTCACGATGTTGCTGTGTGGTCCCATCACCACTCGTTCCTCAATCGACAACATCCACGCCCTTGGCTTCATCAGGTCACCTGAAATAAGCAGATGTGTACTGTCATAAAGATGTGGAATGCTGAATGTGTCACTGAGATGATCAGCAACATTCAATGCTCAAAGAAAAAATTATAAGAAAAGATCAGAATCAGAAGAGATGGCGATAAGATACAAAATTTAGCAAAAAAATGTTCAAAACACCAGTCAGCCAGTTACAGTAAGTAAACATAATGAATTTATAATCATTTATAAAATATTCACAGTTTTCACATTTTTCCTACAAACATAAAGTTAAAATCAAAATAACAGTACCTTGTACAATCGAGCAGGGGGTGCTTGGCAGCTCCTGTGTCCTTTGTACATCAGCGGCAGTGGCACATGGCTGTAAAATAAGACAAACACCCTGGTAACAAGCCGTTGATGGATCAAGAAATGCTTGGAAAAAAGAAAAAAAAAAGCACTGACGTTATATTAGCCTACGTGCTGCTCTACTGAGAATTTCACATGCAAGATGAAAGAGAAACGTCAGCTAACGTTAGCGTGGGTGTTTTTGCACCGTATCAAACCAACTATCTAACTTGCTAACGTTACCGCAGCCGCAGCCTCAAATCAAAATGTGGAGCAAAGATTCACTCTACCGTGACACAAAACTTTAGCTCACACAAACAGTTCATCAGACCAACTAACCGTGTTAATCCTCCGTGTGGTTGCTACTCGCAGCCTTCGGTGAGGTGGGTGTCACTCAGTTTGACTGTGTAGAAATAAAAGCATCAGAGAATAAAGAGTAATTAACACGACGAACATCACACTCGTTTAAAATGTCAATATAGTGAACGCAAAGGTAGAAAACGAGGCTAAATTACCTTCTCATGTTCTCCGGGCGGGTGGCATCAAGTCCATGCACCAACTGTTAATAATATTTGAAAAAATCCGCGGCAGGTCCCACAATTCAGTGCGGTTCATGTAATTTGCTGTGTTTTTTTGCGTGGAGAGTCTTAATACAGTATTTTGCGGTGAAATAACACAATAAAATGCTGTGAAATCCCAGTAATAATTAAAACAACAAATAATACAGTAGTTTACTGTGATGGCACTGTTTTTATAGTAAACTTCTAAATTACAGTGTCATACTGTGAACATTAAAGTTAAATCCTGTAAAGTGATAATAATGCAATTTAGTGTGAAATTTTACAGTTGACTATTGTGAAATCCTGGTAATTATTTACAGTGTAGTACTTAAGTAAAATGCTGCCTGTCTGTCTGTCTAAGTGTAACTTAAAGCTTTTTCTAGTGCCATTGACCACCTACTGCACACTTGAAACTCTGTGCAAGCCCTTTTTTTTAGGTTTATTGGATTCCTCTCCTAAAAGGGCTCTCAGCTCCAGTGTCTTTGGGGGTGTCATGTTCATTAATTGTTTAATAATGTAGGGATTGTGAAAGCCTTTGAGAGTGTAACTGTGGGCCATTCTGCTCTATTAGCCTTTTCCGATAAGCTTGACTTGTCGCTGCTAATTTACAGTTTTGAGGCACACTTGTTATTTTTTAAGGTGAAACATTGTGGAGTGGCAAAGTCTCACCTGATTAATTAGATGGCAGTAATTTGAATATGATAACTCAGGAGGAAGACCCACACATACAAACTTCCCTATTAAAATTTAACAGCTTCAAATCCAGTGAAAAGTGTTTTGTGTAAATGTTTCGTTTGCGTGAGTGCACACACTGAATAATAAGACAGCCGAGGGCGAGGTCTTTATCAGGATTCAGCACATTTCTGACTTTATTTGTTCAGTTGAAATGAGACAGGAACACAACAGACCTGTCTGTAGGAAACAAACAACAATCAGAAGTCATGTCTGTCTGTTATTATGAAGCCATTTTATTCACATGATGTTACCTTTTATTCTCTGTCAGAAAACAGACAAGAAAGTCGTATCTTTTGCTGCTGCGGCTGCACAGCAAAACATGAAAATTTACATAAATGACAAAACATGTTGTGAAGGTTTTATACTTGACAACCAGTTTATTCAGTTTACCACAGTGCCTTTAGTTTTTATTACAGGGGACAGTTTTTTTACACTCACCTTTCTGACTTACATAAAAAGGTTGACTGGTCCTCCTTTAAAGGGATAGTTCGAATTTTTTCAGGTGGGGTTGTATGAGGCACTTTTTTCACCCACAGTACATGGTAGTCAGTTTGGGGAAGCAGCAGGAGTACTGGTGTAGGAAGCTAATCAATGTACTGCTGTGGACAGGGTCAGCAGCAGATTGTGTTTTATCAATATCTGTTTAAATGCACACTATATTTAGAATATTTTCACCTCTTAACCATGTTATGAGACAGCCTTTTTCGACGCAAAACTGCTGTTATATGAGCCAAATATCGCTCTCTTCAAACCAACTAGACTCCATTAGCAAAAACAATCATTTTACTTGCAGAACACAGGAGTTAGTTTTCAACCACTGCCTTGATTGGTTACTTAATTTGTGTTATTGTGTGACTTTGGACAATCTCAACTATCCTTTGAATACACCAAAGTCACACAGTAACACAAACTAATTTACCAATCAAGGCAGCGACACACCAACAGCTCTTGTGTTCTGCAAAGTAAAATGACTGTTTTTTGCCAAAGGAGTCTGGTGGCTTCGGGGAGTAGTAAGTATGACAGGAAAGGCATAAAGAGGGACAAAGTCTGCATATGTCATTTTGGGAGTAACTGGCAATCAACCTTTTCTGTTGTGTAGGAATGAGGTTGTGTTGGGTGAAATTATTCTAATCATACTGTATACTTAAAGGTATAGTCTGCGTCATTCAAAGCTCAATGAACGACACAGAGAGAGCGAAAGACAGGAGCAGTAGTGCCACGAACCAGTACAAAATAGTGAATCAGAGAAATACAATAATAAAATAAAATAATAAGCATTATTTTCTGATTGTTTCATAGAGGTTACGTTCTAAAGCACAAATAAACACGCCCACGCCTCTGCACAATGCCAGTTTGTGTGACTACAGCCGAAGCAATCCTTAGTCTGCTCTGCCTGTGTGTGTGTGTATGTGTGTAAAACTCTTTCTGCCGCTCTCACAGACAGAGAGCAGAGGAAAGAGTCAGAGAATGCCATGTGACTGTAGGTCATTATGTTTTTATAGAGTTATGACCTGTATTGGGTGGAGGATACACACCACTGCAAATAGGCTAAAGTCCAGAAAGAGACACCACCACACACTTCTAGTGGGTCCTGAGTGATCATTTTAAGGGATTGTTTTTATATGAGTCTGTATTTTTTTTTTTTTTTTGAGGAAAATGTTGCATATAATGCCTTTAAACAGATACTGATTTTTTTAAGTGGCTAAAATGCATTTTGCTGCCGACTCTGTCTGCAGCAGTACAGTTGCTAAGCTTCCTCCACCAGCACTACTGCTGCTTCTCCAAAGTGGGTGCATGTGCCGAACTGTCCCTTTAACAGCTAGACAGAATTTTAATCTATGAAACTCAGCAGAAGCTACTCTGGGAATTTATATATACTTTTTTTTCCACATTCATTAAGTCAGTAGATCATAGGGCTGGTTGGTCTTAAATAAATCATGACCTTGGAAAGACCACAGTCCAGTTCTAAATCGAACAGACTGCAAATCACTTTCAAATTATAATATGTTGCCCTCCCAGTGATTTTCAAGCTGTCTCATATTTTGTTGATGTTCAGAAATGGGGGCACACATGCTTCCTCCTTAAATGTTTTGTAGAACATGTTGCTGACTGTCTGGCTAGTGGAAAAGGTCACTCTCTGCTACTTATTCTTTATTAATAATTTTCTATCTACTGAAAATAAATGCTCAGTCAGCCAAAAACTTTGTCTGAGGTAGTTACAGACAAAGCTTAGGCAAGAAAAACTGTAAAAACTGTAATAAAATTAAGAGTTCAAGTATGTCTGTGATTATGTAAAGGCTCAATTTTCTCAAGTGTCAGAAAATTAGGAAAAATTAGCTGATTTAGAAATAATAACCTGTGAGGCTATTAAGAATTAAATGTTCCTACTTACCAGTTATTCTCACTTTCCATTTCATTTTTTTCATTCTGAGATGCAAAACAGATCAAAAAGGCTTCAGCTGGACAAAATTCAAAGCAATATTAATTCAAAGGAATATTCCAAGTAATGAAAAATGTTTTTAAAGAGGTTTGAGATTTACCAGCGCAATTTTTGGAAAACTAGTCACTTCAGTTCAAACCCAAGACATGCTTGCCTCGAGGCAACAGCACTAACCCTCTGATCTACCATACGGGCCATTAAATGAGAAAATAAATACATGGAATTAATGGCTCCATAATTCATGTTCCATTTTCATATCAGTGTCATGTCCAAACTGAAATCACATATTACAACAAAGTAAATCCTTATAACACCTATCACAGTGTCAAAAAGTGTTTGTTAAAACTTGTATTTGGAGAACAAAATGTCAACAATAGGTACTGCTATAGTCTTTTGTTTATCTTGGGGAAAATCTGTTTGGGAAAAGTTGATTTATTAGTAATTGGACACAATAATGATACTCCTAACAAGTAACAGGTATCATATGTAATACTGTAATACAATGAACAGAGCAAGTCGTGTCATACAAGCAACAACTTAAAATACAAGTTACAACAAATTACAGAGGCTCCATTACCATCAGGTACCAGTCTGCAAAGGGTTTATTTTTGTCCAACAAGAATAAACTTTTGTGCTAGTTTCATACTACCTACTAATTCTAATCGAGTTTTGAATATGTAGTGTGTGCAGATTAAAGGGCTTTCTCACACTGAACTTAGCCACAGG
The DNA here is from genome assembly GCA_034769285.1 of Lutjanus argentimaculatus. NCBI lineage: Eukaryota > Metazoa > Chordata > Actinopteri > Lutjaniformes > Lutjanidae > Lutjanus > Lutjanus argentimaculatus. The sequence continues at coordinate 30,907,316 of JAWZSL010000005.1, read as the reverse complement.
CTAATGGAGCTGTTAGCCCCAGGCTAAGAAAGCATCCACAGTGGCACAATCCAAAGTGGGCTATGTGGGGTTATGCCCTGAAAATTGACTAATGCCAGGGCTAAAAGGTGCCGGTGTGAAACAAGTCTAAAGTCTGTTAGTTGCCGTACCGATGATGTTTCACCTAGGACTAGCAGAGGGGCAGTGCGAATTGTATAGCCCTAAGCTTAGCTTAACCCCTGGGCTATATTATTCCAGGGCGTAACTCTTAGCCTTGGGCTAACAATATGAAATGTGAAAAGCCTTTAAATATGATTGATTTTTGACTGTGCTGTTCTCCCACACTGCATTGCGCATAGGAAATTGAGGAGCTCCTCACAGCTGTAAAAAGTTTTAGAAATTGTGGTTGGTGCTGAGACAGCTCTAATAAACAAAAAAACAGACAAACAAAAAGCAGGTTACGATGCACCCTTCGGCAGTCCAGTGGGGTGAACAACACTCTACCGTTGACCCAAATCACCCACACAGAACATAGAAAAACACAGTTACAAGAATCAATCCAAGGAGTTTATGAACATAGCCTAAAATAAATCAAGACTAACCCACAAAAAGCTCAGAATCAAAACAGAAGTTTACATGAACATGGGAAAAAATCCCAGGCAGAAACACTAGCAGTCCCCATGCCAGAGATCTCTTGGTTCTGATGGTGCACAGGAATGATTTAATATTTTCAGTCAGTCTAGGTGCACCTCACTGAGCAATCAAAGATGAGCCAAGCTAGAGATGACAGAAGAAAAGGCACAGGGAACACATAGGTTTCAGTCATAATGTGTATTCAATCTTTTGACAAGACATTTTGCCTTTAATTTGTGAAGTTTAATTAGCATAGCAGCTCCGTGAGGCTACTTAGCTCAGTGCTAACATTAGTATGCTAAAATGGTCACGATGACAAAGCTAGCATGCCGACGTATAGCAGGTGTATATATGTTCACCAGCTTAGTTAAGCATCTCAGCACACTAACATTTGCTAATTAGCCAGCATGTTGCTGTGTAGCAGGTATATTTACCATGTTCACAAGCTTAGCTTAGTCTCTTAGCATGCTAACATTTACAAATTGACTACAACTTTTAAAACACATTTTAATTTTTAGATTCATTTTTGCTTTCTGTCTTTTCATGAGATTTTTTTACAATAAGAACATTATAGACTAACTGTCGCCTTCTCCTTTAATGTCTCAACTTACTTAGAGACTTAGAGATTTTGCCTGCCACAGTTCACAGCCTGAGACAAGTTCCACAACTAGCGTGGGGTTCACACGCTAGTTGTTGTTGTTGGTTGAAAGTCCCCTGAGACGCCTAGGTCAACAATGAACATCTGGTGGTTCAAAGTGTCAAAGTTCACTCAGGGTGACGCCTGTGGAGAAAGAGCTGCAGCAGTGTGAAGTTACAGCAGAGTGCAAAGAGTGTGCATGCAATATTGTGTCGGACAGGCATTACTGTGAGGTGGTGGTACATTCAAACGTATGAAAAGAAATTTGTCTGTAGTTTGATGTCACACATGTTTCGGACAGGCAGACTTAATGATCTAACAGAAGGTATACGGAGGAAGGTTAGGAGGGCAGGAAGCAAGTATGATGGTGGAAATGAGTTTTTTGGCACCTGTACGGAGGTAGTTGTTAATTCAGAATCACCGGATGAAAAAAGGAGGTTGTAAGTGAATTAGGTCATGGGTTAAAGGGTAATTGCATCCTTGGAGGGTGTCAAACCTCTTCTCAAAGTAGGAGACACAGTCCTCAGTGGACGGAAAACAGGGATGAATGGCTGCAGGAAACTGAGCTTAGAAAAGGTTTCATCAGGATTTAGAAAGTGAGAGGAAGGAATCAGGTGGAGAAAATGAGTAGTGAATGGAAGGTGAGGTTATTATGCATTTCATAGAGTTATAATAACGCAGATAGCAGAGACAGTAAAAGCTAAAACAGTAAGCCCCTCACTTTAAAGCTGCAGTAGGCAATATTATTTAATTAGAATTTTCATTGAAATAACTAATATTGACCATTGCATGTCTCTAACAGTATTCAATAGAGGGGCTTCTTGTGTGTCTGTTAGCCTGCCCCTTGCTATTTATAGGGCACGTTCAGTCTGAAAATGTTGTGCATTGTTCTGCTATGGTTTCAGGATTGAACAGCACACTTGCATACCCAACAGGGTGTTCAGCGCAGTACTGTTTCTGTTCAAATATACGTTTTGCTATAGGAAACAAAAGGAAAAAATACCAAGGCACTCATCTAGAAAAAATATTAAAAAGCCTTTATTGAATCACATGGCTGAAAAGGTAAAAGCGCTCCAACGCGTTTCGGCTGGGAGCCTTCATCAGGGAGTGTGACCTGAATGGTAAAGAAACAAACAATTAAAAGAACCTGTGAGACTGGTACCAGGTGTTGGCACTCAGCTCATCAGCACACACACACAAAAAAAAAAAAAAAAAAAAAAAAAAAACAGACAAAGGGGGCCATATCTAAAGTCCAACGTTTTGCTATGTCGTGTCGGGACTGAATGTCACTATATTCTTTTTTTTTGGAAAAAACTGTTCAGCCCTGACCAAACGTAGCAAAACAAAACAAAACAGAAATGGCGCTGCATTGCACACCCTGTTATTACATACATGTTGCTGCTCATTGGGCAGCACCTGTGGCACACCCACCAAATGAGAGAAAATGTATCTCAAAGTCCGTTGCAGACCACTCCGCACTGTTTTGAGGAAACATGCCCTTCAACGCCCCCTTCAGGGGCACGTTCAAACTGAAAACTTTGTGTACCGTTTTACTACAGTTTCTGGATTGAACAGCATGTTTCCTCAAAGCAGTGCACCGCTATTGCTTTGAAAGCAAAGTTTTACAAGCTACTAATTATTTCACAGTGGAAGAAGTTGACCTACATCAACACTATCCGAAAAAATAAACTTGATCTTGGTTAACTAAAGCTCTTTTGAAAAAGTAGTTTAAACTACTAGGTACAAGAAAAGATCAGAATGACTTGTAATATGAAATTGTAATAAAATAAAATACAAAAAAGTGACATGCCAGCAAAAATATCAATTAATTGAGTTTATAGCAAAAAGTGCCCACTTGTTCACAAGTCATACATAAAACAACCAACCAAACAAAAAATACAGTACAACTCATGGTTAAGGGCAAGGAATGTCAACTTTGGTTTTATACACAGTGGCTAGTAGAGAAGCAATGGTGAAAAAAGAAAAGAAAAGAAAAGAAAAGAAAAGAAAAGAAAAGAAAAGAAAAGAAAAGAAAGAAAAGAAAAGAAAAGGTTCCAAACTATTTACAAGCTCCCGCAAAATGTAGTTAAACTACTAGTTTAATGTAGTTCTCTACTCCCCATCTCTGCTTTTTGATGTACTGACAGTTACCACATGAGGGCAGCATTGGTCCACATTGCCGCTGCCTCTCTGACAGAGGGTCCATGTTTATACTGTATGCAGTGCATCATCTCAAAAGCAGAAGGTCAGGGAAATCAGTCACAAAAATGATTAAAACATGTAAAAAATCTAAAACAAGACTCCCAGCAGCTGTGGCTGAGGAGGAAGAGCGGGTCGTCTACTGATCACAGGTTACTGGCGCTTCGATCCTGTCCACATGTCGAAGTGTCCTTGGGTAAGACACTGAACCCCGGGTTGCTCCCCAGCCACTGCACAAGCCGGTGCATTCCTAATTGCTGCTCCTGAGCTTGGATAAATGGGGAGGGCTGCACCAGGAAGGGCATCCGACATATTTAAAAAAAAAAAATAAAAAAATAAAAATAAAATATCCGGATCATTAGATTAGATTCCCATGCTGGGTTGGGCAGGGCTGGTTTGCCAACAAGACGCAGATTATCAGCTGTGGGCAGATGATCCACTGTGGCAAAGCCTAATTGGAAAAAAAAAAGAGATAATTTTCATTATTGATAAATGTGATTATTATGTTCACAATTAATTGTTCAGTAAATTGTGAAAAATCCTCATTGTAATTTCTCAGAGCTCAAAATGACGTCTTCAGATTGGTTCTATTGTTCAACCGAAAGACTCTTCATTACTGTCATATATGGCAAAGAAAAGCATCAAATCCTCAAATTAAAGAACCAGAAAATGTTTAAAACGTTTGCTTGAAAAATGACTGAAACAATTAATCGATTAGGTTAAAGAATCCAAACATCAGAGTCAGTAAAATGGTAACACTGAAGAACACAGAACATAATAATGATGACAGAATAATCACCCAAGCTTCATCAACTTGCAGGTGTTTAAAAACTCTTAGAAATAAAGCAGATAACAAGAACCATAAAGGGTTCTTTTGCTTGACCCCATGGGAGAACCCTTTTTGGTTCCTGATAGTCTTTTATAAAGGTTCCAGTTGGAACCCTTTCAAAGAGTTCAGGACTTTGAACCCAATTTAAAGGGTTATACCTAGAATCGTCTGTGAAAGGTTTCACCCGGAACCTGCTATGAGAGGTTCTACATAGAAACCCTTCTATTGTGTTATGGTTCCAACCAAAATCCCTCATGTGGATTCTATCCAGAACCTTTCAAGCTGCTAAGGGTGCTGTTCCTGAATAAAAGGTTTGTCAAGGGTTCTTTGTAAGGGTAAGGGTTCTATTAAAACCCTTTCATCCAAAGCACCCTTTTTAGAAGACAGAGTTCTTCAAGGATTGTTGAGATCATTGATGAGCCTTTCATTGGGGGTTTCTTTGCAAAATAACATAAAAGGGTTCTTGGTAGAATACGCTGGGTGGGTTCTAAATAAAAAACTTGGAATATAAAAGGGTTCTTGTTAGAACTCAGCAAGGGGTTAAAAAAACAGTTTCACTGAGAACCTCGTTCATATTCCAAAGTTTTATCTAGAACCCACTCAGGGAGTTCTACTGAGAACCCTGTTATATTTCTATAACTCACCTACTCAGTTATAGTGAGATCCCTTTTATGTTACTTCACAAAGAACCCTTGTTGAAAGAGTTCTTCAAGGATCTTAACAATCTTTGAAGAACTCTTTCTTCCAAAATGGGTTATTTAAATGAAAAGAGTTCTTAATGGGACTCTTGTTCTTACAAAGAACCCTTCACAAATCCTTTCTTCAAAAAAGGGTCTTGATCAGCAAGTGTTTCTGAGTAGAACCTCAGCCCTTCGGGAAGAATCCTTTTGGAACCCTCATTTGTTCAGAGTGTAGATGGTACCCTGGTAGATTCATACCAAGAAGAAAAATGTTTAAATAAAGTGATATTGACATCCCAAAGTTAATCATAAGGAGAATAAAGGCCATCTAATGCCGCAGCAGTCAGCTAACAGTCTCTTAAGCACATATACTTGATAGAGTAAGAGACTTAGTTCATCAAGTTTCGGGCAGAGCTGCTGAGCTTACAAAGATGAATGTCAGGAAATATGGTTAAGTTCTTTCCTAAATCACAACTGAAAATCCACATCAAGTCTATCATAATATGAAAAGATTTAACAGAGAAAAAAAAACTCTCAGATTTTACTCTTCCTTCGCTGAAACAGTGTATTAAACAGATTAGTTTCAACTTGACTTCAAGGGCTTCTGTGATAATGTATGTCTTTTTATGTTTCACAACTCAATTATTTAAAGTGAAGCAAATGTTGAAGTAGGAAACTTGGCCGCAGGTCACATATTTATACTTTTAGTATTATTATAAGCACGTGGAAGCATCTTTTCTTCTAGTCAAATTGTTGACTAAAGAAAAACTGACAGATCTAATTTATCAACAGATAGACAACGCAATACAAAACAGAAAATTGGCTAATTTTCTTAATATAACGTCATTCATGATTAACTTCATAATTTCCATTTAATAATTCATTATCAATAAACAGGAAATTAACAAATAGGCTGTGGTGTTTAATTAGGTGACAGTTAACAGCTAAACAATGACTAATGTTCTTCTTAAAAGTTTTGATTAAAAGTATTCATTAGCCTGATGTTTGATTGGCTCATGTAATTATTTTACAGCATGAAATAATGACAATCTAAATAATGATGTTGGCACCACACACTCACAAATGTTTTACGGCTCTGGGGATGGCAGTGGTGATCTGCTGGATGGACGGTTGGGTGGTCCAATACTTTGATCCAGATTGAAATGTTAACAATCATTTGAGTTATCGCCATGAAATTTGTAAAATTCATATTTTCCAGATGATATATCCTCTGGGCTCTGGTGATCCTCTTGATTGATTTGATTTTTGTGCGAAATCTTTCATGGCATGGATAGATTGCCATGGAATTTGGTGCAGACAGCCACGTCCCACTCATGATGAATGTAATAACTTTGGTGGTCCCTTCATTTTTCAGGTCAAAATTTTATTCATAAAATGGAGAGCTCCAGTTCTTGATCATGACTGGCTGAGCCGCGTTCCAAGCCAGGGTAAAAGGCTCTATAAACACTCCTGTGACCACATCACATCAGTATTACTGCGCCCAACAAACTGTTTCAAAATGTCAGATTTTGGTGTGAATTTTGATTTACTGGGTGGGCTGACTGTGGATGAGAAGCTGAAAGAGATGGTTAATGGTGGATGGTTAATGACAGAAAAAGTGAAAAGCTGGAAAAGTCAAGGAGCAAATCTGGGACCGTCACACAGACTATGTGGTCTTTTATCGTCTGCCAGGACAAGAAGAGGCAGACGTAGGCAATCCAATCATTGAACGGATGCAAAAAATATCCACAATGATGCTGGTGAAAGAAACATAGAGTGGGGATTTTTGTTTGAGCAGCCAGGGAACCCGCTGAGTCTCGTCGCTTCACTGGAGGAATATGTCTCGTTAGTGGCACCCAATCCCACCAGCCTTTTATCTCCACCCAGAGCAGAAAAACTCAACTAATGATCTATAAGTTAATGATGTAACTTTATTTAACTTGCATTTAATCTAGATTCTACTCAGGGGGTTCTACCCTTCAACTCTTTTATCTTCCAATTTTTTTTTTTTACTAGAACCCACCAAGGGGGTTCTACTGTGAATCCTATGTATTCCAAAGGTTTGATTTGGTGCATTCTACAGAGAACCCTTTTATATTCCCCAAAGTTTTTTTTTACTTAGAACACATGGATGGGGTTCTATCAAGAACCTTTTTATATTTCAAGGATTTTTCCTATTTAGAACTCACCCACTGGTTCTACTGAGAACCCTTTTCATATTACAAGGGTTTAATCTATAACCTGCTCAGGGGTTCTACCAAGAACCATTTCATGTTTCAAGGGTTTTTTTTAAATCTAGAACCCACTGACGGGGTTCTGTTGAGGATCCTTTTATATTCCAAAGGTTTTATCAAGAACCCCCTGAGTGGTTTCAACTGAGAACTCTTTCATAATTTGAAGTTGTTTTTTTTCCCTAGAACCTACCTAAGGGGTTCTTCCAAAAACTCATCTAGAACCCACTCCAGGGGATCTACCAAGAACCCTTTTGCATTCCCAAGAGTTTTTTTTAATCTAGAACCCACCAATGGGTTTACACTGAGAATCCTTTAATATTGCAAAGGTTTTATCTAGAGCACAACCACAGGGTTCTACCAAGAACACTTTCATATTACAATGGTTTAATCTAGACCCCACTCAGGGGGTTCTACCTTTCAACTCTTTTATATTCCAGGTTTTTTTTTAAGCTAGAACCCACCCATGGGGTTCTCCCATCAATCCTTATATATTCCAAAGGTTTGTTCTAGAACCACCTTGGTGCATTCTACCAAGAATCCATTTATATTCCCAAGAGTTTTTTATTTAGAACCCACGAACGGGTTCTACTGAGAACCCTTTTATATTACAAGGGTTTAATCTAGAATCTGTTCAGTGGTTCCAAGAATCCTTTCATGTTTCAAGGGTTTTCTTTAAAATTCCGAACCCACTAAGGGGGTTCTACCAAGGATCCTTTTATATTCCAAAGGTTTTATCAAAAACCTCCTGGGTGGTTTTGACTGAGAACCATTTTCTAATTGTCTAGAACCCACCTAAGGGGTTCTTCCAAGAGCTCTTTTTATATTCCAAGGGTTTAATGTAGAACCTACTCCAGAGGTTCTACCAATAACCCTTTTGAATTCCCAAGAGATTTTTATCTAGAATCCACCAATGGGTTTCCACTGAGAATCCTTTTGTATTTCAAAGGCTTTATCTATCTTTTTTATTACAAGTTTTTTTTTTAATCTAGTACAAGGGTTTAATCTAGACCCTACTCAGGGAGTTCTATTGAGAACGTGCATGTAAGAGAAATCATGTCAGGGACAGGGCATAAATGTGACCCCAACCTTTAAGCATGACGTCAACTGTGTCTGTGTGTTGCTTGGCAACCATTCTTCTGTTGCTGAAACACTACATTGCGTGGAGGACTATTTGTTTTCATTAAATTATTGCACATTTTGTTGCTGTTGAAACCTTGCCACGTATGTTATGACTGTTTCATAAAAGCCACATGAGGCCATGATATACGGTGACTCCGCTTTGCGTCGTGCCTAACAACGCCCCTTAACGGCCCTAAAATCACTTTAAATCACAGTCTATTTGAGTTTATTGCTTTATTTTTCCAATATCCCCCTTAATATGCAAGTTCTGCTCACATTAAAACTGTCACGTTAAAACAACAAAAGACATAATTTGATGACATAGTGAAGTGGAGTGGGATCATGGGAGTTCTTATCTTCACTTGTAAACAGCCATCATGGCTGATGAATATCTGGCATGATTCAGGCAGTAATAATGGTCATGAGCTAGGTAATATTAAAGTTTTATTCCTGTCACATTCAGTCACGTTTGCCAACTTCCTTCCTCACTCTTGGATGTGCCCAAGGTATCCTGTGTTGTCCTTTAAGTTCTACGAACTAGCAGCTAGCTAGCAGAAAATGCACCATTATCTTTGGAAGTGTTACATATTATAGCTTGATTGTCCGGTATGGTGAAATGAGCATCAGGGATAAAAAATCACCAGAGCCATATTGTTAAGGTGCTTGGTAGGGTGACAGGTGTCCCACAGACCTCTTTGGTGGCTATCTTTGACCAGCAGATTCACCGGAAGGCCAAGTCCATGTTAGACTGCAAAAACCAACCTGTCGATGATGAGTTTGTGACCCTTCCCTCAGGCTGTAGATTTAGAGTACACTGGATCAAGTGCAATATGAGTAAAAACTGCTCTGTCCCTTGTGCAGTAACCCTGCTAAATTTGCACATGTAATTTTGAGGATTGTGTGTTTTTATTGTATTCTGTAGCTATATTATATGCACAGGAGACATTTCCGTTTTTCTTGTCTGCCTGTACTTTGGTTGTTTGTACAGTTTTATCCGTGCTGTAATTTATCTTGTGCTCTGACTGCAAGTCAGGTTTCCCATTTGGGGAATAAAAAATATCTGAAGTTGAAGCCCACATACCATACCTGGAAAACTGGCGTTCTAATAATCCCCTTCTGTACAATGTAATTAGAGCTAATTAGCAAATGCTAACATGCTAAACTAAGATGGTGAACATGGTTGATATTATACCTGCTGCACATCAGCATGCTCACACAGCCTCACCGACTTCAACTGAAGCGTCTAACCTCTCAGTTCTAAAATATCACTTCATCCACCCATTTTCTTCTTGTGTCCAGGTTAAAGTGATAATGACATCAGCAGCAGAGCAGCCCTGAAAACCTCATTATGTCAGCTACTAAATAATAATTGTTTATTCCAGTTCTACATCATTTATTACGTCTCCATCTCTGCCTCAGAGAACTCATTTTTCTGCCTCTTTGACAGGATTTCCCATATGGGAAATGTCTTTGTGTGTGTTCTAAACGTGTGCGATGGAAACGCCACCAAATATTTGATAAACACAAGGCGACTGTGCTACCTTATCAGATTACACTCAGACACACGTTTATGAACAAACTGATAAATGAGGACCAATGTGAAGGAGCATGCAGCTCGACCCTGATGTCTTCCTGCATGACTGAACCTTTCACCTTATCAAGCAGAGCAAAATCAGCCACCCTCTCGAGGAATCTTATTTTACCTGCTCGTGTGTGCAGTCTTTTCGTGACTTCCCAAAGCTTGTAAGCGTCAGTCTTAAGATTGACCTGTAAATTGAGTTTTACTTTGTGCCTCGGCCCCCTGCGCACCACCACCGGTGCCATACAAAGTGTGTATTACTGCAACCGATGCCCTCAACCGAGCTCAGTTTTGTGATCCTTCTTACCATCGCTTGTGAATAAACCGCCGTTTTGTTCAGTCGCTTCTTGAATTGCAACCTTATCGTGGTGGAGCGGCTGTTTGTGCCTCGGTGACCCTGGGAGCAATGTTTTCAGGAACATGAGCTCCTGTTAGGGACACCTGAGGCAAACTGGTATCAGATGAGGAGTCAGTAAACAGAATCGTGCCCAGAATAAACACACCAGCGCAAAATTTATGGAGGGGATGAGGCTGTAACCCCTGCAGCTTGAAAGGCAATGGGCTAAATCTGCACCATTGTAAATAATGTGAAACACAAATTTTAAACATTTTTCTGTATTAGCCTTTGCTTTTAATCAGGGGTGGAGGGTTACAGTTGTTGTACTAATTACCTGTTAAAAAAGGTAGTGAGCATAATCCAAGTATCGCAATATTACAGTAATGTAACTTGATTACTTTCCGTTACTTTTGGTTTACCTCAATACCAAATATGATGAACTAATATGATGTTTTATGTTTGTTGTGGGTTTAATTGTTTGTCCTTCCTCTGTGTGAATGCATGTTTAGATTAATAGCGATAATTATGAACGTTTAAATGTACTTAATAAATATGTTAGTCACTTGCAACCTTAAATGTGGAAAAATGAGGGACATCTTGCCAGCGACCCCAGGCACAGGGACACAAATCAATCAGGGGGTCTTTGGATTTTATTTCCTGCATTCTGGTGTATTTTTATGCTCCAGTTTGTGCTTTTTATGCATCAATTTCAAAGTCCTCTGCTACTCTTAACATGAATGTAAAAGAAATAAAGAGCCAGTAAGAGTAAAGCACAGTTGCATCAGTTATTTTAAGGTTTCAAACATCAGATCATAGACTCTGGGCAAAATGTTTGGTCAAAATATCTCCAGTCTGGGCCTTTGCCCTTCTACTTGTGACAGAAAATACTCAAACTGCACAGTTTGCCTTGAATTCATTCTCACTGACAGGGCTTATCTACCCGTGGTTTGTCTGCCATTTAGATCTGTATTTGGACAGCTTCTCTCTTTTTACAAGTGGACATAAACTGAAGGTATTTGTTGGCATTAAAACAAACAAACGTGTGTCTGAGTTGGGCAACAATGGCACTGAGTGAAAGACAACCTGCCTGTCATTTTGATTTTATACTTCTCCATTAGCGTCTGCATGAAAATAAGGGACAAATTGCATTCTGTATTGATTCAGTAAGGGATAGCGCATTTTATTTTTCAATACATGACAATCCTGCATTATACAGAACAGGTGGCAACCCTTCACACTCCAACTTCAAGTAAACTGACATAAACTTATTCTGGGGTTTGTGTTTTTACCCACACACCACCCTGGTCACCAGCATCACCACTTTCAGTCCCTAAATATTTTTCATAAGTAACAGTAGTAGTATTGACAGGTTAGCTAGCTAACTGGATTATTGTGTAGCTAATGTTAGCATCTGGTCTGTGTAGCTAACGTTTGAAGTTGGCCCTTGTAGCTAATGTTAGTGGTTAGTCTGTGTGCTAATGTTAGCGCTCAGTCAGTGTAGCTAACATAGGTGGTAGGTCTGTGTAGCTAATGTTAGCGGTTGGTCTAGTTAACATTAGTGGCTGGACTGTGTAGCTAACGTCAGGGGTTGGTCTGTGTAGCAAATATTAGTGGCAGTTATTGTAGCTAATGCTAGCGGTTATTCTGTGTAGTTAACGTTAGCGGTTGGTGTGTTTCTTTAAATTAAACGGCGAGCCCTTGGAGATGACAGTATTTTCACTGCTAAAGGCAGAGCTGTCACTGTACTGTGATGTTGTTCCTGATTTAAAGGCAAAATAATGTTGAAATTTCCACCCAGAGAAGCATTGTTTCACTGGAACATGATAGCAAACTGACTGTAAGATTTGTTGGTTTCATTGAGACCTGAGTGGTGTTGTGAGACTCATGAAGTGTTGTAATGTGTGCACACGGTGTATGGTAGTATATCGCTCTTTATTTAAAATGTCCCACTTTAAAATTGTAATCCTAATAAACCCCATTTTCACTAAATGTATCTCTAATCTGATTATGTATTTTTTCCCCTGTAACTGTAGTTGAATACAGTTACTTTTCGTATTATTTAATCCTGTTATTTGCGATCTGTTGCTCCCCAAAACTGATCTTAGTGAGTCATGATCAGATTAAAGTATTTGTCCAAATTGTGTCCCTGATTACACACTATTTGCTTATGTTACCTTTGCAATGTGCTATCCAGAAGTGGGCTGGCAAAATCGACGTCAGCACAGTGACAGCCAAGCTGACCTTGTATGTGCTCGAACAAATGTATTCAACAGTTCTTTTAAAAAATACAGCATGTAAAGCACAGAACACAATGACCGTCCAATAGATGAAAAACAGAAAAAACTCAGTGATGACAGCTAGCCCTGAGGCTTGTTTTTATTGCAGTCCTTTTGAAGAGTGTGTGTGTAAATGTCTGTGTGCATGTGTGTGCTCTGTGAGAATAGTATGCTCTGAGATGTCATTGTACTAAGATCAACAATCACAGTTATAAAACAGCAGAATAAAAGCCTCATCTAGCTTCATTGTTGCTTTCCTCTCAGTATCTTTTATAGGCCTAGTGGGAAAATTTTGGTTTTAATTAAGATTGTACAGATCTTTTTGAGTCTATCAATTTCCTGCCATACACATATCTAAATAATAAAATAATGAAAAAGCAATTAAAGGTTCCATAAAAGAAAAAAAAAGCTGCCTTGAGAAGTCTGACAAACAATAGACCTAAATTGAGACAAGGTCCCTGAACATTTGCCACTGGCTGCTGTCCTCAAGACAGAATTCGTAGACAGCAGCGCACTAACAACAAGAGCCCTATCTTACACTGATTTAAAGTGCAAGTGGAAAGCATGAGGCGTAATGCATTTAATTTATTCAAGGTGTGTCCAAATCCACCTTTGCTGTCTTGTGCCAGGGGTGCAGGAGTATCCTGCCCTGCCCCACCCCTTGCGCCAGCAGCGCACAGCGGGATACACCAAACATGCAATAAACCCACCCTGATTTTCAAATGACTTTTACTTGACTTCAGATGAATTCTTAAGTTGGCCATAATAATGTTATACTGGAAAATAACCGTACTAGTAAAAACTGAGGGGTTTACTGTAAATTATTGTTTACCCACGACTTTGTTTCAACTTACTGATTGATATAGTTGATTTTGAAAATAGATGAGTAAACCCTCAGCCTCATTTCAAAGAGGTGGAGAAACTGGGTTTACCGGGGTTTACCCCCAACTACACCCCTGAGCTAAATACTGCTAAAATATATTGACAAGATGGACTAAATAATGCCTAACAACAAAACTAAGATGTGGGGTCTGTACTCTGACATTAGTGTAGTATCTCGCCCAAATTTGCTTACAAGGCTTACAGACATCAGATGAACTCATATTGTATCTGCATAATATGCAGTCCAGTTAGTTAGTTAGAAAATAAAACTACCCTATACTTTATACTCTATACTCAGTCAAACTTTGTTGTGCACTTGTGTCCTGCAAAACCATGCCCACCTGGGCAAAATACCAAGTTTTTAGGGAGTCCTAAACACCCCCACACTGCTGTACAATCCTGCTAGTTTTGGATAAACTCAAATTGCGATCAGATTAAATTGGTCCCCAACCTAATATTAGTGAAAGTGTTGATAATCCAGCGTGAAAGCATAAAACATACATTTTAGATGAATGAGATGTATACATCATCAAAAAAGAAAACAGCAAATCATTTTGCTGCCATTAAATTTATGTAGTTGACTCAGTGGTTATCTACCAGAAGTTATTGTAAACTGACACTGTGAATGGCTCTATGGTGTCTTGATCATTCGTCATTTAGTAAAACCCCTCCTCAGTGCTGTCATTAGTGAGACTCCCAAGACCAAGAACCATATCATAAACTAACTGCAATATTTTGTGGGGTTACAGATTACATTAAAAAAGCCCTGCTGATCTACCGCATCCAGTGTGCAGAATTTCTGGGTAGAAGCAATTAGGGTATAGGGAAACAGGAGCACTGTTCTAGTCTTTATTGGACTTGGATAAGTAAATACAGCAACTTCAGCCAGTGTTATCTGAGGGAGAGTTCTATTTGCCATACACATCACTTAGTCCTCACACAATAAGTCTTTTTCTTTTGTAATGTAAAAGTGAAAATATGCTGTTTGAAAATATCAAGTATGGAAGCTAAGCAGCAAAAACTTGTTAGTTTGGGGGGTTGTAAAAATGGTCGCCCTATTGTGACTGTTATTCATTCTGAGACCTCAAGTGTACCGTATGTTCATGCATATGCATGTTTGCGCTTATGCGCACACCATAGCTGTTTTCATCAGGACGGGCAACATCATGGATGCCATGAATGCAGCATTTTTGTTGCCAGGTACTTTATGAAGCCTTCAAAAATTACCTGGCCTCGAATTTTTAAAGGTGTGGTAAATAGTTAATGTTTTCACATTGAGTTAAGTAATAATGAGCAGGATGAATAAAGATGATAAATGCCTATGTAAATGCTGAAAACAAGTCTAGCATTATAATTATTAGTTTAATTGTGGTGAAAACCAGGGACAGTGGTCCCAGAATGATGTTTAAGGGGGGGACATACAGCTTTGGATGACATAATGCTACTGTATGTCAGAGGTGCTTTCACAGATATTTACTAATCAGACTACGAAGATAATTCATCTTTTGACACCCTGGCTCTAAATTAAGCTATTAACCACTGGTGCTGTCTGATAAATATGAGCTGGGATAAATATCAATGCATGACAATGATTTGATGATTTGATTTTCTTATTTGTAGCACTCACCTTTGGGTGATTCTAGGGTCACAAAATTGGTGATGTTGCATTTTTTAATGAAAATTTCATTGTGTTATATTGTTCAGACTTTGTTATGTGTGCACAGAAAGGCTTTTAACATATAATAATATTTTTCATGAAAGCTTTGAGTCTTCCTCTTATTTGGCGTAAGATTTATGAGATTGATTTGAGAGAGACGAGAGCGTGTTGGCACCCTGTATGTTAACCACAAAATGTAAAATTGTGTAATTTTAGCAGTACAGTTACATTCATGATTTTTGCACAGGCGTACTAGCTTAAAGACTTTTATGGAAAATCATGAGAAAGTTCCATCTTCAGCATCCTCGTAACCAAAGCAACTCACTGTGACTCCGTGCACACAGCGTGATCGGAGAGGGAGAGATGCTTTCCCGAAGACTCTCGGCACGCATGGGAATAAATTACAACAAGACAGATGTGTGTACAGGCAATTTCTCGCTTTCCCACTGATGGTCTGAATAACACGCTGCTGCTGTGCTGTGTTCCTCTATCTGTCTGTTTGTACTGTTATTGTCCTCCATGCAATGTCATCAGTTATGAATTTCTTTTTCACTAAATACATTTAGTAAATACTTATGGGGATACTAATAGACATAATGCATTACTGTAATAAGAGACAAAAAGTCTCAATGTCTGCCCTTTTTCAGCACCAGTGACCGGGACAGTTTCGTTAATGTTGAAAACTGGGACATTCTGGTGTTCTACAGTTATTTGTCAGTACTTGGGACACCCAGCTTGACACCAGGACAATCCCAGACAAACTGGGACGTACGTAAGTCAGTCAGAGACAGCTTTTTCCACCATGTCATGGAGCTAATGTTAACTTTAGCTAGCTATGAGAATGTTTAATACATTATCAACAGCAGGCAATCAGTCAACTTTCATTTTGCAAGTCACTTCAGTGAAATCGTGTGACGTATGTAACAGAACCCCAAACATGGTCTGATCCTAAACCCTAACCAACCAACTGTGACTGTTTTACAGAGTTAATCACATGTTTAAAAGGTTTTTTTGGCCACACAAGATATAGTCACTAAAGGGTCACTTATTCTTCAGTATCAGACGCTGAGGGGTGGTGACAAAACATCTGTACGTGGCAAATTGAGATGACAACGTGTTGCCAAACCTGTGCCTGCTGCAGAATTTTTCCTCCATTTGTCCTGGTTTTCACTGACCTGTTTTTGATCAAATTGCCTTACTGGCTACAAAAATGTGCAAGAAAGGTTTGAATATTAGTTGAAATTGTACTCAGTGCTCAATTATTTAAAAATAACTAAGTAGATTACATAGTAAAATGTAAAGTACGAACAAAAATACAGACTTGAAAATATACTTAGGTCTCCACAGGTGACCTAAGGAAGAGGTCTGATTCATGAAGTTGTAATTATGGATACATTGGTGGGTCCAACAGGATTGAGGAGACACGGTCTTGTGAGCATTTATCTTTTCAAGGGATTTATAAAGGGGTAATTAGGTAGCCACAGCTTTTAGAGACAAATCTCAGCTGCACATCAAGCATGTCTGTGGTCTTATGCATTTGACTTCCCAGGTAATTTTACATTAGCACCAGTGTTAACACTCAGTGAACGCTTAAATTCTGTTTCAACACCTCTAGTCGCAGCTCATTATCATTTACTATATCTGTGTCTTTATATGACACACACAATTAGCAAGTTCTGTAAAGATGTT
This sequence comes from Lutjanus argentimaculatus, assembly GCA_034769285.1. Taxonomy (NCBI): domain Eukaryota; kingdom Metazoa; phylum Chordata; class Actinopteri; order Lutjaniformes; family Lutjanidae; genus Lutjanus; species Lutjanus argentimaculatus. The sequence goes on along the minus strand of JAWZSL010000005.1, from coordinate 30,890,586 downwards.
TAATGTGCACATCTCCACACTTTGCCTCAATGCATGTTGACAGACAGATCCAAGGCTCATAACTCTTTCATGATTCATAAGATACAAAAATATGTTTTAATCAAGCTTAAACAAGGCTGTTTTTTTTTTTTTTTTTTTTTTTTAAATTTGATCAAATTATTTGAAATTATTGTCTTCCAATTGTTGTATCCAGAACAGACAACAGTTACGGTCATGTGTCATCTACCATGTGCATCTATAAAAAGCATCAGGCAGAGGATGAGTGAGGTCAGATCCTTTGCTGCATCATATTCAGCAGGAAACAATGCTAGGCTACCTGAAGCACTTGTATCTGTGGAGAAGGACATATGCTGGACAAAAGTGCAGACAGATGCAGGGTCTTGTCTCTTTTTTTTTTTTTTTTTTCTTGAGTGAATAATCTCCTCCCGTACCAGTCTCTTGATACTCCTCAGTAGTGAAGTCTGTTCCGGAAAGCCTGGCTGAGTGGGTAGTGTCGATGTCCAAGTGTCAGCGGTATACTTTCACTGTGTGAAGGTTGAGTGCATGTAGGGATTAGTGGGAAGTGGTGTTTGAAGTGGGTATTACCCTTTTTATTCACCTCATGTGTATCTTTTCTTTATTTGCCTGGCATGCCCAAGCAGCAGGAGGGAGTGACATGTCAGGGCACGGCAGGAAGGGAGAGAGGAGGGCAGGTCAAAGCTGTTTCATTCTTGTACTTTATTTCAGCTGTATAAAGTTTATATGTAAAGTTACAGTAAAAACTATGTTCCAGTGGTTGTGCAGATGATGTTTTGCTTTTTTTTTAAACAACAAAAACAAAAAACACTTACTTTGAGATTAAATCTATTTATTTTCTTTTATTTTATGTGCGTTTGTGGGTGTGCATGTGACATGTGTCTGTGTGCTGATCTAGAGTCAGTTTGGTAGGATTTAGGTAGGAATAAATGATTTCATCTCAAATATAGATGTGTATATGCAAAACAGGTCCACCCACCCCAAATTAATCCCAGGCAACTCCTTGAAAAAATGCAGACCTGGCAACCCTGCCCTGTTGTCAAGCTGGACTCGTTTGGTCCCAGAGATTGTTTTGGTCCTGGTCTGGCCATGTCTCGCTGTGAGCTCTTGGTCCAGGAAGAGTTCTAACGTTACATCCATGGACATGGGCGAGAACGGAGGATGCACAGCGTTCAATACTGAAAACATCAATCAATTTCTGCAACAAGCACTCCTTAGCCGCTTCATGGGAACTTTAAGTTGATATGATGAACTTGTTGGCAAACAGTTGCTAACATCCAGCAGATACTGAGCAACATTAGCATTAATTTGGAGTCGCGTTTCTGGTGAATAATAGTCCAATATTTCTTCTCCTTTTAGCTCTCTTACGGTCTACACCAATTCCTAAATCCTGGCTCTTTAGCTGCTAAACAGTCCTCTATGTTCACCAGCTACTTTCTTACACTTGGATTGTTCTGAGCAGGTAGCATACAGTTGTTTTTTACAGCTTTTTTGCTGAATGCGATGCTAATGAGCCTGCTGAAAGGAAACCAAAACAGAAAAGTTAGTGAAAAGAGGCTGAAATGCTTCATAGAGCTTAAGACAACAGCAGAATTGGGTGTTTTGATATTACATGCAATCATTTGATTTCTTGTCAATATGAAAATCATTTTTATTATGGCATTAATTAACAGAAATTACAGTACTTGTCCCTTTCAAGGTATTTAATGATGAGTTTTGACTTGTCCATTGGTCAAAATAACAGAATAATTACATATTTGTTTGTAATTTGAATAATTCACGTTAATTGCAGCTTCATGATTATCATAATTAGAGCTGATGGAAGATTATATCTCTTTCTCGCCATATAATGGATGATAAATATGCTCTGTGTAATAAAATGAAGATGACAACACACAAGAAGTTCTCAATCACAATGATGCACTGCTACAAACATACCTGCTCACAGTGTAAAGCAGATAATGAACCAGTTGGGCTTTTGTCTTTTTAAGACCCAGACCTTCACAGCTCTGCATGGGCTGTTTTTCTGAGAGGTGGAGTTATTGAGGCTATACAAGTTCCCCTGACAGCAATAGTCCAGCTAATAAACGCTAGATAACGTAAACTGCACTTACCTGTCTGGGAGAAAAACAGCTTGGCTTCAGTTTTCATTCCTTCTGTCTCTCTCAGGTTTCTTCCTCTTTCAACAGAAATTCAAAAGTGTATTGTTGTTTATGACCTGACTCTGTCATTGCCAATTTGCAAGGCATAGTGGTGATGTTTGGGGACTCAAAACTGAATGCTTTTCCATCAAATTTTGCATTACACACCTGTCTTTGGAATGGTTTTCTCAGTCTTTCTAATGGTCTGCATTTTACTACCCAAAAACTCTGAATGCTGAATATACACACCATTTTCTTCTACTGAAGAAACAGATTCAGTGAAAACTGTCCATACTGAGTTCAGTGTTAAGTTTCTCAGTTGCTATTTTTCTGTTCTTTGAGCACTGAGAAAAGACATACCTTTCACCGTCTTTGTTTTCTCAGAACCAAACCACCCCTAAAGGGATAGTTTGGATTTTTTGAAGTGGTGTTGAGATACTTAGCAACAGTCAGTGTATTACCTGAGGTATAGATAATGGTCATCTTGGAGACGCAGAGAGAAGTACAGGCACAGAAAACAAACAATCATATTTTAGTCACTAAAGAAAAAGGCTCACCTAAAAAAAAAAAACATAACACAGCTTCATACTTAAGATTCAATTGGTCAATTGTCAGTTACTCCCAAAACAACATACACTTCCGGTGTGGAGTTACTGGCAGAAAAAGGCTTACCGGACCTTAACTATGTTACATGGTTTTCATGACATAACATGCATGACATTACACGCAGGGTTTACATTGTAAAATGGTCACAGTTTGGTTAGGTTTAGGCAATACAACTACTTGGTTAGAGTTCGGAAAAGACTGTGGTTTGGGTTAAAATAACAATGTTATGTATGTCAGTTACTCAAAACAACACTATGTTTCCTTTGTGTTCAACAAAGGACTCAAACCCTGGCCTCCTGGGTGAAAAGTCCAGTATTTGTTTGAGCCATCTATCCACCCAACCTCCAGATGCAGACTTTGTCTGTTTTTGAGGATGGTTTCAAAAATCAGTACTGGTTTAAAGCCATAATATGCAACATTTTTGCATCAAAATGCCTAAAAACACTGGACATGTGTTATGTATTTTGTTGAGTTGTGTACTTACATTATCCTAACTCCATCTGTTTTTGTTTTAATGTAAGAGAGACCCATAGCAGCAGAATTTATATTTTAGTGCATGCTATATTTAGAATATTTTCACAGCGACATTAACATTTAACATTGCTGTCAGACAGTCGTTATGTAGGCCACATATTGCTCTCTCTTGCTCGACCAGACCCCTTTGCAGAACATGGGAGTTGCTGATCAACCGCTGCATCTACCTGTAAGTTTGTTTGTGCTGTTGTGTCACTTTGGCAAATGCAAACTAACCTTTCAAAACACAGAAGTCACACAATAACACCAATAAACTAACAGATCGAGGCAGTGGTAGACCGGCAACTCTCATGTTCTGTAAAATAAAATGATTGATTTTGCCAGTGGAGTTTGGTTGGTTTGGAGAGAGGGATATTCGTCTGGTTTCTCATATGAAAAGGCTGCAAGGTAAAGTGGTGAAAATATTCTTAATATAGCCTGCACATAAAACTGTTTATTTTAGACAGTAGTATATATTTTGCTGCTTACTCTGTCCACAGCTTAGCTTTCTACACCAGCGCTTCTGCTGCTTCTTCAAACCTACTGTTGGTAATACACTGACTATCTCACACAACCACTTCAAATAATCCATACTATCCCTTTAAATAAAAAAATCATATTGAGGACAAATTCCAGTCATGGCTCAGCCTTCAGTACAGCAGTGAGTCAGCTCTCCTCAGGGTGTGTAATGATCTGCTGATGTCTGTGGATTCTGGTAATTGTGCCATTTTATTGTCTTTGACCTCTCTAGACACTTTGACACATAGCAATATACTTGTCTCATGCAGAGCTACAAGCATGTGTCATGTTTAGCCGCCTATTTACAAGACAGATATTTTCTTTTTGTTAAAACTCTTCTCCATCCTCTATGTCCACATCATGTGGCGCTGCAGCAGCAGCACACTGCTGCATTTCAGGACAGAGTGTGCTGCATGTTCCCACACAACATTCATTATCACGGTTTCACTGACAACACACAGCTGTAGTTATTTCAAACAGAATGATTCTTCCAGGATATTCAACTTTGAATAGAAGAAAAAATCCCTGTGGCTAAGATAGATCCTGCTGTTTGTGGCCCTTAAGACTCCACGACTGCTGTGCCTGTGTCCTTAAGATACCCATCGCCAGAAATATAACGTTTGACAAACAAGGAAAACTGTTGGGAGTAGCAGTTCTTATTTCAGACTTAAAAATTATCTTAGTTACAGATCTGGAGACAGAAAAACTTTCATGTTTTCCCTTCTCAGTTCTTGCACGTCTCTGTACACAGGAGTCAGTTAGTCAGACCTGTCTCCCCTGCAGTCCAATTTAATAACCACCAGGCTCCTGACTGGCACTAACAAGAGGGAGCATATCTTTGATTTTGGCATCCCTTCACTGGCTACCTATGAAATACATACACGATTTTAAGTTATTCTTCAAATCTTGTTTTTAGATCTCTTCATGGTTTTGTACGAATTAACATCCCTGATCTCATCTGCCTACATCCCACCACCATTATCTCCTTTCCTCTCCAGTCCAGCTTCGAATTTTAAAGGTCCAGTGTGTAAGAATTACAGGGATTATTTGGAAGAATATTGTAAAAATGGAATATAATATTCATAATTTTGTTTTCCGTTACTTTTGGATTTTCTCAATACCAATATGGTGAATTTCTTATAACCTTATATAATGTTTTATGTTTGTTGTAGGTTTAGTTTTTAGTTTGTCCGGCTATTCTGTAATTTGTCATGCGAGACTGCATGTTTTTTAATAGCTGTAATGATGTACATTCAAATGTACTTCAGTGAAGCTAACATTAGAGGTTGGTTTTGGTAGCTAACGTTAGCAGTTGGTCTGTGTAACTAACATTAGCAGTTGATCTCTGTAGGTAATGTTATCAGTTGGTGGAGCTGTGGAGCTAATGTTAGTGATTGGTCTTTGTAGCTAATGTTAGCAGCTGGTCTTTGTAGCTAATGTGAGCTGCTGGTCTGTGGCACGAATGTTAGCTGTTGGTCTGTGGAGCTAATGTTAGTGATTGGTCTTTGTAGCTAATGTTAGCAGCTGGTCTTTGTAGCTAATGTTAGCAGTTGATCTGTGGAGCTAATGCTAGCAGTTGGCCTGTGGAGCTAACATTAATAATTCTCATTTTTGCTAAATGTAATATAATCTGATTAAATCTTCTACAGTTTCCTTTTTTTTTTTTGTATCCTAATTTCCCGTTACATGTAATCCATTACTTCCCAAGCCTGTGTATAATCACCTGAATATAAGAATAGTTGTGTTTTTGTTGCCTTAGAATGAGCTGTTTATATCTACGGAGGCTGCCATGTTACTACTGAATGGACGAAACCAAACGCTGGCTCTAGATATGGCCTCTTGTTTTGCTTGCGAGTTTTGGGGGGGAGGTTAAGGGGAGGTAAAGCGATAAACGACACACTGGTCCTTTAAGTTCCTGTGTCTCCTGTGGGTCCTGTGTTCCTGTGTTATTCTAAGAGAAAATATTTTACTATGCATGTGTTGTCAAAATATCAAATACTGAATATCATTTAAAAACACATCAGACTTCGGGGAGAGACTACAGAGTTTTTCTTTATTTTGTGGCACTGACACACCAAACAAAAGGTGGTAGGTGTCATTTGGCACTATAAACTACCGTAGGAGGCAGATGTGCGATCATCACAACAGTTGGCAATGGAAAAAGCATATTTTTTGTCAACAATAATGATAAAGACACAGATGTCGAATACAAACCCCAGAGAGTTTACCGAAAACAACTTAAAAGTGAAGTAAAAATGAAGGACATTTCTCCAAGGATGCTTTTTTTCTCCTAAACAAGTGACTGATATTTCACCTTAGAGGGATAGTTCGGATAATTTGAGGTGGTGTTACATGAAGGACTTAATCTGTAGTCACTTACCTACAGTAAGATAAACGTTTTAAAAAACCTTTGTGGAAAGTATCCGTCTGTATGTTGCTGAAACATGGAAAACGAACAAAGAGCACCAGGATCGTCTTGATGGAACATACGCTCCTCATGCATGTCCAGAACGTCTCATGGAGGGACCATCCGACAAAAGCTCAGATTTATGGTGGCGTCCCTCCCATCTCAGCTGTTGTGGCTCAAAGAAGAGTCCGCTTTGCTGGACATTGCTACAGAGCAAAAGACCAGATAATCTCTTGCATTCTGCTCTGGAGACTTCCCTCTCCTTCAAGAGGAAGCTGTCCACATCACATTTCCAGATCTGCACAGTGGGGACACTGGACTGACTGTGCATGAACTTGGTGTGGATTTGAGCAACAGAAACCAGTGAAAGCAACGCGTGTCTCTGATCTCGAGGGTGCTCGAAGGACGATGATGTTGCAATCATCAATCCTCACCGCAGTGAATGTGACTGTGAAATAAAAATATACCCACGTTTAAAGTAAGTAAACACTAAAAGTAATGATTTCACATAAAACCTTATCATGTTGCGTAACAGGACTTTGTGCAGGGAGACTAAAGCAGCTTTTTCACAGCAATTACAATCTTTAATATCAGGGTATTCAAAGCTGTAGCCAACATTTATAATTTACTCTGGACCTATTAGGTACCTTTCAACCTAAAAAGTATCTTACATAAGGAATGAACATATCCATAAATATTACATATAATGAATGTTGTAATTACTCTACAATTATGAGTCATCTTTCTCCAGCAGGTGTTTCTAAGAACACTTTAGATTTATTTCAGAGCAAAGAAACTCCAGCAGAGAGGGCTGAACCGTGACTCGGGACTAAAAAAAGCTTTGTCACCTCTGAGATTTCACAAACTTCAAGTCACTATCACGCAAGTGAATCTCTCCCAAGTACAATTATATTTGCATGACTGCTTTTACAGAGGAGAAAAAAGTCCTTTTCTTTTCGTGACATCGATGATATTCCTTACATTTCGTGAAGTCACCCTACAGGGCTATAAAAAGAATTCCATTTAAACTGATAAAACTTAAATGAGAAAACATGTGATAAGAGACAAAGTGCAGTGATGAATCTGTAATAAAGACATAAACAGTGAGGAAATTGTCCATACCTTTGCTATATCGTCTGCCTGCCTGTGTTAGGAGGTAATTATTACACATCAGTCAGTCTGAACCTTTTTCTTCAAACATTAATTTAAAAGCATATCTATTTTCCAAATGAGCTCCAGCCAAGAATAACACAAAGGCAAGCCAGAATCAGATCCGCATGACAACTTGACAGTTCTCTAAGAGAATTCTGGGACCTGAAATGGTCTCAGGCCAAAACAGGTGGAGAAAATTTCTTGTAATTGCTTTAAGTGCATCATTCATTCGTCTAGTATGTGCTCCTCATCGCCATTGTTATGTTTTGAAGACTGTCAGTGTTTCGTACTCTAATTTTTTTTTGATGAATATTTAAGGGAGAATCTATTCAAAACACACATTTGTAATAGTTGGGAAGGTAATTGGAAAATATTTTTTTCTTGAAATGCCTTCTGCCTAATAACTGTCATTGTCTGTACCATTAGCACCTTGATAGAACTTTTAATCTTGTTTAGTCTTTGCTGATTTGTTTTGAACATTAAAGCTGCACTAATAAATATTTTAATACAAACAAAACATTCAAATCAGCACTCTTTCCACCATGTACCACTTCAAAAAAGATTAGGTTTTCTATGTACCACCATTATGACCGCAGTTTAGCTTGTAACTCTTCATGGTTGACGTATGCATGTGCTACATGCATGAGCGTGACTATGTAGCAGGCTAATATTGAAACAAGAATATTATAGCAAAGACAAAACTTATTTTAAACTACATTTCAATCTCATAGTTTAAGTAATTTTGTTGGAAAGTGTGTAATATTTTGATTTCGTTTTAAAATTAATGTATTTAATTTTTACCATTTAAGGAGATTCATCAGTGTAACACTAGAGGGAGCTCGAGTACCACAACTAGAACCACAGTTTGAGATGAGGCTAGGCTAGGCTCCAAGTGAATCAAAGTCTATCAGCCATAAGTCACATTTTAGCACCTTTTAGCTCATTGTTTTGGTTCTCAACAGCAACCGCTGTTTTGGTTGACTCAAGTACATGAATTTCAGTGTTTTCATGACACAACTTTCACGCCATGTATTATCCACTGTCATTCCACAGTCAAGTTAGTAATAATAAATATGCAACGTCCAGTTACACTTTCAAAATAAAAAAAAAAACAATGGTCAGGTTTAAGCAACAAAACTACTTGGTTAGGTTTGCTGACAGCTGTTCAGACAATTTATGTCCACGTACACTGACATTTCTTGACTATTTCATAATCTGGACTTGATAAACCATTGTATGCTACTAGCTTAGCACCAGACAGACAAGTTAGTAACTCGCTGGTGAACGCAGTGGAGCATTTAGTAGCTAAAGAGACAGATATTTCTCCCAGGAGTTGGTGGGGATCAAAATAGAGCTAAAAAGTATGTAAGTGAGTCCAAGTGAGTCAAGCTGAGCCATACCATGACTTGGAAATGCAGCACTAATGAATGATAATGTGTCTACTGGAGCTCTACTATACAGTATGTGCTAACATTTTTTGCCACTCATGTAATTGAGTCAGCGTTATGTCCCCATGTGGCCAAAAATCAATTCATGCAGGTTTAAGTGCCCAAGCAGAGCCCAAAAGCACGTTGTCAGCGTCAAACAAGGCAAATTATAGGTCAGTTTTCACATCAATCATCCACGCAGCTTCTGTTTTCACAGGCTTCCCAATGGGATTATTTTGGCTCCATAAGCAACTTGTGCTGTGTTTGTTTTTATTATGTTAATCTATATCCTCTTTCATCTGCCTCCATCGAAGACACGCACTCACACATCAGCTTTCAACAACACCATAGCTTTCATAGTTGATTTGGGCTCTGTTAAAGCTTAACAATTCCCAACAGGATCCACGGTATGTTCTTCTTTTAATAGGAAATGCAAGAGGACTTGAGGCACGAGGTGTGACTGTAAATGAGGTTACAATTATTTCATCATGCAAAACCCTTTTCTTTATAGTTTTAACGCGAATGATTCCACTTGTTGCAACGCAGGAAGCAGATGTTTTTAGTCTGGTCACGTCACAGTAGGACTTCTCCTTCATTAACACAGTCATTAAAGGAACAACCCGAATACAGCGAATAATCATATTTAAAGAACTGCACTCATCTGTTTCTGTGTCGTTTTGCTTGGGTGTGAAGAGCACACGTATATGCAACATTTTGGCATCGTTTTTGTGCAGCAGATGATAATTAAACGTGGGACGTACTGCAGCATGTGTTGAGAACAGATGCTCAGCAGTGGAACAGAAAACAAAGCATATTGTTGTATTTTTAGTGCCACCACAATAAAAGAGTCTTATGTGCACGCTTAGAAATAAAGACTCTAAAACATTCTCTCCTGATGGGCTGAGGTTCTACCCAGAACCATGTGCTTCTGTGGGTTCCATTAAGAGCCCTTTTACATCCGAAAAATAATTTTTGGATGAAAGAGTTCTTCAAGTATTCTTGAAATTCTTGAAGAACGCTTAAGTCAAGAGTTCTTTGTTATAAAAAAAACATAAATAAATGGGTTCTCAGTAGAACCCTATGGGTGGGTCCTTGGCAAAGCCCTTGGAATATAAAAAGGGTTCTCACTAGAACCCCCTGCGAGTGTTCTAGGTAAAACCCTTGGAATACAGAAGGGTTCTTAGTAAATCCCCCTTGGTGGGTTGTAGATCAAACCATTGGAGTATAAAAGGGTTCTGGGTAGAACCTCATTGAAAACATAAATTGGTTCTCTGTAGTATCCCTTGAGTGGGATCTAGATAAAGTCCTTGGAATATAAGAGTTCTTAGTAGAACCCCCTGGGTAGATTCTTGTTAACACCCTTGGAAAGAGAAAAGGCCCCCAGAGAGGGTTCTAGGTGAAACCTATCAAAGATGGTTCTAGGTGTTCTAGAGCTCTTTAAAATGGTTCCAAGAGAAAATTTATAAAAGGTTCTACAAGGAACCAAAAGCCAAAGATTGTTGAAATCCTTTAAGGAATTCTAGATAAATCACTTGGAATATGAAACAGTTCTTGGTAGGACCCTCTGGGTGGGTTCTAGGTAAAACCCATGTCATGTAGAAGTGTTCTTGGTGGAACCCCCTGGGTAGGTTCAAGATGAAACCCAGTAGATCCACTTGAGTGGTTTCTGACAGTAAAACCCTTTGAGTATAGAAGGGTTTCTGGTAGAACCTTGTGGGTGGGTTCTTTAGAAAGAGGAATGGTTGTGAATAGAACCTCTCATAGGGGGTTCTGGGGAATAAAAACTTTCACAGATGGTTCTTCATATAGTGTTGGGTTCTGGGTAAACCTCTCTGAAAGGATTCCAGGAGGAACATTTATGAAAGGTTCAACCAGGAGGGTTGAGAAAGGGTTCTCCTATTTTGACAGGCCAAAGAACCCTTCATGGTTCTTATTAGCACCTTTATTTTAGAGTGTGGTTGAAAAGGTGCTTCACGAATCAGAGATATACCTGCCACCATGTCTCAAATATATTTCTGTATTTGTACACAAATCACAATGTATTGATGACAGCTGAAAAGGATCTATTTGCATATGTTTACAGGCTTCAAAAGGTGAGTCACAGAAAATACAAATCCCGCTGCAGCTGTTTGTGCAGGGGTTTTTGAACCTGTGGTCCCTGACATATTTAAGTGTAATCTGACATTTATTTTTCCCCTTGTTATGAGCCTGTTTAATCTATACACCGTTCTTACAGCGTGCTCATATTACATTTACATCCGCTGTGTGATTGCCAGATACCAAAGCAAATAAAAGGGAAGGAGGAAGACTGCAGCTCCCGGATTCTGATTTTCTCGGAGTATATGGGGCATGGCGTGGTTTGGGATGGAAAAGTGAAGATATTTTGGTGGGGCACAAACATTTTTAGTTTCCTTTCCTGAACTCATTTGAAGACTGGCTGTGAAGTGGGACGAGAGGCGCAGCAGGGGGTGTGTCAGCAACTATCTTTGATGTTAAGAATTTGCACTTGTGTTGCCTGCTCAGACCATAGTCGTCTGCATTATGAGCTGTTTTTTGTGGATTTCCTAAGTTTTTCTGGATTTTGAAAACAGCTAATTTGACACTGATATGAAGGAACTACTAAAATACACTCTTAGAAATAAAAATGCTAACAACAGCCATAAAGAGTTTTTCAGCGTGTCCTCACAGGAGAACCTCTTTTGGAAGAAGCCTGTATAGGTTCAACTTGGAACCCTTTCAAACAGTTCTACCAAGAACCCAAGATAAGGGAGAGCCCTTCTATGGTTCAATGGTTCCACCCAGGACCCTCTCTTGGAGTTCTATTGTGAAACTTTCCACTTGCTAAGGGTGCTAGCACAAACCCACACAACGGGTTCGACTGAGTGCCTTTTTATATTCCAAGGATTTCATCTAGAACTGATCCATGGGGTTCTACTGAGACCCTTTTTAGATTCCAAGGGTTTTATCTAGAGCACACTCAGGGGTTTCTACCAGGAACCTTTTCATATTCCAAGGTTTTTATCTTGGACCCAACATAGGGGTTCTACTAAGAACCTTTTTGGATTCCAAGGGCTTTATCTAGGACCCAACAAGGGGGTTCTACCAGGAACCTTTTTATATTCCAAGGGTTTTATCTAGAATCCAACAAGAGGGTTCTACCAAGATTCCTAGGTTTTTATCTACAACACACTTCGGGGTTCTACCAGGAACCTTTATATATTCCAAGGGTTTTATCTAGAACCCATACAGGGGTTCTACCGAGAAGCCTGTGGTGCAAAGATGATGAAAGAGTTCTTCAAGGATTTCAACAATCTTTGCAGAAAACTTTTTTTTTTCCAAAAAGGGTTCTTTGGATGAAAAGGGTTCTTAACGCAGCCCGTTAAGTCTCACACAGTACCCTTGACAAACGCTTTCTTCAGAAGCAAAGGATTCTGGGTAGAATCTCAGCCCTTCAAGAGGAACCCTTTTGGAACCCTTATTTCTAAGAGCGTACTAAAGTTTTCATTCTAGTTATGTATCCTCAGGACATGGTTGCTCTGTGAATGACATCCACCATACGATTGCCAGCGTGCCTCTTGACAGACGAGGAGGGAAATGTGAAGTTAGATGCATCCTATAGATGTCAGAGAACGGCTGGTAATTACCCCCCACCAGTAGCCAAACAGTATCTGTGGTTCACTGCCAGTTTCTGTTTGGCTCTCAGCTTATTATCACTGAACCAACTCCAGCATCAGGCAACGGTTCTTCTCGGCTTAGAACAACTTCTTAATGAATTGCATTATGTCGTCCCCAGTTAATTTAACATTATCTGCCCACAGCGTGTTACTTCTCTGCTCATGGAGATTCCCTTTTATGTACGTGGGTTTTCTCTGTGGGAGAAACTTTCCTGGCAGAACCAGACTTCAGACAAGAGTTATATTTGTGAGAAAGGGAACATTATAACTGTCTAAATGATAGAGGATGGAGAGCTGTTCAACAAGGATTGATTCAAGTAGCTTTTTTTTTTCTCCTTGAAAGTATAAAAGGTAACAACATGCTGTTTATTAGAACAAGATAATAGCCTAATCTCAATTTCAGAATCACATTTTCTGAGTCATGCTGATTAAATAAATTAATCATCAAAGTTTAATTGTTTACAGCCAGATTAGCAAACATCAATGCTTTCTGTTGATGACATTTCTGGAAATCACTATTTTAACATATTTTCCTATGAAGGCAGATGAAAGTCAGTGGGTTGCAAGACTGCATTTCGCCCACGCGTTCCACTTCTGTTGCTCTCCACGCAGACTGCCTGCATGTAACCAACGCCTGCTCAAACATGATGGGTCAACAGGGCTACTATTCGGACAACAAACAGAAATCAGAACGCTTCTGATGCCAAAATCCTGCACAGTTTTTGACATATACAATATTTCAAGAAAAATTGGCTTCATTAGGTAGCTAGCCATGATAATATCTGACAGCAACAGCTGCAACTGGCAAAATCTGGGGCCACTTTTGATGGATGTCACATCAAGCTGCACAGAGCAGATTGAGCAGGGAGGAAGTCAGACACAGACACAGCAGAGAGAATCCGCTCAGTTTTCAAAATAAAAGACCCTGTGCAGACTCAAGATCAAAACAAGACAAAAACGAAACTATTTAACTGACTTATCCATGGTAAAAGCACAAAAAGCAAGTAAAAAAAGAACAAATGAACAAAATGAGTGAGTCAACCTAATCAGGCAGGCAAAACGGCCTGTGGAGCCCTGTGGAGGACAGATCAAAACGCGTTGCAGGCACGACATGCCAAGTGGAACCAAGGAGTTAGAAATGCTTTTGTTTTCCTTTGTCTAAGATTTTAAAGTCACTTGAGTCAAATTTATGATTTGTGATATTGGCCTTTATAACTAAAATTAACTATGAAGTACAGGTTTTATTTCCTTTTCCTTTCCTTTGTCTGAAAAGGGTAATAGAAGTGACCCTTCCTGTTATTAGACTGCAGTGTAAAATTTGTGCAAACCAGCCAACAAAAACCTCTCTCAGTGGAAAATGTATACTAGTGAGCCTGCATTTTCAGTGTGGCTTTTACTTAAGTAAAGGTTCTGAATAGGCCTGTTTCTTCAACCACTGACATGCTGACATGTTATGCTGTCCATAACATATTTTTGCCATTTCAGTACCTATAAATATAAATATAAAATGTCTGGGAGCACTGTTGGTGACGGTGCTGCTGACTACTGACTAACTCCACAAATCGAACCCAAAGATCAATGTCAGTTCAGCAGGTGGTGCATCCGCTATATATAAAGTGTGATGCCCGAGTGAAGGAAAGAACTGTGAAATGACACCCATCCTGAGTAAATGCCGTCGTTGGCCAACATAAAACTGTTGGTGCACATTACTACACGCAGACAACATTGTAACGAGGCGTCCCCAGCTGCTTTTAATGTGAATGAGAGCAGCTGGTGACTTATCGCTCCTCTTTGAGCTGTTCTTGAGGCCACCTCTGTTGGACCAGTGCCTGTGGACATAAAATTACTAAAAATCTAGACAATGTCAGCTAATACTCTACACTCTTAGCTTTAATGATGTAGACTCCATCAGAAAGAATGCTGCAATATTCACTACAATATGAAACATGAATATTGTAATAAAGTAATGACTTCAAGGACTCTGCACTATTCTCCATCTCCATGCTACCGCTCAGCTGTCATGAATTTGGATTTCATTTTCATATGGTAATGACACTCACTTCTTAGCTACTAAACTGACTGAAAATGACTTCTCTTAATTCCCAAAAGTTAGAGCTGCATTTATCCACATGATGGATTTCCATGAATGTTCTCTGTGCCGTCAAAATGTGGATATCGGTCTCCATTTTTGTGTTATTTTACCAGAGTCTGGCTGATATCAAACTTATAATTGATTATCTTGGTAGAGAGTTGCACAAAGACACTGCTCTGTTTTTTTTTATCTTTAACAAGGTACAGAACTTCAGCTTCAGATGTGTCAAAGAAAAAAATATCACATATACGGGACATGATATGATGATGTGCTGTGTGCTGTTAGAATTAGTCTGACAGCAAAAAAAGTACATTACAAAAAAAGAGCATATTGACTTCATGATTTAACTGAACAGGGGAGTGAAAGAAATAGTTTGAAAAGTTAGGAAATGCTTTCTCGTCAAGGGTTATTGAGATTGTTAAGACTCTCATATCTGTCTATGTTGTATTAATCTCTTTAAACAGATATCTGCATATAGGATTTTGGTGTTTTTCTTTGATTTTAGATCAATAGTGCTCACCTTTATTCTGAGCGAATGTATGGAAAGGACTCTATCTAAACATCTAATATTATCTGTGGCCTGGCATTTTGACCCCCTACTATTTGATGCACCCTTACTTTAATTGACACAGTCTCTTATTTATTGATTTTACACCAACCTTAAACACAATAATGACAGATCTCCTGCAAAGACTTCTGGATCTGGGGTCTAACTTTGTGGATCAGAATTTTTTTCTGTCTGGCAAATGTTACAACTGACAATATTGAATACATGCGCACCCCAAGGCACCGTTTTATCACCTCTGTTGTTTTTGGTGCACATCAATGAATTCAGAATCCAAGATTCAGATTTTAGGTTACGTAATGATACGATTCGGACGATGTGACTCTGATCAAGGGGACACTGCAGGGGAAAGTCTGTATTTTAGTCATGTAACATCCCTCCAGAACTGGTGTCAGTCAGTCAAGTGCTCTTGAGATAAACATTAGTAAAACCAAAGAAATGATCAGATCTAATAAGTGCTATATTCCAGATTTCTGTCAACCTCTAACAATTATGGGGCACCCTGCTGAAAAGGTTAGTGGTAGTCATTTTCATTTTATAGATAACACAGACAACTATCATTTTAATGCACCATTTTTGCACACAAGATTGATTTTGAAAAACTCACAAACCACAAGAGGGTTTTCCAAGGATTGAATACTTTTTTATTGTTTTGTTTTCTGAGAATTTCTTGAACCATCTTATTACAAATTTACGCTTCTCCTCAGCTGTGAGTTGTTCCTCCATGCCGATTGTGCACTGCACCGTTTAATAATAGTGTCCACTAAAAGTCTGAGACATTTCAGTATGCAAAATGACCCTTTCAAGTATACTTTATTGTATAATGGTTTCTACGTGGAGGCTTTATACTCAAAACATGGTTACAATTACTTTATTAGATGTAGATGTGTAACTGAGACACCATTTGTCTAATTCTGGTCCCTGATGAGTTGATAAAAACAGAAAAATGTGTCTTTCATGTAATGTTGGTATCACTTCATGAAAATATTCGCAATAAAAAGATTTTTACATTATTGGTCACCAGGAGGCAGACAGTGTGATCAAGCATGAAACACAATATTTGACGATTTGGTAGTGAGGCACAGAGAGACAGAAAAATGGAGAAAACGACAAAAACAGAGAGGTAGGCACGGTAAGAATCCCAAACACAGGTTGTGTGCTGTTGAAGCCTGACCTGAACCCCACCGAGGCCAAGGGGACTAATTGTTAATTAAGCCAGGCTGATGAAAAAGAGCTCAAGTGTAAATGAATGTGTCAGTCTGGAGGAGCACTCAGACACACCTTTTACCCCCACAAAGGAAAATCAGCATTATTTTAAACTTGACAGTGCACTCCAGCAGTTCAGAGCGGCTGGTTATTATTCATGGTGAAATTAAAGTTCTGATGTTGTTGGTGAAAAATAGAAGAGAGGGAGGAAAAATGAAGGAAAAAGCACAAAAGAAAAGGGTGGGAGATTAGGTATAAATCATGGGAGACAGTAGATAAGTCTGTGGCTTTTGGTGGAAATGTGTGTCACTGTATTGAGGTGGTAAAATAAATTGTACCTTGGGGCAAAAGGTGGAAAGAATATGAGAGGATACGGCTGACATTTTTTTTGAAGCAGAATAAAAAATGACCAGAGCCCCTTCTATTAACAAAAATCCTCCCAGACTTTTCCGATGTTCAGCTGTCTAATCACTGTCATCTAGCCTTTGCCTGCTCCTGTGGCCTGCGGGCAGGACTGAGGCAGGTTTAAGGCGATGTCCCTGAGACTGTCTCTCTCCTCCTGGATCTCCTGCAAGTCCTGCTCGATTGCAGACATCCGGCTTTGTTGGTCCTTTGCGGCCGATTGCAGCTTCTGGATTTTCAAGCCCAGCGACGGGCTCTCGACGCTCCCGCGGAGCATGCTCAGGCGGCGCGCCGTTTCATTCAAGATGCGGTCGAATCTCTCCAGCGGCACGTTCCCATCTGGTCCGGACATGCAAAAAGAGAGAACAGATGGAGAAAGAGGAAGCCACAGACAGAAGTGTAAGAAGTTTTTGTTTTGTAGATAATCACATGGTTTGTAAGTGTTGGTTCAACATGATTCAGCCTGCAGTTGCAACCTTGCAAGGATTGTAAGAGAATTTCATTTGGCTAATGCCAGAAACTACTGCAAAACAGAACAGCACAAGTTACACTGTTATGAGCTTAAAATGTGTTATTTTCCAGTTTTTCCACCAGTTAAGAGAGGTTGTATCATGCCAATGACATTTACATTTGATTCCTAATGTCAAAATTATATGGAAAAGTGTGTTCATTTGTCTTTGTATGTTGTCTGGCCCAGGAGTTATGAATATCAGCGTTTTTCGCCACTCATGTGGACGTCTGTTCAAGATGGCTGCCAAATGAATCCCATGGAACATTGCTTGACCTTAGCGACATCAAACATTCTTAACTGGACGCCTTTGGGTCCTGAACAATTAGGTTACAAAAAACTGACATTCAGGTGCACAGGAATCTTTTTCTTCTACTAGACTACCTTATTTGGTCATTATTTTGTCAAGCATGTTAAAGGGGATAGTTTGAACAGTTTGGATTATTTGAAGTGAGGTTGTATTATCCATAGAGGTGAGTTGACACTCTCCTGGTTTTGGGAATCAGCAGGCTACTGGTGTGGGAAGCACTGCTGTGGACAGGGTCAGCAGAAAAAACACATTTTCACCACCTGAAAAAGTCAGTTTAAATGTATGCCATATTTAGAATATTTTCACCACCTTGCCTTTCTGTCAGACAGCCTTTTCTGATGGGAAACTGCTGTTATGTAAGCCAAATACCATTCTCAACAACAAACAAACTCAATTGGCGAAATCAGTAATTTTACTCACGAAACACAGGAGTTGTTGGTCTCCCCTTGCCTTGATGTGTTAGTTTGTGTTTTGTGACTTCCATGTTTTAAAAGATTAAAAGTTTTTATGTTCATAAGGTAGTTCTTCCAACTATTTTTTTCCCCACATTATTCAAATGTATGTTTAAAGTGTTATGTATTTAATCACCATAACTGTGAACACATGTTTTAAAAAAAAATGCTAACTGTTTAATAAATTAAGCTGCTTCAACTTTGTTCAGATCTTCTAACATGCAGTCTTAACTGTTTGAACCATGCGAGTTGGGGAGGAGGCTTAAAATCCTGAACTCAAGGGTGAAAAATTAAGTTAACACGACATTAAGTAACAACATCTGGAGTTTAGTCCTAAATGCACCACAAAACCAACAAACTAATGAGGCAGCTGTAGACCAATAACTATTATTGCAAGAGTCTGATTGAGTGAGCAAGAATAATATTTGGCTTATATAATGGCGGTTTCCATCAGAAACAAGTAAAGCACTGAAAACATCCCAACATATAGCAAACACTTAACATGATGTTAATTTTTTGTAATATGTTTTGCTGCTGACCCTGTCCACAACAGTGCATGCTTTCCTTCTGTGCTGGTGCTCCTCTCTGCTTCTCCAAACTGACGTCAACAGCCATCTACTGTGGCTAATACCCTGACTATGGATAAGTACCTCATATGACCCCACTTCAAACAATTGAACTATCACATTAACATATTGACCACTGACCAGATCCCTGCCTTTCTAATGAGTTCTACAAATTGTACAATATATTATATAGGAATTGGGTTTGAATTAATAGGGTCAGATTACTTTAACACACTGAAATTTACCCACAAAGAAAATATGCCTGGGTCCAATGAACAGCAGTTATTCTTTCTTTACCATGGGGATAAAAATCTGGGAAATATTTCCATGTTAAATGAGGCATTAAAAGGCGCAGAGCTCTTTAGTGATCTGACATTTAAGGTGTAATGAAGATTTATGAGTTTTACAGATATGGGACTAAAAAGTAACCACAGTGAAAATTATCTATAAGAGAATGACTTACCAATCTTGCTGATTAGCTCAGTTAGTGTAATAGAATAGGCCTTTAACTGGAGCTTGGCTGCCTCCATGTCTTCCTTTACTTTGGTCAGAGACACCTCCGGCTGGAAATAAGAGGACATACTCTAGAAACAGTCTTTAAAGCAGCATGCAGGGAGCACAGATCAATATGCATAGATTCTGCTGTTCAAACGTGTATATGTCTTTGTTAGGGCACCTCTGAGGTGATCTGGGAGTTTGCTGTGTCAGTTAGCGTCTCCTGCTCAGTCAGTTGTTGTAAAGCAGAGTCTATATGGGACCTGAGGTGAGCAGATGCTGTTCTGGCATGTTTGGCCTGAGTCAGAACGGCTTTGGATTCCTGTAAATAAAGAAAGGAGAAAAATAGAACTCAAGAAAGACAAAAGGCAAGATATTTTGATTATTCACAGAACAAGACTGAGGGCCTTATTTAGACCAACTATAATGCATAGTCTGGAGTGTATGGCGCAAATGCATTTAGAGCAGTGCTTCTCAATCCTGTCCTCAGCCCCCTGCCCTGCATGTTTTAGGTGTTTCCTGCTCCAACACACCTGATTCAAATGATCAGCTCATCATCAAGCCTCCACAGAAGCCTGATAATGACCTGATCATTTGAATCAGATGTGTTGTAGCAGGGAAACATCTAAAACATGCAGGGCAGGGGGGCCTGAGGACCAGGATTGAGAAACACTGATTTAGAGTGTGTCCAGCAAATTAAAAAATCAGTCAGAGTGTCATCCCTCATTCCCAGGTGCCAGGTGCGCATTCCTCAGGCGCATTGCTTTTTAAATGATGGATTTGGCAAATTGGAGAAGCAAACAGGGATGCTGAAATGACCCACAAGTGGTGGTGCAGGCATTCATAAAAATTAATATTCTGATTAATAGCAGATGAGGCTGAAACGTCTCCCTATTGAGAGAGACATTGTGCACATTTACACACAAGGCACAGCAGCATAACTTATTTATGTGCATATGTAAACATTTAAAATGACTGAAAGGAGCCTATTAATCAGATATTAATCAGAATGTTATTCTTTATGATCCATGCATTAAATGCAGTGCCCTAGTGCCAAACCACTGACTGCAATGTGCCAACAATGTGCCTGACCACACCTTCTTTGAAGATGGGCTACTTGCACAACGTGGGCACTGGGCAAGACAATGACAACTGTGTTGGTTGGAAACTAGAAATGAAAGTTGCACTTCTTTGTCTATAGTTGACAATTCTTTTAGGCTGTACTTGAACTAAATGCAAACATCACATGTTCATGTGCCAAAATTTGCTAATTGGCACTAAACACAAAGAATACCTGAAGCTGATAGGAATTTCATTAGTTTAACAGATATTTGCTTATAAAGGAAAATATTGAATAAATTATCAATTTGGCCTGATGATGGCGCTAGATTAAAATTTAAGGGATCACTACAGATGTTACAATTCATCTTGAGAGGGAACATGAGTGTCTGTACCTGATTTTGTGCCAATCTATCTAATAGTTCCTCAGAGATTTCACAAAAACCCTCAAAAATACCAACCTGGTTCAGTCTTCACCAAAGTGGTGGGCTGACTGCTCACATACCTTTACCACAGCATGTGCTGTTTGTTCCAATTCTTTTGTGGCGTTGCTGAAGAGGCTGGAGTTTTCCAGAGCTGGTTTTAGCGTCTTCTCATCTGTGCGACCCTTTTCCTGACATCACCTAGAACCTTTTCCTCCAGGGGTCTTTCTTTCTTCATTGCAGCCTGTGTCTGGGCCTGCCGACGGGGCCACTCCCTCACCATGTCTGATGGAACGAGGGCAGGTATTAGGATCAAAGGCCTTGAATAGTTGAAAGTATTCTCCTATGAAATTTAAGCCATACAACTATCAAATGTAATGTAGAGAAAAAGACACCCAAAGGTATGATTTATTAAGACTTTAACATTACAAATAATAGCTAATATGCTTCATCAGGACTGTGAAGGAGTGATTTGAACAGATTTTATTGACAGTGATCAAGCAACCCACAAACTAGTGAAAAGAGCTCAGACAAAAACACAAATACAGAATCTCTCATATGCATGAAACCAAAACTGTTCTAACTTTTGGAGACATTTTAGTGTTCATATAAAACTCAATAATTCATAAAGATGATTAAGGAAATAGGTTTTCATGGCCTTTAAGATGAAATTTTTTATTCCCTTGATTAAGAAAATGACTTTCCAGGGGCCTTTAAAATGGATTACAGGTTGTATTGAATTAAAGAAAAGCTTTTTCTGTGCTACTTTCCTCTGTCAATGAAAGTCTGAGGAGACAAAATCAGTGAAAATTCAGCCAACTTTTCATTCATGTAAGAATTCTCCACACATTCCTCCTCATTATAAACTTCACATAAGTTGTTGCTGCGTTCAGTATATGCCAAGTAGGTCAAAACATTACAGTGGTGATGACACGTTCATTATAGTAATACTTGAGTCTGTAGCTCTTATGTTTGTTTTCAGAGTCAGCACTTGACATTTCAGTTTGATTATAATATTTCAGTTCAACAAAAGTCAGTGAAAACAGAAAAAAAAATTAGAAACAATTTAGAGAGAAAGAGACTTACTTCCTAGTTCTCTGTGCAGGGAGATGGCTTCTGATTCCACTTTTTTCCCTGACACCACTGATGACAAAGCTATGACCTTTGCCCCTTGAGCGCGAGCTTGCAGCTTGAGAAAGAGACACGGATGAAACATGAGCTCAGAGAGTGTCAAATTTATTCAAAGCATAAACATTATGAATCGAATGCTTTAAATGTTGTGTAAACTGGTAGGAGGACAACAAATGTCCTTAAGTGAGTGTGACAGCCATGTTAGAGCTGTGATCTATACTGGGTGACAGCCAAGCTTTAAGCTAAATGCTAACATGCACACAATGTTAATGCTAGCACTCTGGGATGGGTTGCACCAACTGGGCTTTACTAAGCCTGGTCCTAACTGCAAAGTTGGTCTTTAGAATGGACTTTTTGTCAAAACTTAAGCCTAGTCTTACCTAAACCCAGCCTTAGTGATGTGCATCCATGTGAATGTCCATGCTATTATGGCTATTACCTAGCAGTATGCACTGCTGGGATACATTGTTAATAGTTTCCCGCTGTCTTGCTGATTTATAGTTATTCATCATTTCTAATTTGTAGCAAAGCTTATTGATGATTGAAGATAAAGAAAAGAAAACTTTATTGACGCTGAGATAAGAAAATTAACGAGCTGTGCATTGACTGCCAAGCAGGCCAGTGTACAGGCCACAAATTATTTTTGAGACACGGGCAGCCTTAATTTAGACAATGAAGTACGGAAATAGTCCTGAAAGACCTGAACAAGGCAAAGAATTGGCCTAGATTTTGACTTTCTGTCTGACCCTGACTAGGTGTAAAGTTTATGCATGATCTCAGCAAGAAAAAGGCTTAAACCCAGATGTTCCAGCCTGTGTAACTATTGGGTCGAACTTAAAACACCTATTTAAGACCATCTTTGTTTAAGACCAGGTGGAAACCCTGTTGCTGCAACTGGCCTCTGATGTCAGGTATAATGTTTACCATGTTTGCTATCTTAATTTTGTGTGTTAGCATGCTAGCATTCACTGAGCCTGATAGGAATCCATTAGTTTTGCAGGTATTTGGTGCTAGATGTAAAGTTACCGGATCACAAAGCCCCACCACACCTTATTTTTGCAGAACTTTGATCAACTTTCTCCTGTTTCCTGTATGCAATAATTTTTTTCCGAGGATGGCAAATGAATTACCCAGCCGGGTAAACAGACTGCTCGCATGGCTAATAAAAAACTTTATGTTAAGCATTGAAACAGAATATTCAATAAACATTCAGAATTTGTAGACATAAAGCCACATGCTGCAGTAAATGTAGTCACCTCACTGATGCCATCCACCATCTCCAGTTTCTTATTGACAGTCTGTTTTACAAGCTTCATCTCCTCTCCGATCTTACTGATGAGATTGTCTTTGGTCTGAATTTGCCGGTCTAGCTCCTCTGTCTTTTTCAGCAGGTCCTCGCCCCACTAAACAGGAAGCAGAAACACACAAGTTTGATTCTTTCATTAGCCTATTTCTGTGTCATTTTACAGTGTTTTGTCTGCTCAGGGATGCTGCAGTGGTTAATCACCCTCCTCTGGAACAACATGTTCCCCCATGAGCAGCAAATCCTGCCAGCATCCTCTTCCCTGTACCTACTCAGTGTCCCCCTCTGCTTGCCAAATGTTAAATTAAGAAAAAAAATTAGGTGGAGTTAACTGCCCACTCCTCAAAAAAACCAAAATGCTCTATGTGAGCCTAGTTAAATGAGCCATAATGGTTTCTTATATATGTGCAGCTATCAAACCAGCAATAACTAGAACAGATGATTCACTCATGGCTCTATAATGTAACATAATAAAGCTTCAAATTCCATTTGTAGCCCGCAGGTGCTGTCCAAACTGACCTCTGTAGTGAAGTTGGATGGATGTGTTTGGTTGAGCTGTGTTTGGCCGGGCTCTGGTGATGGGCTGGCATCTGTCAGAGCCAGCTGATGTAAGGATGATGTGATGTTACCCAGGGCAAGCTTTAAACCAGCAGCTTCCTCCTCCAGGGCCAGCTGTTTGGCTACAGTCTCATTCACCTGTGCTGTCAGGTTTTCTTTCTGCTGCTGCATCTGTGTGATTCTGAGACCAAAGAAAGAAAGAAAGAAAGAAAGAAAGAATGAAGAGCAGAGAAAACATAGTGAAATATAATGTGTATAATGTAGGGGCGTGCAGACTGCCATTACACTTTCATAACCATGTCATGACACCTGTTGCGAACATAAAGGAATCTTTATGAATGGTTATGGCTGTTGTCTTAAGTGTCATTCGGTCAACTGTGTCATTTTCACGCAAAGTTGGCATTGTTTTAGATGCCTTTGGCAACTTGACATTAATCAAGCCAATAATGTCTCTGTCATGACAACTTGACATTATCAAACTAAAATACACTGTTTAGCTTTATGTTTTAAAGTTATTATACTGCCATAGCTGGTTGGTTTTGACACAGGCTGTTATAAGACCATTCTAAGTGTCATGGATATTTTGTTTGACCTCAAGTAAAGTGGTACTTGGACTTGCAGTCCAGCCACAGTAAGCTTTCTAGCTTACCCTTGTCATAAAGACGTTATTAAATGCGATAAGGCCAGTTTGACGACAGAGTACGTTACCAAAGTGATTTAGCTTACAGAATTAACTGATTGCCTTATAGTGGTTAGCTTGTTTACTTGTTGTGAAAGTAGGCTAACTGCCATCTTCTGTTATCTGTAGCTGGTGGTTGCTTGTTAGCTTGTTAGCCATGGACTTAGCCACCTAATTACAGTAGCTGACTCAGCCCCAGGGTGCCAGGGGCCAAATCCAGCAAGAAACCACCTTGGTACTGTTTTCCCTGTCGTGAAACTGGCCACTGTTGGTTGCGCATGCGCAGGAGGAAGCGAGATGTGTCACTCAGTCGCTTCCATCATCAGCTCTAGAAAAAACAATGTGTTTATTTAAGAATGTTATTGATTGACAAAGCAAAACAAAACAAAACAAAAACACCCAGAAGACATAACAACTTGATTGGCTTGATTAATGTTAACTTTACATTAAAAATGACTGAATGACACTTAATGACAACAGTCATATACATTCATAAAACTCCACGGCTAATTGAGCCAACTAGCTAACCCACCTACAGATAACAGCAGACAGCAGTTAGCCTACTTTAGCAACAAGTAAACAAGCTAACTGCTATCTGTTCATCAGGTAGCTCTGTAAGCTAAATCACCTCGGTACTGTACTCTGTAGTCAAACTGGTCTTATAACATTTAATTACATCTTTATGACTAGTCCAAAATGTACCACTTCACTTGAGGTCAAAGAAAACATTCATAACAATCTCATGATAGCTAGACTAATAATGTCAAGTTGCCATGACAAAGACATTATTGGCTTGATATATGTCAAGTTGTCACAATAAAAACATCTCAAACAATGCCAACCTTGCATTAAAAATTACATAATTAACCAAAGGGCACTTAATGGCAACAGTCAGAAAGCTTTATAAAGACTCCTTCATGTTCATAACAGGTGTCATGACATGTTATGGCAGTGTCTTATTTACATCCCTCTGAATAAAGAGTAAGCCTGTATTCGATTCATTAGTGTTAAGATAATGAAGAGACATACTACAGTAAATTGCAGACTCATTAGGGCCTCACATACAGAAAAATTCACATCAGTGAATCACATCAGTTAAGCACACCAGTCAATTATCTATGTAAAGTAAGATTATTTAAAGAGGATCATGCTGTGCCATATTGAAATCAGTATAAATCTCGAGTCAATGCAGCTTGTTATAAACGAGTAAAGAGAAGGCAACATTGTACAAAAAAAAAAGTGTGATGAATTCATGAGAGGTGTTAGGCAGCGCAGTGGATGTTAAAGTGCCGTTTTTATCACCTCCACAGCTGTAATGATATCCAATCTGTTTTGCCTCAGCAGAGCAGAAACACAAGAATCACAGTGTGCGTGTCACTCCTGTGTTTTTCTTGCTAAAAATAATTTTCTTTCACAATAATTAATTTCACACGTTTGGAGGTTGTTGTTAGTGCCTTTCAGAGCAGCCCATATGGCAAAGGTTTTGTTAACTTACGACTAGGTTCAGCTCATGGAAAGATTGCTCACAAGGTTAAAGGGACAGTTCACCCCAAAATCAAAAATACATCTTTTCCCCCTGGCCTATACTGCTATTTATCCATCTAGATTTTTTTTTGGTATGAGTGCCATTTAGTCCCATTATACTGAAGAGAAGGCAGGCATCTCTACAACCAATATCTCCAAAACTGTGGATAGCGCTATAGGCAAGGGCAAAAATATGTATTTTTGATTTTGGGGTGAACTGTCCCTTTAAAAGGAACCAAAACAATTGTGTGTGGGAGATGGGATCTGAACTGCCAGCAACAGAAGAAGCTCTCACATCCTTTATCCATCACAAGTAAAAGGAGTATTATGAGAAAAATGTAAGTACTCATTCTGCAAAACGATGCCCTGTGACTGATATATTATTTTATATTGCATATTTACATTGTTAAGACTGATGCATCAATGCATAAGTAATATTTTACAGGTGCAGAGGGTCAAGGTGGAGCTAGATTTACTTATACAGTTAGGTAGTTTAGTCCAGCGGTTCCCAACCTAGGCATCCAGCCCCCATAAATGGTCCCAAGATAAATTTGGAAGGTTATAAGATAATTGATGAGGTGGGGAAGAAGAAAAAACTCTTGTGCTACACAAATGAATATAAATTCTATGGTCATTTCTCAAACTTTTTGCATTTTTCCCTCAGAGACCCTTTCTGAGGTGTGTTGGTAAAATCATACATTTTTGCTAACTCAGACCTCTGAAACATGACAAGGAGCTTCAACTACACACTGCTTCTTTGTAAGCCAAAAAGGTTGGGAACCACTGGTTTAATCTTTAACAGGTAATTTAACACACCATGAAAATCGTGTCTTTGCTGATCTCCAGTGGTTTTAATTTTCACCTTTTTGCAGTGATGTACAGGCGTACTGGAGAACCCAGTGAAATTACTGTCACGTGTGGTTAGATGCAGCAGAGCACACTTTTGAACCATCCTCATCAGTGACAGTCAGGACACTCTAACCCGAGAACGTCTTGATTGTCATTTCAGCACCACTATTAACAGGCTGGAGCAGCCAAACATCCTGCCTGAGCAGTGCAGCAGTGTGTTATCTAGAGATGTGGTTTGTCTCAGTAAAAATAGACTGTGAAAATGATCTGTTGATAGTCACATTACACCTACACTACAGTTTCAGTGTCTGTATCAGGGGTCTCAAGCTCAAATTGGTATGTATAGCAAGTACTGTCTGTGCTTTTGTCTGAGTATTTTGGCGAGAACTCTAGCTTTGTAGCATAATTGATCATAAATATCACTTCATAACTTGCTAATCTGCTCTGCAACTGTGTTTGCTAACGGAGACATATTGTTGAACACGCTATTCTTTTCTGGACCTAGAATATCAACAAATTGCAACATGCAGTCCTTCAGAAATGTGGCCGTTTGACATGAAAACAGAAAAAAGGCAGTATGTTTCTGGTCTCTTTCTCTGGGGTTAGGTTAGCAAAACTCACGTGACTGATTTCTGCTTACAACTTTTTTTTCTACTCTTCACAACTTTTCTTCAAACTCAATATAGAAAGTTTGGGCTGGCAGTAGCAGCAACGCAGCAGCAACACTGCCTGTGTGGTTACCACGCATGCGCAAGCCACAGCTGTTCAGGGAGGTAGCCATCACGCACAGGTAGAGGTAGTCTGTGTGTCATGGGCGTGATACTGGGTGTGGTCAGAGGTGCAACAGGCTTGAAACTTTCAACAAGTCAGTTAGCGGTTGATTCCACCAAGCATGGCACACCTGCACCACGGTTCTGATCCATCCTCCACACGGCTGCAGCACTCACCAGCAGCATTTCAGAAGCATTTCAGCAGTGGAGCATTTAGCCTGCCTAATTATGTTGACTTGCTCAGATTTTGTCCTCTTTCCTTGCTCTTTGTGCTTCTACCACAGATAAGCAGGCCATTGGGTAAATAGTTGCTTTCCTGTCTGTCTTTATGACCATGAGTCTGCATAGGGTATTTTATTTAGAAAATTAACCGTCTTTTCCCTGCCTTTTCTGTGTCCGACTTCCTCCCCTTTGATCTACTTTGTGCTAATTGGTGCTGCATCTGTCAAAAATAGACTCTGCGCGTATTTGAAGGGGCGGAGGAAAGCCGCTTCTGGGAGCAGCTGTAACGCGACGCAACCACGCCTGGTGAAATTTAGCCGTTACTCTTTAACAGTTAGCTCCTACTGAGTACAAACATAGAGGTTCACTGTTAGTACAAAAGTGTTCAAACAAATGAGCAAAAGGTTCTGATGGGAACAGTCTCTACTACTGTTCATGAATACTGGTCTTATCTAAGGCTTTGTAATATGTTACAAAGGAGCTGATTGTGGATTGTAGAAGACACAACACAAACACACACCCATCTACACTCATTGATCTGTTGTTGAGAGAGTTGAGAGTTTTAAAGTCCACATAAACCCAGATTCATCACGGTTCTTTCACATCTCTTCTCTTGTCAAAATATCTCACCAATGCCCCCACTTTCTGATGAGGCTGAGGAAAAGCAAGCTGCAACCTCAGATCCTGACTCAAGAGAGCATACTGACTAGCTGTGTCACAGTCTGGCAGGACAGCATTAGACATTAGTTAGACTTTCCATGTCTATGAGTGCGCAAAGGTCGGCTAGGGTCCATGTGACATAAATTTCGTCATCAGATCGTGTATGTGCAGACATCCGCATACCCCCAATTTGCTGTGACCCTGCTGCTTCTCCATGCAGCTACTAAAGACACCAATCTACTACGCATGAGTGGAACACATCCTCCAAGCCTTCTCCAGACAGTAGTATAAACAGAACCAATAGGCGTCCATTGTGTCCGCAGATGTCCATGTATGTGTCTGTTCGGGGCTATAATAGAGTCCTTTACTGTGGCTGACCGCAAGACTCTCCAGCGGCTGGTGAAAATAGCCCAGCATATCACTGCAACTGCGCTGCCATCCGTACAGGATGTCTTTGACAAGAGATGTCTGAGGAGAGCCTGTCACCGGGGACCCATCACACCTCAGCCACCACCTGTTTGACCCCCCTGCCATCTGGTAGGAGATACCGGACCACAGAAGCACAGACCAGCAAACAGTTTCTTTCTGTAATTGTCTTATCTGTAAAGTTAGTGACCCTCACTGCCAATCCCTACTAAATTTGACTGTGGACACGGGTTGTGCAATAATGGGAACTTTTCATGGCACTGTGCAAAACTTTCCATGACGACGGAGTGACCAGATGAGAATTAGTGAAATTCGGGACGCGGGAGTTGGGGGTTTAAGTGTTATGTAAGAAAGATTAAAGAATAATTTAGAGTAACATCAGACTCTAATTCTGATAATTAGTTATTAATATTATGAAGTTCAGTAACAGATTCTGAGGATGAAATGAAGCACAGGCTGTTTACAAGACGCATAAACCATTACACAAAGCTGACAGGTGCCGTACACTCACTTTAAACGTCTTTTCAGCAGATAAGATTGTCATTAAGCTGTAGGAGCTTACAAACACATTTTTTAGACATTTGTTGTTGTTTTTTATCACAAATTCCTCCTGCAATGCTGGCTGCACTCTCTGCCATCTGCTTCAAAACAGGTCGAATGACATCAACAGTCTGCTGTTTATGATCCTAATCAGTCTAATCAGTGCAATAGACGAGTGAAAACACATCAACAAATACCAAGAGATTTTACAAAAACAAACAGGGCATTTTTAATAACTGAGAGCAGGAATTATAGCCTACATAAGTGATTCGATACGACATACTGACAGTTTTTCGTATTATCTATTACTATAGGCTAACAGTTAATTTTCAGTACAAAGAGGACAGGATTTGGGACAACTACTCAAAATTCAGGACAGTTCTTAATTTTTCAGGACGTCTACCAATGAAGACTGCAAGTCATCACTGGTAGACGTCCTGAAAAATTTTACTTACATTTTGTGACTATTTTCTAATCTTATTTTTATCTACTTATTTTGTTTGTTTTTTTTATGTTTAAAATTGTCTAAAAGGTGTGTGTCTGCACTTTTGTTACTATTTTTATGTTGCACCAGAAAGACTGGCAATCAAGAGTGTTGTTTTGTTTTTATGGACTGTTATAATGACAATAAATTGAAATGAACTGAATCTATTTAGAATTTTGTCATCCTGATTGTCCGTACTGTGGGGCATTCTTCCTAATCTGAATAAGAGTCTGCAAGGAATAATCGATTATTAATCAACTAATATTTTAACTGCCAACCATGTTGATGAATGATCAATCATTTTGAGTCTTTTTTTCAATCAAAAATTTCCAAATTCTCTGATTTCAGCCTCTCAAATGTGAATATTTTCTGGTTTCTTTACTCCTCTGTGACAGTAAACTGAATATTTTTTGAATTGTGGACAAAAAAAAACCCAAAACACTTTGTTCTTTGGAAAACACTTGATAATGAAAATAATCATTAGTCACAGCCCTAATCTGAACTGTGGGTCTGAGAATCAAGGATGTCATATGCTGTACAGTTTGTTAAGCCCCTTTGTAATATTGGCCTATATAATTAAATTTTACTTGACAGGCCTATCGATAGTGACAGGTTGAACACTTTTGTCATCTTTCTGATTGGAAAACTGCCCTGCCAATTAAATGCATCAAATCTGCTTACCAACACATGGGGATAATATGTATGGGAAATGCAATTTTATGCCTCCCATCTGTGCTTAAACTGTTCAATTCACACCCTATAAAGTGACACACACACACAGACACACACACTACTGGTACAGCAGTGCTCCAACAGATTAACAGAACTCTCCTGAACCGAGCTGACTACAGTTAGAAGGGGGTAATCAATTTTGAGTTGCTCGCTTCTTGCTCTCATCATGGCCACCGGAGGGCTTTTTGCATCATTCTGTCTAGCATTCAGGATAATCCTCAGAGCAATCACACGCTAGGAGATGCAGTCGAGCGTGCGGCAAATCCAAGAAAGCAATAGGCTTACAGTGGAGAGAAGCTGTCCCCCTGTGGCTAAATGTCTTACTCCTAAACTCCAATGTGCTTTAACAGGCCTCTGAGAAGAAGAGGACCTTGAGCTGTAATACAGGATAGGTGCACTTTGTTAGAAATATACTGCAAACGCGCAATAATCCTGGGAGTCATGCAGCTTGTTGGGATTTTGCAACACAAGATGCTTTATGTGAATGGGAAGACATTTTTTTTCTGCTTTTTGTCTGCGTGGGTGTGTGTTTGGATTGGCTTTTGTTGCTCACCGCTCCGTTAGGTTCCTGATGTACTCCTCTGTGGAGTTGTCCTGCAGTAGATCCATCAGCAAGCCGAAGGTCTGCTTTGAGGCTTTTACCGCCCTGCTGGCCACGGCCTCGATGTGGTCTGCCGTTTCTCTATGGCTACGAGGGAGGGAGGAAAAAAAAGGAAGACAAAGTGAACGTAGGGGGGAAAAGGAGAAAGTGAGTAACATAGAATAACAGACCATTACAACTGCCTGAGGAGAGATGAAATGGATTTCAGCATCGATGCCTTCCTCTTCGCTGGCTCTCCCAGTCCAGATTTCTGTAACTAGCACATAATGGCGCTGCATACTCTGAGCAGCCGAGGGCATCGATTCACAGAGGCCCTAACAACAATGTAAGTGACAGGCTAGAAAGTAGGAAGTGAGGAGAGATGAACTTCCACAGATTACCACTGTGGTCAGTTCTTATAATTGGCCACTAAACCTCCATTGACCTGACTTACCTTTTCATCAGCACCTGTGAGTCATTGACCATGATGTTCCATTTGTTAGGTCCTGACACCACCTCAAAAGGAATGATCTATAAAAAGATAGAGAGGGAAAGCAGGTCTGAGGCATGATAAAAAAGTGTAGGATTGGCCTTGAAAAGACCTGAAACTGTTTTGACATGTTTAATTAAATCATGTCAACTGAAGATTCCACCTCATAATTGTGGGACTTTTCACACTTAGGCTGGCTGGAGAGTTTTTTTTTTTAGACCCAGCGCCGTTTCCTCTAAGAACATTGGATTGGTGTGAAAGCTGTTATGAAAAAAAATCTTGGTGCAGGTTATTCACCTGCCTCAAGTAAGCATTTCCATTTTATACAGCTTAATACTTTTAGTCCACTACATCTCAGAGGCAAATATTGTACCTTTTTACTCCACTACATTTTGTTACTAGTTACTTTTCAGTCACAGGTGCTGACTTCCTTCCTCACACTAGTAAAGTCACCATGGGCTTTGGAAAACGCCATTTTCTGACATTTTATGGACCAAACAACTAATCTATCAGTGAATAAAATGAAGGCTAGCAGGAAACACACTGTTACCTTGAATAATTACAGATTTATTTGTGTTTGAAACATTTGGGATAATCTAAGTATACGTCTCAACAAAATATACAACACCTAGCAGGTCTAACATTTTTTCTGTTGCAGAAATGTTACACATTACCGCTTTGAGAAAATTCTCTTACTTCTAAAGGTAAAAAACTCTTGGAAAATGCATTGTGACAAAGCTGAAAACAATTGTTTTTATTTTACGTAACATATCATATCATGATCTTGTCATGATGCATGGATGCAGCAGTAATATTAATCCAAAAACATCACGTATAATTGAATGTTTCTTAGCTCCGCCCATTTTGCCCTGTGCCCCGCTAACAGTTGAGTAAGCTTCATACCTCAATTAACTTTCCACTTTCCTGTAAAATTAAAGGAGCAATGTGTAAGACACTGTTATTGGAGCAAAAGGTGAAATGGAGCAGGAATGGTCAGTAGTAAATCAGTGACTTCCGGATTACAAGCAGTTGTCCTGAATCTCAAATCCTGTTGTTTTTGTCCTGAAAATCAACTGTTACAGTAATAGATAATATGAACAACATATGACTTCATGAAAATATTCAGATACAATCAGTTATGTTGGCTATAATTAATGCTTTTAGTTGTTACAAAATGTCCGTTTCGTTTTTGTAAGAGCATTATTGATGTGTTTTCACATTGCCTCTCATTAGACTGTTGTAAATAATAGATTGGTGATGTTATTCGATCTGTTTTTAACCAGATGGTGGAGAGTGCAGTCGCCACAGCAGGAAGAATTTATGTTTGTAAGCTCTTACAGCTTAATGACAATCTTAGCACCTGAAAATGACTGAACATACCTGCTGCGTAATGGTAAATGCTTTATATCATCCTCAGAATCTGTAGCTCCATGATATTAATAACAAATGTTACTCTAAATTATCCTATTTTAACCCCTCTGACATGACACATGCACCCCCAACTCCCTGTCCCGAACTTCACCCATTCTCATTTGGTCACGGTCAAGGATCTGAATACTTTTTCCACCGCTGGCTTTAATTTAGCAAATAATGAAACTCCTCTAATGAACCTCTACACTTAAGTATATGTATTAAAAAAGGGTTTAAAGCAGAGGCATATGGGGAAAAAACCTCCATCAAAATAAATCCCCTGAAGTTTTGCCCTGATAAATGCAGTGTGTATACAGTCAAACGCAGACTCCTTCCCCAAGTGACATTTAATTTGAGAAAATGCAAATAAAAATGGGAAAACTGAATCAACAATTGACAATGCAGCATTTTTTCTCCTTCATTTTTTTTTGGGGGGGGGGGGGGCTGCTCTGCTTATTAATATGAAATTAAATTGCTGCTGCTGCTTCAGGCTTACCCGAGCGATAAGGTTTCTGCGGAGGTACAGCGTGTCTGCGCGCACACACACAGACACACAATCAGAAATAGAGAGCTATATATTGGCAAAACTAGCTCTCTCATCTCCCAGAACCTGAATAACACGGCAGCAGTATCCATAATAGATTCCTGCAAGCGCCATGGAGAGACAGTGAAAAGCCTCGCGGTGGGTGAAGAACAAGTTGTTAATTTTAGCGTCCATCAAACATTCGTTGGATTTTCCTTAGGAGGCACGAATCTGCCTCTCAGGGAGAGGAGGGTGGCGGAAGGGTAAGAGAGGTGGGGGGAGTAAGAAATATTGTTTTGCTTTGGGGGATCTTTATGGATCTATACAGAGGAGCTGCACCAAGAGTAGTAAACTGCTGCATCCAGGAAGGACAACAAATCAATTGCTTTACATACACTACACTCTTAGAAATGAAGGTGCTAACCAGAACCATAAAGGGTTCTTCCCCATCTGTGACAGGGTTCACTTATGACCCCCTCTGAGAGGTTCTACAGAGAATCGTTCTATGGTGTAACGGCTTCAAAGAGAACCCACTGTTGGGGTTCTTTCCACAACAATTCCACTTTCTAACAGTGCTACCAAGAGCTCATCCAGGGGGGTCTACTGAGAACCTTTTTATATTTCAATCGGCTGAACCCAGCCACAGGGTTTTACTGAGAGTTTTTAAGATTCCAAGAGTTTTATCTAGAACCAACCAAGGGGGTTCTATTGAGAACGTTTTTAGACTCCAGGGGTTTATTGAGAACATACCCTATGGATTTTATTGGGAAACTTTTGTTGGGAACCACCATGGCCATCACCATGTTCTACTGAGATCCTTTTCAAATTGGAAGGGTTTCGTCTAGGACTCACCAAGGGGGTTCTATAGGGAGCCTTTTTAGACTCCAAGGTTTTATTGAGAACACAACCTGGGGATTTCACTTGGAACCTTTTTATACTCCAAGGGTTTTTATTTAAAACCCATCAAGGGGGTTCTACTGTGAATCTTTTTAGCTTACAAATGTTTTTTATCCAGAAGACTCTCAGGTGGTTCTACAGAGAACCTTTTTAGAAGCCAAGTGTTTTATTTAAAACAGAGTTCTACAGAGAACCCTTTTAGATTCCAAGGGTTTTATCTAGAACCCACCGAGGGGGGTTCTACAGGGAGTGCTTTTCTATTCCAAGGGTTTTATCTAGAACCCACCATGGCGGTTCTACCAAGATCCTTTTCAGATTGGAAGGTTTTTGTATAGAACTCACCAAGGGGGTTCTGTAGGGAACCTTTTTAGATTCCAAGGGTTTCATCTTAATGCTCACAGGAGGTTCTACCGGGAACCTTTTCATATACCAAAGGTTTTATCTGGGATTTCAACAATCCTTGAAGAACTCC
The DNA here is from genome assembly GCA_034769285.1 of Lutjanus argentimaculatus. Classification (NCBI taxonomy): domain Eukaryota; kingdom Metazoa; phylum Chordata; class Actinopteri; order Lutjaniformes; family Lutjanidae; genus Lutjanus; species Lutjanus argentimaculatus. The sequence continues at coordinate 30,855,805 of JAWZSL010000005.1, read as the reverse complement.
TTCTTCTAAAAAGGGTTCTTTGGGTGAAATGGGTTCTTAATGCAACCCTTAGTCTTAAAAAGACAAACCCTTTCTCCAAAAAAAAAAAAAAAAAAAAAAAAAATTTTTTTTTTCAGAAGAAAATGGTTCTAGGTAGAACCTCAGCCCTTCAGGAACCCTTATTTCTAAAAGTGTATCATCTTTCTCGTGGACGGCTCCATTATATTGTGATCATGTCACACAGTGAAATACCTGTGATATATGCAAACAATGTGGAACATTAACACCATGTTGGGGCTGAGATATGTTTGATTCTCCTACCATGATGTCCAGGTCCACTGTTGCCTGCTTTAGCTGCGTCTGAGATGCTCTGATCATGGAAATCGTCTGTGTGAAGGTTTGACACACACCCCTGCTCCCTTCATCCTTCCTGCTCTCCTTCCTCTCTTCCTCTGTCATGCTGATGCTGCAGTTCAAAGCAGATGTAATGCCATGCAGCTGGGCTAAGAGTCTGCCGGTGGAAGCTTCCAGCAAGGAAAATTGTTTTATGAAGGCCTCCCGTGCTTCTGAAAGAACAAAGAGCACAAAGCAAATAAAACCCCACAGTAAGTCCTTCACGGATTATTTCACCAAGAATATTACTCCTCCAACTCTTTGCAACTAGAACGCTGAATTTTAACACATTTGCTCTCATTTACTGTGTGTGGATTCAGACTCTCATTCTTCTTCTCTGTTTGCAGTCAGATCCATTCGCAGTTCTGCCCTGATGTTAACACCCAAGTCGGTACCACTTTACAACAAGACTACCCTTATAAATAAACGGTTCATTATTAGGCTGTAAACACCTTATAAATGGTTAATTGGCAACACATTCGCTAAAAAGAGGAACAGTGACCTGTTGCTTGCCAAATAGTGAGCCCTCGTATCTCTGCACCATTTTACACTTTACAGGAAGGCTGAGTAAAGTTAATTAGTAACAAGCAGTAAGTGGATCTTGCCAAATAGTAAGACCACATCAGTGTGTAAAAACTGTGTTATAACATTTTTATTGTTTATTAATTGTTTGTTAATATTTTTTAACCATTTAGAAAGTGCTTCTAATTAATAACCAAGTTATAAGCCATTTATAAATCATCTATAATTTAGACTAAACTTTTGTTGTTACATTATTCAGCCTTCTACCTAATTTAATAGTTAATTATGGATTTATTAACAGTCAATTGTGCATGTATTACTATAACTATTAGTTAACTATGTATAATGTAGCTACTGTATCCGACGTGTGTAACAATGCTTATTAAGGTTAATAAATCCTTTATTATACACTTATTAGGCGATGCTCTTTCAAAAAATAATATTTTCAGGTTTGTGCCTTTATTGGACAGTGACAGGTGAAGCGAGACAGAGACAGGAGAGGGGAGAGACTAAGAGGGAATGTTCTGGGTCGGGCTCGAACATCATAAAGAATTTATTAACTTTAATAAGAATTGTTCACACTTTAGATCCGGTATCCTAACTTAGGTGTTGATAAATACATTAATAAGCATTAGTTAATAGGTAATGAGGCTCTTACAAGATACTTATTAACGTTAATATGGTTATACAAGTGTTAATAATAGCACAATAAACACATATATAGATTGTTTTTAAGAAATTCTCACACTCTGTACAAGAATGATTTGAACAAACAAACAAACAAACAAACAAACAAACTTCAGCCACTTCAAACTTAGTAAATGTTTGACAATAACATTAAAAGTAAGTTAGTTAAACTCAGTTAATGTGTTTATAATACTATTACAAACCATTATGAGAAATTCATAAGATTTCTTATTAACGTTCTTAAACAGTTTACAAACTGTCACCAAGTTTCCTTTAAAGCCCCAGTTGGTAAGTTGATGAAAGTGAAAGTAAACTCCGCGACTTGGTCGGAAATTTCAAGACAATACTCCATCAGGTCTCTTTATGAACCTCTGCCAAGAACCCCACACACACACAGACACACACAGGCACACACTGGCACACACAGACACACACACGTGCAGGCGCATGCACACAAAGTAGCCATAAACGCACCCACAGACGACGTACCGTTTCCATAGCAACCGGAGACTCCAAAACGATCTCACATCTCTCTCACCATGAAACACACTCTTGTGTGTGTCTGCGTGTGTGGAGGGAAGGAGGGGGGTTGACAGAGGTGAAAGAGGGAGCTGACGGTGTGTATCATCTTGAAATGTCCGACCAAGTCGCGGACTTTACTTTCACTTTGTCAGTTTACTACGACGTGTAGGAGCGGTGATTGGCTGCTCCTCCTGCTCCCTCTACCTGACTGGTGGAGAATCTTCGGTCGCGGTGGATTTCGGCAAATACGATTACAGGCTGTAGGTGGAGCCAGAGGAGTTGGATTTTGTCCTAAATTACCCATTTAATGTCCGACTATCAGAATATGGTGACAGTTCCAGCAAATATGACTGAATAATTGTTACCAACTGAAGCTTTAAGCGCTTATGAATGTCTCATCTAAGAATAAACATGTTGATTAGGCTATTATTAATCATGCATAGTCTCATTAACATATATTAATGTTAATAAGAGTTTTATAGGCCCTTGTTACCTCTTAATTAACACTTATTAAAAGCACTTTAATATAAAGTGTAAGTCTTAGTGGTACCCTTTTGCATTCTGTAGTTTTTCTTAGTCTAACTGTCTGTACAACCAGTCTGTAGCTGAGTACAATTATTATATTATGTCTGGATGTTTGCTGCTTGGGCGGCACGATGGCGCAGTGGTTAGCGCTGCTGCCGCACAGCAAGAAGGTCCTGGGTTCGAATCCCCGAGCCGGCAGGGCCTTTCTGTGTGGAGTTTGCATGTTCTCCTCGTGTCCGCGTGGGTTCTCTCCGGGTACTCCGGCTTCCTCCCACAGTCCAAAGACATGCAGCAGGTTAATTGGTGACTCTAAATTGCCCGTAGGTGTGAATGTGAGTGTGAGTGGTTGTTTGTCTCTATGTGTCAGCCCTGCGATGAACTGGCGACTTGTCCAGGGTGTACCCCGCCTCTCGCCCAAAGTCAGCTGGGATAGGCTCCAGCTCCCCGCGACCCTCACGGATAAGCGGTTACAGAAAATGGATGGATGGATGGATGTTTGCTGCTTCATTTTATGACACACGTTGCTTGTCTCTTTGTCTTTGCATCTTATAAAATAAGAGATAACAAGTGTGTGCATGTCCCAGTGTGTGCTGCTCTGTGCGCCTGCACAGAGAGCCTGTCGCTCCCACATACTCATTAAATTATTATTGGGCCACCCAATGTCTTAAAGTGCATGGCTGCTAACTGTGTGTGTATGTGTGTATAAGTATGTGGGTGTTGGGAAGGGGATTGTTAGACAACTGTTATCGTGATTGCAACTATAATCATAATAAACCAGGGATTAGAGAAGCACCGCCTGTCATATAAATAGGGATTAAGTTGGTCACACGGCGCCTTGTTCTATATTGTTATGATTTGTCTCCATTTGGCCTGTGCAGCTGAGCCTGTAAGCCCTTTCCCCCCCCAAAGATAATGAGGATATATCAGCATTGTGTTAAAGTAATTGGGAGAGGTTTGTATTGTTGCCTACTTCCTGATTTAATCGCTTTGTTGTGTTGTATCTGTAACAGTGTCACACTGAGGAGACGCAGACAGAGCAGCAGCCCATTTGCAGAATGCCGGGGGCGGTTTCATGTCAAATTTCTTAGCCATGCTTGCTGGTCTTGCATGTACTGATACGGCGTGTTATCGTCTCACAGCCAAAATGTGACACAATAGTTACAATGGCGCATAAAGCGGGCTTCACATTTCACAAAGCGGAAAGGCTGCCAAGTGTCTTCTAACATGACCACGTAGGAAACATTAAAAAGAGTGACAGGCCAAGTGGAATTATCTTGGCTTCTGGCTGCTGTTACCTTGGAAGGCCAGAAAATCCTCCAGAGCATTGGGCAGACTATCCTCCCTCTGGTGCTCATGCTCATAAAGCCTGGCCATGTGATACTTCAGCAGGTGGTGCTGCTTCCCAAATCTACCTCGGCAATCAAAGTGAGCCAAGAGCTTCTCCAAATCCTGCAGGCGAGTCCTCAGCTTTTCTGCCTGTAATAGCACCCAGATTTATCACTGACAGTGTCAATGAGAATACAGATTTTGCAAGACCAAAAAAAAAAAAAAGAAAAGAAATAGAAAAAAAGTTACCAAAAAGGCTGCGACAACAAATACCACAGCAAAATATCTATCCATCCGGATCTGTATTTATTTATTCAGACACAGGGATTGAGATAGGACTCTGATTCTTGGCGCACCACAACATCAAAATGTAGTATTTCAACAAAAGCAATGAATAAATGAATATCAACAACAGGATAAGGATAAAATACGGTTTTCATATCCGCATCCACTCACACTATTCTCTGCATAGCATGTGGCAAAAGAAAAGCATTTCAGGAGATAACTAGATTAGACTTCTTAGGAAATGGAAGTGCAGGTCTGAAAATGAAATGAAGGTGCTGTGATTGGCACCAATTTGTTGACCCTGGAAGTCAAATGGTCCAGACCTACAAAAAGAGCCTGTAATCTCGTCGTGATGGCACCGCTTTTTTAAAAGCAGGGAGCGTGTTAGACATGTTGCACATGTGTGACTGTCAGGAGTGCAGAAGTATGTTGTGTGTGTGGTTGTTACCTGTTATTGTCTTGTTGTTTTAGGGTTTTTGTTACTGCTGGTATTTGCTCAATAGTTAGTTTGCCTGCTCTTTGGAATTACATGACTGGATGCATGTATAAGATGAATTATTGATGTTTTCTGTTTGTAGTTAATAGAGAAAAGAGGATAAAATGGAAGTGAAGTGAAAAAGTGAAAAAAGGGAAAGATGGGAGAGCTTTATCATATCTCAAGGTTGTCAAAAAAAATCTATTTGTCTAAACTAGGGATGCTGAGTAAAACTTAAATAAATAAACACTTTTTGACTTGCATTCAATTGAATACAGTACAAAGACAAAATGTTCAAACTTAATTCTTAATTCTGAATTTGATGCCTGCAACATGTTTCAAAAAATTGATACAGGGGCAGCAAAAGACTGGGAAAGTTGCTGTGAAGTTAATGCTGAAAGGTACATAAAGCGTTTGGAGCAACATATGCTGCCATCCAGTCTTTTTCAGAGATGTTTCTGCTTATTTCAGAAACACAATGACAAGACAGGTGTGAGCACCTGATCATATATCATCATCATAACATCAAAATTAGTGTCCTCAGTTCACAAATGCTTACTCAGTGTTGTTTAAAAAAGGTGATATAACAGTGGTAAACATACACCCGTCCCAAGGCATCAAATTCATAATGCGCGTATGTTTTAAAAAAAAGTTTTAATTAGTTTATCAGTTTGAACTTTAAAATCACTTTCATTGATTTGAAAGGATTTGTAATCATGTTCAGTTTTATTTCGTTACAGATCACACTTTGGAAGGGTTTGAAAATAGATGAATTTAGTAAATCATTTGCAATTTCAGTTGTATATAATGGTAGACAAAGGGCTTAATTTTGGGGCACCTCTTTTTTTAAAAAACCAGGGAGCATTTTACACATGTTGCACATGTGTGATTATCAGGTAGCAGCAGAAATATCTGTGGTTGTTGACTGTATCAGTTGGCACCCAAAGTGTGAGCTCACATCTTCAGTCCAGTCATTATAACACAACATATGCTTTATAAAAAACACCATGCTCCTCTGCAGTGATTCATTCTTTGCTTCTGAACGAGCACCATATATCTCTCTCATTATTTGATCCCGTTCTTTCCGGTTTCTTTTTAATATCTTTCTTGATCATCGATCACACGTCTTGTCTTTTTCAACCTTCCTCTCTTTGTGCTTGTTAGTCTTTTTCCTTCCTGCGCGTAAGCCGGAGGAGAATGTGAGCGGAAAGATAGAGAGTGGGAGAGGCAGAAAAGGGAGAGCTGGGGGAGACTGAGGATAGTGAGAGTAATTGCAGGTGTTCAGAGCAGACAAGGCTCGGGATGTTTGCTGAATTGCTAACACCATGGAAATCACAGCATGCATTCACACAGGTACAAGTCGGTCCGGAGAGAACACAGAGCCACTTTAGCTGGAACAAGAATATGTACAAAGAAAAGACAGAACATGTCAGTGGTATTGGATTGGCCTCAGAAGCCAAATCCAGGGACGCGGCACCTTAGCATACAGACGTGGGCTGCAACAAATCTAAAGGGACAGAAAGAAGCAGCACAGGAGATCATTAGGGCAAATGTCTCTTTCTGTTTCACTGCACATCTACTGTTTACTTGCAATCTACAAATACAAAGGAGCCATATGGCTGTCATGAGGGTCTACAAAGGCGAGATGTGCTGGGGGGGGGCATGCTATTTCAAGAACAAATTGCAGCTCATAATAGCAAGAGCCAAGACACAATCAGTGTGCGAAGAATTTATATTTGACTATGTGCAGCTATATGTACAGCAAACACACATTAATAAATGTGCAAAGATTCCAAGCAGGGGCAGAAGTGCATTTACTTAACAACTAACTTGAATGTAGCATTTTGTAAAAATGCTGAACTTTTCTACCCATTACATCTCAGAGGGAATTAATGTGCTTTTAAACTAAATATATCTCCCGACTGCAGTTAATTGTGCCTTTGAATATCAAGACTTTACAAGTTAAATCTTTATTGCTGAAACTAATTAACTGATTAACAGAAACTCTTTAACTTCTCTTGACATGTTCAAAAATACTTTAAAATCTGTTTTGACACTTTCATTATTTGCTTTGATGATTCTTTTTAGCCTCTGATCCATGTATTTGTCATATTTGTTTCTTGTGTTTTCATGTGTTGTGATGCATACTTTTGGATCTGTTTTGACATGTTTTTGTGACATATGTTTTTGTATCTGGTTATTGTGTTTTGAAATGTTTTCTTTTTTGTGTGATGTATGTTTTGTTATCTGATTGTTGTTTGCCTGAACTTTTATATTAAACTTTTTTATTTTTTCTGCTCATTTTGACCCGTACACCCTAGCAGAATAGATGTTGTACCTCCATGGGACCTTTAAATAAAGGATGAATAAATAAAGTGAATTTAAAAAAATGTAGAATGATTTAATTATTGAAGTAATTTATTGTGAAGAAATACTACTAATAATAGGTTTTACCTTCTAAAATGTGGGGATTTGCTGCTTTTTTCTTGAATCATATCATTATAAATTGAATATCTGTGGGTTTTGAACCATTGGCTCTGCTAAGAGTATTTTATGACATTTAATAGGCTATATGTTTATTAGATTTTGAATCAACAACAAATACAATAAGTATAAATGCTGAAAATGTTTGGTAGGTGCAGCCCTGAAATATAGCATAAAATATAAGCTCAAAATATGATGCTTTCTATATTTTAATACTGCTCAGTACATGACATGACATTGACATAAAATAGTGGGATAAACACAGGTATTACTGGTGACACTAAGTCAGGTTCTGTTCCATTCAGGTCAAACAGAATAAGGGTGCTGCTATTGTGCATGTTGACTGAATGAACTGGACCATATTAGTGTCACTGGTAACACCTGTGTTTACCTTACTATTTTCTATCAGTATGGCTGCCATGAAAAAGTTCTATCATCACAGATCCTGCAGCTTCCCTCAGTGATACAGAGCTTTTTAGTCTTTTTCAGCTTATTGTTTTAGTTTCCCACGACTTTTTGTTTTGGTTCACTCTCACCACACTGGGTGTATCAGCCAGCTGTACTCAGCAAAAACACTCTAAAATACCTTGCTGTACACTATCTGCACAACACCAAAAAGCAGACAAAGTTAGCAAGTAGTTAGCAAAGTATTTTGCAGCTGAAAAGCCAGATATTTTCCTCAGAAAAGGCTGTTAGTCTTCACCACTGACTGTAAGTAAAGATGGAGGACGAGTCTTCACTTCTTCCCACCGTGCAAAATTGAAGCCAAAATATCCTGAATACGAGCCCTGACATCTTGGTGATGGTGACGTCATTTGTAGCCAGAGTCTGCACAGATGTGATCAAGACTGAAGCTGCGGTATCAAGGTCAACCCCCAGACACCTGGCCGAGTCTAATGGGAACAAAGCTCAGCTGTCAATGATGATGTGAAACCCTCTTTTATGGCATCGAGTAAATAATTAAAACCAAAGATTTCAGAAAAGTTAACACTTGAACATACATCTGCAAGATGAGAACTACTGAAAATGTCAGAAACTTTGGAAAAATCTTTGGAAAAATGTATTTGATGTGTGCTTTAATGTTTTCGTTTGTCCCCTCTGCTAACATGGAGGGGGCGGGGTTTATAACTTATACTGCAGCCAGCCACCAGGGGTGATCGAGATGTTTTGGCTTCACTTTTGGGGAGCTCTGATGTTGTAAATCTTCATGCCAACAGCTTCAAGAGAAATGTGACTCCTGGTAATTCCAAAGTCGTCGTATTTACATGTTGTGTCCTCTTAGCTGGCTTGCTAACATAAATCCTATTACAAATCATCATCTTAAAATTCTACACATGCTTAATACAGATGATGTGGTTGTTGAGTTTTTGGAGTTGTTTAAAGGCACCACTGACGAAGCTGAGCTGAGTAATTAAAGTAATATAATGAGTGATGTAATGTAATTATTTTTGCTGATGAGTGTTTAGTAAAGTAATGTAATTACTTGTTTAGTGTTTAAGTTTCTTGTCCACTGCTGGATGTGTGAGTAGGCAATAGTTTGTCATATCAACTGAACTGGTGACATTTCAGTGTTATGTCCAGCTTGTTTCATTTGCCCTTTCCCCAAAAAATCAGTAACCGCAGGCCGCTATTAAAATCATGTGTAGACTTTGAAAAATTCTATTTTGCTCCCCCAGATGGTGTTTCTCACATAAACACACACAAACAGTCACAAACCAACCATAAACTCACCTGCTTCTTGACAAGGCCATAGCAAACAGGGCATTCCTCACACTGGTGTGTGGCTCTGTTGTGGAAATAGTTCAACTCACATTTGTCACACTTATAACCCACGAAGCCCGGGCGACAGTGGCAGGTACCGTTACTGTGGCACTGCATGGAAATGGAGCCCATTGGGTCACAGTTGCAGGCTGTGGAAGGAGGGGACACAGGACAGCGGGACGGGACCACAGAGAAGACGAGGGAGCAGTGGGGGAGCAGAGGTAAACATTTGAAGAGTTAGAAACGCCTTCTTGTGGGATCTGTATTAGAAGATGTATTAGAGGATTAAAGGATGGTACATAGTGCAGTTGCGATGCCTGAAGTGAAGTCCTGTACCTCTGCAACCTCGTGACGAGAATCCAAAGAAGCCCACACGGCAAGAATCACACAGTCTCCCCTCCACTCCTGCACGACACACACACTGGCCTGTGATTGGATGACACGCAACCGACAACGAGCCAATTGGATTACACGTGCACCTAAAGGAAAGGCAGGAAAATATCTTAGTAATAGAATCAGTTTGTAAGCTCAGTTATGATTCAACAGAAGTGATTTCTATACCTCTGACATCCTACACCTGGTTGGAGGTTGAAGAATCCAACTTCACAAGCGCTGCAATCCCGTCCAGTCACATGACTCAGGCACTGACAGTTTCCTGTCTGAGGGTGGCATTCGTTTACATGCCCAGAGGTCCCAGCAGGATTACAGCTGCACGCTAGATGAAACAAATAAAACAACGTAATTATTAAATTATAGAGAATATTATATTTTTACCAACTCAAATCATGGTAATCCCTCATGTTAGCATGGAGAGCTTTTTATTGATTTAATCCCAGAGTACTTAAGGTGAAAATGAGGTTGCACTTTATTTTAAAGTACACTAACAAGATGTAACAAGCTGTATTTTGTATCCAATTAGACAAAAACTATAAGTAATAAGTACTTTATTAGACAGTATTAGACCCTTTATTAGACAATTATTTGATTTTGGTACAGGGTATATAGGGACACATTACAACAGAACTGAACTGTAAACTGAAGTGTATTTTTTCCACTGCTAGACCCTTATTGGACAGCAGTAAGGGACACATTACAACAGAACTGTACTGTAAACTAAAGTGTATTATTTCCCACTGTTAGACCATCATTAGAGAGTAATTGGGGACGCAATTACAACAGAACTGTCCTGTAAACTAAAGTGTGTTCTTTCCCACTGTTACACCCTTATTGGATGGCAGCAAGGGAGACATTACAACAGAACTGTCCTGTATTTTGGTGTCTACTTGGTAGATCTGGTTCACATATTGTTTTTAAGTCTAATAATGGTCTAACAATATGAACAATGCACTTCAGTTTACAGTACAGTTCTGTTGTAACTGTACTGACTATTTACCTTCTAATAAAGTCTAATAAAGGGTCTAATACTGTCTAATAAAGAACATATTTCTAGTTATTGTCTAATTTGATGCAAACTATGGCTTGTTATGTCTTATTAGTGTACTGTAAAATAAAGTGCATCCAGAAAGCACAGATGGCACCAGGGAGGATCAAGTATCTGTTTCTGATATTTTTCTGTAAGGAACTTGGCCCTGCAGGGGCTTAATGAACACATCACAGCTATTACTCTTTGGGTGTCTGTCTGCCTTATTTCACTCAGACCTTTTTTTTAATCCTCCCAAAGACCGTCTTTTTCTTTCTCTCTTTTTGTATATCTTTTTGACTCACAGCCATTTGTTCGCCTCATTTTCAGCCTTCGCCTTTCATGACTCAAGAGTGCTACACCTGTCGAATTCCTGAGCTGATTAGTCAAGTCCATCTGAATGCACTATTCTCTGTGTTCCTTTAAAGCCAGAACCCAAGGCCATGTAGTCCTTTAATGGAATTTGTGCTGAATAATGTTTAGACTGTTATTTTTCTCTACCTGTCTAGTGGTAAACAGAACAATCTGAATCTCTACGGTCATACTGATTGCATATCTTGAATGATAGGTAAAGATCCTCGATTAAATACGTTTAATATACTGTTACAACCCCTCCTCTCCACTGGGTGTCCCTGTGCACTTGAAGGCAAAATATCCCTGATACGAGTGCTGCCATCTTGCACTGGTGAGGTCATTAGGAGTCTGTGCAGAAGTGACCAGCATTGGAGCCGCGCTTTCGGGTTTTCGCTCACACAGCCGGCTGACTTAACCGCGAGTAGCTTAGCTGTCAATCATGATGTGAAGCCCCATATTTACAGAATCAAAAAAGTGATGTACATATATGAAAAATGAACATTTGAAAGCACATCAGCATGATATGAACTACCTCAAAATGACAGAAACTGTGCCACAGAAAAAAGTTTTCATTTTAATTTGGCCAATGTCCCATCTGCTAACATTTAGGGGGCCGGATTTGTGGCCTATACTGCAGCCAGCCTTCAAGGGAGGGGGTGAGATTTTTTGGCTCTTCATAGGGAACCACACCCTGGTCCGTTATGGTTCCCTCCTTAAAGACCCTCCCTATAAAGGCTGTGCAACATGGAGGCTCTTCTGGAATTTGAACTCATTTGAGCAGTATAGAAAAATACTTTGTTGTGAATAATAGTTTGTGTCTGAAATGTTTTTTCTCACAATAGCTCAGCCACCATGTTAAAAATTTCTACTTCTTCTCCCTCATTGTGAAATCTTGATCTATAAATACTGACAGAAGCCCTGGAAGGAAAGTGAGAAAAAAAAAAAAAAAATCTGGTGATCCATTGTGATCCATTTGATGTGACTTCAGAAAAAAAGGTTTTGTGAGGAGACTCTAACCTTACTGTCATGTCTTTCTATTGGATAGTGAGTTTTTCCTCAACACCGTCACCAAGTGCTTCTTTATGGTGGGAATTGTTGGGTCTCTTCAGGGCTACCCCTTAATAGTTGACTAAAGTAAAAATGGGATTACTTAGCAGGATTACAATTTTAAAACACATTTTATAATAAAGAAGGATATACTACCATGGTCAGTGTGCCTCAGTGAAAGCATAGGTAATGTTGCATTTTCATGTCCTCTGGTGAAAAAATGCTTCACTGGGTAGAAATTTTGCGGTTACAGTATTTTGTCTTTAAATCAGCAACATCTCAGTACAGTGAAGTTCTGCTTTCAGATGTGAAAATGCTGTCATTACCCAAGGACTCAACTAATTAAAATACACATTTACAGGAGACCAACTGCTAACATAAGCTTCACAGAAATTCAGTTATTTAGCTAACCTGTAAATACTGTCAACACTGCAGAATAGTGGGTGGATAAAAACATATATTTATGTCAGTTTACTTGAAGTTTAAGTGAAAATTATGCATAGCAAACTTAACAAAGTACAATTAAATTTGCATGATTAATGTTATTAATCTAAACATGCATTTGTGCAGGACAAAGGAAGGAATATCTGGACAAACAATTAATGAATCTAACAGTGACTGTAAAGCATTATAAATGGCTTAACAATTTCACAATTTGGTATTGAGGTAATCCAAAAGTAAGTAAAAGTAATATAGTTAGATTACTTTAATATTGTGATACTTGGATTAGGTTACTGATTACAGTATTTAACAGGTAATCAGTAATTGTAACGGACTACATTTTTATAGAAGCCTTCCCAAGCCTGACTGTTAGTCTGAGAAGAGTCTTATTCAACCAGGTTTTCATTAACCCACCTCAAACTCCATTTGAGGCTGTACCTTGCTAGCTATGCTGTAGCTGCCTTTAGTTAGTTAGCTCAGTTAGCGGTCCTATTTGACTGGAACACTACCTCTGGGACTGAATGGGACTACAGTACCAAGGTGATTTACAGTCGCTTCAACCAGGACTCTGATTCCACAGATGACGAAGAGATAGCGGGTTCAGGTGTGAAGAGGAGGCACAAAGCGGTTGCGGCATGAGTTAGTAGCAAGTTAATTTGTAAGTACACATCATCCATCATGTTACTTAGTTCATGGGTATTTGTTTTTGTGAAGTTGAAAGTTATTTATTCCAGTGTTTTGAAGAACAAGACAGACCAAAATATATATGTCTAAATCATTTAATTAATATCATAAATGTGCGAGTCAACTACAAATGTGTGGAAAAATTAAAACTCCCTTGGAAGAAAGCATCAAAGTTTTTAGTCCTACTTGGAACATGGGGTAGTAGTGCACTTCAGCCTCTTGTGGTCGAAATGACCATTACAACAACGAACATTTTTTACCTGCTAAAACTTTTTTGTTCACTTGTTTGTACAGACGTGAAAAATAATTTAGGAAAATGTCCCAGGAAAATTTTTTTTCACATGGCAAAACTTTTTGTTTCTACCTGTTCTCAAGTCATAAATGCAGGAAAGAAAATATTTTACATTAGAAAATGGATCACCAGAATTTTTTTCTCTCACTTGCCTCTCAGGGCCTCCGCAAATATCGTTCATTTCAAAAATTTAACACAAGGCTGGACACACATCTCCTACTTCACTGAAAAGTCTGCACTCAGTGTTTGTGCACTGGAGGCTTCAAGTTTTCCCATCACACCTGTGTAAATCATGCTTTATGTACATGTGTTAAACTCAGATTTAGGGTGAGCTCAGGGAAAGTTTCCCCCTTCAGCGGATGGAGGTGAAAACAGCCTTCTAGTGTCAAACTCTGCACATACATCACTCTGCACAGAGAAGGTCAAACATCCAGGTGAAGCAACAATAAGCCAAACAGTTTCATAAATAAAACTCCTCCCTCTTTCTCCATCTCTCTCAATAATTTACAAACATAATAAATTAATTGACCATTGCTCCATCTCAGTCCCTTCTCAGTTACTCACACTTGCACTTCTGGGCAGCTGTCTGGTTCAGGGCATCTCCGTAGAAACCCCTCCGGCAGCGTTGGCAGTGCTCGCCCTCTGTGTGTCCCAGGCATTTCAGACACCGGCCGGTGATGTGGTCACATATTCCCACGGCGTTGAAGTCCACGTTTCCGTTGCATTCGCATCTCGCACACGGTCGAGCTGCCCCAGATTGTCCCAGGGGGTCACCATAGTAACCGTCTTCACACATCTGACAGCGCATCCCTACGCAAGGGGGGAAAAGGTGAAAGAAGTGAGCAGGAATTAGATGGATGACTGAGCGGGAACACTGGCGGAGGTCATCCCCGTGTCACCTGCGAGTCTGTTATAATTAAATTATAAACTCAGATGTGTCTGAATCACAGGTGGCATCGTAGAATGACGGTCCCTGCAAACGAGACACAGTCTTTTCAGCATCAAAGCTGTCTCGTGGAAGCGTTTTCTATCATTTTTGTTCTTGACAAAAAGCCCATTATTTTACTGCGTGGTGCCGTGAAAATGATTTTTACATTGTTGGTGGTTCGTCTCACCTGTCTGTCCTGTAGGGCAGTTGGTACAGACCACCTGTCCTGTCTTTGCAATTTGGGCACAGCTGGTACGGTCCGGGCAAGGGCACGGCTGACAATCACCAGGCGTGCCAATCAAAGCGTTGCCATAGTAACCATCCAGGCAGCGCTCACAGGTCATCCCTGTGGTGAAGTCTGAGCACTCACACACACCTGAAACAGAGAGAGGAGGGTAACAATTACCTACTAGGCACACACACAGGCACACACGCACACACACACACCTGCTTGTCTTGTTTTGACACAACGAGAGCACAGAGGGTGATGTTCTCCCCGCGGCCAGCAGAGTGCGCTGTGTCTCTGACCATAACTGCAGCCACTCCACGCACAAATACTCCACTCCACAGCCCAATCCGGTAAGAAAACATTCCCAACAGCCCACCGTGGAGAGCAGAAGACAACTAAATTCACCCCGACTATAATTGCTTTGGGAAATATAAGAGCCAAATGCAGTCCGAAAGACCTTCAAGAAGTAAAGCAATTCCCCCACCAAGTGGGAGAGATTACCAATTCTATGATGTCCTAAAAACAAACTGTTGTTTCGAAAAGCCTTAGAAAAACAACTCACAGCCTCACGCCACTTGAAAGGATTTGTTCACATGCAACATGTGTTGATATACACTGAATCTCTGATGGACTCTCCTCAGTATATTGAGCAGATTTTCAGTCCTCATTATGCAACATATTCAAATTCAGTAAGCTACACATGGAATCAGAATCAGGTTTATTGCCAAGCAGGTTTTCACATATGAGTTAGTGTTTTGATGCACGGCAGTAAACATACTAATTAGATGAATATAAAGTAATGCAAGTCAAGAAGAGGAAGAAATAGAACATTGACAATAAAATATGAAAAAAAAACAACACAGTTATGTGCAATTTGCTATGTAAATGAAAGAGCAGCACACATTTTGTGAAGGAATGTGCAAAGCATTCAGCAGAGAAAGTGCAAAAGTTCACACAAGAGGCGCACAGAGACATCATTATTTCTAACCTAATATTCATTCGCAATGCAATTGTTGTGCCTACAACGAATCAAAATGTTTTAATATGGGTGTATAATTAAATATGAAATATATTTCAACATCCTCACACTGTACTTTTCATCTGTCTCTATCTCGCTGGAAAGAGAAACTCTATAGCAAAGATATACCAGTATATAAAAGTATGTTTCAGTTGAAGGGAATAATCTTAGTGCATTAAATCAGTGACTTATTAAAGTCGATGTAACCTTTTTTTTTTTTAACTATGCAGAGGTATTTTTCAAAATAATAATGAGCAACTTCAGATAGAAGATTCTGGTGAATATAGCAATAAAATATGAAGAATATGATAAAATATGTACAATGAAAGAAATGTAAATGAAAGAACTGTACAGATTTTGTGCTGAAATGTATATTCTCCAGGGAATGTGCTAAAGTTTACAGTATACAGTAGTGATCTCAGAGTTTTTGACCACTGTAATTATCGTCAGCTGATACCTGTTCTCACAAAGCTGATAATCAAATAAATGTCTGCAGACACATCTGCAGGCAGCCTTGTCAGTGTGGCTGCTGTGGAACAAAGGTAGAACTTCCCCGTGTGAATTATGGAAGGTGTTGAAAAAGCTAGTTTTGAGCTCTGGACTATAACTCCCATGCATCCTGCTGTAAACCTAAATGTTAACATGTCTCTGCCTTGGGTGCTGATCCTGGGGAAGACCCAAATAAATAATTATGAAGACCCAGGACATGCTGGAGGGACTATGTCGCTTGGCTGGCTTGGGAACGCCTCGGGATCCCCCCAGAAGAGCTGGAGGAAGTGTCTGGGGAGGGGAAGTCTGGGTATCCCTGCTTAGACTGCTGCCCCCGCAACCCGGCCCGGATAAGCGGAAGAAGATGGATGGATGGATGGAAATAAATTATTGAAGGTTTGTTTATGTACCCCCTGTCCTGCTCAGTGATCTCAACCAAACCCCATATGCCACTTTCGTCTGGTGAAAATGAGCACTGCAGTGCTGTGCCAGTCAACAGGTCTGGAGTATGTCTGTGGCAAAGACTTCACCACAGGTTAGTTAATGATGTTTCTGACGTGTGTCGATTGTGTCTGTAGATCCGAGCGAATCATAAAAGAGTCTTAGTCATGATGTAAATAAAGTTTTTACTGTAGGACTATATTCCGGAGTTTGGTTTAACAGTCTGTCCACTCAAAAGACCACCGGGATCATATATTCAGCTGACGTACCTGCTAATAATGAACCTGGCTAGTGTTGAATACATGTTATGTTCAAATACAAAGAATAATGAATAATGCTGCTTCTGACCGACTGAAAGGCACTTTAGAGGGCACTTTACAATGATTTGTCCACTAGAAGGGCGCCCAAAGGGGTTCTTATCACATTTTCTCCACTGGAGGGGCACTCTAGAGGGGACATTTTGCAACTATAGAGGCACTTGATCATGTTTTATCTATTATAGGGGGCAATCAAGAGGGCATTTTTGCTGTGTTTTTTTTGGACATGGGGGCACTGAGGCACTCTTGAGTCCACCAGTGAGTCATTATCTATCAGCCACAGAAAAACCCATATCAGTTGACCACTATCACAGGATGAAGTATAAGAATATTTGAAATGTGCAGCTTGATATAACATGATAATCAGAGAAAATATCCACAACAGTGAAGGAACTTTATAACCTCTCATTGTGCTATATGACTGTAAAATAGCTAAACACTCCGGAGTAAAACAACCCTGTCTCTTGCTGCAGCTCAGTGACCTGCAGTAGCTTTAACGTCACACACTGCGATGATCGGGACCCACATACACCCTCACAGCCTCGTCTGTGCTTGCCCGAATTTGTGCAACAGCAACTTCTGAAATGAAACAGTGCAAATTTGACATAACACAATGTGGCATTCTAATTTAATAACTGACTGACTAAAGCTTACAGAGGCCCACAAAGTAATAAGTGTTAACATTCTTGGAAAACCACAAAGAAAAAAAAAACTGCTAAGATGCTTACAAAGTTAAATTTATCATAAGATCATAATGAGCAGACTTTCATTAAATTTTCATCATCACTTATGCATTTTAAAACGTAACAAAATAATAGCCGCTTTTATTCTGCTTCCTTGTGTGCAACTGCAGGGAGATATTTAGCATTCCTGCTGCACTGCATGATGTGTGGTGTTTAGTATTCACTGTGCGTCTGGATATCAGAGAAGTTACAACAATTTGAATCATTTTTAAAATTTCAAAGTTTCTGAAATGACTCCAGCATGGGCTGATAACAATAATTGCGTTGATTTTCTAGAGAACACCAATAAGAATCTCGACGCATGGCAAATAATCCACGGGCCATGCGATTTTACAGAGTCCTCATTAAAATTTCCCATCACTCCCCTCATAGCCTACGGTGTGATTCAGCGAGGAGCCCTTTGCTGCACATTTTTAAATCAGCTCACACCACTGAATATTGGAGTAAAGAAATTCTTGCCTCTAGTTATGGGGTCACTGCAACCCAATGTCTCCCATCACTAAATAAAGCCCTGTTAACTCCGGACCTGTAAGTCAAGTATATGAGATAACGGCTGCAAAGCTAAATTGATCACATAGCCATTAGGGGGAACAATTATCCTGTTGCCTGGTGAAGTGTGGACTTCTGGGTAAAAATCATTAGTTCTTCGGCGAGGTGAGGTGAATAATACATGACTTCCAAGCACGTAATGCCAGTCATTTAAACAGAGTATTTAGTAATAATGATTGTTCCTAGCATAAAGAAGTGAATCTTTCTTGAATTTCACAAGGCATTACAATGACACTGATGGCGTGCAGTGTCAGTCCCCAATGAGCCGTAGTAAATTTAATGGCAGCAGAAATGTGCTGACTTTACTGGGTGTGAAGATGACTGAGCGTGATATGAGGCGGCGGAGCCACCGAGGGCCTCCTCGACACTATTATCATTCCATCGGCTCCTTGGGAAAAGCTAACGCCATGCATCACAAAACGTGGCTGAGTGGCTCGTCACGTGACGCTCCTCGCCGTCATGCTAATGGTAATTACTTCATAACATCCCCGCAGAATCATTTTATCAATGGAATCAATGACCGTTCATTCAGCCGTAATGAATCGGGATTTCTGTGAAGCTCCCCCGTGGAGCCACACACTTTGAATCCCTTTGACAAATCCGCACAATCCTGCCATTCTGCTCTCGCCCTCGCCTACTCCTCCCCCTTTCAGATACTCCACTTCAGCGCTCCGCTCTCCGCCTGAACTCGGCTTGTCTGTTCTGTGTTTTTGTATGGGAAACAAGCAGTGTGGAGTTTTTTTTTTTTTTATTTATTTTTTTGAAGAAGTGCCCTCCATCATATACAGATCATACTCCAAAGGGCTCTTTTCTACCACTGCTCATTCTACCTGTACCTCCGCTCCGCATTGTACTCTAACACACATCCAGGACTAATGCACTTCATTAAGGAAGCCACTTGTGGAGGACAGGAATACACTGGAATACATCAGCAGCAGGGACACGGACAGGCACTACTCTCTTTGAAATAAGGGTTCCAAAAAGGTTAACAAAGGGTATCAGTTTAAATTTATGCTATTTAGAGTGTTTTCACCACTTTACATTGCTGTCGGACAGTTCTCTCGCCAAGCCAACCAAACTTGATAAGCAAAATCAGTCATTTTACCTCACAGAATATAGGAGTTGCTGCCTTCAACTATTAGTTTTTTTGTGTTATTGTACTGAACCTTTTAAAGCACTGAGGTCACACAATAACAGAAACAAACTAAAAGATTGAGGCGGCGGTAGACCAACGCCTCCTGTATTCTGTAAGGTAAAATGACAGATTTTGTCTATGAGGTTTAGGTTGGTTTCAAGAGAGCAATATTTGGCTAATTTAAGGACAGCATCCTGCCAGAAAAGGCTGTGTGATGGCAAATTAAAGTGGTGAAAATATTCTAAATATTGCATACAGGCACTACACTGGATTCTTTCTGAAAGGCTGAGGTTCTACACAGAGCCATTTTCATCCAAAGAACCCTTTTTGAAAGAAAAAGAGAGCAAAGGTGAGGTGTTTTCTCAATTTAAACATTGGTAATTGCAACATAGATTATTAAAATGACAATCTATTGGATTCAATTATTTTTTGCCTAATCTGTATGATACAATACAGCTGGGTTCTACATGAAACCCTTGGAATATAAAAGAGTTCTTTGTAGAACACCCTGGGTGGGTTCTAGATGAAACCATTGAGCTATAAATGGTTCTTCGTTGAACCCTGTGAGTAAACCGGCCCTCAGTGGAACACCCTGGGTAGGTCCTATATGAAACCCTTGGAATATAAAAGGGTTCTTTGTAGAACACCCTGAGTGTGTTCTAGATGAAACCCTTGGAGAAAAAAAAGTGTAGTAGGCACACCGTGGGTGGGTGCTTGTTACCTTAGAAGGTGGAAAGGTTCTGGATGGAACACCCAGGGAGCGTCCTGGGTGGAATATTTACACCATAGAAATTGTTCTCTGTAGAACCTCTCATAGAGGATTCTAAGTGGAACCTTTCAGGGATGGTTCTAGGTATAACCCCTTATGTTAGATTCTAGGTAGAACACTGTGAGGGTCCTCTAGATACAACTGTTGGAATATAAAAGTGTTGGTGCTTGTTAATACCCTTAGGAGGTGGAAAGGTTCTGGATAGAAGCCATGGAGAGGGTTCTATAGGTGGAACATTTACACCATAGAGGAGTTCTCTGTAGAACCTCTTATATGGGGTTCTAGGTGTAACCTTTCACATATGGTTCTAGCTATAACCCATTATGTTGGGCTCTAGGTAGAACTCTCGCAAAGGTTTCATAATGGAACCTTTATACTGTATAAAAAAAAAGGTTGTACCAAGAACCAACAAGGTTTCTCCAAGGACAAGTTGAAGAACCCTATATGGTTCTAGTTGGCATTTTTATTTCTGGGAGTGTACAGAACGAATGAAGGACTGGTGTCACCTGCCTTTTTTTCCACTTCTCTCTCAGTCAGTATGTTTATACTTGTGCGTCACTCAGTGTTCCTCTCAAACAAAGTGTTCTGAGTAGCTCTTCCACAGATAGTGGTTATCGTTGTTTGCAGTAGCTTGTAATAGCTTTAACACCAGATGGAGATAGAAAAGCGGGAGAGAAAAATCCAAGGAGAAATGGATTTAAAATAAGTATGTTTTTGTTTAGGAGAAGGATCAGAGTACGCCTCTCCTCTGTTATTACATTCTTGCCCCCAGAATCTCATTTATTTACTGACCAAATTGAGTTTCTAAGGATCGTTGCCTGTCATTCTGCACCATCTTGGGAGGTCTGTCTGAAGGAAAGGGGCAATGTGTGGGGTCCTTAACGTTGTGTGAGCACAGAAATACAAGTAAAACAAGACACGCAAGTTCAAAGCAACATGTGGCTGTGTGAGTTCTGTGACTGTTTAGACTACTTTTTGCTTTGCTCTACGGTGACAAATGCATTTCAAGCAAGCACGAAGGTTGGGCGGACGTTTAGCTCTGTGGGTAGAGCGTCCGACCCATGTATGGAGGCTGTTAGTCCTCTGCAGCGGCCGCTGGTTCGACTCCCACCTTCGGCCCTTTGCTGCGTGTCATTCCCTCTCTCTCTGCCCTGTTTCCTGTCAACTCTCTGGCTGTCCTATCAATAAAGGCACAAAATGGCCAAAAAAATAACTTAGAAAAAAAAAAAAAAAAAGCAAGTGCGAAGGTTTCGTTTCAACACTGTGGGGAACACATACTAAATGGACAGTACCTATTATTTGAAGTGGGGTTGTATGAGGTATTTATTGATAGTTAGAGTATTAGCCACATTGTGTATTTCTAGTATTTTCACTGCTTTACTTTGCTGTCAGACAGCCTTTTCTGATGGGAAACCACTGTCATATATGCCAAGTATACCAACCAAACTCCACAGGCAAAATTTGTATTTTTTTTTGCAGAATACATGAGTTGCTGGTCTCTGTTAATTTGTCTGTGTTACTGTGTGACTCTGGTGAATCCAAACTATTATTTTAAAACACCAAAGTCACACAATAACACAAAACAAATGAACAGATCAAGGCAACAGTAGATCCAGCAAATCCTGTGCTCTGCAAAGAAAAATCACAAATTTTGCCTGAGGAATTTGGTTGGTTTTAGGAGATCAATATTTGGCTTATATATCAGCAGTTTCCCGTCAGAAAAGGCTGTCTGACAACAAATTAAAGCAATAAGAATGTCCTAAACACAGTGTACACTTAAACTGATATTGATTTTTTTAGGCGGACCTTTTATAAGTGGCAAAATTACCTTTTGTTGCTGACCCTGTCCACAGCAGGACACAGCTTAGCCTCTGTGTTGGTACTCCTCTCTGCGTCTTCTAACTGGGGGTGTGTTGAACGCCATCTACTATACGTAAAACACTAAATATCAATAGGTTCCTCATAAAACCCCACCTCAAATAATTCAGACTGTTCTTTTAAGCAGAGGTCTTCCCCCAGGAAACTTTAGCGTCAAATACCTTTCCTGCATTATGGTGATTTTTATGCACCAAATTTGTGCCTTTATTGCATCAATTAATTGTGGAAATATCTTTATTTCGAAAAAGAAAATGTAAAATTTATGCACCAGGTGAGAATTCAAAGTATAATTGAGCAAGTGGTTAGTCAAAGTAAAAATCCTCTGCTAGTTCCATCTTTTTATTTGGGAGGACAAATGCACACGCTCTAAATATTGAGGTCAACCTTGCAACAAAACCATTCTAAACTAAAACATGAGATTGCTTTTTTCCATTTGTGCTTTAAATAAGCAGAACATGGATATGATGTCAAAGACATGAGCTTTTCAAGACCTCGCATTTTCCAGGAGGTTTGTCTACTTAGCCCAGTGGAACATTAAAAGCTTCAGGCCAAGGAAATCTATTTACTAATGCATGTGAACACCCTGTTTTAATGAAGGAGGGGAGGAAACAAAACAGAAAGAGAGGACGACAGACGAGAGAGAAGATTTTGTCTGCAGCTCGGAGGCCTTGAGGGTAGAAGTTGGGGTAAATCTGCTGCGGGACTGTTTGATGGTGATGTTGCTCTCTAATTTAACACAGATACGCTTCCAGTGCCTGATGCCGCTGCTGCTGCTGCAGCTGCAGATGTGGCTTGTCAGTGGGGTCTGAAAGAGTGGACTGCTGCAGAGGAGAGATGGAGCATGTTGAAGGAAAGGAGGAGGGGCTGTATATTCTGTCCACCCCCATACATAATGTGCACAATACGGATGACTGGGGAAATATGTTTTGTCACACTGTGACTGTGGAAAATAAATGCATCAATTCCTGTTTTGTGTACAGGGGCTGTCAGCCAAATTGCTGTGGCCAAGGCCCGAGGGCATCAGGGATGGGGACTCCAACGGCAGTGGCTGTAACTCATGTTGTCGGTCACCTAGTTGTTATATTGTTGGAGAGGAGGTGGACAAATGATTTACTGTGTATTTCACTCTGATCAAATGTCAGTTCACTTGTGAAACTGATGCAATAAGCTGCTAAATAAATGTCTGAATATCTTGCAACTTTATTCAGTTGATTTAACAACAAGCGTGAGACTTTCTTTGGGACTTACACAAGCACTTGTGGCATATTTCATTTGGTGGAGACAACAATCCACTTTTCTTTCATTTCTAACCACGCTAGTGAATGGCAATGTTGGCCTGTCCTTCAGTCGACCACTTTTGTCCAGACTGAAGTCTATTAGTTAGATCTCATGAATCTTACAGATATTTGTGATGTCCAGCATGACGATGATTCCTTTGGTACCACAAGCTGATAGAAGCAACTTTTTTAACTACATATTATACAGATATTTTGGCTACAAGTTTAGCTACACCAATACTGATCATATTTTAAATGGGTATGTAAATTTTTCAAAATAAGAGTCAATTTGAGAAAAAAAAAAATCACGATACATACCGGTCATTAATAACAAATTTACATTAACGTTGTTGTTGTGTTAAATGTAAGAGGTATCTACAGGTGAAATACAGCACAGCTCCTCACTATGACCCCTTTTTGCCGTTCACAAGTTTGATGCGCAGGTGTGTGACTGTACGTGGCTGCACCCTCGGTTCTCCTGTCTCAGATATTCCCCAGTCATGTGACATGGTTCAGCTAAATATGTTAGGGCTGTTATACAAAAGAACTGGAAACGTTTAGATGCAGCAGCCCACATTTTGTATTTATATAATTTTGTTATCAGTAGGTCTTTAAAGGAATTGATACCAAATGAGCAACTTGTGAGTATGTCAGAATGTCAGAATGTCAGAATTGATCCACCCACCCCTACCACTGACATCAGAGATCCCTTGTCCGTTCATTTAATGCCATCGTCTGGTCAAAACATTAATTTGTCCAATCCTCAGGTTCATATCAAAATACCTGCAAATAATTGCATTCCAGTCAGTCTCAGATGTACAAATGTCAGCATGCTAATATGGTAAAATAAGCTGAAGAAAGCTAATATCAAACATGTTTAGTAGCACAGCCTCACACAGCCGCGAGCATGGCTGTAGCTCTTAGTCTGGTTTAGTGTGTCTCTTTCATGTCCCCCTACAGCAACTAAATTGCAGGAGTCTCTCGGATTGTGCTATTTCTCTCTATTTCCTTCTATTTACATTTTGTATAACCAGCCACAACAAGGTGGAAGAGGTCTATGCTTTTAGTGGCTCTCTCTGTAAGATACAAAGTGTAGTTCTTTCATAGAGGTTTTCTTTCATACCCACCGGTTTTGGGCAGGGAAACTTCCTCATTTTCATTCATTTTGGTGATGCACTAGGTTGGTTGTGCTAAGTTTCCCCCGTCTAAACCAATTTAATCAGAGGAAAGGTTGAAACCTTTTCAAACCAGCGATCTCCGACAGTGTGACTAGAAAACCAAGGCAGGCAGACGGAGTGTGCACATTGTTTATCTTTCTGTTTATTTTTGTGTAAAATAAATGCGCTTGGCTGTGCGGAGATAAGTAAAGCGTGCTGAATGGGATCAGCAGGAGAAATTACATGGTAAGATTCATTCTAACTGACTACATCTGTCTTTTTCGCTCATTCTCAGTTCCTTTTACCCCTCACTGTCGCTCCTCATATTCCATCACGCTGATACAGGCCAGGCATCTCAGGGCTTAGCCCGCAACAAATACAGCTCACCAGAGAGATTAGGGGGCTGAATAAGCCAGTGTGAGAGCCAGCTTCACTCTCTATCAGTTGGTCTGCCTCAACTTTCTCCCATAGATTTTTCTAACTAATGACCTTAGAGAGCTGAAGATGGCATTTAAGCGGGCATTGGGAAACGCATGCCCTGGCTTCCTTCTGTCTCATTCTAAAGCGGCCCTTTGTTGGTAAACACTGACTCACAGTATCCTCCATTTTAACCTCACATTCTAATGAGCAGTATGTTTGGTAATTTCTTCATCTGTACCCTAATTGATGCACTGAGACAGGTACTCTGGGTGATGGCCTTTATTAGGCCGACTTTCATGTATTTCACTGCAGGAGCCCCCGGTGGTCTGTTCCCCTTCACAGACCAAGACCACAAAAAAGCTTCAGTTTCTCGACCTCCTCCTCCAGACTGCAGTGGGCGTGACATTTAGCTATGCAAAACCACTGTGCATTATTCAAAAAATTTGGCCCCGCACAAATGTCAAAGTGAGAAACAAGCATATGCTGTTACGAAACAGAACAAAGAACAGACGGACCTTATTTATTCCAGGGTTCGTAGAGCAGATGCACATGCTGCACCCAGGTATTTGTGGTCAGTAGAATGCAGCTAACTATAGCTGGCCTTCTTAATAGCCTCAAGATCAGAGCTGGATCCAGAGTAAGTGGTGAAAATATGGCTTCGCTTGAAGTCTATGCATTAGGCAAATTATCCTACAACAGTAAATGCACAGTATGGAGGCAGAGACACAAATCACAAGATCCGCATCGACCCCACTCTTCAAATCTTTAACACTTTCATGTGCATCAAATTATAAGAAAGAATGAGATATATGGTGGTTAATAGGCTATTAACCAAATGAATATGTGGTTTCTCATTAATAATATGTCATTAATAAAAAGAAGAGGAAATTCATCAAAGATTTCTGTAAGTTTGGCTCCCTGAAACAGCCCACATTTCTGGTCGGAAGGAGAAACATACCTATTTTTAAACATTGTGAATGGATAGGTGCAAATATTGCCATGCCGACCGTTTTGATCTTTCAATCTTTCAACCTTTTTCACAGATTGAACAAAAGAAAGAGGGAGGCTGTGTTTGCAGAGTCAAACAAGTCTGCCACCGGCGGAAAACTCTGAAAAAAATCCTATTTTGGCACAAGGAAGCAAACTGGCTCAAGCGGCTCCAGCTGTTTCTCTTTTCCATAAGTGGTGTATGGACAGCTGCATGAAAATGGAAATATTAGTCATAAATTCATTTTCATTAGCCATGTAAGCAGCTTAGAAAGAGTATTGTCTTTTTCAGAATAAAGACAAAAAACAGAATATTTTGCACATGTAAACACACAAGAAAAAAAATGAACAAACATGTTTGTTGCCAAGATTTGTAATTAGTAATAAACACAAAATATTCAAAGCAAATCAACCAAAATAAACCAAAGCCTTGGGCAAATTTTAATTTTGACCTGATAGCATGTGTTAGGTGAAAAGTTCAAGGTTCACCGATTCATGCCAAGGTGGATTTGAATGTCTGCACCAAAATTTCATGGCAATCCATCCAATATTTGTGAAAATATTTCACTCAAATGTCAACCTCATGGTGGCAGCAGAGGAAAAGTCAGAAGAACACAAAATACTTTGTTGTTCAGGGATGATGAATGTCTGAACAAACTTTCATGGCAATCATCCAGTGGTTGTTGGGGTATTTCAGTCTGGACCAAAGTGGTGGGCTGATTGATAGACACTGACATTATGTTCCCTAAAGCCACACTGCTATAGCTAGCATGGCTAAAAGGAACTGTCAAAATTAAAGCAGAGATATCCTGACTTATAGCTCAGAAAACACTGTATCATACACTTACTGTAATGCAACTAGACCTTCCCTGCCTGGTAAATACCCATGTCTTTCACACACTATGCCCCCGGTTTTTAACAGCCTCTGTTAAAAATGTGTAGTCCTCATTCTCTTGAGTAAATGTCTCAGACTTAAGAAAGCTGCTAAGACACTAGGTTTAGTGACACTCCTTGTGATTATTTGAGTTTGCCCCCTGATTATTAAAGTGTCCATGAAACAGCTAGCGGAGTGCTAATTGCATACATGTTTCCTGTAAAACAGGCAGCTAGGGAGGGACTTGTCACAGACGTTGATTGACATTTACAAGAGCCAAGAGCGCTATGTGTTACACCCTGCCCGCAATGCAGCTTACTGTAAGCGATCCATGGTTGGAACGCTAGGAGGGAGAACAGTCATATTAGCTGACTTTTCAGACTAAGAGCTCCCAGTACACACAGCCAGACAGGGGACCAAAACAACTTCCCGAGACCAACAGAGGCCAGTTTGATGACAGGGAACAGGCTACAGTACAGATGGGATTTTTTTTTTTGCTGGGTTTGGCCCCTGGCACCCCAGGGTTGAGTCATGCAACAACTCACTTTAGCAACAAGTAAAGCTACATTTCCATTGGGAAACTCCATAAATGACCTTGGTACTATATTCCCTGTCTTGTTGACTGTTGTGTTCACTGGGAGGCTGCTGAGCCTTGTTATGTTGCCTGCTAACAGCAGCTAACAGCTAGCAGTTATGGTTAGCTATTTTAGCAAAAAGTAAGACTATCTTTCCATTAGGAAACTCTGTAAGCCACCTTGGTATTGTATTCTCTGATGGCTTTGCAGGCTGTGCTTATCCCGCTAATTGGTCATGTTTGCTGGGAGGTTGCTGAGCCGATTCTGTTGCCTGCTAACTGCGGCTAACAGTTATGATTACCTTCTTTAGCAACAAGTAAGCTACTAAAGCTATCTGTCCATCAGGAAGCTCTGTAAACAACCTTGGTACTGTATTCTCTGATGGTTTTTGAGGCTGTGTTTGTCCTGGTGACTGATTGTGTTCAATGAGAGGCTGCTGAGCCAGGTTCTATTGCCTGCTAATGGTAGCTAACTTTAAGAATAGCTACTTTAGCAACAAGTGTGCTGCTAAAGCTGCATGTCCATCAGGAAACTCTGTAATTAAATAACTGAGAGTTGAAGCTGAGCAGCCAAAGGACATCAGAGGGGAAACCAGAGAAAATTTTCTTCATAAAGCTATGATCCACTTTCACCCAAATCAGTGAGTGAAGTTATAAAACTGTGTGGTTGTACAGTGAGTCCTGTTCCCCAAACACCACTCCACTGAATGGATGTATTCTCTCTCAATCCTCCACTGTGTCATAAACAAGAAAGTGTTTCAATGGGCACAAATTTAGTGGACGCCCAAGAGTGCAGGATGACTCGTCAACCATTTCTAATGAGTGATTCATTGGTCACTAAGAATTCGATCAATCAAGTAAAATTGAATCGACCTACTATCAAATAAAGATCTGAAATATAAATATTGATTATTTTTGTGAGCACACTCCACATGATACAGTATCTGATATTCAAGTATACATGTTTAATGTGTAGACATTTAGGTCTTTATGTGTTTCATAAGCATCATAAGGAAAAGATGCCCTTGGTATTGTTTAGTATAATATTGTTTAGTAAATTTGCAATTTTGTGTTTTTTTGACAACAATTAATTGATTAATTGATTGACCAGTGATTAAGGAAACTACTTTCAATTTGCAACCCTGGTCTCCAGGAAAAAAACAAACTCTGAAATATCTGAGAATATCTGCAAAATGTATTTTTTGTCATTGTTGGGTCAGATACAGACATATAGCTGATTTATAGCACAACACATGTGATAAAAAAAACACTTAAACATTGATTTTGACTGGCAACTTATAGCAGTTTTTGACTTTGCCCCTTTAAATTCAAATCAGACAACAGTCAGTTTTGTTCAGACACATCCTCACATGACACTGTTCCCTGGAGATGTAAGTACAAGTGTGGCCATGGAGGACTAACACAGGTCTATTAGCGAGCAGGGCCAACAGAGGAGCTCTAATACAGCACCCTAATGCTCAATCCCCAGCAGCGACTGCAGTGTCGAGTGCATCATGTGTTTCATTTGTTTAGGTGATTAATGAGCACTTCCCCACAGTGTGGGCTGTGGAGAAATTGAGTGTCTCCATTTTATCTATACATTACAATCATCTCTCTGCTTCCTCAACACTTTCCCTCAAGCTTATAAATAATGGCCTCTGCCTAATTCGGTATGGAGGCATGTCCAAAAGTATGTCCAAACGCTGTGGAAACACATGCACTAAACACACAGTCTTTTGTATCTGAAGGACATATGTTTGACTTCATCAGCCCTGCAGCACCAGCGCTCTGCAGAAATTGCAGTTTGCTCGTTCCACCACAAATATTAACATTTCCAATCTGTTGTGTTGCGCTACAGCAAATAGAACCGACACAACTTAGAGAGTGTTAATAAATCATGATTATGATGCACCATTGGCTGCAGCTTCCCTCGGCAGCCAGTGAATAAACTCCAGCCCAATTCTGTCTGTGGGCACACCCTGCATGATGATACAAGTCGTTAGGTAATTATACAGCAATTAAGATTCTGATAGGAGAAACAGCAGGTTGGTCCGCCCTCGTGGTGACAAATGATGAACAGGGTGTCTCTAATCGACTTACTTTGATAGTTCCCCTTGACCTGAACTTATGGATTTATGGAGAGCTTCTGCTGCTTGTTTGCTTTCTACTTCCTTTTTTTATTAACGAGGAGCCAGCAGGCCTTCAGAAGATGACGTGCCATCATCATCCATTCGAAAAAGAAGGATAATTTTAACTTGCTTCCTTTTCTGATAGTCAGTTAATGCTATTCAACCCAAGAGCGTCATGCCAGAGGACACAACACGGGGGATTTTTGATCCATGACTCAGAGGACACATCGGCTTCCATATTTAACACTCATTCATCATTTGCATGGCACTTGCACCATGTAAATATTTTTAAAACACCCTGAGAAGCATGTGTGTATATGTGTGTGTGTGTGTGTGTTTGTATAAGAAGAGCTTGTCTGTGTGGACTTGTCAGGGTTGAACTTTATTTAAGGGATATTTAGGATTTTTTTGAAGTGGAGGCTGTATGAGGTACTTATCCACAGTCAGTGCCCCGTGTAATGTATTGCTGTGGACAGGGTCAGAGGCAAATTGTATTTTAGCCACCTAAGAAAATCAATAGCAGGCTAAGTTAACAATATATTTAGAATATTTTTAAAGCTTTACCTTGCCGTCAGACAGCCTCTTCCCATCAGAAACCACTGTTATATAAGGCAAATATCACCACCAGACCACACAGAACACAGAAATTGAAAGTCTAACACTGCCTTCTTTAGCTAGTTTGTTCAGTGTTGCATAACTTCACACCTCAAAAGAGCTAACGCATAAAGTTCATAGACATTAAAATAAGCTATTTCACATTTATACTTCATAATCTTGAATTCTGAACTAAGTTCACAGTCCCAGAAATGAAGTAGTTCAAATTCATTTCTTTGTATTAATTTGACTGGCCAAGATAACTTGTATCAATAGCTATTAACAACAATTTACAACAATTTGAGAATGTTTTACACTACAGCAGACAGCAAATGTGAACATCAACATACTCTTGAAATTTCCAACCGGGAATTTCCAGTTAAATTGAATGTACCAGTATGGTTGAGAATTATAAGGAGATGAAAAGGGAGACAAGATACAGTAGAGAGGAGAGGCAAAAAAAAAGCAACCTTCCTCAGAGTAACATTCCAAAATAACATGACCTGGACCAAACACATCAATAAACTGGAACAAAAAGCAAACAATATACTGAACTATCTCAAAGCCCTCTGTGGAAAACATGGTGCACCACCCTCTACAGTCATCAAAGTCTACCTGTCATACATCCGCCCACTATTTGAATACTCTGTCACCATCTCTGACAATCAGCTTCAACGCCTGCAAAACCATCCAAAACAAGGCATTGAAACTGGCACACAGACTCCCACCCTACATCAGCAGTCACTACATACACTCCATAACAGGCATCCAAAGCATAAGACAACAGCACCAAACAATAGCAGTGAAATACCTGAAAACAAAAACCAACCCTGCCCTCCAGAAAACCATCAAGGAAGCACAACAAACAGAAAACACCCCCCCTGTCATTCATGCTACAGCTGGCCAAAGCCCCTCCAGCCCCCCTGACCGCCCATGTCACACAGAGCACCATCGCAACCACCGCTGCCTAATAACACCCACATGCACACACACTGAATGTAATTGACACACCACACACAAACCTTCACTAGACACACACTTTATGTTCCTCTCTTTTTTTTTTGCCTTGGCCCGCATGCATCCTCCAACCTCTAGAGTCTACTAGCTCCTCCCACCTGCCCTTCCACCACCCAAAAACAGGGCACAAGCCTTGAGCTATTCCTCCAGGCTCATGATCTACCAGTACCAGAACCCCAGAGGAGCGGATCTATCTGTCTGTTTCACACCAGAGACAAAGACAAAGACAAAGAGAAAGTTTTTATATCACGTCCACAGTTCGGTCCATGTAAGCACGCTCTCTCTCTGCTTCGAGTCCACGTCACGCTCTTTTCATCAGTTGATGACTTGAGCATGATTAAATCTCTTGACACTCGATTAAGCTCGGACTCACTTTCGTTCGTCATTGCACACAGATCTGTTCAGTTCACCAAAAACATGAGCATACAGACAATATAGCATACATTTAAACTGATATTGATGATATTTTTCAGGTGGCTGAAAAAGGCATGACAGGAATTTGCATCTTCATTACAACAGGACTACCTACTCGAATGTATGTCTTTTAACTGATGATGAGCTTAATTCCAGTCGAGCGACTGTAAAATGGCAAATAAACACTTTCCTATATTTCCTATTAATTCTTCCCCAGGTTTTTGTTATTTCAAAGCTTTTATTATAAAACAGCAAAATCAGGAAATGTTTGTTTTTCTTTAACAGTAACTTAACTCCTATCAGCTGAGAGCAAACATGAAACAGTAAAATAAAGCAGATACCTGAGAGTACAAACAGCAACAGAAACTAAACGTTAAACCCCAGAGATTCAGTTAGAAGCTACAAAAGTACTGAGAGCTGAACACACAGATTTTAAAAAAGCTTTTTCTCACTGCTCTCCTGTGCAGACATAAGTTGAGTCTTGAAACATGCTTGTTTGAGGGGTAGAAGGGAGCTTGGAGGTGAGTCAGGCATGCTTTGGCTCCACGCCGGAGATGGTCCATCTCGGGTGCGACTTGGCACAGCTCGCCACATTACAAGAGGTAATGGAAATGCAAAAGTGGCCAAAAGTGCCAACAGAAAAGCCCCACTGGTGCTTCTCCAAACTGGGGCGTGCCAAATGCCATCTACTGTGGGTAATACACTGACGAAGGATATGTACCTCATACAACTCCAAATCTGATCTCTTTAAGATGCTAAAAACTGCTAAGCTCTATCTGCTAACTGTAAATCGAACCTACTTTGATGTTAAACAGTTAAACTGGTTCATTAATAAATAATGGGAATTTCCCTCCAACAACTCAGAACAGAGGCAAATTTGTGTACAGACCGCCTCCAATCTTCTGACACTTTCAATCTTTTTAAAGAACAGGAAAAAATAAACAGACTTTCCCCTCACATCTGCTCTCTCATTTTATTGTTGGCACTAAATCATGTTTTACATAAAAGCACTTACAAATTACACATCGCATGAAAGAACAGACTGTTGGATACTATGTTAATACAGATGAAATATATCTGTGAAAGACGGGAAGACACACAGGGAGAGGAAACTTGAGAGAAGTTTGCACAGGAGGGAGTCAAGGACGCTAAAAACAAAGTCAAGGTGACTGGGGAGAGCAGGTGCAATCCTGGCTGAGAGGAAGAAGGAAGCAGAAGATGGTGAGAGGCTGACTAGGGAGTCTGGGGAACGAGGAGAGAACAAGTGTGTGAGTGTGTGTGTGAGGAAGAGAGAGACATCCAGATTGAGAAGAGACATAAGAGACACAGAAAATCTGCAAGCAAATTAGACATCATTAGCCGAGAGGCGGTTAACAAGTCTAATTAGGGGGGAGGCAGGCAGGCAGTGATACCAGACTTGCTTCCGGACCTCAGACGCGCACACACACAGTCCTATAAACACACACGCAGTCACAAACATGACACACACTCACAGCCAAAGCTTCAGGCGTCTCCTAACTAGGTCAGACTCTGATACTTTAAGGCTGAGGGTAGAAGGGAGAGATAGAGAGGAAGAAAGAGATTGAGGAAAGATAAAAGATGGAGGGTGGGACCTTGGATGGGAGAGTTTTCTGCTCTCGGTGAGATGGAGAGACTTGTTTAAAGCTGCGAGAGTGAGATAGCATGGAGAAGACTCAAGGAGAGGAGTGCATATAGTACACACTCGCAGACACACGTATAAATAACTGCAAAGAGGTTGACTTGTTTACACAGCCAACAGCTGCTGTTTTACTTCTGTCATTTACGGGACGTTGCGTTTAGGATATGAATCTGAAAGAATACTGCAGCTGCTGTTATCATCTCCCGTAAAATGACAGGTGCATTAAACACACACTTCGAGTTTAGCTGGTATTATAAAGATTAGTTGTGTGAAATGAGGATATTGCAGTATTAGTACAGCCATCCAGTTCTCAGCTTGAGTGATAGCTTGCCAATGCTCCTGAGGGATGACTGAGTTACATTCCCTTGAAGCGGTGATGACTGAATGTCAGTTCTGGAAAGACACAGAAAAATGCTTCAGTCGAACAGCCTGCATCTCTCTCTGTTCCCCCTGCTCTCTCTGAGGCACAGTGACAGAAAATATTGTCTCAACAACCTCTGATGATCCTTCATCTTATGAAATGCTGTCTGAAGGCTTCAGAAGGTTGGCTTCATTGACTAACTAGCAACTTGGATCAATTTAATATTCTATAATACCACAACAACATACTTTTGTTGCTTTACATTTAGAAAAGCTTGTTGCCATGGCACATACTATGGAAATATAGACTTGAGTTCAAATGTTTGAAGGTTGCATTAGTCTCTGTCTGTCTTTTTACATACAAGTACAAGCTCTCCATAAGGATGTAACACATATTCATATGCTGCTTTAGCATGCAATATTCAAGATGTAGTTTAATACATTTTTCTCTGAGATCTATACCATAAATCTGCATTGATGGCACTTATTTTTATGGTGGACCTTTAGCTTTATTTCCACTACATGGTATGGCTTGACTCGACCCAAATCTACTCACTTTTTAAAAATATTTTCTCAAGCCCCTTTCACACTGGACAAAAAAACCACTAACACCCACTATCATCTGGCTTTTGTCTTTAATGGAAAAAGGTGCAATTGGCAATCACTCCCAGGTCAAATGACTGCGATAGTCATGGGTATTTATTGGCTCCATTGGTAACGTCTGCAGCTTTTTTGCTCCCTTTTTATACACATGTGCTGCTTTGCTTGACTCGGTGCATCAGCCCAGCACAATGGAGCTGAGCCTGAAGGTGTGTATTTACGGATAACACACTTGTCTTTAGTTGAACATCTGAACAGTGGATAAACAATTTATCTCCCATAAATTTTCACAATAAAAATCCCCAGTTATTTTGTTATCTACATGCTTTTTTTTATGAAGCAGCAAAATCAGGAAATGTTGGGTTTTCATCGGCATTAACTTATCACGACTTCTATCCAGCTGCAAGTCAACATGAAACACTAAAATAAAGTAGATACCAGAAAGTACAAACAGCGACGCAGCAGAGAAACTAAACTTCAAACCACAGAGATTCAGCTGGAAGCTGTAAAGACCTCGTTCTCTCTGCTCTTCTGCACACACGAGTTGAGTTGAATGTGTCTGCTGGCAATTGAAAAAAGGGCCAGTCATCTATTTTAGCTGGTTTATTTGCATTAAAAAAAACAGAATATATGTTAAAATTTGGTGTAAAAATGGTGTTGGTGAAAGCACCAGGTACTTTTTTTTCGTATCACCTCCATCAAGGTTCAAAATGAGCAACACCGATAATAACAGTGACGTGAAAACACTGCAGACCAATGGTTGGTCACACAACATGGGATGTCCTCCACAAACCAGCATTTTTAAGTAGCCAAACTACCATAAAGTGAAAATGTATCAAGAAAACCATCCCTTCATATCGTCTGATAAAAGGAGAAAGGTAAGCAGTGAAGTTGTTACTCTGGTGGTAAGTGTACAGTGTAGGTTACAGTTTGTCAGTGAATGAAGCCTGCAGCTTCTCAAGGCCAAAGCATCTGTACGTGTATTGTTTCCTGCTGGAATAGTGTTGCTATGATGATCAGCTCCACCTACGTTAAAGAGGTACTATGCTTGATCATACTAAAGGCAAGTCGAGTCAAGCTGTACTATGTAGTAGAAAACGTTCTTTTGAATCATTTTACTCAAGTTATGTTACATGAACAGTGTGTTGTTCAAGTATGATTTCAACAATTTCTTTACATCCTGTTTGACGCTACAACTTTAAATGCACTATAGATAATGAAACATAATGATGGATCTGATTTACTTTCCTTCTTAAAAAAGTACTCCAGTGATGTAGTAATGGACGTGGATGAAGTTAGTGGAACATTAGGAGGCACATTACAAAAAGAGCGGTCAAAGTTGATGAAGAAATCTTAGATATATTACAGATATATAACATCTTGCAAGCCTTAAAAAGTTGGTCATGTGCAGTGTTGAGGGTAACACACTACAAAATAACGTAACCTAACATGTTAGTTTTGCGATTCAAACAATCAGTTATTTGGTTAGGTTTTCAAAATATGCAACCAGTTATCATTACAATTTCACTGTATTTGCACCAGTGCAAGAGGTACCACTGCCTGCACTCGTAGAAAAGACTCGGCAGACACTGAAATCATGGCGTATCGCAAGTAAGGTCTCAAGATGGATGCTTTGAACAAATTCTTCATGATCAAATCTTTCTTTGAGTCAGTATTCCATCAACTTGTTTGTGGAGAGGCTGTTTAGCCTTGGAAGTCTCATCACCATCACAGGAGCGACTATCCAGCGTGTTTTAAAAAAACTTCTGCATTACAAAAGAGTAGAGAACACTCGCTGGATGAGTGTATGTGATTTGAAAAACCTGAGCACTTTTATTGTTGGCTTGTGCACATTGAAACATGATTTACTGTATGATATATGAGCCTCTTTGTTTTCATAGAGACAGCTGTGTAATATGCCTCTGTCAAGTGTGCTGTCAGATCATCAAGACAATATGACCAACATGAGCAAGAAGCTGCAAGGGTGTTTTCATTTTTGGTGTCACAAAAGCGTTCTGAGTTATTGTTCTCAGTAGATAACGCTGTAACACAACAGATTACTTTTTAATGGCAGTAATTGTGTAATGTCACGTGAGGGTTACGAATGTTGTGCATTGACAGTATAACACTATAGTTCATTTATTCAATTCCAATGTAATACATGAATATAGTTTTGGACCTCTTTTGACTAGTAAATGACCATGTCTGCATCTGAAACCACATCCCCCTTCACTCATTCACTTCTCCCTATGGGAACAGACACTCAGTAACGAGAAGTAAAATGAGATCTCGAACACTTACTTATCATCATCCTTTTGTGTCCTCACTGATTGCTTTAGAGTTGCATAATGCTAATTTTCCTATTGATAAAATGCAGAACATTGTGTTGCAAGAGCATCAGCAGAAAACTGTACATGCAGCACTGCTTTAGTCTTCCACTGTGGAATTTTTGAGAGCACTAAATAGCGAATAAAATTACACAGAATTAGGACATAACAATATAGTGTATATGGATAGTAAAGAGGGGGTGATTTGGGGCACAATTCAGTTCAAACTTTCCTTCTTTCTTTCTGTTTCAACTTTCTGTTGAGTCACAAACTCAAGCAACTTTCTTAAGTATATACTGATATATTTTCTTAAACTTGACAAAGCTACTGCAAAGTCATAAAAGACATTGTACAGCTGCTCTCACTGTGTGGAGCACTCCGTGACTAGTAAATTGACTTTGGCAAGTAAAACTGTTGAAGTTCTCCTTTAAATGTAAAATGTTCTGCGCTTGATTTATAATTTCACTTGTCAGGCTTTTTTTTTTTTTTTTTGGCTTTTCTGAAAGTTTAGGAGTTGCTGAAACAGAAAAATGTTGATTGGTTGTCAGCGGAGTGGCACCAAAGTCATCATGCCCTCCTGACACTTTCAAGATTCATTTTTTAAATAGAGATGTGTACAAATATACTGTAAAGATTTCGCTTATTACCGGTCTCTGGGTGACAGGTTCCGTGCTGGTGGCAGTTGCATGGCACACACGTGGACAGCGGCCCTCTGCCTGGGTCTTCACGGGTGAATCCTGGGGTGCACTGCTCGCAAAACTGGCCAGCAAAGCCCAGGGGACAGGAACAAGATTCCACCCATGGGGCAGGAGGGCTGGCTGGACCAGAGGAGATGAAAGCTGAGGTCAGGGTCACACCCGCGAGCTGCGATGTGTCTGGAGAGGGAGGAAAAGAAAAGACGCTTTGTCATAAAACTGATGCTTCCAAAGGTCAGTAGTAAACTGATAATTGTTGCCTCAGAGGCCCGTTGAAGTGTTTGGGACACCTGATTTTCTCTGGAATTAGGGGCGTGTGTGTTTGTGTGTGTGTGTATGTGTGTGTCTGTATCTCGTTAAGCAGTAGGTTATTAGCATTTGTTGCAGTGCTGTCCCTCCCTCCCTGTCTCATTACAGGTTCTGGCCTGTGTTTACAGTTTACAGTCTGACACACACACACACACACACACAACACACACACACACACACACACACACACAATAACAGATCCATCCACCCACACGCCCGTAAATGCCACACTTAATGCTCACTTGCACACGCACGTGTGCACGCATGCGCCCACACACGTACTGTCATCACCGGGGGAATCTTTGATATAGCAAATGAATAAATCACTGCAGCAGAGCAAGACGAGAAGAAAAGGAGACAGGAGACTCGGTGGAGGTATGTCAGACGTGCAGTTCCTGTGGGGTTTCAAGATCCCTCGCTCCTCTCATGAATAGTGATGGGGGCAGGCCATCCTGAACCGAATCCCTTTCACCCCACGCTCTCTAAACCGCAACACAAAATTACTTTTGTAACCTGCTCTGTTGCTGAGTCTGCCATAGATAAGATAGATAGATAGATAGATAGATAGATAGATAGATAGATAGATAGATAGGCAATGCGATGATTTGCAAATACATTTCGACCCATATTCAATTGAATACAGTACAGAGACAAGAAACGTAATGTTCAAACTGAACATAACTAGCTTTTTTGTGTTTTCTCAATATAGTCTCATTCTGAATTTGATACCTGCACATTTCAGAAAAGTGAGAGGGAAACTGTGAAACATCACCTTTTCTTTGAACAACAGACAGTAAGCATTTGGGAAATGATAACACTAATCAGTGAAGTTTTGAAAGTGAAATTCTCTCCCAGTTTTGCTTGATACACAACGTCAGATGTTCAACAGTTCATGGTCTCTGTTTGTGCTCCATAATGCATCACACATTTTCACTGGGAGACAGGTTTGGACTGCAGACAGGCCAGTCTAGTACCTGGAGTCTGTTACTGCTTGCACAATGTGTCTTGGCATTGTCTTGCTGTAAATAGGCAGGGACATCTTTGAAAAAGACGTCGTCTGGAAGGCAGCATAAGTTGCTCCCACCTCCTGTATGTGCCTTTCAGCATCTATGGTGCCTTCACAGATGTGACAGCTGCCGATGATGCCATGGGCACTAACACACTCCCGTACCATCACAGATCATGGCATTTGAACTTCTGGTAACAACCTGGATGCTCCTTTTCCTCTTTAGCCTGGAGGACATGGTATCCATGGTTTTTTAAAAAAAAAAAAAAAACTATTTGAAATGTGGACTTCTGAGACCACAGCACACTTTTTCACTCTCTAGCCCATGTCAAATGGCCTCTGGCCCCAGAGCAGTTCACAGTGTCTCTGGATGATGTTGATAAATAGCTTTGGCTTTGCATGGTTAAGTCTTAACTTGCATTTGTAGATGCAGTGACAAACTGTTTCCTGACAACGGCTTTCCAAAGTGTTCCCGAGCCCATGTGGTATCCTTTTAATTCACCTGAGGAATTTTCAGCCTTGCCCATTTACGTGTAGGGATTTACATATTCTCAGAATCTTTTAATGATATTATGGATTTTATTGATGGTGAAATCCCCAAATTATTTGGAGCTGTGTGTTGAGAAACATTCTTATATTGTTGGACTATTTGTCCACACAGTTTCTCACAAAGTGGTGAACCTCATCCCATCCTAGCTTGTGAACGACTGAGCCTTTCGAGGACGACCCTTTAATACCCAATGTGACAAGCAGGTGTTTTTTTTGAGCAGTCCACAATTTTCACAGTCTTTTGTTGTCTCGTGCCAACTTTTTTGAAACATTTTGCAGGCATCAAATTCAGAATGAGTGTGTCTTTACAAAAAACAATGACGTTAATTGGTTTGAACATTAAATATCTTGTATTTGTACTGTATTCAATTGAATATAGGTTGAAAATGCATCACTTTTTTGGAACTGGGGTTGCTAGATTGATTGAAAGATGACTGGATGCCAGCTGGATGGATGGATGGATGGATGATAGATAGATTGATAGACTGATAGATTGATAGATAGGTAGAATATGCTGTGCACGTATGACTCTGCAGCTTTGTCAGATAAGAAATAAACCATGTGTGAATGAGCAGCTGCATAATGAGGGAAATCTGAGTGGAAAGAAATAACGCGGTGCGAGAGAGAGGAAGAACCAGAGGAGAGGATGGACCTTGACTTCTAACAAGTCATGATCCAGCCATTCCTTCAGCGGTGATGAAACCCGCTTCATTTGCACCTCTGAGGGATAATCAGTAGGCAAGCCTGTCCTCTTCCCTCTCCACGACTCGCCTTAGCCCCTACCCTTTACTCTCCTCTACCTCCTGAATTCTATTAGCTCATTCAAAATGGGGAAATGTGCAATTAAAACAGGTTTCAGACACTGTACCCTATATTTCAGTTAATTAAAAACATTTCATTTTACGTCATGGTGTGCAGGTTCACTCCATCAATCCTTCCTCCCAAAAAACCTTGTCAGACAAGCCGAGACTTTAATTCCCTTTCGTTCCCTGCAGCCCTGCGGACTCTGACAATTTAGGTCCTTAGGTACCTGTACATTAAGCCATTAAGCCAACGACTTCTCATAAACTCCAATATGGCTTTGCTCTCTGTTCAAAACTCCATTTTTGCGGAGGTAGAAAATGAAAGACCTTTACTGTGACTGCTGTCAAAGTAAAGGCCTTTATAGTCAAAAGACAATACTGTCATTAAAATAATACAGTTCTGTTGTAACAGACTCTGTGTGGTGCAGAGAGGAATTTAAAGAGTAAAGGACAAAGTGAAAGAGGAGAAAGATGAGAGGACAGCTTTATGGGATTTTGAAATTAAAGTTTGCCGTGCAGCCTGCAGCGATAAGGCACTTCTAACG
The DNA here is from genome assembly GCA_034769285.1 of Lutjanus argentimaculatus. Taxonomy (NCBI): domain Eukaryota; kingdom Metazoa; phylum Chordata; class Actinopteri; order Lutjaniformes; family Lutjanidae; genus Lutjanus; species Lutjanus argentimaculatus. Next base: position 30,815,815 of record JAWZSL010000005.1, on the reverse strand, counting down.
CTGTTTGAGAATGAGTTGGAGACCTAACACAAATCATTAACAGAGTTTCTCCCCTGTGATGTGCAATAGATGCAGTGTAAACTGCGCGCTTGACTTTGTTTGCACGTTCATGGGTGGGTGTTTACCAGAAACTGTTTGATATAATATGCACGACTGCGCTTCTGTTTTCAGTCTTTTTTTTGCATGTGCAAGTGGACAAGGAACTACACAAGAGAGTGTGTGTCACAACGCCTCCGCTGAGCAACTAATTAAAATGGTGTAAGTAAGTGTGAGAGAGCTGGTGATTTCGGCCAGCTGTTCTGTCTTCTTGGTGCTCTAATCCGCCATAATGCCTCTCAGATCCTGCCTGTACTTTACAATTCAGACTATCAGATAGAAGCGGGGGAAGGACACGATAAAAATAAGAGGAGGATTTCAAGAACTAGTCCCTAACATCTGGGAATAAATGTCCCGTTTTTTTCCCCCTTTTTTTTTTTTTTTGCTGAGCCAGATTTGGAACAGTTGAACTATTCCCTGAATACAAACACTGACATTGTTTTAGCAACTATCTTTGGTGCGGCTTTAATAATTTGTGCTACGGTGTGACGAAAATGTATTTTTTCTTAAGAAAAATGTGAAGGTTTTGGAATCTTTCTGTGGAAGGAGAGGAGAGCGAGGGAGGTCGGGCTTCAGTCGGTGCCCACCTCAGGAGGAGGCCTGAAAGAGGGTTATGGCTGGGTCACCCCCTAGCGCCAGGAGTCAAACCCAGTAAGAAAACCACCTGTGTTCGTGGACTGAGGGCTGACTGGGCGCTCCAGTGATCCACATAAAGACGAGAGGGTCACATTCAGTAACATATCATTTAACAAACTTGCACTCAATCCTGTCTGGCTTATTCTGGATTATTTACATACATATTCTTTATTTTTATAAATTAGAATGCTCCCTGGTCTGACCTCTGAACCTGATGTTCACAGTGATGACCATAGTTGTTTTGTTCAGGGGAAAACTGTATAGTAGCAAGTGATGTTGTTCACCCGTCATCTTTACGTGATTCTATTCTATGTGAAGTCACAATAATTGATGATTGCCTTCATCAGGTAACTTACCTGGCATTCTTAAGTAGTGACTGTATGCCTACATCTGTACACACTAATGAAGGCTGAAGGGCGATTTATGTAACTTACTGCCAGTAAAAGTTTGTCAAATGATATGTTTCTGGATGTGACCCTCTCTTCTCCATGCATCTGGGATAACATGGTAAGAGATGAAAGTTACAGTGGCTCACTATCGCCTCTTGAGGTACAAAGTGGTATTACGAGAGAGGATGGGAGGAAGCTAACTGGTTAGGATGCTAACTTCAGTATATACGTATCTCTGCAACACAATACCTAGACGTCTTTGACATAACATAAAAAATTTTTTCTTCACATTCTGTTGATAATTTTAGTTAAATTTTCAGTTTTCAGTGAAATAAATACATATAGCTCCTTTAAGGTTTGCCAATATTATTTGTAAATTGCCCTTTTATTCAGGAATACCATTATGTTTAAATAGATGTAAACAGATGTAGAAACAGATACCATGTTAACAACTTGACGTGCATCCGTTTGCCTGCCATACTGGACTGGTCGAGATCCGCTGGTAAACTATACAGTGTGCACTGACAAATGCAGATTTCACCACAAAATCAACTGTAGCTTTATTAATTCTGAACCAATTTTCATTAAATTTGGTTTGGTATAAATGTGAAAAAATGAACATTATAGCGGTTACTTGTTGGAATTAAAATCAGTTACTGGGGCCGAGCTCTTTGCCAAAACATTAACTTTGCAGGCTCTGACCTGTAAGTGGGCTACATTAAGAGCAAATTATTTACAGTTTCAGTTTTTGTGATTTTTGCCCCCAGTAAGTGAATTTAACTCCTAATTCTCATGTTTTTAACAAACCAAACCTCAAATCAGTTCAGAATTAAATGAGCTACAGTCATCATCATCTCTCAATACACACTATATTGTTCATCATGGATGAACAATATAGTGGAAACTTGGATGGATCATGGAAACTTGATAATGGTGACCGTGCAGACATATCGCAGAGACGGTGGCCAGTGAGGCATCTGTCTTCTTATGTGTATGGCCTGAATACTCTTGTTGATATGGGCACACAATTGTGCTCTTAATGTACTGTATGTCACAATGCACTATGAAAATGTCAAGAAAAATGCATTAGGTGTGTCTTTAAACTGTCATCGCAGTGCAACATATAAAGGACATGGACGGCAAATTAAAAGACAGACATCTTTAAAAATAACTTAAAATAGAGCCTCAAGTCATTGTGTTACATACATAAATGGCAATGTACAGTCTTGACACACACTAATACACACAAACACACACACTTACAGTTGTGTCCTCCGGCGTTGCTGATTCTGAGGGCTGTCAGGTTGTAAAGGAGACGTTGGAAATCAAATGCAGACAATGCAGGTTTAAATCTCATCTCGTTTTCATAAAGCCTGTGAAACGAGAAGACAGAGAAACACATCGTTTACAGTATGTTTACGCAGTGAATTCAAAATAGTGCACTATGATTAAACACTAAAAACATCACATTTTACAGGTATAAAAACCTAAGTGGAGTAAATGTGTTTATGAGGCTGATTTATGGACAACTGGAGAGGGTTTCTTTTTTTATAGCAATTTAATTACCCTCCACCACTAAGAAGATAAGAAAACGTCCTGTCACAGCTTGACTTTTTATGGTAGGCTATCTACAGCTCTACCAGCAGACACACACAGTGTGAAGAAAAATGTAAATGTGCTGACTTCAACACATATTCAGGGTCTTGATCGTTGAGCTCTGCCATCTGCTGAAGGATGTTCTGCAAAGCCAGGCTGCACAGCTGACATCTGCCTGTTTTACTCCAGGTATCATGCACTCTTTCCATCTTGATGAGAGGTGCTGTGTCAGCTCCACACGGCCTATGTTCTGTTACACAATTTTCTCCCAGGATCCTCTGAAGGTCCCAAAGGCGAGGAGCAGCAGCATGAAAGAATTTATTCCTATAATCTTCATGTACCGGTGCAGGAAACATGATCACAGGAAACACTTTCTAATATGAGGTACCTAACAATTAATATGCTTCTCATGTTCTGATAAGCCATCTAATCTGCAGTTACAGGTGTTAATAAGATGTTAAATAGGTAGAAATCGGTCCAGATGCTCTGCTGGTGTTTCCCAGAGATTTAGGGTTAAAAGGCTCATTGGTATCTCCTTAACAAATTCAAGAGATAGCTAAAAAAAAAAAAAGAAAACTGTACTTGTCTCCTGCTGAGAGAAGGAAATGGAAGAGGACAAACAAAATATTGGCACTCAATATATACATCTGAATGCCCAAGACCAGAAACAAATAGCCAGAAAATATGTGAATATATAAATCACCCATTCTTGAGTATTTGGATAAATCATGTCCTACAAAAAAGAAACTTAAAAATATGAATACCAACAGTCATTTTTGGGCTGAAAATGTATTCCTTAATGATTTGTATATATGAAATATATGTAATTTATGAAACGTTTTTGCCTGCTTTATTTTTTTTTTTTACATTTCTCAACTTGCTATATGGCAGAAAACACCCTTGACCCAGACAAGAATTCACAACTTCAAACAAATAAAAAATGTGTTAAAAATCTTTAAAAAATCTAAAACTAACAATGCCTACCGATAACATAGGCATACACATGTCATTATTATCGTTTTTGTTTTAAAATATATCTTTTATGAACATGTTGGCCATTTAAATTTGTGTTCCAGATTTCTGTGAACTCTGTCAGATTTTCACAAAAACATAATTTAATCAGGAATAAAAAGGTTTAAAGGTTTGAAAAAGGTGGAAAACTTTAAAAAAATAAAATGGCTACTCACTATGACTATACTGGGAAACGAAAAAAAAACGTTTTGTCAACTCCGTTGTCAACTAAATTTACTAAATAATCTATATAAAATGTATATAATAGGAGGTTGACCCATTACAAGGATTAATTGCCAACAGTTTGACCTTTTAAAATATTTTTTTTACAGATTAATTGAAGAGTGAAATATATAAATACTGTAGCTATACAATCCAGATCAGTAAAGAAAAATGTCTTGGAAAGATAAAAAGACTAAATACAACCAGAGAACCAATTAAAGAATTCAGATATAACAAAACTGATTAAGTGCTAAATGACCCTGTTAAATAGTTTGAAACCTTACAAGAGTATAAATATACATAATATTGACCACAAAAAGGAAGAAGAGCAGCCGGTGGGATTTTTCAAAACTAGGGAATGCCTAACTCATGTAAGTTTGATATAACACACGTCTACTGAGGATACTGTATGTGGATTTATTGTCATATATAGTACTTACATGTTCCCAAAATATATACATTTCATGTTACACAGATTTAATGAGGGTCTTGAATCTGGTTCGACTGTAATATATGATTTACAAGTTTCAGATAAAGAAAATATACATTTATCTATTTTGGTCCAGACTGTTAGATCCCAACAATTATGGGATGGATTGCCATGAAATTTTGTACTGACATTCATGGTCCCCACAGGATGAACACATGACTTTTCATAAAGTGTTTATTGTTTATTTTTTTTCCAATACAATGGTGGAAATGTGTTGGGAGATGGAGTTTCCAAAGCTATTTGACTGTCTGAAAAGTACTTCTGTTGAAGTACACTCACTCCTTAAGTAAAGCCTCATAGAGCTGCTAGCATGGCTGTAGACTCAGTCTTGTCTAACTATTAATAAAGGCATTTGTTACAACTTATAAACCACAATTATAAAGGGCACCTTATTTGAAAGTGGTAGCCAATTATATTACATGAACCTTGTAATTACAGGCAAGAAGCATAAAAGAATGAAGAGCAAAACCTTTAGTTTGTTGACCATATCAGCCTAAGTCAAGTCTTTCAAGTGTGAGTGCTCGATGGCCTCTATTTTATTAGGTCAACTGTTCTCAGCCCAACACTAACTCGCTTTCAAAATGCTTTATTTTGCGCATGGCCTCTGTCTTCGCATCCACAGTCACAGTGTGCATGAGAGCAAGTGTGTGTGTACGTGTGTGTGTGTGTGTGTGTGCGCGCATTCCTGGCTTGCCACACAGGCCTTCCATTGATGCGGCGGGTCCTTGTTCCCTGGCCTGACATGTAGGCACAGTAATAAAGAGAGGCAATTACAAACTGGGCCTCAAAGCCATGGTAATGGAGCTGGTCAGACAGCGATAAGCAGAGTGTGCATGAAAGTGAACAAACTCCCAGTCAGGCTTTCCCTATGGAGCGTCAGTGTCCCTTTTAATCAGCACCAAGCAGAGCGCGGAGAGCCACGCTGTAATTAAGCCTGCTCCGCTGAGGATGAGAGGAGATCATCAGGAGAGAAAAGCCCAAAAGAATACTGGACGGACACACACAAACACACACACACACAAACACGCACACACACTCGAGTACCCTGAGAGAGAGAACAGCGATAGAGATACAAGGTGAGCAGGAGAGCAAGACATAAACGGTGTGTGAGGGAAGGAGAAACAAAGACATGATACGGTACTGGCAGAGTAAGTAAGCATGTAAGTGACCATAAAGTTGAACAATACAAATGTGTTACACAAATCACACATGCATGGGGGCATGTTATTATCATATTAAAATACCATATTCTAATTGTCCCAATTTGCCTTTGAACAGCACATTTTAATTACGCTGTCTATCAATATCATTACATAATGTAAAACTAGAATTACTGCCTCGCGGTTGTATGCCTCCGCCAACTAGTCAAGTTGCAGTTTCCATCTGTGTCTGTCCAGACTCATATAATATGAACAATGACAACTTTTTGCCATAATTAGGATATGAATTATTGAGTTACGGACGTATTTTGTGAGGTCACAGCGATCTTTGACCTGGAAATTCTAATCAGTTTATCCATGAGGTGAAGTGGACTTTTTTTTGGCCAAATTTAAGGAAATTCCCTCAAGTTGTTTCTGAGATATCAGGCCCTATCTTACACCTAGCGGATGGCATGGGTGACGTAAGTGGTAATGCTATCTTACCATAGGTGCAGTTGTCATTTTCTCCGCATTTGCAAGATAGCAAATTAACTTGCACCTGTATGCGTGCCCATGAGCGGGAGGTCTAAAAACAAAGGTGTGGCCAGTCACGTTTCGTATTTTGTGCATGGCACATTGTTGTCAAAACCACTTGCGTCCCAGAACTGCTAAAACCTGGTGGAAGCGCGTCTGTGGCGCAATAGGTCTGTCTGCACAGTATAGCAAATGGAATGTGTATGTGTGTGTGTCAAAAAATATTCTCAAACTCAATAGACCTGCAAAGTGCGCATGGGATGGGATCACAGCTGTCAGATCATCTTTGACAGATCTGTCAGCCTGACAGCTGGATCAGCTGTAGTGTTTGTGTCTGTGTGTTTACTGGGATCCAGAAAAACACAGATGAAACAATTTCCATGTTACACCCACTTGTGCGCTGCTGATAAGGTGTATCCCGCCCTGCACCCATGGCAAAAGATGGCAAAGATGGATTTGGACACATCTGGAATAAATTAAAACCCCTGCGCCTTGTGCTTTGAGCCACGCACCTTAGATGACTGTAAGATAGGTCCCATTGAGAATGTGACATACTCAAGGACACAGTGACCTTCGCCTTTGACCACCAAAATCCACTCAGTTTATCCTTGAGTTCAAGTGGACGGTTGTGCCAAATTTGAAGTCCTTTTTATGAGCGAGATTTTTATCATTTTATTTTGTTAATTTTATGGTCTGCAGAGTGAGAGCTTCTGTTCAGCTACACACAGTACACATCCACTGAGCCAGAAGATGAGCGAAAGAAAAACATCCATTAGAGCCAGACTATTTTCATATCTAACACAGTGAATTAAGGATTTATTTCAACCAAACCAGACTTTTTGGAACAGTGAAAGGACAAACCAAGATGGTTTTGCTGAGTTTTATTTTGTTTCTGTCTGTCGAGTTTGGTACAGATGTACAGCTGCATTTTTCTGTTTAATAATGATAATAAGTATAAGAATATGTCCTTTCTGGAAAGACTTGTAATGTCTCAATTTTCATCTGTTTTTGGCAAGTTGAGTTTGAGTATTTTTTGAGAAAGAAAAGTCAAAAATTGATTCCAGTTTCTTAGATATGAATATTTTCTGGTTTCTTCAGTCCTCTCTGAGAGTAAACTGAGCATCTTTGGGTTTTGGACAAAACAAGACATTTAAGGACGTCATCCTTTTTCATCATTTTCTGGACCCTGAATGCAATAATTCACATCAAATATTCACTCATTTTCAAACAGCCTTGGTCGTCCTGAAAAATATATTGTAAATGCACGTAGCACAAGAGCCGAGTTTCAGGCCTGGGACTGAAGGGTTTTAAACCACAAATAATTCATGGGTTGACTCGGGCACATCGTGATCCCATATTTCTTCTTGCTTTGCTCAGTCACCTATAGCGAAACTTTTTTTTTTTTTTTCATTTTGGCAGCAAAGTCTGCTCTCTGTTCAATATATTCAGCTGACCCTGATCTATGATCAAAGTCAGTGAATTTTCAAAACATGACAGAAACGAGCTCAGTGCCAGATGGACCACATGCCCGCACTACTACGAGCACTCTGCTGACTGCTGCAAATTGGCTCACACCTTCTACAAGCATTCATATGAGCAATTTCCTCAAACACTTTTGGCAGTTGAAAGACTGAACAGCTGATCATCAGTGACTAACTGTATGTGGAACATTTATCAGTCAATTGTAAACAAGTAGCTGAGCATCTGAGAGGTTCCTCATGCTGTGTGCATGCTCTTAGAAATAAAGGAGCTAACTAGAACCATGAAGGAGTCTTTGGCTTGTTCCCATAGCAGAGCCCCTTTTTGGTAGATCCTTCAATAAAGGTTCCACTTAGTATGCTTTCAGCAAATTCTACCAAGAACCCAACCTAAAGGGTTATATCTTTCCTGTGAACCCTGTTAATAATAGTGGTGTAATAGTTTCACCCAGAACCTTCTCTGGGGATTCTCTCCAGAACCTTCCCACCTTCTAATAGTGCTAACAAGAATCCATCCAGGGAGCTCTATGGAAAATCCTTTTATATTCCAAGGGTTTTATCTAGGACCAAGCTAGAGGGTTCTACAGAGAACCCTTTTGTGTTCTGAGGATTTTATCTAGAAGCCACCTGAGGGGTTCTACCAAGAAGAACCCTTTCATATTCCAAGGGTTTTATCTAGGACCAAGACAGGGGTGTTCGAGAGCCCACCCAGAGGATTCTATCGAGAACCCTTTAATATCAATATTTAAAGTGTTTCATCTAGGACCCACCCAGTCTATGGAGAACCCTTTTATATCCCAAGGGTTTTTTTCTAGGACCAAGCCACAGGGTTCTACCGAGAACACTTTTATTCTCCAAGGATTTTATCAAGAACACACCAAGAAGGTTACAGGGAGAACTGTTTTATATTCCAAGGATTTTATGTTGAACCCACCTGAGGGGTTCTACAAGAACCTTTTTATATCATGGTACAAAGGTCCCTTGACAAAAGAGTTATTCAGTGATTTCAACAATCCTTGCGGAACTCTTTCATCCAAAGAGGGTTCTTTGGATGAAAAGAGTTCTTTATGGAAGTCTTACAAAGAACCCCAAGGAACCCTTTCTTCAGAAAGGGGGTTCCTTTTCACCTTTTAAGGGTGCTAACAAGAAACCACCCAGGGGGCTCTACCAAGAACCCTTTTATATTCCATGGGTTTTATCTAGAACCCATGCAGGGGGTTGTATTGAAACTATTTTATACTTAAATGGTTTTATCTAGAACCCGCTCAGGGGGTTTTATGGAGAACCTTTTTATATTATGGCACAAAGAATCCTTGACAAAATACTTTCTTTTTTGAAGAAAGTCTTTGCTTTTAAAGGGGCTCTTTGGATGAAAAGGTTTGTTAATGGAAACTTTAGCCTTACAAAGAACCCTTTAGGAACCCATTCTTTAAAAAAGTTGCAAATGGTTGTGTGTAGAACCTCACCCCTCAGGTAGAGCCCTTTTGGTACCCTTACTTTTTAAGAGTGCATAAATATTATGTTTCCATGCCGCAGACGTACGCATACAGCTACAAGCAAGGCAATAAAACCTCCCCGCCTACTGGTTTCAAGGGAGCAGAATGTGAATAGAGGGAACATCAGAGTGAAGAGTGGATGCTGCCTTATATAAGCCATTCACCTCCTCCTTTTCATCAATCCCCTCCGCTCGCATCCCAGCGCTTCCATATATTTCTCCTTCATCTGATTTTGAAATGATCTCTGCACCAGGTGGGAACACAAAGCCACTTAACGGGTTAACATATTTGCCAGCTATGAATGCAGATGCCGTCAGTCGGGAGAGATGTTTGTGTTTCAACTCATGTTTATTTATGCTTTTGCATGCCTTTAGCAAAACACGAAATCACGTATATTCCCATTTTCGAAACAAGATTATTTTTTTCTGCATATGCTACGTCGGATTGTTGCAAAATCACACTGCCAGATGGCCATGTGGATTGATGTGTTTGTGTGAAAGACTTGCATAGATTTTTGACATGTTTGCATGTGTGACAGAGAGAGGCAGAAAGAGAGTGAGAGGGGATGATATAGAGTATGTAGTGAAGTGCATCTGTGCATGTACCTGAGAAGTGTAATGAGATCTGTGGAGAACTCCTCCAGAGAGGAAGACTTAATGACAGTCTGTCCCCCAAGCTCCAGTGAGTTTCAGAACGGGAACCAAAGAGCTTCTTTAGCCAGGGCCCTTGGTGCTAAGGGGAAACTCATTACTAGTGCGCAGACACCAGAGAGAGGCATGGGAGTATTGGAAGGGACAGAGAGGCACACAAGCTGTTGCAGTACTGATGCTGGATCCTCTGATGGAGCAAGAACCTGTGCCTGTGCCCTGTAATAAGATTACTCACAGGACCAATGGTGCATCCAAGAGCTCCTTAAGTCAAATATTTACAGCTTTAATTTACACTTAAGTGGTTAACAAAGTGTAAAAAACAGGTGGGAAAACTGTGACATGTTTCATGATCAGTATGAATTATGATGTTTTTGATGCAGCCCACTGTAGCTGTCTGCCTAGCAGCAAAGTTAGCAGCAAAAGAACCAGATATTTCCCTCAGGAGTTAAGCTGGGCATCCAGTGTACAATTTAAAAAAAATGTTGTTGTTTAATTCCAGCTCTGAGAAAATCGCCTGCTCAGTGGTTGAGCAGGGTCGTCCAACAAAATGGAAGATCGGCGGTTCGATCCCTGGCTCCGTCGAGCCCGCATGTCGAGGTAACCTTGGGCAAGATACTGAAGCCTTAATTGCTCCCGAAGGCATAGCCATCGGTGTGTGAATGAGTTAGGCTCTGAGGAGTAGAGTCACCTTGCATGGCAGCATCTGCCATTGGTGTATGAATGTGTGTGTGTGTATGGGTGATTGTGACATGTACTGTAAAGCACTTTGAGTGGTTGGAAGACTAGAAAAGTGCAATATAAATGCAAGTCCATTTAAGGTCCAGCCATGAACTGAGTGCTCACACTGTACATGTGAAATAGAAAATAAAATATCCCATCGGCCCCTGACGACCCTTGAACCAGTCCAGTAAAGTCGTGTGATGAATAGCTAAACAATGAGCTGCGACTTACTGTAAAGTTTAGTAAAGCTTAAGGAAGCTGATTTGGGTGATAATTCTCTCTAAGTTCATCATTATGAGTGACCACCCTTGTCACACAGTTTTGATGTTTGATACACTGTTATTACAAAAATATCAATTATAGCCACTTAAACAAATAGGACAAGTCCAAAGATTTAAAAGCATGTTAATTAAATGTGTGCCATGATTTAAATTCTATCTCCTAAATCAACTCTTGGCAAGTCAACACTTTATTCCCCAGATCCACTTCGTCTGAACCAATCCGATAGCATCCAATCATGCTGCAGGAGAGGACTAGGAAGAACTAACATTACATAACTGAGCTCCAGTTGGAAAAAAATGATACCAAAGATAAACTCACTCGCATACAACGACTATGTGCTGATCAACAAACAATTCTGCAAGAAAGCTCAAAAGAAGACAGAGGTTTGTTTGCAAGCAACATTGCTAAAAAGGCGGAAACATGTTGCCTTGATCGTCTGTGCCATCTTATGTGCCGAAACTTCGAAAATACAAAGAAGAGTAGAGTCAGTGCATATGGACTTGCAGGTGGAAGGAAGACATGGACAGTATGGCTTGTCCACATTGCAAAGAGAATTGGAGGTAAGCTAGCTACATCTATATTTTCTGTCCATATGATACATCTGTCGCCATGGCAATTTCAAACACTCTGTTTACCACTTTGCGCAGCAGCAGTGAGAAGAAAGACCCTGACTTTGGGGAATTGACTGACTGGCTCTGCTTCAACTGGCCAAAATTTCTGATGTGTCAAAAATTCATATTACTGTCCGATGGCTGTTCGGCAGCAGTCGATCGATCCCCATTCCCCTCCTGTGCACTGCACAGCAAACAACACCCAATGAATGTTAAATTCTGCCTTTAAAATAAGTCATGTGGCTTAAAATTTCAAAAACATTCTCAAATTGTACATTATATGTCAACCTTTAGAGAAAACCAAAAATAGAACTAAGATTAGAGTGAATATTTAACTTACACACGACTCTGTTGGATGTCTAAAATAGGCAAATTTTGCTAACAAGTGCACCAAATCAAGTTAAAAGTCACTTATTAGAGGATTAGGTGACACTTGATGCATAGAAGACAAGTAGTATACTACAAGGGTAAATATATCCATAAACCAAAGACCAAAGAGTGAAGTTTATGCCTGGGTTCCATTATTTTCACCTTGCATTGGATATTGAAACACCTGGTAAATAAAAAGTGGTTATTTCCTACCTATACAAGTTTCTGGTGGATTGTCTGATCTTCATCAAACTGTTTCAAACTGTTGAATATGAGACAATATATAGATACCCAGGGCTGCAAAAGGCCTCCTCTGAATTTGGACTGCAATTTTATGCAACATTTGGAGGAGCCGTTGAAATCAGACAGTCCTTGTGAGACCAGTATGGAGAGCTGGGCAGCTTCCAAAAACTACAATTGGGCCATCATCATTAAAGATAAAACCTTAAAGTGAATTACAATTTGTGATTTTAGGGTGGGGGGTGGGGTGACTTGTTGGAGATATACTTTACGAACAACAGTTTATTTATCCATCTGTCCTGTACTTCTGTGCATGCAGCATGGGTTGCCAGATACCACTTATGAGCACAGGTTTTGATTTTGGCCTTCGTACAGGCAACTGTGACTACAATACTACAAGGAAGCTGCACACAGTAACTGAGGCTATTGTTTGTCAAAAAAGTAGCATCTGCCCTCCCTTTGTCTGAATTAGAGCTGTCGCTGGTGCATAAAAACATTTCTTTCGGTTTTGATATGGAATATTTTAGGGGGAAATTAATTTTTAAAAATGGTTGGTTTTTTTGTGTAGTGGTAAATACAACACTGACATAGTCAGGGTTTTATCTATGAAACTGTCTAAATTCTAAGGGTCTTATCTAGAACCCACCCAGGAGGTTTTATGTAGAACTGACTAAGGTGGTTCTACCGAGAACTTTTTTTATATTCCACGGGGTTTATCTAGAACCCAACTAGGGGGTTCTACCAAGAACCTTTTTACATTCTAAAGGCTTTTTCTAGAACACACTCAGAGGGTTCTACAGAGAACCTTTTTATATTCAAAGGATTGTATTTAGAACCCATACAGGGGGTTTTATCTAGAACCCACATTGGTGGTTCTGTTGTGAACCTTTTTATGCTCTCAGGGTTCTGTCTTGCACATAGGGTTCCACCAAGACCCTTTTTATATTCCAAGGGTTTTATCTAATACTCAAGGGGTGCTGGGTAATGGTACAAAAACCCTTGACAAAAGAGTTCTGCAGGGATTTCAGCAATACTTGCGGAACTCATTCTTCCAAAAAGGGTTCCTTGGATGAAGAAGAGTTCTTAATGGAGCCCTTAGTCTTACAAAGAACACTTGACAAGCCCTTTCCTCAAACAAGGGGTCTTCAGAAGCAAATGGTTCTGGGTAGAACCTCAGATCTTCAGGAAGAACCCTTATTTCTAAGAGTGTAGTACTACATTCTCTCTCTCTCTCCCATCGCCTCATGGTTCAGTTGAAGTGAGAATCTCTTGTCTTACCCACCACCACTAAAACCAATTTCAACAAGACTGAAATGTCCTTTGTCAAACTCTGTTTTCCACCACCACAGACAACAGGACGAGTATATTGACTCCTGCCCAAACTGCCAACAATCGTAGTGTTATTCTAGACAACCAACTGCTGTCTGAGCCCATCATTACAACCACAACACGATCCTGCAGGTTTACAACATCCATCAAGTCAGACCCTTCCTCACTGAGGAGTCTGGCCGGCTCTCTGCCGTGATGCTTTAATCATCTCCCATCTGGACTAGTGCAACTCCCTTCCCAGCAAAGTGCAACTTACTCAGAAAGCTGTAACCTACTGTACTTTTTCTTCAGCTCCTTTTAAAATTTAACAAATCACTGCTTTTCTTTTCGGCGGCAGCAACCAACAGCCAGCTGCCCATTGTTATCAAGACTGTAAGAGTGTGATCCCAGAAGTATGCGGAGGCTCTACAGGACTGTTTTGAGCTAATGGACTGGAACACACCCTGTGGAGCACAAGGAGAGGACAATGCACAGCTCCCCGCCTGTGAAACATGTCAATTTCCATGTGGACTCTTCAATTCCATTAAACTGTTTTCTTGTGGTTTATTTTAAACAAACCCTGGAAAACAAAGAAAATTAAATCCCTTCTTAGGGAGAAGGAGGGCTTCCAGGGCTGGCTACAGGGAGGAAGTTAAGTTGGTCTGTGGGTGCCGAGGAAGAGAATTAAAGATAGAAACACAGGGGCAGAATTGAAGACAAATTGCAACAAAACAGTGTGAAGGAGGTGCTGAGTGGGATGAGAAGGATTACTGGCTACAACGACGCCAGGCCAAGTGGGGGAAGAGAACAAATATAAAGCCACTGAGTTAAGCTTGTTTTTTAGCAGGTTCAGTGTGGAGACCAGGCCAGCTGCGCCCACTCCCCCAGGTTGACGGACCTGATGAGATCTCACACGCAACAATGTGACTGATTACACTGCCGCTTCCCCACTGACCGTCACACCAGGGTTCACCCTCTTCAGCCCCGGCGTGCCTCCTCCAGTCACTACCACCTCCGGATTGACCACTTTACCGTGAAGCACGAGAAGGAAAAAGGCCTGCAGGAGTCTTGGCAGAGAGCAAACTGGGGCAAGGAGAACCAAGCGGAAGTGTAATGTGAGATGAAAGAGCCGGTAGAAAATTTCCAGCAGAGACAGTGTCTGTGGCACAGTCCTGCAAAAAAAGTTGAGGGCCAATATCAGCGGCAAATTGGACTGGTCTGAGAACAGAGAGGATCATAAGAGACAGAGGAAGGTGTTCTAACTCAGTTTGCCTTCTTGGTGTGCAGGAGAGGAAGGCGATATGAACATCTTGAAGGAAAAGGCAGGTTTTTCACTGGGGTGGAGACGGTAGCTCAGGAGAGATTCACATCCTTTTGAGTCTGTTTTTAAAAAGTACTCGCATGCCCACATGTACACCAAAAGAGTCACAAGCTGTGTTTCCATCCAAATGTGTCCCACATTTTAACCTAATTTTGAGTGAATCATCAAAAAGACCACTTGAGGTGGGTCTCAATCCGCTCTCTAGGATTTTATGATAGCAGATATGTGATTTTAGCATGATTTCAAAAGCTAAAAGCTACTAATAATCCACATGCTGATCGTGCAGTCTGATCAGGAAGTGATCGTATAATTGATCTATACAAGCCAGGTATATATCCATGCAAACCATTTAGGAACATATATGCAAGTCAATGTGAGCGTTTTCCCTGATGAACAGGTCAAAAGCTGTTAAAACTGCTGCACTCATGTAGTCTGCGTACTTTGTTCTATCATTAAAGGGACAGTTCACCTCAAAAATACATACTTTTCTCCAAAATCATATTTTTTTTATCCATCTAGATTTTTCTTTTAGTATGAGTTGCAAAGTTTTGGAGTTATTGGCCCTTGAGATTTCTGCGTTCTCTCCAATATAATGAGACTAAATGGCACTTGTGGTGACACATCCTTTTCGTCCCATCTCTCCTTGTTAGTCAATATTCAAAACATGCTTTGATTTGCTAAATAATCAGTTATTTCTTCACAAGCTCTTTCTGACTAAAAGGAACATAAATATACACATCAGAAGCATTAAAGTGCTACTTACACTTCTGTCAGTCACTAGAATTTGAAGTGAAAAAACACACTTATCTCCAACTTATCTAGTTAAATAGCTTATTACTCAAACGTAAATGAAGTTTTTGATGCCTCACTCAAGTTTCATCATCCACGGAGGGCTCATCTTCCTCTGGCTGCAGGTTAGACATGTGTTGCCCTCAGCCAGCTTTGCATTTCGCACTACAAATATTGTATATAGTGTAAAAACTAAAAATAAAACGCAGGCAGGCAAAAGACAACTCAATCAGTGTTTTAGACTCAGTTTCCAAATAGAGATTTTTATCATCCCTCTACATCGCAAACAAACTATTACAACCAACACACACACACAACTTAATATAATCGAACAAAAATAGCAGACTGCCGGCTGCGAGTAATGTAAACATCATCAGCTCTGTGTGACAGGAACTGTGCCG
This sequence comes from Lutjanus argentimaculatus, assembly GCA_034769285.1. NCBI lineage: Eukaryota > Metazoa > Chordata > Actinopteri > Lutjaniformes > Lutjanidae > Lutjanus > Lutjanus argentimaculatus. The sequence goes on along the minus strand of JAWZSL010000005.1, from coordinate 30,800,037 downwards.
CAGCTTGATTGTGATTGCCCCTATCTTTATCACAATATCCAGCCTCTGATTGCTGCAGTATGCTAAGAGGTGCTGTTGTTTCTAATGACTACACCTACCTGCAAGATTGAAATATTATCAAGATTTGTTCGGCCATGTCACAAGCCACCGGTGAAAAAAAAAATCAAGAGTATGCATTCTTTTAAAATTACTCTGTGAGTTTGTATTCATCGGTATATTTTTGTGTACATATGCAGCAGGAGGTGTGAATATGACCTGAGTGAGAGAACAAATGTGTTTCCCATGTAGGTGTGGGTGGTCACAGTATGCATTATACAGTTCAGTCGAGAGAGAGAAACTACTCCGACGTTTAACACTGCAACTGTTAACAGCAAAGTGCTGTTGTAGGTCAGAGACTCATGGATAAAAAATATGGACAAAATATTTAATTCAGACTTAACTTTGCCATTAAATGAGAAAATCACTGAAGCACGTGGGCTGTAGCTATCTGTGTCGCACTGTACACATGCAGTGTATGTTTCTGCAGAGCCCTATACAGCCTGAGGAGCACACATACAGTCCACACACTGTATTCCCATTTAGCAATACATACTAACATGGAGCCAAACACTTCCTCACGATGAGAATAGAACTGTGATTTCATGCTTTTCTGTGCCTACAGGTGCACAATGAAACCTGCACATACACACACACACACACACACACACACACACACACACACACACACACACACACACACACACACATGCTGAGATGATACCTGGATATTTATACATGTATTGCATTGATATCTCATTAGTTTCAGTCATGCATTTCTATATGATGATTTTGACATTTTTGGCCATATAAATAATGATGTATTGCTTTATTTTCTTTTCTTGTGCTAAATTGTTTTTATGCTCCTCATACATACTGTATATGTATGTATGTAGGTTAAGCTGCCAATAAAGTATACAAAATAACATAATATTTGAGCCACAAACCATAAAGTAAGAACTGCATATCAAAAGGCAAGTACGATTATTGTACATGAGGTTGTTTGAGGTATTTATTCGATAGTCTGTGTATTACCAATAGATGTCGCCCGGCATACAAGCAGTTTGGAGAATCAGAAAGGAGAAGCTAAACAATGTGCTGCTGTGGACAGGGTCAGCAATAAATAGTATTTTAGCCAATTAGTGAAAGGGTCCACTAAAAAAAAAATCATCATCAGTTTAAGTGTACACTATATTTAGAATATTTTGACCACTTTACTTTGCTGTCAGACAGCCATTTCTGAATGAAAACCGCCATTACATGAGCCAGTTTTCGCTCTCTCCAATCCAACCAAAGTCCATAGGCAAAATCAGTAATTTTAAATTTGCAGAACACAAAACTTACTGCTCTACAGCTACCTCGATCTGTTTGCCTTTCTTTAGTGTTTTAAAAGGATAGTTCGGAAATACACAATAACCCAAACAAACCAATAGTTCGAGGATGCAGTAATCCAGCAACTCTTGTGTTCTGCGAGTTAAATGGATTTTATCTATGGAGTCGGGCTGGTTTGGACAGAGAGATATTTGGCTTATGTAACAGCACTTTCCTGGCAGAAAGCACTGCTTGACTGCAAGATAAAAGGGTTAAATTATTATAAATATAGCATAAACTTAAAGTGATATTGATTTTTTTAGTTGGACCTTTTTTAAGTGGCTAAAATACCTTTTGTTGCAGACTCTGTCCACAGCAGTACTTTGTGTGCTCTGTGCTGGTCCCCCTCTCGTTCTCCAAACTGGGGGTGTGCTGGCCGGCACCTGCTGTAGGACACAAATAAATAAATAAATAATGGGAAAAGTGTAATATGTCAGCTTGTCAGTTTTCCGTCTGTCAAGTCACTAAGGTGGCAGGCTTCAATGTCAGTCATGATTCACTTCAGTCAAGCTCTATCCCGAACTGCCCAACAAATCTAGTGAAAACCATTCAAATTCATTATTGCCACAAAAATGTGGATGCTATTTGTGTCCCTTCAGATATCATTATACATCTATATCTGAATAATGTTTTCATATTTCCTCATTCTCTTTGCTCCTTCAATGCCCCAGTTTTCCTCAGAGATCGATGATGTTTCATTTAATCTACCGGCTGTCTGTGGCTGCCTGTATCAAATCTGACGCCCTGGTGTTGGCATATCAGACTGCAAATGGACCGCTGCCCTTTACTGTACCTCCAGGCCATGGACCCACTCTGCAATCCACCTAGTGCCCTGCATGCAGTTGCTATATTCCACTTAGCTCTCTTTTCTCTGCTGCGACCTGGTCACCTCCCTCCTCTGCTTCCTGGAGCCTGACAGTGGTGTGACCTCCCTGCTACAGTCAGAACATCAGACTCAGACTACAAGCTTCATCTGTTGGAGATGTACCTTATATTTTATTATAGAAGCTTTCCTAGTTGTGGTCTGAGGTGATCTGTCTTATATTTACCTGTTTTCAACTACGCTAGCACCATATCTAGGTCAGTCGGTTGAGATGACTATCTGATGGATTGAGATGAAATTTGGTGCCGACATTAATGATCCTCAGATGATGAGATGACCATGATGAACATAATACCAGCTAACATCAACAAATTAGCATTGTCATTGTGAGCATGTTAGCATGCCACCTTTAGCATTTACCTAAACCGACATTGTGCCCGTGTACATTGTAGACTCTTATGCCTGGGCCAAACAGGCTGTGTGCGCCTGTGTTATTCACACATACAGCATTGAGGCTGCAACGCTGTTACTGCCAGCCCCATCTTTCTACTGTGAGTTTGCAGAAGAGTTTTGAAGAGTAGAAAAGAGCTGTAACCAGAAAGCAGTGTGATTTTTTTTCCTCTCCCTCCCTCATTCTCTCAGAGCGAGGGGAGAGAAAAAGAGAGAAAGAGAAAAGAGAGAAATAAAGACTGCACACCAGAAATATTCTAACGTTCACCCAATTTTTTACATATCCGTGACATATTCTATAGATATAGACATTAAAACTACAGTGAGCAGTGTCATGTTGGTAACATGATGTCCATACGATCCTGAATATATCATTTTCACTGCGTAATTTTGGGGAGAATCGTGCGTGTCATGTTGTAAAAATAAGTGAGATGCTAATTTCCAGGGTGAGGTGTGGCTTATGCTGCGTTCGGAAGTATGTAGTGGTTTCCAAATGCATTGTATGTGGATTTTGTGAATGCAAAAAATGTCCGGATGTATATTAGATTAGAATTCCTGAGTTGCACCTGCATCTCAGACTAAAACAAATGCATGCTTCATTTACTCAATAAAGATGGGGGGAAAATGTGTAATCTGAACACACACTGTAGCTGTAATACAAGAAATGTTGTGACCAGGCAGCCGCCATTTTGGATCTGGTTTCCAACAGACTCCCGAAACTCAGATAAAACTGTCAAACTATCTAGTGTTAAAAAATGGCTCATGATGCTGTTGCTGCTTTGCCTATTTCTCATCTAAAATGTTGTTTAGCTGTTTAGCTGTAATCTGAGAAAGTTACTCACTCGGCCACCATGATAAAAATGGACAGAGAGGGACTTGGATGCACAAATATGTGAAAAACGAAGAGCTCACATAAATGATTTACTGTAGGAAAAAATATTTAACATGACTAAACTTAATTGATAGTAATTATATTTAAATTAATAAATTCAATTTAATTTAAATAAATTAATAAACTTTTGACGGCAGCCCCAACCTGTAACGTGATGCTGGGAAGATGTACTGCTTGAATATACTTCCGTTTAACAGTTTTACTGGTAAGTGCATACTCAATCATTTATTTAGTAGGAAGTATACTGATTGAGTATGTAGCAGGCAGTACATTACTATGTGATTTGTTTTAATGTGTTGTCCTTATTTGCCTCTATTCCATGATTGTGGGATTTGTCAGTTAAGTCTAAGTTTGACTGTTGTTACCTCATTTTTTTGCACTTTTGGTGACTTTGGTGTCATTTTATCGCTGCACACATTTCAAGTCAATCCGTTTGAGACCATCTGCTAAAAGTATAAAATGTAAAAATGGAAATGTAATGCTGCTGCTCTGTACCTGCCAGATCTACATGACAGCCAGCACATGGGGGAGCTGGCTCATCACTACATTCATATCCCAACATTCTGCTGGGACCCTGACAGCACAGTCAATGTGGGTGAGCTGTATTCACTACATGGGTGTCCTGGATAGTCTGTCCTCTGCGGACGCTATATATATTGTAACAAGGAACAAGTCAGGCAACAGGGAGATGCAGAGAAAAACAAACATCCCGACAACCATTCTTATTCACACATTCAGGTGAACGCTTTGGTATTTTCCAGAGAGACTCAAGTTCAACAGCAAAAAAAAAAAAAAAAAAACCCACACGTGCGCAGACTCACAAACTGACAGCATAGCTGCATCCTTGTACCTGACAGTGAAGCTGTGCCGCGGTGTGCGGCCGAGGTCATGGTCAAGCACCGGTTCGGGTGAGAGGTCAGCAGACAGCGTGATTCCAGAGCCTTGGACGAGCAGGGTGACGTGGTTGGGGAGCAGCTCGGCGGTCTCGGAGGTGAAGGTGATGGAGAGGAGCTGGCCGTAGCTGTGGACTTGGTGACCCAGGAATTTCTCTAGTGGATGAGGAGGTTGGATGGGAGAGGTGAGTAGAGTCAGCTTTATTACTGAGGTCTCAGCCAACTCTGCCATCAGTGTGCTAAACAGAAAATGAATAGAATTGTGTGCACTGTAAAAAAAAAAAATCATACAGGAATTCTGTTGAGTAAACTAATACAAATACAAATTTTATTTAAGTTAGGCCTGAATAAAGTGAAAAATTCTAGTATTTCTTTTAAGAGCACTTATAAACATGAGTTCTTCTAACCTGAAGTTGTTTCACTCTAAATGATGAGTTGAATGTACAGAGTTCAATCAACTCACTCAACTCAAGTTTCTAAAGAAACATGAGCAGCCTATTAGCAGACTTCCCAGCATGCATTGTTTTAGAGTTAAAACTCTCCTGAGACCCTTATTCCTTATAGTTTGAAAAACAACATAGGCCTACATGATGACAACTTGCTTTGTGTGTCTTATACACTTTAAGATAAATCGTGGTTGCTTATTTTCACAATAATCTTCTATCTTCTGACAGACACAGACATTTTCATGCCCAACGCCCATCTGTGCATCCATGGTTGTGTTGGTCTTAATATGAGGTGCAGTCCGTGCATTGTTGGTGCATTGCTGTCTTGAAGCAGCAGGAAGTGATTGCACCATCGACCAACAAAAATCTGGTCTAAAGTCAAAGGTACAGTGTTTTCCTGCTATTTAAAGGATGCATTATTGAGATGGTGAGATGTGCCGACATAGATAGGTTCAACAAGTGTGTACTCTCTGCTTCCACGCCATTACAGTTAATCCATGGGTCAAAAAAATTAACATTCTGATTAATAACATACAGGTTACAGGTGGGTGAAATAGGAGGAAGCTGTGCGAGCATTTACACACAGCACCTGTAACTTCATTGGTTGTTTAAATCTGATAGGATCAGTCGGGATCTGACAATGACTGCCATGTTCTTCTAAAAATCCAAAATTTCCCACAGTTGCCGTTCACATAGTGAAATTCTTTGAGTAAAGCAGCTGTAAACTCTGACTTCCATCAGAGCCGTCTAAAACTGGAGAGTTTCCTCTGTCATATTAAGTTTCTGACTACAGTTTTTTAGTTTTGGTGTTTGAATATTAACAGTATTTGCTGCAGTGACATTACTCTGCAGAGGGAAATGAAACTGAAAGCAGACTCTCTAATCATTAAACCATTGTTGAATTGATGTTGAGCAGCACAAGCTATCCAGCTGATTTCTTTATTGTGTGATGTATTGATTTTTAAGTGCTTTCTTGAGCAATTTACTTTAATGATGAGAGAGGCTGCTTTCAGTAATTAACGCACTTTAATTATGTTTCCATGTATGCTGTAGTGTCACAGCAGTCATCCCTCTGTGCCTCAGATCGTATGTAAAGGCGCACTCAGGGTGTCTCTCCCTCTTTCTGTAGAGATGCTTCAGACTATTTCAACCACCTGCAACCCATCCACTAATAATGATAATGTTAATTCTTATGACCCGGCCCGTCTGATCTGCGGGTTAACCAAAGTGCCTGCATCATTTCAAGTGGGACATTTCAGCATCTGTTTGCTTCTCCAACTTCAACTTGCCGAATCCACCATTTAAATAGCAATGTACCAGAGGCAAGCACATCTGGCTCTTAAAGGGAATGGGAGATGGCACTCTTGACACTCAACTTGTCTTTTCACATTCTTTCAACTTGAAATTTTAAAGCATCCCAGACACTAAAGTTTAAGTTAAAACAAGTAGCTTTTTTTTTTTACAGTGTACAGTGGGCTGTGTTGTTGTGGAAGCTGAATTAGTATTTACTTGTGTGTACATTCAGAAATATCCTGCCTGTTCCTTCCTCTTTCAGTCTAAGTGTGTGTGCATGTTGTGTGTGTGTGTGTGTGTGTGTGAGGCCAGAGGGGTAGAGGCTTTCTGAGCCCACATGAAGCACTGCAGGAGTCTATGTATAATTACCCAGCCTCTCATCTCGGGCTCATTACAGCACATTAACAGGACTTCAAAGATCTTAGCCACCACTAGACATCCCCCCACCCCCTACTAACCCCCAAAACACACAGAAGTTGCACTTTCAATATGTAAAAATAGGCAAAAATTACCCTTCATCAGTTTGGAAATATGAGAAATGTAAACAACACATGCTATTGTAGAGAGCATGGCACCAGCTTTGCTCTAAAAATGAAAAAATCATAACAATTTCTAAAAAAAACAACATATTCTGCCATTCTCTGCCAGCTCTGGGTGAGCGAGTGGGCAAAACTGACAGGTTGCACGCTTGGTTGCCACCTTGTTTTTGAGCGTAATCGTGTGTGAAGTACATCCTGAGCTCTTCTGGGGGTTGGGAGGGCTAAGGACTTGAGTGGGTGATTTTGCTTGCGAGGGGCCTCTGGCGTCATTCGGAGCAATTCAACTGTCTGATCGTCTAATATCTGCTCAACCAACAGCCCCCTTTTATCTTCGCTGCCGGAGCTCTTCTGTACATCTACAGCCCACTCTCAGCGTGACATCTACGGCCAGATTAATCAGTGTTTTTATCTGACCTGCAACACTTCTGTGAGGCCCCACTTTTTGGCACCTTGAATTTAAGTTATTGGTTGCTGTTGATGTACTACTCAGTGATGTGTTAAAGTAATTAGTTAAAGTTATTACTTTTTAAGTAAAAAGCAATGTAATTATTATTTCAATTAAGTCTAAACTGTTTTTCTGCTTTAATCATTTCATGGCTGAATAAATAATGTTATTTGCTTTACCAATTACTTAATTTTTTTTATTATGAATTATATTGTTATATTAGTATTCCCACTGTATCTTTTCAGCTACTATTCTAGCTTCATGTAAGAGAGTTAAAGTCCATGAGAAATGTAAAGCAGAGGGCTATTTGCTTCTGCATATTTACGTGTTTCCTGTAAAAACAGACAGCTAGCGAAGGACTTGTGACTTGAACTTGTGAAGAATGCTTGGAGGGATTTTCTCCAAACTTGGCACAAGGGTACACTTGGACTCAAGGATGAATGATTAGATTTTGGGTGCAAAGGTCAAAGATCAAGGTCACAGCAACCTCACTAAACACGTTTTTTTGGTCATAATTCAAGAATTCATACACTAATTATGACAAATACAAATATCTATTAGGATAAAATGATAAAGTGATGACATTTTAAATCCCAGAGGTCAACGGTCAACTTCACTGTTAGTCTAAATAGTCTTAAAGTGAAGACAGCATGTTTCTCACTGGAAATTATTCACTGTAATCAGACATGCATTACTTCCATTTTGCCAACAACAACAACAACAAAAAATAAACTGGTTGGTGGAGGCATACAACTGCAAGACTGTAATTCTGTTTGATCTGATTGAGAAGTCACCTGTCAATGACAGTGTAAAACAGAACATTTTTCTTAGCACCTGCTTGTCTTGTTTCAGCTACATCTATGCTCTGTGGAGTGCACTCTTCGTGTTTTTTTTAGGTGTCAAGATGACCACATTACTTCTTTCTAATAAGCTGCAAGGTTTCACAGATGAGAAACCAAACTCAAGGTGTTGCAGCTTTTTTTTTTTTTTTTTTTGGCTTTTTACATTTAACCACACATCCTGCTTTAATCATACCTGTTCAACTTTAGTGAGAGGATACATGAATGAATGCAGCTCAGCATGCTCATTCAACTGTGGAAGTATTTGTAGAAAATGAAAAACAGGCAGTGATGAAAGGGGAAAGGCTTCAATTACATGACTAATCAATAGCACTTTCTACTCTCAGTCTAATAAGGCATCATTCATGTCAATGAGACTTCAGAATCAATAGAAATAGATAATTACAGCCAATCAGGAGCAGGGGGAGCGGCTTAACAACCACCAATCATCACCAGTGAAGACAAAACACTTTCTCAAGTGAAATGAGCTGCCACACATCTCAGTGTAGGTTCACAATCAATACATATTGATGACAGGGAATAAAAAAAAAATCAGCCATTCCGGAAAGAAAGGCTTAGATTAAATCCATCACCAATTAGACAGGAATGCCCTCAATGAGCCATCTCACATCTAAACATCTTAACCAGTGGAAAAACAACCAATATGAGAGAGAGGTCTAAATGAAATAACCGATCAATACTCACTTGCAGTCTGACAAGCCACCACTCATACCAGTGCAAATTTAAACCCAAACACATAAACAACTCAAGCACATTGGAGTGTTTAAATTGATCGTTTGCTGAAATGCACAAAAAAAAAAAAAAAAAAAATAAAAAATCTATGATGTAACATGCTGTCTACAGTTTTATGGATATTAAAGTAGTTCTAATTACAACAGTTGACACTGAGATCTGTGGGTTAAAAATGAGCCTGCTAACCAGTGTGCCAGCTAAAGTAATAATTAATGTTTCTTGTAACAAGAGTTTGCAGTATAAAGAAAATGGATTACATTTACATTTATTCATTTGACAGACAATGATTAAAGAGGATGATTAGCATTATCAGCAGTGGCTGCTGTAGTGTTAAAGAAAGTTATCTGCAGCTAAGTAGCTAGTTAAAAAGTCTGGTGCTTGGGGCGGACGTTTGGCTCAGTTGGTAGAGGTTCTGACCCATGTATGGAGGCTGTTAGTCCTCTGCAGCGGCCGCTGGTTCAACTCCCGCCTTGGCCCTTTGCTGCGTGTCGTCCCCTCTCTCTCTCTGCCCCGTTTCCTGTCTACTCTCTGGCTGTCCTGTCCAATAAAGGCAAAAATGCCAAAAAAAGAAAAAAGAAAAAAAAAAAAAGTCTGGTGCTCAGTGTGTTCAAGAAATGTTGCTATGAGGAAAACAGGGATGGAATGTATTAAACACGAGATACTGCAAGCAAAGGTTGCAGCCTATTCAGTCCAATAAGAATTATTGTATATGCCAAAATGGTTTCTAGCCCACTGAATCTGTGCAGTAGTGTTTCTTGTCTCCCCACATGAATTCCCACTCACCCCATAGATTTGTTTGCTGTTCAAGGTGTCCTGTCAACAGTTTTACAGACGTCTCTTTTCTAATTATGGCTTGTCAGGAAAATTCTTTTTAGGCTGTAGGGGAATTTTTTGCCACAATGCTACCAGTGGCAACTGGGGAAAATTGGAGGCAAGGCCAGGATTTATATATTACATCTTGCCAAAAACTCAGAAATGAGTCAGCATATTAGCACTTCTGTTCCCTTGTGTGAACGCAATTCGTTTTTTTGAATGGGTCTTTGGTTAAATGCCTGAAATGAGGTCTGTGGCTGATACAAACTTAGGAAAATTTTAATGTTTTGTTCTATGACATGAAATACAGCACACGTCAAGCTTTTATTTGGTAACAAGTGGCTAAATGAGATCACAGATGTTGTCACTGGGAGGCTGGACATTAAACGCAGTCATGTTGAACACTTCAAAAACCAAGAAAATTATCTTGCTGAAAAAAACATGTCAGTATCATAAGCATTTGTTTGCCACAGTGCTTATTTTCTACATTAATCTAAAATCTAACGGAAAAATCCCACTGGCTTTTTGTGAAGGAAACTATACCCGATACTAACATATAGGTTGGCCTTCAAAAATACATCATCCCTGCAGCAGTCTGTCTGCTCACTAAGTGCTGTCTGCTCACTGGTTGTTGAAACAAAGAAAGACATATGGGAGGGACTGTGCGTTACCTTGTTTCTTACAATAAGATACTGTGGACCTTTTTATAAACCATCATCTCTGCACCCTCCTCTATGAGATGCTGTACTTTATAATAAAATTTTGTCTCTCCAGTCAGTCATTCAGACACACCATACTCAAACTGCACTCAACAGAATAGCCTCCGCCAGCAGATGCGATGCTCGTTGTTGCATTAAGTTTAAAAATGAGATCAGTCTCAGCAGAGCCACTATTTTGGGGGGAACAGAGAAGAGGCAATTACCTATTATTTGGGGAGTGACACTCTGTAATAATGAGTAATGTAAGAAACTCATGTTCACAGAAAATAAAAGTCAACAGATATTACTTTTGAAATGATTAATAAGAAATATATACTGCATATTCCTTGCATAACGGTGGGTAATGAGCCCAGTAATACTATTGTGTGACCAAGCTAATATTCTCTCCTAAAGTGCTCCCTTATGGTTGTGAGTGGTTATGTTTCAGATGTAGCTTGCTGGCCATTATTCTGCCGGCGTCTGATTTGCGTCGGCGTGGTTCCTGGGTGTTCTTTCTCTGTCTGTGGGGACAGAGGTACCAAAGCATAATTACTCACAACCCTAACAGACCATCCAGGAATGGCCCCGCTGGTGGGCCCCTCTCCAAAGTAATGAATCACTATAAAAAAACAATGAAAGGATTATTCATGTGTAAGTGTGATCTGCTGTCTGTGTATTGCTGTGGATTTATATTCATTATTTTATCTCACATGACAAATTGCAGAGAATTAACAAGTTTAGCAATCTCTAAATACCACAGCATGCTGGCTGCACATGCGTGAGAATGCTTCTCTTACTGATATTCACAATTTCTTTGTTATATTCAGTGTAGTTTTGATCAATTTTGATAACTGATTTAGTAATTGGGGTTAACAATTGAGGATTTAATCAGAAAATCAGTATCACTATTATTTCTTTATGCTAACCATAAAGAGCCAGGAGACAAATAGCTTAGCTTGGCATAAAGACTGGCAGCAGGGGGACTCTGTCCAAAACTGAAACAAAAAACAACAAACAAACAAACAAACAAACAAACAAACAAACAAAAAAAGACCAAGAAATAGTTACAGCCCATCTTTAGAAGTGCTAGTAATTCTTAATGCTAAACTAAGCTATCTCCTGATATTTCACTGTTCATGTTTAGCATACAAACACAAGAGTGTATGGTATCAATCTTCTCATCTGATTTTCAACAAGAAAGTTAAAAAGTGCATTTCCCAAAATATCAAAGGTAACAGTTCACCCCAAAAATCAACCAGTCTGTAGCACCATGTATATATTATTTTGTTCCTGGCAGTAGTGTGAGTTGTAGAGTTTTCGAGATACAGGCTGTGGAAATGTCTGCCTTCTCTCCAATATAATGAGATAAAATGGCACTCGGCTTGTAGTGCTCAAAGTGCCAAAAATAAATACATCTAAAAAAGATACTCACTCAAGATACATAAGATAATCCACAGACTTTGTTGTGAACAGTTTCATGAAGGAGCTACTTTCAGCAGTAGAATCAACCAGAGCTACTAAGAATCTACCAGAAGTACTTTCTTTCCCACTACATGAAACTGCTCACAACAATGTCTGCGGGTCATGATTTCTGAAAAGAGACACTGGTTTTGCATTTTTCAAGTGTATTTTTTTGGTGCTTTGAGCACCACAGACGGGTGCAATTTAGTTCCATTATACTGGAGAGAAGGCTGTCATCTCCAATACACAATCTCCAATCATCCAATAATACAACCAATATCTCCAAAACTCAGCAACTCACAAAAAAATAAATCTAGATGGATAAAAAGCACTACAGCCAAAAACATGTATCAGTGGGTAAACTGTCCCTTTAAGCAAAAATAGCAAACATTTTCTGATTTGAGTTTCTCCAGTATGAGGATATATTGTTTTTCTCTGTTGTACACTGAATATCTTTGGGTTTTGGACTGTTGGTCAGATAAAAGAAACTATTTTAAAATGATAACTTTGGCTCTTTGACAGACAAACAATTAGAAACATTATAATCAACAGATCAGTCACTAATATGAATAATAGAGCAGCCGTGGTCAGTCTAAATAAATGATGCATGTGTTTCAAGCAACAAAAATACAAAGGGAAAAAAAACAAAGCTTAACCCGTGCCAGTCTATTTCCATTTTGTTACTACGAATCTGTCAGAATGATCTGAAGTCCACTGACTGTGCTGCCATTGACACTGTGCCAGGAACAAATAAAGCTGCCATCACAACAAGTGATAGATGTCCATATAACTTTTGGGGAATGGTGGAGGTGCTCACAATCAATCGGGGGGTAGGGGGTGGGGGGTGAGGGGGGTTTAGACTTTGCTCCAACCAAATTAAATCAACTCAATTTCAATTAAATCTCAGCCACCTTGCACAAACACTGATCCCACTGAGGCTCGAACATCGACCACCATGCAGACAGTCCAGGGGCAAAGGCTGGACGGACAAACTTTAAACTTTTAAACAGGTCCAACACTGTCGGGACACCAAGTCTAACACTGCCTGCAGGCGCAATATACGTGACCTGAAACTTAATCACAAAAAGAAAAGTTTCATAATATTCAAGGGAGCTCTTAAACCAGTATACACCAAATAAGCAGGCAGGTACGCATACAGATCAAATATACCGATTCAAGTGATAGTGATGATTTATCTTGGATATAAATCTAATAAAAGATGTACAATGCACTATTTTAAGACATAAATCTATTCACTGTTTTTCAGGGAAGTAACAGGGGACAAAGTGGAGTGAGGAGCAGAGATCAACTCAGAGGACTGGTGTCAGCTCTGAGGGTTCTTCTCCAACCCACACAAGAGATTTGCCACAAATGCCAATGAAGGAGTCATACTGTTCTTTTATTATTGGGTGGATAGACCAAAAAATAGCACTGCATTAAAAAGAAATGCAAGGGCTTGGTGGTGTGGGCACATGTGAAAAGATCAAGGGAGTCCAATTTAAGTGATACGTAAGGATTATGAGCAGGGCCACGCAGAAGCTGTGCACAGAATTATGACGAAACCTCTGTAGATGTAATAAATTTAAATTAACGTATTGCTTGTTTATTTTTGCTCAAACCTTTTTGCTCAATCTGTGTTATTTTTAAATGAACATTGTCTGTCTCATTACAAGCAAAAAACGTTCTGCAGAATTCCACAGATTTTCATTCTGGATCACAGCTGAAAACTATATATAAAAAAACAAACAAACCTGCAGATTCTGCTTGGGCCTGCTTATGAGGTAAGATTTTAGAACTTTGGAAAGTTATCATGATGACAATCATTTTAGCAAATAGAAAGACAATCCTTGTAAATCACTAAGTAATATACAAAGACTTTTACAAGGAATGTATACTTGTATTTCATATGCGAACATGGGATGTTGAGGGCTGACGCTGCATCTGATTGGCGCAAAAGTTGAACAAGGTGATTTTGCTTGAGCCTTCTGTATTTGTGCTAATATGCCAACGCTTCTGTCTGAAATGAATGAGACTGTTTTATGGTTTTGACAGAGTCCTTTTTTCAGTCAAACAAATCAAAAGAGGTGAAACAAAGAATAAAAAAATCAATGAAGTCCAAGGCAAGGGAGACCATGAACTGACACAGAAACAGAGAAACACGAGGACTAAATAGGCAAGGAACTAATCAGACACAAACAAACAAATGGTTATCAAAAAGGGTAGGAAAAGACAAAGACAGGAGGTGAAGTCACAGAAACAAGAGGGAAGACAATGACTACAAAATGAAACAGGAAATAACAAAAAAACAAACAAACAAACAAACACGAGACAAACATGGACAAACAAGGGCAGATAACCATGGCAAACCAAACAAACATCTGTGTTGTATCTATTTATTGGGGAATGTTTGCCATGTGTGTAAAATCTCCTCCTGCACCTTTGCGACATTGGAATTGGCTGGACCGTGTCTGCCAATTTTTGTAACTTTCTGAGACAGATATTCTACACATCCTCACAGTTGGTGCAGTCAAGATGAGCCAAGCCTGCGCAGAATTGATCACCAGCGATCACCACACAATGCATGCTGGTTAGATTTGTGTCCGACTTGATCCTGACTTGCTCTGATGCACATGTGGGTTTTTTAGAGCCGGGTGTCGCAGTTGCTCTCCACCGACTGCAAATGCCTGGCTGTCACCTGATCGATGAGCTGACAGGCTCTGATTGGCTCTTAATTTTGACAACAAACACCACATGTTGCATAAATACAAAATTTCTGTGTAATTGCAATATTTAACACTACTTGTATTAGTCTTGTTGTGCAGTGAAGTTTTAATCTGTTAACAAGCACATATTTTGTGGTTGATATTAATAATAAAGGTTATATATATGACTTATCAAATTACCAGTTGCAAAGTGCAGACAAAAGAACAGAGGATCATGTGACAGCAGGGGATCGCTTCTATTTCAACTTCAATCAGCGATCTACAGGTAGCCTGCAGGTGATCTAAAGGGATGTTGGTGTCATTTCCTGTATATTCTCTGAAACCTGTTGGAAACTGTCTGACTTGACTGCAGCTTTTTGTCTCCACCTCCTGCTGCGGCCGCCTGATCTTGTCTACTTTCCATGCGAGGCGCGGCTCATCTCGAATGAGCCCGGTGATTGGTCAGGTGCGCGGAGGTGAGAAAGTGAAGACGGGGTTTGAATCTCTCTCTCAGGCTTTTCATTCCTCACACAACTACTTCTGTCATTTTTTTTTTGTCTGTGCAACCAAGTGCAACTGCATGAATGAGAATGAGGAGACTGCCTGGAAAAGATTCACTGTGTCAGGACAACAGAACAAGGAAAAGACACGGAGCTCCTGGAGAGAGGCTGGGGAGGTGAGCTAGGTGGAGGCCATGATGGCAGGCTTTTTCACCAGGCCTGAGTATGGCCATTTGGAATGGGTATCAATGCTTTCACCTTTAGATGTGGTCAGCACCACGCACAACTGAGTTTGTTTTCAAGCATGCTGAACTCTTTGCTCCCACTCGAGCCTCACTCAAGCACTCCTTCGCCTTCCAAGTTAGTTGCTTCTCTTTCTCCATGCCCTTTATTCCCTCTTTTTGTTCTGTCTCCGCTCACTTCTCTCATTTCCCTTTGCTCCATCTCCTTTCTGTTTTGCTTATGTTTCAGGATGACAAGGCCACCAGACTGGATTACATGCAGACCTGGGTGCAGGTAGCACTCAGATTGTGTGAGGCTCTTACCTGCAATTGCAGCTTGAATCAGAGTGACAGGTAGCCTGGAGCAGCTCTCATGGAGCTTTGCTCCTCTTACTCTCTGTGCCACTCCTCAACCGAACACAAGAGCAACCATATGCTGCTCTCTTGCTGTGTAGGAGAGGGTTATTTCATTAAAATTCTGTCTTTTTTCTTTCTGCCTTCCCTTCTTTTTCTTTTCTTTGCCGTCTCCCTGCTGCTTCAGGCTTAGCAGGTTGGCCTGCACAGCAGATATGAAAAGGATCAACATTGCAAGCTTCTCAACAGATGGCTGTAAGGACTTATGTTAGATGATGTCCCCTTCAGCATGAAAGCTGCTCAGCCAAGAGAGCCACAGTGACTGTCCAGCAGATTCAAGTGGTGACCACAGTTGTTGGAGGCAGGTCAAAGCAACTGTTTAGGGAGGTACTTCATGTTTGTCTATGATAGTTCCTGGCAGCTGCGCTCAAGTGTTCAGTCTGTTGAGTCACCACAGGGACTTGAACTCGGCCTGTGTCAACTGTCAAGCAGATGTCCAGGATCAGGAGGAGGACAAGTGGCAGTGCACATGCTTCAGAGGGAGACTGTGTACCAGAGTGCACTCACACACACACACACACACATTCGCACACGTCCACCTACACACATTTATGTCTGTGCACTTGACATAGAAGCAAAGAAAGGAAAACAGGGGAGAGGACCAATCAAGATGTATTTGCAGAAATGAAATGTTTTCATGTGGTGAAAAATAAAGAGCAATTCTGCTGTCCTGATTGGGTCAGACGTTTGAAAATCGGGGTGAAGGGATGAAGAGGTGAAAAGAGTGAGGGCGTAAGTGCTGTGTTGGCCTGATTGTCATGGGGGAATTCAGAAAACTCAAGTGAAATTCTTTCTCTTCTTTTTCTCTGACACTTTTTGAACTCTTCCTCTCTGGTCCAACAATTTGCTGCCAGGCTGCTATTGAGAGATTAGTGACATTTTGCCCTCTACAGCATCAGCCAGTATTTTCCATTACTTTTTACTTTTATTTTGTTTGTAATTTTTGGTTTCAATTCAAGTTTCAGATAATTACCAGACATTTTCTGTACATTTTTATGTTGTTTTAATTTTATTTTAGTTAGTTTTGTAAGTGCACACAATATCATTTCACTTTTTGTTTTTCCCCTAAAGTCTAGTTTTTATTTTTATTTCAGTAAACTTAAATGATTTTCCACAGCTAGTTTTAATTTTAGTTTAGTTTTAGTACACTATATGCATGTTGATCCTCCAGTAAAAGTACAATTTAGAAGTACTTGTACTTTACTTGAATATTTCCATTTTATGTAACTTTACACTTCCACGGCACTAAATTTCAGAAGGAAATATTGAACTTTCTACTCTGCTACATATATTTGACAGCTTTAGTCACTAGTTACTTTGGTATTACTTTATTTGTAGGGGTCATTACACTGTCATAACCCTGTCATGACACATAAACATGAAGGCGTCTTTATCAATGTTTATGACTTTTATCATTAAGAGTCATTCAGTCAGTTATGTCATTTTTAATGCAAGGCGATGTCTTTGTTATGACAACTTGACATTAATCAAACCAGGTTCGGCTCCTGCTATCCTAAGGCTGAGTCAGCTAATTAGGCCTCTAGCTCCATGGCTAACTGAGCTAACTCACTAACGCCAGCTACAGATAACAGCAGACAGTTGTGAGCCTATCTTAAAGCAACAAGTAAACTAGCTAACTGCTATCTGCACATCAGGTAACTCTAGAAGTTAAATCACCCTGGTAGTGTACTCTGTCATCAAACTGGCCTTTTAACATCTAATGACACCTTTATGACAAGTAAAAATGGTACTACTTCAGTTGAAGACAAGTAAAATATTCATGACAACACTTATAATCGTCTCATGACAGCCAGTGTCGAAACCAACAATATATGACAGTTTAATGCAATAGTATAACACAACACTAAACAGTTTCTTTAAGTCTGATAATGTCAAGTTGTGATGACAAAGACAACAAACAATGTCAACTTTATTTTAAAAATAACACAACTGACCATATGACACTTAATGAAAACAATCACAAACATATATAAAGACTCTTCATGTTCATGACAGATGTCATGTCATTGTTATGACAGTATGACGACAGTGTTATGCACACACCTTCAAATAAAGTGTTACAGTCACTTTTAAGGTGAAGATTTTACACAATGGATGAAATAACAAGCTTTAAAAGCTTGTTAATTCAACACATTGTTAAAGATTAAATCAGTGGTTTCCAACCTTTTTGGCTCCTGATCTTACAAAAAGCAGCATGTAGGTGTGTAGTCAGGGTCACCTTTCAGACTCTATGACTTGTTAACAGCTCCACCAAATAGTGATTTTTTTCCTTTCCCATTAATAATCTCACCATCCCTCACTACATTTTGATGCTAATATTCATGTATTTTAATTTGAGTTGGATTTTTCATGCATGATTTTTACTTGTAATGGAGAATTTGATAACACTATATTTAAAGGGATGTGCATAAGACTGTCATGTCACTGTCAAAACCATATTATGACACCTGTTATGTACATGAAGGAGTTTTTATTAATGTTTATGACTGTTGTCATTAAGTTTTATTAGGTCAAATATGTCATTTTTAATGCAAAGTTGACATTGTTTGAGACGTCTTTGTTATGACAACTTGACATGAATTAAGATAATAATGTCTTTGTTATGACAACTTGACATTAATCAAGCTAATAATGTCTTTGTTATGACAACCTGACATTAATCAAGCCAATAATGTCTTTGCTATGACAACTTGACATTAATCAAGCCAATAATGTCTTTGCTATGACAACTTGACATAATCAAATTTGTGTTTTTATGTGTTTATGTTTAACATTACATTAAACTGTCATATGTGGTTGGTTTTGACACAGGCCGTCATGAGACCGTTATAAGCGTGTCATGAGTTTGTTCCCTGACCTGCATAAAAATGGCATAATTTTGGAATTGTCATAGAGATGTCATTAGTTTGCTTACACTGTCACATGGTTTTGTAACAGTGTCATGAATACTCTCCTGGACTTTGACAAGTGGTACCATTTGGACTTGTCATAAACATGTCCTTAAATGTTATAAGGCCATTTTCACGACAGAGTACAGTGCCAAGGTGATTTCATTTACAGAGTTTGCTAATGGACAGCAGTTAGCCAGTTTACTTGTTGCACTTGTTAAATACTATAATTAAGACATTTTTGTCTTGGTTAATGTCATGTTGTCATAACAAAGACATTACTGGCTTGATTAATGTCAAGTTGTCATAACAAAGACATCTCAAACAATGTCAACTTTGCATTAAGAATGACATAATTGACCAAATGGCACTTAATGACAACATTTATAAATACTCCTTCATGTTCATGACAGGTGTGATGACATGGTTACGACAGTGTAATGACTGTCTTATGCACACCCCTTCAAATAAAGTGCTAACCAAAGAAACTAGCAACTAAAGCTGTCAAATAAATGTAGCAGAATACAGAGTACAATATTTCCCTCTGAAATGTTGTGGAGTTGAAGTATAGAGTTGCATAAAATGGAAAGATTCAAAGAGAGTACAAGTACCATATGAGGCTATACCTTATAGAGGCTATGACAGTGTAATGACAGTTTTATGCACACCCCTTCAAATAAAGTGTTGCCAAGTATTTTTACATTGCTGTATGGGTAATTTTACTTTAGTAAAGCATCTGAATACATCTTCCACCACTGGATATTTCTGGAGCTGGGAGAGCTATATGCAGATCTCAAACAGTCCTCCGTCTCGACTAATTCAATTTTAAAAAAGAAAGCCAGTGATTGAATCCTGTCCCTCATGTGACAGCTGAAGCCCGAGACAAACTACTGCGACAAACACATTCATGGGGAATCACAGAAAATGCATTTTGTAATGTGC
The DNA here is from genome assembly GCA_034769285.1 of Lutjanus argentimaculatus. Classification (NCBI taxonomy): domain Eukaryota; kingdom Metazoa; phylum Chordata; class Actinopteri; order Lutjaniformes; family Lutjanidae; genus Lutjanus; species Lutjanus argentimaculatus. The sequence goes on along the minus strand of JAWZSL010000005.1, from coordinate 30,780,597 downwards.
TCGATGTGGAGTTGTCACTCAGAATTATCTTTTACTTTGGTGAAGAACACAGTGGAGGGATTTCAGCACAAACACAAATTAAAAGTAAAAAGAGCAGAGACAGAGAGAGAATTCCAGAGCTGCTTCCAAAGCCGCTGCCACTCTGGTCTAATCTTTAAAGTAACTGTACACATGCACCACTACGAGAAAAAAAAAGAAGGCAAGAGAAAATGAGATCATTAATAGGGATGGCAAGGCAATAGATTTGTGCATTTATTATGTGGAGAAACAACATAAACAAGCACTGTGCGAAGTAGATAAGCAGGCTGCCACAAAGCTGCTCTCGGCCAGTTGGGCCACTAATCTGTGTGCTGTGGCCTACAGAGACGTTACTATAGAGTGTGTGAAGAAGAAAGCAACTTTAAAATAACACTATTAACTATGTACATTTATAATTACACTTATATATGGAAAAGCATGCAAGCATTCATTATGGACTTAATGTCATGTGTACAAACACACTCGCAGAAGTCAGATTTGCACATCCATGACTTATCATAACACTCATGACATTCTACAAATTATGCCTGACCACCAGGCTTTGTCACATTCCCGCTGTAAGCATTTCGTCTTTCTAAAAAAAGATGCCTCCAAATGGAGTCGTTCTCTGTGATTGCGCGTATTGGGCATTAAAACCTCCAGGATGCGGAGTTAATGGGATTGCTCCTGTTTTGCTTCTGGCTGCGGACTGCACGGTGGCTGGAGGGGCTGTGAGTTGATGGCTGGAACCGACTTAGCGGAGACAAGAAGAAACCAAGCCAATTTTCACTTTGTTGCTTCTCCAGCATGGCCAAGACATCCAATTCCATCAGGCCCTTGCTGCTGGGCCGGCTGATAGAAATGGGCCCTAAGTCCTGTAGCCGGGCCAGCTTATTCCCTTATCTTCTAATGGCTCTGATAGCGGATTGGAGGAAATGGTGTCAGAATAACTGCTGTATGACCTGCTGCCAAAGACCCTGATTAATCTCACTAAGGAACAACAGAAACAAGCTATGGCTATTATAGATGCTCTATAGCGCTAATATAATTTACATAATTGCTAAAGGAGCAACAACTGGAGGATTTATCATCTAATAACATAACAGTCAACAATATGAAAACATCTTCCAGGGGATTGCAGCCCACTTGTTTGACCCAACCTAAGGTAACGATCCGTCCTCATGGATGAGCACAAATGTCTATTATTTTGTGGTCTGACTCACCGGGGGCTTTGTAGAAGCCGATGTCTTCCTCGGTAAGAGGCAGCAGGTAGACTTCACCTTCCTTCCACAGCAGGGGGTACTCCTGCCCTCCAGAGAACTCGCCCGTCCAACCATCCTGATCTGGAGGTAAAGGAACACAAAGCATGAGTCATAGCCATTCTCCTGTGCATCACAGGCACTCAGGATATATGTGCTGGTATTCACAATGAATTTCATTTTTGAGTTCTGACAGGAGATTTGTTCAGATTATTTTTCCGTTGGTTTTATTTTGACTTTTATTATGACCAACAGGGAGGGAAAAAGACGGCTGTATACAGTGACCTTGAGAAGTCAACACACTGCAACTGAAGGAAACACATGCAAATAGAGAAAACATGCTGCAAAAACAATAAACATACCCAAACAGAGAAACACAAGCAAACTCAGAAACTCTGCTGGTTGCACAGAAAAAAAATGAACTAAGTTACTAAACAAAGTTTCAAGAGAACACTAAAGTTTTTTCTGTGGTTGTGGCTTTAAATTAAAGGAGCATAATGTAAGACCGTAACTTTAAAAACTGAATACTGCAGTCTAAATAGCAAGTCGGAGCCATAGATGGTATACTGAATAGGTTGAAGCCCTGTTTATGATCAGCTGTTTATAAACCTGTTATCCCAAAAACAATAAGTCCACTGCTCTGAAAATACATACTGCGGAGTTGAAGTTTAGTGACTACCTGCCAGACCCCACTAAGAAATTGCCTAATTAACTGTTATAAACATTTAATCCTGCTAAAAGATTATTTCTTAGAAATTATTATTTCTTACTCATTCAGTGAAATTCTGCATTTATTTCAGCTCTATTTAAAGTGGATAAACGTTTCAACTGGAAAGGAAACTTCCAATGAGAACTGGCTGTAGCGTTGTTGTCAGAGAAGCCAGCATTTCAAAGTAGCATGTTTCCTTCAAGGAAAAATCTGTAATATATTTACGGTAATAACTCATAAAATTACCAAGATATGTTATTAGAGAATAAGGAAACATGTTGAATTGAAATACTTGCTTCTCTGACAACAACGCTGCATCCATGGTGTCCTTTGAAATTTCTATTTCGGACCAGAATAACTGTTGTTGTTTGCTGTTCTTTTGTTTAATGTTTAATTAGTAGTTAGTTTAATTAATGCTGAATGTTCACCAAATGAGTATGTGTGTGTTTATGAGTTGAAGAAGTCATGAATAATAGGATTTCAACCTATTTAATATACACTCTACTTGCTATTTGGACTGCAGTACTCATTTTTGCACAATTGCTAAATATTGCTCCTTTAATCAGTGATGACATGTCATGGTTATTATGATTTAGTGCAGTAAATATATTACATATTTCTACTTCAATTGTGCCATCTTAGCCTATACAATATACACACCTGCTAAACACTAGCTGTATGAAAAATACATTTCTGCATATTACCTGCAACAATATCTGAATAATGAAATCAGAGAGTTAAAACTGAAACAACCTTGAATTGTTAGCTCATTTTCCAAAATCATTTCCAGCTACTTAACTTCAGAGCATTTGTGTTTTTGATGCGTTCTCTGAGTTTGCGGCTCATTGAGTCATGCTGCACATGTGTTGTCAAATTAGCAAATGTGTTTCTCAAATTGCCAGTGTTGCCTAAATGCCGAACATGTGTTGTCAAATTGATTTCCTAATTTGCCCGAGTATTGTCTGTTTTGCATGTCTTGAGCTGAATTGATGGAGCTCTCAGGGCCGCGTAACTGTAAATGAGCCGGAGTTAAAAGCAAACTTTCATCCCCGTCCCTGGCTGCATGTTAAAGAGACTCACTGAAACAGAATAAAACAACATAATCCAATAAAGCTGATATATGCAAAGAAACAGCAATATGCACAAGATGCTACAATACACACTCACCGAATAAATAATGGGTAGTTTAGGAAAATGAAGTGGGTGCAAATTCAGAGAGAACAAAGTAAACATTGTTGGTGTTGTTAATTTTAGCTGGGTAATAACAACCCCACCGTAACAAAGGAACCTCATTAATGGCCGGGGAGCCTAAGACAATACCTTCCAGGAAGTCAGACGTGATGTTGACAGCAGCATAGTGATTGGACGATGAGCACACCAGCGAGTGGCCAAAGCAGAAACAGGTTGGCAGCCTGCTGGGTTTTCTTGTTGCAGGTTGAAAAAGCCTGGCTTGCATCTGTAGGTACACACACAAATACCCTCACGCATAAAAAGTTATTAACATGCACACGCTGCAAACACGCCTCACTTCAGCTATTTACCACAACCTTGCCGTCGTGTTATTCTTACTAATCTCTTTAAGCTGTTGTCGGTGCAGGGTCGGGGTGCTGGTTGTTGCAGTGTTAAGGAAGAACGGAGGGACCCAATGGGGCTCAGCTGCGAAGGACCCTGAGCACTGACCTGCAGACACTAGCTGGCATATGGTGGGACGGGGACACTGCTAAAAATCAGCCAGTACACTAGTCACATTACACAGGAGAGGGGCCTGCTCAACGAGCCGTGAAATCAGAAAAAAAGTCAACAAACTGGGAGCGCGGAATTATTCAATAGTTTGAGACCTGGGGCTGTGTGTATTGCTAATGTCACAGTGAGTTTATCAGTGTGATCCTGTATCCTAGAGGAACAAGATAGAAACAGACAGGAGGAAGCAGAGACGGGGTTATTGACATGTTGTAACAGTCGAGTTCACTGTCCAAGCAGTCGAAATGACAGATCGCCTCAGAGCTTAAAGCAGTTTTTAGACAAATTCTTATTCAACCTTTGCTTTTTTAGTCTGCTGCTGCACCTGTATGGAGTCACAGGGGTGCTATAAAAAAGAACGGTAAAAGAATAACAAAATAAATGTGGAAAAACAAAAAAAAACCAAATACGTGTAGGGAAAATACAGTGCCCATGAGCAGAACTAGAGAGACTGTTTTATATATCATGTGCACAGAGATTGTTTTACAAATGACTTATTTATTTTAGGGATATGCTTTTGGTTTTATGTCGCTTACGATGTTGATCACAACTAAGTCCCAATGAGTTGAACCAGAAACCATGAACTCTTCTTATTCCTCATGCTCTTAAATTGTTTTAGACATGATGTACAGTATTTATTTTTTATTTTAAGTTTTATGTGCTCAATTTTGTACTTTTTATTTTAGATTTATGTACTTGACTTTCTGCTTCTGCTATGGTGTTGCTGTTCTGAGACATTTCAAGATGCTCTGCTTTTTGGGGGTTTCTAAAACTCAGACATTTAAGTTTATCTAAAAGAGAAATATAAATCATCTCAAGAAAAGATTTTTAGTTGGAAAAGACTTCCAAAAGTTGAAAGTTTGAGTTGGGCTCAAAATTCTATTGATGTAAGTTGCCTTGAAATCTTGAGTTGTCTCAAATGTTCATTTTTACTGTGTATTTCCACATTTCTTTTCTTATTCTTTTACACATTTATTTTTCAAGGCACTCATATGACTCCATACTGTAGGATGTGCTGATCTCTCTGCTGGGTGTCAGCAAACACATTTTCCCACATTGCTATTAAACCCACTAGCGACATAGTAGATGTTTTGTCCTTAAAATGAAGATTTTAAAGATCAGAAAAGACGACATCCTGCACACAAACTGATGAACAGTTAGTAATGCCTTCAGTTGTTCTATTGCGGAGGTCTTTAACAGTTGCTTGGCAACCATAGGTCATGTGCGCACATGTATGACGTTAGCAGCAACCTTATAACACACCTGTCACAGCTCTGTCCCTCCACGTTGGGCTTACACTGACAGAGTCCGTCCAGAGGAGAACAGTCGCCTCACGCTCCCGCTGGGGTCACACTCACACGGCCTGCAGACGAGAAGGGACGTGAAGATGAAAGATTTAAATCCTTGTGGGAGTAAACATGTTACTGAGCAGCAATTTTAAAGACAAGGACAGTTTAATGTGATAATTTCACTGAGAAAGATATTATCTATTCCTTCCAGATCACAGATGGTCAGACACACAACAGCAGCCTGGAAACAGTGGGGTGTCTTGCTCAAGGACTTCAACAACATGGACACTTGTCTTGGGGCTCGAACCTGCGTCGACCCTGTGAGTGTCTTTTTGTCGTCATTACACTCAAAAAGCACAACAAGTGTTCCTGTAACAAACCATCAACCCCAAGATGCCTGATTTAGCACACAATCTATCTCAAAAATTAAAAAATCTGTGTGAATAACCTTGATAAAAGCAAGTGTACGAGGCCTGCAGTGACTCAGCTTATGTCAGATTTTGTTTGATCACCTTCATTGATTGATTACTTTTGTTTGAAAATGTAACACGGAATCTATTTTTTTAATGAGATGCTATTACAAATAATTCAATTATCCCAAGGCAAGCCGTCTCTACTTGTTTCTGCTCCAGTGGTCTGCGTAATTCACACCTCAGCTCAACAGCCTGATTTCTCTGCATGAATGAGAGACGGCAGTGCGTGTGCGTGTGTCGTATGTTGCCATGTGTGCATGCATATATGCTATTGTTGTTTGTATTAATTATTAATAACAATAGATCGTAATTAACAATAGATTATAAATAAATTAATTAATCATTAATTAGAATTTTGGCTGTGAGAATTACCTTTGGTAAACTGAGGACCAGCTCTAATATTATCCCACACTTTGGATTTATACAATTGTTGAGGTATTCAATAAAGGAAATTAGTTTCAAGGGTTAAAAAATAATACTGTAGTTTAATAATATGTTAATAAGATCTTAATTAGTAATGCTTTTCAGTAAAGCCTCCATTTTTACAATAATAGATTATAAATTAATGAATAATTAATTAGAATTTTGGCTGTGAGAATAATCCTGGGTGAACTAAGAATCAGCTCTAATATTACTGCACACCACACGTGTTATTACCAAACCTTGTGACATTCAATGAAGGAAATTCATTTGAAGGGTTATAAATAATAATACATCACAGCAATTTGTCAATAAATTCTTTAAACCTGCATTCACTGATGCTTTTGGCCATTTGTGGGCAGTGGAAACAAGCTGTAAACACAACACTGAAATATTATCAACTCTAAAAGGACGAGCGTGTAAGATTTATTGACATCTAGTAGTGAGGTGGTAGATTGCAACCAGCTGAATACCGCTTGCCTCACCCTACCCTTCCAAGCGTGTAGGAGAAACTATGGTGTCTGCAAAGCTTGCACAAAGCACGAAAGGTCCTATCGAGAGCCAGTGTTTGATTTGTCCATTTTGGGCTACTGTAGAGGCATGCAGGTCCAACGTGGCAGCCTTGGTGCAAGCGGACCCACTGTTCTTATTTTCAGATGACTATAATGAGCACATACTTATGAATATTAAATTCCAATTATGGCATGTCTGCCAATAAATCCCTACATATTTTTCCGACATATTCCCCACATATGGAGCATCATTAGCGTTAATTTGAAGTTGAGGTTTTTACCACCTGATGCAAGTCCAGTACTTGCTGCCATTTTAGGTCTAGTTTGGTTTCCACCACCTCCTGAGAAAGATATTTGGCTCTCAAGCTAATATTTTCCTCTGCTAACTAATTTCCCATATGTTCACCAGCTAGTTGTTAACTTTATCTGTCTGTTCCATCCAGAACCCTCTCACGGGTTCTATCAAGCACCTTTCCACAGTCTGGGCTCTACCAGCTACCAGGGGGGGCCTCTCCCAGAAACCCTTTTATATTTCAAAGGTTTTATCTAGGACCCGTCCTGGTGGGTCTACCGTGAACCCTTTCATATTCCAATATTTCAGCAATCCTTGAAGAACTCTTTCCAGTAAAATGTTTTTTTTTTTAAGATGAAAAGGGTTCTTAATTGAACCGTTAGACTTTCAAAGAACCCTTGATGAACTCTTTCTTCAAAAAAGAATTCTTCAGAAGCAAATGGATCTGGGTAGCCCCTCAGGAAGAACCTTTTTGGAACCCTTAAGAGTGTGGGCCTACTTCTACTGATCGCCAGAAAAATGATAAGTGTAGTAGACTGAAACAAGTCTACACAATATAATATACAACAACAAAACTGGACATTTCTTTACTGCAGCCACATTGTACCTGAATGTTGTGAACAGATGTACTTGAAGAAGGAAAAAAAGAAAGTAAAGCCCTCTGTCAAGGTCTGTTTAATGGTGCTTTTATGGTTTATTTTACTGATATGGAAATCAAAATATATCTTGATTGCAGCAGCTTTAAAGTCACAAGAATAAGCAGTAAAATTATTTGTCAAAAGCTAAAACTGAATTTCCTTTTCCCTGCATAACACTTAGTCCACTTCACAGTATCCAGGTGGTAGAAATAATTTGAACACCAACAGTCATTGATATGCGATTCAACACCGTCACAACTTAGCATTCCCTTGGCAGGTAGAGGGGGTCAGGGAGAGCTGGGATAGACTCCTTATGAATATAAATCCTGCAACATACTTCTCACATGCGCGCAACACACACACACATATGCACTGTCATATGCATTTACATGCTGGCTCATCTGCACGCATACTTAGTGCGAGAGCTCCCGGGTCAGAGAAAGTTGGACTGTGCTTTTCATCATCAGAATGTATGCAGTAGGTCAGTGCATCTTCAAGCTGCAACAAAGGACACTGTGTGCAGAGCCTCAGAGGTAAATCAGAGTCATATCTGAGGAATGAAAGCAGCTCTGACTATCTTAAAATAAATTATGACCCCGCTGTGCTCATTCTTGTTGCATACTGAAGTGATGAAAATCAGAGCAAGGTACAAATATAGAAAAAACAATATTTCAATAGATGTGTTGTTTTTGCTCTTATTCAGGGCAGCACCTCAATTAATACGGAACAATTGTAATCAGCCATCAATCTAACAATTGTGAGACCCTTTTCAAATCAGTGATTAGTTTGTCTCAGCAGCAAGACACCAAACAATATCTTTTTAAATAAATAAATAGCTGAAGTTTTTGACAGTACGCTAAATAATTCAATGTCATGAATGAAATGAAACACTGGAATTTGCTCAAGTTAAATTATTGGATCTAAAAATACCCTCCTAATAAATAGTTTATGACAGTAAAAAAGGGATTATGGATGTTTGGGTCAATGAAACCAGATTAACATTGGATAATGTTATGCAAAACTGCACTGACCTTGCCTAACTATAAAGCATTATGTATTCAGTGTTCTTTGGAGAAAAGCAGAAAAGTTTCTCCTTGGGGTTGGCTGCAGCTAAAGCTGTTCTCTGAAGTTTCTGAAGGCAGCGAGGCTGGATCCTGTCACCATGGTAACAGATGGTGGAGGCCGCATGTTCTCTGGCTTGGTTCTGAGGGATCTTCAAACACCAGGTCTTGTTCTCCCGGCCAGGACGGCTGGCTGACCAACCAGAACACTGACCATGTGCAGCAGGAAGAAATTCATGGCAATGATTTGCAAAAGTTGTAAATACTTCAGTCTCTATTTCTGGGCTTCGGTCACCATGACGCTGGATATTTACCATATGTTTTCATTTAGGATTTTTTAATACCGGATTGAGGATGGAGAAATATTGCATTGTAGCCCAATATATAGACAGTATGTTGTCTGATATGCTTCTATATGAAAACTAAAATAATTCATGTTTAATATGTACACATATTTTGCTCTACTTTTGTTTTTTTATAGTTATTCATTATTATTAAAAATACTGACCAGTGCCCCTGACATCGTTTTTGGACAATAAAGTTTACCACTTTTAAGAGATCATAGCAAAAAAAAAAATCTATATTCTGGGGTGCCACAATTTCAATATTTATTAGAAAATCAATCTAAATGAGCGACAATTGTCAGGGCATAAATCCAGTGCTGAAATATCAACCACTTTGTTGAGCTTTACAATTCTTGACTTGATAGTTTAACAATTGCATAGGCAAAAAAAGAATTGAAATAATAATAAAAAAAAAGTTTAAATAAAAAAATTGAAGTGAATCTTGACCTTAACTAAAAGTCAAATCGAAGCATGGATTTGAAGAATCGTGACAGTCCTATTCTGTACATTATATTCTGTATAAAAATATCAATATTGGGATGTTTTTTGTCTTAATCCAGCAATATCTGACTTTTTTGGCCATGTGGGGCAATGGAAACATGTGTTTTGTGTTTTTTTGTGTTTGCGAGACGCCCTGCAGAGGGCATAGCAGCATGCTGAACACTAACTGCATATAAAAAAAACAGCTGGAAAAAAACACCTCTCACTGCAAGAACTGCCCTCTGTTTGACCATGTGCTTTAGAGATGATTGGATCCTCAAGTGCTTAAAAACAGATTATGCAAACTGTGAATATTCTTTACTTGGAGAAATAAAGCAGCGGAGCAGCGTTCCGGTGCGCTGCAGCAGTAACTAAATCGTTTTGGAAAGGCAGCGGTGTTCCTGCCAGCACATATTAAAACCCACAGGTCTGCACTCAGCACAAACACAATGGAACAATTCAGAGGCAGTTTATAAGAAAACTAACTGTTTATGTTGACCCAATTTTATCACATGTGTTCTCTTGTTGGGAATGCGATCATGTCGGGTTGTTGTATGTGGATTTGATGGCAGCTGCTGGACCGCATCGGTCTACTTTAAACTGTAGGCCTATATCTCAGCATTTCATTAATTTCTGTGAAAAAAATGAAGTTTAGATTTTACAAGAAAACTTAAACTTCATCAAAATCTCTCAGGGTAAGGGGATGGTGAAGACTTGAACACAATACTATAATTATTCACAGAGCTAAGAGCTAATGTGAAAAAATTGTCAACACTAAATTTGTCACAACAGAAGCCTATTAAGTATGTGTGATTGTTAAAATAAACAATACAGACAGAACTGTATAAAAAGCTACTAAAAATATCAGGAAAACTCATCTCTGATGCAGTATTCAAGGGAAATAATCTGCTCAAAATTCATGCAAATCACTCACATTACACAAACTTCCTGCAGTTATTGCGCTCACTGTTTGGGTTAATTGTACAGTTTATTAGTTGTTCTGTACTCAGTGTGCAAACTGCAGGGGAGCCGCGGGAAGCGTGGCTCCTCTTAATAAGACATGAGCTCCCCTAAAAACACGATTCATGAAATTTTTTTTGGGGGGGGCCTCTAAAATGTAACTATGCTATTGTTCTGAATCTTCATCATTATAGATCATGCGTAAAATTAGGCTATTATTGATGTAGGACTCATGCATGAGGATGATTCATCACTAAATCACTTTAATAAAGATTTTATCAGCCGTATTGTATCATACTGTGATGTTTGGTTTTGATGCCTGTGTGGAATTTTGATGTGGTCATTAGCTGATTATTATATGTCAGATGTGCTATGAATGCGCGATGCAGCTATGAATGTTTCTGTGCACAGTCGTCTCTTGTGAGCTCCCCTGAAAGCCATGGTGTAGTTGCACACTGTTATCATTATGCATTGAATATAATATGAAACAGCCACAAAATATGTCACTTCAGGGGCCGTCAGTTTACTAGACGATAAAAAAGGACCTCCTTAAGGAAAACAGTTTGGAACCACAGGTCAAACTCTCTGTGGTACTGAGGGGAACTGCGGAGTTAGGTGATAACTCTCTGTGGGTTCTTCACTACAAGTCAACAAACCACTTTTAATATATTAATATCAGAGCAGCAGCAGTAAGTATAGTTATATAATATAAGATTTGGTTATAATGAAGATGTACTTTACGGAAAACAAGACCCTTTGAAAACCTTGTGGAGTGACAATTATTAGAAACACAATGACCTTTAAGTGACATTTACAGATGAGTCAAGAACACTTAAATGTTTCTTTTTCAAGCTAACATTACTTTACCAGATAACCTGAGCTAATGTATTTTTTAAGTTTCTGTAGGCAGTTTTTAAACTTGATATACAAGCTTAAAGAAACTACTGCTGTCCTGTATGGATCAGAGAAATGAATGACAGTTATTAGACATTATGAGACCCTTTATTAGACCCTTATTAGACAAACTGACTGACTAAAATGTCAGACATATGACTACACTTTATAATTACACATATGATTACACTTTAACTAAACCTGTCAGACTTAGCCAACAAAGCTCTGATGATATTTTGCCGACTGAAATTAGACTAAAACCTAAACAATGCAGATGAATATGACTAAAACTAAATGGCATTTTAGTCAAAATATTATGGCTAAAACTTAACACTAATTCAAGACTGATCGCTAGAATTTTGCTTCTTGAAATGCAGACAAAAATTTTATGTTGCAGTATGGAACCATAATGGTTGATCAGATTGTAATAAATATCAACACCGTCCTATGCTGTCTTGTCAGAAAAGGAGATGAAATGTACATCAATTTAAGTAAAGAGATGATTCAACAATTCAGCAAATATATGTGTAAAAAGACCAAACGAGTCAGAAGCCAGTGACACACAGGGATGTCAGACATTACCCTAAAATACCCTGCTCTGAGTTTGATTGAAATATTTGCTGAAATCTTGACTAAATTGGATGTTGATTTTTTTCCCCCCAGATCGTGTTTCCATGTGGAAAATTACAGCGCTGCGAGTTGGCTTGCTTGTTAGAACGGTTGTTAGCAGTTTGATACTGTATTTGGCACAATGTGTTACCCGCTGATAAGAAGGTCACTAATTCACAGTGGTGTCACAGAGAGAAATGAGAATCCTCTTGTTTACGGCTGCTTTGTAGTTTGATAAATTCAGGCTTGGGGGAAGTAAGATGGCATAACTGCAAAACAGGGGAGATTTATTAAGTCGGTGTCTGTGTTACCTGTTTATTTCTTTTAACCCCTCCTCTTTTTTCTACTGGTTGCACTTTGTTTTACAGTACACTAATAAGATGTAACAAGCAATACTTTGTTTCAAATTAGACAACAACTAGAAATAATACATTCTTTATTAGACAGCATTAGAGCCCTAATTACACCTTTATTACTGGGTAATTAGAGTCATATTATAACAGAACTGTACTATAAACTAAAGTGTATTATTTCTCACAATTAGACCCTTATTAGACTGTCTTAGAAGGTTTTTACAACAAACTTTACTGTTTCTCATTTGATACAAAGTAGGGCTTGTTATGTCTTATTTGTGGACTGTAAAATAAACCGTGACAGGCCATTTTTTTAAAATCACATCTTCAGTCATCCTTCTAATATTTGCTTTGTTTTCTGAGTCTTGTGCCTCAGTATGTCTGTGCATCTGTGTTTATGAATACACGTGTGTTGCTCACCTGCAGCCACCAGGGCCAAGCGAATGAAAGCCAGCCCGGCATGTGTCACACTTCTCCCCTGTCACGCCAGCTCGACATGCACACCTTCCCTCTACATCACACTGCAGGCTCACTGAACCTGGGAGGAATGGCAGATGGAAGAAAACAGAAAATCAAATGTAAAGGGGGTGGGTGGGGGGGACAAGGAAACAGGAGTATTGTCAAGAAAATGGGGGAGAACACCTTCAGAGTCTGTAAAGGTTGTTGGTAAAATTACATGAAATGGATCAATATATCATTAATGATTTGTCATGAGGGTGATAACTGAATACCTGTTATTGAATTCCTGTTCAAAAACCTCAAGAGATGAGCGCAGAAGAGCAGGGTATAACCTTGCAACCACACTGTAGCTGACATACTGTAGCTTTAGTTAATAGAGAAAAAAGACCAGCCGGAGCATTGTGGACAAGAGAGAAAAGGGAGCCTGATGGAGTCGGCTATAACCTTTTATCAATATAATGGACTCCAACAGCTCTGTGCAATCACCTTACACTATTCAGGAAACACGGAGGAAAAGAGAGCTGATGTATTTATTCATTTCTCCCTCCGGTTGTCTCTCTTTACCCTGATGATGGTGTAATTAAGAGCCCAAACATTTAATGTACCTTCAACTAAAATTGTCCTGTGTTTAATGACCGCTGAGTCTTTTCATTGATAAGTGAGTCAACTGGATCGATCTGCAGCAGCTGAGTAAAGTCTCGGACTTCTTTAACAGTCATTTGGGAAGTCGAGGAGAGGTTAAATCTGATGAGATGTGCAAGACATGAGACGAACAAGATTGCATCAATTATGAATAAGAACAGATTCTACTCTTAGGCAAGGTTTGGCAGTTGAGCAGTCGATGGGTGAGAGCAAATATTAATGTAGCGTTATTAATGATTTAAAAACCATTAAATTTACAACAATTAATCCTATGAGTCCTGCTCGACTGTAGCTAAATCTTGCTTATGCAGCAATCCAATTTAACCATAATTAAATTTTCTTATGCCAAAGAAAACAAAAGTGGTGAGTAATGATATTGGCATGGATTATAATTAGGGTTTTTAAGTTATCATCAAAACAATTAAAAAAGGGTTTTGTATCTGCAGTTTACCATTAATATTGCAGTTGCAGGGGAGGCAGGGCTCCTCAGCAGATTTCCTGAAGTGGTTCTCTCTGCAGCGCTCACAGTGGGGCCCGTTGGTGTTGTCTCTGCAGCTCACACAGCGCCCCCCACTGCCGGTGCTCCGGTACTGCTCCATGTCGAACACGCATTCGTCTGACCTCCCACTGCAGTTACACCCTGCGAGCGAAGGGAGGAAAGAAAGCAAGAAAGGGATGGAGCAAGAGGTCAAATGAGGAGAGACGTGAAGGAACGAGGAAACAGCAGCCACAGGGGAAGAGGCAGGCAGAGGAGGCAACAAGGTAAAAAAAAAAAGAGAACAGACAGAAATAGACAGAGGATAGAGAGACAGAGGGGGGATGTATGTGTGAGAGATTATGTGTTCTGGGATTGGATCATAATTTAGAGGCTCGTTGCTAATCTCATTTCACACAGGCCTAATGAGGAGCCAATCGGCTGTCAGGGGGCACTTAGATAACAGTAATTCATGTTTATACAAGAGCAAATTACTCAACTGATAACACACCATCGCAGCTCTCATACCCCTCACATCAAATCCCTCCTTAGTTTACCAGTTACCCTGAGGGGGGATTTAGGTGAAATTGCCCATTTTATTATGAATCAAGCTCTCCGTTGTGCTGGCAATAACCATATGATTATTCCTTCCTGTTAATGAAGAGTCTCTGTGGTGTTCACCTTATTTCAAAGATAAAAAATGATCACTGGTTGCTTCAGAGCCTGACATGGTACAAACTTGGGATTGGCGGTGAAACACTTGAAAGAGATTTAATAAAGAGTTCTAGGTTTCATTTGGCTCTAACTAATGGTACCTTCATGAAAGTATTATGAGTGAATGATGGATCCACGGAGTCCTAGAAAAGCCCACATCCCTTGTGAGACTCCTTTCATATTTGTGTTACACACTTTGCTTACTTGGGCACAGCACAACAAGCTATAAAAACACCATTGACATTTTATCACCTCCGAAAGGTGATATGGCTGACATGTTAGCAAATAGTTGCCTTTTAACACATCCAGTTCTGTCGGTAACACATAAAAGCAACATAAGTGAATGTAAGTTCAAATATTATAACACACGTTATGACTTCATATGTGATCATTTCAAATGGCAGTTGAATTGTGTCATGGCAAGCGTTTGCACCCACATCTTTAACTTTTGTGGGGGGCATAAAACCAAATGTCCCCCTGTGGATGGCACCTACAGGGTATTAGCATTCATTTGGGATCTTGTTTCGGGTCAATATTCACTCTCCTTGTAGCTCTGTTTTGGTCTCCACCACCACCTGAAGGAAATATACATTTGCACAAAAGTATATGAACAATAGTTGGTTGATGACGAGGGTTTTTGGAAAATTTTAACATATTGTCCAGCCCAATAGGGCAGAAATACCTCCAGGGAACAACACATGCACCTTCCAGTAACTCTAATCTCTAATTTATATATTGTTTCTTCTTAGATGACTAGCTAGCTGGTAGTATTCATACATTAAATCATCTGTATGGTGCATGTGGCCCACATATTTACAGTGGAGACGGAACTTCTGAAGTGCTTCATGGTTAGTAAATATTGTAACTCCAGCCTGGTTGCTTGTCACAATGTCTAATTTTCTATTCCTGGATGTGTTAAAAATAGAAGATGGAACTCATGGCTTTGGAGGTTTTGGAGTTGTTTAAGGCAACTTTACAACTAATGTAATGGAAGTAATGTGTCTGAAAACAACCTTGATGAGAGCTGTGAGAGTGAACCAAAATAAGTTGTGGCTGTAAAACCAAAACAACAATCTGAATGATGCTAAAAAAAAAAAAAACTCTGTGTGGGTTCTTCTCTAAGAGCTTTCATATCATACACACATATGTTAATATAAAAATATTTGTGGGTTCGGCTTTAATCATCCGTCCAGAAATAGTAGTTCTGATGGAGAAGATGAAAATGCATAACCAGTAGACTTTGCACTGCCAGGAGTGGCCCTTTAACGCACAACATGCATCTTTTGACAAATGCTGAGTCCTGTGTTATCACATCTGCAATCCCTCTCTGCTCACGGGGCAACAGAATCTGACAAAAACTGACACCCCACATAGAAAGTCGCTGCAGCATGACTCAGTTCTGATTGGCACTGGTGGGCAAGTGGAGCACAAATACATCTCGCCGGCTCTACTTGTCAGCTCCCATCCACTCTATCTTTATCCTGCCAGCTAGTGGTGCTGCCACTGCTGGTCAGGCTAGCAGATAGCCAGGTGGCAGTACTGTCAACAACAGCCTGAGCCTCTCTGTTGCATTTCTGTTAGCGGTACAAATTCGTGTTGATTCCAACAAGATCTCACAAAATGTGAGGACGTTTGATACTCCCATACTTTCCTCAAAAACGTTTTATTTTGCGATCTCTTTCCAAGACATCTTAAATCCAAATTACCCTCCAATTAAGTCTAATAAGAGTATAACAGTGAAAATTAATTCACTTTAGTGTACAGTACAGTTCTGTTGCAATGTGTCTCTAATTGCCCTCCATTAAGTCAAATAAGGGTCTAATACTTTTAAGAAAAGAAAATATGATTTCTAGTTTTTGTCTAATTTACTATTTTTATCAATTGCTGGGTATGTTGATCCTTTTTTTTTTAAACTTCCTACTGTTTTTGTCACTTTGCAGTCCTGAAATGTTTTAGGTTTGGTCAAAACCTGTAAAGCACATTATAATTTTGTTTTGAAAGGGGTTATTATCATAAAAACTTTTACAGTGATCAAGTCTATCAATCTTTATGGGTTATATCAAAAGATGCTTCATGTGTGAACTGAAGTGAGGAGAATTAGTTTGCTTAATTACGGTTCTTCATCCTAAAATGAGCTTCAGGGCAAACTGAACATCTGGCTTCCCATCCCTCTCAGCAAGTTCAAAAGTATATTTGTTGATGTTTTAATTACTTGCTGCTCCTCTTTTAGTACCCATTTTTTAATTTGCTTTTGATTTTAATCTTTTTATTTGGATATTTAGTTTGGTTATCTGCACTGACAAATAGATATTTGACTATAATTATCTTAGATCATCCCCAAATGTGCTTTATATGACTAAATAGGTATTTTTCTTTAATGTGGTAATGTACATTAACAGCCTTTTATGTTGTTGCACGCATACTCAAATGCTGCAGCATGTTTTCCACCCAGGTAAAGGAGTGTGCAGCAGAGACAGTTTAAATGAGGTGTATGTGGGATGAAGATTGCTACAAGCAGTGCACACATACAGTACGTCAGATCAAATCACTTAAAACTGTTTTTCAGCAGGTCTAACACAAAGACCTCTACACAGCTTTTCACAGTTTGACCATCTTGACCACATTTAGGTCTGCCTGCCCACAAACACCTCTTCCACAAGATTTCCTCAATCCAGTCCAGAGGACACACACAGCCTGTATCACTGCCACTGTGGAGGCAAAGAACTCTTTTGAGCCTGATGGAACCACCTCCTCAAACACTATGGCTCACACATTTTTGGATGAGAAATACTTCAAGACATTTTGGTGGTGAGCTGCAGCTTTACTGGCCATAAATTCTATTTTTCTCACAGTGACATGTTTTGTAGTTGCATTATAATCCAAAGGTGAACAATTAAAGAAAAGAAACTGAAATGTGATTTCACGCAAGGTCTGGCACGGTGATTTGTATGGAACTGCAATTGCAGTTGTTGTGTTAACAGTCTTGTCTCCTAGAAATGATGTTGTTGTTACTACTAATTTGCAACAGCAATCTTCCAAATGAGTTTGGAAAGAATTGATTTTTGACAGTAACCTGACTTGTGAGTAGCAGGTAAAGAGAGTTTTGTTGTCCAACTCAGTATCTAAAATCAAATCAGCCTCATGCTGATATATTTCATGCTTTTATTTCATCCTGTGTAACATTTAAAATTGATTTTAAAGTCCTCCTCTTAAAGTCTTTAATGGGCCAAGACCAAACACTCCCTTGTTCTCAACTTGCCTTCACGAACACTGTAATCATCTGCTGCTGGTTTATTGGAGGTTCCCAAAAATAGCAAACAAGAAAAGTGGGGACGCAGCGTTTGTCAGTTACAGCCTGGAACACAATAGATATCAGGTAAGCCAGCTCGCTAAATATTTTCAAAATAAAGCTGAAATGCATCTCTTCACTTTAGCCCTTGTTTAGCTGACTTTCCTTATACAGGCCTGGGACTCTATGTTGCATTTTGTTTCACACTTCTGCACTAGTTTTAAAATGTTGTATTTTCCCTGATTTTATGCTTCTATATACTCTAAACGTTAATGTAATTATTATTATTCAGTGTGTTTTAATTTCCATCTTATGTCATGCATTCTATGCATTCTGTTTTCATCCTTATTTTCATCTTACAAAACATCCAGGAGGGCAACAGGTTGTGTGTGTTACGCGAATTAGAGAGGTTGAGAACAAATCACATTTCCCTCTGCATTGTCCTTCTTATGATGAGTTATGAATACCACTATTAAATGAAATGTCTGTTCAACAAAAGCTTAGAAAAAATGTCAGGGTGGTTTATTTGTTTAGTGTTACTTGTATTTATGTCGTTACTCTGGTCTGTTTTTTTCCCCAAATAATGGTGTTTTGTAAGCCTGTTATGCCACAGTGATGAAAATCAAATCAAATCAAATCAAATCAAATCAAATCAAAATCATACTTTTACTAGTATTATCAAGTAGGTTTTATCAGTGAGTTTTATCAGATGGCTTCTATGTATTCTTTATCTCATTCCTGCTAGTAGGTTTTATTTTCCATTTTGATTTACACTAATTATAGCATTTTATTCCTTTTTTCTTATGTCCATGGCTTTTTTATGTGAAACACTTGGTGCATGTAATGTCTTTGGTGCAAAGCACTTTGGGCAGTATTTCTTGTGTGAAAGGTTCTATACAAATATAGTTTATTATTGTTATATTGCCTGTTATGTTACCTGCCTCAGTGAAAAATCTGTCTCACGTCTGCAGCTTGCTCAGGATGCTGCTGTTAGAATTTTTACTGGCACTTAACACAGAGACTGCATCGCCCCAGCTTCTGCACTGCATGGCTAACATTAAGGTTTAGAATTTATTGTAAGGTTTTATTGATTAGTTTTAGAGCACTAAATGGTCTAGCCCCTAGATACGTTGTTGACCCTTTAACCCTTTATGAATCAGAACGCAGCTTAGGATCCTCAGGCGAGGCCCTTTAGATTGTTCAAGTCAAAGCTCATGAGTAAAGGTGACTGCACTTTCTCTATTAGGGTGCATATAGTTTGGAACAATGAAATAAGGCTAACAAAATCTGTTTAAATCTTTGAATCTCTTCTAAAAACACAGGCTTTTATGTGAATTTCTGCACTATTACCTTTTTATCTTTTATTATTTCTGTAAATACTACTGTAGTTTTTGGGGAGGGGGTAACACTATGTAAAGAACTTTGTAAACTTTGTTTTTAGAAAAGTGTTAAATGAAGTAATTAAATGTTCATGCTAAACACAACAGCAAAGTGTTCACTGACAACATATCTGACATATTTGTTTTTCTGCTTGTAACAGATAAAGCATGATTAAAGGTTTTTATAGTTGTGTTTTGGCACTCACAACATGTGGTTATTCCTCCCTGTGACATGCAGGCAGTATAAAGAAGGTGCCACTTCCTCCACTTGAAACTGCTGCCATGGGTCATAATGCATTTCTGTTATAATGTATTTGGTGTTTGTAATGTCATTACCAGGGGATGGGGTTGTTTTTAATGGTAATGACCTGTGACCATGGCATGAATGGTCACATTTATTGGTCATTTTTGTCATATTTTTTACTGTGTTGTAGACAAGGAAGTTTTTCCACACCACTGTCGCCATAGAGCTTGCTCTTGATGGAAATTGTTGGGTCTCTGTAAATAAAATTATAGACTATGGTCTAGATCTGCTGGTAACACTATATTGAAGGGGTGAAGGGGTCATTACACTGTCATTACCATGTCATGACATTTGTCATGACCATGAGGGAGTCTTCATGAATGTTTTATGGCTGTTGTCATTCAGTGCTATTCTGTCACTTATGTAATCTTTAATGCAACGTCGTTTGAAATGTCTTTGACAACGTGATATTAATCAAGATAACATGCAGTAACCTGTTAATGTCTTTGTGTCTTAGTCATGACAACCTGACATTATCAAACTTACAGAAACTGTTCAGTTTATGTTTGTATGTCATTAAACTGTCATATGTGGTTGGTTTTGACATCAACTGTCATGAGACTATTATAAGTGTATAATGAAATATTTTCCTTGACCTCAAGTGAAGTGGTACCATTTTGTCAAGTTGTCATAACAATTACATTTCAAACAATGTCAGCTTTACACTGTAAAATTACATAACTGACAAAATGACACTTGGCATAAACATTCATAATGACTCCCTCACGTTCATGACAGGTGTCATGACATGGTTATCACAGTTAATGACAGTCTCATGCACACCCTACAAATAAAGTGTTACCAACCAGAATCTATGAGAAAAGTGCCCCGAGATAACTTCGTTGTACTTTGGCGCTATATAAATAAAAATTCCTTGACTTGACCTGTTCGATAACAGTGGTCAGAAAGTCAGGAAACCAAAAACCAAGAACAGCCTAAACTATTTGAATCACTTTCCTCTACAGATGCTGTGAAACTTTAGGGTAAGTGGATGTCTCCACTGTAGAGAAACTTTCTTGCCTCTGTGTGGAAAAAGAGATGGCCAGTGCCTTCAGGGACAACGAGCCGGGCTCTAACCTCTCTTGAGAGGCCGATCCTGCAGCACTTTATAGTCCTGCTAAGGGCTTCCAAGGACTCTCTGATTTGCATATCATGCCCACATAGGCGTGGACATTGCCCTCATATTGCTCCTTGGGGCTTTGTCTCATGGAGATTAGCCTGGACACATAGCGACAGCCATGTTCTTCTATATCTGCAGTGCTTTTTCCAACAGCCCCTTACAGCCCAGAGTGAACTCTCATTGCAGTAATATGTTGTTAAATCAAGGTTTATTTCAGACTCTTTATTTCAGACAGTGGTGCTGTCCTTTTGTTAATTCAAATAGTGATGGTTAACTCTAGCTAGCATAAATTTTAGTGTTAAGATTTTTGGTCAAAGATAGACTTTCTGTCTTTAAAACCAAAACACCAGAAATCAGCTGTGATGCAAATACTTCCTGAACTACCAACCAAACGATAAAGTGTCATATATGAACACACTGCTGGGCCCATATTTGAAAAGAATGCTGCTAAAATGCCCTTTTGGAAGCTCCTAC
Organism: Lutjanus argentimaculatus; assembly: GCA_034769285.1. NCBI lineage: Eukaryota > Metazoa > Chordata > Actinopteri > Lutjaniformes > Lutjanidae > Lutjanus > Lutjanus argentimaculatus. The sequence goes on along the minus strand of JAWZSL010000005.1, from coordinate 30,759,690 downwards.
AGTAGATAAACATGATAAAGTGCCCTCTAGCGTACCTTTCAAGTGGGCAAAACAGGTAAAGTGCCCTTTAAGGGTTTCTTCCATGGGGAAAAGCATGATGAAGTGACCAGTAGGGTATTCTTCCAGTGGGTGATTTTAATATAAACTGTGGAATTGGAACCATTTTACCATAAATACATCACAACTTCGGGTGCATTGGTGCTCCACTGCATACCCCTGGGGCCCTATTTACTTGTTTTTGCCCCTCAGCCAGACTGGGTCTGCCACTGCATGAAAGGATTATAATATGTCAACGACTGATAGGATGAAATAATGACAACAAAATATAGAACTCGGCTATTATCAGGAGTATTAATGCCAAACTAAATTTATTTTTTGGTATTGGTGATGGAAAAGCTGGATTTATGGAGATTTAGTGGTTGATAAAACCAGTTAGAGAAAAAAAAAGTCAGTGACAAATAGGCCACATTAACGTTTCCTGATTGAATTATGAAATTTAGTGAATAGTGTCAGTGAATTAGTCATCTTTCAGAAGCAAGGCATGGTTTTAAGAGGCTAAAGGCAGTTTGCCACTTCACCTCACCTGCATGAGAGGTGATGCAATTCACCATCTTATTGTCTCCTGCCCTTTATATGAATAATTTCTTAGTACTGTTGCAGAATGCATTGCACAGAGGGACCACAATCCCTGCAGGCACAGTAATTTCTCATTTTTACATCTAATTTGTTGGACGAATGAGATGTCGGACCAGCCGAGAGAGTAGAACACCAGCAGTGATAAGAAACCAGTCCATGAGGGATCATGCTGCATACGTATCTGTACGACCTTTAGTGTACTGTTACAGACAAATCAGACCTCTACCTAACCCATGCACTATTCCTCCTGTTACCTTTGTGTGTAGGTTAAGATGAGAATTTTTGATAAGAGGTCTTGCAAAAATGCAGCACTGTTTACTATAGAGGGGTGCTTGAGTTTGTAAAATCCTAAAAAAATGATTCTTACTATCTCCTTTGTATTAATACCAAAAGAGAATTAGAGAGCAGTCATATGTACAAAGTGGGACAGGTAAGTTGTATATGCTTTAATCTTTAATGTTTTTTTTTTAGCTTTAATACAGCAAATAATCAAATATGAAACTCTGGCCAAAGGACAGTTAGCTTAGCTCAGCATGGCTACTGAAAACAGGGGAATCAGATATCTGTATATGAGTGCAGAATGCTAAACTGTTTTCAAACAATAGGCGATGGGTTTCGAGATTGCTGCTAATTGCTGCGAAACACAAGCTGACTTTTATTATGAAGTGGTCAAAGGAAATGAAATGTGTTTGACAGAGAGCTTAGCACTTACTGCTATAGTTCATCAAGTATGCCTCTACAAAACAAGACAACGGTCCCTTTTCTGGCATTTTTTTGACAGCGGTTTAGTTTGAAATATTGCAGGGAGTAATGGCACTAGAAGGAGCAGCCACAGTGAACTGTTAGATGAACAGCTGCAGGCAACTGTTGGTGGAGACACATGTGGCAACATGTTTTCAGGTAAGTACTGTACTATGTCATACACATTAATTCATTCATGAATATGACTTATGCCTGAGTCACGTAAGATAGATTTTCATCAGCAATGGTTGTTGAAACTCCCATAATCCTAAAGCTACTTCATGATGTCATCAAACTATGTCTTTTGTTATTCGTTTGATGTGAGAGAGAAAAAAATTACATATGTTTTTAACCGGTGATGGTTTGACATATACAGATAATAGCCATAGTCATAACATATTATAGAAGGTGCTTTAGTCATTGTGTGGTTCATTCTTTGACTGTTATTTTTATTGTCACAGTGCGATCATTCTTTACAGGCTTATGAAATAAAATAAAATGGCTGACAATAGGACAGATAACTACTGGCCAAGACTAAAATCTACACAGCATTCCCCACAATTGACATCTCAAAGGCTTCGCTCTAAGTGATTAATTATTTTCATTGTACTCATTCTCAGATGAGAGGCTGTTAAATCTCTTAAGTATTCTAGCATTAGCTGCAGGTGTTGCATTTTTTACAACACTGCTAATCTCCCATGATGCTCGCTGGGGTCATAGCTACTTGTGCATGTATCAGCTTGCTTAAATTTGATTGGTAGGTAGTCTGTGCATGATGGTGAACATTGTTTTGTTTTTATGATGAAAATTCTTGAACAAAAAGTTTTGCCTCTGGAATTTCATGTGTCGTGTTACTTAGCTACAGCTGATAGATGTATATCAAAGTATGGCCTCTAGTAAAAAGGTACAAATTCACCCCTAGAAATGTTGTTGACTGGTTTCAAACAAGTAGCTTTATTTCTACATTCTAAAAAAAACATCCACGTATGTTTTGTGCATTTGGGATTCAGTAGTAAATAGAGAAGAAACAGTATGAAAAGATCACGATCATTAATTGTCTGGAATTTTATCATGGTTTATCATGAAACCCATCGTTTCCTCCATAGTAGCTGATCATAAGTTTTGTTGCATTGTCCTAAAGTTAGAATCACAAAGTAAACACAAGAAAGCAAAACAAACAAACGATAAATAAAAAGATAGAGGATTAAACGGATTTTAGACTTAAATCAATTTCTATATCCATCATTTTTCACAGCAGGAGTACTATCAGGAGTGTTAGATGATAATGTCCAATATATCTACACTATTATCAACCGTCCTATTGATATTCAAGAAAATGATCACAGTCACCCAGCTTCAACCGCAGACTTCAACCTTAAATCAGTGGCAAGAAAGGATTTAAAGAGTGTACCTACTGGAACTACCTCGGGCTAAGCCGATGACAACATCAAACAAACAACAGAAATTATGAAGACCTGCAGCAACCTGCTTGGGCTATAAATGATTTCAGTCTCAGAGGGGGAGAATCTTGATGAGAATGACATCCCATTGCACCCCTGATAAACACACACACACACACACAGCACAGCCAACTCCTGCACAACTGTTTGCATATTTCTTCACGCCTATTTTAAGACCACAAAGCGAACAGCAAGGGAAAAAAAAAACAGTCCAATATCAAGTTTTGATAAACAACCTGGACTGATGGCGAAATTACAAATAAAAACACAGAGCATGTTCACAAAACACTGAAACACTCACATAAAAAGCCCCCCTAAAGCTTCCATTTGCCACCTGCTGCGACAATTCACACAATAACAATAGCAAAGATTGCTGTAATAATCACACACGATTGTCACTACTTTTCTGCCTTTTGCTCTTTGAAAGAAGTTCTAAATCAGAAGCTGTCGGCCTAATAAATATCTTAAATTACAACAATTGCAATAGACATGCTGTTGTTTTTAGTGGCCAGTGTATATACTATTAACATATTAGAGGTGCCAGAGACAAAGACAAAAGCTTTTCTTGTTTTGTTATCAACCGACCGCTCATTTTCATGTTTATCTACGCACAAAAGGGTAACACTTTATTGGAAGGGGTGTGCATAACTCTGTCATAACCATGCCACGACACCTGTCATGAGCATGAAGGAGTCTTAATGAATGTTTATGACTGTTGTCATTAAGTGTCATTCAGTCAATTATGTCATTTTTAATGCAAAGTTGACATTGTTGAGATGTCTTTGTTATGACAACTTGACTTTAACCAAGTCAATAATGTCTTCATTCATTGTTATATATGGTTGGTTTTGACGGGGGGTGTCATGAGACTATTATAAGTGTGTCATGAATATTTTCTCAGACCTCAAGTAAAGTGGTACATTTTGTACTTGTCATTGAGATGTCATTTAATGCTTCAAGGTCAGTTTGACAACAGAGCACAGTACCAAGGTGAGTTAGCTTACAGAGTTAACGGTTAGATAGTTTATGTTTTGTTAAGGTAGGGTAATCGCTGCCTGCTGTTATGTGTAGCTGGCATTAGCTAGTTAGCTCAGTTAGCCATGGAGCTAACCACCTAATTAGCTGACTCAGCCCCGGACTGCCAGGAGCCAAATCCAGCAAGAAAAGCACCTTGGTACTGTATACCCTGTCATCAAACTGGCCACCAGGATTAGGGTTAAGGTTAGTCTCAGAGGCCGTGTTTAGTCCCAGTCCAACTGAGAGTTATTGATTAAGACTTTTTATGCAAACTCTTTTTAAAAAGTCTTAATCAATAACATACTGAATTGAACAGAAATTGCGGCGACTACCTAGCTAGCTAGAGCTAGGTAGCTAATGCCAGCTACTGATAACAGCAGACAGCCGTTAGCCTAGTTTAGCAAGAGGAACTGGATAGCCACTATCTATCCATCAGCTAACTGTAAGCTAAACCACCTTGGTGCTGTACTCTGTTGTCACACTGTCCTTATAACATTTAATGACACAGTTTGACAATCCAATAGTACCAATTTACTTGAAGGTCAGGAAATGACTCATGAGACTTTTACAAAAGCATTTAACAGTGTGATAGAACTTAATGACATCTTTATGACAAGCCTAAAACGTACCACTTTACTTGAGGTCAAGGACAATATTCATGACATACTTATAATGTCTCACAACAGTGTCAAAACCAACCACATATGACAGTTTAATGTAATGTTACAGCAAAAAAAACTAAACAGTTTCTTTAAGTTTGATGATGTCAAGTTGTCAAAACAAAGACACCGACAGGTTACGGTGTCTTGATTAATGTCATGTTGTCATAGCAAAGACATCTCAAACAATGTGAACAGTCAAAAAAATTCAAAGTGTTACAAACAAAAGAATCCATTCTAAAGTCCCTCTGGGTATGGCAAATGCATCATTGGCAGAAAATGGTAAAGAAATGTTGCTGTCAGGTGAATTACTAAGTGAGCAGTTCGTGAGCGTGCTGTATCTTTAAAGCAGGTTGTGTCATTGAATGTGGGTGGACTGCTCGCATTTGCCTAATTGACCAACACATTCTACCAACACATTCCATCACGGGTCACCAGCGGGGTTACTTTAACATGTTTGAATTACTGTGCTTGTTCACTTCTATTTCAGGCATTCAGCTTGATGTTAATTGTCATTCACCTAACACACTACATTACTTTATCTTCCACCGACATGCAGAACCTTTGAGAAGAGCAATGCTTGATTCGTATCATTTGCATACATGTACAAATATCCAAACACATACTGCGCTGACTGAGATAAACACGCATTTCATAAACTGTGTACTGTAATTGGATTTGCCAGGATGTCTGTGTGTGATACGAGGCTGCAAGTTAATTATTTGAAATGGAGAGATAACAACAAATTTGAGTAGTAAGTTTCAAATCCTCGCTGCATGCAGTGCCAGAAGAGCATGATAAAGAGGATTTATAGTTGAGTTAAGGAGGCAAAAGACACCATTGCAGAAAAAAAGTAGTTTATTAACTGTGTGTCTCTTTGTGTTTATTTTGTAAAGTTCACATTTTATCTTAATAATTGTCTTATTCTTGGGTTCCATGGTGTTCTAAGCCCCAAAAGGTCATGAGTCTGTTATAGTTTACTCTCCCTGCTAAGAGATTATTTGCTCCAATATCGCCTGAAAGAAGAGTCTTGACATTTTTGCTACATTTGTAGCAAATTGTCGGCCTCTATCAGCGGTGGTAGCAGTCATCGTAAATAGCCAATGTAATTACATTGCACATGTTTCAAATTAGCACCACCTTTCAAGATGTCTTGTTTTGTGCCACAATAATTGGAGTTGATATTGCAAAGTGTTTGTGAATGAAGTGCTGCCTCTTATTTGCATGAGTGAACAATATATGTAATTATATCTCTGTCAGGTTCAGTTGTTGTTTGTTGTCAGTTGTTGATGCTATACTGTGCTTGAGCTTTTGAGTGTTTTGCTGTTCTTATATAGCATTCTTTAAAACATGAATTATACTTTTATTATTTAAGTTTTTCTGTGTACTACATTATTATGTGAATGAAGTTAAATTAAATAATTGAATTAAATGTGAAAATTTGCTTTAGAAGCCCAGTTTGACATTTCGGGAAATATGCTTAATTGCCGGGAGTTAGATGAGAAGATCAGAACATCGACATCAATCGAAATTCTAAATATGAAGCTACTTGCTAATTTAGCTTAGCACAAAGACTGCTAAGCCTGGCTCTGTACAAAAGTATGAAATCTGCCCGCCAGCTACTAAAACGCACCGACTAACATGTTAAATTTCGTTTCTTTAATCCATATACAGTGTACGACATTAACCATGGCCAGGTGGCGCATGGCCTCAAAACAGTTACTCTGTGGCAACTAAATATTCCGTGTAGGTGGCCCAGCTGGCCACCAAGTTTTATCGCCACACTTCATTATGAAAAGAGTGAATGGAAGCAGGTCAGCAGATTAGGAGGATAAATGTTTGGAATGGACACAACACATCAATCAAATTTAAAATGAATCATATTGATGATTAAAAAAACATTTCAGTCACATTTCTGTGTTCATGTTGTTCTTCATCTTCACTGTCATTTCCATACAGACTAACCAACAGTGGTGCTGCCATTTTTGGTAGTTTTTTTTTAAATGTAGGACAGGGTCTATGCCATCCTAACTTAGGAAATTCTCACTTAAATTCTTTAGCTAAATGTTTGTCGTATGCCCATGATTATCCATTAGATCAGTGATAAACAATGACTTAAGTCTGACCATATTCCGTATATAGCAGGTGCAGTAGCCATCAACCTTATGAGATAGCAAGAGAAGAAGAAAGAAAAAAGGAAGAGGCAAAAACATGGGGAATGCTTCATTGAAAATGTGCTTATATGCACATTAAAACAGGTCCATTGAACAGGGTAGCAAGGTACTACAAAGCCCTTTTCAGACACCCCGTGTCTGAATAAGCACCCTGGTCACTGATATGTAAAAGTCACAAGGCATCATTTCATCAGCGAGAGAGAGAGATTAGGCTTGTCTCGTATCGCCTTTGTATTATCTCAATCTTTTTCCCTTGTGCACAAAAATCTTTTAGCTGGGAAATATCGTGAAACTGTTAATTCTAAGTTGCTGAAGAGACTGATCCCTTCAGATCAGATAAAAAATATTTACCCCTTGCAATGCAAGGGTGCAAATGAGGTTAAAAAAAACCCTGATACAACATCTGACCAGCAGTATCTCTGTATATATATTGTGGAGACAAATGAATATCCAGCAAAACACTTCACAAACAGCATGTTAAGACATTAAGACGAAGAGATGTGAGGAAGTGTATGAACCTTGCAGGTGCACTCATCACAACACTTGTATCACACCTCAGAGATTTTTCTAACGCTTCACATCATTTTGCAGGTAAAGTTTTCAGCAGTTTAATTGCAAGTCTCTGAATGCTGCCCACATCCGCTGTGAAAACGACTGTACTGTAATATTGCAATTCCACATTTTTTCCTTCACAGCTTTGTTAATAGTGTTTTCACACAGCTGAGACCAGGTCCATTTAATGCATTTTAATGGAGCTTTTATAAAATAACAAAAGGTCATGCTACAAAAGAAGCAACAGGCATTTCTTTTCACTCTAGATGCTTGTTACAGAAGTGCTCTCCCACCTTTAGATCTTAAAGAGATATAAAGATATTTAAAACAATACCTTGCACACAAGGGAATAGTCCTCCAAATTAAATAACAAAACATGTCCTTTGTTAGTGCCTTCTAGAGCAACATGTAGAAGAGTTTTCTGATCTGACAGCCCTATTGACAGGGCAACACTATTTGTCAGTTTCTTCCAAAACGGTTCCAAATCGCTGTTGAAAAGTAAATAATGTGACAATACTATAGGCACATGTGTTGATTACCAATTATTCCCAAAACAACATAAATATGTTGGGAAGTAGCAGTGACTGGCAGCATCGGACCATAAGTGTGTTTGACAAGTTAGAACATAGAGAATATAACAGAACATAAGTCACATGATGTCAAACACGAACATATCCTCATACGTAAACGACAGAATAGGTCGATTGCCAATTACTCTCAAAATGAGATATATTACAGGTGGACTGGACTGGACCTTAACTACATTACCCAAGTCACATGACATAACTCATGTGACATTACACATGTGATTTACACTGTAAAAAGGTCACAGTTTGGGTAGGTTTAAACTACTAGGGTAGGTTTAGAAAAAGATCGTGGTTGGGGTTAAAATTACTGCGGTGTGTATGTCACTTGACAGACATACATGCATAACGACATTTTAGTAACTTCAAACTTCAAGTAACTCACCATTAGGACTGGGTACTATCAAAACTTTTCCAGTCAAACGATACCTTTTGGTACCCACATTTAGAAAAAATTCATTTGTATGATTTTGCTGACTTCAAGTGTGCTTCATGTGACTGCCCCACTACCACAGCACTTATAGTGGTGAAACTAAGTGTGTTGTATTTGACAGAGTTGGCAGGTCAGAAGATGTCACTAAAATGCTGTATAGAATTGCTCTGGCCACATGCTTACGGTGTCTGATAAAAAATAAATGCTTAAATTGTGGAAGGATTTTTTTCAGGAATGCTTCCATTCACATGATGGGCATTTAATGAAGTACTCTACTGACCCTTTAAGGGTACTAGTATTGCTAATGGTATCGTAATTTTATTTGATATCCAGCCCTACTCGGTGTTTACTTTTTGTTTCCCACAGGACTCCTGTTTGCTCAAGCCATCCACCTCACCTACTCCATATGCAGACTTTCTTGCTGCGTAACAATATATGGAAAAATGGGCCGAAGTGGTTGATGATGTGAAACGGTCATTTTGTTTGGGTTTAGGGACCAAAATTACTTAGTTAGGTTTAGGAAAATATGCTTTGAATTCAAAAAAGTATGTGACATTGGGATTTGTAATTTTCACGTGATGTAATTTGATGCAAATAAAGTAACTTAAAAATTTAAATAAGTGAATTTTGACTTCTGGTTTTGCATGGGATGTGGACCCCAGTGTTCTACGTTAAAGTCCTGTGCTTGGCTCGTCCATTCATTCCATCATCCTCCCTCTGCAAACCTGCTCTCGATGCTGCTCCTTCATAGTTACTATGGCCACTAGAGGTTGCCATCTAAAATCTAAACACGGGTCGTATCGAATCTGCTTGCACAGACAAGCTATACAGCCATTTTTGGTGAGGACGGGCTGATAAAACGATGTTGACCATCAGCGGGAAAAGAGAAACAAACATCAGTCCAGTTTTTAGTTTATAATAACATAATGTTATAATATCATCACCAGACTTCCTCCTTTGTTCCCATCATAATTGCTGTGGCAGAGAGCTTTGTCACTTGAACATAAGCAGATGTCTTTTTATGGCACTTGAAATGACTGATGCTGTTTTTTCTTGGGAAGACAATCAAGTAACACTGATATTTCAACAGTGAATGCACATAAAGAAAGATGAAAACAAAATTGTCAATATTTTACTAGGATGAAACTAGACAGATTAGCATACAGCGACTCCTGACTTCTAATCTCCAGTCCCTTTCTTCAGATTCTGGGTTACAGATCTAATAGTAAAATGCCCAAGATATCTGACACACAAGGTCTTCCTGTCACTGTGTTAATATTTTATGGCTTCTTTCCAGGTCAAAACCAAATCACAGTGAAACATGCACATCATTCCATGTGCAAACAGGTGGTGTACAATGGCGGGTGGATACACTTTAAGCTTTGCAAACAGAAGCAAATACATTAACAATTGAAAACAGCATGCATATCAAATGTATTTCAGCAAATTAAAACATGCTCTAAAAATAATGCCCTACATGACTTTCCTTTTTACTTTTTCTCTCAGTTCCTGCAAAGCCAAAGATCATGTTCCCTGAATTCGATTACATATGCTTTATATATTCTGAAAATGCTCCTCATCCCTTCCACCTTATGTCAGAGGAGTCTAAAATTACATGCAGCTGAAGCAGTCTCACTCTGCAAATGGTGCTGCTGCTGCTGCTCGCCCGACATGATATCAGGTATAACCAAGGGTCTCAGCCCTCTCAAACTCACAAATGTTTCACACCTTAGACCTCTGACAGCTCATCTTGTATTTTTTTACAATGAAGACATCTCTCCCATAACTAGCATGTAGAGGGGTGAGACCATCTTGACATTTTTTCACCTTTTGGTAGTAACAAATGTGGACAAAATAACAGCATGTGAACACTATATGCAGTTTTTAGGGTACAGTAAACGCACAGCAAAATACATTATTTTAAAGGCGGAGATGCAATTTGCCTTTTATGTTGACGGAGTAATTTACAAAATGTCTAAAAACATAAATAATGCAAATTCTCTGGGATTTTACCTCTTATGTTGCGATCAATACTTTCTAACCTTGAGTTGGGATCCATTCTGACACAAGACACCAATTCAAATCACCTAGATAATTGCGTTGCCGTTAAGGACACTCTTCTTGACTGGTTTTGATCCTACCTTTCAAACATCTTTCTCTGTTCTAATGGGAGAATTCTCCTCATTCTTAGGCCCCTTTTCATGTGCTTGTTCCCCAGGGGTTAATTCCTGGACCAATTATATGCTTCTGCTGGTTGAAATAATCTGCAGATATAAAATTAATTTCCACTGTTATGCCGATGATACGCAAATCTATGTTACACTGACTGGTAATGAGGACACTGACACACTTTCTCAGGTTCTCACTAGGCTCTCTTGTGGTTTAGCTGATATTTTCTTTAAGCCTTTTATGTCGACAGATTAAATTATGAAATGTCTAAAAACATATTAATAATGAAAAATCACTGAGATTTTACCCCTTATATAATGATCGACACCTTTCTACCTTGGGATGGGACACAATTGTTTATAAAGTGTAAAATAAGAAAAACATTGACTATGATCTTATTTTGTCTTTACATTTGACTACAATATTCTTATAAAGTGCCTCAAAAACTGCGTAGGTATTAAGGACACTGCTCTTGGCTGGTTTTGGTCACACCTTTCCAGCTAAGGATGTTAAAGCTTAATCATTAATCGATCCTTTAAGAATTTAACTGATTATAAGCATGTTAATCAATAACAAAGCAATAGTCTAGAAAAGGCAGTGACTGGCCTCATTTGACTTGTTTTGTCTGGCATAGCCATTTGCTGAATAAGGAAAACTTAAAATGAGGAAAAAAGAGGAAAAAATGTGTGGTTTGTATCTATTAATTATTAATGTTTAATCGATTAATTGCTTGAACTATCAGTTAAGGAAGAATCACAAAATTTGCAACCCTATTTCTAACAGATTCTTCTCTGTTATAAAGGAAGAATTCTCCTCACTGCTCATGTGGTGTTCCACAGGGGTCGATATTTGGGCCCATATTATTTTCTGATCTGCATACTATATAATATTAATTTACACTGTTATGCAGATGATGTGCAAATGTATGTTCCACTCACTTGTAGTGACGACACTGACACACTTTCTCAGGTTATGACTTGTCTTTCAGATATAAAATTCTGGATGTCACAAAGTTTCTTCTGTCCTTTAATGCCACATACAAACCTGAGCTGCAGCCTTAAAAAGAATCTGAATCTCCAACATTTATTTTCTATTTATTGTTATGGACCCCTCTGTGAGTCCAAAATAAAGTTAAATTGAATTGAATATGAGTGTGAAGTTTGACACACAAATCAATAAGGCAGTGAAATCATGCTTTCTCCAAATTATAAAACATTGCAGATTAGATTAGAAACAGCTCTTGAAAGAGTCATTCATGTTTTTATCTCATCACATGTGGATTATTGTAATTCCCTGTATTCAGGGTTTATGAGCCTAGCTGATGTCTGTGCTCCTTAGGTAGGACCTTCAGACTGTTCCCACAGCCGACCTCACTGCTAAAGGAAACTGGACATTTTCTGTTAGAGCCCCACTGCCTGTGGAACTCCCTACTGTGGAACTAAGGTTACCAAACTCTGTATCTTGTTTTAAAATCATTCCTTTTTAAAAATAGTAAATCTGTTGTTTAACTAGCTTCTATCCCTCTTTTATTACTTGTATTTTACTGTTTTAGAACATTCTGTTTTATTGGGTCCTATTTATAATAATAATAATGTTTTTATCATTTTTACCTTGTCATTGTGTACTGTTATATCTTATTCTGTAAAGCACTTTCATTATTATCATGAAATTATTAGAATTATTATAAGAATAACTTCAATTCAACTGTGTAAGTTCTAGAAATGTATTATTACGGGGTTTTCATTTAGTTTATATTTCACTATTTGTAATATTTAGTGTGTCTATTTTCCTAATGCAAATTTCCTGATCATAATCACCAGGAGATAAAACTGTGTCCTTTGTCAAAATGTTTTGCCCAAACAGGAAGAATATAGGGTGGCCTAACACTAAATATTAAAGGTTGATGGGGCAAACCGAGGCAAAATGAGTTCTGTGTCAGATAGAGACATGTAATTACACTGAGCATTCATTATTATGCCTCTACATTCTGCGTCTCTTTTATATGGCGTGTGTTTATTTATTAATATACCACATTGATTAAGTTGGGTGCAGTTCTCCATTTAAGACGCCATCTGCTTGGAACCAAGAGTAAGAGTAATTAAAACAAGCTTGCCGCTTAATAGAATTCAACAAAAAACAAATACAATTTGTGAGCCACTCTCCTTTATGGCTTTTATCCCTCAGCCAATTCAATTCATCCTCGACAGCATTCAGTAAAAGTGCACAATATGATGTGCCAAACCTGATAATACTTGCGCTAATTCACACATACAGAAACTCTGGGTGGGGGCTGGGGGGTGGCTGCAGACATATGTGACGTGCATTCATCACACATACATATCCATTTAAAACAGAAGCTGATTTAAATACACACATCTTGCAAGGGACCAATACTTATTATGAGCTGTAATGCAGCCTCAAAATTAATTTCCTTACTGTTTGTTCTTCCTCAAAACGTGATAGCAGAGATGTGGTGGTAGACAAATAGTCAAAAGCTGTATGAAGCTGGATTTAACATAATAAAACACCATTTGATTTACATCATAATAAAAATCAATTAACTTGCCATACGGATTGTTAGACTGTACTCTTTCTTTTCCAAAGTGTAGTATCCGCTCACCAGGGGTGGAAGAAACAAAGCTGTGAGTATTTTTTCAAGTCTGTAATTTTAGTTCTGCTTACAGGACCAATGTGTAGGGTTTAGTGGCATCTAGCAGTGAGCTTGCAAATTGCAAACTCCTCGCTTCACCCTCCCCTTCCAAACATGTGGGAGAAACTATGGTGGCTGCAAAACTCAACAAAAACATGGCAGTGTTTGGTTTGTCCGTTCTGAGAAACAGGGTTGTGCAACATGGCAGCCTCCAAGGAAGAGGAACCACTTTTCTGTAGATAGAAACGGCTCATTCTAAGCTAACAAAGACTCAGCAATTCTTATTTTAAGGTGATTATACACTAATGAAAACAGACAAATTAATATTATATTTGATTTCTGCCATATTCTGCAAGTAAATCCCTGTAAAACACTGGACCTTGCACTGCGAAAAAAAAAAAATCAAATTGTCAAGATATATTGGAGATTGATGTAAGGTGCTTCACTGATGGATTTTATGGGACCTCTGACAGCCTGAGCTTGTCACTTGAATTCAGCGCTGCCTGTGTGGATTTTGCAGCAGGCTGCACCCAGTAGGTTTGTGACAGCAGACCACAGAAGAAGGCTACTCACTTAAACACTCATTGGCGGAGTCCCCAGTGGCCCTGGACCAGGGTCTGTCCTGGTAAAAGGGGTGACATCTCTGGCAGTCGTCTCCCACCGTGTGATGTTGGCAGTCACAGACCAGTCTGCCGTGTTCCCCCTCAAAGCACTCGCTGGCGTGACCGTTACATTTACATCTGAGGAAGACACAGACATGTGGACTTCTGTAAAAGATGTTCAACTGTATAAAATCCAAGTTACACATTTCTTGTAATTGTACGGTTAATTCTCATTTTGTATTTTAAAAAAACTACATGAATTTGCGAAAATATTCTGACCAAATCGGTTATGTAGGTTATATAGTACTATCAGTGTGTTTTCACTTGTCTGTTGCACTGATTAGGAAATAGTGGATTGTTGATGTCATGCAACCAGTTTAGACCACATGATGGAGAATGCAGCTGCCTCTGTGGGAGGAATTTGTGATAAAAAATATAGAAAAGAAATGTGTTTGGAAGCTCCTACAGCTCACTGACAATGTTAGCTGCTGAAAAGACATTTAAAATGACCGAAACACACCTGTTACCTGCAACAGGACACTGTGCTTCATATCATTCTCAGAATCTGTGACTGATCTTCATAATAATAACAAATTGTATTATTCTAAATTTGTCTATTTAATCCATTTGACAACTCCCTGCTCTGAATTTCACTCATTCTCATCTGGTTACCCCACCGCTTTCTCAAATAGTATATAGGAATTTAATAGAAAATAGAAGGCACTTAGTGAACATCTTAAATTTGCACACTTAAATTCTTTCTAATATATTTTTTGTTGTTGAGGGAGAGCAGTCACGCACATACACTCTCTCTCTCCCTGTCTTGGCTTCTCCTTGCTGACTCAAGCGTAGACATACTTATGAACACCGTGCATGGAGTAGAAGGCAGAGGAGACGGGAAAGTGAGAAGGTGTTTCCACCGTAAGGAGTTGTCACTTCCTATTATCTTTCACGGACATAAACATGGCCTGAGATGAGGCGGTTTTCATTCCCCTTCAGCAACTGCACCATTCAACTGTGCACCCAGTGCTAATACGCTCACACTGTCTCGTGTTTCCCTACTGTACATGCAAGCCTATATTTACTTTACATCTTTTTGTATGCACTTCAAATTAGTTTGTTGTAATAACTTTTAAAAAGAAGATAAGTAAGTAATCATGAGATAAATGGGATTTATTAAGTTCATTTTGACAACATGATAGTTAATATCTGCTAATTTCCTTTCTCCACGCATTTGGAGAACATATAATTTCCTCTGATGCACGGTGGCAGCTACGCCTTGCTGTGTGTAATATTTCCTGGCAGTGTTGTCGGGCTCTGTCGAGTGGCTGTGATAGGGGACAGGGACTTGTCGCTGAGTGGCAGGCTCTGTCAAATTTAGCCAGCTGTCCCGCATCCAGACGCATGCTTGCCTCAGGCTTAGACCCAGTTATTTCCGTTGTCGCAGAGACGACAACAGCCCAGAAACTCCAAAGTGCTTCCAATCCACATATCACATCTCTCTGCTCGAGTAGACTTGAGCCGCTCGGCGGTAATTCTAACACCTGAACACCTTAACTGTACTCTTAGAAATAAGGGTTCCAAAAGGGTTCTTCCTGAAGGGCTGAGGTTCGACCCAAAACCATTTGCCTCTAAACAGCCCTTTTTGGAACAAAGGGATTTTCAAGGGTTCTTTGTAGGACTAAGTTCTTTAAGAAATTCAACAATCCTTGAAGAACTCTTTCATGAAGGGTTCATCAAGGGTTTTTTGTACCACAACATAAAAAAGGGATCTTAGTAGAACCCTCCCAGTGTGTTCTAGATAAAACCCTTGGAATATAAAAAGGTTTTCAGTAGAATCTCTGGGTGTGTTCTTGATAAAACCCTGGGTTCTGGGTAAAACCCCTGGAATATAAAAGGTTCTTCATAGAACCCCCTCAGTGTTTTCTAGATAAAGCCCTTGGAATATATAAAGGTTTTCTGTAGAATCCTCTGTGTTGGTTCTAGATTAAACCCTTGGAATATAAACAGGGTTCTCAACTGAACTCCCTTGGTGGGGTCTAGATCAAAACCTTGGAATATAAAACGGTTCTTGGTCTAGCTCCCTAGGTGTGTACTTGATAAATCTCATGGAATATAAAAAGGTTCTTGGTAAAGTCCTCTGGGTGCGTTCTTGTTGTCACTCTTATAAGGTGGAAAAGTTCTGAATAGAACCTCTAGAAAGTGGTTCTGGGCAGATACATTACACCATTCTTCTCTGTGGATCATCTCATAGGGGATCCTGGGTGGAACCTTTCTCAGATTGCTCTAGGTATAAGCCTTTGTGTTGGGTTCTTAGTAGAACTGTCTGAAAGGGTTCCAAGTAGAACCTTTACAGTATAAAAGGTTCTAACAAGAACCAAAAATGTGTTCTCCTGTGGGGACAAGCAAAGAACCCTTTATGGTTCTAGTTAGGACCCTTATTTCTAAGAGTGCTGGGAGCATATCGTCTGCAGGTCAAAAAGTGATGTGCAATATGTTGAGTTCTCATGTTATACCAGAGATTTTCTTATATGTGGATTGTTGCCATCAAAATTCTCACACATTTATTTTCCCATCAGGCCACAGTGGATTATGTTTGCAGTGATATTTTGTGTAAATCACAATCTGTGAGCAGGGCTGGCATGAGTTGAGCTGTAGCACTGAGGTGTAAAGGCATGTGTACAGAAAGCACTGGTACAAGGCTAACATGTTGTCATGTGGGTCCCCCCCCACAAACCCCCCAAGTGTTGTGACATTGGTGGGTAATTTGTCATGCGGCTGCAGTGATCCTAAGTGTTTATGACAGGTGTCAGATCAAATTTATATTCTTTCTGAAGGCTTCATCTCAACTACTTAATCGTCCACTTCTATCTGCAGCACCAAGGTGCAACCTGGTCCTTGGCGCCATGTCCCCTCTCATTACTTTGAGTAATAAACCAAAAGAAGTGGAAGGAGGATGGAGGATTATCTTGGTTTATTTCATCTCATGATGGCAACTTGACAGACAGCAAGGTGGGGTTTTTCATCAGTTAGGCAAACAGCTGTCCAGGCTAAGATTCAGATTGCTTTTCTTGCTTTGCGCACATACAGCCTCCCTCTTTCACAAGTCTGTCTCCTAAACACATTTGCGTATTCAATTATGCTTTGAAGGAAAGGCTACACTGCCCAGATAATACTTTTTTTAATTCTCACATATTATTTTAAGCGTATCTACAAATTTTTACTGAATGAGAATGAGATTTATTTATCTACAGAGGGTGCGGGTCATCTTCATAAAGGAGGTCTCCTATGCTACACACTTGTGTGAACAAGTTAAAAATAGTATAGTCATGGTTTGTTACAAGTTGAAAATATAGTAAGTTCATGATTATGATTTCAAAAACTGTGACAAAGTTAAAAAGACTGTGGTAGCTTTCTCATCAGAGTAAAGTTCTCATAGAGGAAACACCAATCGTATTAGTCTAATTTCTCCCCATTTTTCTGGTATGTTTTGGATTAACATGTCTGTAATAACTTGCAAACATATTAAGAGAGATTGTCATTGTTACATTTTGCGTATGTTAAAGCTAAGTTTTGTCGAGAGAGTAAGTACAGTATGTGTGAGCCCCGCTTCGTAATAATAAGCCGTAACTTTGCTTTGTGCAGCCACAAATTTGTTTCAACTGTAAATTTACACGTGCACATCTAACATATATTCTGCACTGCTGTCTGAATAATATGTTTAATGCACTTGAGTGAGTTTTGATGAATTTTGTGGAGATGAGCTTGATGAGAAAGCAAAGTGTTATCTCAGGTTAGTACTGTGCGTATTATTGTAACTTCAATAGGGTGTCTCTGCTCTCTCCTGTAGATGTTTTCATTTGTTGCGTTTTTGTGAAAATCCATTAGAGTAAGGTTCTTGCTGGAAACACCACTATATCACTCTTGTGAGTTTTTCTCCCTGTTTTTTAGGGGCGTAACATTTAGAAGACAAGTGTTTACTGCTACATGCCACTAAATCCTACACTCTGATCTTTTAATTACTGAAAAAGTCAAAGCTAGCTTGAAGCCCCAGACAAGACATGCTGGATTTTTCAAAATCTGACTAAATCCATGATATTTTCCTGACCTTAACCATGTTTAATTGTACATGTCTATTTCTACCATTAAGTGAGTATAGGACATGAACCTTGGGCTCACGTGTCAAAAGCTGTGCTCTTTATGCCCAAACACACTCCCTCTCACCTCCTCGGGCAGCAAATTTGTTTCCTCCAAAACATTTTTGGCAAGGCCAATTAGTATTATATAAATGCATTTTGTAGGGGACAGTGTTTGTGTTGCATTATGTTTGAGATAGCTGGAAGGTGGGAATTATTTAAGCTAAAAAACAGTCATGACACAAAGAAATAATTTTTTCACAGCTTCACAGGACAGAGCTCAAGGTTACTGTCTGAAGCAGGGGTTTTCAAAGACTGAGACTGTGGGCCTCGCCTCAGACCCCCCAGTTGACTTGCTTAGTTTCATTTAATTCCTGGATGTCTGTGGGACATGTTTGTTGAGCCGAGATAGCCTAATATTGCTTCCAATATTTGACATAAATTCAGACTACATCAAACACATAAAAAAGATCTTTTTAAGGGCATTTAGTTCCTGACTCTGGATAAAACAGTAAAAATGTATCTTTGAACTATCTCTTTAATCAAATCACACATATTGGGCTATTCTGTGTGATCTCTTCTGATAACTAATGTTGTAATGTAATATTTATTTCATTTCCATTCAGTAAGCCTCCCATGAAACTGTCTGGCGACTCTCCTGGGAAGGCCGCTTCTCACTTTGAAAACTTTGCTCAGACTGCCATTTGCTTCCGCATATTGACGTGTTTTCTTGTGAATGTAGGCAGCTAGGGTGGGACTTGTCGCAGTAGATAATAGCACTAAATGAGCATTAACACAACACCCCTCAGCCATACAACTACAGAGCAGCTGCCCATAGCATTAGCTGACTCTTCCAAGACTGGACGCTCCGGTTGAGCACAATGAGACTGGGACCGAACACTGCTTATGAGACTGACAGAGGTTTGACGTCAGGAAATACAGTGCAAAGGTGGTTTGCTTGCTGGGTTTGGCTCCTGGGACCCGAAGGCTTAGCAGTTAGCAACTTTACTAACAAGTAAAGCTATCAAAATGCTCAGGAAAGCATCAGGAAACTCCTGGTCCGTCTGTGTTTCCTGGGATGCCTGCTGAGCCTCATTCTGTTGCTTGCTAATGGCAGCTAAGTTAGCAGAAACCCCAAACCGAGTTAGAGAAACCAGAGGACATCTGAGGGAAAACCAGAAAGCATTTTCTCCTAAAAATACACTATCAATCAAATCAGTGAATAGAGTCATTACGTTGTGTTTTTGTATGCTCCATGTAGCTAATGTTAGTTGCTGAAGCAGTCCACTGTAAAATGCCTTTAGCATAATCTGCTGTCACGGATACCACTCTCCCCAAAGTGAATAAATTCTAGCCAGCAGGCCTGTAAACATGGTATTTTGGTGAAACAGAAAAAGGTTTGAGGTGGCAGACATCTTGGAAGACACTCTGATGTACCTACTGTTGCTAGCAAGCTAACGAACATTTAGCTTAGCCTTAGCTCTGCACCTCTAAAAGTTGAAGATTGATTGACAGGTGGATGTCATGATATTTTTTGTTGAGACTGGTTGGTTCTAGCTTTCCCAAACACATCATGTTTTGTTTTACAACAAGAAAACATGATTGGATTGTCCATGATGTTGCTAGAAAAATGGCAAATATCTTTAAATAGATGCATAGTATGACTGGGGATGTGATCTAAAAGGGGTTAAAAGGGCATTTTCACTTCATCTTGACCTTAACATTTCAGAGAGACTATTGGTCAGGCAGGGTGACAATGCTTTGGATGGCTCTCTCTTACCTGCCACCCACAGAGAAGTCAGAGATGGCATAGAAGTACGAGCGTAACACTTTAGCGTCCTTGAAGAACTCATCTCCAAAGGTGTTAAGCCGGTCCAAAGAGATGAGCAGGTCAGTGGCTGTCACCCATTCCTGGAAAAGAAAGAAAGGTGGGGGAAGGAGAAAAGACCAGCAAGGTGAAAGAGATGTCAGAAAACACCTTTCAAGGCTACCCATTTGAAAAAAAAAAAAGAGAACCAAAGGGGGGCAGTGTGTTGGCTGCTGTCACTCTTGGAAGCACAAAGAAGCAGACAGGATGTGAGAAGAAGAACACAAACTGGGCTTCAGTTAAAAGACTGCAAAAGACAGAGCAAAGAAAAGAAGAAGTTGGAAAGGAGAGTTGCAGGATCAAGGTGAGAAGAAGACACGCTTGATGGTGTAACGGCAGATGTAATGGGGAGATAATGAGTGGGTGTAGGAAATTGAGTTAATGTCAGTGAGAGTGGTGAGAACGAAGAGGATTAATGGAGACAAAAGCCAAAAAATGAAAAAAACATGAGAAAAAAGACACCACCGCAGCACTACTTCAGTATAATGGATGGGACGTGGCAAAGCTCCCCTCCCTGATATGATTTAAGCTCCTCTGTTTGAGCCCACTGCAAAGGTAAAGACAGGATGAAGCAAGAGCGGGAGAAAAAAGTGAAGAGGGATAACACAAACAGAGGAAAAGCAAACGGGAAGTGCAATAGTGGGGTGGAAGATAAAAGTGAGGCCAGGTAAAAGGGAGAACAAATGACATGAGGAATCTCTTACCAGTGAACAGAAGCAACTTTAAAACAAATAGCTGGCGAGAAACTTTCTGTCTGTTTCTTGGCTGGGACTCTGTGGCAGTCCTGAAAAAGCCTGTAATGCTGTACGTTTTGAAGCTTCTCCCCAGAGGTGTCTTTGAAGTGTGGCAATGGGAGAGAAGGAGATTGGAGCGGATGGGCCTTAGACTGGAAACATGTGTGATGATGAGTTCATTCATTCATGTTTTTCTCAAGTGCTACAGTCTGCCTTTGTAGTGCTAAAGCGAAAACCCAAATACCACTGGCTTGAATTGGACTGGCTTTAGTCTGCCTCTTTAGCCTGTTTAGTGCAAATTATGTACAGTTTATCTTTTTATCCCGTTATCATCGTGTAAAACATACAATGCACGTATACCATACTATATCTTCACCATGCTAACAGTGTAGCTCTAGATGTTCGAAATTTTGAGCAGACATTCATGATCCCCTGACTTGAGCTTTTAGTGAAACACACTGACAACTACTGGATGGATTTCCATGAAATTCAGTGCGGACATCCTCTGAGCCAACAGGACATAATTACTTTTGTCCATCCCCCGACATTTTCCTCTCACACCGGTACAAGGTTTCCATGCAGTTTTGAGTGAAATGTCTCAGCAACTGTTGGATAGATTGTATTTCACCCTCAGAATAAATTGTAATAACTTTGGCGATCTACCTTACTTTTCATCTGCCACCACAATCAGGTTGAAATTTCCAGTCTGTCCAATACTTTGCCTAAGGGGAGTCACAGTATACTGGTAGTGGCGATAACCGTGATATTAAAAAAAGAAATACTGTTGTCATGTTAATACACATATGAAATATTGTCTCTCAAACATACTGTATTCTCTCTTTGTCTCCCGCCCTCATCGCCCCCTCCACATGCTGGCATGATGCCGTAATGCAGTACAGTTGCTAGCTAGCTATTCTCACAGTGTGCGGCTACTAGCGCCACGCAAAATCATGTTTGTCATTATGGCAACAAACTCGTCATCTCTCTATAGGGGAGGTGAAGAGAGCTTCTGCTATTGTGCATGTTGGCTCACTGGAAAGGCTCTGCTACATGCAGCTGGATCTTAATGTGTATAACTGTTAACTGTTTATCCTACCATTTTATATTAATATGGCGGCAGTGGAAACGTTCTATACATCACAGTAAACAAATAGTCTTGTTTATATGTTAATAAAACTTACAGCTGTTCACACTGACATGCAGCGACCATTCTGAAAATGAATAGAGCACTGAGCAACATCTCAATAAACAAACATGGCTGTTTGAGACACAATAAAAAGGCTTGGCAGCCTACTTTGACATCATATGTCATAACAGAATACAACAAAACGAACATTTTCACAACAGTCTCTGCTGACAAGCGCATTATCATGACAGGAAATGATAACGTCTGAGGAAGTCTGTTTTCATGGATTATCTCAAGCAAGTTTTAAAAGTCTGCAAGTTGATTTTCATACTGTAGATAAAGGAACAGAAAGCAGCGAACAGTAGCTCTCTGGAAGTTCTGAAGTGAAGTCAGTCTAATAACATTTAAGTTTACAGGACTTGTAAAACTGAAACAGGCAGAGATGATTAAATCCAGATTCAAAATTGGCAGAGCCCTGTTAACTGCACAATTAAAAACTAATCTCAGTCTAATAAATGCAGGTTTATTGGTGTACCTAAATTAAATAGATTATTAATAAGAAGAAATATATAATAAATAATTATCATTATAAATGTAATCAATCTTATCAAGCAATGATGCTTGATTAGCATAAGTAAAATAAAAATATAAAATAAAAGATCATTTCGAGTGCTGTCAGTACCTAGTAAATATAAAAGCGGAGGGAAAACAGTAAAAGCTGCTCTGTATTTCTTCACAAAACTTTACGTTTGTTAGCTAGCTAAAAGGTTAACAAAAATTAGATTGTTTGTTAGCTAGCTAAAAAGTTAACAAAACATTAGAATTTTTTGTTAGCTTGTGTAAAAGTTAACAAAACATTGCATTGTTTCTTAGCTAGCTAAAAAGTTAACAAAACCATTTGCTAGCTAGCTAAAACATTTTGAAGTTTAAATTTTGGTGGACCAGAATTAAATTGAATCAAGGTTTAAAGTGAAAACTAAACTGAGGTATAAAGAGAGATTAAATTTAATTGTTCTTATTCTAAATTAGTTTAAAGGTTTGGAGCAACTTAATTCAAAGTTAAACCACAAATTAATCTGGTATAAAAATCCTTGCTGGTGCCTGTAAAGCATGAAAAACGGGTGGTTTAGTTCTTTAAAATACAATAACTCATCAGAATCTGTATAGTGCCTATATGAGCACTGGGCAAAAGTAATACATCAATTCTTTATTCATTTCTTTCGTAATAGCTACCATTTAAAACAATACAGTTAAACATTACTCTTTATGCAGCAAGCAAAGAAAGCGGCTTAATTGGATGGTAGCAAGCAATGACACTACTGAGCCCTCTGAGGCTCTCTTCACAGGTACCTAACATGATCTCTCTCTGCTTAAAATAGCCCGAGCAGCACTGCAGTAAAAGTTTAGAACTAAGTTATCTTTAAAAGAGCTGCTTCTCAGGGGCTTTCTTGTTCTGTCAGCGCGACCACCATCCCCATGTTTCAAAGGAGAGAGTCTTGGGATTAAGACCACCTGTGTGGTCCATGCCTGCAGTTCCAAGAGACATACTTCTGGGGTGTCAAGAGGTCACAGCCCCTTATTGGAACATCTGGTGTGAATATGCTACACATGTGGTCCTGATTGGTTTAACCCTTGCACGGACGGTGTCAGCAGGACTACTGGGCTTCAGTGCCACCTGTGGGTCAGCTTTGTCGGTAAATCCTAACAAGAACATGGTCACACTTTTTTATAATACACCGTAGACATAACAAGCTGTAGTTTGTATCAAATTAGACAAAAACTAGAAATAATATGTTCTTCATTAGATAATATTAGTCCCTTTAGACTTTATTAGAGAGTAATTAGGGACACATTGCAACAGAGCTGTACTGTACACTAAGTGAAAATTACATTAGTGCTACTTTCCTATTTAAAAATAAACCTAATCTACCAAGTAAAGGCCAAAATTATAGAGCTAGAGGAACATTTTGTCTATGGGTGATTGCATAGACTTATGTAATACTGATGGTAATGATAATATGATTTGATTAAAGAAGTGAGCATCAAGATTTCACCTTAGTTTACAATGAAGTTCTGTTGTAATGTGTCCTTAATTACCCTCTAATAAAGTCTAATAAGTGTCTAATAAATGGCCTAATGCTGTCTATTAAAGAAGATATAATTTCTAGTTTTGTCTAATTTGATAAAAAAGCACTGCTTGTTAGGTCTTATTAGTGTGCTGTAAAATAAAGTAAAGACTATTCCAATTGGAGTCCGGTGTGCTCAGTAATGTCCAATCAGTGGCATAGTGTTTTAAAAAACTCTAGTTAAGAGGTCTTTTTAAAAACAGACGGCATTTTTTAATTTTAATTAGACCAACCGGTGGCTCCCTTCCAACGAACCTCTGTCCGTCCTGCAGTTGTAACTCATCCCACCTTTAGTGTTCTTACCTGAAATGCCCCCTCACTTCACCCTGCTACCTCGTCTCTTTATTTTCCTTTCTCTTCCCTTGCTCTCTTTCCCAGTGCCAGCCCTATCTCTGCACTGCACTCTCCCGCTAGCTGGAGTGCACTTTAGGATTTCCAGACAGTTCTGTTCCTTAGCAGCCTATTGAGGAGCGGCTATAGAGCTGCTGTTTTATAGTGACCGTAACTACAGTGTTGCAGAATTGAGTGCAGCTGGCTGGCATGCTATTGTTCCGGCCTATGCTTATCGACTTTGGCCCTACTTGACATGTCCTCTACTGGCTAATGGGGTTTGGACGGCACTGAATGACCGTGATGCACTGCAGTTGCCAGGGAAAACAGACAACAGAGTTCTTCACTTTGTTTTACACTACCTGGACATGATGTGATTTTCATTTATGGTTTATGACAGGTGATGGAGTTTGAGATGAAAAACTTAGCTGCAAGGTAAGGTATTATTGTAAAATGAAGGACAGTGAGGCTAAGATATATATTGTGGTTTAACCTTCCTATAGAAACAGTTGTCAGAACATGCTTTCTTAGCTGTACTTGTCTAGTGCAGGGTTATCAGTGTAAGGGAACTGAAGCTCAGCTGAAGTTATTCAGTAAGACTATCTCTATGCCTCATTCATTCACAGTTCTCTTTCTCTCAATCAGCTCACTATGGTGTTTAGTCCTTCAGTTAAAGATATAATATGTAACATTTCTGTATTAAAATGTCTAAAAATGCAAGACATACCTTTTACATTTTGTTGAATTGTGCAGTTACATTATCCCAAATGTTTCCAACAATTATCAAACCCAGAGTAATCCCCATCAGTAATTTATTCAAGGTAACGGTGCATTTCCTGCTAACGGCTATTTGCTATAATTTCCATGAAAACGCAGGATGCATCTGATACTTTACAGATTAAAGAAGGAAGTCAACAAACATGAACAAACGTAACACGAGCAAAACTCTTACCGCATTATAGGGCTGCAACTAATGATTATTTTCATTGTCAAGCCATCTGTCAGTTCCAATTACACAATGTGCGTCTGTGTGCTCCACGTTTGTGTCTTTCCTGTAACAATTATTTTAATTACCATTTAATTTATTGATCATTTCTCCGCTAATTAATTAGTTGTTTGGTCCATAAAATGTCATAAAATGCCGATCAGTGTCTGCAAAGCTCAATATGATATCCTCGTATGTCTTGTTTTGTCCTCAACCCAAAGATATTCAGTTTACTGTCAGAGAGGCGTAAAGAAACCAGAGAACATTCACATTTAAGGAGCTGAAATCAGCTAATTTCATCTTTTTTTAAATTAAAGATGGCTCAAAACCATTAATCTATATAAAAAAAAGTTGGTGATTATTTAATAATTGATTAATAAATTAACTGATTAATCATTGCTGCTCTGATACATTACCTTGACCATGAACATGATTAGACAGATTTTCATTCCAATGGTAGCTGTTTAACAGTGAAGACAACAACTCCCATGATCCCACACTACCTCACGTAATCAAACTACGTCTTTTGTTATTGTGTCAGTGCAAGAGAGGTCACTAGCAGCAGAATTAGGTGTTTATCACAATGGGGTCTGATTGCCAAAGACTTTTCATCTTTCTCATTTTTTATTGGCCACATGTCAATGAAATGTATTCTGTTCAGCCACTAAAGGAATTACATAACACAAGCAGACAACAGAAACATAATCAAGGAGGAAGTATGTTGAAAAGAATTCTGTTGTGAGTAAGAGTTCATTATCATAAATTTGCACGTAAAAGAGTGTTGCACAATAAAAAGACAGACTGAATGCAAAAATGAGACTTAGATAATGATAATGAGACTTAGAAGCTACAGCCATGCTCGTGGCTCTGAGAGGCTGCACACATGCACAGCTGTGAGCTAAATGTTAGCGTGCTACTAGAGAGGTGAGACCAAGTTATTGTTTTGCAAATCCAAAGGCAAGTCCCTGGTCAAATCATAATGTGACAGTGAGTTTATGCACTCATTGATTTACAAAGTTACTTAGCTGTTTGTGAATTAGCTTGCTAACTATGTTAATATTAGTCTTAACTTGCTGTTCTTTGTGCAACAAACGTGGAAGTTGTTGCAACTCCGTCCATAATTTTGACTTGCACATTTGGCATGCTGTGATTTTTTTCCCTCCTTTTTGTTGACCACCACACAGTTTTTGTATGGGAACAAAACCTTTGGTATAATTTTTTTCCAACTGAAGCTCAGTAATATATATAGTTCTTGGTAGTAACTTGATTGGATGCTGTTGAATTGATTGAATTGGTGGCTCTGGGGGGAAAGTGTCAACATTAGTTGGTTTAGAAAATGAAGGGAAATTGATTCATTTGCGGCACACATTTCAAATAACATCCTTTGGGAGGTAAGTGTCAAGTATTTTTCAGTCAAAAGGCTCAAGTTCAAGTCACTAGTCAGTGGTGTATAAATCCAAGTCAAGTTGTACGTCCTTTTTGATTTTGTCTAACGTCATCAAATTTGTCACTCAAATCTGACTGGAGTCAAAATCATGGGCAGGAATGTCTTTGGATTTTCAGGCATTTATTCATTAGCCAAACCACTGCACAAACTGAAATTACCAAAAGGGCCACGATTCTTTCCTAGGGGAACTTGAAAATTTTGTGCATAACTATTTTGTAGATGTGGATATATTAATATTTCATGGCAATCCACCCAAAAGCTGTTGAGATCAAAGAGTGCTTTGCTGCTTTCTGTCAACAGCAAGAAAAAAGAATAGTAGCTATTGCACACAGAGAGGATTGTGTCAATATTTTCATGGGTTCTATTTTATTCAATGTCAAGTGCACTAGTTGGAATTGATCCATGAATGACATAAAACTCTGCAAATCTGTTATAAATGCCCTCGGTCTGTCTCTAAGCTCGGTGTAAAGAATTTTATTCTTTTTTTTTTTTTTTTTTTTCATTTTTAGGTGATCAAATCTTGACTGTGTCCAAAAAATAACAAGGAGAGGCCGTAACAGACACGACCTGCCCTTTTGTTAAATTATTAAATAAATGATTAGCACAAACTGATGATCATTAATGTTAAAATGCAGGAGGATCTCGCCTCTACTAATCAGGGGGCCATTCTGAACGCTATTACTGCACTGATACTGTGTCCAACATTGAGCTCTCGTGCTTTAACACACACATAGATGATAAAATGTTCTAAATGCATTGTTAGCATTTAAAATTTCTCACCCACCAAAGCAAAGCAAATACTCTCTTCCATTCATCACAGAGCAGGAGACCATTATCATATGGAGGAGTTATTAGTTATGCTTGGTAGGACGGTGCTAATTGTGTAAGGAAAAGCAGAAATAGTTCCAAATATCACTTATTGCATTGAAAGGAAGCAGTTTCTTAGGGTTAATTAGTAGTCAGCCCATTACTTATTATTTGTGCAAACCGCAGCAAAAGCTTAATTAACTTTGATTCTCGCTCCCTTGGAATTTGGGCTCACAATGCTACAATGATGCTGACTTAGGGATAGACTAGAGTGGCAATGAGCCAGTCCTTTGCTTAAGACAATAACGCTCTAATGATCAAACGAGCAGGTGCACACATCCATAGACACTTATCAGGCTACACACGGCAACTTTTTGGATGATATCAAACAGTTTTAGCAGACATCTCTGCTTAGGGGCTTATAACCTTCACCCTCACCTCCAGAATCTATCTTGTCTCCCTCTGCCTCTTTCATGTCTGTCTCCCTTCCCATCTCCCCTCTTTCTGTTTCAGCCCGTTTCCTTGAACTCTGAAGCCTCTGGCTGCAGGCAGCGACGGGAAAGAGAGCAGTGTCCCTCATTCCAAAGTTAATAACTTTTTAATTTAATTGCTTAAGTTCACTGTGCCCTCAATATGTATTTTTCCCCTTTTACTCATTGTCATTCAATGCCGGAGCTCCAATTTGCCACACAGCTTTCTAGATGTGTGAGAGAGGAAGAGAGGGAGAGGGAGAGGATGGACTGGTGCAGGGGAGACAGACAAACCGTTTTAATGGATGACTGAACAAATTAAATTTGAATTCATGCAGCAGCTTTCATCTTCTGCGTGATTATTGAAAAAAAAAGGGAGCTTTACAAACTTGACAACAGAGCCCCCCTTTGAAGTAAGCCATTACTTAAGAGAAAACATCTAAATGCCGTGTTGCAAGGTGAGTGTTGTTTATTGCAAATAAAAATCATTTGGCAATGAGAACACAACACGTTGGATCGCTGGTAGAACGCATTTAGGCAGGTGACATAAACATGAAAAAACACCTGCGCATTTAAGTGTCACCAGTTGTTTTTTTCTTTCAATGTAATTTCGCTTTGACCTCTCAATATGACAAGGAGATATATTTTAAAAGCAGCAGATGAAGCGTGTGAAGTGTCTATATTGAAACTACGCGCTCCTCAGACTGTGGCACAAGCGGCGAATCTGCAAAGGGATTAAAATGCTAATAAAACAGGCAGGATGCAATTCCTGTTTTAAGCCTCATGAAATATGCATGGCTCTGTATGAGACATATGCGGAGAGAATGGCACAGTGACGTGCCACAGAGAGGAACAGGGATCATTTTATGCTCTGTTGAGAGAGTGTGATTTTAACCCCTGACACAGATGCCCAACCGTTACCTCCCCGCATGAAAAGCCAATTGATAAATGTGGTTTCTGTGATTAAAAATCCTTTAAAGGAACCGTTCAGATTATTTAATGTGGTGCTAATTCAGTGTGTTACCTACAGTAGATGCTGGTTAACCTGCCCCGAGTTTAGTGAAGCAGAGAGGAGCACCAGCATAAAAGCTAAGCAAGGTACTGCAGTGGACACAGTCAGCAACGAAAGGTTTTTTTAGCCACTTAAAAAAAAATCTATATCAGTTTAAGTGTACGCTATACGTAGAATATTTTCAATTCTTTACTTTGCCATCAGACAGCCTTTTTTTTGGGATGGGGAACCACTGCTATATAAGCCAAATGTCATTTTCACCAAACCAGCCAAACACCACGGCTGAAATCAGTAATTCTACCACGCAGAACACAAGAGTTGCTGGTCTACTAAAAAAAGAAGGAAGGTACATTACATCAATATAAAACAGCCTGTGCTCTACTTTGGTGCCAGACTTTGGTGCAGTTCGATTGAAGCCTATGGGAGACGCATGGAGAAGCACACTAGAAGCCAAAATATCTATGTTGCATGACTGATGATGAACTGCCTCTAAAGCACTAAAAACACACTTCAGAAAACAGCATACGTTGCTTATTTAATGTTGGTCTCCAAGTAGCATTACTGGCAATGAAACGTCAATAATCCCATAAGATTTTTTTTCTGGCCTGACAGCAACACACAAGGACAAGAGGAGGAGGGCTCTGTGTTTACACTGATGGTGCTTCATGCACAAACACAGTTACAGTTCATGGTCAGTGTTTCTCAGGTGTTTTACTGTTTATGTGAAGACGTTGACGGTATTATCATCACCATCTTGGCGCTACTATTGACGTTCAACATGATGCAAATTTGAAAATGCAGTACAGAATTATTTCCTGGGTCTATACGTGTATATGTATACATGTAAATAGCAGTATTTATTGTTTTATGTTTTTTTTATTTTATCCTAATCCATTCTGAATTTAATGAATCATCTGTATGTTGTATTTTGTGTGTAGAATGAAGGGACGACTCATTTCGTTGTACAACCCTGTGTTGCGCAATGGTAATAAATGATTCCTTGATAAGCTTCAATGGAGATGGCAACAACATCTGGAGCATGAAATGTTCCACCTTGCCTCGATCTGATAGCTTGTTTATGCTATTCTGTGACTTTGGATTCACTAAAGTCACACTATAAAACAAACAAACAGATCAAGGCAACGACAGACCAGCAGCTCCCCTGTTGTGAAATGTAAAATTACTGATTTTCATCACTGAGTTTGGATGGTTTGGAGGGAGTGATATTTGGCTTGTATAATGGCAGTTTCCCATTGATAAAAGCTGTCTGATGGCAAAGTAAAGTGGGGAAAGTATTCTAAATATTGTGTACACCTAAACCAAAATATATATATTTTTAGCTGGACCTTTGTTTAGTGGCCAAAATACCTTTTGTTGTTCACCATGTCCATAGCAGTACATTGTTTAGCTTCCATGCAGGTACTCCTCTCTGCTTCTCCAAACAGGGGGCGTGCCAACCAGCATCTACTGTAGGTAATACATGGACTATTAAATTCACACAACAGCACATACAAACTTACAGATTAAAGCAACAATAGATCAGCGACACCTGTGTACTACAAGGTAAAATTACTGATTTTCACCACTGAGTTTGGTTGGTTTGGAGAGAGCGATATTTGGCTCGTATAACGGCAGTTTCCCATCGGAAAAAGCTTGGTGTAAGGTGTAAATATTCTAAATAGAGTGTACACTTAAACTGATATTGCTTTTTTTTAGCTGTATTTTTCATAAGTGGCTAAAATACCTTTTGGTGCTGACTCTGTTTACAGCAGTACATCTCATAACTTCCATGCAGGTACTCCTCTCTGCTTCTCCAAACTAGGGATGTGTATCTGCCACCGAAGCATTTTGAAACATATCAAACAAGCATTTTTTTTACAGTCCTGATTTATTGCACTGCATGTGCAACTACACATCAAGACATATTCAAGACTATTCATTACTGCTGACGCTGAATTTAAAATGCATCCCTTGTAAACAGTCACTGGTTTAAGTGTTCGGATGGCCTGGCATAAAACCACAGTGTCAGTCAGAAGGACAAAATATGTTATACTATGGCCTCCTTTGTACCCCCGAGGTTTGATTTTAATGCATTAGTTGGATCACTGCTCATGTCTATAGAAATGCAATATTGCTACAAACAGCACTGAAAAAGTGCTTGGGGCATTTACTCTGATTACATCAACTTTATGAAAAACACATTCTGCCTGAGCAACAGCACTCACAAGTTCAGAGACTGAGGCTTGTTTTATAGATGTGTATTCAGTGAGGCTAAGCGGTGATTACAATCACAACAGTGGAAACTTTCCCGCCTCCCTTCCATTTGTGCAAGAGCTCTGTAGGGTTTGCATTTTCAGGAATTAAAGAGTTCAATCCAAGACTTTTAACTACAGGATATTACAGCATGTTCTCCAGCTGTTTTACCTCAATAAGAAATGAGAAAAAGTCAACTGATAATGGAAACAATGTGAGGTCATGACATATGGCTTACTTGAATCATAAAGGTCCTAAAAATATGACACTTATCTCCTCCTACCCCCTTTTTTCTCCTATCTCATATTAGCCATGCAAAAACCTCCCGGTCTGACAGCATCACCCGTGAGGAGGAGGCATCTGAAGATCAGGGACTTCTTCAGGAAGCGTGATCACTGCAAATGTTGCCAAGAAACGACCATGATGAACTTATTTGTGTCTTATTATTAGTTATGTAGTTAGTGCCATTTTATTATTTTAGGAAAATTACAGTTAATTTAGATATAAAATGAAATTAGACAAAGCACATAAGGAAATCTGTGTCTGCTGCATCTGTGTCTGTCTCCCTCAAATGAATGAATATTTCCATCTGTTAAAACTGCATAAGCAGAGCTGGGTGTCTTAAACTGGGGTCCCCCAGGATGCTATACATTGGTATTTTTAAAAAGCACAAATTAAAATAGAAACAGAGAACAATTAGGCATTAGGAACAAATTAATTGATGAATTCATGAAAATTTGGATTAATAGGATAAAGCACCTTTGAGATATGACGCAAAGTATACGTCTGGGGTCTGTAGTTACTGTGGGATTAGGGTTAAATTATTATGATGGGTTTTCTTGTAGTTATGTATTCTACAAGACTAAAATTCCATAACCATAGCAGCAGCTGTGTGAGGTTGCACTGTGAGCTACAAACTTGCATAATACTTAACATTTTGACAATGGTAAGATTCTGATGAGAAGCAGGTAATATTTACCTATTTAGCCTGCTAGTGGGCTGATATTTGATAATTCTCACTAAACACAGGAACAGCTGAGGTAATTTGTTTTGCAGATATTTGGTCTTGACCAAAGTGCTAGACAAATTTGAAAGAAAGGTGGAACCAGAGAAAGAGTTGGGCAACATCAATGTTTGTATAAAATTTTGCCAATCCATCTAGTAGGTGGTTTACATGTTGAACTTCACTTTTTGGTGGTGCTACATTACTTTGTGAGGCAGCTGGATCCACAAGGTCACATGAGAGTCCATCCTGCCAGGCTCCAAGTTATCCATTTGTGTCCACACCAAAAGTGGTGCAGCCAATCAGCATCCTGGGAGGGACTACTGGCAGCAGTGGGCATAATTTTATAATGTCCATGGAAGCATTGATCTGACTGGTTGAAGTTAGACAATGTTAGACGTGAAAGACAAATGGTTCATCACCTGCCAAGTGGTATTATAAAGTGCCTGCCCTTTTCCAAACAGTTTCTAAGGATGACTTCCCAGATGGTTCTGTCTAATAAACCATCTGGCATGTCAGTTAAGGAGCTTCAAAAAAAAAAAATAAATAATAATAAATATCAGGGAATCACAAACTTCTGCAAATAGGTGGTTGCTGCCAGCACAGTGGACAGAATTTAAGTTGCTGTCAAGGGTGCAGAACTCATTACAACTTAGGGCGGGGCAGTGGTGAAAGCAGAACCGCTGTCTCTATTTTGATAGCCGTTTTTGCTTCTTATTCAGAGCTGAGAGAAATAGAAAACAAGGCAGATATAACCCCACTTTACTTGATGTTGTTTACAAGGTTCATTATTATAAGGTAGGTCAGCTCAATTTGTGTTATTATTAACATTAAAATACCCTCTGTTCCCAACAGTCTTTCAAGTGGACCAAACTATATTAAAAAAAGAATTTGTTTTATGGTAGGGCCATATTTTTCACAGTAAAAACTTTACTTGCACCATCAGCAAGACTCTTTTATGATTCGCTTCAATCTACAGGCACACTTGGCCCACATCATTTACTCAGTGACATCATTAACTAACCCGTGATGAAGCATTTGCCACAGACATACACAGACTGACCTTTAAATAGTGTTGTCTTTATGTGTGAATTATTTCAAAAGTGGAGTTGGCTTCTGTTAAATATATTTTCAGAAGTTGCTGGGGGCTCTTCGCCTTCGTCCTCCCTGGGATCTGCGCCCAGGGTAGCTGCAATGACAGTTGTGTTTAAATCTGTGTGTCACAATGGCCCCTATACCTGACAGAATAATTTAGGTGGGCTTCACCACCAGGCCTCTAATGTTCACAGGAAAGACTCGGGAGCTCTGGACCCGCATCTCCCGGAAATCCCTCCAGCCAAGAAAGCTGCATCCCGGAGCAGCCTGCGGTATTATGGTGACACAATCTGGAATCAACTGGACTACAAAGGAATGAACTAGCCTACAGGCTTTCAAATGGAAATGAAAATCTGGACAGCAGAACACTTGATCAACAGACTGAACCAACTGTTTGATAGGCTTTAATTGTTTTATTTGCTACTTATAACTGCCTGGTGAAATAAAGCATTTACAATTTACACTACAGAAGAGAAAGATTTGTATGTGAGGTTGTATTTATCATTTAGAACAAGGAGCTATTATATCTTTGCATGTGCTTCCCTTCCTGTTGCCCTCTCCTCCCTCGTTTTTACATCCTTCATTTTATATTCAATAAACAGTTGTGGGAGTTATAGTTCTGAGTGCTGCGCTCAGCCCCACCCCTTGTATTGAGTTGCCTATTTTCTTCCTATTTTTCTTGTATTTGTAGCAGGTACCAGTTTGTCACCATAAAAGAAGAGTATGTCCCACTATCTTTTTCTGATGACTCACTGCGTGAAAAAGACCAGTCTTTTGAATTCCACCTGCTTTGTTTTTGCTCCAAATAGGATGGCTGACGTGTTTTTGTCTTTGCTCACTACACCCGTCTGTCCCATCAACCTTTAAAATAGAGGGGGAATGAAAGATTTAATGAAAGAAATGGTGCAATTGATCTGCCTTTTATTCTAATGGGACACAGATCACAGTCAATTATGGGTCCTCTCATCTTGTTGTTTAAGAGGAAGGCAGAGAGGGAGAGGTAGAGTGGAGGAGAGAGGGTGTTTGGCAGGTCTGTTGAGAGATTTGCCACCCAATCTATGTATTCTTGGCTTATATTGATCCCCCACAGCTTTATAATCAGTGGGTCGATGTCATCCAAAGCATACTGAAATACAGCCAGCAAAACCATTAGTAGTCAGGCTTTAATGTAACTAAGGCTTCTATGCTGGTCACCCACACACTCCCTTATGGCTTTCTTCACATGGACTCGACATGTAAATAAAAACATCCATACAGTTAATAGGTTAATGAAAAATTACAATATTCCCTGTTTTTTATAAAACAGTATTTAAGTTGTTTTCACAACTGTGACAGGTAAAGGAAAAAGGTGCCTATTTATAAACTTACTAAGAAAGAAGGAAAGACTTGGCTTGTGTATTTTTGTAGATATAAGTTTTTGTTTCTTGAAACAAAAGTTGCAGACCTGAGGCCTCATTTCTGAAACTTCCTAAGTCTGACGTCCTATCTCATCTCAGTTTAGGATGACAATTGGGATTACAGAAACTTCTTTCCCCTGAGCATTTAGGAAAACATCCTATCTCATCTTAAGAAAGGAATTTAGCTATTACAGAAGTTTCCTAGCTGAAAAATTTCCTAAGTTAGGAAGCTCAAGTAAGAATGGCTTAAACCTTGTCCTAAATTCAAAATAAGTGTCAGAAATAGCAGCACCACTGTTGTTAAGTCTGTATGGAAATGAAAATGAAGATGGGGTCCAAAAAAAAAACTGAAATATTGAGTTAAAGGCTACTATGGTGATATTTTAAATTTCCAGGATCATGTGTTAATGAGTATGTACCGACTGCCAAGATGATTAATTTTGAATTTGATCGAAGTGCTGCCTCTGTTCAAATCTTTATCCGTGGCCAATAACTAGGAAGAAAACTTCTTCTCCACCAACATGATTAATCCCTCAGACTCATCAAACCTAATATTGAACATCTGTCTTTTTTGTCCATTATACACGGCTAGTTAGCCAGTGAGAAGTGATGGGAGGCAGCTGTCGTCATGGATACAGGCAGTCTTGTGCACATTCTAAACACAGATACAGGCGTGACAGGACGAGCACCGATTGAAGAATCAAATAGCTACGGTTTCCTAATTTGTGATAAGATATGAGGTCTGAGATGTGATAGGACACAGCCATAAGTTTAGGAACTGCTTCTGTAATAGGATGATAGGAGTTTTCCTATCTTTGAAACTTTAGTTGAGATAGGACAAGCACTTAGGGAAATTTTCTGTGATGAGGCGCCTGCAGAGATAGCAGCTCATTTAACTGTACTAATGATAATGTATTTTGCTCAACTGAAGCAACAGTATACAAACCCCAGTTTTGAAAAAGCTGTGACACAGTGTAAAATGTAAATTGAATGCACATGACCTTTGGCCCCTCAGGTGGCACTGCATTAAAAACCAACATGATTGTATTACCACATGGGGTCGAGAACACTGCCACCATATGTACAAATGCAAGTTAAGACTCGACCATGCAAACCGAAAGCCATCGACATCACCAGAAACGCTGCTCTTCAACTCATCATGAAATGGACTGACACAAAGTGGAAAAGCATGCTGAGGTCAAGTCCAAATTGTTTTTGGAAATCATAGATGTTGCATCCTCTGGGCTACAGGATCATCCAGTCTGTTACCACACAGAATTCAAAAGCCAGCATCTGTGAAGGTATGGGGGTGTGTTAATATCCACGGGAAAACTTGCACACCTATGGAAAGCTCTGTTAATGCTGAAAGGTGCATACAGTTTTGGAGGAACATACATTGCCATCCTGACGACGTTCAGGGACGAGTTCATGTACTAGACTGGCCCGCCTGAAGTCTAGACATGTCTCTCGTTGAAAATGTGTGGTGCATTATGAAGCACAAAATACAACAACAGAGACCCCAGACTGTTGAGCAAATGAAATTCTATATCAAGCAAGAATGGGAAAAGAATTTTGCTTTCAAAATATCAGCAATTCGTGTCCCAGGTTCCCAAATGTTTACTGAATGTTGAAAGAAAATGTGATGTATCACAGAGGTAAACATGCTCCTGTCCCGACTTTTGTGGAACATGTTGCAGGCTTCAAACTTAGAATGAGTGTATATTTGCAACTAACAATAAAGTTTATCAGATTGAATATTAAATGTCTTTGTACTGTATCCAATTGAACAGGTTGAAATTGTGTTTTATTATGTTTTACACAGCGTTCCAATTTTTGGGGAATTGGGGTTTGTATGATGATGTTTAGAGGAAAATGCATTTTTGCATTATTAACCTTCATCAACACAAAATTAATTTGCTTTCAACAATAATAAACATTAAACATTAATATTAATGTTAATCTTTACTAATACTTAAATCTGATGCAGTGCACAAGGGGACCAAGATTTGTTAAATACTTTTCATTATGTATCAGTAATATAATTTCCCTGATGCTCAAAAATGAAATTATTTTTCTCTCTTCATAATTATTTTATGTGTAACTGCAGACTTCACATCTGAATATATAAAAAAAAGGGAGTTATGATAGTGATCTTAATTACTTTGTACATGGAAAATAAATTATTCAGCACTTTATGTTAATAATTTCTGCAATCATATTTTACTCTTTACCTCAGGACATATTTGATGAGATTATATTACATGATGTTTAATAAAGTATTAATTATTTTCAAGACCTGCCACCTATAGAAGATTTCGATTTTTACTACTGACTGACATGTCCATGCAAACCTAGCTATCATTTTTTAAAGACTGAATCATGTTGAGCTTTTCCCACACTGACTAATGCATTAATTGATTGATTTTTCCATGCAGCTGATCACAGTGGTCCCACATACACAGAACAGCAGGAATGATCACACAGATGTTGACTGGGGAACAGACACCAAAATCAAAAGCGCCTGTTGCTGTTCCCCATTTAGACTGAAAGCTGTGATGCTGCTGACCTGGACAAGGACAGACAGGGACAAGCTGGAGCTATGGACGGACACATCTGGGAATCAAACTCTCTTAGATAAACAAACCAACAGAAGACGTTTTTGGAAGCCTTTTGAAGTGTAATAAACAAAACCAGTTCAATAGACATAAGAGTCATAAGGGTGTTTATTGGAACAGCAATGCCCCTCTGCCAGAACAAGAAGAGGTGGTTTGTTTCTCTGAGGGACGTGTTTTTAGATTCACTGAAAACTTTGATCTGAATCGACTGAAGTCTGAGAAAGGTTCAACAAGTTGGGAGACAAATAAACATTTAAATGTCATGAAGAACTTTTGAGTGTGATTTTAATCAGAACTCTAGCTAGCTTTAGCTAAATTAATGTTTTTGGTACAATATATGCTATTGTATATTGCCACAAAGTAGGCCAACAAAACATAACAGTAAATCCAACCATCCAGTCATTAGTTAAGGTTTGGGGTTTTTCTGACTGCATAAAGACTAGAGTCGACAGTCAAACTAGCAAGCATGGCTAAGCACAGCGATGCTTTGTCCTAACTGCTGACAAACTTCATGCTAACATGCTCACCATTATAATACCATCATGTTGATGTTGAAGGAGCTATATGCAAGAATTGGCCACCTGCCAAAATCTCCAAATAAATAGGGGGCAGCATATCACCAGAAAGTTACCGCTAACTCCTGCTAACTGTAGCTGCCCTAAGTTAGTTAGCTCTATTAGCTAACTCTTGCTTCAGTGTGAATGCAGCCTACCAGAAGAGAGTTGCTGTTTACACGGCTAGCAAAGGACCTTTGGACCAACAGGGAGGTTTTCAGGCCTGGGTCTGGGGTCCCAGTGGGGATTGCTAGCAGGTACCGGTGCCGGAATGGGCACCAGAACCACAGAGGAGTCAGCTCCGGGTGCCAGGAGCCAAACATGGCATGAAAACCACCTTGTTATTGTTGGACTGAGGGCAGATTGGACACTACAGCGAGTCACTATCACCTCAAGAAGTACAAAGTGGTATTATGAGACAGGGCAGGGTAGCTGGGTATGTTCACTTTAGCAGATGTCTCTGCAACAAAATACACTGATGTCCTGACGTCTACAATATGTTGCTAATTTTATTTTTTGTGTTTTTAACTTATTTTTTTTTGTATCTTATTTATTTGTACTTTAAGCTGGTATAATGTTACCATGTTTAGTGTTATAGCTTAGCATGTTAGCATGCTAACATTTGGTAATTAGCATACTAAAGTACAGATGATGGGAATGTTGCAGATATCTGGTCAAAAGCCAAAGTGCTGAACCAAAATTTTGGACCTGATGGTGGCCCAAGAGGAACAATTCACTGAAGTTAACACAGTTCATACTGAGGGGGACATGAAAGTGTGTACCAAACTTCATGCCAATCCACATAATAGTTGAGACACTTCACTCAAAACCAAAAGTTTCGACCGGGTAACCATGAATGTCTGTACGAATGTTACGCTCATCCATCAAATAGTTGTTAAGATACCAACCAACCGACATTGCCATCCACGGAGGAGACACCACTGGTATGGCTACAATACTCTGATAATTTGTTGTAGCATTAATAGCATATTCAAATAACAAAGTGCTTTTTTCACATTATTTCATGTTAGACGTACGATATGATAAGACTTTACAAAACAGGACACCTCACAGAGTGATGAAACTTTATAACTCACTGCTCAAAATGCCTAAAACCAAAAATATCTTCTTGTTGTTTTACACCTTGCAGTGTAACAGAATGTAATGGAATGAATTCAATGTGTTGTGGACACACAAGAATTACACGCCACCTCCACTGAATTATGTGAAAAGCAGGACAAATTGAACATTTTGCCTGTGGAAAGGTGGAAAAATGAACAAACAGGTCAGCATGAGCAAGTAAAACAACTTCAGTTAGTTGTTTTTAATAGGCAGCTCAGTCCAGGTTTGGGCAAGAAATATACTAAAATTTGGCCACACAGTGAACTAAAAGTAGAAATGTTCTTTTCTTTTTCTTCCATGACTTGTAACTGAACCCTGGTCATTAGAGATTAAGACAAACGTCCACCACCCTGACCACAATGCCCTTTTCTCCCTATCACGCTATTGTTGACTACCTGTTTCTACCCATGCCTCCTTCGTATAATCCTGAGTCCCTTAATTCCTTAATCCCACATAATCCTTTCATGGTGCGAAGAAGTATTTCTCGCTCTGTTCATGCACAGTTTCTGTATTTCCAACTGAAAACATAATGCTCACTTTACAAAATTTCAGGAGAGCAGGCTCAATCGTCTATGTCCTACAAACCTAGACTCCAGCTTGCTATTGTCCCAGCCTGCCAGAGTCCAGAATTATATAACAGATAGATAGAGAGGCCGAAATAGCACGGTGGTAGAAGGCTAGTGTGAAGGGATTAATCAGAAAAGGACAGTTAAATAATCTTGGAACTAGAAAACCAGGCTGCAGCTACCTTTTCTTGTAAGCACTTTAAAACTGCTGTCATGCAAAAAAGAAAAAAGTAGATCCCTGGCTTGTGGAAACTTACAGGGAGGTTTTTTTTTTTTTTTTTTTTTCTTACTGTGGGTTAAGTGGTGATTGCTAAGCCTTCGAAGTATGTTTTTTTTATCATTCATTCTTCTTTTTTTGTTGTCCTAGCAAGACAGATAGAGTAGACTTTCTGGACTTTCAGCTTAGAAGCCAAATCCTGCGTGCAGATTCCTCTTATGTCGCCTTACTGACAGTAGCCTGCCATACAATGTGCCCAGCCCATAGCAACGCTAACGCTAATCCAATAGACATGAAACGCACATTTCTATTTTCACTTGTTGTAGACGCAAGGGGACCTCGCATAGCAGATATAAGGGGAAAATGTCTTTATCATGCTGCTCAGCGCAGCTTAGCGTATGCTCAAGAGCTTCGATGTAGCTTCACCACTGCTGTCTGTCTGTCCTCCATCTTTTTTTTTTTGCCAGTTTAAAATGGGATCACTCTTGAGGAAAGCAAGCCTCTTTCTACTCCGTAGGAGGTCGCAAAGATGTCACACATTCAAAGTGGTTGATGAGAGGGGTGGTTTTATGAGGAGACAGCATCCGGCACAGAAAGCGTGTGTGTGTGTGTGCGTGTTAGGGTGGGAGAGGGGCTGGGGGTGGGGTTAAGGTATGTGTGCGGGCAGAGATATGTAGCCCTAAGGGGTTCTTAGCTGTATCACACAGTTTTTCTTTTAAAATCATACATCTTAGGGGGGATTTAAAGGGATAGTCTGGATTATTTGAAGCAGGGCTGTAGGATGTACTTATCAATAGTCAGTGTATTACCTACAGTGGAAACTGGTTGACATGCCCCAGTTTGGAGAAGCAGAGAGAAGTACCAACACTGAAGATGAGGAATACTGCTGCGGATGTGGTCATCATGTACACAGATTTTAGCCACATGAAAAATGCCCATCTAAAAAAAATTTCAATCAGTTTAAGCATACGCTGAATTTCAAATGTTTTCACAGTTTTACCTTGCTGTCAGACTGCATTTTCTTTGGGAAACCACTGTTATGTAAGCAAATTATTGGCATCTAAACCACAGCCAGACTCCATTGGCAAGATCAGTAATTTTACATTGCATGACAATGGAGTTGTTGTTCTACCACTGGCTTGATCTGTTTGTTTGTGTTTTTCTGTGACTTCTGTGTTTTAAAAGGTTAGTTAGAATTCACTGAAGTCACACAATAATACAAACAAACTAAGAGAAGGCAGTGATAGACCAGCAAGTTTGATGTTCTGCAAAGTAAAATGACTGATTTTGCCAATAGATTTGGCTTAATTAACAGCTGTTTGCCGTAGGGAAATAAAATATTCTAAATATAGCATGCACTTAAAATCATATTGCCTTTTTTTTAAAGTGGCTAAAACAAGTTTTGCTGCTGACTCTGTCCATAGCAGTACATTGCTTATCTTCTGTCCAGGTACCCCTCCCTGCTTCTGGAGGGATGTTGACGAGTATCTATTGTTTATAATACACTGACTACGATAAGAACCTCATACAGCCCCACTTCAAATAACCAAAGCTATCCCTTAATGAGACCTAATTAAACATCCTCATCAGTTACAAACTATTAGAATCAGCAGATGGTCTCTTGACTTCTGTTAAAGTTAAGTAGCTTTTATTAATCATGTCACAATTCTATTTTAAATCTAACCCCAACATGTATCAGCCACTATTCACAAAGCAAATATAATTTGTTTAAGAGAATGAATAAAAAATTTATTCAGCATCGGAGGGCAAAAAGCAATTTCTCTGCTTGAGAGTAAGGTTCCAGTTTGCTTCAACAGTTTTTCATTGAAATTGAGATTTGAAACAACATATTTCACAGTTGAGTTTCAAAACACCAGGAGTGTGCTGGGAGAAATATTGGAATTTGGGTGTGCTATAGCTAAATCATCTTTAAATTGATTTATAACAGTTATATACAGTAAACTGCAAATATACCGACAGGCTGATCAGCACACATCCTCCAAACACATTGTGACTTTATTACATTTTGGAAGATGGCTTCTTTCTTTGGAAATGGGTTATGGTTATGCAGGGTTACGCTGCATATCCCCCACATAAAGACACCCTTACTCTTCTTATTTAATGATGTGGAGGAGGACAGCTTCCTTTACGGAAGTGGTAGTCTTGCATTGCCAGACCTATTTCCACACTCTTTCTTCACATTTCATGAGAAAGGTCAGACAGAAGAACATGTCATCATTATCAGGAGCATTTGGCTGCAGACTGATCATTCCGACGTATGGTCCGTGGAGATTATTGTTGAAGGTGTATGTGCACTACATGGTAGGGTTTTTTTTTTTTTTTGGTTCTTACTGTTGTAGAGATGGGGAATAAAAATAGCAACATGCACAAAGCGTAGGGGACAGTGGAAAGATGAAGACAGTCAGCCAGTGGGAGGCCTATATGTTACCCACATGCCGTGAACGATGGTGGTGGGACTTTCACTGAGAAACAATAAATAAGACTTTAAATGAGTTTTATTCATCATGTCCCTCCTGCTGGGGTCATTTAAATTGTTTCACTGTATCATTGCTGTTGCTTCTGCTTTTAGTGATGGCAACATAACAACAGTGCAGTTCTTTAAGGAAGCAGGCGGTAATTGGATAATGAAAACTACTTTTATATATATTCTACTTATTTGCAAAAGCAAATACTTTTTAATGCCACCGTAATTACATACTTTATAACACAATAATATAACATAATATATACAACATAGTGAGGAAAAGAATTAAATTATAAAAATTGTCATACATAATGTATTTAATGTATTTTTCCTGCAATAAAACAGCAATACAGTATCCACTCATAGCTGTTTTTTATGGTTATGTTTAAGCACTCGAAGCACGTGGATGAGGTTAAGATTGTGTTCTTGGTTATGTATTGAAGAACTCTACCTTGACTTGAAGCACAAAAAAGGACGTCTTTACTATCAATATTTAACCAAAACCATGATCTTTCTCTGACCTTAACCAACGCGCTTTTGTTGCCTAAACCTAATCACACGCAGGACTCGGGATGAAAATCCCAGTCTGTTGTGCCAAAGCTCTGCAATTAGTATGTGTACCATCCACCCTAACCACATCCCCGCAGGGTTTGTGTGGTACACAGAGATTGTAACTTCCTTCCACCAAAAGGCAGTTCCTTAGCAAACTGTGACATAACTAACATAATAATAACAATAATATCTAGAAGATGTGGTTGGATGATGAGCTAGGAACAGACACAAAGGACTGTGTCCATGTGTTTGTGTTCAGCTCAGTCTCTGTTTGATCTCAGAGCTTAAAAACTTTCCACCAGACAGTTCTTTCTGTCCAGGGTTATGATTCTTGCTTGGCTTGCGAGAGGTCCTGGGTTCAGACCCCGAATGGGCCCCAACTTTGTTGCAGCTCTACTCAAAGAAAGGACAAAGAGGAGAGGACGACACATGACTTTTAACTAAAGAGTTATTAAACTAAAATATAAGCTAATTAAGGCAATATAAAGTATGTAAGTCAGTAATATCAGAACTGTTTTGCATGTGTAAATGAGTTAGGGAACCAAGAATGGAAAAGTAAGGAAAAAGTTAACCCATACAACAAACCATACGCCCAGGGTCAGAGAAAAAAATGACTGAATCGTCCGGCTTATAAAGCTGATGAGCAGCAGGTAATCAGTAAACACTTCCTGCTTCCCTCCCAAAAGGGAAACAGCCTAGACATATAAATGTAGACACCACATTGGCCTTTGGCTTGTACATCAATATCACGGCCATTTTGATCTGACCAAGGTTTGCCTGTAAACAAATACAAGTAAACTGGGAAGCTATGTTTTTTTCCCCCCAATTTCAGTTAGTTGTTTTCATATTTAAAGGTTCATGATCTATGTGGAGTAAGTTAGATTATTATTATTATATATCTATAGGAAATGCAGCCCAAGAGGAGGTGAAGGAAAGAAAACCCAAACAGTAAATCAAGAGGGCTGTCACATTTCCCTCCTATTTCCTCTCTTGTCTCATACAGTCAAGAAGCAAATTAATATGAAACATTTTTAAGTCATGTTCCAACTTTTAACTTCATATGGAATCGAGCCACCTCTAAAATTCACCACATGTTCTGTCTGTTGACAGAACTCTGTTGACAGAGTTATGTTTTAAGATAGAAATTTCAGCAACTGTCCAAATAAATGTTG
This sequence comes from Lutjanus argentimaculatus, assembly GCA_034769285.1. Lineage (NCBI taxonomy): Eukaryota > Metazoa > Chordata > Actinopteri > Lutjaniformes > Lutjanidae > Lutjanus > Lutjanus argentimaculatus. Next base: position 30,715,942 of record JAWZSL010000005.1, on the reverse strand, counting down.
CTGCATCTTACTGAGAGTCTGCCGGCTAGTCATATTCAATCCAAATGACCAATTCGGATGGAGATTCTTTCAGAGGTGGACAATCTCAGTTTCATATCCTGATCTACTTCTTCTGACCACTCTGTTCCATCTGCGTAGAAATGGAGCTATTATTACCGTATCACCATTATATATTCTCCTTCAGCAGATGGTCCTGTAGGACCTCTCTAATTTGCTAACTTACTTTCATTGTAATTTGTTGTGACAAGGTTATTTTTACTGCATACTTTGGTCCATTACAAGATGCAGTAGGCCATGCTGAGACTTGGAAATACTGTTGCTTAGAATCTGCCCGTGTGACAGAGATAGCCACTGATCTCTGCACACATGACAGCTACAGTAAGATCCTCAGTAATAAATAATGAGAGAAGTTTTTCCACTGAAGTACAGATGCAGAGCACATGCATGGACAGACACAAGCATAATCACAGCCTTGTCAACAAAAAAGGAGTGGCTGCATTAAGAGCTTTATTTACTCATTTTTAGCCACGCTTTACTGTGCCCATCCCCTCCGAGGCTCTCCCTCGAGAGGCTGCCATTAATTTAGCACAGCCCCTCTCACAGCTTCATCAATGTTAATCAGAGCTAAACATAACGTTGGATTCCCATCAGCATGCTTTGGAAAAGGCTTAAAGGCATGCATGTATGTGTGTTTAGCTATGGTTTGTTTGTTTCTGTAAAAGTGTTGGATTTTGATGATGCGATCTACGGTTAAGGTGTGCAGGAGCATCATGTGCGGTAATAAGCATGAGTTGCACAACACATGACTCTTTTTTGAGGAACGTAAGGGTAGCAGGATCCAAAATCTAACTCAGTGCCCTCACCCTCCCAATAGTGTGTGATACTTTAAATTAGAACCCACCATTGAAAATACCGGTATGGAGATGCTGTATTGAGGCAATATATTGTAGTGCACAGCATGCACCACCAGAGGTCAGTCTCTCTACTAGTAGACAAGGCAGCACAGTTGAAACATGGCTTTTGGGGGATGAAGTTACAGGAATAGTAGAAAAGAAAAATGCCTCTGCTCCTGTTTAGGCTTTTTTTTCCCTGCCCTATCACATTGGCAGTAATGGGGAGATGAGCGCTTACAATTATATGTTCCCCTGGCTTGTAGTGCTATTTATCCATCTAGATAGTTTTGGTGTAAGTTGCCAAGTTTTGGGACTACATGGCACTTGGCTTGTGATGCTCAAAGCAGCAAAAAATACATCTGAAAAATTCAAAACTAAAAATCATGAAATGGGTACTCAAAATAATCTACACACCTTGTTATGAGCAGTTGCATGTAGGAACTATTTTCTTTTATGTAGATAGAAAGTAGTTCCAGTAGATTCTATAGTAGTTCTGGTAGATTCTACCACAGAAAGAAAATAGTTCCTACATGAAACTGTTCACAACAAGGACTGTGGATTATCTTGAGTGACTGGGTCATGGTCTTTAGGAAGAGACACTGGTTTTGAATTTTTCAGATGTATTTTTTGGTGCTTTAAGCATCACAAGCCAAGTGCCATTTAGTCCCGTTATATTAGAGAGAAGGCAGACATCTCTTCAGCTGATATCTCTAAACTATAGCACCACAGGCACTACAGGCCATGGGAAAAATATGTATTTTTGATTTGGGGGTGAACTGTCCCTTTAAGGTTAATCAATATAAAACATTATTGTTCTTTATGTAACTGATTTTTTTCCTTCACGACAGCCAATCTGTAAAAACTGTATTATTAGATGAAGTGTGTGACAGCTTTCTTGTGAGTTGTAATCTCTGCAGAATCACTGTGACTGGTGACAGATGAAAGTGCAGCCAGTAATAGCTATGTCATTCAAAAATAATGAACCGTATGTACCATAATGTACATACAAAATACACAACAAAATGAATCCTCACCTGCAACACCACACTTTGGTCGAAGTTGTATGCACTGGGCCGTCCCTCCAGGGTGGAGAAAGCCACGTTTCCTCCAGTGAGGGGAGAGATATCACTGAACTCATCTGTACAAAGAGCACTCCTCTCGTCATCTCCTGGGCGAATGTAAGCCTTCCCTTCCTTCCTATAGGTCTTCTTACAGGAGGCACTGTAATACTGGTAAGGCAGCCAGGGCCCGTCCTGTTCTGTGCGCTTGTAGATGGCGAAGCTTTCTGGCCGACTGGTGTAGAATTTCAGTCGTATGTAGGTTATCTCAAAAGCCTTCCCTGTGGAAAACAGATATGATTAGCTTTGAATGGAATCAGTGAGAGAATTACTGTTAGAACTAGATCCATTGTAGTTACACAGTTAGATCAAGGCTGGTTATGTAAGAAACAAATACTGCAGGGTGATAGTTTAGAGCCCAGGAGCAAAGAAAAAAAAAAAAAAACGGACATAATTGCATTATAGAAAGAAGGAAAACAATGGGGGATAGACTTAATTTCCCGTGCCTCCACACAGGGTAAATGAATGTCATTCCTGCAGGAGCAGAAGAATACCCAGGATTATTTTCTCATTATCCAGATCATAATGGGTCCCAGAAGAGAAACATAGGTCAAAGGGAAAGAGACAAAAAAGTCTTTTTTTCCCATATTAATAACTGTAGGACAGAACAGGCCAGTGAGGGCAAAATCACAGAGGGGAAAAGTGCCTGTGTTGTCGAATGATTGGTTAGAATACAATCTGATGCAACATTTAAGGAGCGACGGGAAAGCAACAAATCTAATCAATAGAAAAGTGATTGGTCAAACAAGCGAAACACTAATGAGTGTCATGGGGGGCTGAGTAAGGCGTAGAATTAGGATGAGAGGAAGAAGGAACACACACCAGTGTTGCAGAGGTGACAACCACAATGAAAGTACAGGTGGAGGAAGAAAAAAGGTTTGAATAATTTACCAATGCTTCCACATGACAGCCCTCTTCAGGGTATCGAAGGACAAAACAGCTCAACAGACATTAACAGAGGATAAGACGCAGGCGTGCTCAATCATGGGGAGGAGAGTCCTCAGTTACATTTAAATGTTGAAGGAGGAGCAAAAACTATGTAGTTCATTAAAACATCACATTAGGGAAGCAGTATGGTCAAAAGGTTAAGTTATAGACTACATTATGTCCAAAAACATCTCCATGTACACATCAAAAACAGCTTAGAAAGAAAATGTAGCTTTACTTTACCACCAGACAGACTTTATAACGCCAAACATCGCCCTCTCCAAACCAACCAAACTCCATGTACGAAATCAGTAATTTTACCTTGCAGAGTTGCCCGTCTACCTCTGCCTCAATTTGTTTGTTGTGTTATTGTGTGATTGGCATTTAAGTTGATGTTGGAGTCGACAAGTCACACGATAATACAAACAAACTAACAGGTCAAGATCGAGGTAGACCAGCAACTCCTGTGTTCTCTGAAAATACACTTAAATCACTATTGATTATTTTAGGCGGATCTTTTTTAAGTTTTTAAAATGCCTGTTGTTGCTGACCCTGTCCATAGCAGTTCATTGCTATACTAGTATTCCTCTCCTCTTCTCTTAACTCAGGGTGCGTAGACTGGCATCTACTGTAGCTAATATACTGACTACTGATAAACACCTCATACAATCCCACATCAAATAATTTGAACTATCCCTTTAAGGAAAAAAACAAAACACCTCTGGCTCAGACTAGGTTCCTACAGAGGAAACCTCAAGGAACAGACATAATATCCCACAAGTAAATTTAGGATAAACGTGTTAGAAATAAATTAGAATAATATTGGAGAAAAAATAGAAAAAAATGTTATGCAGGGGAAATATATTTTACACAGAGGAAACACTTCTATCATAGAAAAAACAAAGGTGGAAATAAAGGACAGAGATAGAGGGAAGACACCTGGGTATCTATGTACTATAGATGATAAACTCTATGTTTAAGTCAAAGAAAGGATTTTAGATTTAAACATATAATTGCTTAAATTATGTATCGACGGTGAACTATAAGTGGTGTATCAGTCATTTGGGGGCATCAGGAGGAAACACAGAGAAAGAGAAGTTAGAATTTTCATAGGTTTGTATTTGCCCTAAAGCAATGATTCCACTTCAATCTGTGAAAAAAGAGAAAACGGGTTTCAGAGCACAAGCTCTGCATCTGGAAAGATCCGAAGCAAACGAGGAGATATACCCAGATTTCCATTTGAGTTGGTGTTGGGGGATTTAGCAGATTCAACTGGGTTGCGGTGTAATTGCTGTTGCATTGTAACTGAAGAAATGTCTGAAAAGTAATTTTTGAAGGTGCATAATAAATGGAGGGATGAGTCTCCCAGGTACATGTTAAATGAGAGGAAAAGTTAGGAAAGAATACATTTAGGCATCTTTTTTTTCCATATTGCAGATGGCTTGAATTAATGCATTCTTTTTATTCACTGTGCTGCCTAAGGATTAAAGGATAGTTCCCCCCAAAATGAAAATTCAGTCATTATCTACTCGCCCTTATGCCGATTGAAGGTCGGGTTTAGTTTTGTGGTGCACAAAACACGACTGGAGTTTCACAGAAAAACAGCACTGCAGAATCTCCCAAACAATGGAAGTGAATAGTGACCAGTTTTCAAATGTAAAAAAAAAATAACAATAAAAACATAAAATGCCTCCATACTGCTCGTCTGGTGTATTCCAAGTCTCCTAAAGCCCAAATATGCCAAGCTGACTATAAAAGGTTATTTACACCATGTTTTTAGTCTGAATCTTCACTGTAGATCTTTAGCTTGGAGCCACATTCACATGCTCACTGTCTGAACTGGGTGTGTGTGGTGTGACAGCGTGCAAACTGCATGTCTGGACTTTAGGAGACTTAGATTACGCCAGATGAGCAGTATGCAGGCATTTCATGGTTTCTTTTCAGCTGTTTTTATGTTTAAACCATTCACTTACATTGTTTTGGAGATTCTGCAACGCTATTTTCCTGTGAAACTCCAGCAGTGTTTTGCGGACTAACAAAATAAATCCGACCTCAATGGTCATGAGGGTGAGAAGACAATGACTGAATTTTCATTTTTGGGTGAACCATCCTTTTATTTGTAGCAATATGTAGCAACTGTGCATCCAAAAATGAGAACTGCAGTCCAAACAGTGAGTCTGAGCCATAGACTGTACATCAAACAGTTCGATTCCCTGTTTCATACAGGATCTATGGTTGAAGTGAGTTGTTTTCTCTCCACCAGCTCCTCTCCAGAAGCTCTGGCAGGCTGCAGGAACACTGCAGAGCACAAGACGAGTGCAGACATCTGAAACTGACAATAACAACCAGGGTGTTTCCCACACTGCGAGTTGAACAGCTGGTAATAACTGTTAATTGTCCTCGATGTAATGCTAAGTCTGTTATCCTGAAAACAAAAGCCCACTGCTACAAAAATACACTCTCTGGAGTTGGAGTTCAGTGACTGACTGCCTTACCATGTGACATTAATTATTTTTTTTCTTTAGCTACATGCTGTGAACACTGTGTTTTCCATTCTTTTATGTAGTGTGTAATGACTGCTCAGTTTTGTGAAGTTAGTTTGAAGATGTGGTTTTGTGTTTAAAGTTTTGAGAAAAGGATGGAAGGTTTCAAGAAATGTGTAGAAATGTGCAATTGTGAAAACCTGTCATTTTAATTGTAATTAACAGGAAACGGGCAAACTGAAACGTTTTATGATGAATTACAATAAATAATTTACAGCTATCTCTTTTAAATTGTTGTGAGGAAGTAATTTATTTACAGCATAGCTGTTGTATTTATTGGGTTTTGTATGAAAGCAGACATCTTCTTCCCCGATCTCAAAGCAAACAGAGAATCAATGTGTCCTTTTGATTGAGTGCTATCATTTCCTCCCATTGTTTACTCAGCGTGGACACTCCAAACAATAATCTTGGAGCCATATCAGGGACACTTGCAGAGTTATACTTCCTGAATATTATCACACGTTAAGAATCTGCCAAATGTTGTGTGTGGCTTTACGGGGGATTAACTGGGCAGACACAAACTGAAGTCATATTGAGACCAGAGTGGGAAGTAACATGAAGAAACTCTCTTAACAGGCTTCTTCATTGCACTCATGGGGATTTTTTTCTACATCATTAGATACTAAGTCTCAGCCGCTCTGCACATTCATAGAGGGATGCCATCCACTGGTACAACCATAATGACATCTGTTGCTTTTTCTCTGCCAAGTCAGAGAGCCAGCCATCTCTCTGTCTCTTGTCTCTGCAGCAGTCTCTAATGGTATCTTTCCTTTAGGAGAACTAAGATCATTTAGCTTTCATTTACTCCCCACATGAGGTGAGCTCAGCCCTGCGGGGACTGAGGCGAAAACATAAAAGAGGCAGAAGATGAAACATTTGTTGGATATCCCCTGTGATGAAATGCAGACTAATTGCAAAGGATATTTGTGTGTTTTTTTATGCATAATGTTTAATGATGCGTGATACATCCTCCTTTCAGGATTGCATACTTTATATATCCATTACAGTTATAGGGGCACCTCAAAGGGTATTTTTTTAACTATTAAGATTTTAACCAAGCACAGCAGGGCTGCAGCCATCAATTATTTCAGTAATGAAGAATTCTACTGAGTATTCTATTGATTTAACAAGTAATTGGATAAGAAACACCTTTGCTTTATTAAAAAAAGCAATAAGGAATTTAAAAGAGAAAATTAAACAGGTATCTTACATTAATCGGTTTCCTTTATACCACAAGAAACTCTGTGACTGTATCTGGTGCATTTTAGGCTCCAATTGCTACTTACACCACCTGATATTTTGCTTTTTGGGGAATTTAATCCCTCACTTTGAGAGGAGTAACTGTGTGACTATCAAGCTTAGGCTTTCACAAACTCACTGCAGCGTTTTATTTTCTGCCATTAGTTTGTTGTGATATTTTAAAAAAAATGATATCATGTTAATAATACACATACACATGATATTATAATTTCATTTCAGTTTTTGTACACTTTTGTAAAGTTATGGTTACACACTCTCTCTCCACCTCCACAGACTTGTATTTTGATATAGACTTGAATTGATTTGCCTGCACAGAGACTGCTGATGAAATTTAGATATCTAGCTATCTCTCGGACAGTCAGACTGTTCATTGTCCCCATTCATCATGACACCCTTAGCCACCATATTGATTTCCATTCCTGACAAGCCACTACATAAAGCCGCAATTAACTTGGGCTACATTCTTTACTAGCCTTCATCTCAACTAGCTATCATATTCATTTATTAACATTTGGGTCCACTCTGTGCACGTGATGCAGAGACTGGATGCTGAAGCTTTGACATTGTGCAATTGTGGTAGTTTGGTTCCACAACTGACACTGACTATACAGAGTTTTTGTTTTCTTTAGGCTTGAAATGATCCCAGACTTTTCATTTAAGATGATTCTAACCTTAGTTAAAGCAGATGTAAACAATATTTTCATATAAACAAAAGATGGATCCTACTCGTAGTGACACCTTGGTTCACCTTCACCACTTTCACAGCATTTGTTTTTAGCTAAAAGCCTTAAAAAAACCCAACAGCATACAGACTAAATTAGCTGGTAAACATGATGTAGCATTAGCAGCTAAAGAGACAGATAATTCCCTTGGGCACTGGTGGAGACAAAATACAGAGTTAAAAAGAGAGAGAATATTGGATTTACATTTGCCAGGTAGCCACAGACACAACTCCAAATGAATGATAACATTGATCTGTGTCTGCTGGAAGTGTTTGCTGATAATTTCACCATATCAGATTAAAAGGTAAACAATATGTCAGTGCTACCTTTTTTTTCTCGCTTCCCCCAAGTGGCCAAAAAACAGTCGTTGTGGTTTAAGGTTATATTTAACTACATCCATATCCCTAACCCCAACTATTGAACCCTTTTAATTTAACAAATTCTGCTACTAATTAGACAAGCTGCCAATCAACCTAATTTACTGTTCAAATTCAAAGTTTGCCCCTGGATGTGACCTATGTCTTAATTGTACTAGTCAGAGGTCCACAGAAATGTCCACCCTTCGGTGCAGCAGATCACGGGGGGATCACGTACTCCTGAAAAACATCAAATTGCCCCAGCCGATGAATTATTTCTAAATAAATTATGGAATTTAAAACATCTATTTAATGGAAGCCGACTCCACTTTTGAAATGATTCACACACACACACAGCTTAAACTCAACTCTTTTTGAAGGTTAGGTTTTCTCTGGCCTGTCTCTTCTCGAAGAAATGTCTAAAAACCCTAGACATGTGCTATATATTTTGTTAAGTTCTGTACTCACATTATCCTAAACGTTTTCAAAAATGTTCAAACACAGAGAAATACATAATTAATTCAAGGTTGGTGTGCGTTTCCTGCTAGCCGTTGCTAGCCAGTTGCTGATTGCTTTAACTTCCGGGAAAAAATGGGACACATCTGGGTATTTCACAATGTCATCAAACATCTTTTTAGCAATCGAACTTCTTGAGGAATAATTTTAGCCCTAAAGCACTGCAGAATTAAACAAACCAAAAAAAAAAAACTAAAGAGACAATCCACCTTAAGATAAAATTCACACATTGATCTTCACAGTTTGGACTGCTCAGTCTGACACAGAAGTCTCTTTTTGTTCTCGAGGTCTTTGAGCACTGAAAATCAAGTCAAGGTTGGAAACCCAGTAAAAACATAGTGGCGTGACTTTACAGGGCTGATCCAGAATCACGTGACACTGCCACAGATGTTCACATTGTGCAGAGGCACACCAACAAAACGACTATTTGGACAATTTAAGAGTAAAAGACGTAAAGGAGCTGCAGAAGTGCAACATCTGACCCGTCTGAGTCGTCACTGTCCACTCGACACAGCTGCTCTCGTCTGAGACAGGCTGAGACTAAACTCACCACAAGTACTGTAGTCTCAATATTTACAATCTCTTTACTCCAAACTGAGATTTTTGTGTTGAGCAAACACTCGGTTCAGTGGGTTTATCTTCTGATCGTGGTGCGTCTTTATGTTTCAATGAAACATAACAGAAGAGGAGGGCTGCGTCTGACATGTGCTCCAATAATCTGGCCGTGAGAGCCTCATGCCAACTGTGCAGACTTTTATAATTGTTTTACATCTGAGACAGGATGTTGCTTTTCTTTGACGGTGCCGAATGAGAACCAGCTGCAGACATCAATGTGTGCAGTTAGAATGTGTGTGTGTTCCACCAGTCTTTGTGGGAAAAACCTGACCCCAATTCCTTACCAGCAAACCGCCCAGCATTTTCTTTTTTTCCTCCCCCCGTCTTCTTCCTCATTATGTTTTGTTTACTCCCCTTGAAGCAGCCCGACTCCCCCATTTCTTTCTACTCTTCCGCAGACCCACTCTGACCTGGCTGCAGTATGTGTCCCTACATCCTACCGCTGTGTTTATCATCCCAGCATTTGCCTGTATTCCCCTCAGAAAGCGCTTGTTTTGTTTGGAGAGGCAAAAGAAAACAGTGATGTCGAGGACACCCCCCACTGGCAACCCAGATGGATCACAGAGCCGAACAAAGGCATGCCACACATACAAAATTTAGGGATATTCTGTGACAGTTACATAAAATTCAGTGTTATAAAAACATAATTATCCTCCTTTTAAGAATCCCAAAGCGTCAGGTAGAGAAAAACACATGTTTTGGAGATGTGCAGAAAAGGGGCAAAGGTCAATTTAGTCTGAGGGAGACAGACTTGTGGGTGTTGGGATTGTTTGAAGAAAAACAAACCCTCCAGACAACACAGGACATACCTCTGCAGCAGCAGCACTGGCACCTTTCCCGAGGAAAAGAAATAGCCGGAGATTATAAACAACAAAGCCTCAAGACAGAGCCAGACATCTACTTTCTATTGGAAATCAATATTCTCCATTTGACGGAGGTACTTCTTGCTTTCAGAGCACGTGATATAACAGTTCCTCTATGGTCAGAGCTCTGACATTTCCAACTTCTGTCATCATTTTGTCCCTGTCTCTTGTTCCTTTGAAGCAGAGCTTTTTGATGGGGAGCGCCCACTCTCCACCTCCAGAGAGGAGGAGAGGAGGAGGAGGAGGAGGAGGAGGAGGAGGAGGAGGAAATCAGACCTGTCAAGAAAATTTCTACTTTTGAACTGGAACTGTCTTCACTGACTGATTGCTAGAAGTCCAAACACACACATGGACAAAAGAATATAGTTATAGAAGCAATATGAAGCCATTGTGCATGCAAAAATGAGTGCAGCAGTCCAAGTAGGGGATGCAGCCACAGACTGTATATTAAACAGTTTGTCAGCAGCAGTTTACATTTGTCTGACATCACCACACAATTCCATCCTCACGATGATGGAATATCTGCACATTTAGCAAGTGTCAGCTCTCCGGTGATTCATTTTCACTAATGTGAGAAGTTTCTCAGTGATTAGTACAGCTGTCTTATGAATACAGGCAGAGTTCGATTTGTTTTTCAAGACTTAGAAGTAGTTTGACATTTTTGGAAATCTGCTTTTTTTGTCGAGAGTTAGATAAGAAGATTGATACCAATCACGTCTGTCTGTTCGAACCGGACAAAAAAGACTATTTCTCGACGGGAGCATTGATTTCCTGGAATATTAGCTGGTTACCTGACAACCATACGGTAATGGGAAGACTCCAGAAGACAGGGCATTAAACAAAAAAGATCACACGTTAGTTTGTGAGCTTTACAGGTGCTACTGACTACCTGTTTCCCTCTCTTTCCAGCTTTTATGATAAGCTAAACTAACCATTTCCTGGCTGCAGCTTCATTTTCATTGGACAGATATCAGACAGCTACTGTATTGCTCCTCTCATCAAATGTCCCCAAATGTCAAACTATTCTTTCAAAATTAAATGGAGGAGTAATTGTTGGCTGTGTGGTCAATTTGTTTTGGGTTTAGCTGGCTTGTTAGCAGCCTGCTCGTGGCACAATACATGAAAGTCACTGGTGACTTCTCTTGATTTGGTAATATATTCACTGTTTGGACATAATGCTGTTTGTCATTTGCAGAGCCAGAGGAAAGAGGGGACGGATTAAACAGCACACGAAACGCTGTTTTCAACCTCTGTGTTTAAACTGAGGATTTATTAAATGTTCTCTCTCCAAAAAAATTTAATTAGCATTTATTTTCTATTGGTTTATTTCAATAATAAAGGTTGGCCCACAGCAATATTCTTCACATTCCTAAATTCCTGTGTATGCCCTTGCTGAGACCCTCTGTCACACACATACACACACACACATACACACACACAGCTCAGCAAATAAATGGAAGTGGGAAAGGTAATTTCATAGAAAGATTTGTATTAGTGCTTTGTAACATTAATCGCCACAATTTAATTCAGTTAAAGTGACAAATGTGCCCTGTTACTTATTTCAGCAGTTTTTCACAGCATGGTAATGGGATAATGATGCTAATGGCTCAAGCTGGTCTCATAAAATTTGGTGAAATGAGGAATGTCTTCAAATGCAAATATGTACACAGTGTACAAAAAGTGAGTCCAATGCATTTTCTCAAAGGAAAGGAGTCCGTGAAGGAGGTAATCCCAAAAACTTGTATTACTAACACAGAAATAATGCAGCGTGGTGAAGTGGTGGATGGCTGCATATTTGCTTTGAACTGTGAAAACCCAGGTTCAGTTCCAAGGCCAGCAAAAATAAAGTGAAGTTTAATTATTTACATTTATGTTTTCACATTTTACTACCAAACCTTAAACCCCCTGATCTTGCCGTAACCAAGCAGCCTAAATCTGTTATCCATGGAATAGCTGACCCAGATGTTTTGCTTGCACAAGTAACTTTTAGTGAAGCTTTTCAAGTGCTAAACAAAAGATAGTGTCCAAAGTCAACTACTGTCAGGGAATCCACTTAATGCTTGAGAAACATTATGTTTACATAATTTTTTCTAGCAACATTAATCTGTCTTAAAGAGTTTGGCTCATTTCAAAATAAGATATTGCAATTATGAATCCACTTTTCTTCCCCAAATCATGACACTCTCTTTCTTACAAAAATGCATCGTTATTCTAAATCTCAATTATTTTCAACATGCACTGGTGCTTTCCTTTGTTTCTAAGTTAATCAACTGAAGCTACTGCAAATGGAAAAGGTGAACACAAAGCCTTTCTCGACTGGTATAATAGTTGCACAATTTCCTGAGTAGTCTTGGGCCTCCCACTGTGTTGCTCTTTTAAACTGATCCAGCCAAGATAAGTTGTTGGATATTTAGCTGTAATTTTTTTTGTCTACAATTGAATTTTGGCAGTAGCTGTGTTAAAGGTCCAGTATGTAAGATTTAGGGGAAACTACTGGCATTTTTTTATTAGTGTATAATCACATAGACTCATAAGTCAGCCTCTAAACAGCCATTCCACAAAACGCAATGGCCCACTTTGAAATCTGAAAATCTTTAATTACATCATTAATGTTTAATTACAACTTTGATCACCTCAAACTTTTTACAGTGTAGTATTCTGAGACTAATGATCACCTGAAAAAAAGAATTGTTTTGTTCTCATTACCTTAGAATTAGCCCTTTATATCTATGGAGGATATGGGTCTTCTTCCATGGAATTCACCATGCTGAACTGCCATAGCCCAGAAAAAATAAACCAAATGCTGGCTCGATTGCCTTTTGTTTTTTTTTCTTTGAAAACACACTTACATACATGGAAAGTGAGGTTGAAGCAAGTAGGTTGCAATCTGCAACTTCAGCGCTAGTGAAGTTGCAGCTACTCGTCATTTAACTATAGGTATTTGACCACATTTCAAAAACTCCAAAACCTAAATTTTGCTTAAAATGCATTTCTGAGGGACTTCTGTCCAAAAGTTTTGTGAAAACTTTCATGAAGAGAAAATTAGCATACTTTCAAGTGACAGTAGACCTGCTGACCAAGTTCCTGGCTATGCAAAAATGACTCTGGCTGGGGGGTTAATGGAAGTTACCTCCTTGGAAAGTAAGTGAGTCTTTTGAATTCCAAATGCATTTTATGTAAATGCATGGAAACTTCAGTTGGTCTTCCTGTCCTGATCATAGTCTTATTCCTGTCAGACTTGAGTTTTTTTTTTCTGCAGGTTATCAGCTGTTTATTATCTGTAATTTCTCACAAAACATTAAGTGGCTTCACAGTCAGTCGCACACCAGATTTATTGTAGTAAAACCTGACAAATGCTGAAATGAAAACACTGAATTGAGCCTGGAGCAGAAGATTTATGTTGAAGTTGTAATGTGATACAATGTGAAATGAGGATTTCAAGCTAAAGTGGTTATGTAAGGGTTGATCTGTGGCCATGGTCTGGCCCAAATCATGTTGGAGACATGTTTCTATGTGTCGTAGCTGCATTCTCCTGCCAGATTCGGATGGGTTCACCACCAATACTCCATAGCGGTATGTGGGCTGCATGAAAACAAACGTGGGCCAACACTGGGCCATCACTCAGTTGCTGTCTGGGCATGTCAGATGTGTCTTCTTCATCCACTTTAAATCCAACCAAATTCTCAGACATGCCCTTGTGGCTATGAGCTCACTAAACACCCCAAGTCTAAGCCGTGTCTGAGCCAAAGTGTTTTTCATTAAGACAGCTCAGAGCCACAACAGAATAATACAAATCATGTGTTGTTAAGCACAGCTGTTTTGTATCAAAGGTTGTCCCATCAATTGACTGCCAGTACACAAAGTAAAAATAGTTTGTTGCGCCGAAAGGCAAAAGTGAAAGACTCTTAAACAACACTGGTGTGAGGAAAACTAATGTGGCCTCCACAGAGGTGGGAAGTAACTAGGAACAAATGCTTTGTCACTGCACTTAAATGGAGTTTTCAGGTACTTCACTTGAGTACTTATTTTTCTAATACTTTTTTACTCTTACTCCCTACATTTTAACACATATACTTTCCACTCTGTGACATTTTCAAAAGAGGCTTGGTACTTTAGTTTTAATGCTTTATCCTTCCTAACTCCTGCCCCCTTTACTCTGTGTTCCAGTAAGCAAGCTTGGTATCATGGTCAACTTTCTTCTTTCCTGTTTCTTATACTTAGCTATGCTAATGTGCTAGGCTTGTCTACGTTTAAAAATACATTTTTAAATTTTAAAGATGGTTTAAATATGTTGATGGGATACCCATAAAAGTGTCATACATTTAACATCCTAAGTTAGCAAAAGTTAGAAAAATGCTACCTAACTAGCAAGTTAATCTCCATCAATCGTTAGCTAGCTAGTTAGCTGGCATATTGCTAGCATCAGCTAACTTGAAGTGTGAGATTAAGATGTGGTGCCATCACTTTAACAGTAAAAGGAAAAAGTTGACTGAGGTGCCAGCTAGCTCAACTGTTACTGGAACACAGAGCAAAAATGGGCGGGACATAGGAAAGGTCAATTATTGATTATTTTTATTTTGCATCATTGTGCGCCGCCTTCCCAACAGCAAGACTGATTTCTAAATAGATGAGACAATAATACATAAACAAGACAATTCCTTGGTGTATCCATCAGTGCAGACAGAGGCAGCAGAAATGTCCTCCAGAGGGCGACTTTTTACTTTTACACTTTAAATATGTTTCAGAGCCTGTTCTGTTCCCCTTTTTCTTGAGTAAAGATGTTGAAACACTACTTCTACACTGTAAAACAAAGTTGAATTTTTAATAAAACAAAAATGCCCCCAAAAAATAATATTTCAAAAACTGTTTACAGTGAGCTGTGAACCCGATTTATTATTATTTTTGTGGTGCTCAAAGATTAAATGGTTGCAATTGAAAATATTAAATTATCAACTGTTCCTCACTTTCAATGAAGCTCTGACTCATATTCAAATTCTATTCCTGGATATGCAGTGTACATAAAAAGCTTCCAAGCACTTAACAGGACATTATGACAACATTACAGGAGACATAGCTGAACCCTGAGTACATACATTCTTGACCTAGATCCCTCCACCCTCCTCCCTACACTGCAAGTTGAGGAAAGTCACACTAAAGAATTCTGGGGGTCAGCCTGAACTCAGGATGTGCTGCTGTGCTCTTACCCAGGTGGAGGGTGAGGTTGACAGAATTGGGGTACTGGATACCATAATACATGGACTGGCTCTGCCACCACGTGTTCTCCTCACTCCTGTGGAAGTCTGTCAGGAGGCTGGCGTTGTGGCTCAGGTCCGGGTCGGACGCGTCGCAGTAGTGGCACGAGCGTGTCGAGCCGGTCTGCATGCAGTAGTCCTCAGGAGGGGAACCACACACGTTTGATGCCACCACGGTTCGATTGAAGGCAATGTTCTCAAACTTGGGCATGCAACGGCTTGGGGCGCCCTCCTCATCGTAGCAGGAGTCCATTGCGGCCCAGACGAGGAAGTAGCAGGGTAGATGAAAAGAAAATAGAAGGGTCAAGATAGAGGAGCTCACAGCAAAGGATGCATCCATGTCTACAAGCAGTTGCAATCACATTTACACATCAGGCACAAACTTTCACATTCATATACTCTGATGCAAAGACGCAAACATAAAGACCCTAAGAAGAGCAGAGAGAAGTATTCCAACTGCAAAAAAGAAGTCCAGTCTGAGAGCTTTGTTTGACTCTCTCTGGTCTGTCTCTCCAACATGTGTTCTCCCTCTGTGGAGTGGAATGAAGTTTCTGCAGGAACTCCTCTCATCAGGGGCAGCAGGAGACAGACAGAGGAGGGACGGGGTGGGGTGGGGGCCGGAGGGTAGGAGAAGTCCATGAGAACTTCTCCACCTGCTGGTCGGCACAAGCACCACACCACCTTTAGCATGAAATGTAAAACAGACCTGGGCAAAAGACTCTCATTTGACAAAAAAACACACACTATAATATCTTTAAATAATGCAGCGGTAAGGTTGTTACACCTCTGGGCTTTGAGATAGTGAGGACCAAAGCACCTGCATTCACCACTTACAGGAACACACAATATCATCAATATGGTGATAAATGTGCTTGGCAGTTGGCCCCAGAGCAGGACGTTCTGCTAAATGCTGACTCTGGTGATTCACAGTAGAAGACTTGAGGTGCTAAAACTGTCGGGAATATTTCAGCAGGCACGGGTCATCTCCATAAAGGAGTGTCGCTCAGGGGAGCTCTGTGACCTAAAGGGACAATTTATTTATAAAAATAGTGTGAACAGAGTGAACGAGCTGCACGTTTTTCTCAGCTAGATCTGCTCAAGGCCCAGATATCATGAAAAGTGAGAAGTGGTTTGCATATCCCTGTAATTCATACTGACTGCTTGGGGTGTAAACCATCCATCAGTGTTTGATAAGACACAGCCATCAATTTAAAGGTGGGGAAATTGTAAGAAATAATTGTAAGTCACTGCAGTCACTAAAAACCTGAACATTTTGTGTTAAAAACTGTATCTTCATACCGTATCTTCATTCCATGTGGATTTGGGGGCTGGAACAGGACAGCTTTATCATCATTGTTTTTAAAAATTCCTTGGATGATTAATCACAGTGGGTGCAGATTGGTTTTCCAGATTGCTTAACAGTCTAAATACTCAATTTATTCAAGACCATATCTATCATAACCACTCCCAATTCATCAAATCAGGCAGCTTGGTCAGTGGCGCTTCAAACTATGACGCTGTAGATACCCTTCCAGTGTCAGCTTTGCACATGCAGGGCTCCATGATCAAGTAGGCAATAAAATACGCAATGTTAGGGCAGATTTTCAAAATAAGGGCACAAAAACTATTAGGTAGGAAATAAAACTACTTCAGGAAAATATCATGTTACTTCCATAACGTTACTTACTTAAGTAACTTACATACGTTACGCAAATTACATATGCAACACCATATTTTCCTACACCTGCCCAAGTAGTTTTGAATGTATCTGTACATAACTTATGTAACATACATCAAGACGTACTTACCTAACCTCTAAAAAAAAAAAAAGTCACTGCTGACCTCGACCTCCTGGGTGAAAGTCCTGTGATTGTTTGACCCATCCATCCACCCCACGACCTCCATACACAGACTTCTTGCTCTGTATGCTACATCACCTGAAGCATATGGGCACTGACCAAGCTACTGTATTTGATGCATTGGGATGCGGTGGGAGTAGAATGAGCTGTCATAACTGACTAATTTGACCTTTTCTTGCTCATTTCATGAACTTGTTAGTACTGTGAACAGTGTGGTTTTGGTATTGACTATGTCATGTTTTGCTTTCTATCCACAACTATCCTTAACTACTACAACTACTTGAATACTATTAAAAATATATGCAAAAAGTTCATGTCAGGTGAGATGGTGGGTGCAATCTCAAATAAATAAAAAGGTGGACATGAGGGCGTTAAATATTTCAGCAGTTTACGGTGGAAAGTAGAGTCAAATCTGAACCTGAGAAGCTCTGTCTGAACTCCACTGCATTTCTTCTGTGCCAGCTGATGCACTTGGGGGCACCAGTGTAAGCCTCCATGATTACCTTTGTGCAGTTTTGGTGACAAAGGCATTGCAGACCATGGCCACCACTCCTGTGCACATCTCATCATTGATGATTGGGTCCTGGTCTGTGGAACCAACAGTTTTTAATCAGTTGGTGATCACCCAATTTTGTCCAATCCAGGTTTGTTTGTTTATTTAGGCAAAAGAAGAAATGTACCCTGTTTACTTCAACTGCTCAGGTGGCTTCTCGAGTGTATTTGTTCTACAAGTCACAGGACACAGTGCCAGCCACAGTGCCAAAGTGGAATGACGAGTCCAACAAGTGACACGTCCAACAAGTGGCTGTGGAGAGCCACAACCAACCATGTGTAATGCTCTCGCTGTGAATGATTTTACTGTTGCTGAATTCCATTAGAAATTTGGCACTATCATCCAGAAAACCAATGAACATTTGAAGTGACAGCACAAATCAGCACTTCTACAATCTAAATAATGACAGAATCAATGTCGACGTGGGAGTGTTTGAAATTAAAGTCGACGGAGAAAAGGAAGAACAACAAAAGAAAGTAATATGAAGACGGATAGCGTGAAACCGAAGGAGACAGGTAGTGTGGACAGATGCATTTAGATGCTGTACATTTATGATCCCGGTGGGATTTACTGCAAAGTCTTCCACATATCTCCTTGTGATTGCCTTGATTTATTAGGGCTCTATCAGTACTCAGGCAGGGACATTGTAAAAGGGAGCACATCAATTTGCAGTGAAATCCTCAGCTCGCTTTGGATGAGAGCAGGCCTGGCTTCAAATCTGTTTGGCTGTGTGTGGATCAGCCATTATGATGAAGAATCTAATGCTTCTGCAAACAAGAGTTTTATTCATCAAGCAGGTTCATTATTACACCACCTGCATGTGCTGAATGTGAGAACACAACTGTTGCATGAGGCAAAAACATGTTTGAACGATATGCAAACAGAGAAACGTATGCACTGAGCAAAGGGAGGGAGATGTGGGAAAATGTCAGAGGTTAGTGCACATATTCTTTACTTAAGTAGAAGTACAGATAGGTCATTGATACATGATGGATACAGCAAGGAACTGTCTTTTTTGTGTGTTACTGTCCCATCCATTTTGGTTGAAAACAGCCTTAATGTTGGGAGGGCAGCATTCAGTGATGCAAAATAAAGATAATCAATAATTCCTCTCAAATGCATTAGAACTAAAGAAGCAATCCTGTTTTGAAAATGTAAGGAGTAGAAAGCACAGGTATTTGTTTTAAAACGAGTGGTGTAAAAATAAAAAGTTCTCAGAAAAATAAATACTCAAGTAAAGGAAAGATACCTGAAAGTACAAAAATGAAGAATTTGTACTTTTCTTGAGGGCAGCTGCAGATTTCTTTTCCCGTCTGGGTCTGTTGAATCAGGATGATGCTGCAAATTCCTCTGCAGAGCATAATGATTTTGATTGTACCTGTGATGCATCTCAAAAAAAAAAAAAAAAAAAAAGAGCCCTCAAAAATTCAGTCAACAGAAGGAGTCACATTCTTGACTTCAAAACTTTAGCCTGTATTTGAGTTGGTTGAATGAGCTCAGCATGGCGCCTGCTGAAACTAAGAGGGGAAAGTCTGCAAAGCACCCAAGGGTAGACTATTGCCTGAGACCCCCAACTGTTTTGTAGCCATTTCAGACAAGTCAAACATGCGCTTTCCTGTGACGCAGGAAAAGAAGATAGACTCAGAGCGTGAGACTCAGCTTGTCAAAAGCACTCTGCTGGCTTCATACACACTAGTTGTCTTTGAAAGTCACACAAATGCAGAAAACCTGCATTTTGTGTGCATGTAGTTCCACTTTTTTTCTGAAGAAGTCTCAGTTGTAGCACAATGGAGTTCATGGTTTTGCTTCAGAAAACACCACCTTGTCGCTTCTTTTCAAGTACCATAAAGGTAGACATCACAATGACTGTGTTTAAAATATATATTTTTTTGCCCTTATTCAGAAAAAGACAATATTCATACTAAAATGTTTACATGGCTAATGACAATGAATATTCCACTAACATTCCAGTTTACATGCCATGCATCATCTGAGCTGCTGTGTTCTGAACCAGTTGGAGGCAGGAGATTGAATTTTGGTTTATACCAGAGAGGAGTTAGTTATAGTAGTTTAGTTTTAAGAAGAAAATCATGAATTACTTTTTCCAGGTTGGAGTGTGGGAGGATTGGTTTGATTCTGGAAATGGATTCACGGATGATGAAAGCACGACTGAGCAAGGACTTCCGTGTGCTTGGAAGCTGAGATCTGATCAGAGTTGAATATTACTCCTACATTTCTGGTGGTGGAAGTAACAATGGAATTTGGTGAACTGAGCAGTATGATTTCTAATTTTAAGTCACTGAGCTGGAGAAAGATTTGGGCCACCCAGCAGTTGATATTGTTGTCTGACACAGCAGCTAGGCTTCTTGAGTCATCAGGTCTCAGGTCAGGTATATCTGTGTGTCGTCTGCATAGCAAAGGAAAGACACATTGTGACGGAGGATAATCTGACTGAGCAGAAGCATATAAATAGAGAATAAAATTGGACCTAAAACTGAGCCTTGCAGTACACCACAGGCAATCTGAACTTTAGAAGATGGGCACCGCAAAGGTTCTATCTGAAAGGCAGGAATAAAACCAACTAAGTGCAGTGCCTTTCATGCCAACCCAGGTTTTAAGACATTCAATTAAAATGGCACAATCAACAGTGTCAAAGGCTGCACCTATGTCTAAAATAACTTAAACTGCGGTTAATCTCCCCTGTTGGCAGCAAAAAAAGGCTACATTCAGAATAAGGCCTAATTCAGAATATCCAAACGGAATTCAAATTCAGAATATTCTAAAGTATCATGGAAAGTTAGTGTGCATATAAACAAAAGTTAATGTCACAATGTCATCTGATCTCTGTTTAAGGCATTTAAGTAAACAAAAGAGCAGCAGTAGCTGGTTTGGGTAAGACTTGGCAGTGATTTGTTTTTTACCAGATAAAAGCCAGCTCTTTTTGAACTGCTTTTTGCAACTGAAAGTGAATATGGACAGAATATTAATTTGAGATAGTGTTTTAAATGAGTTTATTGTCAGTCTGTTCAGATTTCTTCTGCTCCATCTGTTTTGTCTGTTTTAACCCTTCTGTTTTTGCCAGTGAACTTCTTTTGTTTTCCTCTCCACTCATGTCACTCTCCCCCAGCACCATGTAAGACCTCAGACTCCACTCTGCCCTCCCACATAATTCTTCTCCTGTTTCCCCGTGCATCTTGCCTCTCATTCTCATCTCCCCTTCTCTCAATGCCACAGATCCTTTAGCCTCCACCTGCCACCTACTGCTTTCATGCTGCAGATTGGTGCAGCTGGCTGTCACGATGTGAAGCTTGTTGCACGACACTAGCAGGTATGGCCTCCTTTTTATGATGACACAATGTCGTAGCGATGAGTTACGCTCTCAAACAGTGATTTGATGTCACAGCTGTCAGTGCTTCACTTAGCGATGCAGGAGGCGGCTGCCACATCCCCGCAGGGAACGCGTTATCTGACAAACTAATGAGCGCCGCACAACCGCCACGTCGTCACAAAAAATTTCTGGCATCACACACACCTTTATGAAAGTCCTCTCTCGCCTGACAAAACTGTAGCACTTTTATGTATAACAACTCTGTTTACACTGTATGATGCTTTGGTCACAACATCGTTACACACAAAGCTGAAATGCTCACGTTTAGTGACAAATACAGGTGTTTCTAAAACTTAACTATTATAAATGGAATACAGAATGTTATACACAGTTATTAAAGGATAATTCTGGATATTTTTGAATTTTTTCACTATGATCAACTGAGTTCAAAACTTAAGTCTTTATTGTATTCGTCAAAGTGAGAACCAGTGAGAAAAGTTGTGCCTTCTGTGGCACAAATGAACCCTTTCAGAGTTCATTGCAACACATTAAAAGTGTCTGATTATCAGTATTGGCTTCAGAAATCCTCTTGAGATGCTGCATTATGGGAATTTTAGGATCCAGCATTTTTAATCTTGACAGATGCTTGAAGGCAGGATGCCCCGGCTTCTGCCGCATTGATTTTGATCAACCTAAATCTGTTTCTTGTGAGTCGGCCAACTTTACTGACGTGCAGCTCTAAAGCACTGGAGTAAAGGTTGAATTAAATTATATAAAACATTATATAACCAATGTTGTTATGAACACATACATGGAAATTGCCAAAAGTATGTCTAGTGTGTAATAAAAAAAATGCATTAATATAACACTAGTCATAGTTTCTCATTTAAGCCTTGGAATATTACTATAGTATTCCTAAAATATGTTTGTGGGGACAAAGAGCATAAATGGTACATTTATGTAATTTACAATAAGCTGATAATACTGTCATACTTAAAATACCCCTAAAATAACCCATTCTAGGACCTCATTTCTAATGTAAATATATATATTTTTGTGCTTTTATGTCTAAAGCTGTCTTGAAAGTGTGTCTTTTACTGTGTAAGTGTTACGGAGTGTCTTCTTGCACCAGGTTTAGAATACGCACACAACAATGATTCGGCAATTCACATCCAACCTGCTCATTTTAGCTGTAGAGAGCGATAAATTCTCTCTGTCTAAGAAGTTGCAGTGGGTGAATGGTTTAAACACAAGACTTTCCCACATGAGACTGGGGCCGAGTCCCATTTGGGAGAAGAAAGTAGTTTAGAAGTAGTAAGAAATTTGAAGCTGGTATTAAATTGTAAATTTTAGACTCAGTTGAGTTATTGTATACAGTTTTCAGTCACACTTTGGTTAGGTTCAGACATCAAACTACTTGGTCACATTTAGGAAAAGATCATGGTTTGTTGCCACGTGGGTGTAAATAGCTCTATTGGCTGTTTGCAAGTCAAGTGCAAATAGCATTGTTCGCTACGGACCCTCAGGTGCCTGCCTCTGTTTTTCTAGACTATTTGCACCCAGGTGTAAATAGCCACAATTGCTATTCCACCACGGGTACAAATAGCTAAATTGGCCATGGGTGCAAATAGCATCTGCCATGTTTTTATATTGCAGAGAAAGACTCATGAGTATACTGGACTGGTATAATGACAATAAACTACTCCTTCTAATTACGCCTGGTATACCTTGTGGTTTACTCAAAATTATCTTAGCATTCATTTATCAGAATAACATTATGAAGTATCAGTCTGGCATAATGGGGAGGAGATTTATCTGCCAGTTTCCTGTAAAATATTCATAAATATTCAGCCCAGTGTTCCTGGCCATTACGACTAGTTTACCACTGAAGAACTAGAGGCCATGCAAGACAATAATCCACACAGTAATCTGTGAAATAGCAAAAACATCAACATCACTTCAGCAACAAGGACAGCATACACCACAGGTCTGAATTTATCAATAAACAAGATTTTACTCAAAAACAATCCTCATGGCCAACACTTGACTGCAGTATGAATAAAATCAGCAGTGTTGCTGGTTTGTCCTCCTAAAAACTGGAGAACAGTTTTCAGCCACAATTCTAACACACCAGACTATTTATTTTTAAAACTTTGCTCTGTTTCCCAAAGATGGCTGTTGGTTGGACTCCAAAATAATAAATCACTCAGTCAACTCAAAAACCAACAAACTAAATACAAGTTCATTACCAGTTCTAGATCTCCATCCTGCTCCATCTCATACTGGCAAAACCGCCGATGAACAAATTAGACATGTTTCCTTTCTATTTTTGCAGTAGTTGAGTGGTTGTAGACTGTTGCACAGTGGAGCCAACTCTCCCTGAAAAAATACACTAAAATGTCATGTATAATTATGTATAATTCAAAGCACGAATTAAAAACCGGATACAGATCTACATCAAATATACTATGCAACTTATATAACTGACTCATTTATGTCAAACTAAATTAATTAAAATCTTTATACACAGTTTTTTAAAATATTAATTCAAAAGACCTGAAAGTCCAGCAAAACAAAAAAGTGAAGGTCAGAGGCTCCTTAGAGGGGTACCAGACAAAAACACTAGAGAGGAAGAGGTATAGGAAAACTGCAGATGCGTAGCCCACTACGTGATATTAAATCTGATTTCAAAATATGCAATTTCCCAGAGAATACAGTAATGAGCATTTTAAATCAGTAGGAAATTAAAATGAAATGTATGCCAATAAGAAAAAGTAGGATGTGATGTTATGGGCTCTTGAATGGGGCCACTTTGGTGAGTGTCGGCCCATAAAACTCACTTTTGGGCCACGGGTGTACTTAAAGGTAAATGTGGGTGTACTTAAAGACAAGTGTGATAATGAACGAAAAAGATGGTCTAGAGTCCAATTGCTTATAGCATACTAATTAGACACCACCACAAACATGACAAGGAACAGAAATGAGTAAAAGAGTTTTTTTTTAAGGAACAAGTACTTTTCATGCTCCTTTTTTACTTACAGTATTTTTTAAGGCAGTAATACACTTCTTACTTTGCTACATGTGTCATTTATACCTGAATTTCAACTGGTCTGCTGTAAATGCATGCATTGAGTGTAGTGAAGAGTACCTCCAAAAAGTAAGCACCACCTGTTTTTTGACCACAATGCAATGACGGAGCAAAACGCCGAACAAGAGGCAGTTTCCAGCAACAATCCCTGGCCACCTTTGGCCACACTTGTCCTGACAAAATCTAAAAAAGGCAACAGTTACATGATGAAGTGCTTCTGTGCCTCCCAAAAAACACTGAGATCTCTGCTTTTAAAACCCCCTTATCATTTCCGCTCGCACAATGAAGTAAGTTGCACATATTGTAGGTGAAAATGTAGTTAGCTATCATGCAATTGGTCAAAAAATAAAAATTAAAAAACCTGGCTATCCCTGGTGCCAACCCATTAACCGCAAGTATGATTGTGTATCGCCCAGTGAGAGACGGGACCTTTGTTTGAACCAACTGTGTGATAAGTATTTTTAATTGTTTTTTTTATTATTATTATTATTATTATTATGTAGCCTACAGAAAAAT
The DNA here is from genome assembly GCA_034769285.1 of Lutjanus argentimaculatus. Lineage (NCBI taxonomy): Eukaryota > Metazoa > Chordata > Actinopteri > Lutjaniformes > Lutjanidae > Lutjanus > Lutjanus argentimaculatus. The sequence continues at coordinate 30,691,533 of JAWZSL010000005.1, read as the reverse complement.
AAAAGTATTTTTCATAATGGAGTGGGGAGGATGAGTTTAGTCTCACAGCCTGAGGAAAGCGGTACAATGGAACACAATTTCATTTTTAGGACTTAAAAAAGAGAATGGAAGCTTTATATTATACTTGTATGGTGCCACTCTGCTGTGTGTGTGTGTGTGTGTGTGTGTTTTAAATAAAAATAAATAATCACAGGAAGATAAGAAATTATAAGCTCTACAATGTTAGAAATTAAAGTAGATTTGAGAAAATGTAGATTCATGTGAGCACAAACTTCATGCCCAAGCTCCATGCCAAGGCTTACCTAGTAGCAGTGTGAACTGGTTAACTAGCTACATGTAACTAGATTACAAAAGATATGTACTTGTAATCATTACAGTTACTGAGAAAAAAAATGTAATTAAATTACAGTTACTTATCAAAATGGTGGTGATTACAAAAGGGAGTAATGTCCAAATATTCTTTTCGGGCTGCCTGGTGGAGATGTGCACTCTTGAGTGCACTCCTCTAGTTTTTTATGTGTAACGTTAATTTTTGTTGTTACTGACATTAACTTATCTTGTAGCTTGTGGTCTGTTGGGCTTTTAAATTACCTAACGTAATGCTAAATTAAACATTAAAGTTACTTTCAATTGCAGTAACTTACACCCTAAAAATATTAAAATGGAAAATAACCCATGAGTACTTATTACTTAAGTATAGATTTTCAGTAGCTGCCTCACTGCTGCCATCAGGCCTGTCATTTCACAGACTGTTATTCCAGGACATGACTAAGTATAGCGTGATAATAGCAGGAGTCCAGAGTCATTGACTTTTAAAAATAACCATTCAGATTAAAGTTGACCAATCATCTGTAACTTCAGGTCTAGACTCTTCTCCAGTAGTGTACAGTATGTCGAACAAATCCTTAAACGACCTCTTCACATGTACATTGTAGATGTCAGAGCAGCACTAATAAGTTAACGCCCTAAGCAAACGCATGAATACGCAGTAATTATGAGAATTATGTTGTTTTGGCATTAAAAAAAAAATAAAATTGATGTCCGTTACAGAGAGTGCAGGGAATGTTGGCAGTCTGAGCACAGTGACAATCATCTGTCATGTTCGCTCCCTGCCAAATAATAAAAAAAATATTTGCTTCATTTAGATTTAATTTCATACATAAAATTCATATGTAAAAATGATTTTTGATGTGGGTGTTCCAGTGAGTAAAACACAGGAATGCTTTCAAGCTGTCACAATGAGACGTCCACGCTGCTGCTGCTGCCTCTGATATGATGTGAATGTGAAGACGACCAGCTGCAAGCCAAGTAAACATGTGTGGGCACTGCTAAGAAATGCTAAAAATGGATGTTTCTAGCTGAGACTTGATAACAGTTCAGTCACTGGTACGATTTTAAAGAGCTGGAACTGCAGTGTGAGTTTTAAAGTGTTAAAATGACATGTTTTATTTGCTTTTTGGCTTTGATGGGTGGTGCGGGTGGTGATCATCGGGGTGTGTAGGGATGAGCAGCATTTGGTTCAGCTTACAGAGTAGTGGTGCTCAAAGCTCTGTGGTAATTTCAGTGACAAAATTTCACACACAAACCAGATAAAGACGAAGCGCCAAGCTTAAGTTGGATCCAAATGCTCACTAAGAGGCAGAGGTAGAGGAATAATAACAATGCTACCTGGTCAATGATCAAACTAGCAGTCAGTAATGAACAGGCACAACGAACAAGCACGTGTGAGTATTACAGGGACAAGAAATGAGCAGGTGTTTCCTCCTGCAATCTCAGTGCAAAACCAACAACCACCTTATTAAAATCCAGGGCTCAGACCAGTTCACAAGTTACCAGTTAATTATTCACTCTGAGCTAACCAGGGTTCTTGGGATAATGACCCTTTTCCACCCATTACTTTTGTGATTTGTGCAGTTTAAAGCACAAAAACAACTTGCGATAATCATCTCCTTATAAACTGTCAGTCATTCTGGTTTGTTTTCTCTGAAATTTAGTAAATAACCTATATTCAGAGGTGGCAAAATGAAGCACATTTCTACCGGCTGTTTCTGTGCAAAGGTACTGTAACTGAACTTAATCTTTTCTCTGCATTTGAGTCTCCCTCTCTTCTCTGATTAATGTTGTTACGTCTTTTACGTCGTTATCGTTTTGCTCTATCTGTCGTGCGTGATATGCGCTAAAGGACACACCTAGGAATCGTCTTTTCTGTGTGCGATTGTCCCATCCATGTCAGCTGAATTCGCTCACGTAGTTGGGAATGCGGTGCACAGTGATTAAAGATCAAAATAATCAATAATTCAAATGCATTAAAACTAAAGTAACAAGCTGTTTGTGATAATTGTGTCAAAATGTAGGGAATAAAAGTACAAATCTGTGAGAAAAATAAATACTAAAGTGAAGTGCAGACACCTGAAACTCTACTTAGGTACAATTAACAAAGTATAAGTACTTGGTTACCTCACACCTATATATACACATATAGGTATTCACTAAATGAAATCATAAAATGATCACGATATGTCTTCAGAGATCAAGGAAGTTGAAATATTTGTTTCACGTCACTTTGAAACTTTCATTCTGGACCAGAATAACTGTTTTTGTACGTCTGTTTCATGTTAAATTAATGCTGAATTTTCAACGAATGAGTTAGTGATTGTTTATGAGTCATAACAGATCATTTATAAATCTTGCAGATGTTAAATTGTGCACAATGTTAAAGCACCAACCATATCCAACCATGTCCAGCCTGCATTCAGATGAACTGGTATTCTCACCACCAGTTGAACATATATCTAGTATCTCACAAAGGCAGGTGGCTTGTCAGGTGAAACACGGTGAGGACAATCGGTGGTCATGCAGAGTCTGAAATGACAGGAGAGGTTTGTGATGCATGCCAGCGAGACAGAGCTTGAAAGGAAGTGTTTAGAAACCATGACACACAGGTGGAAATAAGCAGAATTGATATATTTGTATTTCACTGTTTTGTATTCCTTTTTGTGCCTAACAAGAAAAGCGTTTGAATAAATAGTTAAATAAAAGAAAACAACCAGAATTATCTTTCATTCTAAGTACACTGGTGCTTTATATTTATATTTAGTGTGTCCATAAATTTTCTTGTCCTCTCTGACTCAAACAGCACTTGTCTGCTGCTGAATGTATTTAATGAGCTGTAGAAAGCTTAAACCTCTGACTGTAAACCTTCCATTAGTGGAGCAGTGGACAGAATTTTAAGCTTGGTTATTGGATGCATGCAGTGCTCGGTGGGTATTTAACTTCTTATTCACTGAAGTTTCTATTCACACATTTTTGTACCTTTGACTTCTTTTCAATAAGCAGGACTTTTTTTTTCAGTGCTACTAATTGTACAAATGATTTAACAGGAACATTTTGTGGCCATCCAAATGTTACAAAGAGCATTGTCAGTGGGAAATAATGCAGAGGACTTTTACTCCTTAACTCTTTACTCTCAGAAATAAAGATGCTAACTAGAACTGTAAAGAGTTCTTTGGCTTGGAAGAACCCCTTTTGTTTCCTGTAAGAACCTTTTATAAAGGTTCCACTTTCAACACTTTCAAGGCCCTTTTCTACCAGATTAAGTCTGGTTCTTGAACTGGTTCCATTCAAGATTCTTGGAACACTTGTGCTATCTAGGCCAGTGAGCCAGCCTGCAGTTCCACCAATTTGAAGCAGAACCATTGGAACCATCAATGGACGGCAACCAACCTGTGGAGTATGACAAGCTTATTTTGGTTTCCAGCTGGGAACTGACCTTTTGGATTTCCACTCAGTTTATTTTTGGTGGAAATGCTCAGGATGGTTGAAAATTAGGTGCCTGAACTGGAACAGGATGGGTTCCATGTTGGTGAAAAGGGCCTGTGGGAGAGTTCTACCTGACACCCAACATAAAGGGTTATACTTAGAACCATCTGTTAAAGGTTCCACTCAGAACCCCCTATGAGAGGTCCCAGAGAGAACCCTTCCATGGTGTAATGGTTCCACCCAGAATCCCTCCCTCTGGAGGTTCTATCCAGAGCAGCTTTTAATATTTCACAGGTTTTAACAAGCACACACCCAGGGAGTTTTACTGAAAACCTTTTTATATTCCAAGGGTTTTACCTAGAACACACTGAAGGGGTTCTACAGAGAACCTTTTAATTTTCCATGGATTTTCATGTTATCCCAAACCTCTCCACCATCTAAGGATGAATCAGTACCATTCAAGATCATTGTAACCTTGGTTCTAGCAGGTGAACTAGCCTGCATTCCCACCAGTTTTAGAACCATTGCAATCAAGGATGTTATCAACAGAGGGCACTGCACAATGCACAACAACCTGGAAAATGGGACACGCCCACTTTGGTTCCCAAGGAAAGCCTGCTATTTTTTGGTTCCAGCTGAGAACTAACTTTTCAGGTTCTAAACCATTTCATTTTTGGTGGAAATGCTCAGAACAGTTCAAAATTGGGGTCTTGAACTGGAACAGTGCCGGTTTGTTGTTGGTGCAAAGAGCCCACAAGGGGTTCTTTCAAGAAACTTTCTATCAAGAACACACCCAGGGTGTTCTACTGAGAACCTTTATATATTCCAAGGGATTTATCTAGAAAACACTCAGGGGGTTCTACTGAGAACCTTTGTCTGGAACATACTGAGTAGGTTCTACCAAGAATTTTTTTTATATCCCATGGGTTTAATCAAGAATCCACCCAAGTGGTTCTGCTGTGAACCCTTTTATATTATGGAACAAAGAACCCTTGATGAAAAAAATTCTTCAAGGATTTCAACAATCTTTGAAGAACTCTTTGGATGAAAATAGTTCTTAAGGGAACCCTAGCTTACAAAGAACCCTTTTAAGGAACCCTCAGCCTTACGGAAGAACCCTTTAGAACTCTTACTGCTCAGATTGTAGCTACACGTATAACTCAGCCCACTTTGCTGTTCTATATAGTTCAGGGTGATCTTTCAGCTTTTTTCCAAGGCTGATGTGGGATGAATTTGCCATCACAGCACTGGAAACGCTGAACAGGATAAACAGATCGAACTGCTCTTCAAAACTGTTTCAAAGTTTCATGAGACCTGCAAACACGGCTATGTGACTCGTTTGCACTGGGGTGCAGTAGAGAGGAGGATCTTTTCAATGATTTAGGGGGCCCAGAGCTGGACAGAGGCCCTGTAACAAACCAGGGATTGTAGATATTTATTGTGTCTGAGCTGCTGTTAAGCTGTTGTCAGAGAGCCAGAATTTGCAGCCTTTCCGCTGCTCTAACATCCTTCAGAGATCCCTTCTGTTATTGTAATATCAAAAACACTTTTTTTTTTCGTAATGGACAGCAGGAAGACCATATTTTCTTATCTCTCTGTCCACCCACCTTCTTGAAACCAACAGCTTTTTATTCGTAACATCCCCGGGTTTAGTAATTAGTTGACTGTTGATTAAAAAAGGGCTTTAGAGAGAAAGAAGAGATCCGGCAATTACCCAGCATATTAATCCCCTTCAATGGCTTCATTAGAATGCTCCACGCACCCTGGTTTCAAGTTTTACATTTAAATTTGACTCTGAGATTTTTACACTGCAATTTGCACTTTTAATTTGCGCCTCCCATAATTGGACATAGCTGCTTTGTGCTTCAGTTGGTTTGTAAGTGGGAGCGATGTTCTGCCCTCCCATTTGCGTGACTGACTGCGGGGCCCCACAGGTTTTGAAAACAAAAAAAAGGAGACAAACAAGTTTTATGCGGCATCCCAAAGCTCATTTTCCATATTCTTTATTTCCTCCCCTCCCTCACTGCCACTGAACTACTTTTCTAGGAAGTAGCTCACCATGGAGGGGGACAAAGGGGAGGAGTAGAGCAAAGAAGAGGAAGGGGTGAAAGTTGAGTGCTGTTCCATCGTTCCCACCAGACATTATGATGTGTAAACATACTCTGTTTTGAATAATACAAATACTTTATTGCAAAATCTAGAATATAACAATATGCAACAATACTGTTCATTTATAAAGTTTAATTGCTGGACACGAGCAGTATGTGCTCTGGAGGTTTGCACATAATACCTTTGGAAGTTTGATCCGGGAACACAATCGGCTTACAACCTGGTAATGTCACAAAAATCATGCTAGTTGTGTCTTAAAAGCAACATGTAACTGTTCTACCTTAAAATAACAGCTTTGAAATATTTGCATTTTTCTAAATATTACATTATTTGCATTACCTTTTGTGTAATTGATGTCATTGTTGGTTCTAGATTATGTTGTCGATGACAGCAGTAAGAAGAGAACACTGGTATGCAAGCTCTGCCACTGTCCAACTTCCATCACTACAAAAACCTAAAGAAAGGTAAGTGAATGGGTTTATTAGACTTTAGACTTATTGGCTGGCTACATATAAGCTGTTATATTTGGCTTCTGTTTTCACATTAGCGCTGTAAAGCTTATATAATAATTTCAGAGCACCATTCATTGTTCATTTAGGAGGCTTGTAAAGTAAACTGCTGCTAAATGTAGCTGCTCTTAGCTCAGTTAGCCGCACTGTTTGGACTTGCCCTGTTTAGGGCATCAGGGGGAGTGTTGGTGTTTTCACCACAAGCACAGGAGCCTTCAGGCTCACAGGCTCAGCAGCCTCTACGGTATACCTGCTAACCTTGAGACCTCAAAAATAGGGAGGATATTTATTCCAAAAAATCTGAGTTTCAGAAACTGTGTTTCCTGCATTGTGGTGACTTTCAAAAAATGAATATAACAAAATAATAAGCAATGATTTTAATTTTGCCTATAATTCTCAGGAGATTATACAGAATAATTTGTCCCTCAAGTGTGAATGTGCATAAATCTCTTGCATAAACTAATATTCATGAGTTTTCTTTCATTCATTTAGTTTTTGCCCCTGCTGCGAAAAGAAACTTGATTTTAAAAAATGCATCCCCCTTTCCTTAAAAACTTTCAGAAATGGAAACATGCACAGTGTATCAAACAGGTTATGATAATGAAAAGGAAAAGAAGTTGTGAAAATTAATCAGAAATCAGGAGAAGTACATGAGAATAGTGATCCCAGGAGGAAGTGGGGAGAGGCTGGCAAGTGAGCTCTATGGACATCATGGAAGAGGCAAAGAGGCTGGATGTTGATGGAGCTAAGAAGAGAAAATGAAAGAGTGACTCAGCAAGACACCGGACACGAGTAAATGTGAGACCTGCTTTTAGTTGTTGGCAAGAGTTTTGTGAAATTAAATGCTGCAAAACAGACACCAAACTGGCCTTCTTGCTGTTGGACTACTAGGTAATAGTGGCTGCCTTGCTATGTCTTGTGTTGTTGCACTTGCATGACTCGCTAGTTTTTGATCAAAGTAATGTAACCGTAACAAAAGCACATGTACAGCTGTTCATATTTATGACAACAGTGATGTGATGTGATATGATGTTGCTTGAAGGTGAGCACAGAAAAACTTCCCCCTCTTCAGCAGATGAATGTCTCTGTTTTCCCAGGACAGCCCCCATTTCTGGTGGCCTGTCCCCGGCTGGAATTGTCCCCAGAAATGTCCCTATTTTTAAGTATATGTTGAAAACAGACCACAAAACAAAACAATATTTTACATGGGCAAGACAGACCGGACAGCAGAGCCTCCAGGATGACGTCTCAATCATGTCGTGCTTGTTTTGGCCAGAAGGTTTGGTGGAGGGAGAAAGGTAAAGATGAAATTTATTATTCTACATAATGCATTTGAGATAAAATACAAAAATGAGGCAAGCAAGGGGAATCTGCTAACTAACTTATTTCATCTTCTACTCATTAAAGATTGAAGAGGAAGATGAAGAGAGTGAGGGAAAAAATATAAAGAGAGAAGAGTGAGGTGGAAAGATAAAGAGAAGGAATGGAAGAAAGAGAAGGAAGACAAGTGAAGAAAAGAGGAGGAGTTTGAACTTTTTCTACATAGTGTTCTATAGTTTTACCATAGCATCACTCACCAGCTTACTGTCTGACACAGTTTATAGTTGGTACCCATTTTTATAAGTTGGCCTGCACCACGGTTTATTACAGCACAACAGTTGCCATCAAAATACATGAAATCAGAATTGCCCTCCCTTTTTATTTCAGAGAAAATAACACTGGATATTTTAATTATATACTGAAAAACAAATTGGAAATGTTCCCGGTTTTCATTTCAGAAGTCTGGTTAAACTCTGCACATATCTCATTCTCCACAGTGAAAGTCAAGCATCCAAGTAAAGTAACAATGCACAAACACAGTTTGGAGTAGAGGGGGACTTTGCAGGGGATCTAGCTGAGCTGTTGATGGAGATTATCCAAAATAAAAAGAAAATGCACTAATTAGCACTTTAGCACTGCATATTATATAAGCAATAACAAAAGACACAAAAGAGGTGGCCTCCTATATAAAAAGAGACAAGGTGAAAGCACATACCTTTCTTTTAAGCGGGACACTTTGTACATGAGCACTCTAACTCACCTTGGCCTTGTGCAACAGGATAAAGCTAGTACGCAAATTATTATCTATGATTAAAAAGTAAGAATTTAGCCTTCAAATGTCTTTCTAGCGAGGATACACCCAGGGAAGAGCAGGAATCCTTTCAAGCAATCTCTAACACAATAATAATGCCAGATGATTAAAACTCTACACTTTCCTTCCTGCTTTCTGCCACAGTCACTTCATACTGTACTCAACACGTCAAGAGCTATAACGAGCTCGGTTCCACTAATGAATACAACCCACACTATCACCCCATCTCTCTATGGCATTGAGAGGTAGATGATTCCAATACATCCAATTAATATATCTCTTCCACGTTACACACTTGATGGAGTGCTTCCTCCATCAAATCAGACTCCACCATTGAGATAACAAGTAAGGTGTTGACACTAATATTGATCTGGGGGAATAGAGGAGGGAATGGTGGGACTTTTCACGTTGGTTGCAGCAGATTCATATTGTTAAAGCTCCGTCTACAGGCGATACGTACCAGGAATTCCAAGGAGACGGAGCAGAAAGTGATTACAATCCGGTCCTGCACCCAAAACTAATGGGGTATGTCTGTTGTGACAGATAAATATGATTCATTCAGGCTTAAAAGCTACAAACCCAGGGCTATTTTGAGGTGTTCTATAGATCATATGTTTCACATTACCTCTGTCTGCTCTTCTTTTTATCCCTGCTCATCTTTCATGTGATAATTTACATTATTTGAGGTTTTTGTTTGTGCTCCTACCTACCCACATGCATTATTTACACACATGCGGGCTCATACGCACATGCAGGCGGGGAAACCAGGTCATTAATTTAATGGCTGTTCCACCTTTAGATGGATGGAAAAGGGTAATGTGGGTGCTTATGTTCAATCTTCACAAATTTGACCTCAGTGGTACGTGACTGCAGCCCGCCCACACATGCAGTTAATCCACACACAACATTGGGCACCCCTTACCGCCCTTTTTCCTCCTTCACATACAGTACATCCACACAGACAAGGATGCATGCACACACACACGTGTGTGCACAAACACACCAGGCTGCTGCACCTTAAGGCTAACAGTGTCTGCTTAATGGAGTTAGTGATACATCCATTGGGTGCTCTGCTAATTTAAAAGTCAGTGGAGGGAGGCGAGGAAGCAGGTTGGGAGGAGGTGGTGATGGCAAAAGGCTAGCGGCTACAGAGGAAACTGCAACATGAGGGGACAGGACATATGGATGGAGAAGAAGAGGAGGGGGAGTGTGAACAATAGGTGCAAATGACAACATTAATCCAACATCAGGGCTATCACCGAAGGGGGGGATGTGTATGTGTAAACAAGGCCACAGAGGTGCCCTGAATAATGTGAGGATCTCACTGGACCTATATCTGACCAGAGCTATTTCTTCAGTACTCGATGCATCCCAGCAGGTTTTCTTACACTGTTAAAAATTGTACAGGAATTTAATGAAATCAACATAAATATGCAAGTTTTGCTTACTCAGGTTGATTAAACTTACATTAAATTTCTAGTCTTTATTTTCAGATCACTTCATAAAAATGAGCTCTTCCAACTTGAAGTCTTTTGACTTGAAATGATGAGTTGAATGAAAGTACTGTACAGAGTTCAATCAACTCATTAAATTCAAGTTTTTAAAGAGACATGATGATCTACCTGTTTACATAAATGCAATAACACTGGGAGCAGTTTCACATATTGTCTTTGTCCCAATCCTGGAGCAAATACCCATTTTCCATACACATGTGCTTTGGCTTGGCACATCAGCCCAGCACTGCAAGGATTTGTATCTCCATTACAGCAGAGCTACCCACGTGAAGGTGTGTGTTTTGACTGAAGTTTAGCTTAAGTCAAGCAGCTGTAAAACAATGAATAAACGCTGCATTTCCTATATATTCTTCACAATAAAAGCCCCCATTAATTTATTATCTAAAAGCTTTTATTATGAAGCAACAAAATCAGGAAATGCTGTTTTCATAAGCAGTAACTTAACACGACTCCTATAAAAATAAGTACAAACGGTGATGCAGGAGAGAAACAAAACTTCAGACCACCGGGATTCAGTTAGAAACTACAAAAGTACTGAGAACTGAACACACAGACCCTTAAAATGCCTTTCTCTCTGCTCTCCAGAAACACAAGATGACAGGCATTGATTGAGGCTCATAACATATGCTTGTTTGAGGTGGAGAAAGGGGGTTTGTCAGGGGTTGGCTGCAGCCGATGAGTAGTCACAGCAGCCTACTTGGAGGCGGGCCGGGCTCGCGTTGCCCCACCGGAAAAGGTCCATCACAGGCATGATTTGGCACTCTGTGCTTAAAAGCAGTGGTGGAAATACAATTAGTGCAGCACGGTTTGACTCAGCCTGGCCAAAAGTGCCAATGGAAAAGCCTTAAAAGTAGCTCCAACAGGAACAGCTACATCTGCAAGTTCTTTGTGTGACTGACTCTTCAAACTGAGAAAACGTTAAAGGAAATCACTAATCACAACAAATTCTTGTTTTTGTGTAGAGTTTTGAGAAATTGAGCTTTAGTTTCAGGAAATGTGTGTAAACAGTTGGGAAAAACTGAAAAAAAAAAAAAATGTTTTTACTGTGCATGACAGAAGCCGGGGATGAAAAGACAGAGAGTGAGAGTATAAAATCAGTTTGCCTGGTACTGGCCTCATCCAAATGGCCAACCCTCCTGTATGTGAGACTGCCTGAGCTCTGAGCCTCACCAGTATGGAGGATTAGAGCTTAAAGCATAAATTAAAGCAGTGAAATGACTGAAATGTCCCATTTACATCTGAGTGGTGCAACCTAATGATCATTTCAGTAAGTAAGAAGTAAGGGATTATCACTGGGAACCATTAGTCTTAATGTCCACGCTGTTGTTATTCCTTTTCATGTGTTGATGATATGCACCCTCCGATTCCTATAGGCCTAGTTTATAACGACATTATAGAGGTGGCCATTTGTCAGCTAATGGTTTTCCGTATTGACCTCTCTGAGGCTTATCTCAGTGTGATGGCTGTGATCAACTCCCAAGGCTAAGAGCCGCAGTGTCCACCCGCTAATTTTCCTCTTTTCCTCACATCACTGTCCTATTTTTCTGACTCCATCCTTCTGAAATTTTGTTCTGCATGGTTGACCTGACAGGGTTTGATCTGGCTGGTCTCTCCTTCCTTCCCTTTCCTCCCTGCTTAATGAGAGAGCATGTGTGTGTGTGCTTCAGTATGCAGTGAGTCTGCGTCTGTGTGTGCACACTTTGTGTTACAAATACAGTGTATTTTGTAGGTGCCCTGGGTGTGATGAATAGCTCCAAGGTGATAATGCATGCAGATGTTCCTGCACGCTGGTGTAATCACACTACACACGTCTACTCTCTCATTTCGCAGTTGAACTAATGTGTGTGTTTACCGGAACGTGCAGGTGTGTATCGTACTGTAATGTGTAATTGTGTGTTTGTGATAACTCGTCCTGCCTTTAATTGAAATAAAACTAAATTAATTTCTATAAGTGGTCCCTCCTGCACAGCGCTCACATTAACTTAAAGTGAAGTTTGGATTATTTGAAGTGGGGGTGAACGAGGTACTTATCATTAGTCGATGTATTACCCACAGCGGTTAATCATGGCGATCAACAAGCTCCCAGTATGGAGAAGCAGAGAGGAGTACCAGCACAAGCTAAACAATCTACCGTCTAGAAATGTCTTTTATATGCAACTACAAAATATCGCTAACTATAAATTTATTTATCCAAGACACAATCCACTCATAGTGATTACAACATTATTCAAAAGTCAGCAGTGTGTGTGACATGAGATTTTTGTTTATTAATATTAAAATGGCGATCTTTCCCGAATCATAACCAAAGTGCTTATGTTGCTATAACCTACCCAAAATGACAATATTTCCTTACCTGAACCTGACATGCTTTTGTCTTGACGTGAACTCCACATGTTGGTGTTAAAGTCCTCTACTTTGTACAGCGCCATTCACCCCAACCACCTCCAAGTCATTTAAATATACTGTTTAAAAGAAAAACTGTCTGTGAACATAATTCAGGCAAGAATTACATTTTGCCAACATAACTTTAATTATCAAAACAATTTAGTCATATATAAACAGTATCTTTTGTCTGTGGACAGGGTCAACACCACTTAAAGCTATTACAAGAGTTTTTAACTGCTTATGAAACAGTTTCAGTTCATTACTGATGCTTGTCTATGACCTACATCAATTACCATCCACAAGAAGATTGGCTGTTTCCATACAGTTAGTCTGAATGCCTGGGTTGGATATCCTTGAAATTGGATGAAACAAGCCTGTTTGCCTTTTGCTAGTCAAAGTTAAAGTAAACAGTAAATTAGCCAGTTAAAAAAAGCAGGAGGAGATTTATATTCATATAATTTTATTTTTGATGTAATATTTTGTGGTTATTATGGTGGAAAAACTACCGCTTTTATCCACAGTGGTCTCCAAAATCAACAAAATGTGAAAGTTGCTTGAAGTGGCAACAAGGAGGCCAGTCTAAAAAATTAAACAGTTGAAGTGTATGCTATATTTAGAATATTTTCACAGCTTTACGATGCCATCAGACAGCCTCTTTCCATGGGAAACGGATGTTATATAAGCCAAATATCACTCTTGTGCTCAACTCAGACTCAAACGGGAGGTGCTTGTCTACCTCTGCCTTGATTTGTTCATTTTTTTGTTATTGTGTGACTTTGGTGAATCCACACTAACCTTTTAAAGTACAAAAATCACGCAGTAACACAATCAAACTAAACAATCAAGGCAGTGGTGGATTATCAACTCTCATGTACTGTGAGATAAAATTACTGATTTTGGAATCTCATTGAGTGAATATTTGTGATATTTGGCTTATATACAAATGAAATCTGAACTCTGCCTTTAAATATACTGTATATTCCCACGTTTCCATGAATTATGTCATTCTCAAAAGGAAGATTTATCCCATGCCAACTGACAGAAGCCTACGTATACTGTAGGTATACGCTTATGTGTGGTGAAGATAAAAATAAAAGTCATTGCATCTTCTTGTTAGTAATTTTAATTGCACAGTAGAAAAATGACACATTCCCAGTGAAAATTGAGTTTCTCTGTGTGTTGCTTGCTACGTGTTTTACTTTGACCCCCCGGGGACTCTTGACAGAAATGCTATTTCAGTTCTGTTATTCACTTTGCGCTGTACGTAGTATGTAAGTATGTCATCCCTTCTGTGTACTGAACATAATATCACCCTGAACTCTGTGGTGGTGTTGACAATTTTAAAAGGAAATAAACACACCAGTAAAGAACGCCAGGTGTTTTTACATGACTTTTTTTCACACAGCGTACAAACTTAAATGACTATCAGCGTAACTGCCCAAGATAATTCTCACATAAACCTGCTTCAATGCCCACGCTCTTGCCGGTTACACCTTGTATATGTGACAGGAAAGGTAAAAGAGGTGGTGTATTGATTTATGTTAAGAACTGCTTTATTGCATGTCTGTTTAACTCTTCGTCAGTGCCTAATGAATGTGACTATGTGGTCTGGACACATATTCTGCGGGGAATGCTCAGATCACTGCCACTGGTTTCAACCCGCAACCAAACTCTGCAATTAGTGATTCTCTAGAGGAGATTAGGACTTTATGGTAAACGTAGCCTGTGCTTCTCTGAGCTGCTTATCATGGTGACCTTAACATAATTGGTTCTCCGGCATATCAGAGAAGCTTAAAGAGAGGTCAGTTTTGATATAAATAAATCTACCTCAGCTGATATCTAAACAAACCAGAATAAATATGAAACATGCTGCTGAATCCAAAACAACAGATGTTATTCTAATCTGTATGCCAGTGATCGCACAACTGTAGTTTGTGTCAGAAATGCAAGAAAAAATGAATCACTAAGTATTACAAAAAAAAAAAAAATAAATTCTACTTTACTGAGCAGGATTTCCTCATGATGAGATATGTTACAAAGGCTTCACTAGATGGAAACTTTAACATCATTTTCTTTTAAATCAGAAAAGAGGAACAACATCTCAGCACAGCAGCAGTTCTGTCTTCAGCTGTGAAAATACTGTCATCATCCAACTAAACATCTAATTCAAAGAAACATTTGCAGGAAATACCAACGCCTAATGTTAGCTACACAGACAAACCTCGAACATTAACAACACAGACCAACCTCTAATGTTAGCTATACAGAAATGAGTGTGAGGTGTAAATAAAATACTTAACAAAATATAATCTAAGTGTACATTTGTGCTTAACAAAGGAAGGAAGCTCTGGACAAATGATTAATAAACCTACAATGAACAGAAAAGATTATTTTAGACTAAACAGTATCACTGTTTGGTAATAAGGTAATCCAAAAGTAATGGAAAATCAATCAAGTTACATTACTTTAATATTGTGATACTTGGATTAGGTTACTGACTGCATGTTTTGAGAGGTAATCAGTAATTGTATCAGAATAAGTTTTTAAAGTAACCCTCTCAGCCCCGTCTATATGCAAGTGATATTTATTTTCTAGTTCAGCAGTGTAATAGGAGGAAGGCCCACCAATGCCTCTACTTTTTGAGGAAGCTGAAGAATGCTGGCATTGGTACTTCCTTCGACGGTTATTCGGTGGAGAGCATCCTCACTTCCTGCATCACTGTGTAGTATGGCAGCTGCTCTGCTGCAGATAGGCTTTTACTGCAACACCTGGCAAAAACTACACAGAAAACCAGCAGTGTACCAGTCATCAGTGACATCTACATCAACATCAACAGGTGCAGGAAAGAGGCCTCTTGCATCACGATGGATGCTTCCCACCCTGCAAATGGACTGCTTGCCCCCCTCTCATCAGGCACAAGGTTATTATGCATCATCAAGGCCAGATCCACCAGGCTGAGGAACAGCTTTTTTCCCAGATGCTGTTAGACTGTTAACTTGTCTGCACCTCTTTGAGAAAAACTGCTGCATATTCTGAACAACCTGCTGCTATTTTTTTACACTCCCATTGTTGTTATTGTAATTATCTATTGTGCTATTCACCTGCTGCACTTTGGGCACTTGCCACCTTTGTCCATGCATTTTTTGTACAGTCTTTTTATACTTTTATCATCTATTGTGTTTTTATTGTGTGTTTCTGTTTCTTGCTATTTTTTACTTTTGCTTTGCTTACACTATGACCACGTTTAACATTCTGGAATGGCAATAGAACATACTTATCTTCATCCTCATCCCGCATCTTAATTTTTATGCAGATGATACCGTCCTCTTTTTTTTTTTAATCTAACATCAAATCAAGCTTTTCCCAGGTCACCATCTGGCCTGTAAGGACTGGTTAAAAAAACGGTAAGAGGACTTAATCACACAACTCTGTGACAGGATCTTGACTGATTACTCACAATAGTGTGGGACACAGGAAATCAGTCAGAAGATCAGACAAACACAATCTGGCAAGGAGAGGGACAAACACAACATCCAGGAAAATTAAGCAGGAAAACTAAAAACAAGAAAATGGCTTGAAAGCTTGACACTAAGTACAAAGATGAACTGGCACAGAGAGATGTGGGACAATGAATGCAGCGGGGTAGACAATCACACAGGTGGGAAACATACACACACAAGTGAAGTATCTGAAACAAGAAAAGAACTGATTATTTCAAAATAAAAAAGCACATGAACTGGCAGCTACAAATGTCATAATAAGCATGTAATAATAAACATGTTCCTAAAGTAAAGAATGTAATTAGATATGACATATAAAAACAACAGAACGATTGTGTCTTGATTATATACAGAAAAACATTTTATGCCTTACTCCTGGAATGAAAAACTGTAGTATCTGTGACTGACTCATTATGATCTTGGATTAATGTAATTTGATCTCAGATCTCTTGTGCAAAGCAGATTTTCATTTCAAGGAGACCAGAAAGAATAAATCTTAACAAGAAGTCGACAAGGAGGAACCTTTAACTCACCGATCCACACTGAAACAGAATTTACAAGTGCTCTATGGTGACCTCTGAGGTCTATAAACAAGCAAAGCTGTCTCCCAGAATTAAAATAAACTGTTTTGATTAAGAAAAACTCTCTGTAGTAGCTCCACTGGAAATTGGCTGGTTTGAGAGTCAGCATATCTCAATCCAACTGAACATCTATGGCAGATTTTCAACAGCACTGTCCATCACCATCATCCACCAAGACTGATGTTCAACCAACCTTTGAGAATTGAAGAATCTATGCCAAGGTACACTGAAGCTGCTCTGGTGGCATGTAATGTTCTGAGACACTCTATAGCATTTTTATGCCAGAGACAGCCATGGCTGAATGCATCATGGTTTCGGGGTTGTCCATCTGTTCGTCAATCCTGTTTTTGTGAACATGATATCTCAGGAACGCTTGGAGGGGGTTTCTTCAATTTTGCTAAAAAGGTCAACTTAGATGAACTGCTTAGATTTTGGTTGTCAAAGGTCAAGGTCTCTGTGACCTCTAGTATGTCCCTTTCTCATGAACGTGACATCTCAGGAAAAAACCTGGAGAGAATTTCTTCAAACTTGGCACAAGCGTCCACTTGGAGTCAAGGATAAACTAATTAGATCTTGGCAGTCAAAGGTCAAAGATAAATGTCACTGTGACCTGATGTCTGTCCCGTTCTTGTGAACGCAACATCTCAGGAACAACTGGAGCGACTTTCCTTAAACCTGATACAAGCATCCAGTTCGACTCACGGATGAACTGCTAAGAATTTGGCGGTCGGTGGCATGGTAGCTCAGTTGGTAGAGCGTGCGCCCCATGTACCGAGGCTGTGAGTCCTCTGCAGCGGCCATGGGTTCAACTCCCGCCCACAGCCCTTTGCTGTGCCCCACTGTGCCCCACTTCAATCTGTATGTACTGAAATTATCTCTGACCAAACCATTTCTGTTTTATAGCTAAGAAAATGATGCCAGGCGCAACTACACAGGCTAGATTCACTGTCATACTTCTGCCTTTGGAGACACCTGAGCTAAATGTAAAGTTTTTGTGAAGTAAGCTTAAAATAAAAACAATATTTTAGGCTTTTGCTGTAAGATCAATCATTTGATATACTGACATTTCACTGCTCTACTCAAAGGAGATCTTTTTCAAACCTGTATGTCAGTATTGTGTCGACTCATGTGCTTCGTGGGTGTAGTGGGTGTAGTGGGTGTTTTAAGCTGGTGCAAACTTTGGATGAGTGTGTTGTGTAAAAGCACACTTGTGATGATCTAAGCACTTCTGTAGTTTGAATCATTAGGGATGCTGCAGTGTACCATAGGAAAAAGTCATCCTGAGCTGAGGACACTACATGCCTCAGCATATATCAGTGTGCATCCTCATACTCGGTCATCTACAGTAATTCATTATTATTCCACCCCTCTGTGCATCCCATTCCTTTATTTCATCGGTCTTTCTAACTAATCAGGTTGCATACTCTCACTTTTTCTATCATCTAAGGCGTAACCTCTAGGTAAATTATGTATTTTGTTTGTGTATTATACCCATTCAAATATTGTATACAGAGAACTCTGACCCTTGTTAATAAATCCCAGGTGTTTCTGTGATGAAATGATGATTGACTGATGTTTCCATGTATTTTATGCCTAGTTGACAGTAGAAAGATGTAAGGAAATGAGGGATCAATGAGATGAGGAATGGCTCATGTGGGTTGTATAAGGATGCCCCTGGTTTTGTATCATATTCATAAATGGTGGGCCTGTCTCTCCTCTTGCCATTTCACTCAGCTCACCTGCGAGACAATTATGCACCCTTCAGCAACACAATGTCCTCACCTGCCATCACCTCTGTCACAAAAGATGGGCATAACCTTCATCAGTGACTGTCACTCCTCCCCTGTCCTCATGCCAACTCAAGTCAGTTTTACTTAAACAGCTCAATATCACACATTTGCCTCATTGGACTTAACAGCGTACCGCAGCCTTTATCCTTAAGGCCTTAACACATCAGACGTGTCGGTTTCAAGCAATTGATTCTCACTGGAATTTTACTGAGCTTTCATTTTTTCCGAACAAGACTGATGTTTCCAAAGTTTCGTGCCCGACATCTGACCAATCAAACTGCATGTTTGATTGAACATGGCGGAATGCTTGTCTCACAGACCTCTGTTTTATAGGTAGTAACAACGATTTCAAAGACAGCTTGAGGAGAGGACTAATAAATGAGCTTCAGCGTGACGATGGTGTGTATATCATGCTTCAACAGTCTTCGGAAAGAGTCTTTGCTTAAACTTCCAAACCGAGCTACAGGTGACCCCCCTCCTTTAGAAGAACACGAAATTATCCAAATGCACACTCTGCACAGCTGGAACTGTTTACAAATCATATGATACATATCTTACCTCAGACATATGGCCATCCTCTGCTACGGGTCAATCGTCTCTCTGAAATGACTCCTCTGCCAGCTGTTGCGGCAATGCTCCTGAGAAATATGTCCTGAAGTGGCTGGTACTCTCAGCTCCTGAGCCGAGCAGTGAAACTCACCAAGTTCTCATCTCTTTCTCAAGCGTCGGCAACAGCCGTGGTCGGGTTGTTCATCTGTCCGTAAGTCCGTACCTACATATGTATCTCCCATTCTTGTAAACGCGATATCTCAAGAACACCTGAAGGGAATTTCTTAAAAATTTGAAACAAGCATCCATTAGATTGAGGATCCTCGCTTGGGAGAAGCAAGTATGGTACTGGTTGTTCACTGACGTCATCGCCTCATAAAAAAAAACATTATCCAGCTTTGGTGTTTTGGTGGCAGCAGCCCACAATAAAGAGGACAACTGCACTACCCACCCCTGCAAATGAGCAATGGTTGTATTTATCATTGGTACAAGCACACAGCTATTTGCTCTTTGCTCATGAGCAAGTAAAGAGGAGTATAGCCTGAACATCTCTTGAAAAGCGTATTGTCAAAAACATTAAGTTTATCTGAACTGCATTTGCATAGCAGTGGCTTCTTTCTATGCTGTCAGTGAACTGTTTGTTTCTGCATTGCAATGTCTGCTGAGACAGCCCTTTCCTTTAGGTCTGGACTTAAATTACTTCACCTTCACAAAGTGTAATAGGTAGCCCTCAATGCCAAGTACACTGGGAAGAAATTGCTGTTTTATAAATTGAGGTTTTGTACCGAGACGCCACTGCATTTAAAGGGTGAGGGGGAAAGAAAGCTTTTAACAGTAAAGATCTAAACATCAATTTAATATCTAGTCAATATTTATTACTTACAGTACAATTTGTCTCATTAATCAGGCCTTCAGGTAAGGTTGTTAATTCATTTAAGAGTGCAACTCTAGACAGGTGTCTCATTAAGCAGCCTGATGAAAAATGCTTAACAGTCATCATTGTCTACAATATGTGCAGATACTTTTGACTGAGCGACATCTATGCACATACTGCATTAACAGCTGTTTTATGGATATATTTATTTTGCATAAAATATGCTGTTTGATAACTAAACAACTGCACTCAGTATTAAGTTCTTGCTACACATTCAAAACTGGGATAGTTGCACTAATACCACTCGCTGTAATGATGAGTCAACTGATAAGCAGGTACAACACTCTCAGGAGGAGGCAGAGGAACAAAAGCACTTGAGGCAAGTTGAATCAGAGTAAAGCAGATTGAAACTGCACAGCCGGTTAAATGGCCACAGAAAACAGGATGAGAAATTTACACTTATCTAATATTGATGTCATACTTGACGTCAAATACGGAGACAGAATAGATCTCCTCTTCACCTGACCACGCTGAGATTTAACTATTTATATGGCACATAGAAATATCCAGCAAAGAGAGCTGCCAGCAGTTGGAATTGTTTGTTTAAAGAGTAGAACTGCATACGAACATTACATTGTATTTGTCCTGCCTTCATTTTATCTGGTTAACAAATGTCTGTGGAAATGGCAGATGAATTGCGATGGATGAATTCAGGGTTTCCCAGACTTTTCAGCTCAAGACCCGAAAAGGAAAATTTGGGGTCTCTTTAGGATCCCAGACTCACAAAAATACATTCTGAATTGCCATAACATCTACACTTACAACTTGAGAATGAAAACAACAAACATGAATGTAAAAAATGTACAGTATATGAAATGTATTTACTTCATTATAAAATAATCAAATCCGTTGTGTAATGTTAAGTTCACACGCCATAATGAACTTGCAATGTCCTCTGAAATGACAGAGGACTCTTAATTTTACATGTTGACTTTGTAACAGATCAGATCGAATGAGGCTTCATACTAAAATATTGTATATATTGACGACTAACATTTCCCATCGTGTCTGGACTGAGTAGTCTGTTAAGTTTGCTGCATTATGTTCCAAAATGCAAATGTTAGTTTTTGTTAGTGTTTCTGAACAGAATGTGGTGGCTAATGGCCAATAATAAATGGTCTTTGGATTTGGGAATTGCAGGATTAAGCATAGAAATAATAATTTCCTCCATAAGACTTTAACCAAAATTTATTAAAGGAACCTATCAATAACCTGTTATATTTTATTAACCCATGAACCTATCCTTTGCAGGAAAAAAAAAAAAAAATCATTGTGCTTGGGGATACAACTATATTTTGCAACTTCCTAATTAGCATGGGTTTATGACAGGGATGCTCAACTTGTGGGCCGCAGGCCAAATCTGGTCCCTGATAGGGTGCTGGGAGGCCCTCCAACCATTTTTAATAAACAATGAAAATAAATTGATTCACGCTGTTTTCTACTAATTTCTGCATACAGCTGACATGTGCAGGTTGTGAAAAAATTGAAAAAACAGGAAATATGTGTGTTTAATTTGCCAAATTATAATTCCTGAATACAAAGTTGACGAGTCAAAACATTCTTGTTTTAGTGCAGTGTTTATGCCTGGTGGCACCGCAAGAACATTTTATTTATAATTTTAGCTGATAAGTAATATTTTAATTATGTAATTATAATTTTATTAAAATTTGCAAACGTGGCAACCAGGCAAATGCAAGTTAAGTATCCCTGGTTCATGAGACACATAGAGAATTGTTACTGTTGAGACCTGTTGGGTTTGAGCATGGAGGTAAACTGGGAAAGCCTATTGCACAATTTTTGTTTCCTTCACTGTGGTTTGGCAGCGCCATGGATGGCTTAGCTTGAGACAAACATCTCAAGGATAGGCAGTACAATAGATAATTGACGTTTCTCTCCTTCACTCAGTCATCAACAATGAACCCTTCCTACACTCGATTGGACAAATGCATCACTCACTGGGCTGTCACTGCTCTTTGCCTCCAGTTTCCAAACTACATTATCATGGCAGCTACTCTAGACATGTAGATTTCTCCCTAAATTACATCCTGAAATAATCGTTTTATAGCTCTTTGGACTAACTTTGGAAAGACTTGTTCACGTCATGTTCATTTAATGTTTGGGGACTTCGAAGGAAGGTACTTTATAATCCTAATGATCCTATCATAGAGGTGGTGCATAGAAATTATGGCCACCTGTGTCACGGTCTTTATGCCATGGTAGGATATTATTTGTTTTAGCTCTGAACTGGGCCCTCATTTCGCTCAACCCATCCACATCAGGTGACATAGTCTAAAGAGTGAAAAAGTCCATGTACAGTCCATGTATGCAGGAGGTGCATGGTTGCATCAAACAAACACAGGACTTTCACCCACAAGGCTGGGGTTTGTGTCCCGTGTGAAACCAGATGTCAACATTATCTAAAAGTTTTAACTTCTATGATGTCTTGTGCATCTTGTGGAACATAACGTGCCTATTGTAACCAAAACCATGATTTTGACCATTGTTTTCTAAATTTAACCAAACTGCGTTAACTACGTGCCAAAAAGACTTTCTGCCAGCATCTCATTGCACTAAAGGGCAATTTGTGCATCAGTATGAGATCCTGAGGGCTGTACTTGCTGTTGCTTTAAAGGAATAATTCACCATTTTTGGACACACACTTTGCTCTCTTGTCAAGAGGTAGATGAGACAATCAATAGCATGCTCATATCTGTATGGTAAGTATGAGGCAAACACTGGTAGGAAATTAGTCTATCTTAGCATGAAAATCAAAAATAGGGGGAACATTTAGCTTGGTTCTGTTACCAAGATTTAGATGAGCTGAAGTTCAGGTTTTGTTTTTAAACTCTGGAAAGAGGCAGACTGGGAGTACATTCTATCTGAAGACGGTGTGCACTGTTTTGCTATGGTTTCTGGGTTAAAAGACATATTTCCTTGAAATGTTGTGAATGTTTTCTCTTATTAGGTGGGTGTGTAAGAGGTGTTGCCGAATCAGCAGCAACATATAAACTCCATATTAAAAAGGCAGTGCAGTGGTGTTCAGGGCATTCAACGCACTGCAGTTTATGTTTAATTAAACCTTTTTTCTACATGTTGTCGGAGCTGAATGCACCCCAGCTATCTCCTAGCTATGTACTGACTGGTAGTGAACTAACTGAGGGTAAATGAGATTTTTTTTTTCTCTAATCAGCTCTTTAAGACAGACAGTCAGCATTGTTATTTACAAGTGATCGGATCGGATTTCTGTGTCCAGATGTCACCAACCTGTCTGCATGGGTTGCTGTGGTAACGATGTAGGCATCAGCAATTATGTACACTGATGACATGGCTTTCAAACGTGGAAACATGAGAAATGGAGAGAGCCTGTACAGAAACCTCCTCCCAACATGCCAGCAGGCAATTAATTTCAGTACCTGCACGGACTGTTTTTCTGTGTTGCCCCCCATAATGCCCTGCTAGTAGCAACATGGATTCTGTTCAGCTGCTCCGATGCACTCCTGTCACTCTGGATTTGACGTCATTGTTGTGTGTCATGTTGCAAATGATGATTATTACGGTTTCATCTGGAATCACAACCAGCTCCAAATGTTGCCTGGCTCACCCTCTCCTTCCGGGGAGAATGTGTTAGTTTCGGTTTCCATGTGAAAGGTGATGTGAAAGGTCATCTCTCATTTGTCCAGGCTTCTGTAGAAACATGCTGGTGCAACATGGTGGGCTCCATGGAGGAGGATCTCCACCCTCTATAGATATAAATGGCTCATTCTAAGGCAGGTATAGGCAGTTATTTTTCATGGGTGGCCACATGAGAAATTGATCAGGCTGCTGTGGGCCAGACACAAATGATAAAAGGTCCTAATAATGACCTAATCTCTAATGCTGGAATGGTCAGAAGTGTTCCATATAGGCCACTTTTACTGTTGCCCACCCTTTCTGAATTGCCATGTGATGAATTGCAGGATAATATTTTGCTTAATATAAAAGATTGAGTTCATTATCATTACCAATGAACACAGCACTGACCCCTTTCAAAATAAAAGTATGATAATGGTTTAATGATAAGAAAAATGCTATTAACTGTCTTAACTAGATTTTAATTAGTTTTTTTCCATGGCCTTGTGGGCCACATGAAACCTTTCAGTGGGCTGCATTTGGGCTGCAACAGATGTGTTCTAAGGTAACAAAAACACAATGATTATTATTTCCAGGATTGAGGATTCAAGGATATTTATTATCATTATGCAACACAGGGTTGTGCAATGATTATACAATGATTACAATCTGAATATGCCAAAAAAACAGATTTTATTTTCTCAAAATATCAAACAGTTCTTGAAAATTTAACTGATAGTTTCAGCTGTGTTAAGTGAATTTGTCTTCTATTCTGCACTTTTTATTCAATTTTTTTAAACAGCCAAGATCTTTAAAGCTTTAAATTAACCTTAACATGCAGAATGTGTGCAGTTGTCCACATGGTCTGCATTTCAATTGCTGTCAAGGTTTTCTGTATTTAAATGCAGACCATGTGGACTCAACCACATTATCTGCAATTTGAATGCAGGCCACGCTGACATTCATAGTTGGGCAGAAACAGCACTGTAGGCCTACATTAATTGCACATTGAGGCTTTAAAATGTAGTGCATTACTACAGCACAGATAGTTCAATTGTTGTAAAGTTCAAGTGTGACAATTAAGTGCCATATGTTCCTGAATGATATATCGCTGGATAAAGATAATATATTCATTCCTCCTTCCTTTTTTTTCCCCTCCCCCTATCTCCACTGAGCATGAGTGGGTAAAGAAGTGGAAGGACAGCACACTTACCCAGGATTAAAGAAGCTCTGTGTGTCCTCACTGATATTGCCTCTTTCACACACTAAGGCTTTATAGCATATTTTCACTCTTGCTCTGCTCTCCCTCTAATGATTCCAATCCTATCATCTCTCCCTCTGCCCCGCCACCAAGGCCTTCCTGTTTCACTTCAACAGTCTCTGCCTTCCTTTTAGTACACAATCTCCCCGTGTCATCCTTAATGTTTTCCTTTCCTACTCTCCTTTTTATTTCGTCCCTTTCTTCCTCCCCTCTTCAATTCTCTCCTCTCGTCTCCCGCGGTAGCCCCCCGCTGCTCCTCTGCTCTCAAGTTGTCAGATAAAGGTGAAGATCTTCTTTAGAGTGCTTGGCTCTGCTTTTCTCCTTCTTTAGGGGTTTTTTCCCCACCCCTTTCTCCAAACTATAGAATTTCCTTTTTTGAGCTCCGGTGGTGGCATTTCTGATTGGGCTGGAGTGAGGAGGGAGATCTTTGCAGTGTGTGACCTTTGTGGATTTCTAAAGCTCATTATTCCTCATTGGGCTCAGCAGCGGCGCTGTGGGAGGTGGCACAAGTCTAGTGACAGCTGCTGCTGGGCCTGTGCAGATCCTGGTGAATCTTTCCTCTTTCTTGTGTTTTTTTTATCTCATTCATTCTTGTTCTCATTCCCTCTGCTTCTCCTTCTGACCTTTTACAGTAATTTCACTAACTCTCTGTATTTCCATCCCACTAAACCCTTTTTTCTGTCTTTGGTCCCCTACTTTCCTGCCTCTAAGCTTAGCTAACTCAAACTGGCTTTGACAGAAATGCCACAATCACTTATTCCACTTTACACATTCACATTTGCTGTTTAATTTAGGTTTTATTTGGGATTAGACTAAAATAACTTAGAACATGGTGTTTTTAAACCATTCAGCCTCCGTCAGCTACACCCACAGGGGTCGCAGGGGGCTGGATCCCAGCTGAGATTGGGCAAGAGGCAGGATATACCCTGAGCAGTCAATCACAGGGCTGACGCATACAGACAGACAGCCATTCATGCTCACAGTCGCACCTACAGGCAATTTAAAATCGCCTGTGGTTTCCTCCCACATCTGAGCTCCC
Organism: Lutjanus argentimaculatus; assembly: GCA_034769285.1. Taxonomy (NCBI): domain Eukaryota; kingdom Metazoa; phylum Chordata; class Actinopteri; order Lutjaniformes; family Lutjanidae; genus Lutjanus; species Lutjanus argentimaculatus. The sequence continues at coordinate 30,665,863 of JAWZSL010000005.1, read as the reverse complement.
AGAGGAAAGCCATGCAGCACAGGTAGAACATGTAACTTCACACAGAAAGGGCCCAGCTGACATACAGCAGTGCTAACCACTGCACCACCATGCCACTCCAAGTGTTTTAAAACTCCATGTTGAGAATTGATCCTATATTCCATGTGTGAATGTGGGCTGGATAAAGTTTACACAGAAAAACACATATCAGGTACATATTGCAGGGTTCTCTCTTGTTTTAAAATGTGTCACATGGAAACATTAAAAAGTCCACTGGAGATGGGCTACTCAGGTGACACAGGGAGTTCAAGTATTAGAATTAGTTTACATTAGCCAGCTGAGAGTCATCATTTTAGCTGACAAAACCACTGTCATCATCTTAAAATGAGAAGCTGCTTTTGTTTGTTTCTCTATGGAATCAAAGACCTTGTGTTAAAAAAATACTACCAGTTTCAATGTTAAATTTGTCACTGTTATCACTGTCAACTTGACATGCAGTCCAAGAGTGGAAAGCTTGACAGCAACAGTACTGTAACTAAGGAGGGCGGTGCTTAGCAAAGGGTGAATTGGATGGCGAAAGGTTACAGATGTGAATATGTGCATCGTATTTAAGTTTTAAGCTGGGCTACCTTGTGAGTTTTGGTGAAGATGGCTGAGGGAGAACAACCACAGACTGATACAATCCGACTGGCACCCTCTGGCTTTATGTACATTGCATTGTAGCCCTCTGAACTGAAATCAAAATGACTCATGAGGTGCCAAGAGATTCCCACTCCTAATGATTTAGTAACAAGTTTACTTTTAAATAACACAAGCAACCCCACCTAACTTGGAGTTTACATGCACATGTGTGGGTTTGTTTGCACAGAGGCGCTTTTCAGAGGAACTGAAAACACGGGAGAATGGACAGTATTGATTCATGTATTTCTAGAAGGCTATCTGAAAGTTGGAATTTTGGGCTTGCTGCTAAGATACAACGTCTTCAGTTTGAGTTTCAGGGTTACAAGAGAAAAGGTAGGGCTGGAGTGTAGGTAGTGAGAAGATAACGGCATGTACTGAGCACGAATCTACTAGAAGAAGAAGAACTAATTCATATCTGTCACAACTCTGATATAATGCAGATGGCAAAATTTTATTTGGCATTGTGGCTGCAGTCTCGAGGATGCAGGCACACAGCATATCAATAAGGGATATATGATAAATAACATGTTGCCATACACTGAAGATATGTCCTCAAACCTCCAAAACAGGGGCTGGATCATTTGTCAAGCCACTGTCTGTTTTGAATCATGATTAGCCACGTAGATGTGAGCACAATCCTTGGCTGCCCACTAGACTCACTTGTATAGCCTTCACAGGAGTTTTTTTTTTCTCTAAAAAACCTACAACTGCAGCCTGATGCACACAATATTTTATCTGAAATGACCACAGGTTGAGCACCAGGATCACCGGTATTTCAAAAAGACACTGTCCTTTTTTCCCTTTAAACACCATTTACCAAACCTCATGTTGATATGTTGAGACCTTTTTCACAGCAGCCATTCTGACATGACATAGAAGGGTAAACACAGGTGTTACCAATGATGCTAATTAAGGTCAGAGTGCTTCTATTGTGCATGCTGGCTCACTGGAAAGGCACTGCTACACTGATGGAATGGGACCTTAATTAGTATCATTGGTAACAGCTGTGTTTACCCTTCTATTTCATGGGGAGAAGATCTATACAGCCATCTTGTAGCCTACTGATAAAAACTTCAAGAATAATTCCAGAATAACTGTGATTTGAGGACTATGTAGTGGATAATGATGAGTTACTGGAGAACTGACTGGGAGATATTATATTAATCAGTCATTAGCTAGTTCATAAATATCTGTGATTCGGCATACTGACCACTTACTTCAGGAGTCGATCCTGATTAATCAAGAGCCAGCTGCTGACTCATGAATTACTAATTCGTCAATAATCACTCTTTTTGTGCGCCCCGCACGTAAAGTCATGATACCGAGTATGATGCCTTATCATGAAGTAATGAGCAACTACTAAGTAACTACTCAGTATAATTACTCATAAGCATTTCACTTGTGAAAAGTTAAGTAATGATTGATTGAGGTGCACAGAGAAGTCATTATTTGCATCTTTATCTTTCAACCAACAAAGTCATTTGAGACCTTTGCATACTCATGAATCCTTGAATACTAAATAAAAGCAAGTATGGAGCATATTAAGCCGTTTAACAAGGTTTGAATTTCTTTTGCAAAAAAACATATGCATAATTTATTACTTCTTGCAGAGCATTTCATAATATTTAAAACATGACTGGGGGTGGACTTTAATATTGGCATGAAATTCATTAATCCTCATACTGTACTTTTCATCTCTCTCTCGTTCTTTATTCCTGGTACTACTACACTAAGTTTTATAAACTGTCTGGAGCTTACCACCACCTTCCCTTTAAATGGGAGTATTGAATAATCAGATAACAAGTATATAAAAATATCCTTGGTGCCTTAAATCAGTGATTGATTAAAGTAGATGCAACCCTTTTTAATTATGCCAAGGTAATTATGGAGCTGACTTTTTCCAAATAATGACTGGGTTTCTTCATGAGTCATTCCTGATTAACTATGAACCAGCTACTGACTTATTAATTACTTATTACTAAATCATTAGTTACTCTTTTTGTGTCCCCCAAAAGAAAATGATACATGATACTGTGTGGTTATTAAGTAATTCCTTATTATGAAGTAATGAGGGACTACTTAGTAACTACTCAGTATCCTGTGAGGTACTACTTAGTAACTACCAATTATCATGTGAGGAATTATTAGGTAACAACTCAGTATCTTGTGAGAGGCTACTTAGTGAAAAAAGAGTAACAAAAGAGAGTAACTAATGATTAAGTAATAAGTAATAAAGGAGTCAGCAGCTGGTTCACAGTGATCAGGAATGACTCATGAAGAAAGTGATCAGTGTGTCGATTTATAAACTAATCATTACCTAATGATTCATTAATACAGTCCCAGTCTGTTGTCTAGTTACTCATCGTTAATACTAAAAAGTCCACAAATCACATCTATTCAGGAATTATTCACTAATGCTTCATTAAATATGAAGTTGTTCCTGATTAATTTCTCACTTCCACAAACATTTTCCTTCTTGAGTTACACATTTTTGTGTATCGGATTGTAAATCTGAAAACTACAAGAGAGATATAATCAAATTGATTTATTAAATAAACATATTAGTTCATAATGTTGTTTGCAGTAATGTGTTTGGCAGAATTGTGCTTTAAAGTGTTCAAAAAGCATTCAAAACCCTCATCTTACTTACTTCTGTACTGTGATATAGTTGAAGCATTCTTGCTTTGCCCACAGCATAGCTTGCAGCTATTTATTTAAGACAATTTGGCTTCACTCGGATTCATGACAACATAACAGTTTAATGTGCCTACCTGATCCTAGATCCATAAAGATGAAATACAATTACTTTGATTTGGCAGGAGAGTGTTGACACACTGCAGTTGTGGTAAAACGACAGTTTCTGGCCTCATTACTGATATAGACTGGGTTTGGCTGTTTAACACATGGTGGACATTAATGAGAAGAAAACTATCAGTAGGATCACAGTCTTTGATGTACTGTATGTGTCTTCTCTGTAGCGTTGACGCAACCAAGTAGCTAGTTCAGGTTCTGTTCTCTGAAGTTATTACATAAATTCTAACCTTATTTAAACCTGTCTGATGTACAGCATATATTTGAATCCTCTGCAAAATGTCTGAGTACACTCAAGGATGTTTAAATCACCATGTAGTCGGACCATGACATATTTCATGTATGCATGTCCATGCTTTTACAGCATGACCAAAATAAGGTATTAAGTAAATAAAAGCAACATGCCACATCTGTTTCTGTTAAATAATTGGTAAACACCCTATATATATATTCAGTGCTACATAAGGTCAACAGGAACGTGAGGCTGAATCATATTTTCAATGTCAGTTTTTTCTATTCACATGAAGTGATCAAGGGGTGAGTAATTCAAAGGTCAACAGGGCGGCCGTGGTGGAGCACGCATGAATAAATAATATATGTTATATTCAGAGGGTAAGTGTAGTCACTTTGGACAGACACTGCAGATTAAATTTTCATGTAGTTTGTACAGAAAGATACCTCTTGGATCCTCACACCAGATGGTTGCGATGCGGGTTTTAATAAAGAAGCTGTTTCCAGTGGAATCAATAACAAGCTCTCCACACAACACAGCACAGCACCTGGGGAAGGAGTCCCACTGCAGTAACAGCAGCTTGCCTCTCTCCTCGACATGCTCGGCAGCTTCTGGCATGTAAGTACAGCAGCTGTAATTGCAAGTCATTGAGATTCATTAGCCAGTTTCCTTCCACGGCAGCACAAAATCCATGCAGAAGTGCCCTTTTGGTGATTGTGCCTTTCCACCATCAAGTGACTTTGATGGATGAATATGTTTGGACGGAGTTCACACATGAAATGTTTCCCACTGTCATGTGGGAAATGCACGGCCAATTGATGAGAGCATCCAAATGATTAGTCAGGCACGAGTGAGATGTGGTAAATACAATGCAATTATCAGGGAGGTACCATTAAGTTAAATGGGTGATGATATTTTCACCCGTTTATCACCTATTCTGCTGGCCAGATAATCGTCTTGTTTACAATAAAGGTGTACATGTAACTGATGTGAATTATCACTTCAGGCAGTCACACTCCAAACTATTCATTATTCAAGACTATGAGATTTAAAAATGCTAACCTTTACATTATTTATCACATGTTTATTGCACCAAAGCAAAAGCCTGAAGTACAATTTTGAAGAAGATCTAATTTCTCGACTTGACATGATCACTTTACAGCGGCTCACTTGTCATCCTGTTTCTTTATACATCGTGTCATGAATATGAGACAAATTGCTGTCCATTGGCTCCTGGCAAATCCAATTTGTCTCTCAAATGTGACCTTTAGGACTGACTGTCCACACTTTAATTTGCAGGCAATCAAGCTGAGTTGTGTGTCACGGGCATCATCTGCATTTTGTTGCTGTGGTAACAACATAGGCACATGCATGTATGTATGATGTGTCCAACACATAATGAAAAAAATCAAGCTGCCGGCTGGAAGATGAATGGAGATGTCCTTTTGCACGTCACTGTGGAGAAATATTCATCGCACCAGACAATATCAGAGACAGCCTTGTTTCGTGCCGCCGTCACAGCTAACTGCGCTCTGGATGTGACATCAGTGTTAGAATTTGAGCGTCCATGTTGAGACACATCTGTTAACTCAAAGTGAATTAGATTTTTCCTGTACAGATCTGATAAGATCACTTTGATTCCAGCTTGGAAAGGACAAAAAAACACATTTTGGGCGGTCGCAAGTTTGAGCAAGGACTAAGGCATGCTTAAAGTAATAAAATACAGTCAGTATTACTAATCAGACGCAAAATGATCGGCTTTATGTATATAATCCTACTTATTACACAGCTACTTATTTAAAAAAAAATGCACTGTGACACAAAATATTGACTTAGATTGTTTGTTTTTATTTAAAATGATATTATTGCTAAATACAGAGGCCTTGTTTCCCCTCAACATTTACTAAATTTGAAAATAGATGAGTAAACGTCAAAGAGGTAGACTAACTGAGTTTACTCAGGTTTACAGCCTCACTGTGCCACTTAACTAAATAGTGCTAAAATATATTGACAAGATGGACTAAATTATGTCAAACAACAACAATAAGTTATATACTAAGTGGGGTCCATATTCTGATCAGTGTAGTGTCTCGTCCAAACGGGTCTACAGGGCTTACAAACTTCAAAGAAATTTATACATCAGGTACTTCGCCAAAACATCAGGCAATGACCCCTTTTAGGGGATAGAAAACCCAGGATCCCATAGATTAATTCATACTGCTTTCTTTTTGGGATCTTGTTCTTTTCAGGAAGAATGTGGAGCTAGAGATAGTGATATATTTGTATGTTTATTTGTTTTGCAACACGCAGTATTTTCCTATCTCTCCCATTATATTACCATTATATTAAATTGGGGGTTTTCCCCTAGAGGGGGCGTGGCCTTGTTGACTCAGGTTACATCAGACTGGCAATACGTCATCCAACCTATCTCATAAGCATGCATTATTTAGTCTGGTCTTTCTATTTTGTTAAGTTTAAATAAGCTTAAATAAAACTAGCTCATACTTTGACACTCAGTCCAACTTTTTTTGTCTCTGTTTACGGGCTGAGAATCACCAATATCGTAGCTCACCCATGATCTTACCAAAGCGTGCACTGCCATGTCCTGCAAAACCACGCCCCTCTGGGAAATGCCAAATTTTTGTGGAGTCCCTTTTCAAAAAGTGTTTTTAACCGCACTAGCTAAAAACACTAGGGAGGGCAGTGTTGGTTGGTCAGTCAATTCACCACTTTGTTCCAGACTGAAATATCTCAACAGTTATTGGATGGATTGCCATGAAATTTGTTACAGGCATTCATGGTGGATAAATCCCATTTTAGTGACCCCAACTCTTCATCTAGTGCTATCGTCAAGTCAAAATGTCACTTTATCCATTTGACCTTCTAATCTTGATACTTCGAAAGAAAGTTACATGCTGGGATTGTTTTGGTGGTATTCCACCTTTTTCTACTTTTGAACTAATGATGCTGGAAAAAAAAAAAACTTCAGATGACCCCAAACTCTTCAGGTCCTCCAAAACACATTTTTCTCGATGTCCAAAAACTTCTTTAGAAAAATAAGAGACAACAAGTCCAGTAGAGTTCAGTGCAATAAAAGTTTTACTGTTGTTTGAGAGTAAATAAAGCAAGCCAAGAGCTGGTCCATGGAAAGAGCACTGAGTTACAATCTCTCTGGAGCCTTCTTGCATACCTAATTTGACACAAATGATAACAGAACATTCCATGAAAATGGGTTTTCATCCACTATTATTTGTATAACCTAAAACGTCGTAGCCAATTGAGTTTTCACATTGGCTCTCCCTATCGATCACTATGCTAAATTACATTTCACAATACGTTTTTGTTCCACCAATATTTCTGGGATTCCATAGCTAGTCAAAATAAAAATGAATGGCACAAGGCCTTTAATGTCATATTGATCTTACCAATAAAAGAGGGTGCTGGCATAAATACTCTATTTGGTTGTTTAGGGTCACAACCATTAGGGGGGCCCACACAATCAGCATGTCTTTCTGTGTTGCTCATTCCTCACACTTTGTACGGTGTTACGTTGACTTGCTCACTTTAATAACTCAGTGTGTAGCCATTGTAATGCAAGTTAATCAGCAAGAAATAGCAAGAAATCAAGCTTGGTCAAATGAAAAACCTTTCAGCTAAGACTAAAATTAATACGTACTTAATTTACTTTTGAGCCAGCTTGCCAGGTTAAATTCATTGTGGGTATGTTCAGTTTAATTAGTTCAAAATCAAAACATGGCAACATTAATGTTGCAATGTGTTTGTGTTCAGTTTTGAACAGCGTGTGTATTGTGATGGTTGTGCTGGAGAATTTTGGAGCCACAAACAAAATCTTGTTTATGGCCACCGAAATCATCATAGAGCCAGCCCTGCATTAGTATTACCTCAAAGCACCCCTGGCTGTAGACTCTTGGTGCTGTTATACATCATTGTGACATTTTTCTTTTTCACCTCTTCGTCCTTCAGTCATTCATGGCAAATGCAACCAAATGCGCCACATGCAAGGCACAGAGAGGTGATGCTAAGACGCTGGATCAAAACAAACTGTCCCGTTTAACTAACAGACCGTCTCGCTGTCATGGGAGCTTATTTTAGTGAGGATGAGGAGCACATGTAGGCATCTTAAGAGCATCAAAGCACACAAAGGCAATGGTAAAAGACTTGTTTTTTAGGGTACTTATGTTTTGTTTAGGCAGACTGGTGTCCTCTCGACTGGTAGCAGAGGCAGATGATGCCAGGGAAATAAAGATCAGAGGGACAGAAGGGAAAACAGAAAGGGTTATGGAGATAGACAAGGCAGGCCAGGGAAAGTAAACAGAGAAACACAGGGAGATGAAGAAATAGAGAAGAAGTGAGTGTGAGGGACAATGAGAGAAGGGAATAGTAAATACGAGAAAGGCAGACATTGGATTTATGCACATGTGCATCTGTAGTCCTCTGTATGTACACCCCTGCACATTTCTCTAATGGACAAGTCATTTTGAGATGCAGTATAACAAACAGAAATTATATGCTGCTACCACTGATTACCTTTAGTAGTCTAGTCCATTCAGGAGGCTGTTTGGGCTGTACTCTCTGTGCCTTACTCCTGTATGTCTCTAACTCTGATAAATTGCACTGTTTGGGCCTTCCTCTGCACACTGGATCATATTTCATGCCACACAGCCCAGGAGGGAGAGAGGGAAGGCTGGAAGCTAAGGAGGAGGTCTAAGAGGAATATGAGAAGGAGGAGAAAGGGGAGGAATGAGGTTCACACATGTGATGTTGATCAGTCGTGTCCCTGGAGTGAGAATTTATCGTTAAAGTCAAGTATAGAGCAGCAGCTGATACCTCGCCTCAGAGGTCATTTGCTCAGCCTGCTATCCAGGAAGTCCGACCTGTTGCCATGTACATCCCACAGGTACTTAATACAGATATTAAAGGCATAGTTCAGATTATTTGAAGTAGGGCTGTATGAGGTACTTATTGATAGTCAGTGTATTAGCTACAGTAGATGCCATTCAGCACAGCCCAGATCAAAGCACGGGGTCAGCAGCAAAGGGTATTTTAGCTTCTTAAAATGATAGTGATTTTTTTTTAGGTGACCTTTTTTAAGTGTACACTATATTTAGAATCTCATCATTTTACTTTGCTGTCAGACAGTCTTTTCTGACTGGAGACCAAACACAAGCCAAATATCACTATCTCCAAACCAACCAAATAACATAAGCAAAATCAGTCATTTTACCTTGCAGAACACAGGAGTTGCTAGTCTACTGCTGCCTCAAACTGTTAGTTTGTTTGTGTTATTGGGTGACTTTGGAGAATACATACTATCCTTTTAAAACACAAGTCACACAATAACACAAACAAACTGACTGACTGAGGCAGTGGTTTACCAGCAACTCCCATATTTCTGCTCGTAAAACTACTGATTTTTCCCATAGAGTTTGGTTGGCGTTGAAGAGAAAAATATTTGTCGGTTTCCAATTAAAAAGGGTCTAATGGCAAAGTAAAACTTTGAAAATATTCCAAATATAGCACACACTTTTTTTAAGTGGACCTTTTTTAAGTGGCTAAAATACCTTTTGTTGCTGACTCTGCCGACAGCTGTACATTGCTTAGCTTCTCTGCTCCTCCTAACTGGGAGCGCGTCAGCATCTACTGTCGGTACCGTCAATAAGTACCCCATACAACCCCACTTCAAATAAGCTGAACTATCCCTTTAAGATGGTCTATTGATGTTTTGAAGAATAAATATGATCCTTAAAAAGCACACATTCAATAGCACTGTTTCATATTTATAGGTTATGTTCCCCTTGCCAAAATGTAGGCTTAATGAATATCCTTGAGTGGGTGAGTATTAGATGTGAACAGACATAACTGTTGGCTGTGGCTTTCGCTGCCTTTCATTTGCAAGATGGCTTCATTCGGTGTGGGATGATAGAGACACGTCTGCTACCAACGGCTATTTATGATCACCAATAAAAAGCAACTAATTTATGTTCCTCTGACTGGAGCCACCAATTTTATTTTCATTAGCAAATGAAATGAGCTGGTCGCCTCGCACGTGCTGGTGGAAAACCACCATGCTGTATGTGGATGATGAAAAAATCTAAAAAACGAACAGTGATGCCTAAAAGCTCCAACCCTAATCATTGCAGTTTAATGGTGGCATGTCAGCAGATGTTACTTTATGGTTAAACTTAAATCACTTAACGTAGACATAACCCTCTTATTCTGCTACAAATAAGCTGACTGGGCATAGATACTGACACAAACCTGTGTTAGTACATATGCACACAAGGTATCAAGATAAGTTATTATCATTATACAACACATGGTTTGCACAACGAAAAGAAAGGTTTGGTCCCTTAATGCTACAGACAAATAATTAAAATCAGAACACAATGGGAAGGAAAGAAGAAATTAAATAAAACAATACAGTATGTGCAGTTCAACTTTGACATCATCATTGTAAAGACAAAAGACCTCCTTCCCTCATTTTGCATGTTGTGTACCATCAGCTCGGAGTACAGTCCGCCTGTCAAGTGCAACACTTTGATCAAGAATGTTGTGGAAGAGCAAGTCTCTGTAAGATGGGACACTGCAGTCTGATTTCTCAGTTTGTCCAATTTTGTCCAAAATCTATTTTTAGGAACAGGCCTCATTGTATAGAAGCACAACTTTATAACTTTATTCACTGATTTGGGTCAAACTGGATCATTTATTATGGAGAGAATATTTCCCCTCTGGCTGCTCACCTTCAAATCTTGCTTATTTAAGTACAGACCTTCCCTCTTCAGAGAGGTTTAGCTTACTTGCTGTGAAAGAAGCTAACTGTAACTGTTAGCAGCTGTTAGCAGCCAACAGAACCAGGCTGGGAGCCTCCTGATGAACATGGCCGCTCACCGTGACATGATTGTCTCAAGGTCTGTTGCTCTTTAATCCAAACACCATGCTTCCTTTGCCAGTGCCTACACTCTATGGTTCTAGTTAGCATCTTTATTTTTTAAAGGGTTCTTCAGCTTGTCCTCATAGAACACGTTTCGGCTCCTGGTAGAACTTTTTATAAACCTTTTGAGAGTTCCCAACATAAAGGATTGTACCTAAAACGATCTGTGAACAGTTTCACCCAGAACCCACTCCAAAGGAGAACCCTTTGGTGTAATGATTACACCCAGAACCCTCTCTGAGGGTTCTATCCAGAACCTTTGCACCTTCTAAGAATGCTAACAAGATTCTACCAAGAATCTTCTTATATTCCAAGGGTTTAATCAAGAACCTGTCAAGGGGGTTCTACTAAGAACCCTTTTAAAGTTTATCTAGAACACACCCAGGGGGTTCTACTGATAATGCCCTAATATTTTAAGGGTTTTATCTAGAACCCACACAGGGGGTCCTACCAAGAACCCTGCTTTTTATTTCAACAATCCTCGAGGAACTCTTTCTCTCAAAAATGGTTCTATGGATGTAAAGTGTTCTTAATGGAACCCATAGTCTTACACAGAACCCTTGATGAACTTCAAGAAATTGTTCTTCAGAAGCACATGGTTCTGGGTAGAACTTCAGCCTTTCAGACAGAACCCTTTTGGAACCCTTATTTCTTGTGCAAGTACATTTCTGTCATAGGTGATACTATTTAAGTAATAAAGCCAACAAAAAAAACAAAAACAAAACAGATTAAAACAAAAATGTAGCTAAATTTGAAGGAGCTATCAGCCACAGCATCTGCATGCACCGTGGTTGCCATGGTAATGGCATTGCTTGATGGACAGATGAGCAGAAAAAATAACTTTGCAGCAATACTTAAAATGCCCTCTTCTTTTCTATTGTTTGATATGTTTGTTTCCATTCAAGGTGCTCATGTATTTTCCGTCACTTGCTTCTGTCAGTCTACCCTTTCATGCATGCTGAGCAGTCACTTAGCCAAAAATGGCTGCCTATAATACGCAGAGGGGGGCCGAGCATGGCTGCGGGCTCAACAATTCCACTCTTACGTCTTTTGAATGTCTGAATATAAAACAGATATAATTGACTTTACTGGCAGCAAATAAAGAGAACATTCATTTATATCTCCAGCCCTTAATGCTAGATAAAAGCAGAGTTTGACAGAGCATTTGTTGAAGATAGCCGGATGAGAGCAGAATAAGAAGCAGTCGGAGAGAGGTATGTAATTCTGATAGTTGAGGGAGGAACTGAGAGATAGGGCGAGAGTTTGAGGGAGGGTGCAAAGAGATAGAGAGAGAAAGGAGGGGAAAAATAGCGGGAGAGATGCAAATGTCCTGTGTCGATAAGCAGGCGAGCCAATCTCAGCCAACATATGGAGCAGCGTGGAGAAGGAGCTCCTTCAGCACAGGCCTTATCTGCAGAACGACTCCTCTTCAGCCTGATTGAATGACTAATCTCCTGGTCTGACAGCGTAACAAGGCTGAAAGTACACAAAGACACAGAGCTGGAGGAGATGGAAGGAGCTGGCCAACCTGGGAACACTGCAGGACATTTAGCCTCTGGATATAGGCAGAGGGACATAGGAATAAAATGATTGACAATACATAAAGGGAGCAAACAGTAGAAAGCAGTGAATTACTCCAAACAAATGACATCTAAGCAAAATAGCAGAAAAGACAGGTAATATAAACAAGGAAACAGTGGAAGAATAGATGGCTTCAGACAGTGTTTCTCCCTGTTAGAGTATGGATAAGTGAACATGAATATTGAGTCATTTGTCACGCGAATTTCCCCAAGGAGAGTCACCTGCGGCATGCCTGAACTCTCCCTTACCCACCGCTGCCCGCCACTGATTTTCTCATTTAGACCTCCACAAGTAATTAGAGTTCATTATGAGCATTCCTGATGCAATTACTTAGCTAATGAAATCTAATTAAAAACCTGCAGTCAACTGCCCCCATTGTTTTTGCTTCCTACAATGGCGCTCATACCTGTTATTATCGCGGCCTTTAAATCATCGGTGGATAAACAAAAAGGAGAAGGATGACAGCAGGATGCAAGATGATGCTCCCTAGCGCTTTATTTTGTCAGAAATCATGATGGAAATGAGAGCATGTGCTGACAGCTACTTAAACTACAGTATAAACAATAACTAAAGCCTACTATTGTGACTCCCTGATGACAAATTTGACAAATTTCAATAAACATGTCAAAGTTACTTCTCAATGCCATTCATCAGAAACAAATCACTTGCACTGGCCGCTATCTCGGTAGAGGGGTATTTATATGGGCACTCCAGTAAGTTCGTATCACGCTTCCATAAAGTTTGGGAACTTGTTAGCAAGTCACACATGTGCAAGTCACATGTAAGTCTCAAGTCTTAACCTTTAAATCTCAAGCAAGTCCCAAGTGACTGTGGTGAGAATCAAGCAAGTCAAGTGGAATCCTTGCCACGAATCAAGTAAGTCAAGTCGTATGAAATTCTGATGATCTACACCGCTTTCCACATTTAAAAAATTGTTGCAGCCACTTACTCCTTCTTTTTGTGGCAATCGGTAACAAGCTTCCAAAATGACTCGTTATATAAATCAGTCCCTACACATTTGTGTTGTAAATATGCACAGGGACTTCCTCTCTACTGGTTGAAAATCAATTATTGCAATTGAAGTTTGCTATCGGTTGATCTGGAGACATTTGACCAGCCAATAAGTTAACTAAGAAGACATATTTCCGTACCTTTCTTGGTGGGTTTTGTAGTGACAAATGAAGTTGGATGTTGTGGTGGTTGTTGCACACAGCGGTTGTTTTCTCACTATCATCATCGACAGCATAATTGTGCATCCAAATTTGATCATTTTTGGACTAGCCCCCATGATAGCTGCCTTGTGTGTTGTCCTTGTAGTTGGCACGCATTGCACAAGAAATCACCCAATCTTACTTCTCAGTATCTAGCAAAATGCAAATATTAAATCAAAAAAAGTGAAGTCCTTTCAAGTCATCTGTCTCAAGTCTAAGTCAAGTCTCAAGTAAATACCAAGTCAATGTGAGAACAAACCTCTTATCAGTTAGTCAAGCAAGTCTCAAGTCCTCAAATTTGTGACTTAAGGTTGACTCAAATCAAGTCGTGTGACTCAAGACCTGCGCACAAGGGACAGATTCGAATAAGAATGATCAACATGAGGCAAAATATCCAGACTTGTAGTCTGATACTAATTACAGTCCTGTTCCATAGCAGAGCCTTTCCATTGAGCCAACATGCAAAATAGCAGCACCCTGACTCTTTTTGACCCGAATGTAACAAAACCTTAATTAGTATCATTGCTAACAGCTGTGCTTACCCTATTATTTCATGTAAAAAGGTCTAGTGTAGGGCATAAAATGAATAGCCAATCACTTTGAAGCCCTTCAAACATACTTACAGTATGTAATCTACAGTATAATTCCATGGCAGAAGACTTGGTTCTGTATGCAGACTGTCAAGACAAAGAATCCCATGCTCCCCAATATAGCCACACCAAATGTTGTGCATGATCGTCTATTTCAACTCCTGAAAACTTGCTTTCAAATCTGAAGTATTTGAGTATTCTCCCGACTACTGTCCTCTTCAAACCCACTAGAAGAGCAAGAACAAAACAAAACACAGAAATCTGCATAAAATAACCAAAATTCTTCACATTTTGGTGGAAAATTGTATGTTAATGTAGGACCTTATCACTATTAGTAAGAAGAGAAAATAGGTCTTCTATTCTATAGTATTGTACTGGAAAAGTTATCTTTTTAAAAATCCACCACTTTTAAGGCTGTTTAAGACAAGATATTCAAATGTTCAAAACTAATTGCTGATGTTTTGAAAATTAAATTCTTTCCCATTCTTGCTTCATATATGATTTCAAGTGCTCAAAAGTCTGGGCTCTCCGTTGTTGGATTTCACACCTCTATATGCGCCACATATTTTCAGTACGAGACACGTCTGGACTGCAGGCAAGTCAGTCTAGTCCCCGAACTCTTTTACTACAAGGCCATGCATCAAAGGGGCCTTCACAGATCTGACAGTTACCCATGACACCATTACCTTAACACACCCTGATATCATCACAGATGCTGGTTTTGAAGTTAGTATTGGTAATAGTCAGGATGGTCATTTTCCTCTTTAGCCCGGAAGACACAATGTCAATGATTTCCAAAAGAATAATTGAAATGTGGACTTGTCAGACTGCAGCAAACTTTCCCACTTTGTGTCAGTCCCTCTCACATAAGTTTGGGCCCAGAGAAGTCAGCAGCATCTCCAGATATTGTTTATATATAGCTTTCACTTTGCATGCATCAAAAGTTTTTTTTTTCAGAATTGGTTTGTATTACCAACAAACAATTTGCCAGACATGAGGCATTTCTTTTCACCATTTTCTGTTAATTACATGCATGTTTAAACACAAGACAGTTCTTAATAGTAAATAAGGAAATGCTCATTATGTGAGCACACAAGAGCAGCAGAGATACACATTTTGTAGCATTAAGCAGAGTGTTTATGTGCCCAGGATGTCATTTAACATGCAATGAGTCCATTTTTTTGTGGTTTTGATCTTATTGACGCCAGCATCAATACTCAAATCAGTATTGATTCTTTGGGGATTGATCTACCCACCACTAGTGCACAGGGGTTTGGGTTGGAGGGGAGTGTTCCCCTGTTTTTTCCTCAGAATTCCCTTTCAATTAACTTGTATGAATCAATGCTGGTTGTCATCTTCACAATCAAGCCACAAAGTACCATTGGGTCATGTTATGTAATAGTGTTTACAGTGGAATCCCGTGTGCCCTCTCTGTCTTTCCTCTGTGTGTTTCTACCTCTTGATCATGATTTGCAACCTTAGGGCTGAAACAAGATTATGACTTAAAGTCATAGTTACAACTGAAAGTATAAACATGCAGGCCAGACAGGGTGGCTGCAGAAACTAAATATGAGTAGTACACAGCCTGGTACAAGAGCGTGATAAGGGACTTTATTACTTCTTGAAAACATCGCCAGTGGCATACTGAGACATCTGAATAAGAAATAAACCAAGTTCTTAAAACAACCAAATTAAACTACAAAAACAAGATGAGTGACACACGCTCTGACAGGCCTGTGACTATGGACTTACATCATGTTGCTCCCAGATCCAGATGCATAAGAGCAATGTTTCATCTGAGGCTTAAGCTATTCCCTGTTGAGAGATAAGGAGCAATGTGGTGATGCATGTTTATAACCTTTGATTTGAGCATATTCACATTCAGGAGCATTGCTACAAAGTCAGCCATGCAAGGCACATTGACTTTCTGTGCAGACCATGCGGCTCTTTGATATGACCAGACATGAATTATAAAAGGACTATTGATTTTGGGAAAGGAGCAACATTAAAAGATCATAAAAACGGCTTCATATGCCATTCATTAAAAGATGAATGAAGCCTGTGTTTTAGTCATTTTCTTTAACTGTCGTCTTAATGTTTATGTGTCTCACACAAATGCTTGATTAATCAGCTTAATGACATATGGTTTTATTTAAATATAAATTGACAATGTGTCGGCTCAGGTTTTGTTTGTTCTGTATGACCTTTAGCTTCACAGTTTTACTGAATGAAACAAAAATAAAAATATATAGTGACAATCACTGCATAGTTCATCAAAGTAAATGATGGCGCTTAAAAACCATTAAGTAAAGGATCAATCTTTTATTTTCTCTCAAAATAAATTTTCTTATCTAGGCCACATTTCTACATACAGTATCAAAATTCACATAGCTATAAATAAAAACATCCACGTAAATGGCCTGAGATGAACTGTAACTCTTACTGGATGTGTCCTTGTCTCCAAGTTAAATTGTCATTTGAGACGTGTATGTATAAATGTGTGTCATCTGCATAAAAGCAGATGTTAAAGATTGTGAATGATGAACTCCAGAGTAAACCTATACAAACTGAACAATATATAATTGAGGACGATCCTTTAGGCCACCATAGTAAATGTAAACTTAATAAACATCACCTAAAGGAGACAAAGAAATCCATGACAGCAGGTTGAATCACATTAAAAATTCCTCCTGCGATTACAGTACATTCTCCTACAGTGGACTCGTGTATCAGAGTAACACTAGGATTATGTTTATCCCAGATAGAGATTTCTCACATCACACTGACAGCTCTCGAGGTGATGTGTTTGAAAAGCAGGCTAGATTTTTTAAAATGCTGTTTAAGAAAGCAGACAGTTGGCGGAAAGCCAGCTTTTCAAGGCTTCTGCTGAAGAACAAAAGATTAGATTCTGAAATTATTTACACCCGAGGTATCAAGAATTCTTTAACAAAAAGTCTCTGCCAGTCTTAAATGTGAACTCTGGAACCCCAGTGAGGAGAAGGATGATAATATTCAGAAGTTTCACATTTCCTTCAAAATGGCCACAGTGCACACTTTCACATCTAATTCATAATCTGCTTTCAGCCTTACTATTAGTTATCTGCTTTGTGCAAAATCATCAGCAAAAGTCATAAGCAGCAGGAAGACATATTTGGAAGATGGATGGTCTTTATTATGTGAAAGAATACATAAATATGCAATATCCCTAATAATGATGCGATCTCCCCATTTTTTCCATTGTGAAGTAAAATGTGATTTGATAAAGAATAACTTGTGAGATACTTCGTACTGTGTTTTAAGTGAGGTCAAACTGACTAAAATCATACTTGTCAATACTCTGATATTTTTGTTGCGTAGAACAAAATCTGTGGAATGAGCAAAATAATTCACATGGATGGATGAATGCAAATGGTGAAATAGTCAAATTTTGAGCAAAATTACTCACATCTGACCGCCTGTTTGGTGGTAATTTAAGTCTTTTCCAAACATATTCACTAGTCACAGCTGAGTTTTAGAGCACTCTAAAGGTTCGCCTGCAGCTAGAGATTGCACGCCCACTAAACAAACTGACTCACTCCCTCACTGAGTCAACACCCGGCCCATCGTTCTCAAGTTGAAAAGGAGAGCCGGGTTGCCTTTGCTTCTTGCCCAGCCTCTGCCATGGAGCCATGAACACATGACTTGTTTGTAACAGTGAGTCCTGACCCCCAGTTCCCTATGAAAACAACTAAATTGCTGATGGGTTTTAAATCATTTTACATTTTTATATATAACCAGATTTGTGATTGTTCTTTGCATTTCAGTAATGATGCTCTTTTTCAACATTTTAGAGAGAAAACCAGTTTGTCTTTACTAGTTAAATCCAAATGCATTTAACAGCAGAACATTTATACAGCAGAAATCCGGTGCTATCTTTTAAACAAATGAGACAGTCCGCCCTGATCACATTTAAATGGTTATACTCATTCATGACGTCATGCTGCTTAGTACATCCACAGTCTCATCTGCTGGCCACTGAAGCAGAAGCTCAATTGGAGTGGTTGGTGTTAAGGACTTTGCTCAGTGGGACCTCAGTGGTGCTAACAAGGGAGAGGTAAGAGCTGCCTTTCACTTTCTCCCCACCCAGACTTATCTTGTTGGTCGGGTGGGGTGGGGGTGGGGGATTCAGCTGGCAGTTGGGTGACTTTATTACAGAGTGACAAAGTCTGCTGAAGAAGCAGGTGGGGGTGGGTGGATGTGTCAACAGAACATCAAAATTTAACATACTGTAGGAGATCACTGTTCATTTCCTGTTTCCTGCTGACAGTCAGTGTTGGTTTCTTTCAACCAAAATAACCAAGAGATTATTACTGTAACCATGACAACAAAGACCCAATTAAACATCATTTTAATCCAAACCACAATCTGTCCCTAACATCATCATAAAATAGTTTTATTCTTAAAATCTTGTCCTGTCGATAGTGGCGTCAGATCATAAGGTCGTTATAAGATCCATTCTGAAGGGCACCAGTGACATACTTTGTTGTTTAATTTGGAGGAAATGTTGAAACAAATTGTTTTTTGTCTTTAGAGACGGTGTGTACTTCAGTCACTTTTTGACATGATACCACATCTCTCACTGACTCTCCATGGCCACAATTAGGCAGAACCACAATACATCAAAACACACAAAGCATCAGAACCAACAGTGATCCAGACAGTCATCCTGAACACGGCTGTCTGTGGACTAAATGTGGCCAGAAATAAAGTTCCTGG
The DNA here is from genome assembly GCA_034769285.1 of Lutjanus argentimaculatus. Lineage (NCBI taxonomy): Eukaryota > Metazoa > Chordata > Actinopteri > Lutjaniformes > Lutjanidae > Lutjanus > Lutjanus argentimaculatus. Next base: position 30,647,071 of record JAWZSL010000005.1, on the reverse strand, counting down.
CACAGTAAAGTCCTACACAGTATGAAGCACAATACTAGGAATTGAATAACTAAGTACATTTACTCTTAAGTACAATTTTGAGGTACTTTTACTTGACTATTCCATTTTTTGATACTTTATATTCTAGTTTTTACTCTACTAAAATGATTTCCCAGCTTTAGTTACTGGTTAGATTTAGATTATTATTACAAAACATGCATTAGCTCATAAAATTGGATATATTATTATAAGTTAAGCACATGAAGGATTTAAAACCAGGTCTATCATTACCTGCTGTGACATTAAAATGACGAACAAATTGATGCATTACTAATTACAGTGCAATAATGTGATTCTGAAATGGGCCGTTCTGCATAATGAGTGCTTTTATGTTTGATACTAAATATATTCTGATGAGAATATCTAACAATATCTTTTATTAAAGAAAATTTTTAAATGCAGGACTTTTACTTGTTCCAGTGTAATTCTTTTGTGGTATCACAAAAGAAGTAGTGCACACACACCTGATCCTTTTTTGTCAGAATGATCAAATTCTAAACAACTTTTGACCACTTCCACTGCTAGTAATACTAACTACGTAAATGATTCTTCTATTTCTCTTGTGGTACCTATACTCAACCTGATTATTCTGCATTAAAACATTACAACTCTATTTATCTCTCTCCATGGGTCTGAAACAGTCAAACCCAGTCCTCATCTCTGTCTCTATCCATGGTGCTGAAACAATTCCATTATTCCTGCATTTTCTCCAGAGTTTCGCCACAGTTTTGAAACTACATGATTAATAAAACCTTTGAGACTCACTGAGGAATGCTGTAATTATTTTTGGCATTAATGTAGCACTGATTTTTGGCATGTTAGAGGGTTCATAGGAGTGCATCTCTACTGGGACTTGTGCTTGTGTTGCTGGAGGGGCCTGTCGCTCGCCTCTTTGGTTGCCTGGTCTGGCCTCACTCCTCACTGCGGCATAAAATTTAAATGTAATATTAATTATTGTAATGACTATTATATTATATTGTGTGTTATGATTGTTATAGTATTATGTATTTATTTTATTGTTATTTTATTATTATATCATTGTTTTAACAATATTGTTGTTATATATATTTATCATCACACATGTAATAATCCTTACTCCACAGGCCAAACAACACGCACACACACACACACACACACACACACACACACATGCACACAGTAGGTGATTTGTTAATTTTTAACAAGGGGTATGGATCAGTGCTCCCTAGTGATGAGAAGAATGTTTATTTTAAAGTAACCCATTTCATTCATTCCTCACATGCAAACTGACTCATGAACGACTCCTCTGGGAACAGTCTTTTTGGAAATGACTCTTGAGAATATCATTGATTCAAGACAAATGTGAGAGAAGGATTAAGGTTAAAAAGGTGCAATTACAAATCCATCTGCTACTTCAGCACCACGGACAGCACCATGGGGCTACTGATATTGAGTCAGACAGACTAGACCACAGGTATTTTAAAATGGGTCAGGGGAGGCTCCGTGAATGGAAGTGAAAAAAATATTACATTTGTTGTCAAGAGGAGATCACATAGAAAAGTCTAAATGTGTGTGATTTGGTTAGAGAAAGATACAGAGAGAGATACAGTTAGAGATACTAATAAATGCCTTAGGACAGACCTTTTTTTATGTATTCAATATAGTCTGAAGTTATGTCAAACCTGCATAGTGGAAAATCTTGGCTCAAATGCAGAGTGTCTGTGGGATAAAATAACATGATCGTGATCCTAGAAATCGAGAAATTGAGTGAAACTAAGAAAGTAGCTAAACTAATTACCTGCTGACCAGACACCCGCATTACCCACACATTTATCTAACCTAATTTCTACTCCTGGATTCTTATCATATCATTACACGCATCACTGTAACTGTTTTATCTGTCCATTGTCCATTATGTCTATCTTGTTTATCTCCTGTGTGACTCTTTGTTTTCGCCACGCTGTTTCACCAGTCAAAAAAGCGAGTGTTCAGACACTTTTCCAATACCTCGACCACAACCTAAGAGAAACTTTTGATTAAACTGTAATTTTACTACTAAATGTTCGCTACTACACACTGTTAGATGAGTGGGTATTTTAAAAAGCCATATTTCCTGATACACAGACCAAAGGCAACTGCTGTAGCTGAGGGGAGGAAGCTTAATAAGTGCTTGGTAATGCAGACTCTGTATTTTTCTAGTCTGGAGAACGATGTGTGAAAAAAACTCCCTGTTCTTTTTATTCAGCATAACTCAGTCAGTACTGTTTCAAGGCATATTTAACTGCCTTGCCTTTAGGTTAAATTAAAAATTTACCTGTCTAATGCAAATATCACACACACTTAGAATTCTTTCAGTAATTGTATCCTTGGAGTATTTCATCAGTATTTGGTATGGACTGGAGCATAGCAAGTTGACAATTCTGTCTGATATCAGGCAACAGTATTTGCTTTGTTTGGGAATTTTTAATCCCCACCAGACTTGCATCATGCAATTGCTTGTGAGTGTGTGTGTGTGTGCATGATCACCAGACTTGGAGCTTATCTGCAGCTAATCTAAAAATACTACTGGACTGATTTGCTTTTTTTGTGCACATTCATGACTGTATGCTGAAGGACCTCTGTGATTCAGAATTAGAAAACCTTGAAAAACCTTATGCCTCCACGCCAGCAACAGCCATGGCCCAGGCAATATGTTTTTGGATTTAAAAAGCACTTTGAGGGAATTTCTTTAAACTTGGCACAAATGAACACTTGGACTCAAGGATGAACTAATTAGATTTTAGTGGTCAAAGATCAAAGGTCAAGGTCACAGTGGCCTCGCTAAATACATTTCTGGTGAATATATACACTAATTATGACAGAATTTTGCACAAATAACTAATATAATAAAATGCTTGAGTGATGTCATTTTATATCCAAAAGGTCAAAGGTGAACGTCATTGTGACATCATAATGTTTAGGTCTCTATCAGTTCTCTGTGCTGCTCTGTAAAAATAGTCTATAAGTGAAATTCCTTACATTTTATGAATCTGGATAGACTTGGATGTAAACTGCAGCTTCGTCTTCACCTGCTTCCTTTTGAAATCTGGCAGTTGTGGTGGCATTGCAGTAGGTGCTTCATCATGTGCTGCCTGGCAGGGACCTGCACTCTGCTGAGTGCACTCTTCTCATTACATTATTGTTGCTCAGTTTCTCTATCCATCATATCTCCTTTTGTTTCCACAGTGTTCAAGGTTGTCTAGTGTCTTGACGAAAACACTGCTCTCCAGCAACGTTTGCAAAGCTATTTAACTGGAAAACAAAATTTGAGGCACATTTCTCCAATTGTACATTTGTGTTAAGAGGGGATAGGTCCTGCTGTGTGATGAATACACTGACAGCGGAGATGGAGATGTGGGTGCACTTGATAATGAGGCATTGCTTTAGAGAGCTACAGGCATGGTGCGCTTTAAAACGAAGTGAGAAGAGGAGGGTAGAAGAGTATAAAATAGAACATGACAAGACTGTTGGATCTCCACTTATTCTCTCCAGCTGAGCTGTAGTTTGATCGCAGCACTGGGACTAATTTCTTGGCAGTTTTCAGGCAGTCTGCCTTTGTAGGCGGGCAAAGGTTTAGATGGAATAACTTGAACATATTTCCCACAAGTCCCCGGGCTTGAGAATTGGGACAGTGAGGATTGCTAATTGAGTCAATTATAAGGCTATGTGTGAAGGACAGCTGAATGCTCATGTTTTACATGAAACCCCGCAACACATCAGAGGGGGGCATCTTATCTACTGTATGTGTGCATGTCAGTTCAAACACTGTCTGGGTGTAGAATTTTTAACTAACCAGTACTCAAGTTAACTTGGGAGTTAACTACATGCTTGGAACTTTAATCATCTGTCTCGCCTAGCTGTTCAATAGATGTTGCTTTGTGCAGTCTGGCGACATAGCTCCCACAGCCTCACCAGCAGTATCAGAAAATATTAGGCTTTATGATATTTCTGAAGGCTACCAGCCTCTCTCTGAGGTTTGATATTAGATATGTTTTCTTTCGGCCTACAGGGAACCCTAAGACGCTCACTAATGGATTATAATGAGCTTAATTTGCTCCGGGATGAGTGATAAGACAGTGAGAGTACTGAGGCATGTCTTAAGCCTCCATTTTACACATATTTAATACTGGGGAGCTAAAGAACGGGAGGGGAGAGGCATTAGAATAAAGTAACTTGAACAAAAGTGATATATAATTACTATATAATTTAAAATATATATTTTAAATATAACAAAAATATTACTTTCTAGTGGTGGATTGTCTCTGACAGTAATTCCCTCAAAGCACAAGCAGACACAAGCAGCTTTCTTGCTAGTGGTTTATTGAAGACTTCTCTCCAATTTTGCTGAAAACACAGTGATGCAAAAATAAAATGTTTAAAATTTTACAAAGTAAAATACAGACAAAAGAAAATGCCTCATTGGCTGCATGCTACGAAAAGGGGAAGATTCTCCACATCTTAAGAGACTTTGTTTAAACCGTTCACTTAACTCAGCTTAGGGCTATAATGTGTAACATTTCAGTATTAAAATGTCTAAAACTGCTAGAAATGTTTACTTTCAGTATCCCAAATGTTTCCAACCATGTTGAATCGCAGAGAAATTCATAATTGTAATCGTAAGCTGTTGCTAGCTAGTTGCTAGTTACTGTAACATCCAGGAAAAATAAAACTTTAATATTACCTTGAATATGAACATGATTTCTGCCTGAGTCATGTCAGATAGATTTTCATCAGTTATTATGTTTTTTTTAAAGTCAAGATAACAACTCTAAGAATCCCATGCTACTTCACAATGTCATCAAACTGTGTTTTTTTTTTACTATTTTTACTCACTTAATGTGACAGAGACACTTAGTGGCAGAATGAGATGGGACGCATAAAACTTTATACCGGAGCACAGATGTCCAGCCTAACTGCTTGCTTGTCTGCTTTATATACAAAAATAGATACATCCATTTCAAAAATTGCAAACATCACAGCCCACATATTTACATGTGTCCTTTATGTTGGCACAGATGTAAAGCACTATGTCCACTAGAGTGGACTGACTGCTCAGAGTCAAAAGTAACACCAAAGAAGAAGAAGAAGAAGAGACAAAAGTGTCTGGCAACAACTAATATTGTGACACTGGAGGAGGTTGTAATAACTTTTCTTGAGAAAGAGGTAAAAGCGGGAGCAACGCATGCAAATACAAATGTAAACTGCTTCGTTGTGTCTTCTGGTCGTGTCCTGCTTGAACTTGTTGCTACAGTGCTACACTGCTCCCCACAACCACCAGTGGTACAGTTCTTTTTATCCATGTCCATGAGCTTCCATGAGAACATTAAGCATAAATAGGCCTTACAGGAGTTTACACACCGCCCTGCGGTAATCACCCTGATGATCGCCTGGCTTCAAGAGCATTCCCTGGAAAAGCTGCCACAGTGGTCCAAGGTTGTGATGACAGGCAGAGGCTTTGGTGAACGTAACAGCATTGGTACAATACACTCAAAAGTCCACAACGTGTATACTAGCTTGCAAATCAATTTCAATTCAAGCCTCAGGCCTAACTGGCATGACCATAATAAAATATAGTATTGTTAAACATAGTAAAACACAGGCAACAAGCTATAAAATGTAAATCTCTGTATATGAGCATGTGTACCATAAAGTTAGGGGGAAAAACATGACTCCATCTTGTACATAGTTCCTCTAGAAAGTAGGCTTCAATCACCGCAAGAAGACTGTATATTCCTTTGTGTGTGTCTAGCGCTGTGTTGTATAGCTCTGGGTTCTCTAAGACAATCATCAGCCCCTCCATGTTTGCTTGTTTTTGACCCACAATTGCCTGCTATTTTTGCAGTGCTTGCCCCCTTCTATTCAATTGACAAAAGTCAGGCAGCAACCGTCAGAAATTCAGCAGGGTGAACTCCGCAATCAAAACTTCTACCCATCTGCCAACTCATTGAAATGACTGGAGGCGGTGAGTTACTGCCAGTATGAAAAGGCTTTAAGAGTCCTACTCGTGTAAAAGCAGTCCAATGAGACTTGCAGGTAACTTAACTGAGACTTCAAAATAACAGTACTGATACTTTCAGTCCTTACCAAAAAAAGGATAGTCTCTTGGATTAGTCGTGGACTGTCTCTTCCCAACAAAAACAAGGGCAGTCGTCTCCTCGGATGCAAACAGACTGCCTCTTGCTGCTCTGAAGCACTGGCACCGTCACAGCTCCTCCACCACCTCGGGATGCAGCATCTACTCCACTGCACATGGACCTCCCCTGGAATACAGATTTAGTGCAGAATTAAAAGTCAAAATCAGCCACATTAAACACAACCATCACAGGGAAATTGCAGCGCTGTAGACAGGGAAATTAATAAATGATGTTACGACGCTGTTAATCTAAACTTCCTGTATGAGGATTTTTTTTTTCATGGATCATTAACGGTGTTATTGTGCGTAAGTATGATAAGTGAATAGCTCAGTGTTGAGTGATAGTCATTAGGTAGTGATAGTAGATCCATAACCTGCAGCACTGGCGTTATTATACATCACTGAGGGGCACAAAAGTAATCTGATTGTATTACAGAAACAAATTTAATGGCAAGGAAGGGAGCTCTGGAGCCATCATATGGGAAATTTAACCTATTCCAAATTTGTGTGCAAGATGTGTGTGGCCAGATGGGTTTCACCTGGCACTTTTGTGGGCTTTTATCATCTGGATGTAATGGGTCCCTGCTAAGCATGGGCTGTTATCTCTGTGGGTTCACAGAGTGTAATCCCTTTTTCAATATTCTGTTTGGGTTTTGGAGCATGATTAAATGTGGAAAACGTGTAGATCCGTGAATGCTGAAAACAGAAAGGGAAAAGAACCATTACATGCAGTAGGTTTGCCTTTGAAATGGCTTGGCAAGCTGCAGAACTGATATAAGGAAATGGACTCACTGGAGTGGGGCATGTTTAATAATTTGACACCTGTAGCTGGTGGGGAACCTGTGGATTAGACCCTGGTTTCGCCCTCTAACCTGTCTCCCCCCACTTTCCTGAGGATGTAATTATTTTCCTCTTATCCCTCATATTACATGCAGACACACACCTACACTCATAAGATGCTTCAGTAGTGTCAAGCTTTCAAGTGGGCAAACACAATGTGCTTTTCTGATCTAATTAATGCACCAATTAAGAAAAAGGAAAACTGGCTTCCCAAGGGCAACTTTGCCCAGGCTCTGCTAATTAAATCTTGGAAACATGAGTGATATGCTTCCTCATCAGATGTGACAGCTAGTTTCTCGGTGTAGACAGCTACAATAGGTAGGACCACACACACATGCACGCAGTCGGACACACACACACACACACATACCCAAGCAGGTAGAACACAAGGGAATACTTCAGTGTCCAGCAAACTGCAGTGCCTGTGTTAAGGTGAAACCTCTGTTAAAGTCAGAAATCCGTGCAAAGCAAAATAGGGGAAATATTTATGCACCATTAATAAAAATGAAATATTCCAGTGCTAGGGACCAAAATAGTATATTGTTTTGCTCAGGTCAGCATCCAATTAGGAGGTAGAAAATGCAAATAGTAACTACACTGTACATTTTATTTTTGCCCACAGACCTCGTTGTGGAGAGTTTTCACAGTTATTACATTCAGTAGAAAACAGTGTTGACAGTGAGGTTAAAGATCTGTGAAAGATTCAGATTAAAGCAACATTATGCAAGAACCAGTACTTTGGGATTTGGTCCCCTTTACAGTTTCTTTGTACAATTGTGCCAGAGTCCTGCATGCAGCCTGTTTCGCAAACCTGCGCCCGCAGAGCTGAGTGCCAGAACCAACCCGTCCCTGCAATTATCTCCAAGTAAAATCCTACCCACCTGGAACCGCGACCTGACCCTCACTTGTCTTTCAGCACACATGGCTACACAGTCACTCACTTGTCAATTGTATTTTCAATTGTCCCTTCCTAAGTCCTGCCCCTTTTGGAACTTAAGTCAACTCTCTCTTTTCCTGTTTCCTGTATTAGATATACTATGTGCTAGACTTGTCTATGTTGAAAACCAAAGGTTGCTTTCAGAAGTTACAAAAAGTTGCTGGGATCCTGTTAAAAACCACAGGTAGGCTTATAGTCACATCTAAAGTTAGCTAATGTTTGTTTGATTGTTAGCTAGCTAAGTTAAATCTGATAGCTAATTTTAGCAAAACACTAGCTAACTAGCTAGGTAATCTACATCAATCATTGGCTTGCTATTTAGCTAGCGTTTTGCTAACATTAGCTAACGTAACATGTGATCGGAAATAACTTCTCTGTCACTTTTACAGGTCCAACTGTGATGTGGTTTAACCATCTTCAAAATTAGATTTTCTTTTCAACATAGATGAGCCCAGCTCATATCATATATAAACAAAAGAGAAAGTCAATCAAACTCCTGCCAGTTACCAAGCTTGCTAAGATGTCACTGGAGCACAGAGCAAAAAGGGGTGGGACTTAGGAAGGATCAATTCACACAGCACCTGGGGCATGTTCAATATGCACCGTTTTGCTACTATCAATTTTTTTCAGCGATGATGTGCTTTGCTCGCGGCTATCAAAATCTAATACTTTTAGGCACTTCTGTCAAGCAGCAAACTTACTAACAACATGATTCTCATGGTCTCTGAACACATCAAATGTCCAACTTGGCAATGTATTGTCCACAATTTGGTGTTCACCACAGGTTATTTTTGCCTTTATGTCATCCATTTTAGCTATCAGTTTGGCAGCCTCCATTGCTGTCAGATCCAACAGTGATGACCCGTTATTTGGCAGGATCTGGGGTCGAAGGTTGTGTCATAGCCTTAAAGGCTCATCAGACTTGGTATTATTCGTGGATCTTCATGTCAATAATACTGCACAATCATTTCCATTACTGATTTCTCCAAGGGAAAAAAACATATTGTATTGTGTGTGTTATATTATTGTTCTCGCTTGAAGGCCCGCCTGCAATTAATTCCTTTTTACCTGTGCTTGTACCCTTGAATTTATATAAACATATTTTTTACCCTTTCCACAAATTTTTTATAGGTTACTTATAGGCAGGTACTTGTAGGTACCAGACCAGGTACAGGACTCTACTATACAACAATGTTATATGGACAGCTATACATGTGCATTTGTTATTATTCCATTTCTTATAATCAAGTTGACAACTTTGCTGACAATCTAAACATCAAGCAAGTGCAACAATACAAGACCAAGCACACCAGCTACTGTAATTCACTAGTTCAACAGCAAGAAGGTCAGCCCGGCGTCTGTCTTGCATCCTTTTATTTCATGAAGCTCAACAAGTAAATGCCAGTCTGAAATCTCATCTCCTTCTTCTCACTTTGTCACTCTCTATTTTTCTCCTCTCAGCTTCCATCTTTAGCATCCTTGTAGCTCTCTCTTCACAACAACACAGACACAGGTCGGTTCTTTGAAATGGACGTTCATTGCTTGGGCAGGTTTTGTTTCTCTGCCTTGCCTCAGTCCACAACAATAAATTATGCAGTATGTTAGCATGAAAGACAAATGAAAATAGAAAATGACGCTCAGTGCTGACATGAAACTGAAGATATTTTTACAAGCTGAACAAATACCTTGTTGGCCACTTGTCATGAAAACAGGTTTAAAGTCTTTGAAAGTTTCTTTATCGCCTGTTTCAGACTGCTGCTTTAGCTTCAGACGTAAACATAACTTTGGATAAATGAAAAATACCGGAGGCTTGTGAGACATCAGGTCACCTTGGGTTGTATACATTCCCTCAATAAACTCTGCCGCAGTGACAACACAAACAAGGAACGTTAGTCTGGAGAAGAAACATGCCATATAAACTAATGCATATGTGGCTACAACATCCTCAATCATTTTTTACCAGTTACACATAAAATTTTAACATATTAAAGTTCAACCTTACATCAAATTAATTATTAATTTACTTACTTGTAGCATAAAATTATGATGCCACGTATAAATTAATTACCAGTGTAACATGGATCCTCTTTAGTCTCTCTGCCTCTGCTACAATGCCTTGAGAGCCTGAAGAGCCCAGATCCAAATGTGTTTAGTTTAGCTCTGGTGCCCATTCTGGTGCAGCCTCCCACCCTGCAAATACCAACGTTTTGTCATCTCACCTCTACACCCAGTATCCATTAGCAGTTGAAAAAGAAGCACCGGGCTTTCAAGTGACTTGAATGTATACACATCCACGGCTGTATAAGATGCATCAAGCTTTTGACATAGTATAAAAAGGGAGAAAGTCCACATCTGGAGAAGGTGGGTTGGACGAATGGTTCAACCAAACTCAGGACCTTCACTGAGGAATCTGGGGTTCATGTCCCATGTGAAACCAAAATGTAATTAAAAGTTGGAAGGCACTTAACATTACGTGTGTCATAAGACTTGGGTCATGCGACTTTTGTCTTGTGAGTCGCTTCAGTGATGTGACATGCGTAACGTAACATAGTTATGGTAGCCCCCTTATCCTAAACCTACAGAAAAATGTGACACTGCGGCAAACTGTAGGTGTGTGATGATTTAGGATCAGAACGGGTTGGCCACGATGTTCAATGAAGCTGCAGATCCCCCTTTCAAGTTTGTTGTGTTCTCGTCTGGCTCTGGTGCACATTCTGACGTAGCTCCGTGCCAGCATTCCAGAGACAGAGTCAGCTATCTGCACGGCTAACTAAGCTAACTAGCTTGTTGGTGGTAACTTTAGCAACAAGTAAAAGCATCTGTCCATTCAGAAAAAGTCACCAAAATCAGTGACATAGTCAGTGGTGCGTGACATAGCGCAGTAAAAGGAGACGTATTGAAACTGTCTGCAGCAGCTAAAGTTACATAATGAAAGACTAGACATTTGGTGCAGCGTGGGAATGAAAGAGGCATCATTCTTCATATTACAAGACAGTACAGTATTAAAAAGATTAAGGGAAAACAGTTACATAATGTGGCTTAAATTTTTTTGGAAGAAAATGTTGCATGTTTGAGTTTTTTCATGCGTGATTTTGCAGTGCTTTGAGTGCCTCAAATAAAAGTCCATTATCCTCCACTGACGGCAGAGGACTAAGAAACTCATTAAGAAAAACAAACTGTCTGCATACCACTGGGGGTAAGTGGGAAAATGTTTTTTGTAATTTGGGTGAAGTGACCCAATGTTATTTAATTACAGAAACAAACTTTTGTATGAATACAATTTATATGACAAACATTCCACAAGCACTAGCACCATCTGTTACTGTACGTTTAACCTCTCTCTTAAAATCTTGAATGTTAAGCCAGTCGCATCAGCATCTGTTCATGTTTGCATTCACTTTACACGCTGAAAAAGTAATTGATAAAGTCTTTTCATTCCCACATAACTTCTAATTAAATGCCACAGCTATAGCCAAAAGGGCAATTAATGAATTATCAGTGCTGGAGAGCAGCAACAAAAGAGCAACTATTACAATGCAAAGACAATCTCATTAAAATTCTGTACTTCCATCATTGTACATTAGCATTTCAAAGGGACCTTGTTACATAAATTTTCCTGGCTTATGTTGTCTTGCGTGTGGCTGACGGACTGAAATGCGACCTGTGTCGGACATGCCTCATCACTTTTTTGTACATGTCTTACTTCTGTACTCCTTCACTCTGGCGCCCGGCCCATCAGCATATTCATTAATGGTGGCTCAGAAAAGGTGTAGTAAAGAAAGGAAACTGAAGAAGAATATAAGGTTAAGCCAGTCAGTTTTGACATAGGGCTACAGATACTATGCAGATACTATACTATCCTAGTATGCTCCTGATTGGCTAGTTTGGTTTAGGCATGAGGAGTGATTGGTTAGGATATAGGGTAATAACATCAGGGTAAGCCAATCAGAGGCAGAGTACGTTTGTTCATGACTTGAAATTTGGTATCTGTAGCCCTGTGTGAAATAACAAGTGTTCAGTGCCTAACACCCTGATATTCGTACCCTAACTCTCACCCTAACCAATTACAAATGTCTTTTTCGAGATAAAACTGCACATTTTAGAGTAGTCCTTTATTGCGACCAGTCCAAGGCACACCTGTGCAATAATCATAGTGTTTAATCAGCATCTCTATATGCCACACCTGTCAGGTGGATGGATTAACTTGGCCAAGGGTCAGCAACCTGAGCCTGTGGCTCCAGAGCCACACACACGGCTTTTTCTGCCCCTCTTCAGTGGCTCCCTGTTGCTTTGACACATGGTTATTTTTAAGTCATTTTAATAATGTTTAATAATCATTTTGATAATCTTTCATTTACATTTTAATTGTCACTTATGATTGTTGTAGGCTTTGAGTTCTCTAAGTGTACAAATGAGTAGCCTATAAATAAAATATAAAATAGTAATAATATTTTAAGTGCCTCTAAATTCTGCCAGTGGCTAGTCTTGAGCCTTCTACAGGATGTAAAATCCAAAAAAGAAGAAAAGTGTCAGAGGAAAATAGACAGTTTGATAGTTATGGCTCATGACAGATTTCTTTTGCTTTTTAGGCCAAAAATGGCCTTTTGAGAGTAAAGGTTGCAGACTCCTGATCTTTCCAAAGAAGTGCTCACTAACACGGATTTACAGAAATTTGTGAACACAATCTAAGGGAAATAAACCTTTTGTGTGAATAGAGGAAGTCTTAGATCTTTTACTTCAACTCATAAAAATTGGGAACAAAAACAAAACTGTTGCACTGATATTTTTTGTTGAGTACACATCTCTTCTTTGTTATAAATGAACCCAGAGATTTAAGCCACCCCGTTGCTGCTTAAATGTGTTGATTTAATAACATTTAGATGAATTCTGTATTCATTAGTTTGTCATTGTTTTATTTTTACCAGAATGAACTTCAAACACAGTAAAGAGGAGACTGTTGCAGAGTTGATGAATATCACCCACTTCATCTGAGATTAATTTTGCACACTCTCAACTTCAAACTGGCTATTAGAATTAATTGCTTATTGATAAGTTTTGTCCTTCCTTTCCTTTTTCTGTTTTTTCCCCCTGTCGGCCTCTGCTGCAAGCCTCTATCTTTCCTTCATTATTATTCTTTGTTGGCACGCTGCGCTTCTCAGAAAATTACCAAGTCAATTCGGAGCCACTCAATAACAACCTGATGTACTTTGAAAAGCAACTATGGACGAACGTGGTGAGAAGAAACAACACTTAACGGCTCTGTCCTTGCCCCTTAACCTGTCTCCTGTTGATCCATCTTGAAACCAGCCTCCAGAGCTCAAGGACCCAAGGCCGGCAGTTTGTGTTTGTCTTCCAGCCTTGGGCTGCTGATCCCGGAAGACACACACATGATAACAAGGTCGATTAACCTTGACCAATGATCTCTTATATACTGATCCATTTAAACCTTTGCTTTATAGTAATGGCTGCTTTCCATTCACCATGTCTTCCCCCTTTCAGCTCTTTATGGAATGAGGTCGTACTACAGTATCAGGGGATCAATATTGTAAATATGTCTTTTGTATTGAATAGAACACAACGCATGGAGCACATACAGATGCATGTAGTGGAGCTATGCTTTTGAAAATAACCTTTATTTACTGCAATCAACTGACTTCGCAGATCACTTTCTTTGAAATTACCCAAGTGTACATACAATATAAAACATAACGTTGATGAGTTGAAGTTGACAGATCATTTTACCATTTTGGTGCTCTATATTTTTTATATTTTTGCTGTTGTATGTTTGTGCCTGGAGACTCTGCATTTAGTAGACAAGAAGAGTTTTCTGTCAGCACAAGTTGGCCTGAACTCTTAACCTTTTCTTGCAGCTTGTTCCCCTCTGTGCCAGAAGAGTTTGTGCTTCTAGTCATTACGCAACAATGCTTTTCCTCCATACAAGGCCTTAACATGCTCATTAAAGACAGCCACGCCAACATTTAAAAGGGTGAAATTTTAAGGTGAAAAATTATTTATTTCAATAGAATTGTGCATTTAATTTGATTTGCTGTGCAGCAAATATGCACAAACCTTTCATGTGAAGTTCAGCTTTGATGAATTTTGATTCAGGCTGGTGACCAATAGTGAGCTGTTTTGACAGGGCTGAGCCAGAGGGTCCGAAAGAAAGAAACTTTATCAGCTGTCTTGCACAGTCCTCTTTTAATTAACTCAGTATTTGAACTACAGTGTGGCTTCGATTCATACATTTTTAAACTTTGCATACCATTGCCATAATGTCATTGGGTTCTAGTTTACTGTTTCCTGTTTATTTTGAAGTTCTTGTCTTTCCTCTTGTTTCTGCTGTTTTACTTCCTGTATTTTTCCCCTTTTTTGACTTGTTTTCACCTGCCCGTTATTAGTTTACCTGTGTATTTAGTCTTGTGCCTTTCTTGTGTCTAACTGACACTTGGTTGTCTCCCATGATGATGTTATGCAGGAATAAACATGCCTGTTATTTATTTCAGGAACGTAAATATACATAAACTATAAATTAAAAAGCATCAAAAACTCTCCTAAATTTCTCAAATAATGCTTTCTGGGACGCTTGTTGTCTCTTTCTGGGTAGACAAGCTCCCAGTATCCCCCCTGTGTATTTCAAACCCTGAATTAACCTCCTCTGACAAAGTGTAAATTAACTGTGAGGTTACTTTCCCATTAGCGACTAAGCCAACTAGCTCGCTCAGAGAGCATTAGTGAGTTAGCAGTTAGCTCACTACCTTGTACTAGTACCACTTTTGCAAAGACACCTGAATGGACTTTGTTGTGCCACTTTTTGGTGTGATTAAACTATTACAAGTTGCACCTGCAGTTTAAAAGCTGTACTGGTGTATCACTTCTGATGTTTTACTAAATCACAATCCTATTTTGTACTCCTGAGACAGGGTATAAGCAGCAAATAGGCAGTCAGACAAAGTGGTATTAGAAAAAAAAAACTTTATACAGCTACTTATTATGTGATAAGAACCAGGAGGCAGGCAGCGGGTCAGGCCTGATGAGAGGATCTGCTGAGAAGGGAACACGATGACAGTGCCTGGTAGCTGGTGCAGAAAAACAACACAGATACTAAATCCAAATGCTTGTGGATTAAGCCTTTGAAATTCAGTTATACGAAGCCCACTGTGACATGTCAGGAGGAGATCTTTTATTTGAGTAAAATTAGCAAAAAACACAGTGTAGAAAAACAAGTTACAAGTAAAAGTCGTGCATTCAAAACTTACTTACAGAGTATTAGCATCCAAACATGGAGTAAAAGGCCTGTTTGTTTTCACTTTAAAAGTTAATTTGAAAATACGAGTTGAGGAAATTTTGTAATGATTCAAAACATTCAAATCAAGTTAGAGAAACTCATGTTTATGAGTTCTGAAGTGTTCTAAAATAAATACTAGACATTTTAGTGTAATTAACTTAAATAAATAAAACTTCTATTATTTCTTACAGTGCATGATGTAGAATGACCCATATCAGTGTATTATTCATTTAAAATTATTGATACATTCAAATGTACATCACTTTAATGTTGCAGCTGGTAAAGGTGGAGCTAATTTCGTTACTATATTTATGCTGCCAAATCCATAACAATGAATCATCATTGTGTTTTTGATCTGAATTTATGAGTGGAGAAAGAAATACAGTATTTGGTGAAATGTCTGCATCTGAAATGTAGTTGAGTTGGAGTATAAAGTAACATTAAATCGAAATACTGAAGTTAAGCACAATTATCTCAAAATTATGCTTAATTACAGAGCTTAAGCAAATGTGATTAGTTACTTTCAACAGCCGCTGAAGTGATCACATCACATGTGCAAGAGCACAAGGCTTCAAGGTTATAAAGTGCAAAATGAGATTAAGCATAATCAATGCCATGACCTTCACCCTGTAATTCAGTTATTTTTTTAACCACATATTGAATTTATACAAGCTGTACAGTGGTGGAGTCTGCTGCTTTAGATTCCAGCCACAATTGTCTTATTTATGTGATAGTATAATGTTTGATGTACATTGTAAAATCTCCCATTAATTTAAATGGCTAACAATTGACAATGCTGTTAATTCTATCCTGACAGTAAACCAACAGACAAAGAGCCTCACACATTTGCCTGTCTGACCCTGTAGATTAAAAAATACAATTCCCACAGGAAGAAAATAATAAGAGGATGATGAAGACCAAATACTTACATATACAACATCAAACTTCCATGAATGTAATTACACAGCAATTCAATGTCCCAGCACTGTATCCCTTTGTTGTTGTTGTTGTATTTGTTGCTTGTTGTGTGTGTGTGTGTGTGTGTGTGTGTGTGTGTGTGTGTGTGAGACCAGTGGACCTGACAGACTACTTGACTGATGTTTTGTGTGCACATTCATAAGTGTATACTGAACAACCTCTGTGATTCACAATTTTTTTTTTTTTTTTAAGCTTTTTCTGTGCCTCCACACCAGCAATAGCCATGGCCAGAGACTTAATGTTGTTGGGTCATCCCATTCTGAATGTGATAAAGAACTAAAAAAAAATGCCTTGAGGGAACCTCTTCAAACTTAGCACAAAGAGACTCAAGAGTGAACTTCTTAGATTGTAGTGGTCAAAAGTCAAAGGTTACTGTGACCTCATGTCCTCACCTTTTTTGTGAACATGATTTGTCATGAATGCCTTGAGGGAATTTCTTCACAGCTTTGTGTTTAATGTTAATATTACACATGCTTATTTTTTTTCAGTAATGGTATCTTTTAAGTATCTATTCAGACTTTGTTGACTAGACCTTCAAATCTGCCCTCTACACCAAGTTCACTGATTCTGTGGTAATGAAGTGCAACAAGTTGACAATTCTGTCTGATATCAGGCAACAGGATTCTCTTTATTTCGGGGGTTTTATACCTGCCAGGGTTATATCATGTGAACGCTTATATGTGAGCGTGCATGATCAGCAGATCTGAAACTTGTCCGGAGCTAATTGTGCATACTACTGGACTGATCAGCCCTTTTTTGTGTGTGTGTGTGTAAATTTATGAGTGTATGTTGAAGGATCTCTGTCAGTCACAATTTTCTCAAAACCTTGAAAACCCCCTTTTTTTATGGCACCATGCCAGCAACAGCCATGGCCACAGGCATTATGTCTTTGGATCTCAAGAGCGCCTTAAGGGAATTTCTTCAAACTTGGCACAAAAGTCCACTTGGACTCAGGAATTAACTGATGAGGTTTTGGTGGTCAAACGTCACTGTGACCTCTCCCTTGAATGCGATATCACAGGAACGCTTAGAGGGAATTTCTTAAAATTTTGTACAAATGTCAGTTTGGTTCAAGGATGAACTGATTAGATTTTGGTGGTCAAAGGTCAAAGCTCACTGTGATCTCACACAGTGACACTTTTTTTTGGCTATAACTCAATAACACATGCATTAATTATGACAAAATTTAACACAAATGTGTAATAGTAACTACATACATGGAACTAGTTGCATGTAAAGAAATTACAGAATTAATTTGATCTGTTAGAGGTGCTGAGAAAAAAACATTTTTTGGTTGCCTGGCAAAGATCTGCACTCTGAGTACACACTTCTTGTTTTTTTTTTCCTTTCTTTTTTCTTTTTAGAGTGTGTTGTTCCAGTGCTAGACACTCGCAGAAACAGGCACTTTAAGTCTCTCAGTCTGCAGGTGTAGGGGAGTCTGGGTATTTGTATTCATCCAGTGAATAGGACAGGTACAGACAGAAGGAGAGGGCAAAAATGTCCCAATACCAGGTGTAGGATTCTTTTCTTTTTGTCTGCTTTCTGTACTTTTCAGTCTCCTTTATGTTTTTGTCAACTTGTCTCGAGGTGCTTGGAGTGACTCAAAAAAAGCGAGGCAGCTGGCCATGAAAGAGCAAGTCAGAAAACACATTTAAATAGGTGCCCTCTGCTGCTAAAATGCATTCACTCTGATCTGCCTCTTTCCCCACTGTTCCGCTCTCTGCAGTTTATCATTTACTCCGTGCACCCACAAAACTCTCTGGTGTCGCCTGTGTGTTCTCATTATACCGCACACTGCATATACAATCTGAGCCCGGACACTTAGTATGTACACACAACGTGCAGCCTTAGGTCAGAGCTCCACTGATGTTCAGCACCGCGCAAAAAGCACTCATTCTCTCACCAGAGACAACTGGAGTGTGTCAGGACTAAGATTTTCCTGCCTGCAATATTGTTTTTCCTATAGGATGATAGCAGAAAGAGGGGAACTTATTTTTTTTTTCCACTATGTGCCCCTTATGGCCTGTTGCGCTCCCATCAGTCACGCTCGGATGGCTCCAGCTACCTTTGGCAGGCTTGCCACGTGTGTGATTTTGAAAGAGGGTTGAGGCTGCAGAGAGGCCGAAGCTATAATGTGTCTATAATTCTGAAATGTTGCTTCGAGGAGGGTGTTCGTCCAGCACTATAGAGGAAAAATAAGGTCACCTTGGTGTAGTATAAATGTGAATGGCCTCTCCTATCATCTTTGGAAAAAGAAAATTCTGTTTATCACCTTGGTGAGTTGGGAGGAAAACAAGTGAGATTCAAATACCTTGTTCATTTGTAGTGCAGCAATATAGCCTTCAGTAGTGCTGATGGAAAATTCAGTAACTGGCAACATTGGCTTTGGTGAAAACTCAGCAAGTAATGCAGAAAAGTAACCTTTATATAAAGAGGTACTATGTACTTAAATGGGTTTTAAGCTGTAAACTAGATTATATTACTGCTCTGTGATGAATGTTAACACCTTCTTACCAGTGTTGGACGGCTCACCTCCCCTAGCCCCTGTTCTTGAGTGTGAGTTTCTTGGGAGCTTCTAATAAATACTGATCGACACTCATAGTTCATGGGAGTTTATGCTATTTTTTGCTAGGCCTTTACTTAGTGTTTTGCAGTTTTAGCTCATTTGAAGGCTGTAGAAGCACCATTATATTCCATTCTTTCCCTCGATAATGATCCTACAATAAACAGCAGGGCTATGGTTACACACCGTCACTGCCCTGCAGACACACACACACACACACACACACCACACACACACACACACACACACATACACACACACATCAGAGAGCCTCTCAGCCTCTCTGAGCAGCCAGCATTAGCTTGGCTAGCTACAAAACACACTACCTACCACAAAGAACTTGCAGCTGATTATGAGATATAAACTTCATGCATTTGTGGTTTCCCCTAGAGGTGAAATGTAATGTGCTTAATCTACTCAACACTCCAGAACACGTTTCAGTGCATTCATTAGTCAA
Source organism: Lutjanus argentimaculatus (assembly GCA_034769285.1). Lineage (NCBI taxonomy): Eukaryota > Metazoa > Chordata > Actinopteri > Lutjaniformes > Lutjanidae > Lutjanus > Lutjanus argentimaculatus. Next base: position 30,627,821 of record JAWZSL010000005.1, on the reverse strand, counting down.
AAAAACATGATTGGCTCGTAAAACCAAAACTGACTGACGTATCGCAATTTCTGTGATAGTCTTAGATCAGCCAAGTCAGTAGTTCATCCTGACTCATTTTCAGCAAAATTCAGCCAATGGTCTATGATGAGTCACTGAAAATAGGATTGTGATCAAAATTTATGAGCAGAGGACCAACTGAGAAAAAAGCGGTGATCAGTCTGTCTCTTTGGTCGGTGTCATAACCACGAGTCCACCCTAACGACAGTGGTTGTCCTGTGCACCCCCTCCCTCCTCAACCCCTTGTCCACTTTCAAGCATTTTTCAAAATTATGCATTGGGTTGAGTTAGGTTCAAACAGGACAGACTACCCTCCGAAAAGAGTATGTGAAATCCTTACAACCTGCAGCAAAAATGAGCAAAACCTTGAAGTTGTGTCCACCTTGTTGTTGTGATGAAATGAATCCAGCACAAAACATGGATGTGAATGCATTATTTCTGTTTCTGTTTAGTTATGCACATGTCTGAAAAATCAAATCAAGACTAAATGATGATGAATTTTTTTAAATAATCCATATTAATAAGCCAGCATGGTCTCCCATCCAAAACTAAATTATTTTCTTTTCATACAAAAAAAAGTATTAAAAAGGCAAAACCTTGTAGCTAAATATTAAAAGCAATTAAGACAGAAATGTTGAATATTACTAATTTCTTGCAAATATCAGGCAATATTAAAATATTTTTTATAAAAGACACTTGTGTCTTGCATGAATTCACATCAATTGTGGAGTGGATTTCATTCTTCAGTCAAATCTCTGTTAAAAAATGACTGTGTGCATAAAGTGCAGGGAAGAGTGGAAGCAGTGACCCTGGGCTTTGTCTGAACCCACACAGCATGGATTTTTAAAATAATAATGTGTCACTATATCAACTGTTGGTGACTGTGCAGTCTCTCAACGGCCCGAACACGTCCCCTTATTTCCCTGGCAGCAATTTGTCCTTGTCAGATATGCCTTTGAGTTCTTGGTTATGGAGAGTAGATTGATCGTCATTCAATGCGCTTAATGTACATATTCATGGTGTGAAAAATAACCGATTATTCATACTTTCAGTAAATACTGTATTAATAACTTTCTTACATGGCAAGATTGAAGTTGTTTCTTATTAAATAACTGTTTTGGATTAGTGCCGCATTTCAAAGCCCATATAGAAGAAACTCTATTATTCATCACTTTTTCATCAACTCACTGGCAAAAAAAAAGTACTGTGACGCAGGGAAAGTTGGTGTTCAACAGTCCATGTGAACTGAACTCAATCTAAACTTTTTCTATTTAGAGTCTTTTACCCTGGAAATCAGATTTATACAGTCAACATTTTCTCTCTCCCAACTCGTCAAATACAGTACGGCAGCTTGGTCAGTGGCCCTATGGGCTTCAAACCAGGATGCTGACAGTATGACCCACAGTCGCCTGTGTTGTTTGACCCACCCATCCAACCCAACTCTTCCAAGTGCAGACTTTGTTGCTCTTTACGATTTATCAACTGACTTTGACGACACGCTGAAACTTAACACTTTAGAACACCTCCAGAAATGACGAAACAGGGGGACCTACAGCTTCAGAATTTGAAGCATAGGGTACCGACCAAGCTGCCGTATTTGACGCATTTGGCAATTAGAATAAGCTTATACAGAATGTGTATTTTTTAAAGCTTGGTTATTAGTGGTTGCTCATTTTCTCTCAGTATGAAAAAAAACACATTAACATTAAGCATATGAATACTGTAGAGATTTTCATGTTTCATATTTATTAAAATAAATAATCTATACAGAAGAAAATGTAAGGTTTGTGGCAAACTGCAAAGCAAATCGATATGACATGACAGTGACATATGTGATGTTGTGTGTGGACAGTGTTTCCACTGCTAACAAATGTAATTTGAACTGTATGTCTGTGTGGATGTTGAGTTGATTCTTTGCTTGGCCTTGAAGACAATGTAATGACAGCATCACAGGGTTTAGAGAAAACGTATATCTGGCCATTAATGGGCATCTGGTGTAAAGGAATCCATGAAAAACTGAAATACTGAAAAACACACCAGCTATATTCAGTGGTCAGTAACGAATAAAAATTAAACAGTTATTTCCCTTTAAATGCAGTCTGAACAAATACATATTAATTTAAACGGTGGGGCATTTTAATTGTATGATGTTATTCAATTTTTAGAACACTTGTGATAGTTTTAATTGGATACACACAACAAAGAAAAAAAAAAGAAAGAAACCACAATCCCGTACTACATGCTAAAGGAAAAAAAAAACGTGATTACAATAATGACAGTTTAATATAATAACATAAAACAAGAAAGTCAAATAATTATAAGAGACGCTATTTGGTTGTTTAAAAATGAAGAGGTCAACTCATTAATATTGCTGCAAAACCTCAAGCAATCATTAGAACAATGTTCTGTAAAATTAAAGTCCTGCCAACAGCACCCTAAGTAAAGCTGCACTCTTGTCCCTGCTTCATTTCATATCATAAAGGACACAGAATGGGCCAACAAGCAACAATAGGGGTTAACACAGTACTTTATGTTGGATACAAACAGAGCTTTACGCAGAAGCACAAGGCTTGTTCTTCCATTGTCCGTTTTTATGCCACCGTAAAACCACACCACAGACGCTGGGCTGGTATAAAATAAGACAGACCTGAGGGGTGAGATAAGGCAGCAATACCATGCACTGAAGCATAAGATCCCTTTATTAATCTTTTTTTTTTGCTACAACAGCTACTGCACAAAGAGAAAAAGCAAAAAGATGTTTTTATACCAACGATATGACCAAATAGTCTTTATAATTGGATCCAAATCTGTCAGTTAGCTGATTGAGGCTGAACATCATTTGTGAGAATGATCAGACTCTAGTAGCTACAGTACTGGAGGGATGATGGGATACGCTGAAGTAAATCATGTTCTTTTATAAGTGATTGTGAATAATTTAAGAGTCTGCCAACAGCAGAAAAATAGATATAAAATATAGCATACACTAGACACCTCAGCACCTCGTAATTATAAGTTTCTGTCTGATAGTTTTGTCAAAGTTGAGTTATCCACATATTCTTATTCTGTGACATCTTATCAACATTATGTGAGGTGTTTTTTAAGTTGTTTGCATTTTGGACTTTTTATTTAGACAACCAGAAAGGTTTTAATCTAAAAAGACAAACTCTAACTTGGTTCTATAAGGTTCTGACTGTGAGCAATGGCACCCAAGAGGACCAATCAGAGATGAGAAAATGTCACATAACATAATGTTTATAAGAAACCACAAGATCAAGGTTTTTTTTGTTTTGTTTTTTGTTTTTTTTCATTTTAAAGAAGGTCTTGTGAAGAACAGCAGTACAAATGACAGGCAAGTTCAAGTCCTTCAAATCCTTTTAGATCTTGCTGGGGAGTTTGTTGTCATTGTTAGCTACCATGCTAGCCAGCTAAAACTAGCTTCCCAATTTCCAATGTTTATTGTTGGGCCAAATAAAGTTCACGATGTACCGATCAGATCAGTCTGGCCCAATTTCCAAAGTCTTTTTTTGGGGTAAATTAAAGGCCATGATGGACTGATCAGATTTAGCCCATTTAGACAATGTTGAAATGACCCAGGGTAGGATTTTATTGATCGTCTTGTGAAGAACAGCAGTATAAATGCCAGAAAGGATCAGTCTTTTTTAAAAATTGTTTTTAGATCTTATTGAGGAGTTTGTTGTCATTGTTAGCCACTACTAGCTAACACTAGCTTTGCAAAGTTAGTCTACAGCTAATGTTAAAATGAAGAGACAAGTGTTAAACTATTGGTTTGGGTTTGAACCAAGCCTATACCAGACTAACATTAGGAAGCTAGCATTAGCTGGCTAGTGTGGTATCAAACAATGAAAATAAACTCCTCAGCAAGATCTGAAATTATTTAAAAAATCTGAACTTGTCTGCTATTTATACTGCCATCCTTCATGAGAACGTCAAAGTTTATAACTCAAATGTTAACTCTACAGTTGAGTTTAAAAAAGTTTGTCTTCTAGCTGGCCTGTAAAAAGGAATACATTTTATAATATTAAGATTTAAAGGTCATTAAACACTATATATAATACTAGATTTGAATCAAAAGGATCTTAATTACGGTATAAACACTAGTTTCATTCATCGATCTATTTTTCATCTTTCATTTTCCCCTCAAAAAGGACATATCAACATTTCTGATACAAAATAAAACCTCATAAACATGTGATATGAAGTATTAAATTCAACTTTCTCACATAGACAGTCTGTTAAAACACTAATTTTATGGCTCAAAACAAATTGTGAGTAAACTGTTTGTGTTCCTTGAAAATCATTGCTTCTTTACACATTCTGCAAGACAGAACCTTATAATTTCAAGCAGAAAATGAGTTCTTCGGATTAGAGGGCTCTATCCGCATTTGACCTGTTCGAAAAAAAACAAAACCTCATTTACAAATTTAATAGGATTTTGATACTGCACATTAAGAATACATTTGGGTTGTCTGTCATTCTCATGTATGAAAGAGGCTCGTTCTACATATCATATTTGCAGTATTCATTTTCCTAAATGAGGTTATCTTAGCTAAGCTGTTGGAGTACATCTATTTCTGACTACTATTCACCGTGCTAATTATAGCCCAATCTCCGAGACACGGACAGTGTTAGCATCTCAAGACTCACTGTGGGTTACACATTTCAACCAAGGATCATTTCTCAATGTTAAATATGATCACTCTAATGCAACTGAAACCTAAAAGCATTGCCTTTTTTTCAAAAGCTAATTGATTAATGTTGATGTAGCTACTGTTCTGCCTGAAATGATGCAGAGCGTCGCTATAGTTTCTACTTGTTTACACGGATTAGAATAATAATATGATAATATAATGTGTCTAAATGGAAGTGAAAACTGAGAACCTGTGAAGATGATCCTCACATGTAACCAGAGTCTTAATCAGTTTTGGGGTTTGTATTGGCAGCACGCTGGTTTGACGGTGACAAAAAGTCTCTCAGCTGAAATGTCAAGAGCAAGATATACAGTGCCACAAGGTAATTCCCCCCTGAGTGTAACCATAATGCGGCATTAGCGTGCAGTAAACATGCTGCAGGGCAAGGTGTATCCCACCAATTTCCACTACAGTCGCCTGTAAAGGGCACGACTAATCTAATGATGAGTATGTAGAGAAATGGATGAAGAGAGATGGGAGTGTTTTTTTAAGGACAGTGGTGGTGGACGGTTGATAACAGAGGCTGACAGTGTCCTCATATGGGATGCTAATATATTCTGGGTGAAAGTGTGGTGCTCTCCTCATTAGTAGCCTCCTAGTTTGACAGAGGTGTTGGGGTGGCTGCCATTCACCCCGGCTAATTATCCAAAGTGTGGTCTGAAGAAACCCATTTTCTCAAGAAGCAAACTCAAACTGGGAAAAAAATAACACTAACATTAATGTACAGAATTCTCAGTGAATTATTTGTTGGACTAATTGCCTTTACAGCTTCAAGAAGCGTGCAACCTTGATGCATCTTCACCAAGAAAATTGAATGTCTTGAAATCTTGTTTTATGCAACTGTACAATTGAAGAAGCTGATATGCTTGCTTAATGATGGTTAGGTCTATACTAGCTGCTCTGTGAGGCTTAACTTAGGAGCAGTGGTGCTTTAAGCTAAGTGCAAAATGCCATCCAATTGTTGTTGAGGCATCTCACTCAAACCAACCTCATGGTGACCCTACAGGAAAAGTCACCAAGACTCATCATATGAGGACCATGAATGTCAGTAAAAACTTTGATGGCAATCCAACCAATTGTTAAGATCTTTCAGCTCAGCTTAAATCCGAAGTTTAAGCACTAGTCATTGATTCTTTCTTCTCTATAAACTTGTTTTAGTCCGATCGGTACACGCTGCCTGATCAATACTGTGCATGTGCAACTCTCAACAGGTGAGAAGAAAGTGACACGACTCACTCGTTAGTTACGTCCATCATCTCCGGAAAAAAATATGTGTTTAATTCAGGATGTCACTGACTTTTAAAACAAACATATTCTGGATTCAGTACGATAAGATATACAAGTACATTTGGGGAACTATCTCATACATAAATCTGTTATACATGTTATACATGTGCCATTACACACCAAGACACCAACTTTTCACTCCACAATTCTGGTTCCTTCCTCAAAATTACAAGGCTGTGGCCATCGAAATGTGTATGAAGCCCCATTTGCACAGGACTGACATTACCTGGTGACCTCTAGTATTCTAGTATTCTAGCATTTAGCATTTCTAGTATTTGTAATAATTGTTGAGGTTGTCTCTTGATCTTGTGTGAATCTGTTATGTCCGTGATTTGTAAAGAAAAAAATCCACCACAAATTACCTACCATATTTTGCCACCAAACACAGAGGGTGTTAGAATATTTATTATTTTTTGATAAATGCACTGTCATCCCCTGCTGGCTGGGCTTCTTGGTAGATGCCCACAGGATACTAAACCTGTACTAAAAGGAAGTGAGGTGATTTGATAATATTAGTCTGAGCGATTTTTTTTCTCTGCACCTGTTTTCTGCCTTCCAGGTCAAGGAGACTGCACTGGCAGCATTGTTGGTGCAAAATCAGGTGGTTCATCTTGCTACACTGTTTGAAGACCTTTTTGTAGTAAGAGCAAACTAAAATCCATCAGAAGAGCGAACTGATGGAGATGAGATGGATGACAGACATGACAGCATGCAGTAAGGAACATTTTTCTTTCTTTCAACATGCCTGACATCAGACAACAGGGGCTTGACATCATATTTGGGGGATAATATCAGTAAATTCAAGTAAAATATAGACTCATCCCGTGCAAATGCACTGCACAAAACACAGACGTGGGGGGTAATTTCTAAATCGAGATCCCCAGGTAATACTAGTCCCATGCAAATTGGGCTTTAGACACATATTTCCAGGCTAATATGCATTGAATCTCACTCTCTTTCTCTTATGCAACACAAAATTTTACTTGCTCTGGTTTGAAGTGACAAAACAGCGCCTTACAAAAATGGGAATAAAAAAAATTAAGAAACTGCTCTTTTCAATAGGAGCCCTGAAAGAGTTAAAGCCTGATTGGCATTTTTACGCCCATGCCTTAATCATTTCAGCAGGATAAGTCAAACATGACATAAGTTCCCTCCTGCATCATGTGAAAATAAATAAATAAATGACAAAAAAGGGCTTTACATAAGAAGCCCATGAGTACAGTAGCTTTGAGTGTGACAGAAAAATGGAAAATTATATGTATGTAGGCAAAAAAAGCCAAATATCACATGGCTTTAGATACTGTATGACCAGACTTCAGCATGCAATAAAGAAAAGTGTGTCTCTGCTGTTATTGCTGGAAATCTGTATATAATTATTGGCTCTATCTGGTATAGATTTGCACATATTTATTTCTATGCTTGTAAAATGTGAATATGAATGTTTTTTCTGGTCTTTGCCATCTGTAGGGAAAGACGGGGAGAGTAACTGGCCACTTTGCAGTGAAATCAAACTAACATGGTATGCATGGCAGAGATGGATATTAAGCTAAATGCTGCATATCAGCATTTCTCTTCCTCTCCACTTAAAGTGAGACTATGTAACTTTTTATGAACAGCTACCACTCTACAAGTGGTAATTACAAGATGATGGCTCACTTAATTTTCCCTGGCTTGCCATCATTCTCTTGAGTCAGACATGCATAAGTAGAAACAGAGTCATAAGGTCAGCGAACTCACTCGTTAAAGTCTGTTAGTCAGCATCCATCTTAAGTTTGCTAACATACTGGTCATAGCAGGCAAAGCAAGACTGTGGTGGCAAATATCCTTGAGTGTACTGAACTGAGCAAGGGTGTGTTTTATTGCTCATGAATTTAACTTTTAGAGGAACATTGTGTTATTTCTTCTTCTAAAAGTTACAAGGTCTCACCTTAAGGTCAAATATTCTGTTGCATAGACAAATTTAATTTGTGTTAAACTGGAAAGTGGTTAAGAATACAGTGCATAATAATCGTCGCATTAATGCTGTCTGTAAATACCAAAGTGCTGAGAATGGACCCTTTGATGAAGCCTTCCTCCAAACAGCAACTGTCCAATCGTAGATTAGCAACCATAACTAGGGCATCACAGGCCTGTTAAGCTTTGCATTTCTCCACATGATGACGCGTGTGCATGGGACTCTGAGAGAACAATAATGGAAAGCACAAGAGCAAATGTGTGAAGAACAAGGGGGGAGTTGTAGGTTTCAGCAGTGAGGATCACTTCTCGTTCAAAAAGCTTCAGTTCCTCGGCTGCCGCTGGGGGCTGGCTCCAGAAGTGAGCAATTCTCCATTGACCACCATGTTAAAATAGCCAACTTTACAGCCTAAAAAAACATATTTACAGCCTGGTACATTTTTGTTTTTGGTCTCTATTGATAGTTTCCACCTCCGTGAACACTGTTGGGGGGGGGGGGGGGGGGTTCTACCACAACCGTTTTAGTGTTATTTATGCATAAAATTCTTACATAAATTAGGGCGTGGCTACGTTGAGTGACAGCTCCATAGACAGGCACCGGCAGTTAGCTCTTTGCTAAAGCATTGGCTGGGCTAGGCGGCTACACCCAGAGGCTTCGGCTACCTCCAGCGGTTGACAGGGGCTGCAGTGTCTGTGTTTGTTTGCCAATGTTCGGATAGGTTTTTGTGACAATAAATTTCTCACTATTTTACCTGGATGTTTGCACTAATTAGCATGTATTAGCATATTTTGCCGCTGGCTTATCACTTAATTGCCGATTTATGGTCGCTGCTGATACAGAAAGAGGACCGGAGCAGCTAATGTTAGGAGCGCTGTTGCGGTGTGTTCCGTGCTCTCAGAGTCCGTTTATTGCGGGAATACTAGGCTACAATTTTATTTCGTCTCATTTTTCTGTTTAAAAAGTCCAACATTGCATGGACAGAGCAGCTCCGTCAGTAACGGCTGCTGTTGTTTGTGTGCCGCTGTAACTGTAAGTGGATAGTGGATGGAGGCAGCGGTGAAAGCCGGTAAATATTAAATATTAAACATTTTAATATATTATTATTATTATCATTATTTGTATTGTTATCATTAATAAATGACAATAATAATAATGTTTTTAACGTTTTAATATATTTTATTAATATGAAATAATAATGATTGTTTCACAGTTAAATAATAGGCTAGAAATAAATTTCCCCCCACAACTCCACCAAACCCTGCAGCTCCACCTAAAACCTCTCTGTCTGAAACAGTCATGTTTAAAACACAGCAGCAACATTATGATCTCTGTTTTTAAGAGTAGTTAGTGTGGTGGATGTAGCTGGTGTAGCTGCCGCTTAGCTTGTTAGCCTAGCTGATTAGCTGATTACCCGTAGGCTAGCTCGGTTGTTCTGAGCTAAGTGGGCGGGTTCTCGGCCGGCTGACCCGTAGAGTAACTGTCCTCTCGCCAAATATGGAAAGTACACTCCCACTAAAATCCAAGATGGCGCAGCCCAAATGCCCATGGTTTGGTCACAAAACCGACACCCCGAAACCAATGGGTGACGTCACGGGTGCTACGTCCATGTTTTATACAGTCTATGGTGAAGAATGGATTAAACTTTGTCTTTATCTGATCTAATGTAAGATGCAAAAGTTATCCAGCAAATACCTTACTACCTGCCGTAAGATTACCTCCAGCCAGACTTGAGTTAGATACAACTACATTTGCCCAGCTCATGGCTTATTCCCAGGGCTTACAGTGGGATTTGTTATGTGGTAGGTTTGAAGAGAGGGATGTGGGCTGGTGCATGATCAAAGTGGGCCAATGCCAACGCATCTCTCTCTGGTTTGATGCCTTATGTTAAGTCACACCACCAGCAAGAAAGCATAAGACTACAAGGCATTTTCAAATGGAAGCTGATGACATGAAGCCAAAAACTGATGCCTGACACTTGTTTCTGCTGCTTTGCCACTTTTGCTTCCCATCTCCCCACAGTTCCAGGGCCTGCAAACAATGGAAGAAAAACTTCTTTTCCTAGTTGGTGATTGCAGTCCAGCTGGTCTGGATGGGTGACCTCAAGTCTGCTGCACTAATCCCTGCCTTTCCTTTCCCCAGGTTGATATAGGTTGATCATATACATACATGTCGTACTTCACTGTCCCACAGTGTTTGCTAGGGGTAAGCACACTTTCCCCTCAGATTTGTAGCATTGACATCATGCACACAGCTGTCCACAACTTTGCATATTTCAGACCCTTTTACGCCTTTTACCCTTTTAAGGTTCTCGTTTTAAAGTGTGTCAAATATAGACATTAAAAAGTCAGCTGGAACCAGACCTTCTCAGCTGACTCAAGGAGTTAAAGCATCAGCGTTAGCTTAATTTATCTAGCAACACTTATGGAATCTGCTAGCTAGTCATCATTTTAGTCAACAGTTGGCCGATTTCTGCCAATTTGGGTGTTAAATCTGCCACTGTTTTCACTGTAAACTATATATGTGCAGTGCGATAGTGGAAAGTTTGACAGGTGTAGCAACAGCAATTAAGGAAGGCAGGGGGCTTACTGAAGGGTCAGTTTCTATATTACATTATCAAAAAACATCCATTAGTTGGCTTTTTCGCTACTTCACAGGTTGCCTTCAATTCATCCAACCCTATTTAATAATGGAACAGAGGCCAGTTGCTTTGCCTATTTAGTCTGTCAGCCACATGGCCTCTGGTGTGCATGCAGATTACCCAAAACCCCATTAAATTTGAAGATAAATTCAAGGAAGAAACTGAAGCCATAGACTTATAGACGAGAGAAATAATGGTATTGGAACCTTAAAATGAACCTCAAAACATTGGATAATTTAAAAAACTGAACAAGCAAATTGCAGCCAAGAAACCAAACTAAAACAGAACCGCTTGAGAAAAGGGTAAATTCCAGGAATAGAATATCAACTTGTAAAAGAGCTCAAAGAAAGCAGGGCTGGTGAGGAAATTGGTAAGTTGTAGAGAGGAACAAAAATGTTAGACACATACTCGGAGTATGCGCTACCAAAGGTATTGTGTGAAGGGGTATTAAAACTGGTTTTGTGTGTGAAAGGAAAAAAAAAACATGGAGAGAGGAATTTTGTCCATGCATATAAAGTTAGATGTTCTCAAATTAATTTTATTCACTCACTCATTTTATGGCTCATAACAAGTGGGTCCTTTTGTCACTGTCCATAACATTAACATGTCTCACTGCATGCTGATTTAATTGAGTTTTTATCTTTTTATTTGTATGAGTTGCCGCATGTTTTTCCACTAGTGGCTCAAGCATAAGTACATTTCAATGATGTCCTGTTGATCAGTGCAAGAATAATTAAAACATAGAGCTTCAATAAAAAGCTCTTTGTGGGGAAAAGGGGACATCTGATTTCCATTTGACTGCATCACAGCTCATTATCCACCACTGACTGTGGCATGCTTTTCTGCAGAGAGAAGTATAAATAACCCAAAACACATGGATTGCCTAGGAAAAAAAAAAAAAAAAAAAAAAAGTTGTGACGACCGTTTCATCACATTCACCACTGCAGCGAAGAGGGGCCAAGAGGGATTGAAAGAAAGAAGGCGCAGGTACTCTCGCAGTCGGTGACAGACTGCTGAGACGAATGTAACTTGTGTGTGCAGTCGAGGGGAAAAGGAGCCAGAGGTAAACCAATTGTGTGACTCTACAGGCAGTTCAGGTATGGAGAGTGCACTTGATGAGGTGTGATGGCCCTTAATTTAAACCTCATCAGCCAGTTGGATGGACAACCCGCCTTCACACACTGTTTGACTTCCACTTGTTTTGTCACCTTGTTCAGGCCCATTCAAGAATGGAGCAGAGTGCTGTGACAGCTTGTATTGAAGAAACTTCCCTAAAACTGAGGTTGCGTCCAAAATTCCACACCAACATGCTATTTGGTATGCTAAAACAGTATGTGAAACCAATAGTTCGTGAGATGCATACTATTTCTGGGGAAATATTAGAGTATGCATACTGTACACTGGACACTACACTAGCACAAATATCCCACAATACAACGCAACGGTGACACTAAGAACGACAACATTAGAGACGAAGGCAGACAGCGACCAGGGCAGCTCGGAAAAAACATCAATAATGCTTCAGTTTAAATGCAAGTAAGGTTTCACTTTGCTAAGCCTGATATTTTTAAAATTTGTTTGTCACTGACACAAGTTACCATGGTTATGCGTCACCAGCTGGTAAGGAGGATCTCAGGACTTGCAGTGATACAGGCTGAGTAATGAATGACCAATAAATATATGCTAGCTAGTTAGTGAAAAAGTTAACAAAACTAGCTAGATAGCTAAAAAAAAAAAAAAAAAAAAAAAAAAAATCTATATTGTTGTTAGCTAGCTAAAAAGCTAGTGAGCTAGTTAGCCTATTCATGATGGCTTGGCAGAGAAGCTCTATTTCTCCTTTAAGAAAAACTTTTTGCGAATTATGAACTGGAGAGGAAAAAAGAGACACATGATAAAACTGTCTCTTAACTTTCTTTTAGGAACTTGAATATTTTTCTCAGTCCATGTAAAAAAAAAGGCAGCCAATGCAAAATACAAAGGAAAGTTTTGGTGCCACAGAATTTTTTAAAAATATATATAATTTTTTTTGGCTTTTGCCTTTATTTTTGATATTGACAGCTGAAGATACAACAGAAAAGGGGGCAGAGAGAGAGGGGACAACATGCAGCAAATGTGCCACAGGCGGGAAGCCGAACCATAATGTAATCTTTCTTTATTTTAAGCTTGCCAGTGCAACCTGGCCTAAGTATGTCTAGTGAACCACTGAAGGTGTAATTTCTAGTTTCACTCAAAGATTTCACAATAGCCTACGCAACACAGAGGGGTTTCTCAGTGGGAAAAGCAAGTGCAAATTAAGGGATTAAAAAGGAACAAAAAAGTACACTTATGCGTAATAGAACTGCAGATAGCTACTGCCAGAGAAACAGATGTGCACATCACAGGTAACATCACACCTGAGCAAAAAGAACTTAGATGTTTAATCAAGCCAGTGCAGTGTACTGGTGCAGAACATCACACCTCTGTCTTTTACCCAACTGAGCAGAGTGAGGGAAATGAAATCAGCAGGCTAGGATGTGGGCTGTCTGTAATCAGGTTTCACCGCCCTTCCCTATCGACTGCTGGGTCAAGATCATATAAGCATGCTGCTATGTCTGCCCACCATCCTGCCTGTCTCCCTTGCTTGCCCTCTTTCTCAATTTCAGTTTCTCTGTTTCTCTCTCTGGTGTGCTGCTCTGCTTGTTTGCCTTGAATGCACCAGTCAATGAAAATAATTCAGTTTTGGCATCAATCAGAGGGTGAATGGGATCCAATTAGATTTATTTTAGCTCACATTTGATGATAAACAATGGGGGAATAAAGCTCCATGTTTCTTTTTGATTACTGCTGTGTGTTATGAAAATTGTACTGTGATTTTTGCTCTATACATTGTGTTTTTAACGCACATTTCTGATGAAACCATGAATAGCATTTAAGCACAAAATATTGAGTGATTCATATGTCCTGACAGAGGCTATTACCTTGCACATTTATATATCAGAAACCTCAAAATAATTAATTTCTATTGTAAGAGGCACTTACCAACAACAATAGCAAGTATGTGTGATAATATACCTATTGTGGTATTGTGTGTTTGCAGGGAGGAATTTTATAGTGCACAGGAGATGACATAGAGTCAGCATGTAATGAGCCTTGATGAAACTTAATAGCAGTATTGTGAGATGGGGAGCGCTCCATTTCACTGTGATGGAAGAGCCTGTCTCTTAAAGATCCATTTGTGTCTTACCAAGGTCAGCATTTTGTCTTTAATGAGAGTAATCTCATGGAGGTGCAGTAAATACTGGAGCTGCCACCCATACGTGAATATACACGGGCATTAATAAAAGATATTAGTGCCACACAGAATGGACACAAACAAATGGCAGCACACATCTGTGGGGTAACATCACGTTCATATTTGGAGGTATTTCTGGAGGTAAAATTTGAAAATTTTAACTAAGTTTTGAAAAGTTATAAAAGTGTAAAATTAATATTTGCAACAACTGTTTCAAAATCAATATATTTGTGTAGTATGCTTGCACTGATACAAAACATTATATTATTTACTATCATGACCAGAAATATTTGACATATACTATTTGCACCTTGGGTGGAGTAGCCGATGTGGCTATTTACTTTAGCATGGCAGAGACAAGCACCCAGTTTTCCAGAGCCAATAATGCTGTTTTCACCCATGGTGTCAATGTGCCTATGTGGTTAGGTTTAGGAAAAGTTTATGATTTCTTTCTTTCATGCAGGTGTAAATAGCCACATTGGCTATTTTGTTGTACTTGTGTTTCCTAAACTTAATCTAGCAGTGTGGTTATCTAAACCTAAATAGTAGTTTTGTTGCCTAAATCAAACTAAGTCATTTGGCTAAACCTAACCAAATAGTAGTTTTGTTTCCTAAACCTATAGCCAAGTAGTTTTGTTGTCTGAACCTTTTCAAATAGTTTTGTTGTCTTAACATAACCAAGTAGTTTTGTTGCGTAAGCATGGCCACGCAGTTTTGTTGGTTGCTAAACCTAACCAAACTGCAACTGAAAACTGAAAATAACAAAAAAAAAAAAACTATAAATAATAAATCAGCTAAGTTTAGAAATTAAGTTAACACTGAATTCTCATTTTGCACTATAAACTCTCCAAAAAAACAGGACTTGAATGCAGCCACAGGAGGGTCCTGTACTTGACCCACTCATCTATTATAGCCTGGAAGAAAATGTATTCCTCTTTATATCTGAACTGAGGAGTTCCGGAATGACTAGACAACTAGCCATCATGTACCTCACTTGGGGGAAAATAGACACTGGAAATATTTATAGCATCTGTCGAATGTTCACTTGTGGTTTCCAGACAAGAAACCTTGAATGTTGCATATGAAGAGCAGCATGACATTGTTAGAGCACTGTGAAACGGCTTCCATGGTGCACAGGACGTACAAAGCATATGTAAAGTTAATTAGCTGTCATTCACATACAAGTGCCAAGCCCACATGGACTTAATAAACACATTAATGAATAACAATCTGTGTCATGTGTCATATAATTTAACCTCAGACCAGGATGCTGCTGTGAGTCTTTAAGAAAAGTATGTGTTACAATAGACAGCTCACACTGTAATGTGAAAGTATGTTTGAATTAATTTCAATACTGTTGTCATGATTGTAAAATTTGCATTTTGCAAATGTAAATGTGACTCAAGCACTCCAAGAAACACCTGACATGAGCCTATATCACATGATGCATTATATCAAAACAAGCAAAGAAAATAATTCTCTGACCTGAAGTTGACTTCATTAATTCTACACTGGAATAAACAAGTTTGCAGAAGAAAAAGCTTTTGGAAGAGTGGGGGTATGGATTCTGAGTAAATATCATTCTATATCAATGCTCTCTTTGTGTACTTTTCTCTTAAAACAACTAAAAATAATGAAGCTTACCTTTAATACACTGTGAATCAAGACTGACTTCAACATGAGTTAATGAAGTTGGACAGCAGAATCACATACTACTGTTCATTTTCATCTTATAAGCCTCTGTGTGGGAGGGTCTTGGACCACACGACATTGGAACAAGAGCTGACATGAATGCATCAGTATAGTGGTGAGAAATTCATTCCACCTCATGCCAACCGAGACTAAGAGTCTACAGCTGTAGTAGCAGCTCTTTGAGGCTGTAACCGGGGACAGCAGCAACTTTTTGACATTCCCAGAGCAGGGGATCATAAAAGGATTCATCTTTCAGTATTGGTTGAGATATTTCAGCCTGGACCAAAGTGGTAGATTGATCGACCAACAGACCAATCAACCAGTGGTTGGAAGAAAAAAACAGAAGATGCAAAGCTTGGTGTCTGATGACAAGTCAAATCTTTCACACATCCATTCATGCTACTATTGGCATAGTCAAATTGTGCCTGTCCCTCATTCTCAGTGTTTCTGCTGTCTTCCCCTCCTCTGTGTCTGTGGTTTCCCATCTGCCTTCTGTGTATATGTGTGTATATGTTTGTCAGGGTGTGGCGCTCCATCTCACTCCTGCTGCCAATTAACTTGCACACCTGTGACTGATCCCCTAATCAAGATCCTGCAGCCCAGCGCTTCATGCCAGTCTTCTGCAGATTGCTCAGTTCACCTATCTGCCAAGTTTGTTACTCAGTCTAGTTTTTTTTTTGTGTGGTGTGTTTCCTTGAATTCAGCCTAAAGCTCCCCCCACACTACTGCAGTTTTAAAATCCTAACAGATTTTAAAATCTGGTTGCACCTTCAGATCAAGAGAAGCCTCACAGATTCTCTTCTCTCTAATCTCAAACGCCCACACACTACAAGATGAGAAAATATCGGCACACCACACACCACAGGATATTATCAAGATTACTGTGCCAGAGGGAGCAAGATCTCTCGTGCTTTCATGGGGAACGTGATCTTGCATGATTTCCTGTGGAAGCAGATGTAAGACGGATGGAGACCCAGTAGTGGAACAACTCACTGTAGTAACTTTGAAGCTTTGCAGTGAGCAATAAAAGCATAAGTTAAATAAGTCAGTCAACACAACTTGTCTTCTTCAGCGAGAACTGGAGGTGAAATTTTAATTATCAGTTTCAGTTGTACGCGAGCTAACATTAGCCACAAGGGCTGAAACATTTACCATTGCATAGAAATACCTGTCTTTCACTTCCATAATTATCCAGATTTTAAGTCGTAAATTTCAAACATGTACTGTATGATATTCACGATTCAAAATCAGGGAGAATCCGGTCCAGAAATGTCTCACACTACGGCATCATTTGGACAGATAATCTCATTAGATCAGCCTTGAACTGAGAATGCCTCCATGATTGTTGGGTGGGATGAACTGGACCTGAGTGATAAAACAAGACTAATGCATCTGGATTATCCTGACAAGTTGTTTTAGTCATAAATGTGTGCGTGTGTTTTGATGCACCAATGTTTGAAAGTTTACTACTAACGCTATATGTTAGCTGCTGGACATGGTGATCCAGATGCCACATCATTTAATTTGCCTATAAATGTCAAGTTTGTTACTCAGTGTAGTTTATTCTCGTGTCTTCTTGAATCTAGTTGAATCTGTGTTTTCCTGGACCTCAGGTTCACCACTCACCTGTGTTCTCTGCCTTTCTGCTTCCACTCCAGTCTGTTTCCCCATTGTCTGCTCAGTTCAACCTGCCTGCCTTACTCCACCATGGAACTCAGATCCACCTCTTCAAAGTGCATCTCTCTTTTGTGAATAAATCGACTTGGAACTGTTGATAAGCCTTGTCAGAGTCCTGCTTTTTGGTCCAGAAAGTACAACACAGCTTAATAACTATCTTGTGTAGCACTGAACATTTAAAGAAGAGACCAATGTCATTTTTACAGAGAGAAATCAAAACTTAAGTGGAGCCACGTGGTCGTTCACCCAAGTGCATTTGTTTTTCACAGTACTGCCTCCAATCGCAGACAGCCAAAGTTAAACGACTGGTCCATATAAAACAGATGTGGTGCTCAACCTTCCAGCATCACTGTAAACCACCACCACCATCTCAAATATCTCTGTTTAACACTGCAAATGACCCCAGCCGCTTCTTGCGTGAGCCTGTCGAATTTCATTAATATGGGCTCAGACTGTTCATTCATTTCATCCAAGGTTATTTATCCAGGATCACAAACCAACGGCTCTTTTAATGACAAATAAATCTTTGAACTTTACTCAGTTCATTTATCTGTTTGTTTGAATTTAAGCGCCGAATTTTCCACCCCGTGGCTAACTTTTTGGTTTCCCCAGCTGGCAAGTCTGCAAATTAGCACCCAAATAGTTAATATCCTGATGAGCGTGTTGTGACTGAACCAGTGACCCAGCTTTGGTGAATAAACAGAGCTGTCTCTGGGGCTCTGTTTATACCACCGTCTCCCAGACAAAGAATAATCAGCTTAGGCAAACAAGGCTTCGATTTCTGGAATAAACTTTAATGATTCCTCACCTCTGAAAATCATTACCTTGTCAATCAGTGATAACCCGCTGAATCTGCCTGTTTTCATCCAGTATTTTCACAAGAGCCTAACAAAAGGTCTCTCTCTCTTATGCTATGTATAGCATGGTATGTGTGTTATTTTATTTCCTCTAAAAAAGGACTTCATAACCGCATAACATGTTTCCTTTAGGGGAGCAATAACAGCCACGTCACTGAAACATTACTGTATAGAAAGAGACATGATTTTCAAACTCTCCTGGCTAAAGCAGAGTTGTCAAGGTTATTTTGTCCCCCTGAGGCTTTTTCCCACAAAATAAATCTGCAAGGTACCCACTAAAATCTTAATCCCACCAGGAAGAGTGCGTGATAACATATTGTGGAAAGCAGAAAAAAGGCGAAAACCCTGTTTATGTGGAGCCATTTCTCAGCCCAATTATCCTTGAAAATTCTCCAGACTCTTACAGTATCCAGCCTCAGTAGAACCAGCTGCTGCAGCATGGCACAGAGCACCTATTAAATTAACGTGTGCTACTGTACATCAGCGTGTGTGTGCATGTGGGAGTAGGATCATATCAAACTTATGAGTCAGGCTGCATGTGTAATTTTTTTTTTTTTTAATTGTATCAGCTGTCCCAAGCATAAAACACGTGTCAGGGATCAAGCGCTTTTACCCTTCTGCCATCCAAGCACCTCAATTTTTTTTTCCTTTTGTTTCCTTTCATATCATCCCTTTCAAAGCCCAACAGCTAAAAGACAGAACACTGCACCAATATTACTCAAACACACAGTCCAACTTAAGATGCAAATTGAAAAATGATTTTACCAAATTCACTCAGCTCCAAAACACTAAATGTAGCAAACTAGTAAGAAGATGAAAAAAAAAGAAATTGCTTTCTTTACTATAACTTGTCAGAAAAACAATTTAACTTGATGATTTTAAAAAGTTGAATTGGGTCTCATTTAAAAATGTATGCAAATTTTAACTAAATTTCTTACAGCTCACATTGTTTTCTAAATTAAAACATATTTTCATAGTTATCAGAACAGCATGCACTCACATACAATGTGGGCTACAGGCATAGTGCTGCAGGAGTGCACTATAAATGAGATAAATAGAACAGAGTTCACATAATCCGTTCTTTTAAGTATTCTAGTCATCACTGAAAGTATATGGTCCCGATCAGACAGAGCACATTTGTTGCACTTTTTTTCCCAGTTGTTTTCTTTTTGATGAGAAAAGTGTGATGCAGACTCGCAGAGAGAGGTCAGCTATAGCTGAGTAATCCATGTCAACTTCCCACTGTAGCTACAGTGCTTAAATGACCTGAAGCAGATGAGGGATTATGACTGAAAGGCTGCTGGTTCAATGCTTGCACTTGTAGAATAAATGTAGGTGAGGAAAGTAAAGGAGCAGTGCTTGCCAGCACTGAGTTGCCCTTAGGCCATAAACCCCCAACATCTCGACTGCAGCTGCTCAGTGGCTGACAGACCTGGCCAGCTTCCACGTGCAAATATGAGCAACACTGAGTGTGAACAGCATGTTCCAGGAAAAGAGAGAATTGTCCTCAGCCAATCTCAGAACCCACTGACTATCGTCTGAAGATGATTTAGCCCCTGGGGGCAATGGGCAATGTTTTGGGGTTCCCTGTGTGGCCAGTGGGTATCGTTATCTGGATATCTGGGCCAAGACTTCCTCTTCCATGCACCAGTGATTGTTTTACAGACCAACCTGAGATGTTGGAGCAGGTACGAGGTGTGCTCAGGTGATGACACAATATGATTGGCTGTATATCAGAAAGTTTGGATGCCATATACAAACAAACAGAAAAGAACATAACTTAAGCAATCTCATGTTAATTTGAAATTGCTGAGCAATTGATTTTGTAAAGAACAATATTCCATAAATTAGATTACCTAACAAACTAAGACCATAAAGAACTCTCAATCAAATCATCTGGAAATGCAGGATCCCATGCAGCTCTGTCAGACCCAACAATCTAAATCTGATTGCTTCACAAGTAGTAAGTGCACACAGTTAACAATTTTATAAGAAAAAAAGAAGCTAAATTGTCATCAGAAGATAGCCAGTAGGTTATGACATTTTTACCAATGTGTTCAGCCTCCTCAGCCCACAAACGGACTACGAACGGAAACCATATGATTGCAATACCAAGATGTTGTCCTATGCCTACAGATTCTGCATTCCTAACAGACATCTGTTTTCAGAGAATAATTCAGAGCAACTAAATAGATGAAGGTCAAATACGGCAATAAATAAAATAATAGACTAATATTATCTTCTATATTTGAGATATGCAAAGCTGATGAAATCTATAAAAAAATGTTGTTTTTAGAACAAGACTTAACAGTTCCAAAAGGACAATTAACAGTTTATTAGCAAATCTTCTTAGTTTAGTCTTTGTTTGATCTGAAGGTGAGGAGAAGAAGTGTTAAGATTTGAAGCTGGTAAAATCAGCTTAGAGTGTCACCCGGGCTGCAAAAACCACTTTAAAAGAGGCAGTGCTCACTCCTCCCAGACTGCCTACCTGTCACCTGAAGCGCCATCAAACCCACTGTGACAAACTGACATGAGAGGCATCTGGAAGCTGTCGTCTAGCCAGACAGCCATGTCATCTTATCCTGCTCTGGCATGGCATTCAGGAAACCAGGGGATTAAACCCAACGTTAACTTCACAAGCAAGAGAGCGTTCCAAAGATTACTTTGCATGACGAGACAATCTTGTGACAAGTGATGTTTGCTTATGTGGTGGTGGTGTATGCGGTAACAGTGACATTGTTGGATCAAAACCATTACAAGTGTAATGACTAAACCACCATGTAATCAATGAGCCTTATCACCAAGATTATACCCATTAACAGCCCGGAGGATAAATGACAAAACATCATTACAAGCTCATACAATTATTTCTTATTGATCTTTTAAGGAGCCAAATAATGATTTGC
Organism: Lutjanus argentimaculatus; assembly: GCA_034769285.1. NCBI lineage: Eukaryota > Metazoa > Chordata > Actinopteri > Lutjaniformes > Lutjanidae > Lutjanus > Lutjanus argentimaculatus. The sequence goes on along the minus strand of JAWZSL010000005.1, from coordinate 30,606,791 downwards.
GCTGAACATAACTCAGATTAAGTAATGAGGTGTAATCAATCATGATGCTTCCTGTCTGTTTTTGGTTGCACTTTATTTTACAGCACACCAATAAGACATAACAAACCGTACTCGTACTTTACTTAGAGGGTAATTTGGAGCATGTTACAATAGAACTGTACTGTAAACTACAGTGTGTTATTTCCCACTGTTAGACCCTTAAGCAGCAGAGATGTGACTACACTTTACTTCACAGCAGAGTTCTGTTGTAATGTGTCACAAATTACCCTTTAATAAAATCAAATAAGCATCTAACAGTGGAAAACTAACTGGGGGAAAAAAATCACTTTAGTTTACAGTACAGTTCTGTTGTAATGTTTCCATGTGTACCCTCTAATAAGGTCTGATAAGGGGCTAACAGTGGAAAATAATATACTTTAGTTTACAGTACAGTTTGTTTGTAATGTGTCCCTAATTACCCCCTAATAAAGTTTAATGAGGGTCCAACAGTGGGAAAGAATACACTTTAGTTCACAGTTCAGTTATGTTCTAATGTGTCCCTAATTACCCTCTAATGGAGTCTAATAAGGTTCTAATAGTGGGTTTAATGCTGTCTAATAAAGAGCATATTATTTATAGTCTAGTTTTTGTTTGATACAAAGAACAGATTGTTATGTCTTTTTGATGTACTATAAAATAAAGTGCATTAATAATTTTTGACAGGTTTGTGATCTTGAATAGAAAATCAAACTGCACACACATTGTGAGAACATAATTGCTGAACCGCTTGCTAGCCTTTGATATCTCTGCTTCTCTACAAACTCAAAAAGCTGCATATAAGTTCAACATTTCCACACACCTCGGCACAGCACCATGACATTACAGCTACCACAGTTCTCTCCTCAACTTCACTTTCAAAACTCTGCTGAACTTTTTTTTTTTCCATTCACTGAAATCTCTCTTCATATTTACTCCATCTACACAGAATACCACCAAATAACCCCAACGAACCCCAACCAGTGTACTGTTGAGAATGCCCATTATACCATGCTATAATTAGCACTGCCTGTTTTTATCCAGTCCTGCTTCTAGACCAGCATTCAGTATGAAAAATAATATTTATTTTACAATATATCCCTGGGACTGTGCTCTCTTGGCTTCTCTCGTACTTGAAGACTACTTGTATTCTCAGTGACAACTCTGCTGTGACTCATACCCAGACATCCAAGAGAATTTAATCCTGCTCAACCAAATTTTTGGACATGGAATGTATTGCAGGACATCCCCTGAGGGATCAGGGACACCCTCTGGCACTTTGTCCAACTTCTTGTCATCTCCCATCTGCACTCCCCTCCACTTAGCTAGACTCCCAAAATACTTTTAAGCCTCTCAAAATTCATTGAAGTTAAACAAATTATCCCAAGTCCTCTCTCACTCTCTCCACTTTTTTTGCCTTCAGCTGGTTATATCAAATAAAAAAAAAAACCTGGTGTTTGCATGCTGCACCCCTTACAGCCTTTGGCCTGAGTTTTGCAATCACAAGTTACAGATCTCACCTCTGTGCAGTCACCCGGCACTTCGCCCTCTTATTCCGCAGGGATCAAGTGAAGTTCTCACCTTGTCAGAACAGCCATGTGACTCATTTACAGTGGAAACACATCAACTGTGAGCTGAATATCTCAAGATATACGTCATTTTACACTTAACATTCTTTTTTGGCAGTGCTAGAGGTGTGGCTCTAGGGGTGGTGGTGCCTGTCAGACATTTGGTCCATAACTGTGGTCCAGACCAAGCAGCAGCCACTGGGACTGAAAGAATGAATCCAACGAGGAAGTGTTCAAAACTGTAGTTCCTCAAATGGTCACTTAAGACTGTGTCCAAATGCAAGTTATTCCTCACAGATCCCCATGAAAATGCCCAACTTTACAGCAGAAATACACATCACTTTCGCCTGGTACAAAAAAATGACAACTGTACAGAGGTAAATTTTTAAATAACTTCATTCAGCCGCTTCAGCTCCACCTGTACTCCCCTCTGTGCCCATTTGTGAAATAGCCAGAAGATGGTGACAGCTAGAGCCGCCACACTGAGAGCTTCACAATGGATCGTCAGAAACCTACATCACAGAGACTACATCCATGTTTTATACAGTTTATGGTCCAGACTAGAGTAACTCATCAACTACTGGATGAAATTTAGTAGAGACCTTAGGTCATTAGTGCCACCATGAGGTTGGTATTTGTGGTTTGGGTGAAATGTCCAGACAGCTATTGTATGGATTGCCATAAAATTTTATTCTTGTCTCTCTCAGGATGAACTGGAATCACTTGCTGCAACCTTATCTTTTCAGTGACATGGTCAGGTCATATTTTTAAGTAATCCACTACTTTAATTTATGATCAAGCGCCTGAATAATTATTAACATTTCCCTCAGCCTCAGCTGTAGGCTGCTTAGTGTTTAATGCTAATAGCAAATGCTAAAACACTAAACTAAAATAGTGAACATGATAAACATCATACCTGTTAAATATCAGAGCACCAGCACAGCTCATACCGTGTCCAAAGCCAATTTGGTCCGACCAAATAGTCACACCAGTTGCACCATCAGTAAGACCAGGCACAAACCTCATGCCTTGTCAGGAGCAGGCCTAAGTAAAAAACAGTCCATTCTATAGTAAACAATGGTGATCTGTGCTACAAGCTCACCATTGTATTAAAAATGGTGTGTCTGGTATATCGACTTTAGAACAAGTGGGTTTTTAAATGAGAGAGAGTTATTAGAGACAGAGGCAATTGATTGGACATATACAACACATTTAGCTGCTGTGCCTAATCAGCTTTAAAGAGCTGCTAGCAAGAGCAGACTCTTGCTAATCATATTAGTTCATTTGCTACTGCCTATCCGTGCCTTATCGATCATTTATCCCTCATAGCTCAGGACTGTGTGTTACAGTGTATTCCTCTCTATAGGCTGCTTGCGAATGGTGCATCAAGCACTTGAAGCTCTCTTAGGGTGGCAGGAGATAACTGGTAGGAATGAGGTACTTCACCCGGAGGTCCGGGGTGTTTGTGTCTGAGAGTGGAGCACGCATCCGGCTTCAGCAGCGCAGTGACATAACAGAAGTGTGATGTTTGCTGGTGGTTGTTAGTGGTGACACGGAGCCTTGGACTATATGCTCTGCCTGAGAAGACACATCAAGCGGAGTTAACACAACTGCCTTGTGTTTGGAAGGTAGTTGAGGTTGAGGAAATGATTTCTTTTTTTACCTATAGGCTTGCAACAGTGACACTGAATTGGATTATTATACGTTGAGGGAAAATATGGTATATTTGAAAGCATTCCTCCAGTTTGACACTTATTTTTTTGTACATTTTGTAAGGATCTACAAGATCACATTTTTCTCCTGCTTTCCACTTTCTGTGATTTATTTGCAATATGGTTTTAGTGCTTCGTGGATGAGCTCACTTGAAACAAGGTTTGAGTCATAGGCTTTTGATCATTTTAAAATCATTTTTACCAAAGACGCAGGTAAGAGATGCTTGATCTCTCGATACAGAGGGATGTTGAACTTTAAAACATGTCTCAGTGGAAAACTAATAAACCATCTGAGCTGAATTGTATCATATTTTTTTTGTGTTAATAGTTCTCAAAAAAAAAAAAAAAAGCTCCTAATGGTGCTGAACAACAGCCTCCCTGGGATTTAACGAACAAAAGTAGTGGCATTTTTATTAGATGAGTTTTAAAGAGGCCTCTCTGGGGTTGTGATGAAAAAAAAAAACCAGAAATCAATTTTCCAAACAACAAAAGATTGCTGAAAAATAAAAGATAATTTGACTGAGAATCTTATAATTATAAACGCATTTGTCTCTGAGCCTGCTGATCAAGTAAATTAAGAGTGCAATTAGGCACACACATATAAGCACGGATGATTGCTCATTAGAGTTTGGAGCTCTTTCTGATGGACATGTGTGCCTGTAGTAAATACCTCTCATGTTATTTGAGTAAAACACAATGATTTAATACTCTGTGAAATCAAGATGAACTTGTATAAGACGGTCTTTGTCTGACTTTGATGGAATTGTTCTTCAACACAAGCCCTGCCGTCACACGCAGTTCTCATCAAATAAAAGGAATGAATGCAGTTAAACAAATTAAAGCATTTTGAATCTGTTGCGGTGCTTCAATGCAGTAACGTGTTGTTGCTTTCACTCCTGATTATAGGATCTGATAGCACGCCTCTGTCACAATCACACACAACACAAACTGCACTTACTGTACTCATACATTTCCTGACTACAGTTTTTTCTGAGGCATTTTTGTTTAATAAACAGTTAGCTTAATCATTTGACCCATTTAGTGAACAGCTGGGCTCGGGCTGCCAATGAGCACATTTACATGTGCAGCGGTATCCTGTTTTTGATTATATTCAGGATATGGTGTTATCATATCCCTGTGTACATGGTCATAACAATATCCAGGTTTCTTATCGTCTACTTGTAGGGGCCTAGATTTCTCAAAACTTCAGCCACTAAAAGACGGTTCAAATCGAACAGGTCTTCCAAGTTTATGCAACTGAGATAAGCTGTTTACAGGCCCAAAACATAACCAGGATACTCCAAAAAGTCAACCAGGATATTAATGCGTATGCGAGCACACTCATTCAGAAGTCTTCACCCGGAGGAGGCAGTTTGCACACACTGAAAATGCAGCACAGCTAAAACACATTAAGCCTGAGGGTTCATTATTGATTTTGGAATTAGCAGTTCGACATTGTGTCCTAACTGGATACGACATCAGTGACAAAATGTATTGTTTTCTATGAGAATGTCCACAGTGTCCCATGTTGAGCTCAACTTTTGTCTGAAGCCCCATTTTTATGTGTTCCTCTTGCTTGGGTTGAAAACGCTGCAAAACTGTTGTTTCAAGTTAAAATGAGGAGTTATCTATACAACACCTGCTCTTTTACCAAGAAAAAACCTAAATAAGGTGTCAGCTGGCTGGAAGGAGCTCACCAGGGAGCTGCTTATCAAGGTAACTGTCCATGACTGATAATAACCTGCTTGCGATTGGCTATATTGTATATCATTTACAGTAAAGAATCATCTAAAAAGTAAGTTTAAAAAGTACAGTCATAAGAAGATAACAAGTACTCACACACCTTTTACTTGAGTAGTTATGTCTTCAGTCTGATCTCACACAGCTGATAGGTAAAGTCACCATTCATCATTGTCATTATTTTGTATCTCTAATCTAACAGCCACTTTCATATTTTCCCAGAATTTGGCTGGTGGTTGATCCTGATTTCCCACACTGGGTATGTGGTTTGACTAGAAGTGCATATTTTACAGATTCAGTGTGGACAGAGATTTTCTGACGGTCACATTCACTTAGGTCACAGAGTTAGATATAATTCTAAGATCCAGTTACTCAAGAAAACTACAGGGAACTGTACATGGGTGAAATGACAAGGACCCTGGACAAGAGATTGAATGAACACCAGAGGAAAACATGAGCTGGCTGTGAACACAAGAGCAAAACTGGTCGCAGCTTCTACTGATGGTGCCAAAGTCATTGACCAGGAGTCAGTGGACTGTTGGAGGCCATTTAAACCCAATGCCACAGACCATCTTCTTGAACAGAGGCAGGCGTTACGATCAGCCTCTCTTACACAAATTTCTTATTTAGGAAAAACAGGGATTATTAGCAGGATTACAATTTTAAAATAAAGAACAAGTTCCTATCATACCAGTTACCACTTTATTATCATTTCACTTCTAGTGAAAATAAAAAAAATGCTTCACTGGGTGGAAATTTAAATTTATTTTTTGTCTTTAAGTCAAATTGTGCACAACAAAGAAAAAACAGCTGGACAAACTAATAAAACAACAAACATAAAACCCTGAGAGCTGCAACAATTTATCTATTATTGATCAACTATTAAATTGATATATTTTGATCAATTAATTGTTTTGAGACATTTTTAATTTAAAAAAAGTCAAATTCTTTGATTTCAGCTTCTTAAATGTGAATATTATCTGGTTTATTTACTCCTCTCTGACAGTAAACTTATTATATAATATATAATATAATATATAATATATAATATTATATTATATATATAATAATATATATCATAATATTTTTGAGTTGTGGACAAAAGACATTTGAAGACATCATCTTGAACTTTGATAAACACTTTTCACTATTTCACTATTTATTAATGTCATATCTGACATTTTATGGACCAAACAACTAATCAATTGTTTGAGAAAATAACCACCTGATTAAAAAATGATGAAAATAATCATTTGTTGCAGCCCTAAAAACACAATATTTGGCAAAACAATTTGAGCGAAAATGTATATGCAGTACATGAATTAATAAAAAGTTATCAACCAACATTTACTCTCATGTCCACAGACAACGACTCGGGAAGTGATGTACCAAAATCTTTGCTGATTTTCTGAGTTGCTGTCCCAACTTGAGGGGGCATTCATGTGAATGTTTCCTGTCAGGAAACTAATTTATCTAATTCTAACCCTACTATTTCATATCAATATGGCTTCAGTGGAAAAAAAGCCTATACCGAACTGAGTGTCAGGTCCTGTGTCTGGGATACACAGATGATTTGCATTGTGGGAAATTACTGAATTGACTTGATCAGTTAATTGCTTTTAGTTTCTGTTTTCCTGAAGAAAGTCCAAAGCTTGTATGTAAGCAGAAATTGTGTTGATTGTACCATGTGGATGCTGTTCTTTTCATTTCTTTTGCTGTTGTCACAATTTTGCACTCCCTTTAGAATTCTTCCCTCACCTGCATATGTTGGGTGTTTTTCTATTCTCTGTGTTGCATCAGTCATACGCCAATGAAAAAGAAAATAAGTTGGGACATTGGGACAGCAGGCTTCTCCCTCTCCTCTGCCCTTCATTCCGATGACTGAGGGCTGTGCGTGCATGCGTGAGTGCGTGTGTTTGCAACCCACTGGATTTTTTGTTGTTCATTTTCTCTACACACTTTATCCAAGTGCTCATCCACTCATCTTTCAAACCTGCTTTAAAGTCTTTTTGTTGTCTTCCAAAAGCCTGTGCAAACAGTGGGGCTGGAATAATTCATATGGCAACTGGGATGCATTTGGGTGTAACACTTCCTCAGGCTGTTCACCATCCACCATCCTACTTTTGTGTTCCAGAGAGTTTCCTGAGCATGCAGCTGGAGAGTGAGATACCTGCCAGCTCATTGCCTCATTCTCCTGTCCTTTTCTTCTGCTTTCCATCTCTCTGTAAGTAGTGTTCCAGTTCCTGCTCAAATCACTTTGTTCCTCTCCAATTCTCCTGCTTTCTTTGCTTCTTCTAATTTCTATATTACTGCCATCATCATGCATGTGTCAAGAGGTAGAATTCATTTTCTGTGCATCAGACTGTAATTACACTGTCATAACCATGTCATGACACCTGTGATGAGCATAAACAAGTCTTTATGAATGTTTATGACTTTAAGTCGTAAAAAGCCAAACCGAGTCAAGGCAGACCAGCTCATGTGTATGGAAAAGGAGTAAAACTGGCCACTACTTCTGTCTTGGCTAATATCGGGTTGTCATAACAAAGACATTATTGACTTGATTAATGTCAAGTTATCATAACAAAGACATCTCAAACAATGTCAACTTTTATTTAAAAATGACATATTTAACCAAATGAGACTTAATGACAACAGTCAGAAACATTCATAAAGATGTCATGTACCATGACATGGTTATTACAGCTAATGTCAGTCTTATACAAAACCCTTCAGATAACGTGCTACCTTAGTTTCTCTCTTTTTTTCCTTTTTAAAAGTGCTGTTCTTCATCAATTCAATTCAGTGCTAGTTTGTCTGGCAATCTGAAACAAATGAGCTCTTATTTTTCAATTACTACTCTAACTCTGGTCTAATTGTGCTCTCTACTATAAGGGAATGACGGTGTGTGTTCATGCTTTATTTGGCTCGGTGTGCTCCCATTGTAGCCAATCCAATCATGTGCAGGCAATCGATCAAAAGAGCCAATATGAATAGAGGTCCCTTGTTATTGAGTCATAAATTAAATATACATTTCCTGAGCTCTAAAGAGGACCTTGTATGTGATGCATCATGGATGTGACAAAACCAGTGAATCAATTTATGGCACTCTTTCACAACATGGATGGAGGAAGCTAATTTATTCGTATGCATGCTTGGCTACTACTGCAACACTGAGTTAGATACAAGAGGAGGAGCATGACCATCAGTGACTGATGGTTCAGTTTATACGTGCAAATTATATGAGATATACAGTATATGAGATATAAATATATATTATATATATATATATATACATATATATGAGACAATAATTACATCATGATGGCGTGCAGGAAGCCAACCATATGACACAACATCATGGTTCAACTGACATCCACTTCCAACAGTTGATTTTCCTTGTACCATCCTTTGAGATTTCCATGTCAATATATGCCTTCAATTTAATAAAGATTTACCCTTGCCTCACAGGTCTTCTCTGTGAAAGGTCACGAAGGGGATGTAAAGATGGGAGGAAGTCCCTGGAAAATGGCTTGCATGCACCGTGCTGCAGCGATGTGTGAAGCACCGTGATGAGGGTCCTCGTGCACACGATCACGCTGTCCTGGGAGAGTTAATGTCTTGTTTAGACAGTCTGTTCGAACAGGTATGAGGTTACTGTTCAGCTTCTTACAATAATGCATTGAGGCATACAGTATGTATTTTTGAGTTTAAGGTGACCTGTCCCTTTAAATAAAACTCTGGCTCTGGGTAAATCTTGGCCTCTCCATTCTGTCAAATGTTAACAATGTCAAGACAGTTTCTTCATCAGGCACATGCACATGTCAGGAATTAAGTTTTGCCAATATTCACACTGCCACTTATATAAAAATTAATTGATTTCTCTGCAAAATTTCACCATTGTAAATGCTGGTCTGACCGGTGTTAGACCAGCATTTCAACCAAACCTTAAAACTATTTGTCTTACTGCAGTCTTGTTACATAAAGTGTAAAAAGAATGATCAATCGAAGACTTACAGCATAAAGCCTGATTTATCAGTAGAGTTTTCCTTTTAAAGCCGTATTGCTGTTTGGCATTTTTTTATTCTCCCATTCAGGGAGAGACAGACTGACAGACATATACAGGTCAGCCTTCCACAAAAATTGCCTCATCAAAAGTCGAGATGTCGGCTAAGAAAAATCTTAGCAAGGCTGGTGAGAGTTAAACCCCCTCCTTGCAAGTGGAAAAATGCTGTGAGTGAACTGTAAACATCATTTTCACTGAGACAACATTGAAATAGATGAGGCTTTGATGTTGTTTCTTTGTTTGCAGGAGAAAAAAATATTAAGATTAATGTATAATCCAGCTAAACATGCCAGCATCTGATGAGTTTATCTACTTAAGAGTTAGAGCAACTTGTTTTTTTTTTTGTTTTTTTTATAAAAAGCGTTTGAAGTCACACACACAAACAAATTAAATGAAACAATTCTTCATTAGTGACGATAATCATCGAAACCACCATAGATTAAATTTGGTTTGCAGTGGTGTTCCTTTTATATTCAAACGGTACACTCTCTGTGAACAAGAACCAACAAGGGTTCAGTGGCTTTTCTCCATCTTGGAACCCTTTCAGAGAGTTCTGCCCAGAACACAATGTAAAGGGTTATACCTAGAACCATCTGTGAAAGGTTCCACCTAGAATTCCCTTTGAAGCCTCTACAGAGAACTTCTCTATGGTGTAATGGTTCCACCAGATCCCTCTCTTAGGGTTCTATCTCAAACCTGTCCACCCCTGCTAACAAGAACCCACCCAGGGGGTTCTACTGAGAACCTTTTTTTATTCCAAGGGTTTAATCTAGAATCCACCAAGGGGGTTCTATCTAGAACCTCCTTATATTCCAAGGAATTTATCTGGAACCCACACATGGGGTTCTACCGAGAACTTTTCAAGGGTTTTATTTAGAACACAACCGGGGGTTTGACCAAAAACCTTTTTATATTCCAACGGTTCTCTATAGAACCCAACCAGGGGGTTCTACAGAGAACAACTGTATATTCCAAGGGTTTTATCTAGAACCCAACTGGGAGGTTCGACCAAGAACCTTTTTATATTCCACGGGTCTTATCTAGAACCTACGTAGGGGGTTCTGCCAGGAACCTTTTTATAATCCTAGAGTTTTATCTAGAACATACTTGGTGGTTCTATCAAGAACCCTGTTATATTTCTGGCGTCTTATCTAGACCCCACCCAGGGAGTCCTGCCGAGAATGTTTTTATATTCCAAGGGTTTTATTTAGAACCCACCCAGGGGTCTCTACCAAGAACGTTTTCATATTCCAAGGGTTTTATCTAAAAAAAATTACTCGGGGGTTCTACCAAGAACCCTTCTGAAACCCTTACTTTTAAGTGTGTACTGTAATCAAGACAGCTATGATACAGAATACTCATTACTGTATAAAATTTCAACCAAAACTTCAACAAAACTTTGCAGCACTGAGGAGAGAAAACATCTTGCACACCATGTCTGGCCAACACTTTGATTTAGGTGTGTGATTGAGGGGAGGAAATGAGCCAAATGTGTTTTTAGATTGTAGTAGGTGGACGTCAGTCATGCTGCAGCCCCTCCCTGTGCCAGATTCTTTGTGGGAGATGCTGAGTAATTATTGTCTGCTCCAGAGCAAGGGATTGGCTGTTGGCTGCCCCTCTCCCTCTCCCTGTTGCCCTGGCAATGCTGCACTGTTATTGATAAAGTTGATAAAGAAATGCTTGGGCATGCACCTGACAGATTAGACCTGAAATCCCCTAGGTGGGGGAACAGCAGCAGCCAGACAGTCATAGACTAAGTCCCCTGACAATCAGCAGCTCACAGAAAAGTTTGGCTCAAGTGCAGGGGCTGGAAGAATGTAATTTTCTATAGATTTGTTTGCTTTGGTTTGTCTTGTTTACAATGGCGCTTTAAAATAAGTGTTTATGGCAGATTCAGGGGCTGTGAGCAGAAAAATGAGAGCTTTGTTAGCTGAGACAGCATTGATTGGATATAAACAAGCACTGACTGGCATTTGAGAAACAGCCTAAAGTTCCCATCACTCTAAAGACTGAAGAGACTGAAGTCTAAACAAACCCAAGTTCCCATCACGCCTCCTCTTGTCTCCAACCAGGACTTTGAGATACAAATAGTGTGAAACCATTTTGTGATTATTTCTGTAACTACACATGTGGTGAATTTGTAAAAGCTTTTCTTTAAGCTCTACACTTGGTGGAGTCATCTGGCTGCAATGGTGTGTAGTACAAAAATACCTTTGAAATGCTGGGAAAGAATAATGTGATATAATCTGATCAGAATGTATTTTAGACCAGTGGTTCTCAACATTTTGTTACTTACGGTCCACTTCTGAGCATTAAGAAATTTCCTGAGAAAAAGAACATAACATGACCAAAAGAAAAAAAAAAAAAAGAAAAAGAAAAAGGAGAAAAAATCAACTGGCCTGTGACAGCATTGTACAACATTCAACACTCTGTGTTTTTGGCTCAGCATCACTGCCTGCCATTATGAATCCAAATAACACACTTTGGAGCATTTATTGGCGAGGGGTCGTCTCCCACATCACTTTTTTTCATTTCAGAAACTCCATTTTGTGCCACTGCATCCATGAGCTAGCTAACAGTGGCAAAACAAATTTGTTTCTGCCAGATGATGAGTCGTGATTGGTGTGGTGATGTTTAAATATATCTGGTCACTGAAAATATGCATTTTTATTTATGTGTATTTTTGAGCACATTTAGATACAAAAATAACTACAGTAGCTTTATAAATTACCATAAATAAATAAATAAATATTTGAATCTAACCATTTAAAAGTACCACTGCCTCCATAATGCATTTAATTCATTATATAATCAATAAGCTAAATTAGAGGACTGATGTGCAGGATTTGGTGGCATCTAGTGGTGAGTTTATATGTTGCAACCAACTGAATACTGCTCACCTCACCCTCCCCTTCCAAGCGTGTAAGAGAAACGACACTGGCCACGAATCTCGTCAAAAACATGAAAGGGCGTATCTACAGACAGTGTTCGGTTTGTTCATTCTGAGCCACTGCGGCGGTGTGAGATGGTGGCCTCCGTGGAAGAGGATCCACAACCTCAGATATTAAGGGCTCATTCTAAGGTAACACAAACACAACAATTCTCATCTCTGTGTGATTATATGCTAACTGAAGCATACCTATGAATACTAGCAGGGAGTGTTTTAACACCAAAGAGAAAACTGACCAATTAGAAAAGTGCCGTGCTGATGTTATCAATATAGTGCACTCCCATTTACTTTTTGAGCTCATCGGAGAAGTGACATGTCTCTGTGAGCACCATTGTGGATTTTGAAAAACAGAGTGAAAGGTAGAGAAGTAAAGTTTTAAGAGTATTTTTGCCTAGAATTCATTGTAACTTATTGTAAATACATAACCTAAAGTAGCTGTTTTATATAGTTGAATTTGAGGCTTTATATTCTTGCTACTTTCAAGACTACATGCTAAAACAGTTCGCTATGTAATGGCTGCTTGAGGTAGGGATAGTTGTGACAGCTCATTGAAAAAACCTAGAATTTCTGCCATTGTGTGCATGGAAGACTGTGCAAACTCAAAGCCAGGTTGTGGATTGTCAGTCCTGGGCTGATAAAGCCTGCAGCCCAGAGGCAGCCTTCTACATTTACCACAACTGTGACAATGATTGAAGCCTTATGTAACACATGCACATTCAGGAATACAGTCCACACACACACATAAAGTGCTTTTTGTCACTCTAAAATAGTTCACTTTATTCCAGAATGTTTATTCTTCAATAAACTGGACAGTGTGTTGCATAATTCAACAAATTACCTCACATTGTCACATCTATCCCCAGCTAGTATTACAACTCACCCCAGTAGTGGGGTAGGTCCTAACAATGAACTTCTTGTATTGGACATTAAGGCACACAGTCTGCTCTCACATGAACAACCACTGAGTTTTGTTATACCCATCCCCGGTTGCCCCGATTCCATTTCTGTCAAATTATGCCAATAAGTCCCCCTAAATCTCACACACTGGACCTTTAAAACAGACATCTGAGCTTGAAGTGCAGCTGCATTCAGAACTTTGTGTGCAAAATCTATTTAACTTCAGAAACTTGAACTGCCACAGATCCTCGAGCAATAATGAATCCATTTCACTTTCTGGTGAGAATCCAATTAATGTCAACCAATCTATAAATTAGATAGGTATTTTACCTGTCAGTCAAGCTGTCAGTTTGATGGCATGGTTAGTAATAGTGGGTCTCAGGCATAAATATTAAATGGCTTAAATGGCTGCAAAATTTGCAGAAATTCTTTGCAGGTACTTCCAAATAGAATAGAGAACATTATTCTAATGGGGCACTTGAAAGATGAGAAATGACCTTTTTTTATTTTTCCCTTTGTTATGCATCCTAACCTTAATTATGCATAATTGTGTGGATGACAGGGAGGTTGAGCAAGAAAATGTGCTTTCAGTATGTGTGTAATGTCCACCAGGATTTAAAAATGTGTTACTGTATATTCACACTATGTTTACAACAAGAATGTTTTAAAGTGTAACTGCAAACCCCAGGTCTGTGCTTAACTCCACCCACTGCATAATTTTGAAAAATGAGGGCAAGTGGCCGAGGAGGGGGTGTGGAGGGGGTGCACAGGCAACGGCTGTAGGGGGCGTGGCCTCGAGGCTTTGTAGTGTGTGACGCAGGAGGTAAGGAGACACTGACCAGAGCGATTTTTTAGGTGGAGGTGAACTTCAATAAATATGAAGAGAAATCTCATTATTAATATCAGCGTTGATGTGCTTCATCACAATACAGTAATTTAATTTAGTTTACATATCAAAAAGCAGTACCTCCTGTAAATGTAAAAAAGGTAAACAATATCCTCATTAGTTACAAGTGAAACAAAACAATGCTGTGGGCAGTTATTGGTTGGGTAAGAATACACATGTAATTATTAATTATTAATGGTGCATTCAACACTGCATTCATGCAGTGCTTACATGACACAAACAGTAACTAAAGTGCCTGTGGGAAGAGAGTAATTATAAGAAATTATCTGCCATTTAACAGCAAAACAGAGTTAATCAAGAGCTATTTGTTCAGTAGGTGCGGTCGATGTAGATTCACAGATATTGTGGTAACACTTATGGTAAGGGTGCATAAATGATGAATTTATGCATGACTTTCTGTAATTAATTCACTCATTTAGAATGTACTTCATGAACTATTAGGATTATACAAGAATTAACAGTAGTTCATACATGACTTAATGCAAGAACAGGACATTAATTAATGCAACATGTGTGATATTTAAATCATCATGACTTCTGAGTTATTGATGATGTTTCTGTCATCTTCATAGGTAAGTCTAAGATAAGATAAGATAAGATAAGATAAGATAAGAAATTCCTTTATTAGTCCCACAATGGGGAAATTTGTAGTGTTACAGCAACAAAGTGGATAGGAAAAAGAGCATCAACAAAAAAGACAATAAATAGTGAGTATGTAAACACGGAATATTTACAGGAGGAAATCTAAAATATCTGAGCAAAATGAACAAGAGTAAATATTAAAAATATGAATATGAACAATATGAAATATAAAAAATAGGAGCAATATAGACAGAAGGAAATAGCAAAAGTAGTAAAAATAATAAAAATAGGAACATTGTATGCAATAAAATATAAACATTAAACAGACTCAACATTTGAGTGTACACCACTGCACATAGGAAGTAGGTATTGTGATGAAGACGTAATGCTCAGTTAATCATGATCACAACAGTTGGAATTCAACAGAATGCAAGAGCACTGCTGTGACTGGTCAGTTTTTTGCTCTGTCCCTTTAAATGCAAAATTACCTGAAGAAGATGTGATCATCATAAATATATCAGAAATCATGATGATTGAACCATTTTAGTTGTTAGTTAAATTAACGTATTGTCATGCACGAGATGTTGTTAATTCTGTTATCCATTCCATTTGTTTCCTTCAGAGATATTCAGCATCTAGTTGTTTGTTACTCATTAGCAGTTATTTCCTGACTCTTTCCTTACATCTTTCTTTGTGTGAGCACCAGAGGAGGTAAATTACAGCAAATAGCTCCGACCAATCCATCACACTCAGCTAAATTTAACAAGGCTATAAAAGGATTTGTTTTGATCCGATCTCCTGCAGGTTACCAACATGGCTAACAAACAGAATATAAGCCTCTTGTGTGTGCAAGCTGTTGACTTGTAACTGAGCAGTGATATCCTCAACAAACCAAATCCAAAAGAATGTAGCAGTGTAACCTTACATGTCAGATGCTAGTACAAGATGCTTTGTGCTGGATTCTTGATAGTCCTGAGGGCTGTGGGGCACAGAGCCAGGTGAAGGCCGGGCGTTTGTGGCAGAGCAATGAGGTGGCAGGTGTTGTGTGGTTTGGCAGGAGGAGCCCGGGCTGTCCGCCTGTGGGCGCTGATTGACAGATGGGTAAAATAGTGAACCCTGTCTGGAGAATCCCCGCCTTGTGATGGATGGAGGTGTTACCGAGTAGCACCGGAGCACATTTGGTTGCGGGGTATTAATCTAGTTTGACAGAGGAGGAGCAGCCACTGATCCTGCCAGCTAATGTTTATCTGGGACCAGTTTTTAATCTTGTACAGGTTTCTCGTGAATTTATCAGTTTATCTAATCTTTTAACAAAATTTCTCTGCGGCATTACAAACTGTTTTCCTACAGCTACAGAAGGACAACATCTACTACTATCATTTAACTTGTGCATACAAAGGACAGGTCATCTTATTCCCTTAGACTGGGGTGCACAAACAAATATAAATTTAATCTAATTTGAATCATAGTTTAGCAAAACTAGGTTTAAAGTGAGTAAAATCAGGTTTAGTGTATACAACAAGATATAAACGAAGAAACTGAAATTAAAGGAGAAATATATTTACAGAATGAATAATAAAATGACCACAATATCTCAGCAGAGATCAAGGAAATATGTTAAGTTGAAATACTTGCTTCTCTGACTTGACAACAAAGCTGCAGCCATGGTTTCCCCCTCTGAAATTTTCTATTCTGGACTGGAATAACTGTTTGCTATTTCCTGTTTTATGTTAATTAGAGTTCAAATTACTGCCGAATGTTTGCCAAATGACTGAATGTCTGTTTATGAGTTGTAGGAAATTATTAACGATCTCGTAGAAGGCGTACGTTTTTAACGGTTAAATTGAGCAATATATTAATGGAGTTTGGCAGGCAGTGAGGCAGGGATTCATGTAACTTAAAATCCAGAATGTATATAGTGTGAGTAGACTTGTTTTCAGTCTTAGCTTTACACTGACAGACAATTTACACTTATAAATAGCTGATCACCTTATGGTGGAGGACTTGTCGTTGCTTGTTATTGTCAATTTATGATGTTGCGCACATCCTGTACTCCTGCAGCGCTCCTGCAGCCAGCCTGAGCTGAGGGGAAACAACTCACTTCAACCACTGACTGTAAACTAAATAGGATTTCAACCTATTTAATAACCAATGCATGGCTCCAACTCAGTTTAATCAATATAGAGATACTTGCTTACCTAAAATAAAATGAATAAAAAACACATTTGAGTGCTGTTGGGACCTAGTAAGTATAAAATATGGGTGAAAACTGTTAACTTTTGGCTGCTCTGCATTCCTTTACAAAACATTTACAAGCCAGCTAAAAAGTTATCAATGTTAGATTGTTTGCCAGCTAGCTAAGTCACCTAGTCTACTAAGCATACTCATGATTGACTCAAATTTCTCCTCCTTTGAGAAAAACTTGTTGGCCGAATTCTCTCTTTCTGAAAGGAAGAAGAGGCCCATCATAAAACTCCACTGGTTTGAGCCCGTCCTTTATCTTTCTTTGTGGACCTTGGCAAGTTAAACCTCCTAAGTATAGGTTTGAAGTTCGTGCTGGATCATATTTTAAATTTAACCAAGCTGAAAGTTTTGGGGCACAGAATTGACTTTAATCTAGGTTTAGAGTAAAAACTAAGTTGAGTCTTCTTCTTAAATTTGAAGATAGTTTGGTGCAACAAAATTTAACGTTAAACCGTGTTAAGCAGGTTTTAAAAGCAATCCTTGTTGGTCCGACCCAGCCTTAATCTTCTTAACATGCGGGACCTGAGATGAGAAAGAGGTTTTGGTACTTAACCCACCATAAACATTTTGTTTCAGTTGTGTGGAGAAAAACTAAGCTGTTAGTAGAAAAAACACCTCTGTCAACATTACTTATCATGTCACTGTCATTGATCAAGGTATGAGCTCCATCCACCCATCCATCAGTTTAGACATCCAGACAGACAGCTGTTTTCTGATAGCACGGAGGCTCTCAGGCTATTTATTAAGTATCATCACAGAAGTCAAACCTGAATGAACACAGAACCACTATCAAACACAGAGAAAAAAACTTCACTGTTGGAACTACCACCAGCTGGCTTACATCATATACGTAAGGGATGCTGCCCAGACAAGGTGCCTATTATCAGGAATTAATGGACGATGTGGAGCTGGTTGCCTCTGCAGAGTCCATTAATTCCTGACTATGGACACCTCGAAGGGCATTATCACACTTATACCATGGTCTCTTGCCAAAGAGAAACAATTTAAGAACATTTATATTTTCATGCATTTTGCAATTAAAATCTAAAGCTTTTCACGAGCCATAATTCTGTTTCCTGAGGGTTTGACTAATACCCGGAACAATCAAAACCTTTCCAGAAGGTTCTTATGCAATGGAAATGTTGTTCACTACTCCAGTAAATAGGATGAACCTTAGATAAGACTTGGCAACAGAGGATATCTCTATTCTGCCCAGCTCACTGAGCCCTTTGGACCCAAATGCACTGAAAGTGTCTGACGCACACATTTTGGCTGGATGTGCACCAAAAGCTTCACCAAGCACATCAAACTGCCTTGACATGCCTATACCGACCTTGTTCCAATTTTAGAGCGTCAAATGAAGACCAAAGCTTTTTTTGTGCAGCCACAGTACCTGTTTGGAGAGAGCTAAAATGAGTAACACGCAAGGAGTGGCTTGTAGGGCTGCAGCACCACCTCAAATCAGATTTTTAAAAAAAAGACTTGCAGGAGAGAAGGGGGGCTCATGTTGAGTGAGCGAGAGAGGCAGTGTGCAGTTATAGATAGCAGTGATATATCAAACGATTATACAACTTTTTTTTTTTACCATGAAGCCTAATGTTACTGTTCTGTGGTTTATCAGTGAAGTGTGAACAACACTGTAGACTGGAGTCTCTGTTAACAGTGACAAACACTGATCTGTGTTATTGTCCTCTATGAAATGTCTGTCACTGCACCACATTATTATAAACTGTGACGAGCAATCCAGGTACTGTCTCTCCCGCTTCATCTCCTCTGTGTATGTTGGTGTTCAAGTGTGCAGTCTGCTGAAGTGTAAAACATTTTCAAACTGTTTATAAATTGGTGTGAAACCTACCTGGCTGTCTATGCAAAAAAACATGAATATCACTCGTGTGAATCAGACATTATATAAACTGACCTTGATAAAGATAAGAATTTCTTTCCCTCCAGTGGACAATACTTTATGAAGCAAATAAATGATAAATAATAATTATTCTGAACAAATAAACATATACATATGAATAGCAACCTTTTTCAAAATATTGTTGGTTCTGTGGTGTTGGCATTTCAGAACCTGCAGTACACCATAGGAGCATCATTTGCATCAAATGAAGCACATCGAATATCAGTTTCAGTGCATTTGGGCATTTTGGCTCAGCTATGAGCCAGAAAGCTAATGTTATGCTAACAAGATTAAGAGTCAGTAATACTCTGTATGTTTGACAAACATTAAATTTTAATTTGACAGTATGTTGAACAACAAGGCTAGATAGCTATCCAGCCATGTCATTGTCACCAAATCAATATCTTTCAAAAAAAAAAAAAAAAAAAAAAAAAATACGCCACGTGTACTGTTGCAGCTCATTCAGAAGAGCAGTGTTTTTGTTAATTTGTTATGCCAAAGTTGTCATATTCTCCAAACAGGTGAAAGAAATGTGGAGGTCACTCATTTTTAAATGAATAATGGCTTATTAACGTGTTGCAACAAATTGTAAATGGAAGCTTTGACTGCATCCCTGTTGCTGTGGTTACTCATTCCATTATTGCATTATTTTAAAAAGGTGAACAGACAGTTTCACTGTAATGGTGAGGTAGGTGGCTATTATAAGGAATTAATGGGCACCCTGCAGCCAATCAGAGCTAAATATTCACCCAGACCATGGTATGATATCCAATAAGAATGAAGTACTGTGTGCTGGAACTGTTTTACATTCAGTACTTAATTTCTTTCCAGTTAGTGGTGGTTTCTGGTATTACATGTAGCTGAGTAATTGTACCTCCTGTGTAGCATAGAAGAAGGCTGAATCCTAGACCAGCCCCTACACATTCTCACTACCCCTACTCAGTTTGTGTGTTCACCAGTCAGCTTGAAGAGTGAGTGGGTTATAATGCCCTCCAACAGTGAGTCTGCATCGATGCAGGCATACCAACCACGCTCCTCTCAGGTGCAGCACCTCTGTTGTGGAGGAAACGCCACAAAAAATAGTTCTGTCCACGGATCAGTAATAAATTTCTTTACCTCAAACAGACATTTGATACACATTTTTGGTGCACACACAATGGAGTGACGTGACGAAAAAATGTTCAACATCAATCATTTTTCCTTTCACAAGCTCACTGTATCATGGATGAAATGAGTGCGCTGGTCAATGCTAATGTTTCTGTTTCTGCCAGAGAAAGGCGACAGCTTCCCAAAGCTTGCTGGCGTATTTACACCCTCTCCCTTATTTAAGTAACCCTCCACAGCTGTAAGTGTGAATCCACACCAAGTCACACTCATGGAGTGAGAGTGTGCAGGGGCTGGTTTGGGACTGAGCTGAAGAGTCTCAGACAGGAAGCTCCTCCTCCTCAGCAGAAAAAAAGCAGAGAGATCTTGGGCCTTCAGTGTGAAGTCAGTCCTATGCCATCTTTTTGTTTGGAGACATTTGAGTGGCACTGTCAGTTAGTTTATTGTTACCAGCTTAATGTTTTTGATTAACTATTTTACGTAATTTGTTCCAATTTGCTAACATTACTTTACAATACGACTACACATGACTGCTGTGGACTTACTTATCTCACACATCCCCCTGTATATTTATCATATCATACTTGCGTTTGGTACTTATCTACTTTATTACCAGAAGTGTATTGCCATTGTTTCACTTTTTTTTTCCAGTTTTCTTCATATTAAATATGCCTAAAACAACTACTGCCTGTTTTTAAGAGAGACTGTACACAGAGAAAACTCTGTATTGGCTCACTGGGAGGACACTGGAGAATAACAGTTTATACCCTGTATATTACATTTAAAAATTAACTTACTTGGCATTTGTTCACTGTTATAAAGTACATTTTGTCAACCTCTGGTGCATTTTACCAGATTGGCACATCTAATTATAGGTTATACACAATTATTTCTGTCAGACAGAATGAGACATGCACATATGTGTATACACACACTCTATAACAAAATCATGTACTGGCATGACAGCTCTACAGTGCTTATTAGGACTGGATGAGCTGACACTGTGTCTGCTGAACTAGACAGGGATAAATGTAACACAAAACCACAACAGTGCTGTTTTTACTGGTTATGATTGGTTGATTTTAAATATACAGGATGCATGTTCATTAGTGCATTTTTCTGTGTTATTTCTAATGTTTGTGTGATAATTTTCTACTTTATTGAGCAAATACTTTAACAGTCGTATTCCCAAAGAAGCCACAGGTCATGAGTTTAACGTATCTTTCTATATGATAGATTTGACAACACCACTCATCATGACAAATCCACAAATGTGCTCTTTCCTGATCTTGTCAGCATAGACAGAAGGTCTCTCAGCAGGATGAGTCTCCAACAGTTCACCTGTCTCCTGAGTGGGATGGATGCGCCTTGATCAGTAAGCTCGGCAGATGGGGATTCCCCAGGTGCATTTGAAAGGATATGGAGCAGATGAGTCGGTTTTATTAATTTACATTTATTTCATGAGGGGTTTAATCATGTGAAAAATCACATCTCATCATATTCCCTTGTATTTATGTATTTATGTTTTGCACAGGCTAGCCAACATTGTTAGATAGAGTGAGGATCAGCAGCCACAGGCTATTGAGAGTCTAAGCTGTGATGTAGAGAAAAGTGGCAGGTTAGACACCACAGCTGGTGGATGACACTTAAATTTATGTCTCATTAAAAACCAGTGAAGAAGGCAATTTTCTTCAGTAATTCTATTGTCTGTCAGAAGGAAAGTGCTTGATGTCCCAAACCCTTCTCCTGCAGAATGAAAACAAAAGCTGAAATAATTATTTTGGGTCCTTCAAAAAACAAAAACATCCCAGCTCCCTGTCTACAAATGTCAACCCTGCAGCTAGAAACTTGGGTGTAATATTTGACAGTGACCTTTCATTTGAGAAACAAGTTACAAAAGTAGTTCAATCATGTTTTTATCGACTGAGGAGCATCTCGAAAATCGGTACATTTCTCTCGGCCTGATCTCGAGAAGGTTATACATACTTCAATATCATCTTGGTTGGATTATTGTAATTCACTGTCTTCAGGGTTAAGCCCCAAAACTCTCTCAGGCCTTCAGCTCATGTAAAACGCAGCAGTTAGGATTTAGACCGCATCTCTCCTGTTTTAGCCTCAGTTTTAACCCACTGATCAATGATATTCCAACAAATACACAGAAAAAGGTCCAGTCGATCCATTCAAGTAACATATTCAGCCCAAAACACACTATTTTCATTGATAAATACCCACAAACGGCATGAACCAGTAAGCAGATGTTTCCTCTCCCACTCACTCCGTCAAAGTACACAGCTACTATGGAAACATGTACACTCATGCAACATGTTATTAAACATATTATACTTCTGTTTCAATCAATGGCAACCATTTTGAGATACCATCACAACAGCAGGTACAATCAGCGCCACAAAAAAGCAAACAAGTACAAAACTGATGCAACTCACCATCAAAGACTCAGTAACCCACTAATCAATAATATTCTGGGTACCAGCTCGAAAGCTAATCAATGTACTACTGCAGACAGGGTCAGCAGCAAAAGTTATTTTAGCCACTTCAAAGAGGTCTACCTAAATAAATCATTATCACTTTAAGTGTGTGTGCTATATTTAGAATATTTTCACCACTTTACTTTGCTGTCAGACAGCTTTTTTTTAAATGCAAAACCACCATTATAAAGCCCAAATATCGCTCTCTCTAAACCAAACAAACCACGTGGGTGAAATTAGTCATTTTACCTTGCAGAACACGGAAGTTACTGGTCTACAGCTGCCTTGATCTGTTAGTTTGTTTGTATTAATGTGTGACTCAGGTGAATCCAGCTGTCTTTTTAAAACACTAAAGTCACACAATAACACAAACAAACTGAACATTTTTTGCAAGGTAGAATTACTGATTTCACCCATGGAGTTTGGTTGGTTTTCCCATTGGAGATGGCTTTCTGACAGCAGAGTAAAGTGGTGAAAATACTGTAAATATTGTGCACACTGATATTGAATTTCTTTAGGTGGACTGTTTTTTTTTTTTTTTTTTTTTTTTTGAAGTGGCTAAAATACCTTTAGTTGCTGACCCTGTCCACAGCAGTACATTGCTTAGCTGTGCAACTCTGTGCTTCTCCAAACTGGGAGTCGACCGGCATCTACTGTAGGTAATAAACTGACTATCAATAAGTACCTCATACAACCCCACATTAAATAATCTGAACTATACCTTTAACATGATAAGTTTAAAGGTTAATTTGAAGGCTGTAAAATAGAGTTAAAGACATAAAACATCATACACAGTAATTCTAAATAAACATTTTACAAATGCTGGATTTATAAAGCTGAAGGTGCCCAACAGCTTCTAATATATCAGATACAAACAAAATAAAAGAAAACATCATGTTCCCTCACTTACTATTAGTGATATCAATAACATCCTGCTGTAAAAATACAAAAGGGCACAGCAGAAGATTGAATAAATTGCTCTTAATCCACAGCCGCATTTGAAAGACTATCTCATGTCTAAATAAATATGAATCAAGCATAACAGACTCATGTCTTTCCTTATGTAAGCTATTACCACCAAATGCAGCCTTATGATTATTGCAAAAATCCACTTAGAAATGTAGTTTGGCCCAGTTAATGTCAAATAAAAACCAAATGCCTTTGACTACTTAACTTGGCCATAACCCATCTTAAGTATTGGACACTGTGCATTACACTCTACCTCATGGTCTACTGTGCAAGTATGATTTTTCTTCACAAATATTATATTGAATTAGTTTAATAACCTGCATGTATCATCAGCGAAACGAGCAGTTCAGTCAGTCAAACGTGTCATTTAACACTCTTGATCATAATTTGATTTGCTCTCGACTCACATACTGCATTTTTAATGCGGCTTCCATATTTGCTCCAGATCACCTCAAGATCAATATTTGTTAGATTAGCTTCCCCAGCTCTGCTCTCCTTCCAGTCTTCAACGTATGCAGCGAGTATATCTCAGTCATACATTTTTTATTCTTAAATATTAACATCAATCAGAACCTCTTTACTTTGAAAATGCTCAATTGGATTTCATGAGAAGATTAGGCCTGTAATAATACCAGCAGATCAGTTCAGTTTTCATATGGTTTATCTTTTCAATATATTTTCCTCTTTGTACTGTATGTCATTGAATTGGCTTTCATTCACCTGAAACTTTGAATGTTGTTGAAAAGATGCATTACAATAGGGGAGACTGGGGAGTTTAACAAAACTTTTTGTTTGAACATCAGTGGTTAACTAACTCAAAGGTTGTTCATGCTAGATCTGTCAAACGTTGATACATCCACCATATACACATATACACACAAAATGCACTTAAACATCTACTTATGTGAGTCAGTGTCTAACACAAAGAATTCCATTGCTACAACCTACCCCACTACTGGGGTGAGTTTTAAAAAGGCAGAAATTTTCATTATTTCAATGAACTGTTACCAGCTAAGCAGCCATTACATAGCTAACTGTGCATGCATATGGTTTTGAAGATAGCAGAGATCCAAGCATCAAAATAATCTAGAGAAACTTCTGCTTTAAGTTATGTAAATCTAACCATTTTATCTCCAATACAATGAATGCTGGGCAAAAAATAATCTTGATAAAACATTTTACTTTCTTACCTGAGAAATTTTTTGGTTGTAAAATCCACAGTGTTGCTCGCACAGACATGCCACTTCTCCAGTAAGCTCAAAAAAGAAATAGCCTACAGGTGTACAATCTTGATTAAAGCACTGCTGCCATTTTCTGATTGATTAAACTGATAGCGTTACAACAAACCCAGTGTTACAACACTCCCCAGTCTCCCCTTCATTGGTGTTCGAGCATTGGAGAAAATGGAGCAGCTTCACCCCCACCATTAGGCTTGTGTGCATTTGCATTGCCATTTTTTTAATCAACTTTGCTATTTTTGAAGATTTGAGTAATTCCAAGGCAAAATCTTTGCCACCACGGATAAATAAACAAATAAATAAATAAAGCAAAATGCAATCAGTCTTCTGCACACACACGATGGATGGTGAATTAACAGTTTTATGAGTTTTTAATGAGAAATCCTGATTTTTGAAATGGTTCCCCTCTCATTTCTCCTCATCTTTTCCTACTAAAACAGTGCAGCTGAGCAGCGGGGGCTGGTATCAAGTTTAGTCCATAGTATAAAGTTTGCACGGAAAGACAGTTTATGTTTATGGATTATATTGATGCCGAATTGACAAGAATACTGTTGACATATGACGCCTTTTATTTTGTGTTCGTAGTGTTAAGTATTTTTAAGGTCACATAAAAAATTGTTAATATGACATATTTTTAAAGGGAGTTTGGTGTAATATTTCACACAGAGAACCCAGGGAGGTTTAGTTTAATTCAGTCTGCTCAAACATATACAGGAAATGCTGCTCTTTATGTGTGTTTATCTGCCACTCACTGCTGAGTGAGTATATAAACTGATAATATAAACTGAGCTATGAAAGACCAGCTTTATTGGTCATGATTGAAGGCTCACCCATGCAGATAACAATGTACATATAATATCACAATGAGAGAAACGTTACTTTTAAAGTCAGTGCTGCTTATATAGAAGCATCAGCATGAGCCTGTTAAAGGTGCCTACTCACTTCAGTCCAGAGCCCATGTTTTGACACAGTGGCGGCATCATGTCACACTGACTTTGCTTTATTAAGTAAAGAGTGGGCAATGTCTGGTTGCTTGTCCCTCACTGTGTCCACTTCGAGCCTCCCACCTTCTTTCTGCGTTTGGTATGTTTGATCCCAGCAGGACTTAGTGTCACGCAGGAATGAACTTTTACTCTTACACAAGTTACAGCTGATTCCATGGTGTCTTGTGACATTGGACCATGAGCCATCTGTGTCCTATGTGGTTGGTGTCAGTGGTGTGGGCAGAAGCGATTGGCCGTGCTGGGACTACTGAGCAGGATTAAACCCTTTTCATTTGCTCTGGAATCTGCTGCATGAAGGGTGTGAAAGCGGACAACTGTGCATTCACCATGATTAAAATTGATGAGTGCACAGTATGTACAAGTCCTGCCGATTTTTGATTGATTTCTGCACTTCTCACTCATTTACTACAGTATATGCAGTATCAACCACTGACTCTTGTTAGTATTCCCCTCAGCATCCCCTTTAATGCCCTTCTGTGCAGGCAAACATGCAAGCTTCTTAGTAGCCAAAAGAGAGAAATTCATATTTTATAACTTTTGGTTAAGGTGACCCTGTGTGTGTGTATCAACTATTAGGTGTGTCATTGGATATCCATCTAGATGGAGACCTTATTTGCAGACTGCCAATTAAAATGTTATTTTTATTTGCATTTGCATAAAGCAGGATTAATTATTCTCTATCATCGACATGTCAGGCACACCAGCTGACAGCTAGACAGCATCTGACACAGACACACACATGTGACTGTATATCTGCTGTCAAACTACACAGGCACACAGGACAGGACACACTTTGATAGTTAGAACCCAGCCAGCAAAATCTGGTTCCCAAAAGTTCTGGCAATGTTCATTTCGGTTCTGGGAACGCTAATTGTATGTTTCTGTATAATGTTCCCTGGATGTCAAAACAGCAAGTTTTACTGATGTAAAACCAACTTTTTTGTTACATTCCCAGAATGTTCTAGGAAAGTTAATCAAATGTTCCAGGAAGATTACTTCAATGTTTCACCTTAACCCCCCTAGATGTTAAAATGACAAGTTTTACTGATGACAATGTGAAGTTATTGTTATGTTCAACCTAAAAGATGTGTTGCGGTTATGTTCCCAAAATGTTCTGGGAACATTCTTAGAACATTGTATGAGGGTTCACCTAAAAGGCTACCAACAGGGAACCTTGAAGGAACGTTACAAAAATTACTCCCCAAAAAACAATTCTTCATGTGGTTATTATAACGTTTTGGGATTGTTAAGCTGAACAAAAACATTTGCACAATGTTCTTAAAATGCTCAGAACTCTGCAGCAAGGTTATCTGTAAGTAACCTGTAAGGAACAATCTGTGAATGTTATTGGAACATTATGTGTTCAATGGGAAAGCGTCCTTTTTGTTTTTGTATTTTGCACCACTGAGCCGATCAGATGTTTCAGATAGTGAATATTTCCAAATTTCTAAATAAAAAATAAAAACACACAATGAAGGCACAAAGGAGTCTGTCTCAGCTACAAAAAAAAATAAATAAAAGAATTAAAAAAAACAAGACCAGAGCCAAGCTTTTCAAATATAAATAAAAAATATAGCCTTTCTGCTGCAAAGACAAAGGAGGGGCCGGATGAAGAGCTAACTGCATTTAAGCAAAAAACAACCCAAGTGAGTGAAGGTGTCCTTTATAGCTATATCAGATTGCGTGCACACAAAAACCACACACTGTCAGTGAAGATCTAATTCTACCTGCTGCCAAAGCCATTATTCAGGGAATACTGTGCGATGAGGCTCACAGGAAAGTTGATATAGTACCATTCTCTGACAAAACTGTAGCCAGGGACATAAATGAGATAGCCCGGGACGTTTCATTTCAACCTTTGGAAGAGGTGAGAGCCAGCTGATATTTAATATTGTTTCTGAATGAAAACACAGATGTAACTGATGCTGCACAGCTGCTTGTTTATATTCTGGGTCTCAATGAGGAGCATTTTGCGGCAATGACAATGTTTTGGTCAACAGCCCAGTAGGGAGAGTATACAGGGTCCCTCACACACAGTCATAATGTATTTTTAGATGCATCGTTAAACATATTTACTGGTCAGCTACAGACTTAAAGTGATAGTTTAGATGATTAAATATGGGGTTGTATGAGGTAGTCAGTGTAATAGCTACAAGTAGACGGATAGCAGACTCACAGTAAGGAGAAGCAGAAAGAGGCACCAGCGAGGAAGCTAAGCAATGTCCTGCTGTGGACAGGGTCAGCAACAAAAGGCATTTTAGATGCTTTGAAAGGTCAGCATCACTTTAAGTGTAAACCATATTTAAAATATTTTCTCCACTTTAATTTGCTGCCAGACTGCTTTTTCCTGTGGGAAACTGGGCTAGCCATAAATACCTGGGTATTGTTCTGGATAACAGACTGTGCTTTGAATCTCATGCTGCTTCCATGACAAAAAAAAGGTCTAACTGTGTTTTTTTTTTTTTTTTCTTGAGGAAAATGCATTCTTTGAATGTCTTCTCAGAGATGATAAGAGATGATTTTTATAGAAATTGAATTGAGTCAGTTTTAATGTTTTGTATGGTTGCTTGGTATGGGAAGATTTCTTTGGCCAACAAAAACAGTCAAGTAGGTGTTTAGGAGGACAAATTCCCTTCTGTAGTCCTTAGATTCCCCCTTTCGCCAGCGTTGTTGACCTGTTAACCCTCAGGTCATCATTTTAAGGTGTCTGTCATGATGACCTAGAGCTACAAGGTTTAAACTGTTGTCTGCTGATTGGTTATTTGCACAGCTGTCTGATGGTCTAGAATCTCCTTCTGAACCACTTTGTAATCCATGTCCTATTGTTTGCTGGTGTCCACCATATTTAGAATTTTGCATGTTTTTTATTGTGTGCTTTTGTATGATCCTGGCTGCAAAACAATGTCCCAGTAAAGGGCAGCAAAGATACTTTGCACTCTGTTACATAAGCCAAATGTCACTCTCTCCAAACCAACCAAACTCCATTGGCGAAATCAATAATTTTACTTAGTAGAAAAAGGAAGTTGCTGGTCTACCACTGCCTCAATGTGTTAGTTTGTTTTTGTTATCGTGTGACTTTG
Source organism: Lutjanus argentimaculatus (assembly GCA_034769285.1). Classification (NCBI taxonomy): domain Eukaryota; kingdom Metazoa; phylum Chordata; class Actinopteri; order Lutjaniformes; family Lutjanidae; genus Lutjanus; species Lutjanus argentimaculatus. The sequence continues at coordinate 30,578,326 of JAWZSL010000005.1, read as the reverse complement.
GTGTTTTACAAGGTTAGTTCAGATTCACAGAAGTCACACTATAACACTAACAGACTAACTGATCGAGGCAGTGGTAGTCAAACAGCTCCTGTGTTTGCAAGGTAAAATTACTGATTTTACCTATGGAGTTTGGCTGGATTGGAGAGAACGATATATAAAACCAGTTTCTTGTCAGAAAAGGCTGAATGACAGCAAAGTAAAGTTGTGAAAATAATCTAAATATAGCGTACACTCAAACTGATATTGATTTTTTTACATGGACCGTTTTTAGGTGGTGCCCTTCTCTGCTTCTCCAAACTGGGGAAGTGCCAACTGCCCTGCAGGTAATACACTGACTATCAGTAGATTCCTCATAAAACCCCACTTCAAATAATCTGACTTATCCCTTTAAGTGAGATCATAAAAGTGATTTCTTGGCGATAAATGAATACCTTCCACATTTCCAGTCTGACAACAGGTGTAATGATTGCTATCTATCGCCCAAATTGCTCTCAAAGACGTGTGAAATTAAGCAAGAAAACATTGCTCATTGCTATATCTCCGCGTTCGCAGCATTTGCGGTAATTTCCTGTGATGACTTTTGGTGCGTGATGTGATCACTGTCTGGATTAGTTGTGCTATCTCTGATTCTAGTTGTTTGTCCCTTCATCATCATCTGTTTCCTCGAACAGATCAGAGCAGATTGGAGCCGGCCTTAATCTCAGAGATCCACATTGCTAAGGCAGCTGCTGGCCGACCAAGAGGTTGGCACAGCCACCACCTTGTAATGACCACGACATCTGGTATGGCACAGACTCACATCACAGCATTTGAAGACACAAGAGAGCTGGATCGTTCCACTTTCTCTGTCTGCCATCTCATAGTAATGAACATTAGTCTGGACAGCAAACTTTATTTACCAGGTTTTCTAAGCATGTGCCACACAGTACAAAAAACAGAACTGTAGAATTCATAATGACACAAAAATTACTGACATACTGTTCATCATCTTTTGTTTTTGCTCTCCATACATTTACATCACTCAGTTCCTGTGCCATCCTACAGATCCTCCTCTTCTCCTCCTCTTCTCTTCCTTTCCTCTCAGTACAGATCCTCTCTTGGAGTGTGCCGCAGCAGATGCTCACAGGGCTAAAATCTGGATGGATTACAGCATCTAACAGATGCTGCTACTGTTTCCACCAGCCATGGTGGCTACCCCAAATCAAGCACAACACAGATATGCATGTGTGCATGTACTGTACAATATTTGTGTCACAAATGAGCAGTCTCTTTACAGGCTGCAAATACTGAAGACTGTAGAACTGTACTGAGGATTTATTAACAGTATACAGCTACAACAGTCATTTTGACCATGCTGAATTAAAAAATACAATCCTGCTGGTACCAGACTTTTCCTAAAAATGTCTGTATTTTCATTTGAAGTTTTTTTTTTAATACAAATTACACAAAAGGGTGGAGAAAATGTGATAATTTTTACCTATTTCAGTGGTCGTAACCATCTCAGGGTCCCGTACTTTATACTTATGTTCATCAAATTCTTCTGTTTTACTATAATATAACACTTTTTCTCTCAGCAACTATAACTTGCTGATGTTTGTGTTAGAGTTGTGAATTTTTGAGACAAAATACCCTTATTTACTGCAAATAGCAATGTTTTCAACTTTTTTGTTTTATTTATTTTTTTGTGCATGATTTAAAAATACACAAAAATAACAAAGATAACAAATAGCAGCAGAGGCACCCACCACAGGGATGTAAGAAGAACAAAACCCAGTTACACCTGCTGAAAATATTATAATATAATGAAGCTTAGCGCAAGTTCAATCAGGAAGATTATCTTTACATGTCATTCATTTACAGCTCTCTCTTTCTTTCTCTCTTTCCTGCTTATTTTCAATCAGCTGATTATTGATGTTTACTTTTCAATTAACCAACCAGATGTAGCCTCTGTCTCCATCAGCCAGTCATGTCGTGCTGACAAACTTTAAAATCTTTCCGGTGAGGCTATGATTATTTGCTCTGACATTTCTACGGGGAAATTTGTTATAAATGTTAGAATAAAATGTTTTAGAATCTTATAAATTAATTTAATTGCTTGTTTCTTGTTCTGAGTAATTCTAGATTAATCTAAAATTTGAATAGCATCTCTGATGTTATTATCCTACAGAAACAAAGCTGTTGTGCATATATGTATATATGCAATCATTACGGTTTAACATATGTGATGAAAGGCATATTAATTTCCTAAATTCACATTTTGGCATTACTTCTTTATCTTAATATGTCTTTCAGAGTAAATGCATTAATCTCTTAATTGAGACTGAGTTTGGAATTCAAACGGTCAAAATGATTTCTGGCATTTCAAGTGTTAATGCAGCCACCATGAAAGATAAAGTGTAATAAATACAATTTGTTTTACAAGGATTCCTGTGGAAACGTCCCAGAGATAAAATTCAGACACAGACTATCCAATATACATTAAAATTCATACAAATTCAAACATCTTTTTGAAGAAACACTCCCCTTCTGCTTTCTCAGTGCAGCTTAATGCCTCCTGCGGTGCGTAGCTGCTGGATGTGGTGAAAATACAATTAGAAAAATCTGTCCTGATCTTAATACTCTCATCCAGAAGCCTCCTTCAGCCCAGCTCTCTGACAACCCAGTCCAGCCAAACAATTTGTAAGAATCCTCTATAACTCCCTGCCCTTTTCCCACCATCTCACTTCTTTTCCTTTGTCTTCCTCTGAAAAAAGAAGACTGTTGACCAATGAATTATGTGTCAGACTGGCTGGATTTTTCTGCACCCCAAACCCTCTTGTTAGGTTTTTCTTGGGGCTCTGCTAAACTCCTCACAACACTTACAAAATGGCCATTTAGGACAACACTCACGATTAATCACAGTCACAGAATATCTCATCCATATTCATACCTAATTTACAGATTTGAGGATGTAGAAAAATGGGTAAGCATATTGAAAAGACATCACATTAAAACGTCTTATTATCCCATGTTGATGTCCTCTCTACTCACTGACAGACTCACCAAAACACAGTTAATAGTTTTTGTCCTCTCTCAAGGGTACACGCGTCTCTGACTGACAGAGTTATTCACTCTAAGAAATACTAAAATTATATGAAGGAAGCATGATGGCAGAGCAGCATCGTTTGCTGGAAATACACTCTGATTTATTTATCTAACACTCTTAGAAATAAGGGTTGTTCCTGAAGAGCTGAGGTTCTACCCAGAGCTATTTGCTTCTGAAGAACCCGTTTTTGAAGAAAGGGTTTGTCAAGGGTTCTTTGTAAGACTAAGGATTGCAATAAGAGCCCTTTTCATCCAAAGAACCCTTTTTAAGTCGACATAGTTCTTCAAAGACTGTTGAAATTCTTAAAAAAGTCTTTTGTCAAGAGTTCAAGGGATCTTTGTAACATAATATAAAATGGTTCTGTATAGAAGCCCCTGGGTGAGTTCTAGATAAAACCCTTGGAGTATAAAAGGGTTCTCTGTAGAACCCTTGGGTGGTTTCGAGATAAGACCCTTGAAATATAAAAGAGTCCTCAGAAGAACCCCCTGGTAGACCTTTGAAATGTAAAAAAAAGTTCTCGATAGAACCTCTTGGTGGATTCTTGTTAGCTCTCTTACAAGGTGGAGAGGTTCTGGTTAGAGCCCCCAGAGAGGCTTCAAGGTGGAACCATTGGAATGTAAAAAAGTTCTCAGTAGAACTCCCCAGGTAGGTTTCAGATAAAACCCTGAAATATGAAAAGGTTCTTGTTAGAACCCCCTAGGTGGGTTATTGTACGAACCCTTATAAGGTGGAAAGGTTCTGGTAAGAACCCCTAGAGAGGGTTCTGAGTTGAACCATTGGAGTATAAAGGGGTTGTCAGTAGAACCCCCTGCATGGTTTCCAGATAAAACCCTTGGAATATAAAAAGGTTCTCTGTAGAACACCCTGGATATGTTCTAGATACAACCCTTGGAATATAATAAAGTTCTCGGTAGAATCTCCTGAGAGGGTTCTTGTTAGCAGCCTTGGAAGGTGGAAAGGTTCGCGACAGAACCTCCAGAGAGGGTTCTGGTGGAACCATTGCACCATAGAACAGTTCTCTGTAAAACCTCCCATTGGGGGTTCTGGGTGAAGCTTTTCACCTTTTCACAGATGGTTATGTTGGGTTCTAGGTAGAACCCTCTGAAAGGCCTTTGTAAAAGCTTCTACCAGAAATCAAAAAGGGCTCTCCTATGGGGACGAGCTGAAGAACCCTTTGTGGTTCTAGTTAGTACTTTAATTTCTGAGTGTGGAGTGTAGAATGGTTGTGGAGTGTTCTGATCTGATGTTCTGATATATTGTGTTCAGTCTACTGTATGTAACCTCAAACTTATTTCATGATACAAAATAATGAAACTAGAAAATGAAAGATAACCTTTACAATACATGCTCGCTCCCACTCTTGCCAACAATGCACAGATATATATATATATATATTAATACATATCATGAGCCTCTGCCTAAAAGAATGTTGTTTCAATTCGTTTCTGATTCGTGTACAATAAAATATTGTTTTGGGAAAGTAATTTGCAACAGATGGCTGGATGTAATTTTAGACTGCAGCGATGAGAGTGGCAAAATACAATTCAAGAAACAGATACAAGGAAAGCAAATATTGCTTGATGCTGAGATACATATGCTAGGAGCGGAACATTTTAAAGTGCTTCAGTCTGGTATGGGGGATTTTGTGAAATGAACATTGCAAGTATGTGTTTTGAACACAAAATTGGATGACATATGACTCTCCATGACAACAGATTCACATGGAGATGACACTAATAAGAGCAGAAAGTGGTCCGACATTGAAATTCTAGTGTAAATGTGAGAGTGCCGTGGTCAGGTGGGGATGGTATGCATTTGCTTTCATCTCCGACAACTGCAGGCTCATTTCCGCATGCATCTTGTGGTCACATGTTGGAAATGAGCCCGAGGTTTATTTAGTTGTAGCAGAATGTAGCAGAGGTTCTGACTACATGAACAAAGTTAACTTGCTGTTTTACAAGTGTAAACTTAGACACTTCATGTGTAAAACAAGTCATTGTGTGTCAGACAAGCTGCCTTCTGTACAGCAAATGTAGATAAACACTTACACGAATATCTAATATGCATTTTCAAAATGAATAATCATTTCAAAACATTTTACAAAGCTTCATTGTAATCCATGCGCATATTTATTCTATTTTTGGCCATTTTAATTCAGAAAAAAATCTTTTTAAGGATGATTTTATATGTTCTTGTTGAAAAATAATTTATTACATTTTCAGAAATTTCACACTGGCCAGATGAGGGTATAAAACAGGGCCTAGATATTCTACTGAAAATGTTCATTACCCCTTATTTTACTCTTAAATGCATATTATTGATTAATTCACCAGTGTCCGCATATTTTTGCATTGTCACTGGTCAAAATGCTTACAATGCTTCCTGTTTCCTCAGCTTCAGCTGCTGATGGGATAATGTAGGGGCCTCACAGGGAAGATGGTAGAATAAAAACAAGAACACAATGTTTCATTTCTAAATGTTAATAGCTATTTGTTTATTCAAAGATTAAATTGTGTCCAATGTTCAAAACATATGTGAATACATTTTCTTTCACTTTTTAAGACTCTGTATGCAAAATATGAACAAAGGAAGCTAATTATTATTATTTTTTTTTAAAGGTTGCACAGGAACTTTAAAAAAAAGGAGGGGATGTTAAGGTTATACAGGATTTTCAGAGTGTAAATGGAAAAATAGTGATATTTTGAAAAATGTTATTTTAATTTAGATACATTCTGAAAAAACAGTTAATTCATTTTTCCAAAGTATTTATTTGTGCTTGTCCATTTGAGGGCTAGTTTAGTGTTAAGTCAACATGAGAGGCTTAGTAACTACTAGATATCTTGTAACTGAATCAGCTACTAAAATTAGTTGCACCACCAAACTGACAAAGAAATGCTAAAAGTTGCATTGCCATGGTCACGATGCACATTAGCTTTTCCTTATCATTTTAAAAAAATCCACTTGATTACTGTGTCGTTACCATTGCAAAAAAGCATGTGATTAATGTAAAAAAAAAAAAGATACTGTGTTGCTGAACATTTTATGATTTACACCCCAGCGGCATGTGTAACTATTTAGTTGTTGCTTAGAGGTATCTTATCTCTGTAATGGAACCATTTTTATTTTTTTAAATAAAAGCATAAATCACAAGTTTAAACTTAAACACAGCTGGTGCAACAGGTTGCTGATACATATGTTGTAGAGCAGACGTTAGTAGCAGGTGGGCCTCCTCAGGGGGGTTCCAAACAGTTTCAGGGAGGCTCAGTGAATGTAAATTAAAAAATATTACATCAGTTATTTTATTAGATATCAAAGGAGATCACATACAGTATCCTAAATGTGTGTAATCTGGTTAAAGAGATAGTTCAGAGATTCACTTTCCAGGAATAGTACTGTCTTTCTCAGAGTCAGAAACTAATAAATGTCCATGGACAGACATTTTTTATTTGGTGCAGTCTGAAGTTATGTCAAACAGCAGTATAGCAATATTAGGCAATCTGGATTCAATAGTCGAATGTCTATGGGAACAAAACATTCTGCAAAACTAAGCAAGTAAACTAGGGTAGGGTGCTTTATTCCTAACTTTGAGGTGGTGGGGGGTCGCACTCTCAGGCTTTGAAAGAAATTGCTGTAAAATAAAAAGCAATTAATGAAAAGGGCTTTCTAAGATGTAGTGCACATTCACTTAGCTGCAGGATGTGCAGGACATAAAAATCACTGAGTAAATGAAATTTGCTCTTGTGCTGTGTTAACAAGAGATCATCATCCTTTGAATCCCATATGGATCTTCATAAAGATGTAAAGGAAATGGAGCAAAAGTCAATCAAAAAATTAACAGTTATATTTGATCTCCATATTTGGGAATGCAGTATTAAAAAATTAGCAACAGCTACAGAGTCTCCACTGCCATGAACAATTTTGGTAATGTGGGTTGATGCTGCATGCAGTCGATTCCACTGAAGGTGCAGCACGTAGCTGCAGTGCCTCAGGGTTCATGTGATGAACTGTCATACTGTGCTTGCCTGTATATTTCATATATACAGTAAAATGTATTATGCATACTGGAATAAATTCTGAATCTTGAGACATTTCTTGTGTTTTTTAAACAATTTTATTCTTTATGGACTTCTGACTTGAAAACGTGTCCTGCCGTCTGATGGTTCTCTTATGAAATAAAATATTCAGTGCATATATATGTTGTTTTCTTTAATGGATCTGGACTGCATGAAGACCAATATGCTGCCTGTTTGTTCATGTATGTTTTGTTCAAGTTGGATGAGACATAGCAGGTGTATCGGATGAAAGAAATCAAAGATAAGGGTGATGCACCCTGAATAGAGAAAGAGAAGAAAACAAGGGGAAATAGACAGTGTGAAAAGAGAGAGGCTCTCAGTGGAGACCACTAACACCTGTTAACTTTATATGAACAGCTGTCCCCATACTAACCTCTGGGATAGCGGAAGCCTGCAGGCTTTTGGGACTGAGTGCAGTTCCGTTGTAAACATCTATAATATATGCACTGAAGGTGTGTCTCAAAGCACAGAATACAGCCTGTAAAACACAGGTGTGGGATAAATCGGATATGTTTGCCGTTATACTTGCATGCATTGATCTTTATTTAGCCTCACGTCCCACATTTACATGATTGATTTCAATCACAGTATGGCGGCTGTGAAGCTGGTTATCTGAAATACAGATTGTGTTGAAATTCTTTTTTATCACAGATGCAGTTTTATGCCCACTCTCTCTGAAGTATGAGTCATTGAACGTTGACAGTTATGGGGCGAGACAATTAAAATTTTATGCTGTTGCTAATTTGCTCAAAGCATGATTTCATTGGAAATATTTTATAAAACATTAGCTCCAAGCCATTGTGCTCCATGAACTCATAATACTGTTAAAGCAACATTAAAATGACTATTTTACTTTAAAATAACAGCTTCAAAATCATTTTGATGCTACACTTACTTGTAATAGGGTGAATAGTACCGCTTTGATTTTCACTCTGTACGCTTGTTCTCGCACTATAAAAGAAAGAAAAAGAAAAAAATTCCAAGGAGAGAAAAGTCATGACCCACCCTACTCTGACTCTGATTGGCTGGAACTCAGTGGTTTGTAGGTTTAGGGGAGGAGCAGTGTGATTGGGTTGGGTTCAGGTAAGAATATCAGGGTAAGTCATTGAGAGGCAGAGTAGGGTGGGTCATGCCTTTGCCATCTTAGGAAAAAAATACCCCGCCGGGTATGATCTCAGTGCATAACGCTTTATAGCATTAAGTAGCACATCACAAACTAACTGCTCGAGTTAAAAAACATTTGTACACATTATTAGTATGAAAAAATTTTCCTAATGATACTAATCACTACAATTGTCCTACACCAGAGTCAGAAAGCCATTTAGACCCCTGACCTATAATATTGTTGTGATTCCCACCTTTATAGTTTACATGAGTTTTAAATAAATAGATATTTATTTAAATTTTGCTATATCAACTCTTGCTGATATCACCTAATGTACAAGCATTTTGTGCTTGGAGTGATTTTTAGGCCATGTTTGGACCTTCAATAAATAAATATTTAAGACCTTCCAAACAGAATTCAAGACTTTTTAATCCTTTTGAAGGATTTTTACTGGTTAATATAAAGACTTTTTATGGACCTGTAGTCATTCTGATCATGTTGCTTCAGGGGTAGTATGAAAACACATTTCATGCTTGCACTGGTTTAGTAATTACGTTTTTTTTGTTTTTTTTTTCTTAACTTGGACCTATAGCTCCACAGGTTAATTGGATCTTTGATGTTTTAACCCTGTACCTCCTGAAAACCAAGACGCAACGCCCACTGCCTGCTTACCATACTGAGAGGTCTGTCAACCCTAATACCTTGTAGGCAAATGTAATTAATCTCCTTGTAAATAATCAGCTGCCTCTGTGATCCCTTCACATCTTTAATTCTCACCTTTGAGAAACGGTGTGCACGACAGCCAGCCCTCTCTCCAAACCACCTCCCGTTCACATACAGTATTTACGAAATTCAATTTAATAGAGTTTAAGTCCGGCTGAAGTGTTTGTTTATTTTGGTCAGAAATTGATCTCTTGTATGATGGCTATTGGCTTTGCAGACACTCCGTCTTGTTCCCCACTCTCCCCCCCAACCCCTGAATACTACGCCTCACTCTGACTCACCATCTGTGACTCACCAATTACAAATGGCTCCATAATCCTTATCTATCATATCCATTCACTGCAAACTGCCCTCAAGTGTTTTCTGTTGTTTCTCTCGCTTTTGCCAAGATGATCTTACTTCCCTCTCCACTGTTTTTCTGTTTTTGTTTATCTTGGTATTCCTGTTCTGTGTTGTAGTTTGTTCTCATGTGCATGCATATTTGACTCTGTATTCTTACAAATAAAGCCCTATGTTTCTCGCACACATATGTATCACAACATGTGGATTTGAGTCAAATAGGAAGAGTGAAGGAAGCCTAAGTCTGCTACAATACCAGCTCTCATTCCCCTGTGGAGGTTCAATCAGGTGTGACTCATGGTGAATAAAAGGCTTGGAGGACAAATGGAATTCACAGCGAGCCGTCATGCTGACAAGCTTGTCATCTTCTTCTCCTATAATTGTCTTTCCATGTCTCAGCAGGTCAGCGGAGATACAGCTGAAATATGTGGTGTTGCGTTCATGTCTCCCTGTCATGTCCAAGGAAGGATTTTTTAAAAGAAGGTGAGGGAGAGATTTAGATCCCCTTCATGTCACACAGAGGTAAATGAGCTTGGATTTCAACTATTAATGCCACAAATGCACATTTTATTCCCATTTCTAACACCATACTAAGTCATTGTTATTCACACAATGTTCTAGCCAGCAACTGGATTGCTGCTAAATGGGGTGCCGCATTTAAAATGCATCCCTGCTATGTTGTTTTACACTTAAACTTGCATTAACAGATTTTTTTTTTACCACTTAGTGACTGCAGAAATAAGCTAAAACACAACACTGGCATATTATCACCTTATAAAGATGATGGTGAACACATCCAGCAGATTATTGGGTAACATTAGTATTCATTTGCACTTGTTTTTCTGGCGGCTTGATAAATGTAAGCCCAAAATTCACTCTATTTTTGCGTTCACTAACTTCTGATGGATCTATGGCCCTTTACAGGCTAAACGTCAGCTATGTTCACCATCTAGGTTGTGTGTCTGCTGTTTCATGCTGGGCAGGTAGTGTACAGTGGGCTTTTACTTTTTACCTAAAAGATGCCAGCTGTGTCTGCAAACAGCACTGAAGAGAGCAGCAAGAGTGAACAAAAGCAGTAAAGTTGAAGGCCATAAAGCCAAAACAATAAGCTGAAAAAACACTCCATAGAGCTGAGGGGACCTGCAAAGTCGGATGATATATATGGGTTTGTCACCTAGACTGTATAAGAGAAGTGGCATAGCCTCTGGTTCTAAAAAGTGAAGCCAATGCAGAGCATTGCAGAGCCGTGCCTTAAAACTGTATTTTTTCTAATGGCCAGCTGGGGGTGACTCCACTGGTTGCAAATAGAAGTCTGATTGTAGGTAAGCTTATGATAAAATGACCCTACTTCTCACTTGATTTATGCCCTCAGTAAACAGTTTCCTAATGAGTTTATGGTCTGAATTGTTAGTTTCAGTTCTTCTTCAATATTTCATAACGTTTATTTTGTAATTGATGGTCCCATTTAAAGCAAAACAGACCAGAAAGCAGGGTAAGCTTTAGGGCGGAGCTACTGTGGGACTGACAAGTCATTCTCAGTGAATCTGACAAACTGTCAACACGGACGTTATGATCAAATATGAATCAAGATTCTGTTACTACAGGGACTCTTTCTTGTTTAAAATATTTTCAGAAACATATTTTAGTGACCTGTTTAATTGTAATACGAAAAAGATTGTGACCAAGCAGGCTGCCTTCCTCCTAAACGATGTGTCAAAACCAAGCCACGTCAAAGTCATCCACGAGTTTCACGCTCTCATCACTACTGCACATGCTCTGGTTGCAAAAAAACAAGACTGCAAAATTGGAGCCTTTGTCCACAAACCAGTAGCTGATGTCATAGTCATACTTGAGAGAATGAGATTCAACAATCAACTATTATAACTGACCTGTGATTGGTCAGTCTCCCATTATGCACTAAATTTTTGAAAGTCTGAGAAAGGCAACAGTAAAAGTCTTTTCCTCTCAGACCACTTGAATTATATTATGCTCAACGATTATTATGAAACATTTGTACAAGGACACCAAGAATAAAGTGCTGACCCTTGGTTATAATGGTGGGAGGTGCAAACAGTCTGCTGTTTGGCCAGGAAATTCTTAACTTTTTCGCATTCTTATCTTCAGCTGAGGACAAGTTAATGCACGCTCTCTTGAATCGTGTCCATTTCTAATCTAGACAATTTCAATGGTGGAAAAACCTCAATACACCCCTTAAAGAGGAGCAGTGCCGGACCAGTGCAAAACCCTGGCTGAGGTCAACATTTCAGACCCATAAAAAGGGCTGGAAAACCATGCCAGTAAATAGGTTTTTCATAAATCTTTGCTTTAGTGTGAAAGGAGTAAAGCAAACTGTTGGTAGAGCAATTAAGCAATCAGGCTGCACATATTCTTTCTGTTGTTTTGTTTACTTTAATTCTTGTGTTTTGTTCAGATTGGCTTTACTTATTCATTGTTTGGAGCCCCACAGACCCTATTTTCATATGCAAAAGAATTATAAATAATTGCAAAGTGCATTTTTTCCCCATAAATGTTTTTTTTTTTTTTTTCTTCTAACCTTCCCTAAAACCAAATACTGTAGATAGAAAAGTACTGAGTGGCAACCTTTCTCTTTGCCTGTAGTGCTATTTATCCATCTATACTGTTTTGGTGTGAGTTTGCCGAGTTTTGGAGATATTGCCCATAGAGATTTCTGTCTTCTCACAAAAAGAAAGTATAATGGAACTACAGTAGATGGCACCAGTCCTGTAGTGTTCAAAGTGCCAAAAAATACATTTGATAAAGTCAGCAGTGTCTCTTTCTGGAAAATTATGGTTCAGTTACTCAAAATAATCCACAGACTTTGTTGTGAGCAGTTTGATGTAGAAACTATTTTCTTTCTGCAGTATAATCTACCAGAACTTTCTTTCTAATAGAAATAAAGTAGCTCCTGCATGAAACTGCTCACAACAAGGTCTGTGGATTATCTTGAGTAACCAAGACATAATTTCTGGAAAGAGACAGTACTGTTCAGTCTCATTATTTGAAGAGAAGGTGGACATCTCTACAGCCAATATCTCCAAAACTCTGCAACTAACACCAAAACAATCTGGATTGATAAAGAGCGCTACAGGCCAGAAAAAAAACCCTATTTTTGATTTTGGGGTGAACTGTCCCTTTAACACACCATATGAAGATATATCTCGTTTTATATGTCATATGGGGAATGCATATTCAAAAATAGATTAATTTGTTAGCCAAAAATAAATTTTTATATCTTTATATAATCTTAAATAGGTTAATTTAGGATCTAGGAGGAGTAATGAAAAAGTAAAAATAGTCATGCAGGGTATCTCAGACCCCAAACTAAAGATTTTCTGCAGTAGATTTCTGAAACACAAGCTATTCCTATGGCTAAGTCAAATTTCCAAGTGATAAAACAGGTTTAATGTGTTTTTTTGAGCTGTTAATTAACTATTGACATGAATTAAAGAGGGCTAGGTGTCTCCAGGACTCTGACCCAGAGCATAAGGGTTAAATATGCGATGTAATTGGATTGATTAGATTTTTGCAAGATGTGTGAAATAAGTGAAACACTCCTGCTGAATTGATCATAACTTTCAGGGCAGGGAGGTGAAAGCAGCGCCAGCTCTGATCATGATCATATATCAATATGAACTCCCGCATGATTTATAATGCAGCGAGAGTTTGATTTCTCCAGCGAAGAAGTAGAATGAAGAGGACGGAATATAGAAACATTTTATACAAGATGAAGATGATTTATGCACTAATTAAAAAGAAAATGCTGCGCTGAGGAGTTTCCGCGGAGGAAACAGAGAGGTCGTCTCATTCGGAGTGCGAACGAGAGGACTTATCTCTGCTACAGTCCTGGAAGCTTTGAAGAAGTTGCCAACATGATTGACAGCTGTCGATGTTCCAAGTGTAGATGATGAAGCAGGGATGGTTGATGTATGATTAAAGCATTAAAATTTAACCGATATGGATAGGAATAGACATCCATCTATCCATTTTCTAAACCAGTCATCCTGCTCAGGGACGTCGGGAGGAAAAAAACATTTCTTTCCAAAGACACACAGCTGACTCAGAGTGAAAAGATTGGTGTGATAACATTTGCTGACAGCTTTGTAACCCTTGTGTAAAATCAGCACTTTCTGTCACTTTCTATGAGACATCAGCAGGGCTGGAAAGTAACTGTGAAAGACAGTACTCTCCTGCATTCAGATTTGATACCTGTTACTTTATGAGGAAAGTAACCACACTACTCATTATCCAAAAATCACTTTTCCCTTTAACACCTTACTGCAAACTGTTTCTTTTTATGTTAAAGCTACTACTACTACAAGGAGTTTTTAACTGGTTGTGAAATAGTTTCAATTTAATACTGGTGCCAGGTCAAAGTCTCCTTGAAGATTAAAAAAAGCGTGTGTTTACATTTTTTTCAGGCAGAATTACAACGAGTTGTACACTGCCTGGCCAAAAAAAAGACGTCAAACACACTTATATTTTGTTGGACCATCTTTAGCTTTGATTACGGCATGCATTCACCATGGCATCATTTCGATAAGCGTATGTAATGTCACAACATTAATTTCTGTCCTGAGTTGCACTAATTTTTGGCCAAGATCTTGTATCGATGATGGGAGAGTTGGACCGCTGCGTAAAGTCTTCTCCAGCACATCCCAAAGATTCTCAATGGGTTTGAGGTCTGGACTCTGTGGTGGCCAATCCATGTGTGAAAATGATGTCTCATGCTCCCTGAGCCACTCCTTCACAATTTGAGCCTGATGAATCCTTGTCATCTCTTGGAATATGCCTGTGCCATCAGGGAAGAAAAAAATCCATTGATGGAAAAATCTGGACAGTATATTCAGGTAGTTGAGCTGACCTCATTTTTTGGGCACATAATGTTGCTGAACCTCGACCTGACCAACTGAAACAACCCCAGATCATAACACTGCCCCCACAGTCTTGTACAGTAGGCACTAGGCATGATGGTGCAATCAATTCATCTGCCTCTCTTCTTACCCTGATGCGCCCATCACTCTGGAACAGGGTAAATCTGGACTCATCAGACCACATGACCTTTTTCCATTGTTCCAGAGTCCAATCTTTATGCTCCCTACTAAAGTGAAGCCTTTTTTTCCCAATTAACCTCACTGATAAGTGGTTTTCTTAAGGCTACAAAGCTTAGTCCCAATCCTGTGAGTTCTCTTCACATTGTGCGTGTGGAAATGCTCTTACTTTCACCATTAAACATAGACCACTATCCTTCCAGGTTTTAATAATGCGTTGGACAGTACTTAACCCAATTTTAGTAGTTTCATCAATCTCCTTAGTTGTTTTCTTTGCTTGATGCAGGCCAATAATATGACGCTTCTGAAACAGAGAAACATATTTTCCACTACCACAGGATATGTCTTCTGACATGTTTGTTGAAGAAACAAAAAGCTCCTCACTGCATCAGTTAGGGTTAAATAATTTGTTGCCAAGCTGAAACATATGAATCACTGCAGTAATTATCCAATGGAAGGCTCTTACCTGTGTGCTTAGTTAAATCCAGGTGGTGACTTTTTTTTGGCCAGGCAGTGTATGTAAACCAGTTCAACCCACAGCATCTTGGGATTGCCAGTGGATGGTGAACAACATACTAACAACACAGATGACAATGCTGGATTTATCATTGTGAATTAATTTTACCATGCCTCCAAAACAGGCCTACTTGCTATGCACACTAAAGTCACGATGTTAGCTAGCAAATTACTCGTGTCCGAAGAGATTACAACGTTAGCTGGCTAACTTTGCAGTCCAATCCCACATTAAAAAAAAAAATGTTGGGGTACACCAGACCATAAAATCCTAAAAGGTCATGATTAACTGAACTGTGTTATTGCCATGGCATATTACAGTCAGGTAACAGCAAGCCTATACTATAAAATCTTCCCACTAAATCAAAATGACCCAGAATGCAATATAAATTGAAGTATTTTACTGTCGTGGAAACGTTTTAATATACTGTAGGTTTTTACAATACTGTGCTGCTTAAACTACAGTGACATCGAAGAGTGCTCTCTAGGTCAAATACAACTACGGTGCACGGTGTTAAAGTTAAATCCTTTCATTATTTCTGACATTTGGGTCTACATAACAGGGTTATGTAAAAACTAAAAGCTCCTTAACTTTAACTATAACGCATATAGCACCTGATTACAGGAAAATCTCTCCCACTCACCGATGTGTTCGGCAGGGTTGATCTTGACAGCATTTCGCCTTTTATTACCATCAGGAAAGACGTTCTTAGACCACTCAAAGGTGACGCAGGAATGATTTAATGAAAAGGTCAATATCTGATTACGCTGACCACTTCCCCACTGTCTGACCAGCAGGTGGTCGCAACCTCTCAATCTTTTTCCCCACCTTTTACTTTCTTCCTTTCTTCCCTGCTCTCTCAGGTCTTTCCTCTCTCACACACTCTGCCTGGCTGCAGCTTGCTCAGATGTTACCCCCCATGTACTTTGCTATAGAGCTGTATTCATATGATGGCTTGTGATCTTATGATGAAATGAATCCTAAATGTCTTCACTCTGCAGATGCCTGGGATGATTCTCCCTTTCACTATCTCTCTCTTGGGTTAGGGATTCCTCTACATTTGTGGGATGATGATAATAGCCCGCAGCTGTGCATCATCAGAGCATAATCATTACCTCTGAAATCTATGCTAAAACAGATGCCCTACCTGACAAGTCTTGACAAGGCTTTCCTAATTTCAGCGACATATTGTCACTGTCAGGCAGCGCTGCTTTACAGGCCAGTGAATGCTGCATTATGTGGGGACATTATTTTTCTCCCCTTTGTCTTTCATGAACAAAAGTGAAATGAAACAAGGCAATAAATAGCCCAAAATGATTTGAAAGACAGGAAGACACGATGAAGGCTCCATTATGAAAAGGCTCTGAAGAACAAAAACATCGATCTTTTAACATCAGTGTCAGATTATTAGTGAAGGTTGTGCGTATTTATAATAGTATTATTATTTAGCTGGTATCACTTACAAGTAGAAATAGTTAAGAATTTACAGTCCCGTACTCAGTGTTGGCCAAGTTACTTGAAAAGTTCCACTTTTTTCGTCATATCAGTCACGATGGCTAAAACATGTTGCTCAGCGACCTGTAAAAGTGGCGTATTGTTACATCTTATGTTAGCTGTAGAGAAACACCAGCTAAATTACACAAGTCATTAGCTAGCTCATTACATTCGATAACTTATGCTCACAAAATGCTAGCTAAGCAGCTAGCTAATCTACATCAATTGTTAGCTAGCAAAACACTCGCTATTTAGCTAACCACTCTACAGCAATCACTAGATAGCTAGTTAACTAGTGTTTTACTAACATTAAGATGTAGCTAAATGCTGCATTTAGAGTTCCTCTAACAGCATCTGAAAACCATCTTCAAAGCCTTGCACATATATTGTAAGTACAGAAAGCAGGAAAGGAGTTTCTACTGTTATTGGAGCACAGACCAAACAAAGGAAAGAATTAGGAGGGTGATACAAATTGCTGAACAGCAAAAGAAATTAGCCTACCATTACATTATTTTAATTATGCACATATATTCCAAATTTAACATAGACTAAATTGAAAACGAGATGTGATTTAACAACCCACCAGTCTAAGTTTTGTAATTATTTACTGATCATCAACAGCTAGCTCAACATTACCACCAGTGACGGCACACAGCTGCACTTCAGAGGTTTTGTGGTCACAGTGAAACCTAAAGGTTCACACGCCCTGTTGATTCCTGAACATAGTCTGTATAAGAACTGGTGGACAGAGCCATTGTGATGTCACCTGTTGGTTTGTGTACTACTGTTTGGAAGCCTTGTGTTTGGCATTATGGCTGCCACCATCTTGGTTTTTTGGAACCAAAAGTGACCATATTTGGACAAGAGGAGCTGGGAAGGACACACATTGCTAGCCTGATTGGATCTGACAGTGGTATCAACGTGTCAGTCACCACCTTAAAGCATACCCTGATTATCATCTATTTTAGTCTAAATGGGACCATTATGTATAAAATGAACATCATGTTGTATTAAAGAAGAAGAAAATAGCAACTGAGACTATAAACTGAGTTAATTAATCAGGTAAGAAATGGAGTCATTTTCTCATATGTTTGCATAAAATCAGATTTCTATTTGCAACCAGTGGAGTCGCCCCCTGCTGGCCATTAGAAAGAATGCAGGTTTAAGGAACAATGATAGTGAAGTGAATAGGCTGAGGAGTCCTACTTAACAAATATAGGTACCAAAAACAAGTCTTCTCTAGATCCATGGGCTTACCATGAGACCAAAAAAGATGAGAAGGTTATACTTGTACTTGGCTTTGTGATCAATAAGTCATAAAATACCGAGGCGCACTGCTGTGCAAAAATTAAAAAGCCTTTAATGAATGGGCTTAACGCCCACACGTTTTAACTCATTTTCTTCTTCAGGGTATGTGAAAACAACAAGTGGCATCTCACAGATATAGTCAGGATGTTGCCAGCTGCCAGGCAATCAGAGTAGCATTAACTGCCATTAGTGCATCAAGAGGGCAAACACACAAACTGGGTACACGCTAACAAGACATCACTCTTAAAGGTTAGATATCCATTATAAATAGTAAACAACATCAGATAATACAAACAGCAGGAAAAACAGAAAAACAAATAATTGAAAAATATATTGAAACACAATATATATACTCACATATGAATAAAGTAAAATGGTATCATATGGATGATTTATCAGTATAAGCTCCACTGAAGTTGGTTGCCTGCAGTGAGGAAATGGATGACTAGGGAGTATAAAGGTATATAATACTATCAGCGCTATGTGTTTTCACTGTTATACAGTTGGGGGCGCTGTTACGCATCTTGTGAAAAGGTACAGCTGTCCTGGGTACAAAAACAAGCGAAGGAGAAGATGGCTGAATAGAAGATAAGAGCATCTGCTAATTGTCTAAATTATGAGAGAAAATGAAACAGAAATTATTTATCTCTCATTTTTTGTGCATAATATTTAACTATTATGATATTTTACCATATTATTTCAGAGAAAAAAAGTGGAAATATGATTGACTGTCTTTTACACGAATACATTTTCTCTTATTTTGGTCCAAACAGGATTCAAGAGTTGATTTTAAAAAACAAGGAAAGAACCTTTTTGTTATAAAAACTGCAGTTCAGTTCTTTATTTTGATATGTTCTCTGTTTGCATATTAATAGAACAAAATCTGGAGGTCTTGAATGATTATTGAATGATACTGTAACAGGGAAAGAGTTAACACCAAACTGAAACACCACACTAAAATGTCATTGTCCATCGTCACTTCACTTTAATGAATTACGTAATAATCCATTAATAAAGTTACTCATGATTTCTGTACCTCTCCAACAACTCCAAGAACTGTTTAAGGTACTAAGAATTATATCTAGTTATGTCTGTTTGACATTATTTGATCAGCTTTCTTTTACCGTCTTTGTGCAAAGGACAAATTGTGAATTGTGAAACTTTCTTCCTTTGACTATAATTTTGCTTACTGGAGCTTTGGATGTGGCCTTTTTTTCCTCTTTATTTATTTATTTTGTTTTACAAATCATTATTCATCCTATTAAAATAACTTAGCAAATGAGAGATGTGGGTGGAGGTCTAGCAGGCTACTTTGGATTGGAGTTGTTGTTACTTGCTGAGCCATTGTATGTGCTATTGGGTTACAAATTCACCTAACTTGACCTGACTATAGATTGGGAATCGGAAAACTCAGGCGCTTTCAAAGGGATAATGAAATAAAAACTATAATAAGCATGGCTGTTCTGACTTAGAAATGTTTATTGAACTTAAAAGAAAGATCTGTTGGTAATCTTCAAATTTCCATACCCTTTGTTTTTATCCTTCTAATTAAAGCATCTGGTTCTGACTATAACAGTCTTATTTACGCACAAAGAATGCTAAAACTGTGAAAGAAAAACTTTCTTTTCTTTCTTTGAAGTAGGAAAAAAAAATTAGGGCTAATGACAAAGACATACATGTTCCACAGTCGGCAATTCAGGAAATATGATGACACCTTTGTTGTGATGTTAATAGAAAATTCTTGTCATGACAATCATTCTCTTTCCATGTTCTTGCCTGTCTTGCCCACTCATGTACCAATGGCCCCAGTGATTTGCACTGTAATCTCACAGTGTGGGGGTTTTAGGTTTTGGATCTTGATTGTTTCTGGGCAGTTTGCACAGTTTGCACAGTCTCCCTCTGGGTGACACATTTACTTTTGGTGCCAAAAAGCAACAAATACTTCTGCCATTGCAATCTACAGAGGCACTTGCCTTAGAATTGGAGCAGGTCCCTCAGAGCTGCCCGCTGCTCTTTAACCATTAGGAGGGGTCAGCTGCAGAGGACAAATGTCAATGTGGGGCTCAGAAAAATACTACTTTACTTGACTCCAGTCCTACAAATTAAATCATATTAGATTAGCATTACCATTTACTGTAAAATAAAACAAATTCTAGAGATTAAAATGGTTCAAAACAAAACAGTGTAGGCCCTGCATTAAAATGATGATGCACTTTAAGATGATACATAATAGGCTGACTGTATTTATATTTATTTATTAGTTTATTTTGTCAGGGACAATGAAGGAGACATGATGCATGATACAGATGTCTTGCATATGGTTTTCTATCAAAGGCTCATTTGTGGCCCCTGTCCTTGGTTCGTAGGGTCATAATATAACAGGAGTACATTAGTTAAACCTGCTACAAAGAGTTTTTAACTGGTTTCGAAACAGTCTCAGTCTAATTCTGAAGACTGTGAAGGTACATACTTATAAAGATTACACACCCAGAGGTTATATGAGTGACAATATGACCTTCTCCCTCCAAAAGCTAACGTTAGCTGTAGAAGCCACACTGCCTGGGTGTTTTCGTACCGGGTTGTAGTCACACATTCTTCCCGGCTAATAAAAGGACCAGGAGTCGCTGAATAAAACACTTCAGGTAAGATAATGTTACAAGAGACAATTAGATTTGTGCTGATGATGTATATTGTGGAAGAAGAGAGCAGAGCAGTTTCACATAATACTTCGCATGAACCAATCTAAACTAAACCAAATGACAAATCTATGATAAGAAGTTGTGTGACTTTGCCTCTCTATATGAAAGTTCTTTGTCGTTGCTTTAAACTGAACATATAATAAGTAGTGACACGCTCATATATGTGATATGATCATATAAAATTTTGAATATTTACATGATATTACAATCACTTCACAAGTACAGTATTTATGTGTCAGTCCCTTCAGGACGTTGTGGTGTTCCAACTCAAATTCAATTAATCCCCATGAATTCTACACGGTCTTCTAAATTTGTTCATGTACCTGTCAATGAAGAGACTAAATGTTTTTTGTTCTGTTTTTACTTATTTCTTTTTTTTTTTGTAGTTTTTTCTTTTTCACCACAGGTTTTGAAAATAATACAGTGTTTGTATTATCACTGACATTTATTAATGCTTTGTGCACTTGTATGTTTTTACAATTTTGTGTTTTGGAGTTTGAGCTCTGAAAATATTTTGCTTCTTTTTGTGGAATACCCCCCAGGTGCACCTCTTCACTAACAAATAATGCTATTTTTGTTGGTAGAATTTTTGTAATCTTCAGGATTTATGGTAGGTTTACTTCACAGTCAGAACAGAGCGTGCTTTCATTCCCCCTGGACCAAGTTGCCTTTGATGTTTAATGAAATATTTCTTTTGCTATGTCTTGTCCTCAGTGTCTTTGCAAAAAAAATGCCTAAACGCATTGCAACATGCATCACATTTGTATTAGAAAAGCTGCCCTGAAATCAGACATTTTTGGCTACAAGAATCCCCCCAAAAAAGCCTCCAAAATCCTGGTGAGATCATCATCTCACTGCAAAAATTCATTTTAAAGTTTTAAAGTTTGCTCACAGATTCTCATTTAGGCTACAGGATCTCATTTACACATGAGTTTCCTAATAAGTTGTTAACACCACAGTCAAGTCCCCTTCTCGCTGTCTCTCCTGTTACTGGATTAAGTAAAACTATCAGGATTTCTTTTTGCAACTATAGTACCCTACAAATATAGCGTGAATAGAATTAAAATGTAAAGATTCACACATTGCATCATCTCGTGACAGTTCTGACTGGTATCGTTCTGAATCGTTGGCTATTTAAAAATTTCTAAGATTTACTGTATCTCACGTTGAACATGTGTCAAGATATCAAATCGTCTCAGTCATACACACTCCTAGTATGTGCATACTATGGACGTGTGTGTCCATGTGCATACATGCATTTAGTGTCTATCAGTATGTATGTACTGTATTTGTTCCTCTATGTGTACATGTCAGTGTGCATGTGCATGTTAGTGCCACAGTACTTGCATTTTTTTCTACCAAAATAAAAGTATGTATGTATATCAGATATAGAAACTTAATAATACATGTTGAAGACCGGTCCCTGTGTATTTATTGTGAGATTTATTTCAGGACTTGGGAAGTGGGATACAAACATGACATTTTAACTTAAACTGCCACTGGGAGCATTATCCAGTTGTTGTAGTAAAGTATGTCTTGGAATCGTTTTCCATAAAGCAGCCAAGCAGCATAAAATAAAATACACTTTCAGATAGATCAACATAATCCTCCATCCACCAAGCGACACACACACACACGCATGCAGTGCATTCACAGTTATGTCCACCTAGCAGGATCAGAGGAGGTCAAGCCAAGGTTATCAACATTTGTCTTACATATTGATCAAAATGTGTCAGTGGGAAATGAGAGGTCAGGGGGTGGCAAACTAAATCAAAGGCAAATACTAACAGTGACAAAATGTGGAGTGTGTCCCTCCACCTGCTGCCCCCCCAAAGCCCTTTTGAGGGAGCAGTTAGCCAGCGTAAATTACGTTAAAATTTGTGAAGTGACATGAGCTCTGAGACCAATTAGGTTCAAGGCCGCAGGGCATCAGTGAATATACCGTTGCTGCACCTCTCAAGAGCATGTTCAGGTCAGAGAAAAACAACATACAAAACAAGCACACATACATGAACACACACACCAAAGTGAAAAAAAAAAAGATACATTATGCATGATTTGTAATGAGGTCGGGTGATTCAGAGGAGCCTGTTTTTCACCTATATGTGACCATTATTTTTTTTTTCCTACAGAGGTTCATGCATTATTTTACAAAGAAACCAAATTATTAATTCAACCATAGCCATGCTTCACAGCTTGTGGTATTGATCACAGGATATGAGGTCCAATTGCTTGTTCAAGCACATTTCAGCAGGGTGAAATGCTTACCATCAGGGGGGACTTGAGCAGATTTCTCCAGATGAAGTGCTGTATCACATTACAGTGTATGTTGTGGGAAAGAACAGACAGGAGGCAACAAATATGCGTCTGAGACAAGGTAACACTTGCAGAAATGAGGAAGGTGCTGTATTGGTAAAGAGCTAGCTCACTTTTTATTGATGCACTAAGAAGAAATGCTTAATTTTCTGACCAAATCATTTACTTTTCAGTACCATTTACAATATTACTTTTCATTATTAGTATTATTAGCATGCACAATATTACGCTCATTAACAGGAAATATTTATATAATATAATATTTTATTACTTTTCACTGCCAATAACAAATTACTTATCTTATCTTATCTTATCTTATCTTATCTTATCTTATCTTACTTATCCTAAATATGATGAATAAAGCAAAGAAACTTATGATTATTTATTATTAAATCACTATAATGTTGGAAAAATTGCAAACCTATAGAATATAGTGGCCAATATTCTATATTTTTTTATTAATTTAGGAATTTTACTCTTATTTTTGTTCTACTAAGCATTGGTTTTTGCATCTACTCATTATGCACTTTATATTTTATTGTTTACATTTTATTGAATTCTCTATTGTTTTTATTGTCATGTTACTGTAATTTTGGAGCAATAATGGCATAGCATTTCCTTTGATTAATAAAATTCTGTCTTATGTTATTGTATCTTGTGTTGTATTGTCTTGTCTTATTGTAAATACAACGATTTAAAAAAATATGATGAAAAAAATATTTATTATCAAATTATATATTTTCAGAAAAAAAGCTAACTTATAGAACAAGGTCAGCAATATTATATGTTTTCATTATTATCAACAAAATTCTGTGAAAAGACCGAAAACTGGACTGCAACTAATGATTATTTTCATTGTTGATTAATCTGTTGATCATTTTCTCGATAATCCAAAACTTGATTAGTCCATAAAATGCCATAAAATGATTTTAAAAAAATGTCAGTCAGCGTTTCCCAAAGCCCAAGGTGATGTCCTCAAATGTGCTGTTTTGTCCACAACCCAAAGATGTTCAGTTTACTGTCATAAAGGAGTAAAGAAACCAGAAATTATTCACATTTAAGAAGCTTGAATCAGAGAATTTTGAGAGTGAATGAGAAAAGAACATGGGCACTGTAGTTTATTTTGAAACAATCCCACATTCATCATCAGCTGCTGATGAACACACCAAATGTGTACTCGTCCACAGCTGAAAAAAGTCCCTCCTGTTGGAGTGACCATTGCTGAAAACCAACAATGCCAGCTATTTCAGGAAATTACTTTATCATTTTTCTTTTTAAAATGATAAAACGCATTTGTGACCTGAGTTCAAGTACTCGGAGGCAGATGAACATAATGTTGGTTTTAGTCTTTTTGTTGTTTTTGTTGACAACAAGAAAATCACAGAACCGCAGCAGACTTGTCCTTGACCAAACTCTTTACAGTAAGTTGAATGGATGCACATTACTGCATGAGTGTACTTTATGTGTGTGCTATGGTGGTCAACAAAAGCAAACACACTGCAACTTAAAGTATATGTAAAGCAATAGTAAATATTATTTGGTGTAGGGCACTCAATGCCTTTATGATATTGAGTGAAATAAGGCAGTAAGTAATATTGAAACTTCTCTAGTCAAATGATACCTGCATTCAATCCTTTTGGTACCCAGATCTTGAAAAAAAAAAAACTATTTATATGGTTTGGCTTGCAGCAAAATGGTATTGGCACTGATACCAGTTTTTTTAAACAATACCCAGACCCAGATCTGAGTTTGTCATGCTACAGAAAAATGTGTTGTGAAGGATTAAAAAAATCTCTAAGTATATAAAATTAGGTAATATGAAGCAATCTTCTCTTCTCTGAAACACTGGGGCCTCATCCGTGTAGTATCAAATACCACTCTGGCCCGAAACATGGACGCTGTGTGTAGCAGGTTTATTGGATTTGTACAGACATGTTTGCCACCAGAGCCAGAGGACAGTGACCTGTAACTGGAAGTGACCAGTAACCACTGGGCTGATTTGGATTGAAAGAGTCACTAAAGTTACGTTTGTGACTCACCGTGAGCTTACTGAAAAGAAACAGTCTTCTTGTCATCACTTGCACTGCTAATTCTAAATGCTAATATGCTCTTCTTTATAGTTTTAGGGACGTATTCCTCCAGAGTGTCATCAAACCATGGTTTCATGTTTCTAGCAATGTGTTTAGACAAAAATTTCCTTTAAGTAAACACATGCAAATACACAAAACAAAAGCAAGCATCTTTATTAATTTGACAAGACATGCGGGCATCTAGGAAACATTAACATAAATACACAAACGTACTGTAAATACTCACAAGACATCCAAAAACATACACGTGCTGCAAATAAAATCTACCTCCTTTTCCCAAATAACGTCATGTGCAGTGTGTGCATTCAGGTCTATGTGATCTGAAATCTGAAATTCCCCCAAGCGCAATTAATAAAGTATGTCTTCTTCAAATACACACAAAAGCAACCGTGTTTCTGTATTTAGTGGTGTGTATTTACAGCGTTTTTGTGTATTTGCAATGTATTTTCTAAATGCTGCGCATGTTTTGTTAAATCCATGACGATCATTTATTAATTTGCTTCTGTTTTGTTTATTGAGAAGCCGATTTTACATGTGTCCGCAGTGTGTTTGCCCTTGCCGGCCTCTGTAGTGTGCACATATGAGTGCATGTGTTTGGGACATCAACCAGGAGGTCATTTTAGGGAAAACACCACAGCATTTCTGTCACTGATTTCTTATCAACAGCCCTTCCCCCCTTCTTTAATTTCTCACACTTACAATATAAGCTAGGGATGCATGGATGTGATGTGAGGACAGAGGAGTCATTGTGACATGTGTTTCTGAAAATAGGACATCATTCGTCTGTTGAACTATTAACAGTCACCCCTTTGTTAATATGCTAAATGTTGCACAGCTGTTGCCGTGCAAGTGAGTAGTGTCTCGCCGCTTTCCAAACTCCCCACAAGCTGATATGTATTAAAGACTATGCGGTTAAAGATCAGTCCAACCATTCTGAAATTTTAAAAATGTGTTTGAAATGCTTGAGTAGTTATAATTTATTATAGCGGGCTGTAGCGGCTCAACAATGAACCTTTTAGGAAGGCATGTTGTTTCATTAAAATTCATGCACATAAAAATTGCCCTTGACTTTCACTGGCTCCGTTTTATTCTTTTACAGTCCCATCAGATCGGCTGCAGCATCCAATTACTAAACAGATTTCAGCCCATCACGAGCCAGCCGATACCTTTTTAAATGATAAATGAAGCTTATATGGTTCAATATTAGACTATACTGGCTACAGATACAGATTTAACTGTGTAGATCACTCACAGTAAGGAACTTGTAACAACAAATAAACTCCATACAAGGATCTCATAATACTCCAATGCATCAAAGAGTGTGATGTCTCAAAGCTTGCAGACTTCGTCAAACAAAAGTCTGACAAGGACAGAGGAGGAATTAAAACAATGAGACATTTAGAAACTTGACTGTCAGTGACTCACCACATCACAGCTGAGCAAACTGAGGGGGATTATCATCACAGGCCACAGGAGAGTGTTGGACAGGTGGCTTAGACAGGTCAACCTTTGTAATTGTCTCAAGGACCACTGCAATCCGTTGTGTCCCACTGTGTTAATAACTTTGACCTTTTTTTAGGTGAGACCAACACCTCTCAAGCGAAATAATCTCGATCCACACAGTGTGAGGCTCAGCTGCTATCTGGGTTCATGGGCTCATCAGCAACAAGTAGGTGCAATGGGAAATACTCCAAGTGAACGACTACTTGAGCAACAATAGGTTTAATAATAGCATATGAATTCCATTAATATCATGCCTAGAAATAAATATAACTTTGGTCTGAGTCAAATCTCAGTGGAAACTTGATTTTGAGAGGGCTACATATTCCTAAAGCATAAAATCTAAACGATCTGTTGCACATATAACTGTCATTGTATCAGAGACTTGTTTGACCATAAAAAGGCCATAAAAATGCTCTCTTGGATGCCCTATGGTTGATAAAACATGACAAAGTGTCCTCTAGGGTTCCCTTCCAGTGGAAAAAACATGGTAATGTGTCCTCTAAGGTGCTCTTTCCGTGGATACAACATGATCAAGTGCACTTGGGTGGCCTTCCAGTGGATCCAAGATGATAATTTCCCCTAGGATGCTTTTCCACTGGACAAAACATGATAAAGAGTGCCCTTCCAGTAGCAAAAATGTGGCGAAGTGCCCTCTAGGGTGCCCTTCCAGTGGAGAAAACATTGTGAAATGCTCTCTGGGGTGCTCTTTCAGCGGATCAAGGATGATAAAGTTTCCCCATAGGATGAATGGTGAATTGCCCACTAGGGTGCTTTTCCACTGGACAAAAGATGATAAAGTGCATTCTAGGGTGACCTTCTAGGGGCAAAAATGTGGCGAAGTACCCTCTCAGTGCCCCTCCAGTGGAGAGAATATGGTGTCGTGCCCTCTAGGATGCCGCTCCAGTGGATAAAACATAATAAAGTGCTCTGTAGAATGTGGAGAAAACATGGTGAAGTACCTTCTAAGGTGCTCTTTCATTGGGTAAAACATGATAGTGTCCCCTAGGGTGCTCTTCCACTGGACAAACATGATGATGTGCCCTCTAGGGTGCTCTTCCAGTAGACAGAACATGATGAATTGCAATTAAACAATTTATAAAACATGGATTGGAACTGTTTTACCATGAAATCGCCATGATTTCATGCTGGTGCCCCTTTTATTTATTTTTTCTCCCTTGCCCCTCAGACAACCTGAGTTCACCACTGGTGTTCATTATCTGCTGATCACAACAGCACAATGAACTATTTTCAAAGGACAACACAAAAGAAAGCTTGCTTCTGGCTGCAACTTCAACAGATTTTCTAAAGATGTAAAAGGAGGTGAGATATAAAAAAGTTTGTAAATTCATAATATCAAGTGATTTTGTTTTCCTTTCTGCAGCCACAGCTTGACAGAAGTCACTACATCTGTCCCACTTATTGCCTGAGTTGCAAACAGTCGTGAATACCTACAATGCTGACAGAGGAATAATCATTTCTGCGAGTGACATCGCTCTCTGAGGTGAATTAAGCAAGAGGAGCCCTGGAATCAAGTTGACGATAGTAGACATTCAAGAATGTTTTTCAAAGCAAGAGTGTTTTCATGTCAATTTTGGGGGTGCACGCATTTGGTATCACACTCTGCAGAGCAAATCAGGCTCACATACTGTGAGCATTTCAGAAGTGAAAATGAAAGTCCATTTTGCCCCACTTCAGCTACAAGATTGCACCAACACAGAAATTCCCATTTTAAAAACCCTGCAGGTACGAGAGTGGGTTATTATTCAATGTGAAACACAAGTAATGCTTAACAAACCATTGATTTGAAGGATAGGTTTATCAAAGCATCTAAAAAAAGCATCTAAAATAAGTTTTGGATTTAAGATTTGTGTGTCCCAGTGGACTACAGTTTAAGGAAATCTCACCAGGTGTACAATGTTGATACAAAGCTGTGTTGTATGACCGTCTTTAGCTTCCCCTGCAGTGGTACCTGCTGTTAAATTACATGCTTAGCATATCACCAAAAGATTCGACTCCAACTGTTTCTCTGCAATTCATTACTATGCTTCTGTCTCCGTTTGTCTGTGTTCAGTCCTGAATATAAATTATCTGGTGTAACATTAAGCTGAAGAATATGAAAGGTTGTTTCTGCCACATTTTTATTTATAAGTTGCAATAAAATAAGAAGAACTTAGCCTACTTTTTATCTGAATCAAATGGATAGTCTGTAAATGTGCTTCATATCTGAATCATAATGTATCACGCTCCAACAATAGTCTGCATTATGGCAATGCATCTTCACACTGAGTGAAGCTTTATTAAACAGCATCTTTCATCAGTCTTTTCTTTCACGGGGACTGTGGTTAAAGATGAATCCCACCATTAGCTATTTGTAAGAATTCATGAATATTTACTCTCTTTGGCATCAAATCAAATAATAGATTTTTTTCCATTACGCTCTATGCAGTATAATTACTGCAGCTTATTAAGAGTGTGCATTAGCGTATCATTAATATGTCATGACATTAGACAACAGTGTCTGGCATTCCTTTCATCCGCTATCAAATGAGAGGCCAAAGGCTTTTATCATGCATCCTGTTTATCATTATTAAGCATGTGATGACTCAACATACAGTGTTTCTGTATGCTAATACTGTATGGTCCTCATTCATTCATTGAATATAGTCAGAGACAGGTACAAATACACCAAAAGTATCTTGTTACAAATTACAAATACTTGTTCATAAAAGTGGAAATACATTTAATTAAAATACAAGTAATCTGGCATTTGAAAATACAAAATACATCCAATACAATCTGATATTACCACGTTACAGGTCGCTGCAAAATAGGGCAAAAATTAACCCCCCACATTGAAAAGACAAGCTCGGCTAATTCCCCACATTATATTTGAAGTAGCCAATCAGGATATCTTGGAGGTGGGAGGCTGCAAATTTAGGGGTGCATGCTGGGTGGTGTCAGCCCATCCTCACCAGGAAAATGGCCGAACAGAACCGAAAATGATGTACAGGACTTTTCAAGTGACTTCAGTGTAAACCAGTTGGCAGCTTTCACCCAGGAGATAGGTTTCCATGTGCCATGTGATACCAAAACTTTCTACATTAAAACATGATTATTACATAACTTCTGTTATGTGACTTTTGTTTTGGAAGTTGCCTCAGTGACGTGACGTGACGTGACGTGACGTGACGTGACGTGACGTGACGTGATGCCAAACATGGTCTTATCGTTAACCTAACCAAGTAATTTTTTGTGTCTAAACCAAACCAAACTGCAACCGTTTCACAGCATTATCACATCAGACACACTGACTCAGTCAACATACCTTGTGCTTCAGTACATCAAAGGGCTATGACAAATTGTTGGTATGTAATAAGTTGGGATAAGAACTGGTAGCTTAAACCTAACTGAGAACATTTGGTGTCTAAACCCAAACAAACTGCAACCATTTCACAAACTTAACCAGACACTGGGAGTAAACTTGCCTTAGCCGCAATATCTGACCATATTTTGATTATAAACCTTTATATTAGGAGGAAAAAACACCATATCAGCTTCTTTCCTCAAGCTACTGGTCA
This sequence comes from Lutjanus argentimaculatus, assembly GCA_034769285.1. NCBI lineage: Eukaryota > Metazoa > Chordata > Actinopteri > Lutjaniformes > Lutjanidae > Lutjanus > Lutjanus argentimaculatus. Next base: position 30,548,430 of record JAWZSL010000005.1, on the reverse strand, counting down.
TGACGGACACAAATTAAATATGGTGGTTCACAATGAACACGTTGCTGAACCCAACAGGACTTATATCTAGGCTAGGACTGTGATTAGGGTTTTTTTTTTCAATTTAAACTCTTATAAGAGAATAAAATGACATTAAATAATGTACTTTAAGTATTTCAAATACACAAATACAAGCTCTTATATTATTTTGTTGCAAATTATATCTTAATTCTTTCAGCCCAGAAAAATGCAAATACTCAAAAGTGACTAAATGTGTATTTTAAATACATTTAATCCAAATAATGTTCATCTCTGTATACATTCAACTGGGTAGCTACATTAACTTTTGTGTGTGTTTGTTTGTGTGTGTTTATTCCAAAGTCTTTATTCACTCTCAGACAGTAATTCTTTGCAAATGTGATTAGTTGTGAGTAGAACTCATCAATCTGTGAAGATAAGACAGCTGCCCTGGAGCAGTGGATTACAGCCAAATGAGTCAGTCCGCGGTGGAACACAGCACCAAGTAACTCTACCCACTACTCAACTACCACTTTGTTCGCGGCTCTGTTGCCAGCTGAGAATGAGTCATCTGGTACTGATGCTTGTGTACCCCCAGCCGAAGCTTTGTGGACAGCCACTGGACTGAGATCCTCACATGAATCAGTCACAGTGTGAGCAGCTATATTTGAAACACCTTCGCCTTCATCCTTATTTGTCTGTCTATGAACCGGCCCAGTGCCCCGAGGAATTATGTCCATGTTGATGCATTTCACACATCACGATTTACATCCAGTGCCAATGCTTTGTGGCACTGCAAGGGGGGGGGGGATAAGAGTGTGAAGGTCGGAGAGTAGCTTGTCTGATTTTGGACGCAGGAAACTGGGCCGACAGCTCTTCCTAACCTCAACTCTATCCTGATCTTAAAGTTCACATTAAGTCAAAATTGATATAGGTATTTTAAATGGCATTTCAGAGTTTGTCTTTTCCTTGAAAATGGTTTAAAAATGCTAGTGACCAATTCTGTATTCAGGAGCATACACTACATTCGTGTCAAATTAATGACTTTCGGTTATGACGCCGCCAGAGGACCGTGGAAAGAGAATACGTCCATTTACTGGAGTGGACTGGAGTGTTTCTGAGGTACAGCCCTCGCTGTATAAAAACACAACTTCATAACTTTATTCACTGATTTGGGTGAAACTGGACAATATTTTATGGAGACAGATATTTCCTGGTTCTCTCACTGATGTCCTCAGAGTGCTCAGGTGTAACTTGTTTATTTAACTACAGCGTTAACTAATGGACAGATAGCTTTTGCAGCTTAGTTGTTGCTAAAGTGGCTAACCATGACTGTAAGCTGTCGTAAGGCTAAGGCTAAGTGAACATGGCCGGTGACCAGAAGGAACAGAGCCTCCGAGAATGAAGAGGGATACAGAGTTTCCTGATTGAAAGATAGCTTTACTTGTTGCTAATGTAACCTAGCTAACTGTGAGCTTGATTAGCTGAGACTCAGTCCCAGGCTGCTAGATGCCATACCCAGCAACAGAACCACATCAGTACTGCAGAATAGTCGCTGTTGTCAAACTGGCCTATGGAGGCTGTTTCAGTCTTGTTCCAGCTATGCTCACTTGCAGCTCCCAGCCATGAACTGCTTTAGCTGCACGGAGATGGGAGGTGAGACGTCTCTGCCCAGCTGCCTGTTTTCACCGGAAACACATAATATGCGTAAGCAATTAAGCACTCTGCTAGCCTTTTAATGGGAATGTTAAAGGTGACCTGTTTTTGATCATAGTAGTATGGAGCAATTTTTTTCAAGAGGAGGTGTTTGTTCATGAGTGCACAGGTGAAGTGATACACATTCCTGCCAACGGCCATTCAACTGATCTATAGGTGGCGGTAAGGTGCCAAGAAACGCAGCAGGAAGGGAAGAAGAGGACTGCCATCAAGTAAAATGGATGTAAACGATGCCAGGTTTCAATATTTTAAGAAACATTTTATCAGGAAAACATGTATTCAACAACACATTTGTCAGGCCTTGAGGACAGACAAGATGTGTTTTAATTCACACTCACATTCAACGCAAAACCTTGTTTACAAGAAAACACGTTTAAACAAAATGTTTCAGTTACCTAACCCTTAACCTACCTTGACCATAGTTCATTTACCGTAACCACAGTCTTTCCCTGACCTTAACCATGACACGCATATTGCAGAAAGCAAGAATTTAAAAAAACACTAACCTTGGAAGAAAAGAGATATTTGCATTGAATGTAATCTGCAAAATTATTTAACACTAACATTCTTGTCTGGTAATAGCTAGTGTAAATTGCACATACTCTCACAGTAACAGGATTTGTTATATCCTGAGTTGTTAGGCTGTACCTAACAATTATTTTTTTAATTGATTAATATTAGTTAATTAGGATCAACATTAGCTAACATCATGACATCAGCTAGTCTTCCTGGTGTCCAATTCAGATATCACAAATTTATTTAAAAAATTAAACATTATATACATTCAGCAACTTTACTGAATGTATATAATTTACTTTAAAGGTCCATTTTCAAACCACAAGACACAACAAACAGCATAAAACATAAGGTTTGTTCTTGCAGTTATTTGTGTTCAGTACTCTCTTAATTTTTTCTTAAAAGTGTCTCTGATGTTTGTTTTAATAACGTGGCTTGGCAAAGAGCTCCATCCTGTAACATCTCTGTAAATTGCAGTGGATTTGCACAGATTTCTCCTAGGTCTAGATGGTAAAAATAACCTTAACTGGCCTGTCTAGTCAGACGGTTATGTCTGCTTCTGATGTACGCTACTTGGTCAGAAAAGTGCAGTGGTTTTCTGTTAGAGAAAAGAAGAGCAGAATACTGCATTATAATCTTTTCTCTAAAGTAAGCCATGAAAGACCTCTGTGCAGTACCCATGTATAATGTCATAAACACACTCAGAGCTTCTTCTTCTCTGCAGCCAGTGCACACTTTTTATCTCCTCCACAAATAACTCCTGATTGAACCCTTTTGTCAGAGCTTCTATATTTTATCCTAGAGCCAGCATTAGATATTTTGGTTTTTCTCATAACTGCAACCGGGTTATGATCACTGAAAACCAGTGCTATTGATACTGCTTTGGAACAGAGCTCAGACATGTTCATATAAATGTGATCAGTACAAACTGATGTTGTAATACCTAACTTATATGTAAACATTATGTAAGGTAATGTCACTACCTGAGTCAAGTTATGTGGTTTGACATTCATCATCATTTTAATATTTTTTCAGTGAAAATTAAATGCATATTGGAAAGCTTATCATTCAGCCCTGCTGAGTGTCAACTGCAGTTCTTCAGTGAGAAGTTGAAAGCGTGGAATGGATTCTGATTTTGCTTTAAAATTACTGAAATTATGAATGGATAATAAAAATAATTGCTGAATATTCATCAGTCATTCAACCAAGTGATAAATTGTTTTAACCTTCCATAGATTATTTACCCAATAGATACCTGAAATTCATAAGTGACACATAGATAAACTGTGTCACTGTCGAAACCCTTTCCCTGAACTGGGGTATTAGTATCTTTACTTGACTTAAAAGTTGGTCTTAAAAATGGTCATGACATGGATTTAGTTCCTCACTGGAGTGATATGCAGCTCAGATAATTACTGGCAAATGTGTTTTTGCGTCAGTGATCAGTCAGAATGTGGTGCACTGACAAATTCTGACAAATTTACCACCACCTATAACTACAACATTAAATTCTGCTTTATCAGTAATGATAATCTGATATTAACACTGCAATGGAACTTATTTTACATGAGTTTTTTATTTTATTTTATGGTGCTTTAAACCTCACTGCATTTTGGAAAGAAATGCCATACGTTTAACCCCACAACAATTATTTGACAACTATACACTGCAGCTTATTTTTCATCATTTTTTTGTTTTTGCATGACTGTGGGCCAAGGAAAAAATGATTCGCAGACTGTAATAACAGTTTGTCCTGTCTGACCCGAGCAACATGATCCTGCTGCTTCGTTGATTTTCCCTCACAATCACTCACTTTTCACCATTTTCACCAAATTTTCACTTGCCAACATGCTACAGAACAGGAGGCAGGGAAAACCAAGAAATGCACTCACCTACTCGCTTTTAAACTTGTCCAAATAAGAAACTGTGACACCTGATGAATGCATTCGCTCCCTCTGAAAGATGAGAATAACATGTAATTTTAATCATGAATACAATACCTGACCTGGCTGGGCTTTTATGTAAAAGGTTCAGCTCTGTGGAAGCACAGACGGCCACTAAGCAACTCCACTTCTTGAAACAGGGCATCAAATAACCCTGGATGTAGTTTAGATTCAGCACCATGACTGGGGAAGAAAATAGAGCACAGGCGAGGAACCCAAGGGGTCTAAAGAGTGTGAATTGATTGCTTTTAACATACCTCATCTTGCTTTACCCTCTCCGCAATGTTAGGGAAAGTCAAGGGCTTTCCACATGTCCATTAGATATAAGCTATACAAGTGAAATTTCCAAACAGAATTTTATTTTCAATGTTTTACACTTTCTCCAGGTGGTATAAAGCTGTTGAAAAATATCCTCTTTTTGGAGCAGACTACGTTGGAAAATGATGTTGTTAACTTTAGGTTTGCATTTCTGCAGCTTTCTCAGTGATACGATAAATTTCAACATTATAGAGAAGGATATCTTTAGCTTTTCCTGATTTTTTTTTTTTAAGTTTAATACCCTGTTATCAGTGAAAATCTATGAAAAACAACAGGGATGTTTTTTAATGAAAAATATCACTGCTATTATTTTATCTCCTTTTTCTCCTCCTAGAAACAAGTGCTGAATCTTTATGAATGATGAATAGCTTTTACAATTGGACAGACATCCTCTTTCACAGTGAAGGAGCCAAAATAACACTGATGATGTCATTACCCGTTATCTTAAATTGGGTTTTAGACCACATTCTTTTTTAGCATAAAGGCTTCATTACAAACTGGGAGCGTGGAGTATGAAAGTCATGGGTACAGGGTGAGTCTAATTAAAAAAGGCGACTGAATGGGAATCATAGGAAATAAAGATCCGGGACACAGTGTTTTTGAAGCTTGGTTCTGCACGCTAAAAGTCAGGTAGCTCTGTTTCTGCTGCATTGGTTTTGCTAATAGTTGGGCACTTCTCTCAAGTTACATGCACTTTTACTTTACTTGAATATTTCCATTTTATGCTGCTGTCTACTTGTACTCCACCAGAATTTAGATCTAAATATTGTGCTTGTATTTTGTTCTTCTACCAGCACTGCATCATTGCACTTTGTGAAATTGTCTTGAAAGGTAATCTATAGATCTAGTGTATAGTATAAAGAGTGTAAAAAAAGTCCACATAGGGATGAATTTGGGGTGGATGGGTGGGTCATAAACAGGACAATGACACAGGAGATCAGAGTTTGGTTCCCATGTGACACCAATAGTCATTGTTGATTTACTGTAAGGAAGAAGTTATTTTAACCCAAACCACAATCGTTTCCTTAACCTAACCAAGTAGTTTTGGTGCCTTAATCTAACCAAACTACTTTATTTTAAAAGAAGACATTGCATATTATTACTAACTTGACCACAGAATGAGAACAACGGTGGATAATACATTAGTTTGAAAGTCTGTCCATGCTGTGCCATGTCCATGTACACATATCTAATAGATTCGATTTTGTGACTATTTCACAAACTGCTGTGAGACTGTGTTGATTGTGTATTGGTTACTTTATGGATCAGTAGTTTTAAAAACAAACATATGATCATCATCTTAGAAAATATGGTGCACCTATAGCTGGAACCTTAAAATTCTGCTCTATCAGTAATGGTAATCCTATATTAACACTTACAGTATCTTCATTACTGTTCAGTGGAACTTGTACTTTGCTTGAGTGTTTTTCCATTTCATGCTACTTTAAACAAACTTTAAACAATATCTTCATACAAAAGATATGATCAGCTTCTAAAACACGAGGGATAACGAAAGGAAATTAATTTTGGTCTGTAACGAAGTCCTTATAGGAACAAGTCTTCAATGCAAATCAACTTGGTTTAAGTATTTTCTTAAATTATGTTTTATGTCATTTTTCACAATTCCAATGCAGCAGTCTGCCTTATTGTTTCAAGAAAGACACTCATGTCTATACTATTTCTTTTTAAAAACAAGTTAATTTACATTTAAATTGTTCGAGATAGATTTGTTACACTCGCTTTTGAAAAAATTCATGTGAGTTCTAGACAGAAATTGATTTATAAATTTGATGTTTTTGCAGAATAACCTCCCCAAAAGTACAGAAAGCAAATTTACTTCCAGCTTGTGTAATGTATAGTATTTTACATCAATATTTTGCTACTTTTACCTAAGTAAAACATCTAAATACATGCACTCCTTAACAAAGTGCTACTTTAACTACTGACTCTTCCTTTGGGGTCAAACTGCCTTTTTAAGACAGAGCTTGAAATGTTCATCACGTCTGAGGAGAAAAACCCAAATGGCAGAGGAGACAGAAAACAAGAAAAAAAAAGACACAGGAGGAGATGGAAGAGGATGAGAGGAGGGAAGACAAGCAAGAAATACTGAGCCGCTGACGTCATTATTACCCTCCCTGACAGGTGTCATTACATTCCCTTATAGTCCTTCCCCACCAGGTCACAGGCTACGGTTCAATCACATAGCATCAGCTGTATATCTCCCCTTGTTCATCGTCTCTGTCCTCATTCTCATCCATCCATCCCGATTACACCTCTAATGGTTCCTCTTCACAGCAGCCACCAACTGTAATGGAATTATGCTTGAATGAACAGCCGTGTCTCTGCACTCCTCCTTTTTCTCTCCTCCTTCTGTCTTTTTTTCCCCTCTCTCTCTTAACACGCACGTACACACTCTCACTTCTTCCAATTTTCATTTACCGAAAGCTGTTTGCACATTAAATACTCCAATGCGTTCAACACTACTGGGGCACATAAGAAGGAAAAAAAAGAAGAAAGAAAGCATTACTGTCAAACTTTCAGATTTAGGAGTATTTATTTCATATGCCTTAGTCAGAGGAGAGAAAAGAACAAACACTGCAGAGACCCCCCTGCCCCGCTCGCATACACGCAGTGTGTGAAACACTCCATTCAAGAGGAAAGATAGTTCATCCTCTCCAGCTTTGCCCTCCCTTTCCACAAGAAAATGCTTTTATAATCTCCCACATTTAGCATTATTCTTCGATTTCACCCCTGTGCGTCTGTCTCTGTCTCTCCAAGTCTGTATTGTGACGCTGTGGTGTAGCCTCTCGCTCTCCTCAGGGAAAATCATCCTTCCATCGTCCAACCCCGCCAGCCTTATCTGTGACAGGGGAGAGATGAATAAGGGATCAAAAGAACCTTTTCTTTCCCTTTTTTCACACTGTCAGGTTATATTTACTCTGGGTCCCCGTGGCTCGGCACAATGCCACACACACCAATTACGCATGACACACATGACAGGCTTTTTCATTTCTGGGACCTGGGGTGGTGCACCCATATCGATTATTGAAACCTTTCTCCCAAACATTTTCAAGGGCAGACTACAAACATACCTAAGGCGTTATGGGTAAATATTCCACTACTTAAGTCTAAAAGTTGTTGTTTTTACATTAACTTGATTACATTGGAATTTAAGCATACCACCCCAAAATCAAAAATACATGTTTTTTTTCCTCCTGTCTGTGGTGCTATTTAACCGTCTAGAGTGCTTCGGTGTGAGCTGTCAAGTTTTGGAGATATCGAGCTTAGAGATGTCTGGTTTCACTCCGATATAATGGAACTAGATGGCACTCTAGATGACTTGATGGCTTGTGGTGCTAAAAGTGCTCAAAAATACATTGAAAAACTCAATAGCAATGGGCCTCATGCATGAATCATTTGTACAAACAGATTTGATCTTAAATTGTTCATTCATCAATATTTTTGCACTTCTTAGGTACGAACAAAATCTAAGAGAGCTCCAGACCACTCATAAACCAGTACGCACAAAAGCCAACTCGCATTTTCCTCAGTGAAATATTGATAATGATGAAGAAAAAGTAATTCACTTCATGAAAACACATTAGAAAAATGTTATACAATTATTTATTCATTTAATAATTTAAAATGTTTACACTTTAAGATGATAAGATTACTGAAACAGCTTCTTCAAAACCTGTGTTTGCACATGTCCTGGCACATGCATCCAATTTAAGATCAGACGCGATTCATCAACGTACCCAGGTGGATAAGAACAGTTTTGGTTGTCAGTGCACGTTTTATGTGTCCCACTTGTTGTTGTTGTTGTTTTGTTTTTTTTTTTTGGTTTTTTTTTAATATTTTCCTTACACTGCTTTATTTAAGAACAAATATAAGTGAAAAGTAAGAAAACATTCATGGATGAGGCCGAAGAAATCATGACTCACTTACATTACTGAAGATAATCCATCTTCGATAATCTTTGGGTCAGTTTCACAGACAAGGCTTGAGCCTAGTCCCTGGATAAAATGCACGTCTAAGCTGTCTGACCTCAAAGCAACTTATATTAAAATACTCACAAATTTAGCCTGTTCTGGACTGAACTGAGCTGATTGCAAGAGGGAAGATTCAAGCTACTCAAGGACTAACTTGAAGCTTAGATGAATCCTTCATGAGGCAGGTTTAACTTCTGCCTAGCACTGTTTGTGAGGGAGCATGGACGATTTGCAATACCTAAATCAGGAAAACAGAAACTTAAACTTTAATTGACTAACTTGTGCAAACTGTCACTCTGCCTGCCTTGCAGAATCTAAACACTGATGGCATCCTCCTCAGCTGAGTGTTAACCTCTCACCCATCAGTAGATGTATGCTTCTTTCTACACGGTGATACGGTTGGAGAATGGCATTTGAACAACTCAACAGCAAGTCTCTCTCCAGAAATTATGTCCCAGTCACTCAAGATAATCCGCAGACTTTGTTGTGAGCAGTTTCATGTAGGAAATATATTCTTTTTTTTGGAGATTTGAGCACCACAAGCTGAATTTCATCCAGTTCATTATATTCAAAAGAAGGCAGACATCTCTGTATGTCCAATATTGCCAAACTTGGCAACTCATACCAAAACAATCTAGGTGGATAAATAACACCACAGGAAAGAGAAAAAATGTGAGTTTTTGATTTTGCGGTAAACTGTCCCTTTAAGCCGTAGTTTTCAGGCTTTCGTGAAAGTTTGCATAGACTTCGTTACAGCCAGTGTTTCCTCACAATGTCCCGCAGGATATATTTTTACAGCACACTAAGGCCAAAATGTGTTGACATGAAATGATATAATTGACAGAAAAGTATCAGTAAGCTACTGTTACCTCATGTGAGACCAATTATCATCTTGAACCACAAATGGACAGCTTGTTTGGCAGCGCGATTCATCCATGGATTCTCTGCTGGTTCAAACAAACCCTGCTGCACAAAAAAAAAAAAAAAAATCCCCAAATCCCACAAATCATTTAAAAGGAAACAATAGCTAACATCAGCAGGGAAGCCAAAGTAATGACCCATGTCTCATTCTTTTAAAGGATAAACGCACGCCTCTTTTCATTCTTTTGTAAAAAATCCATACCTACACTGCGGCATCGCCACATGTCCCATCTGATGGAGTACCCTCTGCCATTAAAACAGGATCAAGGTTAATAACTAATCCTTGATAAAACAGGCAATTTAGTTTTGCAAAACTAAAGCAGGCCAAGATTCCCTGTGTGTTTGAGTGTTTACCCAGCCCCCATTACAATGTACTAAAACCTTGGCTCTAGTGTTGAGGACTGGCAATAACCCACCACTTAATGAGTAAGGCCTACTGCTGCTCCTGCCAGGCGATAATCTTCTCTTGGCATAACCAAATCAAGCACAGAAATGTTCTTATCAGGAAGGAACAGCAGACACCCCCCTCCAAACACCCAGCGGACCCCCGACTTAATTGATTTTCACCGTCCCAAGGCTGCTCATTCCGTGCGTCAGACTATTTTATTTACTGGACTGCTTGTTTGGGTGCTAGATTGTTTTCTGCTTGTTTTCTTGCCCGTTTGATTTGATGATGTGATTCAGGCCTTGATGGCGGCGGCTGTGCAAAAATAGCCGAGACGTGGGCGTTTTTTGTTATATTCACTTATGTTCCAAACCTGTCCTGTAACTTTTCTTCAAACATGTTTTAGTGCAGTTAAATTAGCGAGTAGATTACTTACAAAGTAGCCTTCCCACATCAAACTGCTGTACAATTAAATCATAATTAAATCTCTGTGTAAGTGGGTGTTCTTTGTTTTGTCCCTGGAGAAGAAATCCTACAGATTCTACACTGAACCATCCAGTTTAGTACAATGCAAGTGGACTTCCAGTAAATTACATATCTATATGTATATTTTGGCAACACTTTATTTAAAGGGCTGTCCATAATTATGAATGCTTGTGATAGTTGTCATTAAGTGTTAGTTTTGTCATTTTAATGCAAAGTTGGCATTGTTTGACATTAATTAAGCCAGAAATGTCTTTGTTATGAAAACTCGATATTAGCAAACACAACATAACCTGTCAATGTCTTTGTCATGATAATTTGTCATTATCACACTTAAAAAATTTTTATAGCTCAATGTGTTCATGTTACATTAGACTGTCTAATTTGGACTGATCATAGAAACCTCATAAGACTGTCATGACACTGACATAACCATGTCATGAGACCTGTCACAAACATGAAGGAGATTTTATGAATGTTTACGACTGTTGTCATTAGGCGTACTTTGGTCAGTTATATATATTTTAATGCAAAGTTGACATTGACAGGTTATGTTGTCTTGGTTAATGTCAAGTTGGCATAAGAAAGAAACCTCAAACAATGTCTTTGTCATGACAACTTGACATTATCACACTTAAAGACACTTAGCTTTATGTTTTCACATTACATTGTACTGTCACATTCGGACTTGTCATAAAGACTACATAAGGCTGTCATGACACTGTCATAACATGATGGAGTCTTTATGAAAGATGATAACTGTTGTCAATAAGTGTCCTTTGTCAGTTATGTAATTTTAATGCAAATGTGACATTGTTTGAGATGTCTTTGTTATGACAACTTGACATTGATTAAGACAAAAATGTCTTTATCATGACAACTTGACATCAAACCTAAAGAAACTGTTCAGCTTCATGTTTTAACACTACATTGCACTATCAAATGTGGCTGCTTTTCCCACTGGCTGACATGAGACTGTTATAAATGTGTCCTGAATGTCTTCTGTGATTTCAAGTAAAGTGGTACATTTTGACTTGTCATAAAGATTTACAGAGTTACCTGATAGACAGGTAGAGGTTAGCTAGTTTAATTGCTGTTGAGGTAGGCTAACCTGTTATCTGTATTTGGGGTAATGTCAAGTTGTTATAACGACGACATTTCAAACGATGTCAACTTTGCATTTAAAATAACATAACTGACCAAATGACAATTAATGATGGTCATAAACATTCATGAAGATTCCCCCATGTTCACGACAGACTTCATGACATAGTTATGACAGTGCTGTGACAGTCTTATGCACACAACAAAGTGTTATATTTTAGACTAGTTTAAAGGCCATATAGACTAATCTGTAAGAATGAATTTAAAGCCTTTCAGAAAAAAGCATTACATAACTCCCATTTCTTTCCATATCCTTTGCCTCCTACAGTCAGTGTGGTTTGACTTTTTTACTATTTTGTCAAGCATTTAATTTAGATGCAACAGCTGCTCTGATTGGACATCATTTGATCTAACAAAACAAAGCTCATCATATTTGTTCGACCACATCTTTTTCTCTCTTTTTTTTAAATCTAATTGGCAATTCCACTTTTGCTCTATCCTGGAGCTAGCATTAATCTCATTATGTTTGGCCATCCCCTTGTCTTTTTCATAAAACACTGCATATTTTCAGTTGGAGGACACAGTTGGGTAATAGGTCCATCCTTTTAAAATAATGAAAACGATATCTGGTCGTGTGTAATAGGTTTCTAATTGTGTACTGACAGAATCGCTTTCACTGATCGGCACTTATGCTTCTGTTGCACTCGTGAAAAACCTCTCAACAGAGTGACAAGGGACAGGCTATTGGTACAATTCAGTATTGATATAAATTAGTTTGGAATAATGAGGCAGCCCTGCAGCTAACTGGAAACAGGGATAAGCAGGCTTATACACTGATGAAAGAATAAGTCAGTTGTTTGCCTTTTTAAAGATAAGGCATTACATCTATCATTCATAGCGATAAAAACTAAATTATAACATAAAAACATATATCAAAAATATAGGTGTAGATTTCCAGATAGTTTGGTTAATCTGTAGTAAATTATCATTATTCATGACTTGCGTGAGTTTTCTCATGAATGGTACAGTACAGGAGGATTAGTCTGATGAGTCAAGGCAGAATAAGAATCAGAATAATGGTCCAGTCAGAGTAATTCCTCATGTAACCACCTCAATTGAAAGAGACTGGCCCAATGTGGCCCAATCAGAGGAGATTTTAAATCAGGTTGAGAGGGGTGGTGTGAATCTTTGATAATCTGTTCCATAGGAAAATATTAGTGCTTAATAACCATGTAAATATTGAAACAGATCGTTTCACTCTGGTTGGAATAAACGTATTCTTTCTGCATGTTTGCCCCATGTGGGGGTAATGTTAAGTGATGTGAACGAGTTTCCAGGAGGGACAGAAACATTTCAGTAGCAAAACAAAAACTGGTCTATGACTGATTCAACTTTTATATTAGATGCCTTAAAAGATTTCAGGATTGTTGAATGCCTCAATGATCAAAAGGCTTGAAATTAGTATTTGAAAAGATGAACAAAGCCAGAATCCTCAGAATCATTGACCAAATCAGAAACCACTAGAAAAATCTGCTTTAATAGGCAGAGCCACCCCTTTTTCTTCTTCTTCTTCTCTTATATTTCTGGCAGATTAGATGCTTCTTGGCGGGAACAACTTTATATCATATCATATAAAGTTATATTCGGATTAAATGCTTTTGGACAGGTCAACACACATCTTTTGAATTACTTATTTAGGGTTCTTGAAAAAAGTTAAGCTGGAATCTCTAACTGAATTATCTCAATCAAGTTCAAGTACCAGTGTGTAGGTTTTAGTGGCATCTAGTGGTGTGGTTTTAGATTGCAACCTCAGCAGCAGCAACTCAATAGGAGGACCTACAGTGGCCATGAAACTCACAAAAGACGCAGAAGGCCATCTTTAGAGCCAGGGTTTGGTTGGTTCTGGGCTTCTGTAGAAAAATGGCGATTCAACACGGCAATCTGCATGGAAGAGAACCTGCACCCTCTGTAGATATAAATAGCTCATTCTAACAATTCTTATTTTCAGGTGATTACACTGTAATAAAAACATGTTAGGCCCCCCCTATATCTCACACACTGAGCCTTTAAAGACTAACCACAGCTATTATCTGCCATAATTCTCTGTAAAAGAAGGATTCTTTATCCACAGTAGACGTCTAAAAAGTCCAAGACTTGACCAACATTTTTATGATTTCCCATATTTTTCTCCTTGTTTGTGATGACCAGTTCCGCTATTCAGTGGTGCTTCTTACTGCAAACTCCTGCTGTTGGCCTGCAGACTGTCACCTCCTTGATGTGAAAGCCAAACCAGCACCGTAATGTTACAGGATTTCTGTGCTCCCTTCAGTGTCATAAAAGTTAGAAGTGGTACTATAAGACACGAAACTATGAGATGTAAAACTATTTTCCCCTAATTTTGATGTCTAAACCTATTATAAAGAGAATTGCAATTACTTTCGTTTAACATCTTTGTAACATTCAAATAACATAAATTGGCTTTGGGGCTTCACAACTGTATAAATGTAAGGTGATATCTCATTTGGTCTTCTACATACAGCACTGCACTGCATTTTATTTCCTGCTAGAAACCACTTTTTTTTGGGGGGTTTTTTCAGCATCCACTGACCAGTACATTCTCAATTTATTGTCTTGGAGAACAAATAATCAGTGTAGAAATGACTCAAAATGATCAGATGTCAATGGCCCATTTAGTTGATTAAACTTTAAGCAGCTATGTGCATAAAATGGATAATTGTGGCTTCATTATCTTGTATTCAAAGTCTTCTCAGTGGGTTCAGCTTCTTGGCTGCTCAAGATTTGTTTCCTGGAGGTTGTTTTCTTTTTAATGTTTTTTAATTTCACTTCCCCGTTTGTCAGACTGACAGTACATTATAGCAATTTGGCTGTGCAACAGCCTTGTCAGCAGTAGACCATCAGCTGCTGCACTTCTTTACCTCCATATCCCACTGTGGAACAAAGTGTATAAAAAGAAGGAGAAGAACAGGATATATTTTGGCATTTTGTCTTCTGCAAGTAAATTTGCATACACAGTGATTAAAGCTGTCTGTCTATACCACTGATTTTCCACATCAAATGTCAGGGCACCAGGCAGCAACACCAAACAGTAAACAACATAGTGAAGAATTTAGCTGCCAGATATTTCCCTCAGGAGTTGGATGAGACCTACTGGTAGCACAGGTGGCTTTGCTATCTTATACCAGCGCAACTGCAATTTTTGCCACGTCTGCAAGATAACAAATGAGCTTGCGTGTGGTCTGTGCAGCCATGGGCGGGAGGTCTGAAAATGAAGGCAAAACAAAGGCGTGGCCAGGTGCATTTGGCACATGCACTCAGCGCAATGGAGTAAAAACCTGTTGCACCTTAGACCGGCTAAAACCTGGTTGAAGCACAAAGTCTGTGGCGCAGTAGGTCTGAATGCACAAGATATCTTCATTTATGTTAAGTCATTTCCCCACACAGGAATGTTGGGAAATAACCCTGCGCCCCTGGCAGAAGCCGGCAAAGTGGATTTGAACACATCTTGAACAAATCAAATCCATGGCACCTTGCGCTTTCCACTTGTGCTTTAGAGCACCGGCCCATAATCTCTGTAAACAAATATCTACCTATAAATCCAGAATCTGTGGGCAAGAGACAAAATTTTGGAATCGAAAGCATTCTGGTTTTCATTTGTTTTCCGAGTAGTATTGATCAATCACATCTGAATGGGCTTTGGGTGCATGCAGGTAAACAGTCCATGTGGAGAGCAAAAGAGGTGGAACATACTGGCCAGAATGCATCTCAGAATCCATCAGCTATTGCCTGATAGCAATTTTGCTTTTTAATAGCTTTTTATTTGAATTTATCTGCATTTATACACCTTGACAGCTAAAGGTTAGTCTCTAAATACATTATTGTGTCTCAAGTTGCTAATCAGACTACACACAATAACCGGTGCATGGAAAGGAAAAGGAAGGAAGTCTTAACCTGAATATTTGCTGGCTACTCGAGAAGCCCCAAAACACTGGTCGCTGCCAGATTGACTCCCAGACTGATGGTGACCAAAACAGAGCTAAACAGAGAGTGAGTTTGTGGACACGAACATGCCTCCAAACAGAAGCTAATGCTTCTCTGTATCTGCTGGATGTGTAAATATGCAACAGTTTTCTAACAAGGTCATCATACCAACTTTATTAGATGATAACATGTCAAAGTTGTATTAGCAGCATGTTTGTGCTTCCCAAAATATTGCAAGTTTAAGTCTATCCAGCAAAGGCCTATGAAGCATCCACCTACTGTTAAAAGGACTTTTATCAGTCAAATCAGATTTATAAAAATTTATCCCACTTTTTACATATAGACTTTCAAGCAACACTCAAATAAGCTGAGTTAGTCCTCCAAGTTAATGAACATGCAACAGCATTTTTTTTTTGCCAACACTTAGATATCAAACAAAAACTATACTACTACCACTACCAACTACACCAATACCACTATATCATATTAAGCTGTGAGCTGCAAATTCACCACTTCTAAGCAGAAGGCAGAGGAAAACGTTATCTCAGAGCCTTACCTGCCAAGGTCTCTCTTCCTCCGGGCAGATGCCTCCATCTCAGAACTAGGCCTCCTACCCATATAATCCAGGCTTCACCCAGGATCACCCTGCATCCGGCACGGTCCACAGCTGCCAGTTCCCAATGTAGACATCCTCATTGAGCGGACAGAACAACTTAATGCAGTGCAATGTTTTTACCCTGGAGAGCAGGCCAGGCCAGTAAGGGTCGCCCGCGGGAGGTCAGTTTGTCTACATCTAACAAACTATCCATCAACAGGAAAATAAAAGCCTCTTGTCTACGGGACTGGTCTCTTGAGAAAGCACCAGCCAGTTCACAGCTGGGTCTCTGAGCGTGACTAGCCAGCTGGCTAACCAGGGACTCCCCTTGCTCCCGTACCAGTTGTCTGTGTAGGGTTTGCGATAAGACTCGGGTGAGGTTAAAGTAGGGAAACACGGCACAAGACCAGGAACAGAAACATGAGCTGCCATGGCTAAGTCACTCTCCTCCCAGACCTGACCGTTTTTTGTTTTTTTTTAATCACCGGTTAGCATCATAACTAGGTGAACATTAGCATTTAGCAAACACCTGGAAAGGTATAGCCAATCACAGGCAGAGTGGGGGCAGGTCCCACTGTAAGACATATACACTCTGCAGCTACCTTTGTCTGACTTTCAGACAGCAGCACTTGCTTACAACTAACTAACTAACCAAACAAACTTATTAACAAACATAGTAGATTAAATTAGATCAGATTAATTTTTAATATAGCTGACGACTCTCCATGAAATGTTGCTTGCAGACACATAAAGTCCACTCATATTACTCCTCTGCCCCTCATGAATGTTCAAATCTGACTGTCACAGTGGATGTTGAGATTGCTGAAAAAATACAAATGTTGATGTTAAAAACTTGCTGCTATCTTACAGATATCAGGCATCTTTCCAGCTAGCACTGTGCAATGACAGTGCACTACTTTCTCTCCTTTGGTACACAGTAGGGAAGGGCTGACTGATCAAGCATAAACAACCACAGTGGGTATCGTGGTTTTCTTTTCGAGCACAGCTGTCATATGATCTTCTTGGGCTTATGTCTGTGACTGGAGAGATCCCATTTTGTTTTCACTTGCTCTCGTGAGAAAAAAAAAAATCATAGTATTAGCAGGTTGAAAAGCAAAATATAGATGATACAAGACAGCGTGTGCTCATTCTGTCCCTCTGAGAAAGCATTTAACAAGGGGACAGAGCTGTTTGTGACTTTACCTGTGATAAAATGAGTGCTGCAAATGACAGTTTATGAGAGGCCCCATCTGCTCTTGATACTTGAAGTGCATCTTTTATCTTCCCTGAGCGTTGTAATCACCTCTATATTTAGAATCAGATTTTTTCTTCTTTCCTAAGATGTCCTGTAATTTGTTTTAAATTTGCATCCATTGGTCTAATCATTTGAATTATATGCTTTCACTCATCTGCAAGAAACATTAAAGCACTTGTGCACATTATGTATAATAAATCCACTCATATAATTTTCATGTTTTTGTGTCTGAGGAGCCCCTTGAAAAGGTGCATCTCAAGGGCTTTATTCTCAAATTAAACTGAAGTAAATAACTATATGCACTGTATCCGGCATCACTGAAAGTTGTACTCTCTTCCTCCTGAAGTTTATTGGTATTATTAAGTTTGCATTGTCATCGTTTTAACCCCATAGGTCATGTAACACAATAATAATGCCTGACTACCTAACAGATCTTGGTTTCTGCAGCTGTGGCACTGTGTGCCTGCCTGAACAGCTGGTAAGTAGCTCTGCAGCCCCACAGGGAACAGTCCTGTCTCCTTTCATGTTCGTACTGTACACTGCAGACTTCAAATACAACCAGGAGTCATCATGTCTTCTGCAGAATCCCTCAGATGACTCTGCACTAGTGTCAAAGCTAAGCAGGAGTCTGATTATGGGAACCTGGTGGACAGCATGGATGAGGGATGGTGTGAGCAGCCATATAGCTCATTGTGGAAAAGTCAAAGAAGGCAGTATTCTTAGAGCTATATATGTAAGATTTCTGCATTAAAATGTCTAAAATTACTAGAAGTATGTTCTTTTGTTGAGCTGTGTACTTACTTTATCCTAAATGTTTCCTGCAATGGTCAAACGAAAAAAACATAATTTATCCCAGTTAACAGTGCGTTTCCTGCTAGCCACTAGTTGCTGTAATTTCCAGGAGAACACAGGATGCACAGGATACGTCAGAGAGTGAGGAAGGACGTCTACAAATGTGACTAAACATAACACGAATCAAATTCAAATACATTACCCCATCCATGAACATTTCTGCCCATGTCATGTCTTTTCATTGGCGATGGTGGTTGTTTAACAATGAAAACAACAACTGCCAAGATCCCGCGCTACTTCATGATGACATCAAACTACTTCTGTTGTTCTTCTTTTAATGTGAGAGAGACCCTAGCAGCAGAACTAGTTCTAGAGGCTTGTTGATGTAGGGACTAGCCTATTTGGAGGGCTAGTTGATGAAACTACGAGCTGGTGAGCTATTCAGGACAGGCTAGCACTCGTCAGTCCCAATAGCTCCTCTTCAGAGCTTCATTTAATTTTCTTTGTACTGTTAAATTTTGTTCTCTAGACCAGGGGTCTCCAACCTTTTTCCCTCTGAGAGCTACTTTTACAAAATGAAAATGGACGAGAGCTACTCATGTTTTCTAACATTTATTCTCATTCTGTATTTCAACCCAAGCAAACTCAATAAGCTTGTTTTAACTGAACATTTACAAAATGTCAGTGTCCACAGCTCATATTTTGCATCACAAACAACATTTAAATCATCTGCATGTGCATTTTGTCTTTTCGGTGGAAGTAAGGTCCAAAACTCCTCTTTGGTGAAAAGTCATCAAACACCATGCGAATGAAAACGGCTAGCTGGGCTGTATCACTGGAGTCGACAGACTCATCACACAGAAAACCATTTGCACCTGTTCATGTCTGACTCCAGCTGTTTTGCCGCATCCGCAGACAGCGCAGACACTCTCCTATAGTCATAGTATTAGCGCCAAGCTATACATCAGCAATAGCAGACAAAATTTGTCTTACTTTTATGGTCCTTGAATAACGTCTCAACCACTGCAGTCATGGCCTCTTTCACAATCCCGCTATCAGTGAACGGCTTTTTGTGCTTCATTAAGATGTGCGGCACTTTAAACGAAGCCTCTATTGCTGCATTGGCCTTTTTTGTCAGTTTGGTGAACAGATCCTGTTGTCTTTGAAGCGTTATTTTCAGCTCTTTTATCTTTTCTTTTCGCAGACTGCTACCTGCAGGAAAGTCCCGTGAAAAGTTGCTGTGGACTGTGAAATGGCGCTCCACATTACACTTTTTACCGACCGACACGCTAGCACTGCAGATCTGACACACACACTAGTCGTTAACATTGGTAAAACAAAACTCTGTTTCCCATTCTTCGAGGAAATTATATGTTTTTGCCTCTTATTTGTATGAGCTCCTCCCGCGGCCATGACTGCTGCTCCATCTCACATCACCACTGACACATCAAGATTGACAGGCTGACAGCAGCGCAACCGTTTGATTGACAACTAATTGGTAAATAATCACTTTGTGTAAGAAGGGGGCGGGACACCTGTGAATTTGATTGGATATAAGGTGGCGGTTGGCCGAGTGACCAATCAAGTTTTCAAATTTATGGATGATTCATTAAGCCTTCGGCGAGCTACTTGGAAAGGGGACGTGTTGGAGATCCCTGCTCTAGACTGATCATCATTTCATTCAATAAAGACTTCTATTGAAGAGGGAAAACAAGCTCTCACAGCTAGTTAGGCTTGCCTGCTGCTTGCTAACTGACAGTTAAAATTGTTAGCTTTCTTCATACAGTGACCAGATGTCCCAGTTTGTCCAGCATTGTCCTGATTTCAAGTTAGGTGACATGTCCCCCGACAAACGTCTGTAAAGCACTAAAATGCCCCAGTTTTCAACGTTCACTACCAAATTGTGAGTGCTTTATCATGTTCCACACGTCTGAATTCAAAACTGATTTGTCTGTATGTGTCAATCACATGTGTCTTTGTCAAGGTTGCTGCTAGGCTATGAGGCATAGGCAAATGTTACAGGCTATTATGTTTGTAACTTTCTCTAACAGAATCTGATCAGACACAATGGCGTTCTCCATTCTGGACTCTCTAACTCTCTGTCCCCAGCACTGTCCGTACAGTTTGATTTTGGTCAGTGGTGCATATGTGCAGATTTATTTGCCAATCAAATCCTCTAATCACAGCAATCCACTGGTATAAATTTGTTTTGCCAAAAATGTCACCATTTTAAATTCTGGAGTGACCCAGCTTTTAGAGAGGCTGTGAAAAATACTTAAGGGACAGAAAGTCATGATGTCAATTTAAAGACGTGTCCTTCTAAAAAATCACATGCCTACAGTTCAAAACATGAACTGAGTGCAGAAAATTTCCATTTGAAACACACTAAATCATTGTTACATCCAAGCAGCATAAAATGATATCAGCTTCAGAGAGAGAGGGTGTTCTTTTTATTTTGTACAAAGTAATGTTGTGTTTATTGGTTTAGTCATTGCAACAAGAATCCTCAATTGCAGGGTATCAAAGGGGCATGACAATACATTAACCCAAACAAAGGCGTTAATTGGAGGACTGCCAAGAGCTGGCACATGGCCATGTTGAATTCCTGCATCTTCATTTTGCTTTAGCATGTTTATTCCTTTGGAGATAAAACTGGATGTGGGAGACACTTTCTTTTTGGTAAATATATTGCCTTCTTTGTTAAACAGTGTGCAATGTTTAAATGTATGACTCTATCTAACTGTTTTTAAAATTCAATCACATAGGAAACTGGAAACTGGAAATTGGGCCACAGCTCTATGACCTTGAGATATCACAAGATAAGTTAAGAAAACCTAACATGGTCAAAATATTGGTAGAATAAAATCATTCAGCTGAGCTGAATAGCAAAATTGAATGTTCCTATGGCTATTGGCTGAAATTAATGTATCTCTTATTGAGTTTATTCAGTTGAAGGTTGCGGTTTGTTTTTATTTTGTGACATCCTTGGATTTCTTGCAGTGGTGCCCTCATAATACATTGTGACGTTCCTTGTTTACATTTATTCTTGCTTTCTGAAATAATCAAAGCCTATAATAGTCATTTTATTCTTGAATTTATAAAACATTTTCCCTTTCTTGTCACTCCAAATGAATGATAAATATGTCTAAATGTGAATGCAAGTTTGTCCAATATGCCAATATTTATTATTACCCACATTTCACAGTTAGTGGACTATTCCACTTTGATCTTCGACCTTTGCATGTGTCTGATGATGTAGTAATTCAAGCTACCAGCAGAGACACAGTTACAAATATGAAGCATTGTTAAAATGGATTTGAGAAGAGAGAAAAAGAAGATGGACGATGCCCCATTTAATGAAGTTTTGTCTAACCTGATGAAATTCTTTAAAGAAATATCCAGAGACACCACAATGGAAGAGCAAAAGGGAAGGAACTAACATCACAACAGGTGTAACGTAAGTTGAAGAAGCCAAACTAGCAAACGTTAGCAGCCCTCTGCTGCCTCAGCCTGCTCTAAATCCACTGCACCTATAACTGCTAGCATTACAATGCAGAGTGGGAGAAAAGCATCAGGGACCCAAATAATTATGTTCTATTAGACTATATTGAAAGATACTGATAAATGTAGTGTAGCTCCTTTAAATAATAGCGCAGTGTGTAACGTGTGTGCTCTGTGCAATCGAAGGAGAGTGAGCAGACAGAGCTGCTCACAGCAGAGCAGAAACTTAAACTTAACAGTAAGTTGTAAGTCTGGCAGTAAATGTACAGTACAGGTTACAGTGTGTCAGGTATTAAACACTGCAGCTTCTCAAGACCATGAAAAGTCAGTGAAAGGGCTTAGCCCTGAAGTAAACTGAGCTGGAAAGACTAACATTTAGCTAACGCTAAAGCTTGTGCTGGTGTTGTACCATTGCAACGTTGGCTCCAGTGTGATTGTATCCCTTTCAGAGGCTTTGTGAGTCAGCCTTGAACTGCAGGGTCGTTTTTGGAGGCACGGTAAAATAAATCCATATTGATAAATAGTGATTATTTATCCACTTTTCCATTTTGAGAGCAGCTGTTGTAAGACTGTTGCTAGCTGTCCACTGGCAATCCTATAATGTCTTGGGTCGAGTCTGTCGACTAATCACAGGCTGTGTTCCTGACTTGTCATGTGTAGCTCTGATCTCAAACTATAGATACAATATATAAACCTAGAGAGGGGTAGATAGTTTGATGAAGACAATAAAACAGCTACTTCAGGTTAAACAAAACATATCTTACTCTTTAAAAAAGGTCTATCACTGTAGCGATCCTCTCCATAATGTTGTCAGACACTTATAATAACAATCTGAGCCTGTCAGTGGCAAAAACAAGCACTTTTAGTGGACTTACTTTGACGGTGCTCAGTTGCCCAGGGGGATTACTTTGGAGCTTAGTTTCGCTTCTGCCGGCTGCAGCGCTCTCCCTCAGTATTGGACCAATTTCAACAATTGTTGCTCCCATTATTAGTCACTGAGACACAAAAACATGGGAAAATAGGGTCCAGGTTGAAAAAACGCCTCTGTTGCCCTTAAAGTATTGCCACCCATGAATATTTAGGGAAAATAAATGAACCTTTTCCAGACTTATTCTGTTGAAACCCTACATGAACGTATTAGCAAAAACATTCAGCGAACATCGTGCAGATATTTTTAAAATGACCATGTTGTCGAAAAACAACATCTTGGCAGCATTATGTTCCCACTCCCTAAACATAAGGCACTGAGCTCCTGCAGTTGAGTCACATTTGAAAACAATTCTTAGGAGAAATAGTCACCCCAAATTTAGAAAGTGGTCACAGATTGAGTGATGGCAGAGTTTGGCTTCAAGTATTATTACCAGCATCCACTCTGTTTAGCCAAGTATCAATTATTCAAACTGTCAATTCTTTGTTGACATTGTTGTTAGATGGAGATTCAAGATAGAAGGCCAAATATTGGGGAGCAGATCCTTTCACCTTTGGCCCTCTCCCTAACTCGTAATTTACAGTATGCTGATTGATTTTCTTTCTCCACTAGACACAAAGATGAAAGAGTTGGAGTCTCTTTCATCCATGGCCACTCATGCTACACATCCCTCCTCTTTCAAGATACCTTTTTGCTCTCCTCTCCAGTCAGGAATGGATTCAGTGGGTTAACATGACGTCCTGGCCTATCTGACATCAACTCCAATAGCGGCGATATTTCAAGCAGCATGGCTGTGATATTATGATTATTATATATCATTTTCATTCTTTTCTTTGGTTCCGTCTCTTTGGTTTCACCTGAGAGTGCACCGACACGGGCTGAGTGAAGTAGTAGAATTTCATCTCCCATATTTGGTATTTTCACACACATTACTGCGTAGCACCACAGGAGAGACTCTCTATCTCACGCACTCCAACTGATCCTTTTCCAGAGCTCTGGGGTCACACAGTGCAGTCTCGTAGAATTCTGCAAAATGATAACAAACTTTCAAATGCAGATTACATGCTGTAGACACAAATTATGTAAGCACTGCGTTCCTCCTCCATGATTTTAAAGGATGATTATGAGAGAAAGCTAAAGGCAGGACACAGAATATCAATATAAGATCAGCTTTCCTCCCACAGAATAAAACGTATATGGTCCACAGGTACAAAGAATGTGATAATGGGACTGTCACTGGCTGCTGCATGTGCATGCTAGTGGTAAACATCAACAAAGTGTTGTTGGATACCTAGACAACAAGGTTCACATACTTCGTATACCCTGAAGATTCGTGCCACAAGTCAAAGCACACATAAAACACAAAAAATAAGAGTACATTACTTGCAGAGGTGGACTCAAGCTGTCTGAGGGGCAGTGGTGGAAAAATATAAAAAGTGCACCAGCTGTATGCAGCGGGGCACCGGTGCCAAAAGTCGTGACTGTCTGGAGCAATTTTTGAAAAACCTTGAAAAACTTGCTGTGGCCACGGGCATTATATTTTCAGGTCATCCCATTCTTCTAAATGCTATATCTCAAGAACGCCTTGAGAGGATTTCTTTAAACCTAGGACAAATTATCACTTGAACTGAAGGATGTACTGATCAGATTTTGGAGGTCAAATGTCAGGTCACATTTTTGGCCATAATTCAAGAATTCACACACTAATTATGACAGAACAATGAGGTGATGACATTTTATATCCAAAAGGTCAATGGTCAACTTCACTGTGACATCATAATGTTCAGTTCTCTATCAATTCTCTGTATTCCTCTGTAAAAAATAGTCTTAACTTGAAAACAGCATGTTTCTCACTGGAAATTATTCACTGGAATCATACACATATCATGATTACTTCCATTTTATTGAACTCATTCAAAGTTAGAGGTCAATATAGTGGTAAGTTCCATGTTAAAGGTCCTTCAGTCTTCACTACATACTTTATATGAGTCTGGACAGACATGGATGTAAACTGCAGCTTGTCTGGTTGGTGGAGGCAAACAACTGCGAGGCAGTCATTCTAATTTTTTTTAGTTATTTTATGAGGCCATTAACCACTGGCTTCTCACTCTTCTAAACCAGCCACTCAGGGCTGCAAGTGATCAACAACTGCTTCAGTTTAAAATCTTGTTTCAGCTAGAAACAACATGTGAGGGTCATGTTAATGTTGCCAGAACTATACAAATCTCCACTGGTTGCATCTGGCAGTTGTGGTGCCATTGCAGTAGGTGCCATCTGTTGCCTGGTGGGATTTGCACTTTACTGAGTGACCTCTGCTAGTTTAGAACAAAACTGTTGTACGCAACTTACAATAGAATATCTACTACACCTCTGTAATAAAAACACACAGGGAACAACTTTTTAACCATTTAGTGGCACGTAAGCCAACAAATTTTCGAACATGTAGGGCAGCCTAGAGAGCGTGTTGTCCTGTTTCTTTCTCTTCACCCTAGAGATCACTTTATCATGTTTTCTCCACAAGAAGGGCACCCTAAAGGGCACTTGATCACATTTCTCTGCTGGAAGGGCACCCTAGAGGGCACTTTATCAAGTTTTGTCCACTGGAAGGGCACCCTAGAGGACAATTAACCATGTTCTGTCTACTGGAAGGGCACCTGAGAGGGCACTTTATCATGTTTTGCCGAGTGGAAGGGTAGCCTTGTCAAGAAGGCACTTATATTATATCCAATACAAGGCACCCTGTCCTGGAAATGAAACATGAGAGGGCACATCTGTGGCATTTTTCAAACATTTGGACACCAGACGGGCAATTACCCTTCTTGAGTCCACCAGTGAATACTTGCATAGTAGGTCTGAACAAAAAAAATGCAAGAAATTAGCATTTTTAGATGACCTTACAAAGGCTTAATAATGTTCAAACTTCAATTGCATGTATGGAGTGAGACATGTTAGAAGCTTATAACTTCAGATATAATAAAAAACAGCAGAAATAAGCCATGTGATTATAAGAGAGAGGAGGGAGACCGGTTCACATGGCTTTCCATATTAATAAAATCTGAAAATGTGGTGTGGAACTGCAAATAGAAATTAAGTAAGTCATGTTAAGGGTTGGGTTGCACTACAGGTACAGGAATGTTTCCCAGTGGGGGGCGACGAGTCTTAATGGAATAATAAGACGTTTCAAGAACAAGTATTTTTGGATTACCTCCTGCGTACTTAATTCTCAATCCTCAAAAGAGGTACAGATTGGACTTAAACCACTGTGGGAGTACAGCACCACATTTAATACAACATTAAAGACCTTATGTTCCTTGAGAGGGCAATTGGATCACATACTTGGAAGGTAAGCTTGTTTGATGCCAGGCAGTACAATGAGTTAAAAGGGAAGCCAGATTAGGAAGGCAAGGGGAAATAATGAAAGAGTGAAAATGTGTTTATTACAGAGGAAGATGAGGTTGTTGTAAACAGTGCACAGACAGGTTGATTTCTTCTGCTTGCATGTTTTAATAAGTATCTTACTTTACTTGCACTTTTCTTTTATGATCCTAGTCCTCCTGCTGCTCTCGTGGCTCCAAAAGAAAAGGTTCATTGGTGGGTGGAGCGGTATATACTTGCAGAGGTGCCCGGGAGCATTGCCCAAGGGAGGCCTGCGGATAATTACAAACCATTCAGCAAACACTAGCTCGGCGGCTCGCACAGACATCCTGATGGTGAGCCAATAGGCAAACAGAGCTCTAACGAGACAGAGATGACAAAACATGGTGTATGTGAGTCATACAACAGCGGCTACCGGATTGGAAACATGGATCGAAGGCAACAAAGAAACACCTGACTCATTGGAGAGGATGGGAGACGAGAAGGAGATGACAACAGCAGAGCTCAAAATATGATCCATCCCATAAATACTTTAAACTATCACAGCTATAGAACATTATCATACTTATAGGGATAGTTAGTAGGGATTTGATGTAGGGCTGTATGAGGCACTAGCATTAAAGCTAAGCAATGTGGACTGGGTCAGCAACAAAAGGTGTTTTAGCCACTTAAAAAAGGTCCACCAAAAAATTGGTATCAGTTTAAGTGTACACTATATTTAGACTATATTTTGAATGCTTTACTTTGCCATTAGACAGCCTCTTCTGACGGAAAACCGCCATTTTATAAGCCAAATATGACCCTCTCTGTGCCAACCAAACTCCATTAGTTTGCTGGCATTATTGTGTGACTTTGGTGGAGCCGAACTGTCCTTTTGAAAACACCAAAATTCATGCAATAACATAAACAAACTAGAAGATCAAGGCACTGATGGACTAGCAACTCTGGTGTTCTGCGAGGTAAAATTATTGATTTTGTCTAAGGAGTTTGGTTGGTTTGGAGACAGTTATATTTGACTTGTATAATGGCAGTTTCCTGTCAGAAAAGGTTATCTGATGGCAAAGTAAAGCACTGAAAGTATTCTAAATATACCGTACACTTAAACCGATATAGATTTTTTAATTTGGATATTTTTTTTAGGTAGCTAAAATACCTTTTGTTGCTGACCTCTTCCATAGCAGTTCATTGCTTAGCTTCCATGCTGGTACTCCTCTCTGCTTCTCTAAAGTCGGGGTGTATCAACCACCATCTACTGTAGGTAAGATACTGACTATTGATAGGTACCTCATACAGCCCCAATTTAAATAATCCAGACTATCCCTCTAGTAGCTCGGAGACAGTAATGAAGACAGTAAAGAAGACGATATTTTCAAGCCCATGATCATTACAATCACTTATGCAATCCGATCTCACAGATTTAAGTCCAATTCCCCCGTTAGTAAATGTCACCTCTATTTGTGACCAGACTCAGTACTCAATGGACCCTCAGTTCTGTGTTTGCAAGTGCGCGTATGTGTGCAGTGTTTGATGAAATAGCTTTGCCCCACAGGGCTGATATTCTAACTGAAAAAGGGAGAGGGCAGAGCGAAGAGCTCTGCAAAGAATCCGATGTATCAGTAACCTCAATCATGTCCCACACCTATGGCTAACCTCGGGCTAAGTTAGGGAATTAACAGAGCAGCCAGGGAGAGATGCAACACTGCCTTTGACTTTGCACTTCAGAGGTGTGAGCGCTTTGCCCCTCCTCTGGAGATTCTTGAGAAAGACCATCATTATACATTAATAACACCAGAGACTTCTCCCTCAGCCTGACACTGCCTCTGTTTGTGTCCCCTATTGATTTTTCACTGAATTCTTTTGATGAGAGTATAGGGACTGACACTTTGATTACGTTTACCGTTATTCGGTGTGTGTTTCGCTTTACACTTGTGTGTGGATATACATCTTTGTGTATGTGTGCCAGTGTACAGTGAATTGTACAATGTGTGTATCTACACTCAAAAACATAACCGCAACACTTTTGATTTTGCTCCAAATGTTTTACTAGTTGAAGTAAAAGATGTAAGACTTTCTGTGTTTTGTAATGCAAGACTTTTCTGTGAAATCTGTGTTCGTGAGCACTTCTCTTTTGCCAAGATAATTCATCCACCTGACAGGTGTGGCATATCAAGATGCTGACTAAACAGTTTGATTATTGTACAGGTGTTCCTTGTACTGGACACCATAAAAGGACACTCAAAAATGTGCAGTTTTATCTTGAAAAAAAGACATTTATTAGGCAGAAAACCAGCCAGTACTGGGTGTGACCTCCATTTTTCCTCATGCAGTGTGACACATAGTTGATCACTGTTGATTGTAGCTTGTGGGATTTTGGCCCACTCCTTTTCAATGGCTGTGCGAAGTTGCTGTTTATTGGCAGGAACTGGAACACACTGTACATGCCAATCCCAAACATGCTCATTGGGTGACATGTCTGATCTGACAAAAACTGGGATGTTTTCAGCTTCCAGGAATTGTGTACAGATCCTGGCAACATCAGGCCGTGCACTATCACGCTGTAATCACGGAGGATGAATGGCATGACAGTAGCTTCAGGTGGCATCATGGTGCATTAAAACTGCTGTCAACAAAATATACCTGTATTTGTTGCTGGCCATACCATAACCACACAGCCACCATGGAAAACCCTTTTCCTAACAAATGACATTATCAAACTGCACGCTCACAAGTCACTATACACACTGTCTGTCCTCTGCCCGGTACAGTAAAACCAGGATTCATCCACTGAAGGTGAGCATTTTGCCCACTGAAGTTGGCAACAATGATAAAGTGCAGTCAGGTCAAGATCATGATAAGGACGAGGAGCAGGTGAGCTTCCCTGAGACGGTTTCTGCCAGTTTGTGCAGAAATTCTTCTTTTTGCAAACCACCTGTTTCATTAGCTGTCCAGATGGCTGGTCTAAGACCATCTTGCGGGAGAAGAACCCACATGTGGAGATCCTGGGCTAGCATGGTTACATGTGGTCTGCAGTTACTGGAGATGACTTATGGTATTGAAATGAACATTCAGTATGCAGGCAGCAGCTCTGGTGGACATTCCTGCAGTCAGCATGCCAACTGCCAAAAAAAACCAAAAAAACTTGTGACATCTGTGGCATTGTGTTGTGTGATAAGACAGCACTGCACATTTTAGAGTAGCGCCTTAATGGGACCAGTCCAAGGAACACCTGCGCCATAATCAAACGGTTGAATCAGCATCTTGATATGCCACACCTGCCAGGTGGATGGATTATCTATGCAGAGGAGAAGAGCTCACTGACATGGATTTCAACAAAATTTGAGAAAAATAGAAAATAAATCTTTTGTTTGCACAGAAAAATCATTAAATCTTTTGTTTTTTTACTCATGACTGACAACAAAAGAACACTTTGCACATTTATTAGATCAGACTGGTACATAGGAGAGGGATGACTGGACCAAAAAGCTGCAAAAGAACTCTGTCTGATGTTTCAGTACTAGACCTGCAAGCATTGTGGAGCATTCTAAATTTATGGATATTGATGTTTCTCTATATGCTCTGTTAGGTTCATTCACAATGTTGAAACCTGTTGAAACCTGTTTTACTGCAATCATCTCTTGGTGCCTGTAAGATTTATTTATAGTGATCTATTTGACTTAATGTATGCAGTCTTAATAGGGTAGGGGTAAATTTGATCATTGTTATTTAACATTA
Source organism: Lutjanus argentimaculatus (assembly GCA_034769285.1). Lineage (NCBI taxonomy): Eukaryota > Metazoa > Chordata > Actinopteri > Lutjaniformes > Lutjanidae > Lutjanus > Lutjanus argentimaculatus. The sequence continues at coordinate 30,518,878 of JAWZSL010000005.1, read as the reverse complement.
CACACAGATAAATTTTTTGCCTTGTGTGGTCTTATATGTTCTCTTTATTTATTTACTGATGCTGTCTTCCACTTGTCATATAAATGTATCCCTATAGGTACATTTACAAAAGTATTCTGCGTTTGTCAATGTAGTATTTATATTTTTTAAAGAGTGTGGTTCAACCATTTAATTAAGCATTTTGCGACTGTTATTATCCAGAGTCCATTATTATTTTTCCAACTCTGTTTTGAATATTGTATTGTGTCTAATAGTTAATTGTTATTTATGTCTTCTTATTGCATGTGGGGATTGTGATTGGCTGCAGACTAACATGCACTCCTGATTTATGATCATTTGCCTGATGAGGGTGTATGTTGCTAATAAATTTAATATTGCAAGTTAGTGGGAGTTCTTTTGCAACTTCAAGTCATCAAAAATGGGAGTGAAAACAAAAGTGCTGCGTTTATATTTTTGTTGAGTGTACGCATATGCTTTTTTTTTGGTAAAGCCCCCTGACAATTCCATAACCAACTCAATGCCATTCTTTACTGTTCTTCATATTCCATACTATCCTTTCTTCCTTCACACATTTTTTTTCCTATTCTTCCTTTTTTCTTTTTCTTCTTTTTTTCTTTTTTGCAACTCTGTCGTTTTGCAAATTATAGGCTTGGCATTTTGGGAAGGGCAGTTCACCCTGTTGGTTCTTCACAGTTCTGTGCATTTGTCCGGCTGCCACTCCATGCGTAAAAATTCAACACAGCCGGGGGGGGGGGGGGGGGGGGGGTGTCTCAGATAGCAACATTGAAGCAAGTGCACAGCGAAACACAAAATACAAACACACATGCTCGTTTGGATATCAGGACACATAAACGAGCAAAGCCAATAAAGGGCTGCATTGTTTGGGCTAATAGTAGAGATAAGCAGCTCTTCCTGGGAGACTTCTCCTTTTTCTCTGAATGTCTCTGGCTGATCAGGTTTCAGTGACATTCAAAGATGGGGCCAGGAGTGAGCACACGCATGAACACACTCACACCACACACACACACACACAACACACACACACACCTACATGCATGCACATTATCAGAGAAAAACCCAACCACCAGCTGATGTAAGCAAGGTTCTACCTACAATGCATCCCAATGCATCAGCTGTATATTTTACAGTCCTACATTATACCTTCTCCCTTGATATTAAAGTCATGGCTCATTCATTGTGGAGGAAATCGCTATATTATTACAATATTTGTCAAAAGCCCGGAAGGATATAGACAAATTGAATACCCCTGCAGTTTGTCGTGAATTTGCGATGTTTGCACATTTCTCTTCTTTCATCAAATAGGAACCACGACCTCGGGCAGTAAAAAGACATTTGGTGTTAACTGCCTTTTGTTCAAGTAAGCACAAGTCAATATGTCTGTTTTTACATATGATGTATGACATACTCATTTCAACGTGTTTATGAATTGCTACGAAGGAGTTCATTGTCACCTCACTGAAACAAACTCAGAACAAATGAAATTCATAGCAAATAATCACCAATCAAGTCTCTACAATTAACCATGTCATGAGAACTTCTTCCTCAAAGTGATCTTGATGTTTTAAAGATATAATATGTAACATTTCCACATTAAAGGACCAGTGTGTAAGAATTAGTGGTATCTAGCAATGAAATAGTAAATTCCAACCAACTCACTGGCCATGTGTGCAGGAGAACATACAGTGGCCTTGAATCTCATGCAAATTCTGTGCCATATTTGTGCAGATTAAGGAAGCAAAACGACAAAAACTGAAACAAACACATACATGACCTACCTACTGGCAGTGCCATTCACATGCAAAAATATGTGCACATTATATTTTACAGTACATATGTAATTATTCATACTGTCCTACGCATTATAAATATGATTACAAAGATGCAAAGGCCTTTATACATGTATTCAAAAAGAAACTGAGCAAATGAATACATATAAATAAATGAATAAGGCTTGACTCCTTAGGTTTAAGCCACTATATATGCAATATTATCAGAGCTAGAAGCATTTCTCCAACCCTTTATTGACTACTTATGTCCTGAGTTCAGGAAATTGATCCCTTTAATCGACCAGTGATGCCTTATATTGAAGCAATGCATGGAACTCAACTATATTTGAATCAAAATGTGATGACAGTTTTTTGTTGCCACTGTCAGTCACACCTGACCAAACCACACGCTCACATTCCTGATGATGCAAATTTGTCCAGTCAATAATAATAATGCGTTAAAACCTAAAAAATAATAAGTTTAATAAGGTGTTTTTGCTAAACTTTGATTGCTGTCCATTTAGTCATGTGCACTGATGGGCAGTAACGCGTTAGAAGTAACGCGTTGCTGTAATACGATTACTTTTTTCAAGTAACGAGTATTGCACGAGAATTGCAAAAACAGTAATTAGATTACTGTTACTTTCCCGCAAGCAGGCTGCGTTACTGCGTTACTAATCCGTGATTTTGTTTTGTGAGATTGTCTCGTGACAATGACGTATGAGCGGCGCGACGTCAGTGGTAAACAACACACACGTGTAGTGATCAACAAGAGACAACATGGAGTGCGGGAGAGAGCAGGACCATGCAGCGTTTAATGCTTGGAAGTACCGACATTACTTTGAGTTTGACTCGGTAAAAGGTGACAAAGACATTAGCGTTCCCCTGTACACTCTGCGTGGGAAGAAAACTTTTAGCTACAGCGAAAAATTCCACCTCAAATCTGAGCGAGCACCCAGCAAGCCGGCGCAGGAATGTGAAACTCACTGAGAAAAGAATAGAATTAGGCTGAAAGGTCTCTTGCTTTATAGCGTATTCAGGTTGTGCATCATGTTTTTGAAAAGTAAGTAAAGTAATTATTAAAGTAACTAATTACTTTTGAAAATAAGTAATCAGTAAAGTAACTGGATTACTTTCTTGGAGAAGTAATCAGTAATCAGTAACTAATTACTATTTCCAAGTAACTTGACCAACACTGGTCATGTGCATACAGATAAATACTTAAAGGCAGAATAAGTAGAATTTGTCTCTTGTTGTTAGTAAATGCACCAAAAAGATAGATGATTGTTGAGTCTCATTCCCAAGACATCAAATACAGATGTTTTCTGTTGGTAAAGTGTCCTGAGGACGGCAGAATAATGAGAAAATAAGCAGGTACAAGCACAGGATGGAGTCTCTTGCAGGCACCACCACACAATTCTGGTGGGTTGTGTTGTGAGTGATGATTGGATTATGTTTGTATGAGTCTATGCATTGATTTTTGGGAAAATCCTACATAGTTTGTCTTTAAAAATTTTTGGGAGGCTTTAAACAGTTCCTCAAATGGGGGTACCAGTAAACATAGTACTTTGGAGGACTGCAGGGTGTATTTGAGATTTTTTAAACATGAATCTAAAAAAAATATATTAATCTTGCATAATTCCTAAAATAATTATGCTATAATAAATTCAATAAGAATGTAAATGTAAGTTTGATTAAACCACATTTTATGTTTAATATTTCTGTTTTCAGCATAATTGTTATTGCCGTAAACGGCCATAAAACTTTACAGAGGAAGAAAACAAACACAACCCACGTTCACTGTGAGCTGGGACCTAATTTTGGTATTGAATGACAAAGGGCACTTGGCTGAAAAAGTATTTTAATGGGGTTACATTACTGACAAAAAGTTTGAGAACGACTGTTTTAATGGGCACATAATTCAGCAGGTGATACAATTAAAATCTGCTCTCACAGCAGGATCCTCTGTGTTGGTTGTTATTCTGTGCCAAAGTCCTTTAATTAAGTGAATCTTTATTTGAAAACAAAGCAATACAAAAGCACAGAATGCTCAAGCAAGTCTAATGCTACATGTCATAACATTAAATTAGCAGTTTTTGCTCCAAGAGGGGCTGTTATCCATTACAAACTATTCCACCTTAAACAACATACCCTCAATCCACTGTGGACCTGCTGACAATGCACATTGTGCAGCAGTGACCCTGTTTTGCATTATCCCCCCCCCCCCCCCCCCCCCTCTTTGTGAGCGCAGGTTCATCACAGGGATGAGTAATCTCACTCGTGCTTTAGTCCCTGCACCAATGATTAGACCTCTAATCATCTGTCTATCAAACTACCTTAACTGAGCAAAAACATGGCCACTTGTGTGGGCCACATTATTGACAGTAATGACTCCGTGTACAAGAGAAAGAGGAGGCAGGGGGAGTCTTTGTGTGCTGCTGTGCTGCCTGTCACCAGCCACTGAGTGCACTGAAAACTGTCCAGGTGGGAATTGATTTCTGTCAGAACCTGTTGGTTAATTTATACCAGAAGTTCAAACATGAGAGCTCTCATGTTAACCCAGCTGGGTTATTCAAGTCCCCTGTGATAACCCTTTATAATATTCGATGGTTTGATACACAGTGAGAGAAAAGACTAAAGAAGATGTTGCTTTGGTGACACGAACCTCTAAAAAAAAAAAAAAAAAATCACAGCCTGGTGCATTTTCTTCCATTCTGAACCTTTTTCATAGCAGCCATGTTGATATGAAATAGTAAACACAGGTGTTACCAATGATACTAATTAAAGGTCCCCTTCTATCCAAAGAGCCAACATGCACAATAGCAGCACCCTGACTCTATTTGACCTGAATGCAACAGGACCTTATTAGTATCATTGGTAACACCTGTGTTTACTATTTCATGTTGAAATGGCTGCTGTGAAAAAGGGATATTATTCCTCATTATTTCGAGTCTTATATTGTGAAGTCGTTCTGTAGCCTTGCTCAGATGCAGCTATAGTTTTGTTTAGTGACTGTTAAGGGGAGATGAGATGGCAGTAACACTTTTTGTTTGAGCATCAGTAACTCAGTGGTTTTTTGTGCTAGATCACTAAAACTTTGATACACAGTACCCATATTTCTCTACTACGAATAAAACTCACTTTCTTTGTCTAGGACACAATCATAATTATGTCAGTTAAAGTCAGATACAAAGAGTTTAGTTTGAAATAGGGTTCTCGTCATCCTTCAGCATCCAGCTGATTCAGGTACTTCTCAACTTGGGGCCATCAATCTTAAGGGAACAAGAGCGGCTGGAGCACAACTGATAAATTTACAGCTTTAATAGTGCAAACAGACTAAGCTTTCAACACTGCTGTGTCTTCGTCAGAGAGAACAAAGGCATGGGGCGAGCAACATATCGTCAATCTAGACCAGGTGAGCAAATTGGCAGTTGATAATTGCTTGAACAGGGTTTCAAGTCCATTGGATAGTGAGTTCAAAGGAGGATGTTGCCCCAGTTAGTGTTCAAGTGCCACACCTCCAACAGCATGTCTTCAACACATCTTAGACCTCTCAGAGTTACAACTACAAACGTACAAAGACACAAGTATGATAAAGCCAGTATTTCTTTTAAGCCAAAATGCTAACATCACGTCAGAAACATGACAACAGGAACTCAGGCCTGTCTCAGAGTTTTTCTCCTAAAGATAAAAGTCCAAAGAAATACGGATATAGGCATCCCGCAAGTTAGACAAATTATAGGAAATGTGACAGATTCAGTTCTTCATTTAGGCCAAAGGGTTCCACTGTGTTCAGTGTGTGGATCCGATATAACTCTCTGCGAAACAGTGACTTAATGATGTCACCACCTCTCCGAGAGGGTGAAATATTTTCGATCCCCCAGAACTTTAATGATGCTGCAGCGCAGTGGTTGACCTGTGCATAATGTAGAGCAATAGCATAATCCATATTTTGTGTCTGTATTGTAGTTTTATGTGCAGATATCAGAATATTTCAAGCTCTTTTTGTTTGGATAGTATAAACCAGACCACATGGACATTTCAGCATGTGCACCACTGCAGTTAATTAAAGATATAATGGAATATTTTTTCACCAGGACATGTGTGTGTAAAGCACTTGGTGACCAAACCGAGCTCTGTTGTTACAACCTACCCCACCACTTAGGTGAGTCATAACACTAGCTGGGGACAGATGTAACAACGTGTGGTAATTTGCTCCAATGTATGAAAGAACGTAATTGCAGAATAAACAGTTTTGAATAAAGTGAGCAATTTTAAGTGACAAAAAACACTTTAATGTGAGTGTGTGGACTGTATTTGTGAATGTGCAGGATTTTTGGGGCCAAAACTACACACTTTACCCACACTTCTTTTTGCCTTGAATTTGCAAAGCGTTCCATGCATTCAATGCAGAAAATCCTCATTATCTTAATGTGATCCCACCGCAAACAACCATTACATAGCAAACTGCATCAACAAGGAAAACTTCTACTTAAGTCAAACCATTATATCCACACACACAATGAACACTTAAAAAATATAGATTAAAAAATGTTTTTTACTTGAAAATCTTTTTTTTAGTTGCGGTATCCTAAATGTTGCTCACAGACACAATAATGAAAAAGGAAATGATGATGACATCACTTCGGCTCTTTTCTGATTGGACAAACTGACAGTATTACAACTAACGTGATGTTACAACAGTCCCTGGTCTCCCCTATTATTCCTTAGTATTTTAAGCCAGAGTTTATTATAAAATGGAGACATGCTGTAGCTTTGCATAGAAGGAGCTATAGTGAATGTTTACTTTATGTCTCACGTTGTCCTTTTACATTAAGTCTCGACCTTGTGTTCTACAAACCAATACCCAATTATGTCAGGGCTCACCTCAGATAAACTGTGTGTGAATCGGGGGAAGGACTCTGGTGGTTTTAAATCTGATTTCTGTGAAATAAATGAGGCAGTTGCTTCAGTTTAATATTCTGTTTCATCTCTGCTCGACTATAGTGAGGTTCCTCTCCTTTAAACTCCTAAAACAAGCAGCCCTACTTCTAAATTAGATGTGCTGGGTGATGTCACACCCAGTCATTAACACTTTGAGATAATTACTAAACCCGGTCAGGTATCCAATTCGTTGCAACTTTTTTGTTGATTTGCGGGAGGATTTTTATTATATTGCATTAACCCATTACAGCGTCTGTTGTTTACACACATCAGGGATACATTTGCAACAATCTGCGGCTGTTTGGCTTGCAGTGGAATAGGAGGGTCCGCGGTGCGGTGCGGTGGAAGTGAAGTAGCAGGCGGGGTGGCGGTGGCACAGCAGTCGAGGGGAGGACGGCACAGGGAGGAAACGCTGCCTCGGAGCGCGCCGTGCGCAGCGAAGGGACGCGTTGATTGACAGTCGGAGGCACGGAGCGCCCCGTGCGGCACACAAGCGGAGCACGCTAATCTCCTCGTACCCGTCTTGTCAAAGGCATCTCTGTGAAATACCAGCCAGACAAATAAAGGAGGCTCTATCACCCCCCTGGGCTCGGAATCGGAGCTTTCTCTGCGAATTAACGAGTAAAAGGAACCGCGGCAGCTCTGCGACCCTATCCCATCCTGTCTTTGCCTGGACACAGTCTGGACTAACCTGGCGTCTCAAAGTGTCTTGGAAACGGGAGCGGATGGACAGAACGGTCAGGTTGCACTTTGCAATCTGAGCCGAAGAAGATTTTTGTCGATTTGTGGAGTAGACGGACTGCGCCCGGGATCATTTTGGGTTTTTTTTTTTTTTTTTGGTTTTTATTAAATCCACTATAATTGTGCTGCGTTTTTGAGTCAAGTTACAAACATTGGAGCCTGTAAACACTCCTTTTTTATTCTCTTTTAATTGGAATACCGGCCACATAATAAGGAGACTCTCTGGAGGAAATCTGGTGCGTAATTTGTGCGGTTGCTGAGTCGCAGAAGTAGTTGTGCCTCCCTTCTTCTCTTTTTCCGTGTTAAACACCCATTTTTTTCCCCATGGAGTAGGCTAAATCACAGGTAAAGACTTCAAAAAGAGCGGCTTTATTCTCTGTCGCCTGGAACAAACAGGCGGATGTGATGCGCAGATTCTCCGTAGGATGGTAAATGACCGATGGGGAATCATGAATAGCTCTTCTGAACTCGAAGATGGGACTCGGCATAAAAACCAGGTATGTTCACACAAACCCACAGCTGCGCTATGGGCTGGTTTATGAGGAGTGGTGCATCTGCTTGGTGCAGTGTTACCACGCCGAGTTTGGTGATGTGGCTCTCGGGCGAATCTCTGCACTGTAAGAGAGACAGGAGCTTTTCTGCCCGGGCACTGGCACTTCTGTTCCTGTCATAACGCCTAAACCCACCCGGGATCATTCAATCCCCGTGGCTACTTCTGTTTCAATCTGTTAGTTTGACTACTTGGGATACAAAATAACGAAATCACAGCAGGAGATTAATGTGTGAATGGGCCGATAGTTGTTTGCGCATCTCAGCCAAATCTCCTCAAATTTCCTTGCATGTAAACCTGCGCTGCACTTGAATTCACTGTCTGGAAATCGCATTTGTGTTGTTAAGAGTGTTGAAACATGGCACACACATACACACACAGAGAGATCCACCAATAGCCATTAACACTCCAGAGCTCTTTAGGCCAGTCTCCACCGCTCGGATGAATGAGACAGGAGCGGACGTGCGTTGTGTTGCAGCCAGACAAGCTCACTTTGGGGAATAGTCAATGTGTTTTCACAAGGTCAGTAGAGGGTTATTGACAGCCCATAAGGGAGACGACTCCCCACTTGGAACAACGGAATCGGATTTCGGGGCACTGAAGAGAGCTTGGCGCCTTTGGAAACACAGAATGCTTTACCTTTCCTATCCTCTTACCTGTGAGGGTTGATTTAGTTATTATGCGACACATCACTGAGAAATAATCTAAAAACGCTGACGTGAAAACTTCCCCAGAGCCATTGCGAAATGTTTTGACACAGAGGAGAAGTAAAGGATGGTGTTATATTGTTGCATTTTTGGCATAAGAACCTGCCAGTTTTTGTGTTTGCTGAAATGTTGAGTTTGCTGAAATGTTAATTTAGGGGAGACCAGGGGCAGCTGTAACATTTCTTACATTTTCTTTCATAACTGTCAGACTACTTGAAACACACTACTCCTCCTTGGACATAAGAGGTATATATATGTGCACTAATTAATAACACAGTTGATATGTTTTCACTAATAAGGACAAGGCTATAACAATGAGTTTAATGCAAGCAGTCAGTGTTACAGTTGTCCCCTTGGTGGGGTTAGTGTGCAGTTGTAACACTGAAAAAATCTCAGAAGCACAGCTCAGAGTAATCACATTACTGCTGCAGAGAGAAATAATGTCACTCTGGTTTGTTTTGTTTGTTTTTTCTTCAAATTCTCCTAGATGTCAGACCTCATATGCCTTCAAAACAAATGTCTATTCCCAGGGGTTGCTCAGGGCAACTAAAACACCACACTGGGCTAGAAAACCTAGCAACTCATTTGTTCAATCAGTCAAGTGATAAAAACAAATTAAACTATTAAAATGTTGATAACTCATTAATCATTCAAGTAATTTTTCAGGCTTAAATTGCAGAAAATACTGCTTTCAACCACTTGTTTGTTTATTTTCATATCAAACTTAATATATTTGGGTTTTGGACAAAATAAGACATTTAAAAACATCATGTTGGACACTGAGAAACTGGGATGGACATTTTTCACTATTTCCTGATTGGTTATAGCAGCTCTATTAAACATGACAATTATCTTTATTTTTTGTTATTATGTGAATTTGTATAGGGGCAAGTAAACATTGACTTCAGGCAAGTAGATTTGTGCTCCACCTGCCTGACCAGTCAAGTGAAAAAAACATTATTGTTGAACCTGAACCTGATTTAATTTTTTATTTAATTTAATTTTATTTATTTATTTTTTTTGCAGAGGATAGATTTAGACTAGACTTTAACTACTAGATTTTAATTGAATTGAATTGAGTTAAAGTAATTTTACATATAAATGTAGTGAAATATGTTCATTTTCTAACAGGAAAGTATGTAAGCATAGACAAACATTGGACATGTGGCCCTTGCAGCAATATTCAAATCTTGTATTCTAGCTAGCAACACCTATATTAGCATTATTTGTTCATGTCAATTTTTAACTAATAGATAAAATTGTAAAAAAAGTTTAAGTTCAGTCAGCTAAACTGTAGACAGCAGAAGAAAAAGCACTGCACATCCATAAAGTGACTGTCACATCTTAGAATCATTTTTTTGTTGGAAATGTTTGAGAGAATCCTACTGATTATGTACAATTGTCCCTGGTCTCCCCTACTCAAGAGTAAAAGTCACTGGTTAAAGTTTATAATACAAAATCTACAAACCACCAAAAACTTTGGTGTGTTACGATTGCCCCCTGTTACAGTTGCCCCTGGCCTCCCCTACTCAGACCTTCTATTTAAATAAAAGTAGCAATTCCACTGTGTAGAGGCACTCTGTTACAGTAAAAGTCATAGGTTCAACTTTTAATTTAAGTACAAAAACTACAAACCACCAAACATTTGGTTTGTTACAATTACCCTGGTACAACTGTCCCTGGTCTCCCCTACTCAGATCTTGTACTTAAGTAAAAATAGAAATATCACAGTACAGAACTACTCTGTTAGAGGTAAAAGTCATAGTTAGTTTATACCTCAGTAAAACTACAAGAAAACTGAGTGTGTTAAATTGTCCCCTGTTACTACTGCCCCTGGTCTTCCCTATCTCTGTTTAAAAGAAGGTATGACAGTTTGTTTTCACAGATAGGCTATTTCCGTTTTCCCTACAGGAAAATAGCTCACTAAAATACACGTTTGTTCAGTTTGTTCTTTGACTAAAATATGTTGGTTGTGTCATTCGGATATAAGAAACATTGTGGCTCATTTCTTCAAAGTTACAAAGCTTGCAAGTGCCAGACGATGTGTAGCTTCCTGTCTCTCAGCTTCAGTTGATTTCATGACTCAGTCTTGAGTCACATACACGGTGAAACCCTGACCTGGGCATGTGTTTGACTCTTCTATAACTCTAGTCTTTAGCATCGATTAATAGAAGGCTGTAGTTAATTTTTCATACATTACAGTTGGCTGATTTTCATGCAGCCTCTTTGCTTCTGAGGTGGAGCTGATCAATGACTAAGAGGATATGACCAACATTTAGCCTGCTGCTTCACAAGCTGCTTTGCCTCTTTTATATCCACTTAAAGGTCATGCGAATAGCAAATATCCCTGCCCTGGGTTTTAATTTGATGATTGTGTGTCCTGTAATACCCCGAATCTCTCTCTGCAGATCATTAAACTGACTGGAAAAAAAATGAATCTCTGCAAGAAAAATGATATCTGATGTGATTAATTTAGGCTCTTTTTCATTTCTGTGTTCTTGAAGGAAAAAAAAATCTGAATGACTAAACGGGGCTCTGATATGCTGAGTGGTAAGCCGAGAGGATGAAAAGGCAAAAAATATGTCCCCTAACCCCAACACTCGCTGCGGATCAGACAGCATCGGGGGGATGTTGGATGAGATGAGAGGTTGTGGGAAATGGGGATGGCTAATGTCGCTATCTGTCCCTCTCCTCCCTACATCTATCCGTCTCCCGTTCCTGCACTTGTTATTTTGCTATCACACACAGACGCACATAAATACTCTTTCTCTCTCAGCGTGTCAGCCTGTCTCCCTCCTGTAATCTTGAGCTGTACCACCAGACCTTTATCTCCAGCCTTGTGCTATTGACACAGTCATTTCAGGCCCAGTGGGGAGGGATCGGTTAATAGAGATCTCTTGTGGTCTCTGTTTGTTTTGATATTACAAAACACGGCACGGTGTTTGTCTGGCAACTCTGCATATTTGATTTGCTGCTGTAGGTGTGCTGTCACCCGTGCCCTTTAGTAACAGATGGAGGCCAGTTAGAGTAAAACGGAGATTCGAGTGCAACTTATAATCAGCCTTGGAGTCTAATTCACTGGATAATAGGCAGCAGAGACTGAGGCTGCATGGCCAGAGATGCTCTTAACTAGTGTATGTAAAAATGAGACATTTGAAAGAAACAAAATGGCTACCATGAGTAACAGTATATTGAGTGGATACAACAGTGAATCCTCTGCACAGTGTATTTGTAATGAAAAGGAATGAAAGCATTAGTCAAGGCTCTTTCTTGCCAGTATGGCAATTTGGCACGGTTCCTATACGTCCGGTGCCTAATGGACCAGCTCGCAACGCAGATTTCAGTGCCTCTTTCGGTGCCACTACAGCTGTCTATTGATATAGTTGGCCTCTGATGTGGAGGTTAGAGACAACAGGAGCATCACCACATGTGTCATTCCTAGTTGACATTATAGCATTACTTGCTCTAGATGACCCAGTCTAGGGCTGTGAAGATACACTTATCTCTCAGTTCCATACTATCACAATACCAGGGTGGTGATTCGATAAGTATTGCACTTCTTAAGTATTGCAATTCTACAATTTATTGCGATTTGTGTTTGCTTTTTTACAGTAGACCATGGGAAAAAGTTGACTTTTACCCTTCTAGAGACTGTATATCATCAGTATACTTCTGAAAACAATGCACATCACATGTCAGTCATCTTTGAGTTTCATTTTTAGCAGTATCATTTCTATACTACATATAAAAGTAGTAAATAAAATACTTTTTGAAGTCAGGTTCAGCAGTTCCTGCTCATCAAGCGAGTGTCATATGAAGATAATAAATAAAACAAGTTAATAGAGGCTCTAAAAACTGCTCGCAGTGCAAAGAGCCTTTAAATTAACATTCTTTCACATGTGAAATTGAACTTTGAAACTGTGAATTCTGAGTATGAGATTTGACCCTTTGAGGTTCCTGTGGCTCTCCAGTGTAGAGTGTTGAAGACAGAGTAATAGTTTGAATTAGCAGTGTGAAATCAGCAGATATTAGTTTGATTCCACAGATCAGAGGAAATGTATGCCTGAAAGTATCAGCACACAGTGAAGTAAAATGGGCCGTTTTGTTGAGATAATATTACTGCAATTGCAATACTAATTCCAGTTAGCGGACTAATAACAATTCCCAGTATGTGTTAGCATTGAACTAAAAGACTAAGCACAAGTTATTTATATGTATAAAAATCTATTCAATCAAGCAATTAAAAAATCAATACAGGAATCAGAAAAAGAATCTCATTACTTAAGAGAATTGCTTTTTCTCTCACCCATATCACTGTATCACTGTACTGTTAGTATTAAGTTTGTGTGGTTCAATTAGGTTTTATTTATTGTGTGAAATTGTTATGTAAATTTAGCTTTGTATTTATATATTTAATTTAAACTGTGAACAGTTATAATATTGTTCAATTTAAAGTCCAGATTTGCCATAACAATAAAAAAGCCATTCTTTAATGTTGTGGACCGTCATTAGGCACAGGTGCCATTAAAAGTAGCATTTTAGCTAGCTATTTTTATCGAAAAAATAAAAAATGATATTACAGAGAAATGAAACTGAATGGGGTAAAAGTGTGTTTTGTAAAGCTCACATTTACATTACATACATTTTGCTTCTTTGGTCCAAGATTTCCCGGGAAAAATGTAATTCCATGCAAGAAACACAATAAACAAGGGATGTAATATTGTGCTGTAAAAACACCAATATTGATTTTTTGGGGAATGCTTGCCAGATTTCTTACAGGCCTGTTTGCTATAGCTGTTTCCATGGCATCATTCTTAAATCAGCCCTGAACTGAGAGTGAGCAACCTTTGTCTTTTGTCTCAATTTAAAATGTCTTAAATGGGGTATGTGCACACGCACACACACGCCATGTCTTTGCAGTATATATGACTGTTTCTTTCTCTTCTGTACCACACATGGCCCCATGCATGCACACTCACACACACACATACGCACGGTGTAGCTGAGAAGTCAGTGAGGCCCAGTGGGGTTGCCCGCTTGGCTGATCAATAACACTCTGAGAAGTCCAAACTTTCCAAAGCACAGAAAGGACTGTTTGTGAGTGAGTAGAACCACAGCTGTGCCTTGCCAGTTCACACACTGAAATGCACACATACGCATTGCACTAAAGAGGTATATATTTTGCCGACAATTTGTTGGATGTTTATAGCCCAAGCTTCACTTTAGAACCATGAACCAACGCAAACAGATCAAAGTCACAAAATCCCATCAATAGGTTCACAAATCACCTAACTATGTGTTACGATGTTTATGTATCTCCAACACATCAGACACAGAGCAGTAAAAAGCAGGAAGGTTCGCCTTGACAGCACACACACACTGTGTAGGCTCACATCTATCAAAAACACACTCTGCAGAAACCCAACTCAGGAATATATCAGGGTTGCATGACAGCCATGACACACACACACAAACATCCCCCGCCAGGATTTATCAATCTGCACTAACTCACTTTAATACACCCCAACCCCAACATGTGATAACTGTGGTGCATCAGGAACAACCTGGAGGCGTTTGACCATCCTTCATGTACACACATGTACTTTTCGGTCTATGCTTCAATAACTGCTGACCAAGCTCGGTACCCAGGCAAAAACCTTGGTAAACTTTCTCCGTTCCTGTTATGTACTTGGTTACGCTATGTACTAGGCTCATCTATATTGAAAACAAAACCAGACTTTGAAGATGGCTAAAAATGTTGGTGGGAGACCTGTATAAGTGATATATAGTCACATCTTAAGTCAGCTGATGTTAGCAAAACACTAGGATAGCTATTTAGTTAACAATCAATAGAGATTGGCTGGCTAGTTTGCTAGTGTTTTGCTCACATTAACATTTTATTATCTAGCTAAGGTTCATGTAGATTAGTTTGCTACTTAGCTCATGTTTTGCTAACATTAGCAACCTTAAGGGATCAGTGTGTGGGATTTAGTGGCATCTAGTGGTGAGCTTGCAGATTGCAAACACGTTTTCTGACCCTCCTTTTGTGTAGCGTGTAGGAGAACCTACGTGGACTTAAAATGCAAGGGGCTGTATAGGGCCAGTGTTTGGTTTGTCCATGCTGGGCTACTGTAGAAACATGGTGGCGCAACATGTTGACTTCCATCAAAGCAGATCCACCCCTCTGTGCATGACTTAAGTAAATCACAGCTATTCTTATCTACAGATGATAATACACCTATGAAAATATACTTATGAATACTATATTCCATTTCTGACAGATTTTAGACAGTGTTTATCCTCTATAGATTAGAACTATAATCACTAACTTATTTTCTGTTTCTGCATTTATAGAAACACAGAATAATGCAGTTGTTTGTTGATTTTCTTTAAACCAGTGAGAAAAGTAAACTTGCCTAGTTTTCTATAGAAAAATGGAACAATTTATCTTACTTTAATCCATTAAGTAAGATGTTATATTAGTGGTATCCTTGGCATTGCTCAGTGGTATTTAAATGTAATTATTCATAATCATGCAAAGTTGTTTTATATTCATTAGTAACAGCTGTACAGTTAGCCATTTATAATGACAAACTGCTAGGAAGTTGAAGCTGTGAGTGTTTCCAATATCGGACTGAAGACACAGAAATGTTGCACTGTGCTTAAGCTAACATTAACGTTGCACCACATACTGTAGAGAACAGACTACTTCACAGCTCTGAATCCTGGGATCCAGATTTATAGTTTTTATTTATTATTTATTTATTTATTTTAATGAACAGTAAAAAACACACAGGCCAATTTTTCCCAACATCATAAATTAAACAAATTGGTGTTTCTTCTTCCTTAAAACTATCTTTGGCCAAGTTTTTTTTTTTTTTTTTACAGACACCATCATGCCAAGAGTGAGCATCTTAACAAGACAACATCCAAGATTTCTTTTTTGTTGTTTTGCCAACTCAAAGAATTAACGGTAATTAACTAAACTAGAGTAAATGTGCAGTTGTCATTGTAGAAGATGAAATCAACAGCTGCCAGCTTAAACTTTCACAGGCAACAGCTTATTTTAAGACACAGTTATGTAAATTATAAATCATATGTCACCTCTTTCACCTCCCAAAAATTACAACCTTTCAGAATCACAATTTTGATGAATTTATCAGCCCTACAAATGATACTGTTTTTAATTACAAGCTGATAAGTGTTAAGTACATGTTTCTTAGACATGTACCGTAATATTTCACATTACAAGTATGTAATACATGGTTCTTTTTGCTAGACACTGCTAAAATATTGAATCAGAGGTGAAGACTATAGCTTTTTACTGTATATACTGTGAGATGTGGTCTGGCTGCTTTTGTGGGTATCCTTGTCAAACTAATGAACCTGCTGAGCTGGCTCGAGGTACAGGAGGCAGTGTGGACTGGAGCAGAGCAGCACAGAGCAGAGAGACTTCTTTGGTTCACTGGGCCTGTGATTTCCCTGTGGGGGGTCCTGCTATGGCAGCAGTGCAACTCTAACAACCTCAGCTTCTGTCTCCCCTGCCCCCGCTCTGGGTGGCATTGAGGAAACACCCGCCAGCTTAAGTTTTCAAGACCCAAAAGAACTGTCAGATCACTATTGTACCTTTTCTCACGGTTGGTTTAAGTGTGGGTGTCTTTGTGTCACGATTTGTAGTGTGAGATGTTTTTAACACTTGTAATGTGAGTGTTGTGAGTGCAAGGTTTTTGTTTGCCTATGTGTGTGTGCAGATGTTGCCTATCTTTTCATTGCGCATCCAGCTATACATAGATTACCGCTGAAAGAATTCAGCAATCTCTGAGGAGAGAATGATCAAAATAGGCCATGTCAATCTTTGTGTTTCCTTCAGTATGTACACTATATAAAAAGACAATTAAAAGACAGATATAAACAAAAAATAAACAAAAGCAAATCTGTGCCAGTAAGCACTTCTCCTTTGCAAAGATAATCCATCTACCTGACAGGTGTGGCATATAGAGATGCTAATTAAACAGCATGATTATTACACGGGTGTATGAAACCAACAAAGACAACAACTACTCACCAGTCAGATGCAGAGCGTGGCAGGTCATGACTTTGCCCTCCTGGGAAAAAATGCCTAATTCACATAGGGATACAGATAGCATTTTTTTTTCCCAGGAGAGCAAAGTCATAACCCACCCTACTCTGCCTCTGATTTGCTTACACTGATATTCTTACCCTAACCCAAACCAATCATTCCTCATCTCTAAAACCCACCAACAAAACCAACAAATACTAGCTAATCAGATGCAGAGCAGGTACAGTTATAACTTTGCCCTCCTGGTTCTGAAATAGCCAGTAAATGTCATTTTTTCAAGATAAAACTTTTTAGTTTAGCGGCCTTTTATTGTGACCAGTCCAAGGTACACCTGTGCAATAATCATAGTCAGCATCTCTACATGCAACACCTGTCAGGTGGATGGATTATCTTGGCAAACGAGAAGTGGTCACTAACAAATTTCAGCAAAGTTGTGAACAAAATCTGGGAGAAATAAACCTTTTGTGTGCACAGAAGAAGTCTTAGATCTTTTACTTAAGCTCAAGAAAAATGGAGAAAAAAGAAAAGTGTTGCTTTTATATTTTTGTTAAATTGATTTTTCTTTTGTGGGTCTGTGCATGCCTGCATGTGTGATCATGAGTTCCCATCCATCTATTGTTCCATTAGACAAGACTATAGGGGAGGGAGTATAGTGGGAGAATTATTCAATTTATCAAGAAAAACAATCCTTCAGTGTCATTGATTTCACTTTGGTGCTGCTCTTCATAACAACACCGCCTTTATATTGGCATGCACTATAATGACTTTCAAAGCTTCAGCATTTCACTGTGTTTTTCATCTTCCAGTGGGCATGTTCTCCTCACGCACAAATATCTTTCTAATCATCTCTTCTTCTTTTGATCCTTTTTCATCATTACATTATCGTCTTTTTAAGCGCTGGACACAGCTATATACCGTATATGCTTGAAGCCCATTGCTTTAACATTGTTGAATAGTGGGATCAAAACCTAAGTGGTTCACAGGAGTGCAGGCCTATTGTTAGAATGAAGGTATGAATGTGTGAGAGGAGTGTGTGTGTTGGTGGATCAAAGCGGTAACGAGCCATTACTGTCAACTCGTTACGTAAGTGAAGAGTGCTTTTACATAGAAAGTGATTTAGTGCATTAATGGAGCTGCATGTTATTTTGTTTAGGTTCCTGCTGCAGACAGATGGAGCCATTTTGTGAAACGTGCATGTACAGCACACTCTTAGAAATAAGGGTTCCAAAAGGGTTCTACCAGAAGGGCTGAGGTTCTACCCAGAACCATTTGCTTCTGAAGAACCTTTTTTTTTTTTTGAAAAAAGGCAAACCCTTTCTTCAAAAAAGAGTTTGTCGAGGGATCTTTGTAAGAATCAAGAAGAAAGAGTTTTGTCAGTATTTAAGAGTCTAGATAAAACCCTTGGAACATAAAAGGGTTTTCGGTGGGTTCTAGATAAAAAAGTTGGTTTGTAAAGGGTTATTGGTAAAACCTCCCTGGGTGTGTTCTAAATCAAACCTTTGGAAAATAAAAGAGTTTTTGGTAGAACACTCTGGGTAGGTACTAGATAAAACAATTAGAATATAGAAGGGTTCTTGGTAGAGCACCTTGGGTAGATTCTAGATGAAACCATTATAGTATAAAAGGGTTCTTTGTTGAACCCTCTGGGTGGGTTCTTGTTTACACCCTTATAAGGTAGAGAGATTCTGGACAGAACCCCGGAGAGGGCTGTTGAATTCTTTAAAGAACTATTTTGTCAAGGCTTCTTTGTACCATAATATAAAAGGGGTCTCAGTGGAACCTTCTGGATAGGTTCTAGATAAAACTGTTGGAATATGAAATGGTTCTTGGTAGAACTCCCTGGGTGGGCTCTTGTTAGCAACCTTAGAAAATGGAAAGGTTCATGATAGAACCCCCAGAGAGGGTTCTTGGTGGAACCATTACCATTAGAAAGGTTCTGACTTTAAAGACTCTCATAGGGGCCACTGGCTGAAATCGTTTGCAGATAGTTCTGGGTTAAATCCTTTATCTTGTGTTCTAGGTAGAACTTGCTGAAAGGGTCCAAGTGACCTTTAAAAAAGGTTCTGCCAAGAACCAAATAGGGTTCTCTTAGAACCTCTTATGGTTCTAGTTAGCACCTTTATTTATAAGACTGTAACCCTGTGAAACCAGTGAGCTTTACTAGTCTGAAGGTTTTAAATGACAGCAGCTGTCCCATGTGCTTTTAGCCTTGCACATCCTCCGTCCACCTTTGTTATCTGACCCTCACGCTCGTCTGTGTCTTTTTCCTCTTTTTCTCCCTTTCTATATCTCTTGCTGACACAAAAGGAAAGGACATTTCAATATCAGATTTCTGGTGCTGCAAGGTGGCCAGGAGGCCTTGGGAGAAAAAGAGGGCGAGGCAAGGAAGGTCAGGAACAAGAATGAAAACAGGAGTCGATAATAGCAGAAGAATGGGGGAAAAAAAGAGAGGCAGAGTAGAGAAACAAAAGAGTAACCCGGAGTAGAGTAGAAAGGACACGGAGGGTTGGAAAGTATGAATCACAGCAAGTCCCGGATCAGTGTTGAGCAGGCAGCAGGCTAGCTGGGGGCACATGTACCTTTTGCAAAGATGACGCAGATATACTCCAGCTGCTCAGAATCCCTCATACCTCAAACAAAGCATGGTTATCAGATATACCACACGCTGCTGTTGGAGGAGAGACAGTCTTTTTCCACAGCCGACTCTTGGATCGGTTACAAGGCTCATCACGGAAGCCCCCAAAGCATCACCGAGGGCTCACTCGCATCCAAAACAACAGCTGCAATAGAAAGTAATTGTACGTAATTGATTCGTGATTCTTGGTAATTGTGTTGATTTTGTGCACAGCACACGCTTAAGTACGCATTTGTGTGTGAGTGAATATGCACGCGTACTTAAAATGTCAGTAAAGGGAAAATATTGCATGTTATGCATTTAACATTCTTTTTTTTTGTGGGTCCATAAGCATTATATTCTGAAAATATGCATTGTTTTTGGATTCTTATAGTAATATTTAATTATTTAGTAATATTTATCACAGTTATTGAAGCCCAATTTGAGTCAATGTGCAGCTGTTACATATGTGATGATGTATGTGAGACAAACTCTATGTTTTCAGTTTTGATATGGCTGTTTAGCTTAGCTTATAGCTATCAGCCAGAACAGAACAGAACAGCATGTGCTAGCTAGATACATTGACCTAGACATGTGCTAAACATGTCACTATAAAGTCAACAAAACAAGGATGCAAACAAAGTTAGTTTTGATTAATTCCCAAAAACTTCAGAACCGTATTAGAAAAATACAGTCATGAAAAACCATCATACCTCCAAAGCAAGTTTTCTTTTCTTTTTTTAAATTAATGTAGCAACAGATGTTGAATGTGACCGCTGTCTTCCTGGTGGGGAGGGGCTCCAACTGAGCTTGTACACCATAAGTATCAACACTCTAGCATGTTTCTGCTTGGAGAAATAAGACTTGTGCAACCACCCCCATTTGCAATCATTTCCAGTCTACCCTACTGTATACGGTATGTGTGGGTGATCATAACATAAATGGTTACACGGTTCCTTACATGTCTTTGTATGGATATGAAGCGAGTAAAGCTGAGTAAGAAACATTAGGAAGGTACGGCAGGGCAAGGTTATACTCTCCCTCCCAGAGCATGTATTGATAGATGTGTCAGCGAGCTGACCTGATGGGCAGGGTTTCACAGCAGAGGAGCTAAAAGTGTGAGGGGGAGAGGAGGACCAGGCAGGCTAAAGCATTAGATTTCCATCTGCAGGATTCAGCCCCTCGTGCGTGTTTGTGTGTGTGTATGTGTGTGTGCTATATCTGTTCAGAAATAGCCATAAATATGAAACAAAAACAACTGTTAAGTGTGAACATTCCCCCTACTATTTCACTGTGAAAGACTGTAATATGGCCATTCTGTAATTTATCATTCACTTCCCTGCTAAATCATCATTAAAAATGCATTGGAAATCACCTGTGAGAGGCAGATGAGAGGTGTGCAGATGGAGAGAAAAGAGTGGGCTGGAAATGAGGTAGAGTGGTGGAGTGAGGGATGAGAGAGACACAGTGTGTGCATGTGTTACCGAGTTCAGTCATCTTGATGGACAACTGAGCTAGGCCCATTCCAGTGACAGATTGGGCCCTATCTCCATATTTGCAGCGAGAAGTGTCCAATTTCCTCCTGGCGATTTCAATCTAAGAGTTAAAGAGCTCCGTTCTTGTGACGCTCCAGTCTTGATCAAACAGAGATGTGAGATTAGGGGGCCTGTTTTTAAGGGGGGACCTACTTCCCACAACATAATGGACTTGTTCTTTTTTTTTTTTTTTTTCTCCTCCCGGTGCACGTCATTAATCAGGGCTCGTGAATACTCATGCATTGAAGCACGCGAGCACAACAAATCACGTACACACGCAGAGCTCGGTTCCCTTTTGTGATGGGTTACGTGTCAGATTAAGAATGCAGGCTGAACAGTAAATAATAAGGGAAATTAATTAGACTCTGAAAATCCAGTGAATAATTTATGATAAATGAAGAAGTTTAATCAAGCAATCAATCTACTCTGACCACCGGATCTGGAGCAGAAGAATAGTACAGGACAGAGGCAGGAGGAGGATGAGAATGCAGTTTTAACTCAACATAAACCAGTTAAACACACAATCACAGTGAAAACTGCGGGAACACAGAGGGTGCCTGGCGGCTACAGCCACAGCTCATTGTTAAAATAGTGATGCTAGAGTGTGGCATCTGTTCAACTACTAGCACACAGAGGGCCCTTCCTTTTAATCTTGGTGTTAAACTGCCAATGTGCCGTGATTGAGCTACGTTGCTCTCTAACTCTCTCATACTTGGTAGTCTCCCCAAAATCACATTATTGGTTCTCCTCTCAGCCAAATGGAGTCATTTCCTCAGCAAACAGACTTCATATATTTACCTGCTAATGACTTGCTTAAGCTAACGTTGACAACATAATAGCATCATTATGGGCCAGGCACCATCAGGTGTCTCAAGGTTAATAGCAACATTAATTGAGTAGAAGGATGAAGGCCGAGGAATCCTTGTTGTCCCTATCAAGTATTCTTGATCTGTGAATTGGATGCAAAATATTAAAGACTTCCATGTTATTTGATGCCACATTGACCGAATGTACCAGAAAAGCCTAAATGACTGCATCATTTTCACAGACATAGTGTATATTGCAGGTTCAAGGACAAGCACAGGTATTTTTAATGGATTTTTTTGTCTTTTCCTGGAAAATGAGAAATGACTCATCGCATTCAGGGGTGGTCGCTAAATTTGCGTCCAATCCAACACTTTCTCACTTGTGACGCTGCCAGACGATGGAAGGAGAATATATCTATTCAGACTGGAATGCTTCTGAGGTCCTGGCCTCAGCTGTACAAAAGCACAACTTTATAACTTTATTCACTGATTTTGGGGGAAACTGGATCACATTTTATGGAGAAAATTTTTCTGTTTTCCCTTCTGATGTCTTCTGGCTGCTCAGCTTCAGCACTCAGTGATTTAATAAGAGTTTCCTGATGGACAGAAAGCTTTAGCAGCTGTTGTCATGACTGTTAGCTGCCAGTAGCAGGCAACAGAACTGAGGTCAGCAGCCTCCCAGTGAACACAGCCGGTCACCAGGACGAACACCGCCTATGAGACTGACAGGGAATATAGTATGAGGTAATTTACAGAATTTCCCAATGGAGAGACAGCTTTACTTGTCGCTAAAGTAGCTAACCATTACTGGTAGCTGGTAGCTGCCATTAGCAGGCAACAGAACTGGGCTCACCAGTCTCCTGGTGAACACGACCGGTCACCTGGACGAAAACAGACTTAGAGACCAACAGGAAATGCAGTACCAAAGTCATTTACAGAGTTTCCTAATGGAGAGCTATTGTTACTTGCTAAAGTAGCTAACCATAACTGTTATTTGTTAGCGGCCATTAGCAGGCAAGAGAACCTAGCCCAGAGCCTCCCAGTGACACAACCTCTTAGACCAAAAGGGAAAACAGTTCCAAGGTCATTTGCAGAGTTTTCTGATGGAATGATAGCTTTACTTGTTGCTAAAGTGACCGCTAAGTACCATGAGCCTGGTTAACGGAGATTTAGTCCCGGGTGCTGGGAGCCAAACCTGGTAGAAAATACAGGTCAGCAGGTCCCTCCCAAGCTGTCTGTTTTTACAGGAAACACGAAAGCAACAAGCACTCCGCTAGCCATTTCATGGGAACTTTAACGAGCCAAATATGAAATTTGAATTAATTAGATTCTGCAACCAAAACCAAGTACAATTCCCTTCTTTGAAAATGTAGGTCACAAGGATAATGCTGACCACAAGCCATATCTTGTGGTCAGCGAATCTTCAGTATCATCTGTGCATTTCCAAGCAGTTCCCAATGACAGATGACAGCATGTTCGCTCAACTGAAACCAAAATTATATTTGTTTTTACATCTGTTATGAGAAGAGTGAGAAGAAAACGTCATGAAAGAGGACTGATAGGAGGATGAGGAAAGCATTAGGGGTGAAGATAGTTTTAGGAGAGAGATAAAAAATGAAGTGATGCATAAAATTTATTCAAAACTAGACAGAGGAGGGAGGCACAAAGAGATGCAGAGATGTATTTATTGCAGCTATCCTATTAAACAGTTATGACAAACTCATGGCTAATATATTAACAGACTTATCCACCAACATCCATTATTTATTCATCATCAAAAATTCAATCTGGCACACTGTGTGCCATTATTCAGATGTGCTGGGGGAAAGTGGCACATTTGAATAAATGAGGAATTGTAGGACTCCCACTCCCATGGCTTGTTGTTATTCCGAAATCCTCTCTTTAAATTATTCAAACATTAAATCAATCAAAAAATGTAGGAGATGGATTGATGTTGAAAAAAATCTCCTCTCTGGCTCACACAGCTGGATTTATTATATCTTCAGGAAGAAACATTTTATTGTTCTTGGCCCATTAAAAGGAAAAATCAGACTTATCAAAACTGTTGGAAGTGGCTCTGTCATACACCATCTGGCTTGTGTTTTTCATTAGCGGGAAGAGGAAACATTATGTTTTCTACACGTTTCAACTTGGATCTCATTTCAAGGCGGTTTCTGCTATGTCCGCAGTAGACAAACTCATATTTACTATATTTGGTTTGTCTTGTTTCCTCTGGTGAAATTCTGCACCTCTCGGCAAGACCTAAGTCTGAATGAGATTGGATATGGAAATGTAGAGTGCTGCAGACCAGTAGTTTCTGCTGATGTTGTGGAACTTGGCAGCATGGAGAACAGGACATATTCCACAGAGAAACAAACACGAGCGCATGCAGACACCTCTGCGCAAGTAGATACATAAAACCAGACTCATGCACTTGTGTTAATGTAGTACATTACAGAAAAAGCAACCACAGACAGCACACATAAAATATGGATTTAAAACTTTTTAGGAAAATGGGGGGAAAGATGCAGGCAACCATTTAACTTGGTGGATATAATTTCCCTCTTTTACTCCAAAGGAACCTATCACAGCCCTGCTAGTGGCTCTGTGAGACTGAACTTTGGCACAGCAGTGAGCTAAATGCTAATGTTAGCATGCTGACATGATCACAATGACAATGCAGACTTGCTCATTGGGTGTGTAAGGTCTGCTATATTCACTAAGTTGAGTTTGCTAGCATGCTAACATCTGCTAACTAGAAGAGTGCATAGTTTTACTTTGTGCAGTGGCCTGGGATCATGGGAGCTGGTGTCTTCACTTTTAAACAACCACCATAGCTAATGAAAATCTGACATGACTCAGGCACAAATCATGTTCATGGTGGAGGTAAAGTTTTATATACTGCATGTTTTTCAGGAAGTTATAGCAACTAGCCCTTAGCTAGCAATGGCTAGCTGGGAAGTTGAGTAAATTATGGATTTCTCTGCGTTTGACCATTGTTAGAAACATTTGGGATAATGTCAGTTCTAAGTTCAACAAAATATATAACATATGTCTAATGTTTTTAGACATTTTATCTTGGAAATGTTATATTACATAGCTGTGTACAAGCACATTCAGTGTAAAAGAAGATAGTGTTTACTCTACTATTTAACATTAACATAGCTGTAGGGGAAAATGTGTATTGGCCAGATGACAATTTTAGTTTCTTTTTAAAATGTCAGCATATCTTTTTTGTTGACATTTCGCCTGACTTATAAGTTGATGCAGGCGGTTCACATAATGATCACTCGTACAATGTATTAAATAGAGACAACAGTTGTCAGGCTTTTAATGTTAATTTGTTGGGATTGTGTTAGAGGGTGTGGGTGGTGTTGGCCTTTGTTCTGTTGTTGTATTTGATTGCATTTGTTTCTGTTATTTTATCCAAGGACTTGGCCAACATAATGCCCAAACAATGCAGCATTCAAGCACTTGACTTACTGCCTGCGGTATAGTCAAGCGCTGCAATTGGATCTGTACAATACAATGGAATCTAATACATTACAAATAGTCCAAACCAGAAGCTTAAATCTCGCTGAACTTTGAAAAATAAAATTGGCCAATAGTGGAAGAAGGCTGACTAGCTTTGTACTCTCTTTTCTAAGTATCTCACTGTCAAGAACATTCTGTCTAAATTCTGTGATCTCCAAGTCTATGCTGTATATTAAGGGGATGAAAAAGAAAGCAAGAAGGTCAAGTGAAGTGTCTTCATCATTTATCAAAACCAAGGTACAACCTGTCCAGATTCTGCTATTCATATATACTTGTTTTGGACAAGCTCGTCCAAAACATCAGATTAGATTTGGAGCCTAGAAATGTACAAGTTCCATTAAATTTTGACCAAGATATGCTGTTAAAAAGCATAAACAATGAAATGCAAAACTGGAAGTGAATTGTCAAGTTTTGAGTATGAATAAGCATAACGAATGGACATTATAAACAGGTTTGTTTTAATATTACCCAGGTTTCGACAGCCCTTTAAGAGGAGAAAAGGTTGGCAGAAGCATGACAGTAGCACAGATTAAATCATATAGACTTGTCTCATGCCAAAGCGTGAAATAGACCTGCCGATCCAGGAGAAGATACCGTGTCAGTGTCATGTTTTGCCTTGCCTAGGCGTGAAAAAGACACACTTGTATGAAGGTGCAATACCAGCAGGAGGTGATAATGACAGGGGGCAAAGGACAAATGTGGGATAAAATGTGAGAAAGTCCACACAGGAAGGAGGTGGTGGTGCATGGATGGTTAAAATGCAGGACTTCCATTCAGGAGACTTGGGTTTGCGTCCTGTGTGATGCCAGTAGTTAACTCTGATTGTTGTAAGGAAGTAGTTATTTTAACCTAAACTATATTTTCCTAAATCTAACCGAGTAGTTTTATCACCTAACTCAAAGTGAGACGTCACCTGAAATTTTTCTCAGCAAGCTTTACTTTGGAAGTCTAACCAGTCGTTTGCATCTGTATTATTGATAACTTGACTGCGGAATGAGAATGCATGGGTGAGGCAAAACGTGACACTGTCATGGTGGACCAGTGGGTCTAAACTTTGGCATTATACATAACAATACAGTCATAATTTCCCATTCCTACGGACGGCCCCTTTTGGTCAACTTTTTTGTTTCCTGTGCTTAAATATGCTATGTGCTAGGCCTGTCTTGAAAGAAAATCAAATTTTGAATATGGTTCAAAGACGTTGCTGGGAAACCTGTACAAGCATCACATCTTATGTTCGCTAATGTTAGCAAAACAAAAGCAAACTAGCAAGCTAAGTTAGTTTTTTTGCTTTGTAGCAAAAAGCTAGCTAA
The DNA here is from genome assembly GCA_034769285.1 of Lutjanus argentimaculatus. Taxonomy (NCBI): domain Eukaryota; kingdom Metazoa; phylum Chordata; class Actinopteri; order Lutjaniformes; family Lutjanidae; genus Lutjanus; species Lutjanus argentimaculatus. The sequence goes on along the minus strand of JAWZSL010000005.1, from coordinate 30,492,267 downwards.
CTATATAGATAATCTCCATCAATCAGTAGCTAGCTAGTTACATTTAATTAAAAAAAAAAAAAAACAGTTCTGAATCCTGAATCTTGTTCTGTTTGTCCTTAAAATTAACCATATAGTAAAAGATAACATGAATACATATTATGATATAATAACATACAACCTGATTAACATATGAATAAAAAGTTAAAAAAAAAAAAAAGTATTCAGATCAAATTATAATTCCTGCTGTTAGATATTAAAAATGCCTTTTTACAAAATATATAAGAGTATTACTGATGCCTTTTCACTTGTCTTGTGTCATAAATAAGAGACTGTTGAGTGCAGCCACCAGTGCAGAGTCATTTGTGATAAAAAATATCCTAAAATGTTTTTAAGCTCCTACAGCTTAATGACAATCTTGGCTACTGAAAAGACGTTTAAAATGACTGCAACATACAGGTCACCTGTGCGTAATGGTTGATGTTTCACCCATTTCACCCAGTCTCATCTGGTCACTCTACTAATAGCTAATGTTAGCAAAATGCTGGCTTGTAAACTAGCTATCTAATCTACATAAATCATTAGCCAGCTAATTAGTGAGGTAGTAACATTAGCAAACTTAAAATGCAGCTATTTATATATGTCGCTTTTACCAGTCCTGTTTATTTTATGACCATCTTCAACATACATGAGCCAAGCACATAGTATATCTTAAGAAACAGAGAAGGAGATAGTTGACAGAGGTTCTTCCAGGTACCAAGCTTGTTCAGCTGTTACTAGAACACAGAGCAAAATTTATCATTATATATACAGTTTCACCTCGATCTCTGGAAGATTTTTAAATCAAAGCATGTTATGCCAATATTCCATTCCTCATTTGTTGCTAGTATTCATTCAGGCTGTTACAAGCACAGTCATTATTTGTCGTCCATCTGTGCATTCTTATGTTTTTGAAATCTTCTCTGCCTGGTGAGATATTATGTGATATCTTGTGGATGCACACTGAGAACAACAGTTAAAATATATAAAAGCTGTGCCTTTTTTTTCTTTCTATACAATACACTACCTCACTTTCATCTTTATTCTCCATTGTAAATCCTAAATGGAATTTTTCTGGCTACATTGACAGATAATCAGGTATTTGTTGTCCCAGTATAAGTTAGCCTAGTATACTGTAAAAGCCCTTATAGAGTGTGTCAGCACAGCACAGCACAGTCTGAGCCATTTGTCTGCCACCTTTAGTCAAATCTTCCTTACAGATGCGATGACTAATAGATGAATTTTGCAAGAGATGGGGATGGACTACAGAGAGTGTGAGAGAACGAATTAGAAAAAAAAGTCTGATATCCAGAGATTTTTTAAGAGAAGTAGGGCTTGGGGAAACTTGTGAAAAATGAAATAAAAATAAAACTGAGCTGTCTCAGTTAACCTCAGTTTTCTTTTTTCATCACTGAATTTATGACTAGACAGAAACAGTAATTGTCACATAATCACCGACAAATCTTGAAAATGGTTCTTCAGCTTTGTTTTTGGTTCATACAGTGTCTGTCTTTAAAATGTCTATCTTTAATCCCTCCCGCATGTTAAACTTATGCTCTCTCTCTCAGTCGTTCTCACTCGGGGAATGAAATCTGGCAGGCTTCTCACAGGCGTCTATAATGTGCTAACATAAGAAATCAATCAGACTCACAGTATTTCTACAGCCCCTCAGCTCACATTGATTTATTGCAAATGTGTTGAAGATGAAGAGAGAAACTCTTTAGCACTGTGGGGATGGGTGGTCAAGGGAAGTGGATGTAGGAGAAGAAAGATGAAGGGATGATGGCAGTGTTTGGGATGACATGAGAGGGGGAGGAGCGAGGAAAGAGGAGGGATATCGCTCTGCTGACCTTTGTTTTGATAGGCTGACATCATTCACCTCAGGGTCAACGCACTGTCTGTCATCAGCCGGAGAAAGGCAGAGAAAATGATGATAAGGTATTTTAGATTTTAGATGGCTGTGATGTGTTTGCTGTGCGCTGTGGTTTTTCCGGTGCGTGGAGCATGACAGCTACTGTCAGCCTGTAGCGGGATAGGTCAGGGGTCACAGAGATGGTGGCGGCATAGTTTCCCACCAGACGCTATCAGTAAACTAACCTGACAAACATAAAGACAATTGCTCCATGGTATTTTGCATTGTATCTTTCCCACTTTATGTGCACTGTAAAAATATTTGTTTTCACGTAAAGTTAACTAAAAGGTGGTGTTTGGCTGCCCTAGAATTTTATGTTGACTGAATTTGAAAAGACAAGGTAATTTTCTGATGATTCAGTTGTACTTGAATATTATCAGTCAGTATTGGCCTCTCATACATCAGTCCATGTGGGTATTAGTATATGTTGTCCGATATTTGCCAATCATTTATTATTTGATCAAAAAATATAATTTATAATTTCTTTCTCATCTTGAAAAGATGTGGCCATCATGACGTCATGACATCAGATGTCTTTTACTGAAATAAGAATAGTGATTTAAGGGTACAGGATGTCATTTCAAGTTGTTATAATGCACAAAAGTTATTATATTATTTCAACTACTACTAAGATACACATTTACAGTGTATTTGAAAAAAGGGGGGTCTCAGGAGAGTTTTAACTCTCAAACAATGCATGCTGGGAAATCTGCTAATATGTTGATGATGTTTCATAAGAAACTTAATTTAATGAGTTGATTGAACTCTGTACAATACATTCACTCAACTCATCATTTCAAGTCAAAAGACTTTAGGTTAATAAAACTTGTATATTTATGTCAGGTTAATGAGAAGAGATTAGTTGACTCCACTAAATTCCTGTATGATTTTTTACATTGTGTTGATACGACTGCAAATATTATTTGTTTCATAAAGCGTGTGAGTCACCCTCGTGTCATAATCCACTCAAAACTTTTTGACTCTGCTGATTCATGAGTATCACTGTTAAAATGGGGTATCTTTTTTTTTTTTTAAAGAAATGTTTGCTGTTTCTGTTCTAAACTAAATTATTACCATATTAGAGTGGTAATTTGTACCTAATGCATTTTGTAATGGCTTTTTGACTGTTGTTAGTGATTTGAGTCACTTTCAATCTTTAACATTTTTTAAACTCAAAACAAATTATCTTGCCGTTGCCACTCAATTATGACTCAGAGCAATTTCATATTTCATGCTTGCGCAGCTCTGGAGGGACGCCTCACCAGTAAATTTTGTTTTCTATTGCATACATCTCAAGAGTGAAAGGCTTGTTTATCCGTTTTGGAGAAGACGACTGTGGGAGGAGGCGGGGAGAAAGAGTAAGTAAGAGCTCAGTAGTAGCTTGGTGTATATTTATATCATGGGCATACACTTAGATACACTGGAGGGGGCTGATGGAGACGAGGATTGAAGTGGATTACTGAGATAGGACAGCACCACTGAGAGAATGAAGTTATGTTTATATTAGCCTTTCATAAAACACACCAGTGGAATACACTTACACATAAGGGTTTTAAAAAGTTTTTTTTTTCTGAAGGGCTGAGATTTTATCCAGAACCATCTGAATAACCATTTGTCATGGGTTCTTTGTACCATAATAGGGTGGGTGGGTTCTAGCTGAAATCCTTGGAATATAAAAAGGTTCCCGGTAGAACCCCCTGAGCGTCTTCTTGATAAAATCCTTGGAGTATAAAAGGGTTCCAGGTAGAACCCTTTCAGTGCGTTCAAGATAAATGCTTTGAATTTAGAAAGATTCTCAGTAGAACCCCCTTGGTCAGTTCTTACTACGATCCCTAGAATATAAAAAGGCCCCCAGTTGAACCCTCTGAGCGTGTTCAAGATAAAACCCTTGGAATATAAAAAGGTTCTCAGTAGACCCCACCCCTCCCACCCCCCATGGTGGGTTCTAGATAAAATCCTTGAAATATAAAAAGGTTCCCAGTAAAACCCCCTGAGTGTGTTCAAGATAAAACCCTTGAAATCTTAAAAAAAAATTATTTTAGAACCCCCTCGGTGGGTTCTGAATAACACATTTGGAATATAAAAAGGTTTTTGATAGAACTCCCTGACTATGTTCTAGACAAAACCCTTTGACTACAAAGGGGTTCCAGGTAGAACCCCCTGAGTGTTTTCAAGATTAAACCCTCAGAATCTAAAAAGATTATCAGTAGAAACCCCTTGCTGAGTTCTAGATAAAACACTTTTAATATAAAAAAGGTTCTTAGTAGAACACCTGGTTGGGTTCTAGATAAAGCCCTTGGTATAAAAGAAAAGGTTCTCAGTGTGTTCTTCTTAGCATCCTTAGAAGGTGGAACGATTCTGGATAAAACCCTCTGATAGGGTTCTGAGTGGAACCAATCCATCATGGGAGAGTTCTCTGTAGAACCTCTCATCAGAGGTTCTGGGTGAAACCTTTCACAGATTGTTTTACCTAGAACCCAACCCTTTGTGCTAGGTTCTAGATAGAACTTTAGACCTTTTATAACAGGTTCCAACCAAAAACGATTCTCCATTGGAGACAAGCTGAAGAACCCTGTATGGTTCTAGTTAGCACTTTTGATTTTAAGAGTGTAAAACATACGTCTGTCTGCAGCCATATGCAGCTCAGCTGAGCGGCTCTGCGTGGCTCCCTCTCAGCGGGGGCTGCGGGGGCTGATTGAAGGGGTTAAAGAGGAGATTAAAGTGATAATGTACATCTCTAATCCCCAGCACTTTGAGAGGGCAAAGAGGCAAAACTGCCTCCAACCACAGAGGCTGGACATGAAGATGGGTGCATCAGTGGCCATCAGGGTCAGCCATCACCATGGCAACAGATTATTCAGAATAATTATCTGCCATATGTGCCTTGTCACAATTAGAAGTTGGCTGTGAGCTGGGTCACGGGTCAAATGCTGATCAGAGTATTGGGGGGTGGTGGTGTACATAACCCGCTACACCGTTTATTAGAATAAAGTTCAGCTTGCTTATCGCATCTGTCACAGCAGCCACAACCACATCACAACCTGCACTCTGCTGCTTCTAAGCAGATATTCTTAGAGATCTGATGCTACCAGCCACATCACTTTGTTGCACTGACTTACTCTAAATGTCACTGCACACTCTGCGCATTGAGCTTTCAATAGCGTTTTCTTCAATAATAGATCTCGCGAAAATGAAAATCTGGAAATGAATAAAATGGATTTATGATTTCAATCAGAATACTAAGCTTCTTGAATCGACTTTTTTGGCTGAGTTGCAAGGGAAAGGAAATGACTGTGTGAGGAGAGTGCGCAAATGTGACTCACAGGAGAGGGGCCAAAAAAAAAAAAAAAAAAAGAAAAACTTTTGTGGTTTGTTCTCCCGACCAAGCCTTCCATTAGGAGTCCAGACGTTTTAACTCATCACTGCAGTTCTCCCGCAGGAGTTATACAGAGAATGCTTCATTTCCCATAAAGCCGTGTTCACACTGGTACCCTGGGAAAAGCAGCAACAAGGTGCAAAGTGGTTTATCCATTATAGTGGATCATTTATTCTGTCACTTTAGCCTATGTGAGAGAAGTCATTTGGAGTGAGATGCCTCTCATACACTGTTTACCATCCTGTAAAGCAGCAGTTGCATCATCATCTTTCAAAATCACTGTTAATTAATTTGGAAAAGTTATTCACCTGGATAATATCAAGTAAAACAGTTCTGATTCATGCCATCGACTGTTTTTTTCTTAAGAACAAAATAGGGGAGATGGGGGATGGTTGCAGCACTTTTTGCATTTCCCTCAGCTACTCTGAGACTATTTGGACCAACTAAATCCTTATATATGAAACTTACATCTGTGTGCTAATTACACATGCCATTTAAACATCATTGTATATGACATTCAATATACAATATTTATTTGAAAGGAAGAAGTCAAATGTTGCAACTGACCCCAATCCTGGGGACAGTTTCAACACAGTCAGGGGACAGTTGCAACTTGGTTTGTTGCTAATTGATAATGAACTGATAATGAATCAATAGTATAGAAATTGCAGTAATTGTGCCTCATTTGACATTGTTTTGTATGACAGAGCCATTTGATGAATGAGGAAAAAAAAAACATGAGAAAAAGACAATAGGGAACAACTTGTGTTTTGTATCTTATTAATTGGTAATTGAGAGATGGACCAGATATTTGTTACACTTTGTTAATGGTTAATAATTAGTTTGTAAATGTTTATAAACATTATTTGGATGTCTATTATAAAGTTGCAAATCATGATTATAATACCTTATAACAGTAGTTTTTGTACCCTTATTTTGAATGTTGTTCTTAAATATTTATTACTGCTAATTTGATCGCAGAGCCCTGCTGTGAAAAAATGATCTGGTTATTGTAAAGTTGCAGCTGAAATGGTTAATAAATACTGGGTAGTGTAATGATGAACATTATTTGGATGGCCATTATTAAGTTGTAACTGGTGGTAACTTTACAATTGCTTGAGAAATGGTTCACAAAGCATATATAAACATTATTTGAATATTTGTCAGTTGTAAAATAAATATTAACTAAAGTTTAATTAACTATCAGTTTACCATTTTATAATGATAACAAAGTGTTACCCGTACTCCCAATACAAGTGTTCTTCAATAAATGCAGCAGAAAATGTTGAATTTGTCTTCCTGGTGGGGAGAGGGTGTAACTGGGCATGTGCAGTATGAGTATCATCACTCTAGCATGTTTCTTATTGGAGGAATAAGACTGTTGCAACCATCCCCCGTTGCAGCTGTCCCCAGTCTACCCTACATTTTACTCATTGTCATACTGTAGACGCACAGTCTGCGACAAAATATCCTCAAGTCACCCACGGCAATCTCTATTCAGATTGTGTCTCCGCTCCTAAGTGTGGATTTGGCCTGAACCAGGCTGAGGATCCCTGGGGAAGTGCGAAACGTGACAGCTTAACCGGTTTTTAAAACACTCACGATACCTCGGGCTTATTACTGCAAGCTGTCAGATTGTGTGAGATGCACAGTGACACTGTTTTTCTCTGATCAAATTTGTCACATCATGCCAGGCAGGATCACAGGGTGGAGGCACTGCTGACACGTTTAGGAGAGAGCCTGGATGTGTTCAGACAAGCTACTTACATTTAAATACCAATTAAGCCCCATGCACTACTTACATCTATGGTCTATTAGATTGTCACCCATCACTATTAGGAGACACTCGGAGCCCTCTGGCATTCTGGGAAAATAATTACATTCTCTCTGCGTCATAATTACTGCCTTGAAAGTGTCTCTTTCGAACACTAACAAAGCACAGCTCTCACTCTTCCTCCGTATCCCCCGTTTCTCTCTCCCCAAGCTCTGCCTTTCTCATCTCTTGTCTGTTGGCTCTCGAGACACTAATGAAGTGGTTTAATCTCATAACTCCAGAGGAATTGTCAGCAGAGGACCGCATTAATTAAGTTCTTGTGTGTATTCCTTTTAAAGTTGCCACATTTTCCAGAATGGGCCCGCCATACAAACATGTTTACCAACATCACTGGCTGATGCTTTGTGACTCATGTAGGACCGGCATAGTGCAGGGATTAGCGTGTGTTTTGGGGAAATGAGTTGATTAGTCAAAATGAGACTAATGCAGTTCTGTGTCTGAGAAGTTTGCGCAAAGAAAGCGCATTGATTTACCATTTGCAACTCAACTCAACTCTATAAACACACAAATCAAACCATCTTGAATCAATTTTTGTGTGATCTCTTTCAGAAATCACATCAAGACTCATTTTTTTTAATTAGCTGCTCATATGATGCTGTTGTTTTAATGAACTATTAGAGAATATATGCATATCTTTTACTAGAGCCAGACAGATATATCTGTCGGGCAAAATTATTGGCTGATATTGGCCTATCACAGCTGTATCATTCTATATAGGTATCAGTATGGATGCTGTCTGATATTTGCTGATGTAAAAACTTTTTTTTTTGACTCAACTGAATGCTGATTGTTTTTATTTTCTATTTCTAGGAAGTATTTTATGTATATTTGATCATCAAATCCAGTCTTTTGTATCCATCAAACCATCTTTAATCAATTATTGTTTGATAGCTGTGTATATAATGCTGTTGTTTTAATGAACAATTAGAAAAAATATGCATATTTTCACTAGAACCAGACAGATATATTGGTTGCCCTATCAGCTTCAACAGTCTATATCCGTTTTGGTGTTGTCCGATAAATGCCAATACTGAAACTTTTTTGGGAGAACATAATGCGGACTGTTTTAATCTTTTAATTTCTAATTTTTTAGACAGAATTTTATGTATATTTGATCATTTTTCTTAATTCGAGTTAAGTATTTTTTTTTCTTTGTGTTTTTTTATAGTTTATTTACACTACTTACTTAAACTATCTTTTATTTAACTTAAAAAAGTCAGTGTCCAGGCTGCTTTAAAATTTTAAGTTGACTAAACTTGAAAAGACAAGTTGAGGTCATTTTTGTAATGATTCAAAATAAACAAGCATTTCTAGTCTTTTCTAGTTCTATTTCTAGTTCTATATGATTTTTTACGGTGTATAATTATTAAAAATACCAGTGAAAGTTTACTGCTTAAGTGGTTTCAGTGACCTGTTTATTGGTAAAATGTAAAATATCCTGCCTCCATTACATATCTTTTTCACATGAGTTTGAGAAACACATTTAAGGGATCACTGCAATATTGTCCCACTATCAATATTATAATTTTTTACTGTCTATTATCTTGGATGTCTTGGATTTTGGATATCGTTTTATCATGATATGGCATAAGTGTTGTCTTTTCCTGGTTTTAAAGTACTCAGTTAATGACGTTACATTTCTGATAATTATTTCATCAAAAATCTCACTGTGATCATTTTGTGAAAGCACCAATAGTCATCCCTACAGTATTGTTAGTAAAAATCAAGGTATTTAGTCAAAAGTGTTGTGATATTTGACTTTGTCCATATTGCCCTACACGCTGTAGCAAGTTAGATATAAAGAAAGTCTGAGTTACTGCATATTTCCAGTTAGGTAAACATAGTGAATACCTTGTCTGTTATTTCCAGACCGTGAATGATGTTTAGCACCGGCTAACCGCACTCAACTGGTCTATTTATGCAGTCACTCTATTTTGATTTAGTCCTTGCCTTTTTCAGAGTGTTCATTTGGATTACATTTTCTTTGACATTGCCTTACTGCGTTCACGGAAAAAATGACAGTTGTGGCAGTTCCTTTTATAAACAGCCAGAGAGCAAGCCACTGCTTCTGCTCTCATATTTGCCAGCTCCTGAATCCTGAGGATTCAGACTGTTGACTCAAGATCTTAGCTTTTCAGAATAAAGTGTACCTCAGTTTTACATCTCTCCCAAATACTTCTCTCTCTTGTATTTCACCAGCTAAAGCTGGCACAGTTCTTTTGTAATTTGGACAAAAGTGTTAAAGTAAAGTATGGCGCTTTATGCTAGGTTACAATTTGGACTCCATTAACTGTGCCCTCATCAATTGTAACCACTTTTAAAAATGTGCTACATTTTATCTGCCTGCCTATTCAAAATTGAGAATTTGGCTGTATGAAGTATTATATTGCTGCATTATTTCTGGTTAATTTAACCACACTGGATAATAATGTTGCATTAAAACCAGTGTTGTGAAGCTTGAATGTATCAGAACAAGCTGAACTCGGAACTCATTAAATTTGCCCTCAGTTTTCTGAGCAACTGAATAAAAACGAAGAGAAGGGGAAATCGTCTCATGAACCACAGGTCAGCATGACACCAGATTTGGCAGGTACATTAATTAGATGTGCCTTAATTTGTGAAAAGCTTAGTTGAGTTTATTCAAATACGACTGGCAAATTATAAACAGTATATTATCAGTTTATTGCTCCATGTTAAAATTAGACCTGTGACTATAGTAGTAGCTTCAAGTCATGCGTCAACCTTGAGGCGTTGCATTACAGGCGCACTATCATGCCTCATTGTCACCCTTGACCCTTTAGCCGCTCCCTCTCTGGTGACATGACATGAACCAGACAGTAAAGCACCCGGAGGCTAACTGTTATTTTTTATTTGGGGCTAAACGTTATATAAATGAAATTTGACTTCAATTGTGCCACGCTTTGGCCACTATGGGCAGGGATGGGGCTGGGGAGAGCTGGGGATGTAGCTTATTAGCCACTAACAGCTAATTAGCTGTTTGTATTATTATTTATTTATTGGTTTATTTAATAAACATTGCTGTAAATGTGCCAGAGTTAGCCAAGAGGATATTTTTCATTGGATGGACAGATGTTACAAAGTCACCCTAAAAAACAGAATATAAGATTAAAATTATAATGTTATTCATCATTTATAAGCATGCAGAACCTCTGGCCATCAACAGACCTGTTGAGGTCAGCAGTATGCATTGCACCAAAAGTCACGATGGACTTTATCACATTTTATCTACTGGAAGGCCACTCTAGAGGTCACTCTGGGATGTTTTGTCCACTGGAAGGGCACCCTAGAGTGGACTTTATCACATTGTCATGGACATTGGGCCACTTTAGAGGGAATTAATCATGTTTTATCTACCATAGGGGGAATCCAAAAGGGCATTTTTGCCTTCATTTTCAAGTGAAGGGCATGGAGAAATATCCTCCACCTCACAAGACTGACTGCTATCACTATCTATGCTAATATCCATGCTAGTGCTTTCCATGCTAATGACGTTGACCAATCAATCAATCAAACAGATTAAATCCAACTATTAACCACACTCTCATTCTCTGTTTGAGAAAGAATGTTAGCCCTGAAAACATCAGTTAACACTGGCTGGAGTGGGGATTTTATTTTACACTCTTTTTGACATTAATAGTTTCGACTAAGGTGGCTTTATATTTGCTTCTCTAATGAAATGGGAAGCAGCGCAGGTGCTTACAGCTATTTTTTATTTACTTACTCATTGCAGTGGTAGTTGCAGTGCCTTGCACATAATGCCTAATCTCTTTTTTACTTTATTTTATTTGTTATGATGAGTTTCAAGGGAATGACTACACTGTGTGAAGTTACTATCTGGCTGTTAGTAAGAGTTGTTGTCTTTTACATTTGACTGCTTTTTCTTTCCATGACTTCAAAACTACAGAAGAGGGACCAAGTGTGCGCACATCCAGACAAAAATCTTCAGATGCAAGACAAAAAATATCACTGAAGGGCCCACACTGTTCGGCCCCAAAGAGATATTTTAATTCTCTTTTAGGACATTCTCCTGAAAGGGAAATGTGTCGTTTTGCAACAAGATCTTCCTCAGGCAAATTACAGAGAGAACAACAGGCATTTCTTGTAGAGGCAGTAATCAACTCCTGTCACCATCACCTGCTGATCAGCAGGCAGCAGGGGGAAAAAAATCTCAAGGTGGAATTCACTGTGCTCCAGGAAAATGTAAAATTACATTAATGTGACAGCACCTGAAAACACATGGTGGTCATTTCATGAAAAACAGAGAAAAATGACAGATGTCTAATTAGCAGTTAATTTTCAGACAGATGCCACAGAGAATTAGGCACAAATGTGAACAAGCAGGACAAATGGCCTGAAGACGAATCACAAAATTCTCACTTTAACCAGGTCTCTGTATACAGCATAAGACAACCTATATCCTACTACAAGAAAAAACATATACTATACGTTCATTGCACATATGCATAAAGTAGGTGCACATGGTAATCATCAATCCAGGTCAGTCACAACACAGGTTTTAAATCAAAATATATATTAAGATCTTTCAGTGACAGAGTGCCAGCTGTATAAACATAAAAAGCCTCTACTCTCTATCCTCTCGCAGAATGATTTCAAAACTAAACATTTACTCACACGGGGACTCATTTTCAACAAGTCACGCAGTTTCATAAACATTTCTGTGTTGCTGATTCCACCTCTTGAAAAAAGGCAGTGATCAAACCCCCACGCTCTGCATCAAGAGGCCCCTTCTCGAAGCGTGCATAGTACCCCATTCTGCAGTATGTACCGCACTCATTGACCATTGCTTCTGAAGGGTTATTTTGCGCAGAAATTTAGAATGCTTTTATTATAGTGGAAGCCCCTTTGAGAAAATTGCTTTTGTATTTACGAGTAGTGCCACTACCAGTAGTAGCACTACAGTGTTGGCATGCTGTGTAGCTTTTTAACTGTGAACTAGAGTCCAGTCAGGAACAGCGCTATCACATTCACGTTTAGAGATAAGAAGTCAGTAGGACCTGAGGAACACAATGGCTTCCTATTGACCTTAATGAATAGAACCATGTTATAGTCTGCAGGGAGTGAGCACAAATTTGTTTTTGTGTTTCTTTATTTCATGCTCCCACTTTTATGCCTCTGTGCCGACAACAGCTACAGCCGCTGGCATTATATTTTCAGGCTATCCATTGTATGTCCGTCACATTATTGTAAATGCAATCTCTCAAGAACGCTTTGATAGAATTCTTCAAACTTGGCACATATGTCCAATTGGACTCAAGGATGAACTGATTAGATTTTGGTGATGAAAGGTAACAGTCACCGTGACCTCATGTCCGTCTGTGAACGCAGACGGATATGAGGAATTCATACGCTAAGTATGAGATGAAAATTTTCATGCAAATGTCTAACAGGATAAAATGATGAGCTGATGACATTTTATATCCAAAAGGTCAAAGGTCAGCTTCACTGTGACATCATAATGTTCAGCTCTCGACGAGTCCTCTACCTTCTGTAAAAATTGTCTCTAGAAGAGTGCAGATCCCCGCCAAGCAACAGATGGTGAGGCACCAACTGCAATGTCACCACAACTGGTAGATGCAACCAATCGAAATTTGCAAAATTCTGCCAACATTAAATGACACTCACATACTTTGTCTCTAGCTGAACTTAATATGGAACTTACCACTATAATGACCTGTAACTTCAAAGGAATCTGCTAAAATTTATTAAGGGCAGTTTTTTTTTTTTGTTTTTTGTTTTTTGGCAAAACGAAGTTATTACTGCACATGTCTTGTTCCAGTGAGTAATTTACAGTGAGAAAGTTGCTGTCTTCTCTTACAGATTATTTTTACAGAGGAGTACAGTGGACTAACAGAGAGCTGAACATTGTGATGTCACAGTGAAGCTGACCTTTGACCTTTTGGATATAAAATATCACCTTGTCATTTTATCCTATTAGATATTTGTGAGTAATTTTGTCATAAATAGTGTATGAGTACAGCTATGAATATTTTTTCTTAACTTATGGCCAATAATGTGTTTAGTGAGGTCACCATTGGTCACCTTGACCTTTGACCTTACACCACCAAAATCTACTCAGTTCATCCTTGAGTCCAAGTGGGCATTTCTGCAAAGTTTGAAAAAGGACATTCTTGAGATATCAGGTTCACAAGAATGGGATGACCTGAAAAAATAATATCTTTTTTCAAAATTCAAGTCATGAATGTGCACAAAAAAATTAGGCTGATCTGTCCAGTAGTATGTGAGATTAGCTCCGGACAAGCTGTAGGTCTCACACACACATGCACACAGGGAAGCAATCGCAAGATCTCCTGGCAGGGATAATAATAGTAACAGTAGTATGTTTCTTACTGGAAGTTATTTACTGGAATCAAAGATTTTTGTGATAACTTTCATTTTGTCAATCACATATGCTTAATACCTTTTATTAAATTACTTCAAAGTTGTCAATACATATATTATGAGTCTGGACAAACGTAGATAAACTGCAGCTTGACTGGTTGGCAGATGTATACAACCGCAAGGTGATAAATCTAGTTCCATTTTTCTCTGCTTCATAGGCTAAAGGGAACTGATTTGTTTGTTTGTGATACCACAACTTGGGCATATGATAGGAAAGCTTAGTTCATATAGAAACCCATGACCTTAGAAGCCCAATATCCACAGCAGCCCGACCTCCCCTTAGGGAGAGAGTGAACACGCAGCACTTACCACCCGATAGCGCTCAACCAACACATCCTTTAGTCACGCAGTACCACGCACGTGCACAACACACACACACACACACACACACACACAGATACAACTACATCCAGTTTTTCACATAAATGAAGCACTGCACACACACACACACACACACACACACACACACAGATTTCCACAACCAGTGTGAGTAAAGGAGCAAACATCACATTTGTCTTGCACCATCAGCATCAAAATCTGATCTCTTTGCCAAGGTCAAACTGACAAGATGTAGGGTATCCCCTGCATGCAAACACAGTCACAGACATACTCATGGAGATAGATGGACAGACAGATTGAGACACGCACATACACACATGTAACACCACCCTGTGCTACTTGAGCTACAGCCATAAGTCATTCTGCAAGCTAGCTGTTCCATGAAGTGTAGACACCAGTATCCATAACATGCATGTATTATTTATGAGCGCCTGTATGGTTTTCACATGGCGATGTATGCAAATGTATACATTAAGAAGAGGCGGCTCTTCATTTCTGCCTGTTAAGAGGAAGTGTCTGCCTTCTTATCACGCTGCTATTAAAATAGCAAGGCTGTGGGGTGGAGATCCATCTTGTCTTTTAATGGCATGTCTGTGTTGTGTGTGTGTGTGTGTGCTTGTGCAGCACTAAAGGTGTGCGGAAGTGTGTTTGTGTGTCTAGGCATGTGCGGATCTTGTGCCTGCGTGATTGTGCCAGTGCACTTAACTGTGCTTGCAACTGCAATCAGGCCTGTAAGTGGCCCGCAATTTCAAAAAGAGAAATTGAAGTGGGGACTGGGAAGGAGGTAGAAAGAGATGTAAGCCTGTGAAGTTAAAATGTGAGGCATCCTTCATGAGAATCATTTTGATTATTCCTGACAAAGGTAAAACGAACAGCATCATAATTACCTCCTTGCTATTTCATGCAAGAACGAGTGTGTGTGCCTTTAACAAAGATATCTCTGTGTTTGTGTGTGTTGTAGTGGCATCAGCAAGGTGGCCATTCAGTTCTTAAGGACCCTTGCAGTGCAATAAGAATGTTTTTACTGTCACAGAAGTGCTGCTTTTGCATTTATAAGCTCCCATTAGATTTCATTTCTGCCTGATGTGTCTGTGTGTGTGTGTGTGTGTGTGTGTGTGTGTGTGTGCTGATGCATCCAAGTCTTTTGGCATTTTCTGCAGTGATACTCAAATCCTCCTTACTTGGCCTGCATCTTGCACATGAAAGTTTAATTTCAAGTCAAGACAAGTCAAGTTTATTTGTATTGCCCAATATCACATTCAATGCCTCAGCGAGCAATACGAGGCCACAGTAGCAACAGTTCCTGGCTTAGCCCAAGCTCTCAATGAACACTGGGGAAAAACTCCACGAAAAATGGTTGGTGTGAGAAAAAAAAAGTCGGGGGTCTTCCAGATGGGCAATTCAAAGGGAGATCCGACATATTCAGATGGCAGCACCACTTGAAAGGCAATTAGAAAATGGAAATAAAGTTGTCAAAATTGCTATAAACAGATGTGGCAGATCAGAATCAGAATCAGAAATACTTAATTGATCCCAGTGGGGGAAATTGGGTCACATTATAGTTGCCCCCATTCAAGAATGGAAATATAAAAGCATAGAAAAATTAGGGAAAAAAATAGAAATACTAAGTATATAAAAATATATTCATTATACCACAATATAAATATATACAATACTAATTATAAAGATAGTAGGATGCTTCTGCTTTTTAAATGACTACTGTACATATTTTGTTTATTTATGGTTTATTTAAGAGGGACAACACATAATCCATGTATTGTACCAGATATAGCTACAAGATATAGATGAAGCAAAAGCAAATTTTCATCTGTAGCCTCTAAGAGGAGCCCATCACTGATGCATAGTTTTGAGCCTTAAAAGGCAACACACACAGCTAGGGCTGTCGTAATAACCACAATTTTGAAAACCCGTGCTATTAACAAGCCAATTGCAGAGGATGGCAAGCAACTGCAAAAACCACAATGTTAATGTTTTTCTTTTTCTTTTTTCCCTTCTTGTTTCACACTTCAGTGTATTTTAAGTGAATGAATCAAAGCTTCAAAACATTCAACAGGCAATAAGGGACGGTATAAAGGCCCAAGCTCAAGGATGGATTGATACCGGCTGTCTGTGATTTGGAAGCTGTAAATTTTGATATATTTTATGTTGTTTTAGCATTTATTCTATTAGTTAATCTGCTGGCCTCCACATTGGCATGCTGTTCGGCTAGCAAGGCTACTTCCACAGGCTGGGGCAATGTCATACTGATGTTGTAATATTGAGGGACAGTCAAGAGAAACTGTGACTCTTAAACTTCTTTGAGGCCAACTTAATAACAAGATTAGATGGTGGTAGCCTAACTGCTTCTTGTTCAAGTTTATACTGCAGTGTGAGCTGCAATAGCTTTGTTGTTATACAGAAGCTGGCTCTAGTTCTGCTCTGCCGGTGTGCTTGCGTTTGTGCTGCTGCGTGTAAATTGACTTGACAGACATGCCCTGAAGGCACCGATATTGCTACATGTGAAAAAGCAATGGTCAAACTGCAGAAATTAATTTGTAATGCTGTGTAACTATGACTACCAATCAGCAGGTAGCTTGCGCAGACCACTGACATAAATAAAGATGAACGACATGTCTTCACTTCCTCCCACTGTACATAAATCAAGGCAGAAAATTCCTGATAAAAGTGAGCAGATCTCAGCCGTCAATCATGATGTGAAACCTGCTTTTTATAGAATCAAGTAACTAAGTAAAATGAAACTGATCAGAAAAATGAACTTGAACGTACAGTACGTCAGCATTATAATAACAACCTAAAGTAACAGAAGCCATGTTAGAGAAAAGTTTATTTGATGTGGACTTTAATGTGTCCGTTTGGCCCATGTCTTATTTACTAAAATGGAGGGGACAGGATTTATGACCTATAATGCAATCAGTCACGTGGGGGGTGATCCATATGTTTTGGCTTCACATTTAGGTTGCCATCATGTTGTCCATCTCTATATATGTCAATGGCTCAGACCATAAAGTTGGGCGGTGAGGAGAGATCCACAGATAACATTCTTTTTTTGCAAAAACAAAGAAGAATGGCGCTAATACGGCTTACCACACTGTTGAACCAATCTAAATAACCATAGGGAAAATTCCATCACTGTGATTGCCCTATGCATACCACTTGCTTGGTCTCTTTTATGGCACAGGGAATCAATTCCTCCCAAAAATCCAATTCCAAAGAAAAGAGTAAATTCCTGTGTGTTGCAATTGACTTTTTTTCTTCGGAACATGTTTGTAGCCTCGACATATTTAGGCTCTAATGAATGAACATTAGCAGATAAGGTGGCGCAGGCAGGAGCAGTCTCAGATCGTCTGCGTCCTGAGAGAAAAGGGGTAACAATATATGCTATAACACCTATGCGAAATTGAAAGCTCTCTTTCAATCTCGCCGTTTCACTTCACGCTCACAAAGCAGCCATTCTGACCTCACAGTGATTGTGTGCTTTATAATAGCGGCTGCGGTGATACGTTTCTGCATTCCAGTGTGCGCGCGCCTCAGGGACAGTGGGTGACAGACTCACTCCCCGTGTGTGGCCGATTGCAGCGTGAGCTCCAAGGACAAGCAGTGGAGGGTAGAGCGGGTGATTTGTCTCTTAGGATTGAACTCATCTCCCTGGTCTCCCGCAGGCCTCTCCTCCCTCTTCTTTCTCTGCATGCTGTCTTATTTTGAAGGTGAAGAGCATTTCTCTCTGCGTTTGCATGCATCTGTTTTAGCTGATGCAGTTGATTGTGTGTGGTGATATTTACATAGTTTATGTTGCACTCAGCTACACACCGGAGACTTTCAGATTCGTATATAGATATGCTAAAAAAAAAAGTGAGAAAAACAAAATCCATTTTTCTTTGAGCTATATGATAGAGTCAGGGTCATACAAATGAAGAGTTCATTTGCAAAACCAGATAAAGCCATTCTTTGAGGAGAAATATGAAATATATTTACTGCACTAAATCATAAAATGACCATGATATTTCAGAGATTGAGGAAACATGCCAACAACCAGTGTGTTCAAATTAATGCTGAATGTTTGCTGAATAAATTAGTGTCTGTTTATTAGTTGTAGGAAATCATTAATAATC
Source organism: Lutjanus argentimaculatus (assembly GCA_034769285.1). NCBI lineage: Eukaryota > Metazoa > Chordata > Actinopteri > Lutjaniformes > Lutjanidae > Lutjanus > Lutjanus argentimaculatus. Next base: position 30,474,217 of record JAWZSL010000005.1, on the reverse strand, counting down.
TTTTATAAAGAGTAAAAGTTCATAACAGTTACATTGAAATTGAATGTAAATGAAATTTGGCAGGCAGTAAGGCAGGCAGTCACTTTGTCATTTTGTCAGTTGTTAATGTAAAGCTAAGCCCCGTTTCCTGAAAACAGTTTTAAAATTTTTAGCCGATCAGCTTACAGTGTAGGACTTGACATCACTCGTACTTGTAAAACTGTAATCTTGCGCTCTTCTTGCACATGTGTAGCTTCTGTCCCTGCAACCTGCAGGCAGCCCACCTGAGCTTCAAGTCTGGGGAGGAGGGGGTGTGGGAAATAGTCCGCTTCAGCCATAGGTCGTATATTAAATAGGGATTAAACCTTTTTGATACGCTGCCATTGGCTCAAACTCATTATTTGGACTGCAGGACTCATTTCTGAATGCTAGGGTCTTGCATATTGCTCTTTTGAAATGCATAAACAACACCAATTTGATTGAGAATCCCTTGATTGCAATATTAAAAATCTTGATCTAGGAAAATAAATCAAAACAGTTTTGTTTTTGCAAATTAACCTTTCAATTACAATGCCACTTTCTGCATCTTCTTGGATTTTAGATTATTTAACATAAGCAAACCCATTATTCCAAACAATAGTTAAGCATCTGCTCACTTAGCGCCTTCCTCTTTATTGTACGTCTCTTAACTGTCTTCTCTAATTGTGGCATGTTTAGATGTGTTTGTTTTCTTTTGGCCAGAGGGCAGTCTTGATAAGGTGTGTAGAAAGAATATTTTGTTTATACCTCTGAAATGTCTAATCTCTGAGCAGATGCAACCAATAAGCAAAGGAGAAGAAATTCTCTGAATGCAGTAACTGACAAAGCAGCCTCATAAAAACACTCACTGACAGCTCCTCCCTAGTTATTTGGCCAAAAAGCATCTGAAAAGTAAATAGAATTTGGACTGAGGCATATATAATAGCCAGTTATGGATCTGCCATTATAGGGTGTCTCATAATACCTCATGTTCGTACTTATTATTGTTTCCAAATGACAGCAGGGTCCCTCCTGGTACCCTGTATAGCCATTATTTATGTGCCAGTGGCCAAGTAATCCAAAAAAAGTGCCCACACTGTCATCAGCCATCAGCTGTGGAGGGAATAGTCCCTTTGAAGTCTGTAAGAGCAGCTATACTGCCCATCACACCCACAATGAAAGTGTCCTCTAAAATATCCAGACCCAAATCTCTGTGGTCTGCAGAACAGAATATAGACACTGGCAAAGTAAACACCCCTCTCATCATATTCTGCAGTCCATGCAACAATCTTCTGTTTGCTATTGTTTTTTTTTTTAAAAATCCATTTTGTTTCTGAAGGAGATGGTGAAGGTTGTTTTGTTCAAACTTTGTTGTCCTAAATGTTTGATTCGTCAGTTGAAGGCAGAAACCTCAAATTACATTTATATATTAAACACATGTAATATCTCAGCATTAAAATGTCTAAAAGATCTATGTTATAAATTAAACTTAATATAATTGTTGAAATTAATGGATTGTGCCACACAACATCATAAATGTGGAACATGTAACCACATAACTGCTCTTTTGCTATGTAATTCTATGTATAACATCTTGGTTAGATGCTTAAACAGAAACTTTCCGATAAGGAACACAAAATCATGAGTAATTATCAAGTAAGAAAAACAACAGGGACCAACTGCTAATCAATAAATAGCAAACTAGAAGAGTGCAGATCCCTGCCAGGCAACAGATGGTGAAACACCTACTGCAGTGCCACCACAACTGCCACAACATTAACGTCACCCCCACATACGTTGTCCAGAGCTGAAAAAAAGATTTCAAACTGAAACAGCTGTTGATCACTTGTAGCCCCTAACAGTTGGTTAAGAAGAGTGAAGAAGAATATAAAATGTCATCACCTCATCATTTTATTCTATTAAATGTGTGTATTATTATACATAATTACATAAATTACCTAAATAGAATGAATTTAAGTAAATTAGGTTTATTGCATAAACCTGGTTATTAAGACTTTTAAACATATTGGATTTATTATGAATAATATGTAAACCTGTTTATTATGTATTTCAAACAAACAGGCTTTATAGATATTGAATACATAAACCTGGTCCTTATGAATTTAGCCACCAAAATCTGATCAGTTCATCCTCGATTTCAAGTGGACACTTGAACCAAGTTTGAAGAAATTCCCTCCAAGCGTTGGAGATAAACTGTAGACAAGCTGCATGTCCGTTAATCACGCATGCAAGCAATCAGATGACCCCCACCAGGCCTGTACAGTAATAAGTAGCTCTCAAATTACTTTGAGTTAAAAACTACTTATGTGTCAAGACATGTTACTTGAAAACAGCATTATGACTTTTTTATTGTGAATGCATCATTAGTTTAGGCTTTATTAGGTCATTATATAGCAGTTCATCTGTTGATGAGTAATTTACAGAGACAGGGTCATCAAAAAGTATTCCAATGATCAAATTCAAAAAACATTTGCATTGACACTCTCGTCCAAATTTTTGTTTACTATGTAGTCCTTGATTGAGTCAAAGTGCTGTCATATATAAGTGTATTTCAAAGTAGATGGGTTGGATTTTTTCAGGAAAACAATTTTCTATTATTATTGTTTTTTAATACAAAGAACCTCATGGGTTCAGAGAATAAGTCATCAAATTGTCTTTGTTGAGTTATCTCAATGCAGTGTAGAATGAGAATAAGCCTCCAGTAAGTTGTGAATTTAAAGATCTTCATTCATCATTTATCTGAATAGCAGGCGGGAAATCCTCAGTATTTCTTCTGTCAGGGTGTCCCAGCTCTATTCATCCATCCATTCATTCATTAATTCATTAATTCATTCATTCACTGTTAACCATTCTCTTTCCTTGTGGCTTTGCAAAAGCAAAGCATGTCTACACATGATACATGCTAAACATGATAATCTCTTATGTAACACTGTTGAGCTGTGTAATTTCCTTCACAACTGTGACACGGCGTCCTTTTGCTTTTCACTCTGCTTCCTGCTGCCCCCTTTTTCACTCCTTTTTTCATCATCCTGTCAGTCTTAGTCCCCTCATTTAGCAGTCTGCAAGTCCTGTTAAATGATCAGTAAGCCCACAAGTGAATATATGCAAAGCTTCTTCCACTCCATCGGCTTAGTGAGCAGTAGGTTTAAACACACCTTGCTAAAGTTCCTGTCACACACACACATGCACACACACGTAAAGGTATTCTGCAAAGTGAGCAAATATATTCCAAGAACAACACATTCAAACAATCCAAATAGTCTTAGACGACTTATGTCCTCATATGCACTCATGCAAACACAAAGGTACGCTCATTCAAAAAGAGCGCACGTACACATCCAGTCACATCCAGGATAAGTCTGAGCCCTTGCTGTCTTCTAAGACGTGGCTCATCAGATAGGATTCTGCGTGTAAGGTCCAACCAATAAAAAGCCCAAATATTCTATTAAGTGTAAATCCTCTCCGCTGGTGGAGCTTGTGGAGTCAGATTAGGACTAGACAAACACTGCCAAGCAAGTCATGCCCGCATCGGGACCACTGCCAACAAGAAGCCCCACAGATATTGGTATGTCACGGCGAGTGTGTGCGTGCGTGTGTGCGTGTTTGTGTGCACAGGCAGCAAAGAACCCCAATGTGAGCATTAGCAGGCAGGGGGATGAACAAACTAAAGCTCTGATACGTGCTGCTCCGTGTAATAGGTAGACTGTGTCAGGGATCTGAGTGGGTTTCAGCTGCAACACACAAGCTTTGTTCCACATGTTCATATGTGTCTGTATGTTGCAGTGAAGCAGGAGCAAAAGCGCCTGAGCAGTGGAGCAAATGGAGCAGCTGTACCACGGCTATTAGACTTACATTCTCACTTTTTGATCATACAACTTTTCTATTTTTGAAGATTTGAACTGCACCACTGCCACAAAAAAAAAGAACAAAATAGAATAAAATGTGCGGTCAATCTGTACACACACACACACACACACACACACACACACACACACAATAGACAGTGAATTAACAGTTTTATGCCCAAAATGTAAAGTTTGAAATACAGAAATAGTTTATGCTTATGGGTTTTATTACTGCCGGAATAGACAAGAATACCAATCGACATGTGACATGTCTCATTTTCTGTTTCTAGAGTTGTGTGTGTTTTTATCAGTTTGCTATTTTTGAAGATTTGAGCAATGCCAAGACAAAATCTTTGCTGTCACAGAAGAACAAAACAAAACAAAACACTCTGCCATCAATCGTCTGTGCACACATGCAATACACAGTGAATTAACAGTGTTATGAGCCGGTGTTTAATTTGGTGTGTCTGATCCACCAACCATTAAGTACTTGAGTGAGAAATCTTAATTTTTGAAACAGTTCGCCTGTCGTTGCCATGGTCTTCCCCCACTAAAATGGCACACCTGACCAATGGGGGTCCAAAATGTGAAGTTTGTGCAGAAATACAGTTATCTTTATGGATTATATTGATGTAGAATTGACAAGAATACTGTCCACATATGACATCTTTTATCTTGTGTTACGTATTATTATTTTCTTAGAGAGAGTTTTGGTATAAATATTTCCCCTGGAGAGCGATAGGCTATTTTCTGAACTGTAATTTGGCTCCAAACTAAATGCTGTAGCAAAATAAGCTAAAACTCAAACATGAAGGCTGTAAGTTTTGCCACATTTCATGTTGTTTTAGTGTTTATTTTGTAGGTTATCCTCTAGAAACTGGCACTGGGGCGATGTTGGACTCATGTTGTAACATTCAGGGATAGTCAAGAGAAACTATGTGAAAGGAACTAAATAACAAAGCAGCTGGTTGTAGCTTTTTGTGGCCCAGTGAGGGCTTGTAGAGAGTTGAGGCAACAGGACCAAAATGTAAAGTTTGAACAACAATATAGTTCATGTTTATGCGCAATATATAGATGCCGAGTTGCCAAGAATACTGTTGACATATGATGCCTTTTATTTTGTGTTTCTGGAGTTACTGAGGCATAAGAAATTGTTAATATTTCATATTTTTTAAAGAGAATTTGGTGTAATGTTTCTCCCAGAGAGCACAGAAATGTTAATATGTTAATGTGTATATTTTTTCATGACTACACTAACACTAAGTGACTGCTAAAAGATGATAGCGTTGTCTGACATCTGCTATTATTGGCATTGTCAGGTGTATTTTCCTGCCAGACTAATCTCACACCCCCACTTTTAACTATAACTCAGCACCCATGAGGAGGAGCATACCTTTGTGTCCATATCTGTATTGGAGCACACCTGTGAACTTAATAAAATGCATGCCTCTGTCCTTTTAGTGGGTTTTTAGCACATATATTCATTCCAGTTTGCTTTACTGTGTAGTTGACTTGTTAGTTTGTTTAGCCGCATCACTGTGGAGCCTGTGTTTATTTAGTAATGGTAGCTCTGTAGCTCCTCTGTGTACTGCGAGTGCAGACAGCTGCAATGTTTTAGGCAGAACAGACATAGATTTCTATCGCTGACCCTAAGGCTGCTCATTAGAATTCAGCACACCTCTCCCAAATCTCCCTCCATCTCTTTCTCACCCACCCCCCGCCTTTACTTTTTTCTCCCTTGCCGCCTTCTTCTTTTTCCTCTCTTGCTGTCTTACACATTGGAAGAGAATGCTTAGAGCAAAGGGGTGAACTATTGGTCAGCCATCATAACAACGACTGTGTGAGCTGCATACACAGCATTTCACTCACTGGCACCTGACAAAACACGCACAAAGACAGCCACTGCTACACATATGCATTCCTGTATACTACACACACATACACAAAACCTGCAATATTTTGATATTAAATGTCTAGTGCGAAAGAGGTCGCTGATACCTGCTGAAATCAGAGAGAATTATCACCAAACTCCACAGCTCCAAGGAGCTTTTAAGCCTCTTTAAAATTGTATTTTTTTTGGTAAGGCCCACGCAGTTACTCTGTGGCTGTGTCTGAGCAGCTCTCATTAGCCCCCCGTAGGCAGCTGTTTCCACATAAAAAAAAAGCTCTGATAAACTCATTTAATGCTACCTGCCAGCTTCAAATGGCAGTCAGACAAAAGTTGCTAAATGGGTGAAGAAAGCTGGGCAATTAGCAGCTAATATTTTTCTCAAGTGCTGTTAGAGACCAAAACAAAGGTTACAGGAGAGTGAATATTGAACTCACATTACATCAGGTAGACATAAACACGACTCCTAATGAATGCTAAAGTTGCTCTCTGTCTCAGTGGGTGTGAAAGTAGGTAATTGTTTGTTACTATTTGTTTGCTAAAATGTTGGTCTTCACCAATGACTGTGTATAAATGTTGACGACATTACGGCTCCCTAAAGGTCTTTGTACATTCCCTCAAGCATCCCAGCATAGTCTTCAGTGTTGACTGCTCCATAAGCTTTTGAATTTTGACATGACAGTGATAGGCTATTTAACAATCAAACATTTACCTGTCTCCAAACTAACTGACACCATGTCAAAGTAACAGCACAAAATCACTGCACCAGCCCCCAGCCTCAGTGGACAGAAGAGCTGAGTGGAAAAAAAAAAAAAAAGTTTATTTTTGACGACAGCATGTGAGTGGCTTTTATTTCACCATACTACTTTCTCAGTGAGGACTGGTAACAGTTAAAGTTCAGTGACAGATCAATACCTGCTATCTGTGACCTGACTTCTAACTTGAAAGCTGTAACTTTTAGCAGTCGGTCAGATGACTGTAACTGTTTTTTTCATGTTGCTTTTTGTGAAAATTTATGCTGCAGAGCAAGCTGCATTAACATTAGCTTTGTTGTTCTGTGGCAGCTTTTCTGCTCTGTGAGCCTCTTCGCTGGTGTGTGTGTGTGTGTGTGTCTGTGTGTGTGTGTGTCTGTGTGTGTGTGTGTGTGTGTGTCTGTGTGTGTGTGTGTGTGTGGTGTGTGTGTGTGTGTGTGTGTGTGTTACTGCTGTATGTAAACTTACTTGATAGACATGCCCTGAAGGTAGCAAGATAGCTCTGTGCAAAAGAGAAATGGTCAAACTGCAGGAATTCATTTGCTGGGCAACACTGTGTAACTTTGATTAGCAACCATTTAGGCTACCAGAGTGCACTCCATACAATGTGGCTGTTTAAGCTAATTCAGAGATAACATGCAGATCTTTGTTCCCATTCAGCCAATCAATTGTTGGAAGAGTAGACAGAATTTCAGTCAACCAAGATTTTCTCTACAGCCCTAGACTCAGCTGGGTGTATGGGCAGAACCTCAATACCACAGCTCCAACCCTGATCATTACTGCATAGAGTTGTCACTAGTACACTGTCTGCTTTTGCTATGCTGCAAACCAAATTTCAGGCAGGACAAGAAAGACTTAACTGAACATAGGTCTTAATGAGCAGCTGGTTCTTTTTTATAGCTTTGTTACCTTTGATACTATAATGAACAGTTATTGTATTGTTTAAAACATGTGTCAAATATGAAATATTTAAGTATTGCTACTTTTTACAGTGTTATACTGCACAGGCTCCGTGCTGACATAATTAGCATAAGATGGCAGTCCTCTTATCCAGAATATTTTAGCTCAATTTTTGGACAGTGGGAGGAAGTTGTGATGTGTAATACCATCAGTGGTCTCCGTCCAATTAACTCTGTGTTTTTCTGCCCCCTAGTGGTTAAAATTTGATTAATGTAGCATTAAAGTAATTTTTTACTCTGCTGGTAATGGTGTTAAAACATGAAAGTATAAATAGCGTAATTAGTCTCATGTGCATTCACATACACACAGGCTTACATTATGACACCACACTCGGATAGAGAAAATTGCTAATGTTTGCTGCATCCGTTCTTAAGTAGGCAGTTAAGTGCGTGCATGTGTGCCCACGTGTGTGTGCTTCTTTGTTGGTGTTGTTATCCCGGGCTAATTGAGCAATTCCACAGTGGGAGCAATGGTGTTTAAGGTCATGGAACGACGTGCTCTCCTGGAGCCGTTAGAAATCCCCCCACTTTCATAATTACTTCACTTTTATCTGTGCAGCCGACAGAGCTACTCCCAGACAAATCCACATAGTACAAGCACAAAGAGAACATGCTGTTCAGATATTCTATACCAGCACCCACATTCACCCGCATATGTGAATGCGTGCTTCGACACACATGCTGTACCCACTCACATTCAATAAAATGCTCTTTTTCATTATTTTTTTTTTTTTCCTTTTTATTTGGAGTAGGAGGAAACTCTGTGTACTGAGGATCCTGCAATCTCCAGGAAGACGCATTGAGCCTGTCATAAACTATTGAATTCAGAGATACCTTTGAGATGTACAGATGCCTGTTCAGATCCGTCTATGTCAGTGTGCAGTTATGTGTGTAGGTGGTTGTAGTTTATCAGCACTGGCATCATTTATCTCTAAACAATAATTTTATATTGGATTTCAGGGTTTGGTTTAGAAAATGAGCTGTGCCCAGTGCTTTGATTTTTCAGTTATTTAACCACAGATCCAAAACCTTTTGTCTCTCTGTGCGTGTTTGTGCATGCATGCATGCGTGTGTGTGTTTGTCCGCATGTGCTTGCATGCTTGATTGCACATGTGACTTGAACAAACGCCAACACTGGTGGCCCTGTCTGTTTGTCCCATGCAGACGTTCTGTGAGTGTGTGCCCAGCTCCTCCCAGCTCAAACATCGCTGGTCAGACTCAGAAACTGCCAGGGAGACCCCGGCCAAGGTAAGGCCCCGTCACCACAACGTACACTATACATGCACAGCTGATGCATGCATGCACCAGCACATGTCTTGCTTTCGTGGGTTGCATCAGAATTACATAATTACTGATACTATATTAGGGGCTTTATTGTAAGTATAGGAGTAATATGTGAGACCCTATCATTCAAAAATGAGTACTGCTCTCCAAATAACAAACTGCATCCCCTCCATCCCCTCATCCCCTTGAAGGTTAGGCAGGTCAGGTTACCTGCAGGCTGTTGGGACTTCGAACCCTACATGAATGCAAGATGAGTAGAACATTGTACATAGGACAATGACAAGCGAGTCCTATGTAAGTTGATCAGTGGTCTGTCAATGTAAAGCTAAGGCTGTAATCCTGAAAACAAAAGCCCACTACTCAGAAAATATGCGCTCTGGAGTTGGAGTTCAGTGACTGCCAGACTTCTATTCTTTCTTTATCAAAGATTATCAATGATTCCATGCCTGAATGGAAATTTCAAAGGAGGACAAGCTGGCTGTAATGTTGTTGTGTCCTTGACCTCTGATGACATATCATGATCATTTTATGATTTAGTAAACTAAATATATTGCATATTTCTCCTTTAATGAGTCATATTCTTAAGACAAAAATTGTTTACAGTTTACAGTTTACAGTTTATTTTGAAAAACAATTTGAACTTTTTTTTAAAATAAACTGTTCAAATTACAGCTAACAATTGCTAACAATTCATTTCTTTATCAATTAATCTGCTCATTATTTGTCTATGAAATGACAGAAAACAGTGAAAAATGGCCATCCCCAAGGTGACATCTTTAAATAGCTTGTTTGGTCAAGCAACAGTCTAAAACCTCAAGATGTTCAGTTTAATATCATGAAACATGGAGAAAACCAGCAAATATTGATATTTGAGAAGCTGAAACCATTTATTTGCTTCAAATGACTAAAATGATTGGTTGATTAAAAAAATATATTGCTGATTGTTTCTGTCAATCATCTTTTAGGGTTAGGTGATATGTAAAAATTGTCCAACTGGCTACTGCACCTTCTGAATCCAAGTTTCTCTCTTTTACTGAACTATGACACACTTATAATTGGCTTTTTAACTCATTTTAAAACACACTTTATTCAACAAAAAACAAAATCAAACTCAAAACTGTCTTGATACTGTTCCAACAATCACCAACACTGGTTTGGCTGAAATAAATCCTTTACTCGCTGCATTAGGTGTGAAAATATTCCAGCTGGACTGCTTTCATCTTAATTGTCATCTAGCTCAGTGGGTGTGTATGTTCACTGAATGAGAGTACTTTGCTAAGCAGCAGCTCTCACTTCTCAGACCATTAGCAATTAGCAAAATATAAGGACGAATTGACCCAAAAAACAGCTAATGGACAGTCACTGATAGCAGATATATTTAGATATATAGCCCGATTGCCCAACCGTATCATTTATTAATTGAGTAATTGTTTCAGCTCTAACATGAATTGATTTTCCTTGAATAACTGTATATTAAACTGTACACTGTAGGTTGGTATAGGTTCCAGCAAACACTGAAAGTCAATGAATGGAAATGATTCAAAGTGGTATAAAGCACTGTCATGGATACAAAATCCCTTTAGTGCTTCATACTGTATGCCCTCTTGCATATATATTCCACCACCTTCCTTCTAGTAAAAATAGGTTGCAGACTATGAATAGTGACTTGCTCACCTGCGGAGAGGATTAGATATCATTGACGACGATTTCCATCACAATCCGCTTTCTCACTGCTTTGGTGATGGCAGTGCGACGGATTATTGCATATTACACATCACATTTTGCCACCGAGCAGCCACGATGGCACAACCTCAGCTCAAGTACCCAAACACACAAGACTTAGACAGGATTAGGCCCTGCAGATGCTTTGAACTGAGCGCAGTGATCATGGCTGCACCAGGAAAAGGAGCTTGATTGCATGGCAGAATTTTGGAAGACTCTACGCGTTGAATACTGATGTGGAAGTGTTATTCGAGCTGCAGGTGAATGAAACAGAAATGGAAGATGGGTGAAAAAACTTGCATGCACTAGACTGTTAGATGTGCGTTGGTTGCTAAGAATCGATGTGAAATTCTTATTCTTGTGTACACATTAGCACCAACATATGTATGTATATACATATGTGTTTGATAAGGAGAAAGAAAGCGAGCAAGAAGGAGAGCTTGCAAGACTCCTGCTGGCTTCCTGCTTATCTAATGAGCAGACAAAGCCTTTCGTCCAAGAACTGTCTGCCAATGCCTCTGCGTGGGAGGACAACATCATTTTCATAGAGAGGAATTCTCTCTCATTCTCTGCCTCCCCTCTTTCTATCCACCCATCAGAATTCCCCTGTCGTCCTCTCAAATCCCGTGGTTTGGCAATGAGTGGAGACAGGGCAGGATCTAAAAGTCAGCCACTAATTACAGAGTGGGCTCCTGCTGCGAGATTGAGAGACTCATTTACCAAAAATCTGTGTTAAGAGGCCGCTTGCAGTGTCATTACCCCAGTACAACTCTTGAGCTGAGTTGAGAGATCGTGTATTCAGTTGGGACATGGAGCAGGTTGCTGTTGTGTTTTTATTTTTATTGCCCGTCAAAAAAAAAACTCAAATTAGCCTGCAGCAAAACCTCCAATCCTCACTGTCATGCTGACTTTTTCTCCCTTCAGTTCAGTAACTTCATGTCAGTCTGACCTAACAAAATTCGAGAAGCTGGGCAAGTACATGCATATAATTGCATTATAGTACCTTTTCGTGCAAGTCACTTTTATACCCCAACCATTTGTACCTTCACAAGTGCAGTTTTTTTTCCCCAAGTGACCAGAGATGTACCTATAAACAACAGCGTAAGTGTGCAGTACCCAGGTGCCTCAGTTGTTGCCTTATAGGCATAGTTTGGATCATTTGAAGTGGTGTTGTATGAGGTATTTATGGATAATCGGTCTATTACCTACAGTAGATGCTGGTCTGCACACCCCCAGTTTGGAGAGACAGAGAGGGGCACCAGTATGGAAGCTAAGCAATGTACTGCTGTGGGCAGGGTCAGCAACAAAACATACTTTAGCCACTTAAAAAGGTCCTCTTCAAAAAAAATCACCAAATATCGCTCTATCCAAACCAAACAAACTCCACAGACATCAGTCATTTTACCTCACAGAACACGGGGGTTGCTTGTCTCCCAGTGCCTCGATCTGTTAGTTAGTTTTTGTTATTGTGTGGGTTCAGGGTTTTAATAGGATAGTTTGAATTCACCAAAGTCACACAATAACACAAATAAACAGATTAAGCCATTGGTAGACAAGCAACACAGCGATATTTGGCTTATAAAACATGGCTTCCCTTCAGAAAAGGCTGTCTGGTGGCAATGTAAAGTGGTGAAAATATTCTAAATATAGTGCAAACTTAAACTGAAACAGATTCTCCTTTTCAGTGGCTAAAATAACATTTGTTGCTGACCTTGTCCACTGCCGTTGCTTAGCGTTCGTGCTGGTGCCTCTGGACAGCCCATGGAGTACCTCATACAACCCTACATCAAATAATCTGAGGTATCCCTTTAACTGACTTCAGTTCAGGCCGAACCATTGGTACAAATCTGTACCTCAGACTACCAGAAACTACTTTACTTTTTTTTGTGGCTGAAAAGTTTAACACCCCAGGACATCATTATGTGCCTGTTATGGTATATCTGTGAGAGGTTTCATTACAAAAATGCACTGCTCCTGTGTGTAGATGTCTGTCAGCCTTGTGTGTGCCTCACTGTCAGCGTAACGGGGGCCATCGTATATCTTCTCCACGTTAAGTTAACAATCAGTGCGCTAGCGATGAATATTTAGTGCAGTGCCGATGATGGCTCCCACTGATGTCTTGGCCCGCTGGCGATAGAGCTCAGTGAAACTGTTCTAATGTTACACTGCAGCCATTCTGCAGTGTGAAGGCCATTATACACATTATGTACAGCACAGATATCCTGCGACACTCACACACGCAGAGCCAGTCACACAGTGACAATCACTCAGCTGCACCTGCACTCAAACACACAAAGGGAAAAAAACTAAAAAAAAAAACTGTTTGACATGCAAAGAGAGATTTCTTAGTGCAGTCAGGGTCTACATGTAGAGATAGAGCAAGGAGACAAAAAAATGTTATGTGCCGCAATACTCCCCTGGAGCTCTTTTCTCTGATGATGTATTTGGCTGAAAAAACACGTAGAAATGGGACTGTTGTGACAAAGCAATGCTCCATTTTCTTCATGCGCAATATGTGCACGTGCTTGCCTGTCTGTTGAAAGTATTTTGGCAGAAAGGACTGCATGGAGATTATGTTTGTATGCGTGCATGCATGTGCATATGCATCGGAAATTTAAGTGGCATTGCTGTATGTTGCTTTGTCTGTGTGCAGTCTATGCTTGTGTGTGCATACATGTGCGTCCAACCCATTTGGACAAATAGAGCCTGAGGGCAGTTTGCAGTGACAGTGTTTCCATACATGCCAGCGGTGTCCAGAAAGCAGTGGCCAGAGTAAAGTTGGCTCCCGCAGAAAACAATAATATGAATTTAATCAATGTGCTCAGGGGATTCTACCAAAGAGCCTAACAAGATATGCAATATGTGATGAAAGTCTGTTCACTTCCTGTCAGCGATTTGCCTACAAACTTTGTGATTCATCCTGAAGTAGTAACTAATTTTTCACAGTAGGCTTGGTACATATTAATAGTAATTTTTGTTTCGCGTTTTTGTGTTGTGATTTTATCTACGACTACTACTAACTGATAAAACCATTAGCTAGCTAGCTAGCATTGTCATTTTCATTCAAACTCGAAAGAAACACAAAAACTCATTGAAAAGGTCTTGGCCAGTCTTTCCACTGCTCCAACAGTCACCAACTCTGGTTTGGTTGAAATGAACCACTAATTCACGTCTTAGATGTCAAAAATATCGAGAGCAAGAAGAAGGTCTGACAGCAGAGAAGCAGTGGGGACAAACGTGTATATTTTCACATATGTAAAAAGTGAAGTAACTAACTTAATGATGAAAAATCATTAAGTTTGTAGGGGATTGTAACATTATCATTGACAGGAAGTAAACAGACATGCAGCTCATCACACGGATACCTCACACCGCAGAGAGAAGCAAAGTCCCTCCCCTTCCTTTGTGCCACATGGGACCTAACTTCAGAAGAAATATTAATGGTAGTCAGCGATGAGAGACAGATTTTTATATATTCCCATTTGAACTGTGCCATGAATTACACATGCAATGTTTATTTAATAGCTTCAGCTTCAGCGGCTAACGTTAGCTTTTGGAGGGAGAAAGTCTTGACGTCACTTATGCAGCTGTTGGGTGTGTAATCTTTCTAATTAAATATGTTCATACTTCAACAGTTTTATGACAAACATCAACTTTCTTGATGTTTAAATCGACAAACGTGTAATTCATGGCACAATTCAAACATCCTAAAAATATTTGCCTCTTGCCATTGAGTACCTTTATATTTTTTTTCCAAAGTTAGGTCCCATTGAGGTCCATGGTCCATATTCTTGTGCTTTTGTGCTGACTGGTCAAACAGCTTGTCTTCTCAGAAATATTTGAAGTTTTTTTTTTCAGTGAAACAACCTACTGAACCACCATAAGCTTTGTGACAGCTCATTGGAATTCATTTATTGTTTTATTCACCAACTCCGTAGTTGTTTGTCTTGTGGGTTAGATATTTTTTTTAAATCACTCCTAAAATCGTATTTTTTGTGAAGCATAGACACATTGGCATCCAGCAGGGACTCACCAGGCTCAGTGAAATCTGCTCACTGGCTTCAGGCCCCATATGTGTGTGCCCATGTGGGTTGTGAATGAGGCCAGGGGGATACAAATGGGGCCCATGTGAGAAAATCATCCTCAGGCCCCACATGAACTCCTTTTGTGTGCATTTACTTGCACTCGTGATTTGACCAAGGAGAGCTACAGTTGAGGCCCATGTGGGAAATCATCCTTAGATGTCAAATAGGACTCTTATAAACCAACACTATGTGGGTTGTGGGTTTAATGCACACATATCGCATTTCATCCCCCACATGGACAGGTTGTCGGGGGAGTTACAACTTTTTTATTTCGTCTACCTAAGGACTGTGGGTGAGCACAGTGGATAGGAGTATTTCCTGGACAACACAATTGATTTTCTTCACATTAAAGAAGCCATAAACCTCTCTCGTAAAGCAGACCATTAGCTGTCTATTAGTGTGCTTCACTGTGCTTGTACAGCCAATTTACATATTAATGAGCTTGCACTCACTCACACTACACATACATGCAAACAGACAACATTCACACACACACACACACACACACACACACACCTGCCCACATATTCTCACAGAGAGAACATCCTCCAGTGTCAAAAAAGAAAAAAAATCAGTACGAGATGAGTTGCTGATTCATTTGGAGGAAGATATGGGGGAGCAAGGCATTGTTAATCATGCATAGGTGGCCCATATTGCTCTCTCCTATCCATCGCTAGTTCTCTTGACCTGAGTGGAAAAATGGACTCAGACCATAAAGGGCCATCATACAGGCCTTTTATAGTCTAGTTAATGGAGACTATGTTACTGGTAGAGGTCTGCCCTTTTCCTCTAAGAGGATTCGACTCTCTGTTCATTCATTTACATTTCTATGGTCTGTCTGCGTCGCTTTTATTTTACTTTCTCTTCCTGGCTACTTTTGTTTCAGGTTTTTTACTGTGTTCCTTCCTGTCTCAGAAATGGAAAAACAGAATGTTGGTGCCTTGACCGCTGGTTTCCCAGAAGATTCTCACACTAGCATCCTTCTTCCATTGTCTGCACCACCACTACTCTGATGATGTACACTCTGAGAGTTAAAGGTGCTATCTAGAACCATAAAGTGTTCCCATAGTTATTCCCATAGGAGAACCCTTTTTGGAACTCTTTCAGAGAGTTCTACCTAGAACCCAACATAAAGGGTTAACCCTAGAATCATTTGTGAAATGTTTCACCCAGAACTGCCTATGAGAGATTCTAGAGAACCCTTCTGAGGTGTAAAGGTTCTACTCAGATCTTTCTCTGGGGATTCTATACAGAACCTTTCCACTGTCTGGGTACTAACAAGAATCTGCTCAGGGGGTTTTACAGAGAACCTTTTTATATTCCAAGGGCTTTATCTAGAATCCACCCAGTGGGTTCTACCCAGAATCTTTTTATATTCCATAGGTTTTATCTAAAGCACATGCAGGAGGTTCTACAGAGAAACTTTTTATCATCCAAGGGCTTTATCTAGAATCCACTCAGGGGGCTCTACAAAGAACCATTTTATAATCCTAGGGTTTTACATAGAACCCACCCAAAGGCCTCTCCCAAGAACTCTTTTATATTGTGGTACAAAGAAGAGTTGACAAATTAGTTCAACAATCTTTGAAGAACTCTTTCTTCCAAAAATGGGTCTGGATAGAACCCTTAGTCTTACAAAGAACACCTTTTTTCAAAAAAGCGTTCATCAGAAGCAAAAGGAACTCTTTTGAAACCCTTATTTCTAAAAGTGTAGTGGATGTTTGGACAGGAAACTATCTGGTCTTTCCTTAGTTTTCAAGAATTTTGATCTTCAAGTGGACTGGCAGTTGAAGGAATCTACAGTGTGTTGCTCCATAAATCATTCAAAACTACATTTTGACAGATGGGAATATGGTTACATCGCTGAGTACTGAGCATCTGGCATTCAAACTATCCCCAGTGATGGATGAAAGTCATTTCTTTTTGAATAAGGCAGGTGTTCTGCTATAATTTTTGGTGTTCTAGCAACTGTGATCCTAACATAGAGTCTTCTCTTCCTTCCTCCCCTCCTTCCTTCTTCTTCCTACAGAGGATGAGCTGCAGCTACCTGCTCTGCACTATCCTGCTCTTCGTGGCTGTATTGCTAGCTGTCACTGTAACCGGCACCATCCTTTTTATGAACCACTACCAGGCCCCACCCATGTCCGATGGCCTACCCCACATCTCCACCAACCAGGATGAAGCCAACGCCCTGGTCACGGTCGAGAGAGGTGACGGTTCTCGTATCAACATCTTCATCGACCCCAACTGTCCCGACTACAACAGTAACTTTTTGCGCCTGGAGGGTGTGCAAACATCACTGCTCCACTCGCTAACCGACCACGACTCTGACCTGAAGTCGGTGAAAGGCCAGGACCGGGCTCTTCTCGTCAGTCTGGCTGAGGAGGTTGCCAAGCTGTCAGCCCACGCGGGGCAGCTCAAAATGGACTATGAATCCTTACGCAGGGGGCAGGGCAGCCTGGGGCAAGACCTCAACACGCTGCAGACGGAGCAGGGACGCCTCATACAGGTGAGACACGAACAGACACACACACACACAATGCCAGAGACACAGTGGACATGTAATAGTATTGTAAGGTCATAGAGAGTACAGCACACAGGTCAGAGAGGTAATTGAGGCACAATACAACAAGAAAAAGACTTTGATAATGAAATTCCAGCTGTATCTTTCCTTACAGTTTGCTTCATATTTGCACAGGTGTTTGAACAGTTGCCAAGAGTGCCAATAAAATATATTTATTTACATGTAATAGTGTGTAATTGCATCATATAATAATCATTAAAATACAACTGCCTAACAAGGTATGAATTTTGTTCACCAGTACTGCTGAAATAAATCTTAGTATTTAAGCCCTCTAAACGTATACGATGCTCACTTGGTTAGAGTAGTGGAAGAGGTATTCAGATCATTAACTTAAAGGTCCAGTGTGTAGGATTTATTGGCATCTAGCGGTGAGCTTGCAGATTGCAAACGCCACATCTCACCCTTCCCTTCCAAGCATGTCAGACAGGCCTATTTATTTTCTTTTTTAGAGCGGCCAGACCATAGACCTGACCATAAGTGGTTTTCACAATTGGAAATGAAACATTTTGTACAAAAGAAGAGGAAAAAACAACACACCTCGGTAATCCTAGATTAGTAGCTTGTTGTTTTAATAAACACAGTGTTGCATTTAACATCTTTTTTCATTTGGTTTGACTCTCCTAAATTCCCTCTGCTTAAATAGTCTGAGTTCATTTTATTTAAATAATAAGTGTCTCTGTGTTTAACAACAGACACAACCACTGAATGGGCTCATTAGCATACTAATAAAATTATTATCTTAATGACCAAATGATGTAAACATCCATAAACCTAGAAGCTGCTTGTTATTTTAATAAACACAATGTTGGATTTACTATTTTTCATATTTATAAATGATCAAAGAGCAGGATTGAGGTTGTTAAAGGGTCGGAGTTGGCCCACGGGTCTAATGTAGGAGAGCCGACGGTGACTGTAAAAGTCAGTGG
Organism: Lutjanus argentimaculatus; assembly: GCA_034769285.1. Lineage (NCBI taxonomy): Eukaryota > Metazoa > Chordata > Actinopteri > Lutjaniformes > Lutjanidae > Lutjanus > Lutjanus argentimaculatus. The sequence continues at coordinate 30,456,154 of JAWZSL010000005.1, read as the reverse complement.
AAGAGGATTTGCACCCTCTGTAGATGTAAAGGCTTACTCTAAGGTAACAAAAACACAATGATTATTATTTTCTGTTCATTATGCACTAATGAAAACATATTCATGAATAAATTTCTGCCATATTCTGCCAATGAATCCCCATAAATCTAAACAAGTAGAAATACCTAGAAGCTCGTAAAATTAAATCCATTACAAAGAAAATCCTTATGTTAAAAATCTTATTTAAGTAGAAGTACAAAAGTATTAGCAGCAAAATGTATATAAAATGTCCAAAGAAAAAGTACTCGCTAGGCAACAGCATGAACCTTAACAGTTGGACATTATATTACTGGATTATTGTTATTATTATTATGTGTGTATGTGTAAACAGAGTTTTATGTTGTAGCTCATCAAAATTAAGGTAATTTTAGCTACTTTGTATGGTGTTGGTTAGTTTAATCCTGTGGTTTTCAAACTAGGGTCTGGTGACCAGCAGGGGGCCTTGAGTGGGTTGAAGAGGGTCTCCAGCAAAAGAAGGAATAGAACATTTCAATTTCCAACAAGAATAGAAACAACATTGGATGATTTGATTGATTTATAGTGATCCCAGTCATTGATTGACTGTGAGGACATTTCAAACCTAAAACGAAAAAATCCTCAGAGGGGATTCCGTCTTGGGTCTGGGGTCTAATGTGCATCTACATTGGGGGTCTTGACATGGAAAAAGAGTTGTTTAATCTATAACAATAATATCAATAATATCTATAATTTTCCACAATTCATCATATTTTGTAAACTGAGCTTTTTTTTTATTTAAAACCTTGATCCTCAGATAAATGTAGTGAAGTGAAAAGTACAATATTTGCCTCTGATATGTTGTGGAGTAGAAGTATGAATACTCAAGCAGAGAACAAGTTCCTCAAAATATACTTAAGTACTGTACTTGAGTAAACATACTTAGTTACTTTCCACCACTGGTTGGTTCCCAGATGTTTAGATGCCAAACTGCAGCCTGAGAAAGCAAGAAAAATTCATGTACAAAAATTCATAGACTGTTTCTTACACCATAACTAGATATTTTGTAAAGAAAAACAATACAACGAGGTTATTTGAGAGTTTGTTTCTTTGGTGTTTATGACTGAACATAAGTGTGATTGGTTGCGCAGTAAAAACAGATGAAGTGAATCCAGTGTGCAAGACTTCACTACTGAAGTCACAGCTTTAAGTACTGTACAGAGGCTCTGAAGGACTGGATTGTGAAACACCTATCAATATGTATTGATTGTGAAACCACCTTAGGATGTGTGACAGCTCATTGGACTTGGGGGTTTTCTGTCGGCAGGTCTCATTTAGCCCCTTCCTTTTCCTGACTGCAAAATCAAAACACCATCATTCACTGAGCCGACGCCAATTCGACCATGTTAATTTGTCTTTAGACTGTACAAGCCCAGTAATGCTAGATTAAAGTGCAAATAGGGTTCATGTTCCACATCTTCAACCAGTGTTTGAAGATGAGGTCACAGGGGAAGGAGTGTCCATCATGATTCAAGAAACAGAAACACTTTCACATTAATTCAATAAGATAAAATATTTCCTTCGATATGTAAGACAGAATCTGCATTGGATGAAAACATAATTAGACCCCCTTTAGTTTCGCACTGTCCACATTGATTTATTGACAATACATTTCCTAAATGTGCGCGGAAAATCTTCACACTACATGCTCTTTTAATTTTGGCCCATCAGGCTCAGTCTCTCTATTCTGCAGTAAATAGATTTCATAGCTGCCAGCCATACAGCTCAAACAACTGAATGCATTCTGCTTCTGCCAATCCTTTCTTTAGCTCAGGGTTCAGCATTGTGAAGAAATCACTAAAACTCACTAGATTGGTCTGCTTCCTGCCTCCGTGGGCTAAGAAACCATGGTTGCTGATTGGTAGCTCAGTGGGAGCAGAAAGAGGGACTGTCCCTTTACTGCTGTTAATGTGGTGGAGCTGGCATAGTGCAGTGGGCACCGAGGCTAAGTGGAGGTGGTGCTGGCAGTCCAGACACTCCAGGTGATTGATTTCCTCTTTGGAGGCAAGGCATGTGGTGCGCACATCCGCTGTTTCTGCCTGACACCATGGTGTGACTGTGTGATCTATGGGCCACCTGTGGCCAGGACTTCTGATTTATACGATGACACAGAGCTGACTGTGCCAGTGTTAGTAATGGCTCAGTGTGCACCGCAGCCCCCTGAAGAACAGTTTCACCCTGCCATATAGAGAGAAACCCTTCAAAATGCCCCTGAGGAGATAAGCGGGAGAATCTGATTGCAGTGGGTTTAGGACCAATGTGTTTTGATTTTTCACAAACTGACACATTCATTTTTCACAGTGACTGCTCGCAGCCTCAAATAGAAAGGTACACCAAAGCACACGCATTTGCATTGAAATGAATCACACAGACGGAGAAGACTGGTAAAATGTAGGAACATAACAATATATTTCACTGATGGTTAGGTTTCAGATTGATGGACAAGGTACAGCATGTTGCTTGTGTTTGCTCTAAGTCAAAGCTCTCAAATGATTCTTAGTCTTTTTCCAGTGATCCCTTAATTAGAAACCCAAAACACATCAGACTTGATTGCCAATTTCTGTTTTTTGTCCATCTTGTTGTCGGTTTTTCTCTCTTCTTTGGGCTGCTCCCCTAATGGGGTCGCCACAGCGGATCATCTGTCTACAGTGTGTCATATGGGTTTTACTGGCAAACAGAGCCCAAACAACCCAGTATCGGAATCTGATTTTATGATCCACATATTTGATTTGGTCCTTCTAGGCCGCTTTTTGCGGAGTTTGCCTGTGTGGGTTTTCTGTAGAGACTCTGGCTTCCTCCCACAGTCCAAAGACATGCAGGTTAGGTTCACTGGTGACTCTAAATTGTCCTTTTTGTGAATGGTGTGAGTGTGAGTGGTTGTTTGTCTCTAGAGCTGTTTTCACATGTGCTCCAAACTGTTCCCTGAGAATCAGGTCTACACAAGGTCAGAATGTGCCCTCTCACACAGGCAAAATTAACGGTGATGGAAGCAATGAAGGATGATAGATGAGGAGATCGGGATGGCGATGATGTTTTCACATCACAGATGATGAAGAAAGGCCGTAAAACATTATCTCAAAATATATTAGACTCTTGCAGGCTGATACTAATTGGGAGATCAGTCTGTATGAAAACAAAACTATTAGTGGCTTCACTAAGCTGTTGTGTTCACACATGCAGTTCACCCGGACTTAAGACTAGGGAGATGGCAGGGTTAAGTCCAGGCCAAAAAATGTGGACATAAGTATTCATACATACAGCTCCTCCAAGTAGTTTCTATATTATTGCACAGTTGTAGTGCATATGTGAAAGGGATTTATGTGTCTGGCAACCTGTCCAGTGTAACAGAGAAAGAAAGAAAGAAAGAAAGAAAGAAAGAAAGAAAGAAAGAAAAAAAAAAGAAAGAATATTTGATGTGGCATAGCTGGATTATGCTGGATGCCCTTCCTGACGTAACCCTTCCCTTTTATCTGGGAATGGAAATTAGGAATGCACTGGTTCGTGCATCCCCAGTGGCTGCAGAGCAACTCGGGGTTCACTGTCTTGCCCAGCAACAAACAGACGAACCACCCAACCTTGTGATAAGCAGACGTCCAGCTATACCTCCTGAGTCACAGCTGTCCCCACTAGGCCTGCCATCAGGGGGATCAAAGGGTACAGATGACCCGGCCCATCCCCAGGGGGTGCTCATGCAAAGGTCTATGTTGGCCCTTAGATGGGAAGTAAAATAATTTACTTATTGATTTATATCACTGACAACAAAGTATATATATTTACATGCTAAATGTAATTAAAACACATTGCAACGTCACCTGATACACCACCCCTACTGTTATTGTGAAAGTGGTGCAGTTGAAACAGATCTGTCAGATTTGCAGAACACACATGTGCCACTAATGCAGAGCAAACTGACTAGCTAAGTCAAAATGGCTCACCAAAAATTGGGGGCTCAAAAAAGAAAAGCCAGGGTATAGAGAGAACAAGAGAATAAAAAGGATCAGGCAATGGACAAATTTCTGGCCAAAAAAGTGTGGAGAGGCTGGTAAATGTGACAAAGGTGAGGAGCTAGGCAGACTAGCAAATAAAACTTAAGCTAGCTTGACCTTTAAGTAATGTTTACATGTTCACTTAACTAGATTTTTTTTTAAAAACACTGCAGCACTGCACTTGTGTTGGAGTGGGTATGTATTAGGGGCCCGATTTTGGCTCAATTTAGAAAATGTCCCCTTGTCAATAATTCCTAATGGCTGGCCAGGCCCCCACACAACAGTTCATACATTCATATCTGAATATGGCAGCATATTGATTCACTGTACAACACTCCAAAGAGAATATTTGATATTTTGACCAGGGCCTTATTTTCCTCTTTTCTGACATTATGTCAAATCATATTTCTGGTCACTGTAGAACTCTTTATTACAAACTGGTTATAATTGCCCAATGTGTCCCACCGTATTAAAGGCCCAAGCATTGAACCCTGGGGACTGAGCATGGCTTGATCTCTACTTTGACCTACAACCTGAACTGACTGAGGACCGTAGGCCACCATATAATCTGGTATTTTTCAGCATTAAGACAAGTATCGTTTAGTGCCGTCATTAGTGCGGTCTCTGTGCTATGATTTTGTCATGAGCCAGATTGGCTATGGTCAGAAAAGCCATTTACATATACACACACTCAAAGGCAACACGCTGAACCTTTAGTCAAACAAAAGCACATTATTAGTTTGTCACCACCTTACAAAGGTATAACTCCCTGACATTTGCCTTTGCCTCATTGACATAGATGTATGTCAAAGTCTAAAAAATAAAGTGTGTGCTGTTTGCTTTGCTGACAGTAACAGAACAGCGTTGCTCTGTTTACAAAAAGGAACATGAGCCACAGTTTACACACAGTTTATGTAAATTTAACACAAGATCCGAAGTAGTTCCAGTCCAACATCCTCACATTACTGTGTTGTTAGAGTCTCCGCAGTTGCTGTCTCCTTTTACTGTTCTCATAGTAATGAATGCAAACTGTTGTCAGTGATAGGAATCAGACTGAAAGTTGTTAAAGTATTTTTTTTTTTTTTTAGCTCTCATTAAAGCAGTGGCAGCCCTGTGCATTGGCAATGTAGGCAAGCCTGTATAAAGCCCACCAGCTGGAGAGAGCATGGAGGTTTTATGACCTGCACTCATTCACCCCTTCAGCATAAAAAATGGAAGGGCTATATTCCCCTCAGCTGAAGTCCAACTGACATAAAAAGGAGTTCACATATTCAGCTGACTTGACATTCAGTTTTCCACAATGTCTGATGACAAAAAGACTGCAAGGAGGTAAAGGCTGCAAGAGAGAGCACGACTTACTGATTTCTTGAACCACAGGTCACAGTTTAAAATGAATTATGTGCCTGTGGAATATTAATGTTTTGGACAAGTGACACCGTCAACCTCTGCTAGGGATCTAGGGGCAAACCTCTGCTGCTATATGTTAGAAAACCATACTGCCTTAAGATGTTCATTCTGGTAGACGTAAGTCCGTTGAGGACTTGGAAAAAGTGAAATTCACAGAGTGCTTGTTGCAGCATTTCAGCCAGGGACGATGATACAAATAACTTCAAAACTTCAAAAAGAGTGGATAATGATAAAAGTCACTTAAAATATGGAAACATAATTCAATTAAGCAACGGGTAGCTTCAAAGATACAGCTTACAATTCAAAGGAATATTGAGGGTCCAAACCACTGTCATTAGAACAATACAAAAAATGCAAATGTGAATATAGTGGATACAGCATTTTTTACGAGGTACAAAGGCACTTAAAAATAGCCAGAACAAGTTATCCTCTAATTACAGAAAAATATAATAATAATAAGCCTTTTGGCTGCAACATGAACAGTGTCCTTTAGAGATTTCTTATGATTCACTGCAAAATAAATGAGAGAAAATTAATATGATAGAAACAAAACATGTGTAATATCAAGTAATTACATATACACTAATCTGCCACAACATTAAAAGCACTGACAATTAAAGTGAATAATACTGATCGTCTTATTCATGTGGCAACTGTCAAGTTGGTATGTTGGGAGATGGAAAAAAGGTAAAGGTAAATGTCAGCTTTATTGTTGCTTATCCAATTATACAGAGTGCAACATACAGTCAGAGTCAGTTTGTGCATTTAATCCACCCCACAATTAGGAGCAGTGGGCAGCCACTTTGCAGCACCTAGGGACCAGTTTCAGTTGTGAGACTGTGCCTTGGTTCAGAGGTACTGACAGGAGAATGGAACTATGCATATATATTTTTGATGGCAAGGGAATCCGGAGAACTGGGAGGAAGACAACTGGGTCAGAGAATGTCCAAAGCAGCAAGTCTTGTGAGGTGCTCCTACTATGCAGTGGTTAGTACCCACCAAAAGTGGTCCAAGTAAGGACAACCATTGAACTGGCGAGAGGGTCATGGGAGCCCAGAGCTCACTGATGCTCGTAGGAAGCGAGGGTTAGCCTGTTTGTTCCAATCCCACAGAAGAGCTGCTGTAGCACAAATTGCTGAAAATGCTAATACTGGCAATGATAGAAAGGTGTCAGAACACACAGTGCATTGCAGCTTGCTGCATATGGGGCTGTGTAGTCTCAGTTTGATCAGAGTACCCATACTGACCTCTGTCCGCCACCGAAACTGCCGACAATGGACATACGAGGGTCAGAATTGCACAATGGAGTAATGGAAGAAGGTGGCCTGGTGTTGAGAAGCTGTTGACTTGGCCTCCAAATTGCTCTGATCTCAACCCAGTCGAGTATCTGTGGGATTTGCTGATACACCAAGCCCAATCCGTGGAGGCCCTACCTCCCCAGAATGACTAGATCAACAACCCTCAAGGTGTTAATGACCCCACAAGAGGTCAAATGCCTGGAACTCCCCATTAGTCAGTTAGAACTGAAGAAACCTTTTGGATGAGAGGTGAATCGTTTTCAAGAACCTCAAGCAAGTCCAGTTGCCTTCTTACAACTCCTAGAGAATACCATGACCTGGACGACTGAGAATCTTCACAGACATGTTGATACGCACTTTGGGATGGACACCCTTCAAGTAGTCAATGACTCTTAAAGTGTTAATGACCCCAGAAGAGGTTAAATGCCTGGAACTCCTATTAGGCAGTTAGAACTGAAGAGGCTGTTCAGATGAGAGGTGAGACATCTTCAAGGACCTCAAGCAGGTCCAGTTGCCTTTGTACAGCTCCCAGAGAATACCATGACCTCGATGACTGTGAATCTTCATAGACATTTTGCTCTGAATGCTCTTTGACTGATGCAGAAGTATGAGAGGACTTCCAAATCAACAACTCTCAAGGTGCTGATGTCTCCACAAGAGGTTAAAAGCCTGGAACTCCCCATTAGTCAGACAGAACTGAAGAAGAGATTGAGGGAAGGGATAAGAGGTGAAACATCTTCATGAAGATCAAGCAAGTCCAGTGGCCTTCATATAGCTCTTACCATGACCTAGATGACTGAGAATCTTCACAGACGTTGTGTGGAGTCCGTGCCTCGAGGAGTCAGAGCTGTTTTAGTGACACAATGTGAACCCACACAGTATTTGTGAGACAAAAATGAAATGTAATACATTGCCATAGGAATTCTGCTCAAATGAGACATATGCCCATTAAGTGCACAGAGACAGGGTCATCACACCATTTTATTTCATTATTAAATTGACTTAATTGCACATCTGGACTCCCCTGCCACCACTAACCCCTGTACTAAACCTCACATAGACAGAATCAAAGGCCTGATCAAAGATCAGAGACTCTGTATGATATGAATCTGATTTGCTATGAAGACATTCCCTCTATGTGTGAAGGTTCTGTCCATCATCGGGGTAATCTTTTATTCATTGTTTCTTTGCTTCAGAGACTTTTATATATTGAGGATCTCTGTTTTATCAGAGGGATACAGTAAATGAGGCACTAACATTTGTGTGACACTTTTATACAGTAATTTAAGTCAAGTATTGATCCAGAATGGTATCTTCAGTCTACTTTCTGGATTCAAATTGTGCATTTTACTTTGAAAAAAAGCCCATTCTTCTGCAGCTTATTGGCATCAGAGAAACAACACACAGGGAAAACAATTAGCCACCCAGATACTCTTGAGAGGAGGTGGAGTCAGACAGAGATGTGTGCCTGCATCCCAGCTGTCAAAAGATGAAAAAAGATGGGGAGTTCTCTAAAATGCAGGATGTGAGAATCTGAGCAGAGAGGTGGCTGGGAGCTACTCGGCTGGCAAAGTGCAATACAATAACAAAGGATGAGGTTAACAGCCGGCTTGACTGTACCCTGTGGACATCAGATATCAACTTCATGAATTTATTTTTTCGAACTCAGCATCTGGCAGGATTTATTTACGTGATCTGCCCTCTTGTAGGGTGAACAGCTGCAAGAAATGATTATTTTCATAATCTGCTGGATATTTTGTGAGCTAAGTGATTAATTGTTTAGTCTATGAAATGTCAAAAAAATGTGAAAAAGTGACTATCATCATTTCTCACAGCCCAAGATGATATATTTCATTTGTCCAAGCAACAGTCTAAACCCCAAACATTTTCCAAAATTAGAAGCACATCCTTACACTGGAACAAGAGGATTTTGCCTGAAAATGACTGAAACAATAAATCAATTAGAAATAATAGTTGTCCATTGATTTTCTTGTCAATGGACTAATTAATTAATTGACTAATTGTTTCTGCTCAATGCTTGTCCCCATAGGAGAACCCTTTTTGGTTCCAGGTAGAGGTTTTTGTAAAGGTTCAACATGGAAACTTTTCAGAGAGTTCTACTTAGAAGCCAACATAGAGTGTTATACCTAGAACCTGTGAAAAGCTTTGCCCAGAACCCCCTCTGAGAGGTTCCACAGACAGCCTTTGGTGTGGTGTAATGGTGTAATGGTTCTAACCAGAACCCACTCTGAGAATTCTAAGGGTGCTGACAAGAACCCACTCAGGGGCTTCCCCATGGGCTTTGGCTGAGATCCTCTTTATGTTCCAAGCATATTTTTTAGAACCCACCCAAGGGGTTCTACTGAGAACCCTTTTATATTCCAAGGGTTTTATCCAGAACCCACCCATGAGTTTCTAGAGAGAACCTTTTAATATTCCAAGCATTTTATCTAAAACCTACCCAGGGGGTTCCACCAAGAACCCTTTTATACTATGGTACAAAGAATGCTTGACAAAGCGCTGATGAGGAGGATTTTAACAATCCTTGAAGAAGTCTTTCTTCCAAAAAAGGGTTCTTTGGATAAAATACGTTCCTCATGGAACCTTTAGTCTTACAAAGAAACCTTAACAAAACCTCAGCCATTCAGGACACCAAAGTGGAGAAGCAATTTGATAACATTCAGATTGTGACTGGGGAACATGAAATCGCTGTAACATATTTGTTGTTAATCTAACTGCATCATTTAGCATAAACATCATTATAGCATATGTTTACCACTCCTTGCAAAACACTGACTGATAGGGAGTCAAGCAAAGTACAGTAGTTTGAAGTTTTTCTCATTACATTTTAGACCAATTGGTTACTTGGATTTATAAGCCAAGTCCTGAAATAGTTCAAATGTGCTAGAGGGTTTAAATTATTTTCAACTTGCAAGGGCTGCACTCAAGAGTAAAGAGAGGCTGACTTCTCGATGGCTCCTCTCACTTCTCCCATTTGCTCCTCCAGGCTCCAGTTGACTGGGCAGCCGCTGTCTGTGAGGTGAAGATGTCGTATTAAACAGATGGTGACTGAATGACTTTTTTTAACTCGCCAGTTCCAGCCTTGCGACTCCTCTTTGCTCTGTGACTTTACCCCCACGAGGGAATGTGTCTCTACCTTGTGAAACGTCAGACAAAGGCCAACAAAAGCAAAGGCCTTTGTTGTGTGTTTTGACAAACGATTTCAGTTGTGTTTAATGCAGTTAAGTTTAAACACATCAAACAAAACATCAAACCTAACTGGATATAAATGTCTAGTGTGTATAATTTACAGAGATTTATTGGCAGAATATGGCAGAAATCAAATCAAGTTTATTCATACGGTACATTAAAAAACAACCAAGGCGACCAAAATAACAAAAGTCAAATAATATAACATGGTAACAGCAAAATACCAGTAGAAATAACACAAAAAATTCCATCCCATGCTCAAATAAGTAAAGGAACAGATGGAAAATGTAAAGCACAGAAGGATAAAACAATTAAACAAACCCTTAAGGACAATCAAAAGCCTGTGAATACATGCAGGCCTTAATTTTAGTCTTAAAAATGTCAGCAGAGGGGGAACACTTAATTGAGAATGGTAGACTGTTCCAAAGCTTTGGGGCAACTACTGTGAACACTCAATCACCCTTAGCCCTGATCGAGGGACAGCCAAGAACAGCTGGTCTGAGGATCTGAGAGATCTGGGGCCAGAAAGGTGGCAGAGGCGCTCAGATATGCACTGGGATGCCAGGCCGTGTAGAGCTTTAAAAAAGTAAAAAAAATAACCTTATACCCTGTCTTATACCTTTAGTCAGTGGAGGAACGCCAGTGCTGGTGTGATGCTGTCTCACTTCCTGGTACCAGTTAATAGTCTAGCAGCAGCATTCTGCACCAGCTGCAAGTGAGATAAGGACGACTGGTTAATTCCTAAATAAAGAGAATCGCAGTAATCTGCCAAGAGGAAATTTAGCCATTTGTGACAATGATCAGGTCTTTAAAAGAGAGGAAAGGTTTGAGTTTGGCAATATTTCTTAGCTTTAAAAACAACAACAACAACAACCTTGAACAACAGTGTTGATACGCTTGTCGAATTTTAAAGCTGGATTGCAGACAACACCAAGATTTCTGGCATGTGCATGAAGATTAGGTGCAAGTGATGAGTGATACCCCTGGTGGAGTTGGAGGGATCAAATTAGACCACTTCGGTTTTACTGTCATTTAAAAGACAGTCTTTTGCCATCCAGTATTTCACATCCTGAAGGCAGTCAAGGATGTACCTAACTGTGTTATTGTTTTAACAAGGTTCTAATGGGGGATATCTGTGAAGCAGTTGTATGAGATACTGTATTTTTGGATAATGGAACTTAAAGGGAGCATTTATAAAGCAAATTATATAGGCCCTAAAATGGAGCCTTGAAGTACTCCACTGGTGATGGGAGCAGAAGAGGAGAGGAGGTTAACAGTTTTGACAGAAAAATCTGTTAGATAGGAGGCGAACACATGAAAACTACCAAACTCACATTATATCACGGTACAGGTGATTTAATGTAAAAACCATTCTCTAATCTAAAATTCGACCTTCATTTTCCTTCCTGCGTTTTGGACTGAGTAGTCTGTTAAGTTTGCTATTTTATGTTACAAAATGAAAAAGTTTTTGCGAGTATTTGTGTCTTTTCAGACCATGGTGATTTATGTTGTTAATTTATATTTTTGTGCTGGTGTATAATTTTATTATATTTATCATATTTACATTAATATTTCTTGAGGGCAGCATATTTTTCAGTGTTTGTCACCTATGCTGAATGTCTTTAAGGGGTTTATGTCGCTGGGAGCTGCTTCTTTCTTCTGTCCCCAGAAATTATCTTGCCACCCCCAGGTTTAGGACAGCTGCTTTAAACAACTGTGACAACTAAGAAAAACTTGATTCTGAATGCAGGTGCACATTATTGTGCAAATTATGTTAAGATTTTAAAAGGGCTGTCTTTTTAATATAATCTAATTTTTAATGTAACACCCTTCACGAGTCTGCGACAGATGAAAAAAAACCCTTAAAATTTGCTTGTGTTTAAAGCTTGACTCACTAAAACACGGCTCCTTGTGCTCAGGCTGTCTAATGAGAGCTAATTACACCATGATCCTAATTGATGTGTCAGTCAAGGCTTAGAATTAAGACTCCTCTGCTTTTGTCTCTCGCTTTGAACACACTCACTAACAAACATACAGTGTATACTTGAATGAAATTACAACACTGAAAGGGATGTCAAATTTGCACACAGGAAAGAACAGACTCAGAGGCAAACTCATTTATTAAATAAGGTTAAAAACTTTTAAAGTCTCCTGGAAAAACAAAAACCTTTGCCTTACCCCTCCACACACGCATAAGAAATTGTCTTCTTGAACAATAAAACACTCACAAAGCAGAAAACCCAGTTTTCTTTGCTTTATCCTGCCTAGCTGCTAAGCACAGTGGGTCATTTCTGTAGTGTATGCGTGTGTGTGTGTAGCCTTTGTACTTGTGCATGTGGGTATGTACGTACGTGTGTTGTTTATGTCTGTGTGTGTGGGTTAAAGCCCCAGTGCCCATGTAATATGATTGCAGTGCAGCTTGCTGTGCCTCGGAGGTGTGTTGCATAGTTATTGAGGCCAGGGAGAGGCCACTGGGGTTTCTCTCTAATGCAGTTTTAACACCTGAATATAGCTGCACAGACATACCTTTGATAGAAGACTCTGAAACCCTTATATATGACTTTGAGCACTGCAGGTCTTTGTGTGTGTTTGTGAGCGTGCATGTGTGTGTATGGATGAGAGCAAGTGGAGGAAGATGAAAGAGCGGGAGTGAGGGAGTTTGTGTGAGCATAAGGAGGAGCAAGAATATTTCTCATACCTGCAAAAGTGTAGTGTGTATATACATCTGGCTCAACACCTGGCTGTGCATACAATAGTAGGTGTTGGCCAACTAGGCCGGTATGTGAGAACGACCTTTTTGCAAGGAAGAGCACACAAAGGGCTGCAGGTAAGGAAGTGACCAGAGCAGATCAGAGAGGTTATCCTGCTCTCTGCAAGCCTATAGCATGCACATTCATCACCTGCCTTCCCAGCGGGTGCACAGCATTCACCAGGGTGCATTATGGGATAGGGTACCATGCGGTGTCTTTGCTACAAAGGGCAGTCTTTGCACCTAAAGGTCCCTAAAGGACTATACTGTACCAGTGTATGTTTTAGCCTATTAACGACATACTGAGTGTAAGATAGATTAGTACAATTTTCCCAAGAATACCAAAACTTTTTAGCATACCACTTTATAATAAGACTTGAATGATATATAAATGGTTTATAATTAGACTGTTAAGTGACCCTTCCCCAACAGCACTGTTGAATCATAGATTAGCAACCATAACTAGGGCACTGCTTGCCTGTTTAATGTTACATGTTGAACGGGTGTGCAATAAGAGTGACAGTCGTGTCAGAGTCTGGATGGTGGCGTCTTTTTGTAGTCTTTTAAAAGGATAAAACAGAAGAGCACACCATGGGAGGAGTGGATTAAACTTATCTGCTCTAACATAACCTGCAAACGTTAGCATGTCCAGCTAATCAACCCTTGCTTACTAGCGCAGTAACATTAAGAGAGTCATCATTCATTTATTTTAAACCAACAAATTCCACAGTCATCAGCTGGAATTGAGAAACTGCTTTTGTTTACTTCTTTGTGGAATCAAAGACCTCTTGTTTCAATAATTACCACTGTAAACTGCAAAAAAAGGCTTCCTTTTGGCAGTTATAAATATTAGTAACTCATTAGCAAGACTGGAACTTGCCAAAAAGTGAGCCCACAACAATGTATGAAAACTGTGTTAGAACTTGTTCATAATTGTTCATTAATGATTAGTAAAGTGTTAACAACCTAATTAATAACCTAATTATAAACCTTCGCAGCAGCCTTGGTTGTAACTTTTTTTTCCCTCCCAACTTATTTTTTCAAAGTCACATTGTCGTCACATGGTCATGCAGTTGAGACCACAGTGAAAACTGTCCTTGCTGGTGTGTTCAAGGATGTTCTGACATCTGAGTTGGCTGCTGGAAAGCGCTGCACACCCACAAGCTACAGCATTAACATGGAATTAAATCCAGAAGACATGCATCACACAAATATGGACAATGTGAAATAGTTCAAGTGACTTATTAAGTTTTTAAAGACTTGGCACCATACATAAAATGTAATCGAGCACTCTAAAGTGGAGAATTAGTCCCCTCTTGCAGGTGTATTACTTTGCGAATGTGATGTAACAAAAAAATCAAAGGCAAAAAATGTTTTGGATTACTTATCTTAAAGTCATAATCCTTTAGATTTCTGTTCTGGTTGATTTAGCAGCACCTGTGCTTACTGGTGATAACGCTAAGAACTTCTTATTAGTCCCAAAGTTCTGTTCAAAATGATACGGATATTGATGACCGGGGGCAAGAAATGTACTATGAGCAATTACTCTGTCAGAAATATAGCTGAAGAAGACAAGCAGCTTGAGTGTTTTTCCTTGTTGTCCCAGATGAGAATTTTATGAAATGTTCTCTTTATATCACTATACTTTTAGAGATGTAATGTTTCCTGAGACAGCCTGTTCTGTTCTTCCAGATTCCGTCCAGACATGTATGCCTGTTTCAGCTCTTGCCTTGCAAATTTTGTCCAGAACGTGCATGTAAAAACATGTTCAACGGTTATAGTCGAGTAAATGTCCGCCATAAATAATTAGGTTTCATATGATGAAAGTTTTAAGGATTCTAACTTTAACTAGAAGACCGCACTCAACAGAGTACACATTCCCACCAGGCAACAGATGGTGAAGCACCTGCTGCAATGCCACCAGACCTACCAGTCAGAGCAGTTAAAAAATAGAATCACTGGCTCACAGTTGTACGCCTCCGCCAACCAATCACGTTGCAGTTTACATCTATGTCTGCCAGACTCATATAATGTAATGAACATAATGTGGTGAAGATTTTGAAGGTATTTAAGATGGAACATGCCACTATGTTGACTTGTTACTTTAAAGGAAATTAATGAAGCTATTAAGTGTATTTTTGGCAAAACACACATTCTCAATATACATGTGTGATTCCAGTGAATAATTTCCAGTGAGAAACATCCTGTCAACACTTAGAGACTATTTTTACAGAGGAGGACAGAGGACTGATAGAAAGCTGAACATTATGATGTCACAGTGAAGTTGACCTTTGACCTTTTGGATATAAAATGTCATTATCTTATCATTTTATCCTATTAGATACTTTGTCATTGTTAGCATATCCAAGCCTTCCTGAGATATCGCCCTCATGAGAGTGCGACAGACATGAGGTCACAGTGACCTTGACCTTTGACCGTAAAGGTTTTTCAAGATTTTACATGAATGCTGAGTCACAGAGGTCCTTTAGCATATAGTCATGAATGTGCACAAACAAAAATGGATTGATCAGTCCGGTAGTATGCAAGATTGGCTTCGGATACGCTGCAGGTCCATTGATCACACATGCACACACACAAGCAATCACATGATCCCCTACCAGTTTACACCTGGCAGGGATTCTAACGTTTTACACGTGTGATAGGTCATTTTCAAAATGTCATGAAGTAAATGGAAAACATTGCCTGTCTGGATGGTTGTAAAAAACCTTTGCTGATTTTGGGAAATAGTCAGACATAATGTAGAGTATATACAGCTTGCAGTTATACAACCGAAAAACACAAGACTACAGGTTTGATATAATAACTTGTACTCTTCTGTGTGTTGCAGCTGCTGTCAGACAGCCAGATCAACATGGTGAAAGTAGTGAACTCAGTGAGTGATGCTCTGAACGCCATGCAGAAGGAGAACGTGGGCCTGAAGGCGCGTGTCAAGGCCGACTTGCAGAGAGCACCAGTCAGAGGGGCCCGTCTCAAGGGCTGCTCCAATGGTAAGAGAAATGAGGCGTGGCTCGTCTGTACCTGTCTGGAAAAATTGTATTCTTTCTTTGCAGATTTGTCTGTCTGTCCCTCTGTCTCTGTATATTTAATTCATACATCACTGGCTATCTATATGTGACCTTCTGCCACTGTATTCTCCTCAGTGTCATGCCCACCGACTCCATTAGTCTGTAAAATTATATTCCAGTGTGGTCTGTCGGTCATCCATCTTAGCACATATTCATTCAACCCAGCCTCTCCTTTCTACCAGTGGCCTTGGTAGAAATGTGGATTTTTTTTTTTTACTGTACATGAGAAATGGCTTGCATGTCCACCGGGCTGTGTTGCTGAGAGGCAGAGAAAGGCCCGAGGCATCATCCCATTGGAAGGCTTTTAACCAGGCACAGTATACCCTATGGCATTCTCCTGTTGGACATGCCTAGCATAGGTAGCTAAGCAGCACAGAGCAGAGGCCGCTCATGCATACAGCATACAATAACAGAGTAAGACAGAGTGTTCGCATTTTTGTGTGAGCAGCACGACTTGAGACTGTGGTAGAGGTGTCATAAATCTGCAGGCATGAGGGTATGGTCATGTATGATAGTGTAGTAAGAGAGGAGGTATGACAGAGGTTTATTTTCAAGTTTCCGGGTTCATTTTTGATCTAAGAAACTGAAGCTCTTTACACGAGGCATGAGGTTTTATTAATATCCTATCTTACAAACTATTTAGGCCTGCTGTGGCATCATCACCTAACTGATGCAACTAAGCAATTATCTGCTGTTGTTTCATAAAATTGCTTCCTGCTCCTTATGATCACTTGAATACATGTGCCTAATTTCATATCAGGACTCAATACCACTAAAGCTATTAATTTTGTATGGATGCACTTTGTTTAACTTAGCCTTCAAAAAAATCATGCTCAAATTGTGAAACAAATATTTTACTATCCATGAAGGAAGAAATACACAGCCCACAACATGACTTAGTAATACAACATTCTTGAGCATTGAGCATTCTCTTGAGCATTCTTGACTGATCAGCACCATTCAAATATTCAAAATGAAATTTAGATAAATTGCACTCTGCTGTTTTACTTTTTCTTCCTGGAGGTTAAAATTAGTATCAGATACTGAGCACTGGATTGTTCCATCCCTGCAACATTGCTTATATGTTCTAAATATCAGTGAATCTTTTTGTTTCATGAGTGTGACAATACATACAATTTCAAACCTAACTATGTATTTTTTATTTGGACGTATCAAACTCACAAAGGAAATTTGTTTTTGTTTTTTTTCTGTAGTTAATTTTGTGTTCTCAATAATTCTGTGATTTTTTATTTAGGTGGAGGCTTTGAATAAGAAGTCTGGGTCCTTTGACTCCACCTGCGCAGTAGAGTATTTGTTATCTTTACCATTTTTATGTATTTTTGAATCATACAAAATAAAACTTCTATATGGGTTGAGAGAGACTCCTAAAACTCCTAAAAAAGCTAAAAAAAAAAAAAAAAAACAGGGCTGTTTTTCTTGAAAAGTTTTGAGCATTTTGTGGAAAGATGGTTTTCACTGGACAGCACACATGGACTGGTTGAAGCGCTGTCCATGGTGCTGAACTGTTTCACAGTTTTATGCTCCTTATGATGATTTGAAAACGCCTTTCTTTTTTGGAGTAACTTTACACTTGTATGATTGTTAATGTAGATGTTAATTCAATCATGAAAATAGTGGGAAGAAGGTCCACAAACTGTGGCTCCCTTACATGCAAGTGATGTTATGTACAGATGTACGGATAAATTTGCATGTTAGGGAGCGACAGTGTGCTGGCCTTTTCTCCACTGTTTTCACAGCTGTTTTCTTTTGGTCCAGCATTTGCCCTAAAACTATTTTTTGATATGCACAACTACATGCTTTGTTTGATATTCACTTATTCAACCTCTATTTAAAATTCTTTTGAAAAGTTAACATTTTGGAGCAAGATGGTTTTCATAAGCCAGTAAACAATGACTGTGAAGCTCTGTCCGTGGTGCTGAACATTTGCACCAGCGATCATCATCTGTTCCACACAGCTTTATGTCTGAAACCTTGCAGAACTTTCTTGCTTTAACCAGATTATCTGAAGCAATCAGTAAACAGCTACTTGAAACACCAGACTTCTGGGTGGCAATAAATTATAAATCAATCAATAGCGAAATTATTCCTTTTATCTTAGGAGAATTGTTATCTCACAGTAGGTATTAAAGCTCAATCGTAGAATAATTTCTTCAAGTTTTATTTTAATTTGTTGTCTCCTGGCTCTGAGGCAGAGACAATATTGTTCCCCATTGCTAAGGAAGTCATTAGTCAATTTATGAGCTGCATAGCTTTTCCCCCCTGTATGCACAATATTGGGGCAGAACACAATTATGAGAACACCTCACAATATGATGCAATGAGTTGTGAAGTATCATCATTGTTCTGAAGAACTCTAAAGACAGAATGAAGATTAGAAGGTAATATTTATTGCAAGGTTATTGTTCCGCATTGCGTGAGATTATTATACATGTGTTTGGGTTATTATGTTTATCAGTGAAAATGTCTCGTAAAGTGTCCATAATAAGGGATAATTATGTATGAGCTGAATGTATTTTCAAAATCTATTCCTGTACAACATGGTGAAGTCAGCATCCAGTACAAGGTTGTAATGATGGTTACGTCAACCCTGCTGTGGCTGCTGGAGTGTGGCTCTTCGGCTGCTCCTGTTCTCATTATTTCATACAGAGCCTCCTGGAAACAGGTGTCCAGTTCAGTCAGCTGTCTGTCAGGGATTACAGCTCATTAATATTTTTCCTCAATAAGCAGTTCCCTCATTTATATGGGAAAGAAGTCATATCTGTTTACTAAAACCAATCAAATGTCAGGGAGTTTTACTCTTAAAGTTTAAAAGAAAATAAAAATGCACATAAATTATTGAGATAATAATCTTTTTGGGCATATGGGGCTACTGAAATATGCGGACCTTTTCATTAGACGTTGTACAAAGCAGATTCAGTGACAGCACACTGGACTGTGGGATGTACTTCATGCTCATGCTGAACGAATTTATTATTCTTTGTGACATTTACGTGAGAGAATATGGGAGAATAAACCCTTGTTTACTTCGTATGAACATTCTAGAGAATTGTGATCTCTTTCTGTATGTTGTGTGCAACAAAACACAACGTAGAGGAAAAAGCTATCATTTGATCTTAATGTTAGTAATTTTCCATGGTGCCGAATCAAGTATTCATGTCCTTCCCCTTGACTAATATTTTTGAATACTCGCGTCCACAAACCTGTCCACACAGCTGGAATACCCGGGCTTTATACATGCAAGGCAGGAGGAAATAAACAGCAGTGACAATGGCAACAGTGGCACATGCAGATGCTGAAGCTGGTAGCTCCTTCAAACTAGGGCTAAACGATTAATCAAAATGTAGCGAAATCACAAGCGTGCTTTCTGCAAAAAAATAATGACGTTAAAATGATCATTCCCTCTCAGAAAGCAAATCACATCAAAGTTGTAATATCAGTCAAAATAATTTTATATTTTTTTTCAAAATCGTTCAGCCCTACTTAAAACTTCACTGCACTTCTCTTTTAATCTTTTGTTTTTTGGCTTTATTGCTGAAACACATCAGTTATCACGTCACCTGTCACCTATGACATAAAGACACTCACAGGCATTGGAAAAGGAAGCATGAGGTTTGGATTAAAAGGCAGTGGATCTTGACACAATCAGAAATGCACACAACACCTTTTTGTGGCTCAATCTGTAGCATTTACCTTTGTTATAGAGCCAGCAGTTAGCTAATTATAATAAATCTTTAAGAATTGATTGCCAATTAGATTATAATAATTAGGCTATAATTGATCACCACTTGAAACGCTGCTGTGTTTCATGTAAATATCCACAGAGTGTTTCACCCTGACCTATTTTAAGAACAGATATCCTGAAGCCACGTAAATGTCAGGGGTAAAGCTGTACAACATGCAGACTAATTGACCAACCAGCACTGAGGTTCAGCACCACGGACAGCTCTTCACATAATCTCTGCTACAGTAAGTGTTGCTGTGCAGGATTCTTCGGAAGTGCTTTTATACATAGTCTCAAAATGTTAAAAAAAAAAAATGTCAAAGGGCATAAAAACACAAAAAGATAAACAAACCAGTATGTCTAGGATTAGCTCAGTGCTGTGTGTACATGTATACTCCACCGAATCCTCCTTGAAATGTAGCTCTGTGCAGGTTTCCTCTCCTTCTGCTCCTCAGAGCTACAGTTGGGACAAACTACAACAAAGCAGCCAGCGGCAAGTCAGTGTTTTTGTGGAGCACAGCCTTGACATTTTATCAAAGGCATCTAGAGAGCAACACATCAGTGCTCATCACAAAACATATCTCCTCTAAATGCCCATGTATATTTATTATGTAATGTATCCTTGTTTTTATTGTAACAGCATTCTTGTGTGGGTTAGCTTGCTTTTGGCTATCTGTTTTTATCTGATGTATATTCTTCACCAGAATAACAGATAATATGATGCATGTGCATGTATTTCAGTGTTAATGTTCATTCTGACATTATAATGTATTACCTGGTAATGCTATAGCACAATAAAGTAAAGACACAATATGTAAGTTCTGCCGCTAGGGGTCTCAAGTTAAAACAATAATGAAAAACTGTTTGACGTTCTGATAGGGATCATGGGAGTTGGTTTATTCCTTGTTAAACAACCACCATTGCAGATGACATGGATCAGACAGAAATTATTCAAGATATCCAATGTGTTCCTGGAAGTTATAGCAACTAGCGACTAGTAGGAAACACACTGTTAGCTTGAATGAATTCAGATTTCTCAAGGATGACCACTGTAGGGAAATATTTGGGATGATGTAAGTATAATGGGTTTAGTGTTTTTAGACAGTTTAATGAAAAAATGTTGCATATTACAGCTTTGAAAAAAACTATATTCACATATAAAAAAACATCATAATTTCAATATGTCTGCACAACTGTGCACATATGTACTCACACAACCGTGACTATCTTTGACTGCTTGTCTGTCCCACTGTGCCTGTGAATATTTGAAGCATTCATCTCTGTACTGTTTGCATTGGATTCCCATAAGAACATATTAGATTCTCAAAGCTATATGAATCCAAACCTGACAGCAGTGAAGCCCTCTTCTCAGCTCTGACAGTAGCAGGCTTTCTTAGTTGGATGGAACCACTGAAGAAGTCCTACTTTTCAGTTCTTGGATTGCCTGTCTTTGCTTCGCTTGTAGTGTTGCTCAGTGGCTCTACAGCTGAGTGAGAGTCCATTTCTGTTGTCAACAGTAAGAATGCAGTGCAAGACTTTGCTTGACATTTGGTACATTCCTCTCTGATTGTTACTTTTGCTGCCACAATAATTATTCGGTTATATGAGTATTGCTTTTTAAAACAAAAGAGAAAAAGACAAAACATGAATTTTAAAAAGTTCAATGCAGGACATGTGCATGGTTGTGAACAACTGCTTTCCACTACATGAGCGGTGTTTGCTGGAGATGCGATGACATGCTGCATTTAAATGAGTTCAGTTCCTGCTGTGCAGTGCCTCTGATGTCAGAGTGGCTTACTTTTAAGGGGTTATGTTACTAAGGATTTTGTTGGCAAACAGAAAAGATTCAGAGGAGATACTGTCCTTAAAGGTCCCATCCCACACTAGTATGCTCAACAAAACCATACATACATCAACTCAATGTCTACTTTAAAGGATAAGTCTGGCTGTATTTTTTTCTGATTGCCAACAAATCCTATTAGAAGACAAAAAACAACAATGGATGATACTAACAGTTATTGTCATTGCATCCAAAGCTTGATTTATTGTAGCTTATTACTCTAGACCTCCATTGTCCATAAACTTCTATTGTTTCTATTATTAAAACACGTCAGTGAGCCACACCACTGCACTGGATGACATGTTCCTTTATTCCGATAAACACTAGAATTCCTTTGAGCCAATCCCACATCCTGCTGCCAGAAAATGCTCAATAGCACCCCAGATCCAAAGCCAACAAATGCACTTTTCACTGCTGTTTGCTAAAAAAAAAAAAGAAAAACTACTATGCCTGACTGCAATAATCAGTTATTCAGCCCTTTTATAGAGTACATTTTAACAGAAACCAGAAAGTTCAGAATGTCAGGTATTGAGAGAGAGAGAGAGAGACATTGTTTCCTTTTTGTTGACAGTAAGAAAATATAGAAAATTACCAGCCTTATTCTTTAACTATATTAGATTTCAGGAAAATCTGAGTGGATAAAGGGCTACGATTATAAAAGAGCAGTGATTTTAGAGTTGGGATCTAGGCACACACAGTCAGGAAGACTATTTAGCAATATGTTTGTGCTCCATCATGAATAAGTACCTATCTACAGGTGGGATTATGAAGGCTTAGTGTTGTAGGTAATGGAGCTGAACACAAAACTCAGAGGCAGGCAGATTAACTTAAAACAAAGTTTACTGTCCCTGTAATTCAAAACAGAGATCATTGTTGGTTTATCTGTCCGAACAGGCAAATAAAACAGGAGGGGCACTGTAGGCAGGCGAAGACACCATTTACACTTGAAATGTGTCCATTATTCTATCTTGACAAGGATAGACAGTGGTTCTATAAGTGATTCTAGAGAAAAGATAGTTGATAGTTGTTTCTCATTCCAAGGCTGGACCCAAGCCACCAACCCAAATTGTTGGTATTTGACGACCTAGGAACAATTAATTCCCACAGAACAAATTGCTATAGGAAATCAGCCAGACCAAATCTGGAGGTAGTCTGGCTCACATTGTGATTGGATCCCAGTCAGATGTAAATGCAATCTGGACAGCGTGACCACATTCTTAAGAAAAAAAAAATAAATAAACCCAAGCAAATTCAAAATTCTGCCTTGCAAAAAGTGATTTAAAACTTAATGACACCCATCCATGGCATTTCTTCAACTAGCCTGTATAAATGCGAAAGCATGTGTATTAGATGTCACTATCCATATAATGTATCCAGATAAAGATTGCGTGTTAATATCAGGTGTAAATGGGGTCAGACATTCTGCAATGGCCATAACAGGCCGGTGTAAAACAGGTAAGAATGCACAACAGACAATCTGGCAGGGAACTGGGAAAGTGATCGGTATATGTTGGAGAGCTGATTAGGGGATTGGGAACAGGTTAGCGTGGGAATCAGGTGGTGACTGACGGCAGGAAACACTGATGACTCAGAGGACTAAGACTTCCTGCAGAGAAGGGAAGGACGAACAGGTTCTGAAATGACAGGAAGAATTAGTGAGTGGTAGCCTGGCACCGCCTGTGAATTAGTCTGGGATCTCTCAGTTCATTTTCATTTCTAAGGAAAAAAAATGCCTCTGCCTATTGTCCCTTCCTAAGTCCTGCCCCTTTTTGCTCTATGCTTCAATAACAGTTGAGCAAGCTTGTTATCCAGTGGAACCTCCGTTCTTTCCTATTTCTTGTATATCTTTTAACCATCCTCAAAATGTGAAAGACAAGCCTAGCGTATAGCATATCTAAGTACAGGAAACAGAGAAGGAGAAAGCTGACAGAGGTTCCAAAAGGAGCAGGACTTAGGAAGTGTCAATTGGATAGACCTACAACCAATTAGAGTGATGGAAAGTGATGGAAGGTGTGACATAGCGGTGAGCAACACATGCAAGTTGGTGCTTGGTCTGTTTTCAAGCAGGAAAACAATGGCGACCTGGGTCACGCATGTTCTCAAATTACAGCTGAACAGTGCAGTAAAATGTTTCTGAAAACCTTTGAGGGAATAAATAGGTAATGCAGTAACAGATTCTTGGTTCATATTTGATTAACACTGCCTAGTTTGACAGTTTGATCTGAGTTTTTGAGCCAGGTGCATTGTGTTCGCACATGTGACTTTACAAATCTGGACTGGTGACACTCCTCTGTCAGTCCTCATATCAATTCCACCCCATATTAAATAAACCGTTGTGATTGGACAGGTGGAAATCTGTTCGAACGAGAGGTTGAGTAGACCTAAGCAAATGAAACATGAGCTAGCAGATTTGTCTGATTCCCAGGCTAAGTCACTGGCATACTGACAACAAAAACAAAAATGGGTAATATTTATTTTTAATAGTCATGACAGGGAACTTTTTGTGAAACATCATTTCTATCAGATCAGCTAGATTCATTGTTGTAACAATTAGATTGTAATTTTCTCTTTTTATATTAAAGAAAAATGTTAAAGTTGATAACCAGCCAGCTCATTTAACACCATGTGTGCCCAGCTGACAGGCGTAGGGGTGAAATCGCCATGGCTGGACTGTGGCTATTGTACCATTCATTTCTGACATTTTGATAGACATTAAATCCTTCACATTATAACCAATGCACAGTGGTACTTTGGATATTATATTATTTCCATTTCTGATGTTGTTACAGCCATTTCATCTGAAGCATTATTGTGAATGCAGTGGTGTCTGATTATGCATATAGAATAAATGCACCTCTTGTTGTTTGGATGTATTCAGTTATTAATTATGGCTGCCTGGGCGCTGTCTGGTGCTGAAGTCTGTCACCTTCGCTTGTGACACAATTACATTAGGCTTATAGTGATTTTGTTGATTATTCTTTGTCTAAAGTCATTGAAAAGCTACATTTATATTGATTGTGCTATATACCATCTCTGCTTTTATTGAAAAAACAAGAACGTCCCCATAAAGTCACTCTGAAATTGACTATTTCCGTAGCACCTCATCGGTCAAGCTGCCAGCATAGCACCAAGAAAGAAAAATCCCGGATCCTGCCACTGAAATGGAAAATTATGGAATGTGAAGAAAATTAACATACAATAAAGGACCAAAAATTGGAATCTGTGTTAAATTTTGTGCCAACAACGTCATAAAGCAACTCAAACTAAAGTGGACGTGGAGTATGAGTCCGATCATAGCAGGAGGTTCTTGGAAGAACAATTTCTCTGCTGTGAGGGATCATTAAACCAAAAAAACTTTGAAAGCCCTTGTTACAGAGGATCCAATTCTTAAATAATGATGATGGTCTCTTTTTTAATGTCCCATGGAACCTAGACTGCTTCAGCTTCCTGTAATGAAAAGAAGAACCGGGAAATTCTACCATTTATGTGTGATGATGATGATGAAAGCCGGAGCTTAGCAGTCGAGGCTTACACGGAGAAACGGAAAAGCTTTGGGGAGATCAAACATTCTGTATCATGTAGGGGCTGTAAAAAATCTTGAATGGCCTTTTCAAGAACTCTCCTGGCTGTTTCAAATTCAGGGGTTTTGACCCGGTGGAGGCTCGACATGCATAATCTATGACATTGTCCTCATCGCAGAGTTCCTCTCCTGCTTCCTGGGGAATAGATTTTGTACCCCTTGTGTAAGATGGGTTTCGCAGTCACAGACAAGGGTGCTACTGTTCTGCTCTGCTGTAGCTTACAAGCTCCCTGTCGCTGTCTCTTCTTCTCGGCACTAACTTTTCCTGAATCCTCTCTCTGTCTGTCTATTCTTTCCACTCTCTTTGTCTCCGTTGTATCACTCGAATCTATATGTCTCACTAAGCCATACTTCTTCCTCTCTGACTTCTACATGTCTTTTGTTTTCTCCTTTTTCTCTACAACTTGTGTTATCTCAAATCTCCATCTCTGTGCCATATATCCGTGTCTTCTCTGCAGCATCACGTCTGCGCTCCACCCTTGTGCCTTTCTGTCTTCATTTCGACCTACTTGCATCCTTTCGTTTTTCACGTTTTTATCTCCGCCACACTTAGGCTCTGTTGTCCCGCTGTGTCATCTATCACCCACCCATCCATCTCATCATCTATCTCTTTTGTGTCTTTCCTTCCCAACGCAGCCTTTTCTCTACTTCCTCATTGCTCTTTTTTATCATTTCCAAGAGCCATCCCTTTGGAAAATAGTTAAGAAAACAGAGTAAGCGAACACTTTGAGATTTCTTTGTAACAGGATGATTTCACAACATATAACTGTTCCTCCATGTTTACTGTAGGGGAGACCGGGGATGAAAGTAACTTTTTGTTTGAGCACCAGTGACTCAGTGTTATTTCATGCTAGATCTCTCAACCTTTTATACACAGTACCCATATTTGTCTACTACAAAGAATTCCATTGTTACAACCTTCCCCATTACTGGGGTGACTTGTAAAACTAGCTGAGGATAAATGTAACTAGTGCTGTCACGATTCTGGAATTTCCCATTTTAATTCAGTACTTTGAAAAATATCAATATTTACTACCATTTTCGATACCACAGGGAGCACTGAGGGCTTACAATTTTAGGTTTTTATTAAAAGATGAATATAACAAGGCTGTAACATGACAACGGATACAGAAAATAAGACATTTGAGGAGAAGAAGACAGCACTGTGAGCAAGGGAGAGAAGACAGGACCAAGTGGACACTGCAGATAAAATTTGTCTATATATCGATATTTTTGACAACACTAGATGTAAAAACAATTTATGAAATATTTATCAAAGAACTTTATTCTCTTTTCAATAAAGTGAGCAATTTAGACCAACAAAATACACTTATTTCTGCAAAATTTATGTGTGTGCGTGATATAGCCGATGCTGGATTTTTGGGTCTGATGCCAATACTGACGTTAGTGAGTAAAAAATGCTCTAAATATATCAGTATCTTAGCCAATATCCTTTATACAGAAATTGATATATACTATACTATATACTACTACTATATAAAATATGTACATAAATAAAACAATTTTTGCAATGATCCCTCAAAATTTGTGACAAAGATATGTAATGGAGGCAGACTATTTTGCAGTTTGACAATAAACATTATTGTCCAAATGATAGCAGGGTACTGAAACAGTAAACTTTCACCAGTATTTTTAATAATTAAAAATAACTATAAATAAAAAACACAAAATAGAGAGAAAATATATTTATATAGTAGACAAGAAGTGAGAATTGAAATAAACATAAAATGGTGCCTAAAGCCAAGAAATAAAAACAATCTGCATTATGTTCTGTTAAAAAAAAACATATAGACACGATATAGCTGTGATAAGCGAATTCTGGGCCAATAATGTTGGTCAACTGCTGTATCAGTAGGGCTCTAGTGTGTGGACTGTATTCCTGAATGTGCATGAGTCACATTAAAGGCTGCTAAAGTAAGTAAGCAAGTGCACACACTTGACTCACACTTCTTTTAGACTTCAGTGTGCAAAGTGTGCCGTGCACACAATGTGGAAGTTCTCTTCATTTTAATGAATTGTTACAACATTCCCTATCCCGAGCAGCCATTGCATCGCTGACTGTTTTAGCATGTGGGCGTAAGTTAGCATGAATGCATAGAATAGCAAATTAAACCAGAGAAACTGCTCCTTTAAATTATGTAAGTCAAACACACTCCATTACAATCAAAGCAAGGCAAAAAATAATATTGCAAAAAAAACAAAAAAAAATCACTTTCTTACCTAAAAATCACTTTTTTTTTTTGTCCTGAAAGCCACAACGTTGCTCACAGAGACATGCCACTTCTCCTCTGAGCTCATAATGGAAATAGGAGTGTACAATATCGATGACATCACCACTTTTATGATTGGTTTAACTGTTACAACTATGCCTCTTTAGTTTTATGGCTTACAGACAGAGTGTGACAAGTGTAATTCCATGTTTTCCTCATCTTCTCTTTATTACTGATTCCAACTTTACTGCTCCGAGCGTTCGTTCCCTTTGCAAAGCCATATTGTACCTCATTTATTTCATGTCTCCCTACTTTCACCTCTCCCTAGGCTCACGTCCCCGTGACTGCGGTGATCTGTATGCCAGTGGTCAGCGAGAGGACGGCATCTACTCTGTGTTTCCTGTTCACCACCCCTCAGGCTTCCAGGTCTACTGTGACATGACCACTGACGGAGGAGGCTGGACGGTGAGTCAGAGGAATACACACACATATTACAGTCCACACACACACACACACACACAAGCACACTAAGTGTACCTACTGAAAATACAAACATTCACTGAGTGACTACATTCTCACCGGGTTATAATCAAGATAAATAAAGGAAAATTGAAGAGAACTGAAGGCCTTTTCACTATGTCCGCTTTTACAAATCTGCTTTTATTTACTAAATAACCCAGAAAAAAGAATCATTCACCGAGCATGAATTTTTCTTTACTGCAACACCGGCTCCATTCAAATCAGAGTCATCCAGTACATGAGGTTCAATACTGTTTTTCTGGGCACCTGCTGTGATTACAGTTGTACTGCCTCAGGAATCTCATGTATCAATCTGAAAAGGTCTCATCAAAGTTTCATCACAGAGGAGCGAGGAGATCTTAAGCACAAGTTTCATGTGGACCTGTTTGAGGGCGCTCGGTTATTTTTTTATGCTTCGTTTTTCATTTAGAAACGCGGAATATTAATTAGTCACATCTAAGTGAGGATGTCAACAGGTAGAGTGCTGAAAGAAAAATGAACACAGACGAGCAGGACGAGAAAAGGGAATAAAACAAAGCACTGAGAGGCACAGGAAAACTGAAATACATCTGCTGAATCATGGTGGCATTTTTTTTGTTTTGTGGAATAAGTAAATGGTGCCATAATTGCGAGGGTAGAGATTCAAAACCAAGCTGTTACCATGACAACTGATTGTAAGATGTCTTTCTTGATATAAAGATGGGAAAACTTACGGTACATTCTTACACATAAAGGAGCTAACTAGAACCATAAGGGGTTCCTCCACTTGTCCCCACAGGAGAACCTTTTTGGGATCGTGGTAGAACTTTTTATAAAGGTTTCACTTCAACCTAGAACTCCCAATGAGAGGTTCTACAGAGAACCCTTCTATAGTGTAATGGTTCCACCCAGAATCCTCTCTGTGGATTCTAGAACCTCTCCACCTTCTAAGGGTGCTAACAAGGGCCCACCCGGGGTGTTCTACTGAGAACCTTTTTATATTCTATATTATAACGGTTTCATCAAGAACCCACCCAGGGGGTTGAACAGAGAACTTTTTTACATTCCAAGAGTTTCATCTGGAACCCATCCAAGGGGTTCTACAGAGAATCCTTTATAATTCCAATGGTTTTATGGAGAACCCACACAGGGGTTTTCTTTTATATTCCAGGGTTTTATCTGGAACCACTCAGGGGTTCCGAGAACTTTTGTATATTCCAATGGTTTCATCAGGAATATACCCAGGGGGTATACAGAGAACTCTTTTTATATTCCAAGGGTTTTATCTAGAACCCACTCCCAACCCTTTCATATTTGGGTCTAAAGAACCCTTGACAAAAGTGTTCTTTAAGGATTTCTACAATTTTTTTTTTTATTGGAACCCTTAGGCTTACAAAGAACCCTTGAGCAACCCTTTCTTCAAAAAAGGGTTTTTTTTCTGAAGCAAATGGTTCTGTGTAGAATTTCAGCACTTTGGGAGAGCCCCTTTGAAACCCCTGAGAGTGTACTGTATAGGCCAGACAGAATGTACAGCCAGCTCATAAAAATACAGCTTCCACTTTTTTTTATTTGCAAACCAAGTCCTCCTTATTCTTCAAACTAAAGAAAAACATTTTTTTTCCATTGAAACTGGTGAATATCTGACCTGTTTATGTTTTAGTTTTGTTTTATCTTGCATTCTTATCTTTGTATAATAATATTTTTGAGGGGATTTTGTGTTCTAAAAAGGTAACATGGAAAAGAGATACTTAGAGTTTCTTTAAGTGTGTGTTTTTCCCTTGATCAAACATCTGTCAGTTGTCTGGCCTTGCTAAAGCAAACATAGTTGTTTAAGTGAGACTGTATACTGGAAGCGCTTTGTCTTTTGGGAATGAGAGACAGCGAGGTGAACAAACATTGACACAGAGCTGTTTGAAGTTATATTTGGAATGTGGTTTAGATGTATCTTACTCTGAGTGCACACACACACACACGCACCATCTTACTGGTTAGAGCCATTTATTTCCCTTTGTTCTGAAGTGTACTGTAGCAGTCCTCAGGGAAAGCAGAGCAGTTCTTAATAGAGAACTAAGGCCTCGTAACATTTGCAGAGTTTGAGATTTCAGCTACATGAATCCATCACGGCTCATTTTTTACAGGTTGTGACACATTTTTGCGAAGCATCGAGGGGCTGATTTTGGAATCTGTCCAGAACTATTCAGGGGAAATCTGTACAATGAACTGTGATGGAAATAATTTCCGTTTTGTTTTTCGTGTCATGCCAAGTGCAAGCTGCATGAAAAGTGTTCTACTGAATGCATCTACTGTGTTTCGTTATAAAACCAACATCTGGTATATCCTTTCAGCTTGTGGGTGTGATGTTGTCTTGCTGACAACATTTTGATGAATATCTTAAAACTTCTGAGGATGGACATTTTCAGGCTTCCTTCCCATGAATGTGTGAAAATTTTTATAAAGGTGTAAAAATGTATCCACATTTTCTTTAAAAATGATTTCTCAAACCTGGAAAACAGCTTTGCAAGCAATCTTTGGCTCCATACACATGCAAATGTATTTGTCTATGATTTCTACTGTTCTGAGCCGTTACCACGACTGAAACTATACAGTAAATGCTTCTAAGTATACCCAACAAAAACACACAAAAGGTTTATTTCTCTCAAATTTTGTTCACAAATTTAATCTGTGTTATTGAACACTTCTCCTTTGCCAAGATGATCCATCCATGACAGGTGTAGCATATAGAGGTGCTGATTAAACAGCTTGATTATTACACAGGCGGATTAGTACTCAAAGTACTCAAGGCCGCTTTACAGAGTACAAACCAAAAATAAATAAAAAAGAAAGAAAACGTGTATGTTTGTGTAGTTTTGTCTTGAAAAGTGGCATTTATTAGGCAGTGAACAATGGCTATTTCACATAGGCTTACAGATACCATTTTTTCCCTGGGAGGGCAAAGTCATGGCCTACCTTACTCTGCCTGTGATTGGCTATTCATTCAACTTTTCAGTCCCATTCATAATAATTAGACTCCTTCCATTTATTCATACTCCTTTAGCTGTTTCTCCATACAAATTAAAAGCCAGCAATTCAGTTGACCATCAGCCTTTCAACAAATATTAGAATATTCCACATCCTTCCACATAAATATTAAAATACTCTATATAATTCCTACATTACTGGTATTATTCAACTGCAGTTCAGGGTAGCATCAGCCTTTCAAAGCCAGCATACACACCTGCAATCTTTTTCCTTCTCTAGTTTCTAGTTTCTCTAGTTAAGTATTACTGCACAAAATTTGAGAGAAATAAACCTTTTGTTTGCACAGAGGAAGTCTTAGACCTTTTACTTCAGCTTCTGAAAAATGGTAGCAAAAAGAAGTGTTGCATTTATATTTTTGATGAGTGTATAATAATATTAGCTGAAGCTGTTATTATCCCAATCTGCCCACTTAATATTGCACTTCGCTACAACCACCTACAGTACACCTACAGTATAGCACATATCAAACTTCACCTCAAGTCGCTGCTATATTGGCATGACAGTGAACTGTGTTTTGTGTGTGTGTGTGCACTTCTAAATCGGTGACTAACTGTGTGAGATAGGCAAGGTCGTACCCTCCTATCATCAAATAAAACGAGACTGTCAGAGTGACAGAGTGCTTAGCACAGCATGATGGAATAGAGCTACATACCAGCCTGTCAGTGGGTAAATGCTTATGTGTGTGGGGGGCGGTTGTGTGTGTCTATGCATGAATTAATGTTTGTGTTAAAAATACAAAAGTGTTTGCATCTACATAGAAATAGCTTGTGAGTGCGAGTTTCCCTGCCTGTTCATACAACGCACAGTGTTAAGTAACGCCTCTTTGCATATTGTCCTATAAAAGGATTTACATAGCAGCTCAGATTGAAGTGATAATGTAGCAGTTACTTATCCTGCCTGGTGTGTTGAGCTGATTGTGATAATGCTTGAGCCTCATTAAGAGATCAGCGTGGTGCGATCCAACAGGGGCAGGTAGGGAGATGGGATGCTTGGTGAGTTGAGTGGCTTACTGTCTGTCTGATGGCAGAGCTTAAATAAGGAATGAGCCATATGCTGCCGCCTCATTAGCATACTTTGACATACCGTAGCACTGTTGCAGAGGCTGCTGCAGACAGACTAAGAGATGAGCAGGTTACTTAAAAGAGGGAGGGAACAGATGAGAGGAGAGGAGAGAGTGCACCTCAGAAGAGACAAAGAGGAGAGGGCCCATGGAAACATTAGGATCTGATGTGGAGACAGAGAGAAAGTGAAGCACACAGATAAAAAAAAAGCACAACAGGGGAACAGCAATTTCCTTTTTTCCACATTCTGAAATGCATTAATTCAGATAAAATCTCTGCTCTATTATATTTGCAGTAAAAAGGTGGCCCTCGGGGAGCCTCGGGGATAATGCAGCTGTTTTAAGTAATCGTGACAGGAAGAGACCAGATGTCGATCAGGAGAACTGTAGCATCAGTCAGTGATGACCTTTAGGAGGATGTTCGTTCACGTCTGTTCATACGTCTGTTCATATGTCTCATCTCTATACAGTAACCAAGTTCACTGGAGCTCACTAAAGATTTGTTTTGCCTGTGTGAGTATGTCAATGTCAATTTCCACATACAGGGTTTATGGTTCATCATCACAATGGTGCTGCAAGGTTTCTTTTAGTCTGAGTAAATGTCACAAAAAATCCATCAACTATTGCCAGCCACAAATGCCACAGTTTCTAATTTTATAAATGAGAAGTTAGCTTTTAAAACTAGGCAATTTTGGTATAAAAGTCTATACTGAATAACAAAACCTAGGTG
This sequence comes from Lutjanus argentimaculatus, assembly GCA_034769285.1. Lineage (NCBI taxonomy): Eukaryota > Metazoa > Chordata > Actinopteri > Lutjaniformes > Lutjanidae > Lutjanus > Lutjanus argentimaculatus. The sequence continues at coordinate 30,423,644 of JAWZSL010000005.1, read as the reverse complement.
GTTGCTTTTTCACCCTCATCCATAGTATATATTACTCAATTTATGGATGGGCTGTGTGGCCTAAAATGTATATTACTGTGTGATTTTGAAGCATGGATGGTGATGGTATATTTAGTTTTTTCTTAAAATTTCAGTATAAATAATAATATAATAAATAGAAAACAATTACAAAACTTTTTCTCAAGTATATCAACTGTTAACCACTCCTTGTATGTCCGAAAAAAATTGAAGATTATTGTATTTTTGCCAACTGTTCCTCTTCTTCACTGTGTGCAACTTGTTAAAAACAAGCTAAAACAAAAACTATCTGTAAGTAGCTTCATTTGCAGCATATCTTAAAATTTGGGAACGCTTCAACATTATCTCTTCTTTTATTGATACTTATAACATTTTGGTGTTATTCATTATCACGCTGCACCCTCTCGCCTGCTCTCTGCATCGGGGCTGAATGAAGTCAGCAGAGAGGCTGCAGTATCGACAGTGAAGGGAACCAAGTGAAGATAACTCAGAGAAGTAAGAAAGCGATATTTTAATCTGCTCTGTCTGCAGTCTCTCCTCCACCACAGTTTCACACAAGTACGACGTGGTGGCTCGACTGTGCAGTGCTTTCAGTTGTGTCTTAGTTTCTAAACAAAGCAGCGGACTTTTTCCAGATGATTGATGCAAGCTGATGACAACCATCTTGGGACAAAGTTTTGTTCAAGCAAAATGAGGGCTCTACCGGTCAGCACGGTAATTCATACTGTAGGGCAAATTGTACTTTCTATACCATTTATCTGTTCAACCCTAACTCAGTTTACTAATGTATCTACATAAATGCTAGCACTGCCTCATCAGTAGTTTTTGGAAATGGTTTGAGTCAGTGCTCTTCAGAAAGGGATCCTGGCAAGGAAATCACCACTACTGCATTATCTATAAACACTGTAATTTAACCATAATGTTACTTTTATGTTGTCTATGACCCAACTGAGTGTAGTCCAGATGCTTTAGAAATAATGATTATATCACAATTAAACAGAATTTTAACATTATACCCTCAACTTTAAGCGTAACTAATACTCAAACAGCAACCGATATGAGCCAAACCTATAATTATTCTACAAACCACCACAGCTGTTTTGAAATTAATGAGGGAACACTGAACATTTTCTGTAATAAAAAATCTAACAGCAAAAGTCTTGTCGTATGGGGGACCCTGGGACAAAATCTTATCAAATAGGGGGTCTAATTTGTGTCACTTTAGGGGACCTCCATGTGTAAAAGTTTGAGAATCACTGGTTTAAGTGGTGAGATAGAACTGTTTCCCCCGGACATGGCTGTGTACCGCACCTATTAGGTTTTTTTCAGAGAGAGAAAGATTGGCGGGGAAAAAATATAACAGGCAAATGTATGGTTTAAGTAGATCTGATGTGTTGTAGAGTTGCGACATAAGGGAGACAAATCTACAGTAATGGGTATAAGATGCGGCCCAGGTTTTCTTGGCTGTATGAATATAATGGTAATCCAGAACATTAGGTACAGCTGACATAACTGAAATCTCATGAAAATAGGGAAGAACATCCCTTAGGGCATAATGACTCATAGATCATAAAAAAATGTTTCTATTTTTTCCCTTTTTTATGTGAAGAAGACAGACACAAGTAAAAAATAAACAAGAGAAGGTAATCTATAGCTATAGCTATCTTTTGCTTAACGTAGCGACTGAGTGCCAGGTATTTATTAAAGACCCATAAGGGGTGCCAGATGTGCTATTTCGCCAGTCAGATGTGCTTGCTTTATGGAGCTGCCCATTATACCAACACGGAGACAATAAATACCATGTACCATGTCTAAAATATGTAGATTGATTTTAAGCTTGCAGTCATTCTGTCAGCTGTCGGTGTCGGGAAATTCACAGCTCTGTATCCTGAGTAGAGCTGAGGTAGAGCTGAGGTAGATGGAGTAAGCACTAATCGCCACAGCTAAGTGGAATATCCTGTCAGTCAAAGCAAATGTGACCCTAAACAAAGCCGTCCTTAAAGTTGGTGTAAGCGATTCGCTTTGGGTTGGGAAGATTGGCGAGTCTCATTGTTTTGTTGGTTGACTTGGTCCAAGCTATACCAAACCAAGTGGTGGTATCTGATGACCTGGGAATGTGACTAAACAATTAACTAACTTTCTCCAGAATAGCTTAAAATCCACCTTTAAAGTGGAAGAAAATCTCTCTCATCCAAGTGAAATGTTGAATTCACTTGGAATAAAATGAACCATTTTCAGCACATGCAGTGGCCTTCAGCAAAGGTAGTCTCACTTTAAATCTAATTGGATGAATAAGTTGCATTTAGGCCTGTGCCATATATCGGTATTACTATTGATATTGTGATATATCAAAATAAATGTGTGTTTGTATATGTTGTCCTCATTTTTAAGGCTGCACTCCAGTAAAGTATGTGTAGTTTTCTGACTGTTCCAGCTGTTCTATTAATTGCTTTTGCCATTTTATTCATAATATGATTATTTTTCAAAAATCTAATCTGTTAATACCAATACAGTGTTGTCAATCAATCAGTCAATATTGAGGCATTTGGATATAGTGACATTCAATTTTGTCCATATTGCTCAGCCCTATTGCAAAGCATGATTGGAAAGATAGTCTTGTACATACTGTGTACTTTTGTACATTTCCTGCACAAACTGCACTGCTCTTATTGGTGTCATTTACACTGGGAATGCTGGGGACATGTCCCTGCCACTTCTTGAAATGGACGATTTTGTCCCCATTTCTTCTGAAAAGCATATTTTGTAAAAAGATGTTCTACAAAAAAATAGCTTGCACTAAGAACTAACAAATGGGAACACATTAAGGATATATTTATTTTCAAAATAAACAAACATAATGAGTCATGGTTGGTTGAATTTGACTCAAGAACTCTTGTGAACTCTGTCCCTGTAATGTTAAAGTATGAAGCATCAAAACAGCAGGAAAGTTAACTTCTCTAAAGGACAAGATTAACGTATTATCTTTGTCATATCTATTGTTAACATTATTCCTTCAGTTGTTTCTATTGTCAGACTTCAGGGCATTGATATTATATAAGCAGTGGTGCTTTCTACAGTAGTTGTGATATTGGCATTTGTCTGACATGGTGCTGCAGTTGTGGATGTGATGAATGACTGTTACTTGTGCATTTTATACTGAGTGTTTTTTTTTTTATTGTTGACTCTGTAGTAGCCTCAGCTATGCCCTTTTTTCCCCCTAATTACCTACTTTGACCTTGTACTGATTCCCCCATTGCATTGCCAAAAATTGCATTTGAAGACGGTTTAAAAAAGGGTTTTTTCATCCGAGCCCTCAGGCCTATGTCCCCAAACTTTTCAACGCAGATGATGCCCTTGCTTGTGATCCTGTTACATACTCTACCATGTCACAGATAGGTCCAAATCTGTTAAAGAAGTCTAATTACTTTTAGTGGCCACAGTAGCTGCTGGTGTTTGTCTCTCTTAAGCTCAGCTCCTCTACCAGAGGCATGGGAGTCTGAGGGTTCCATGCAGTATTTTAGTTGTTTCTAGGACTGCATTCTTCTGGACAGAGATTTCAGATCTTGTTCCTGGAATCTGCTGGCGCCACTGTCCCAGTTTGGGGCCCCAAGTGCTCCCATTACCACTGGGACTACTGTGGTTTTAGCCTTCCACATCCAATGTAGCACTTCAGCTCATGCTATTTCTCTAGCTTCTCATGCTCTTTCTTCCTGATGTTGCCATTACTGCTATACATACTGTACATTACAGTTTTTCACAATTGCTGAAACACTAAACCCCATTCTCTGAACAAAATGGTGTCCTAAACCCAATTATCAAATCATTCACTCTTTTGGCAAAATACATTTTTACAGTAAAAAAGATGGAACACTAAGGCAGAATGAATCTGTCATCTGTATTACTGTATTACTTGAGGTGCTTACAGTGTACAATATGTTCCGTACTAAGCTGTGAATATGCATTTTTACATATATTTTTTAAAATCAAAATGCACTTAAACACATCCACATGTTTTCCTGTAGCTACATGCTCTGAACACTGTGTTTTCCATTTTTTAATGTAGTGTGTAATGGCTGCTCAGCAGTGTTTGTATAATGACTGGCTGCATCAATCATCTAGCCAGAAGAGTCACAGGTTTTGTGAATGTAATTTGATTTTGTTTTTGTGATTAGAGTTTGAGAAAATGGTGGACGGTTTCAAGAAACGTGTCGTAGCAATTGTGAAAAACTGTAATGCTGAACAATGCAAAAATCCATCATATGGTGACTATTTTGAAAGATATTATGAGAAATTAGCATCCAAGTGGGTATTTGTACCAAATTTGAAGAATCTCCCTCAAAGCGCTCTTGAGATATTGTGTGCATGAGAGTGGAGGTGGACGTAAGTTTACACCATTAAGCAGAGAAATCCAATCAGTACATCCTTGAGTCTGAGTGGACATTATTGCCAAGTTTGAAGAAATTCCCTCAAGGTGTTCTTAAAATAGCGCATTCACAAGACTGAGGCCACGGCTGTTTATTTTTTTGATTATTTTGAGTAACTTTACTGTACTGTACTGTGCATTTTGTGAGAAATTTAATTATTAGTGTCCTTAAAAGAGAAGAGAAGAGAAGAGAAGAGAAGAGAAGAGAAGAGAAAGAAGAAGAGAAGAGGCATTAGTGCAGGTTGATGTGGATGCTTGTCAGAGGAAATTGGTCAGTATTTCTCCACTGCCATAACTCACGCCCTGGAGACTGTCTGACCACAGAGGTGGGAGGAATGATGGCAGATAGGACATAAAAGAAAAGAGCTGTCATTACGAGGCCCAAGCCCTATCAAAACACACCCACAAATGCACACGCACACCACCACACATCTGCTTACCTTAACAGAAAGAGTGTGTTGGACTGAAAAAAACATATATATAATCAAAGAAACATATGTCTATATACAGTAAATATGGTTAGAAACCCACCCAGTCACACACACATACTAAAATATGTATGCACACAAGCCCCTCACTCAAATAAAGTAATCCTTTGGGCATGTGGTCCACCTGTTTCAGCAAAAAGTGATTTCAAATGCCATTTAAATACCACCCCGTGGCTTAGGGGTAATGTTTTCTATTATTACTATTTTATTTGTTAAAAGGAAGGGACTAAAAATGACCACAGCGTAAATAATGAATGAGAGTAGATATATCAGAGTGCAGTGTAGGCCTGCATTATCAAATGGTGCTTTTATCAGAAGTACTGCAATCACTCTCAAATATTTCAATTCAGCTAAGAACTGAAATGTAAAAGTTTGAGATTGAATGTACGATTGTGTGCATGTTGTATCACTCTTTTAGAGGCTCGGAGTGCCTTTTGAGCATTTCAGAGGGTGCGGTATAGGCTTTTCTGTATCTCTATCTGGCTCACAGCCTCTTCAATATTTCATCTCTGTTAGTTTATTGGTTTGGAAAAAAAAAGAGAAAATCCAGGATGGGTGTTTTTCCAGTTGTGTCTTATCTGCGAATGTTATGTGAGGCAGGGAAATTGAAAACTTCAGAGTACAATATAACTTTTGTTCAAAACATAATTGTTTTCGTAATGTGCAGATTCGGCGCACTTGACTTGACTGATCTCATTCATTTTTGTCGTTTTTGTTTGCTTTCCTGGACAAGAATGTAGACATCTATTTGTGCCCCCATTAACCGTCACAAGGAGGCAGTTAATTGTGGTGCTGAGAGAAAGCCATGAGCTGTCGACCAGCAGCTTTATCACAGGTCGTGTCAGATATGTCCTTTAGGATATTAGCGCCGTGGGCCTGGGTGCAGGTTATATTAAGAAAGGTTAGACAGCTGTGTGGGAGCTGCTTCATGAACATTCAGTGATTTTATATTCCCTCTCTGTCACATGTGCAGGCACATATATAGGACTCCCAGTAAAATTGCTGCTGTTGGACCAACATATGTTTGGATGTTTTATATCCCATTATAATCTTTTCTGAGTATAAGATTAAGCAGTCTGAGTCACTACATTTACATGCCAAATAGACATGTTGCATGTTATTTTGTCTGTGCTAATTCAGATTACCTCTAAACCCTGTTTTACACCCAGCTGTTAAATAATCAGATTTCTAATCTACTCTAACATATTTTTGAACCAGTATATAGGCATATTTTAGATCACAGTTTACATTAGGACTGATTATAATGTCTTCAAATTGCTTCTTTTGTCCAACATTCAGTAAAAAAAACTAAATAAATAAATGACAAAGAGGAGCAGCATATCCTCAAATTTTTGATACTTTTGCTTGAAAAATGATTGAAAAGATTAATGGATTATCAAAATAGTTGGCAGTTAATGTTCTTTTGCGCAATTAATCGACCAGGGGTGGAAATAACAAATTACAGCTAGTCGGGTTACTGTAATCAAGTCTTTTTTGAGGGTACACTTTGTCCTCAGTAATGTAACAGCACTTCTATTTGAGTACAGATTTTCATTCTTCTTTCCGCCGCTAAAATCAACTTTCTGCTGCAGCTCTGATTTTCATTTTCTGTATTTGATTTATTTTGTAGCCATGCAAGCAGTATAGCTCTCTGGGAATGTTGGACAGATGGTTCACCACTTCTATCTCAGCAAATACTGCATGAATTTCTACAAAATTTTGTTCAGATATCCACGGTCCCCAGTGGATGAATACAAATGATTTTGGTGATCTTTTCATCTATCTCCATTATGAGGTGACATTTATGGTTTTGAATGAAATGTAAAACATTGAAGGTAAAACATTAAATATATTGTCTTTGTACTGTTGTACAAAGACAAATTGTTGTCTTTTTTAAAACAGGGATGTACCTGCAAAATGAATGAAATTGCTGTCAGCTTTAATCTGTTTAGTGCTAATTAGTAAATGTTAGCATGCTAACATGCTCAACTAGGCTGCTGAACATGGTAAGAATTACACCTGCTACACATCAGCATTGTCATTGTGAGCTTGTTAGCATTCTGATAATAGCATTTAGCTCAAATGACTGCCATGTCTCGCCTCATAGAGCTGCGAGCATGGCTGTAGACTCTGTCCCTGACTGTACTGGCTCTTTGTCATGTACATCCACAGATTAAAAATGTTTTAAAATGCTTTAGCAGAAATCTAAGGCTTTTAACCTGGTTTCTCTTAATCCCTTAACCCAATAAGGAAAACCAGGTTTCTTGTTTATATGTTTCAAAAAATCAGGTTACTGCTGAAAGCCAGGAATAATCTTTTTACTTAAGCACATGTAAATTCAGAAATTGTGTTTGCATGTGTGTGAGACAGTGTGTGTGTGTGTGCGTGTGTGTGGATGATTGTGTTTCTCCTTCTGTTCTTGTTTGCTGCTGCTGTGTTCAGAGCACATCTGTCTTTCTGATAGGATTATAAAACATTCACCAACAGATGTTTGCAGTCCTCTTTGAAGATAGCAATTCTGCAGACGGCTGTGGATTTATGAGCGCTTTCATCAGACAGTGTTGAATTTGTCACCATATCATCAATATTCTTAACAATGTAATCAAATTGTTCGCAATTCCGCCACCAGTCTGTTTTGATCTATCTTAAATCTATGGAAGGAGGTGTGAGGCAGCTTTTGGACGTGATTCTGTTAGCTTCAAGGCTTGCTTCACTTATTTCCTCCTGTATTTCTGTATTGTATCCTTTTATATATACATATTTTTTGCTTTATTTCTATAGTTTCCATGTCCCTTCCATCTCAATGATTCAGTCTGTCCCTCTCGGCTGATGTATTAATCACACTCTGAAGATGTTACCAATTATCTTCAGTTAGTCAGTATAGAGCAGCGGTACCAAGTGACATCTGTTGCCAAAGCACCAAACATATAAACATAGTGTGCGCACAGTGTGTACATGCCAGGAGCTAACAAGCTATTGGCACATTTCCTATTTTCCACCCAGTCACATGCCAGATTGTAAATCTCCTCCCAATCAGCTTTAGAGTGCTTGTGTTGATTCTTCCCCGTGTTCTGGTCTGTCAGTCAGGGTGTCCGTCTGTGCACGCTGTGGGTTCCCAGTAGTTGACAGAAATCCTGCTGAAGAGCTTAAGGCAGCTTGTTAAGTAGCCTTCATCTACTGCAGAGATTACAGGGAGCTTAATGTGATCATGCCAATGCAATAGCCCCTTAGCAAGTGTTGGGTGAGATGGTCGTTAAGGATTGGAGATTTGCTTGTTAACGCTGTTTGGCCATTTCACTTAACTTCAGTGTTGGTGGGTTGGAAGAGTTCACTTGTGACCAGGTCCAGAATTTCTTAGCCTTTGATGTTTTCAATTTTTTGCGGGCTCAAAATGCCAGGGCTTCGAGGCCATCAAATAAAACAATGAATCTAAGTTCACAGAAATATTGAATTTAACTTAAGGGTTAAGGATGATTTTGTTTTTAATCGATTTTTTCTTAATTTTTTTAATCCTTAGTCTTAGTCTGGTCTGTATAATTACATCTAACCAAACTGTCTGCAATATTAGTGTTTATTTAGTTAATTTGAATGGCCAGCATAACTTATATCAAATACTTATTAACAACATCTTACAATAACTCGACAACGTTTTACACCACAGCAGACAGCAACCAACATACTTTCTGTCAAAGCGGCCATAGAAACTACACAGTCAACAACACAGAAGTAATGTATGAGAACTGTAAGGAGATGCCAAGTGGTTGTGAAAAAGGATCCTGTAAGTCATTAAAATTTGAAACATTCTAAAAGTAGAGCCTTAGTATCTCAAATTATTGAGTTAGTATCTCCAAAATGAACGATTGATAAAGTATCTCGTATCGTATCGTATCATTTTGTTTCATATTGTATGAGTTATTATCTCAAAATTATAACGTGGTATCTCAAAATAATCAGGAGTTTTCTCAAAATAATCTGTGTATCAAAATAATGACTTTGTATCATTATTTTAAAAAAGGCAATTAAGAAGTAGTTTTAAATTTGCTGGTCTTTTAGAGCAACTATAATAGTGCTCTGCCCCAGGGTTGAGTTTGATACCCCGACCTAGAGGATCTTTTCTTTCTTTCTATCACTTTGGCAGTATTGGGCTTCCATAGAGAGAGAGAGAGAGAGAGAGAGAGGACATGGACAGCAGCACAATGAAAACAGCTGTTTGTCACTGTTAACAGAGACTAAACGGTCTAACAGTGTAAACCACAGAATTCAACAAAGTAACATGATGCGCCACGATCAAAGTTTATATCGTGTCAAAACTTATGTCCATATTCTCAAGCTTGTCCACATGGGCACTTTCTCTGCTGCAAGTCTGCATCACTCTTAAATTGCCTGCTTGTCCAGCAGTTCATACCAGGCTCAAAATCTAACCCACCACTGGTTAGCCTGCCCTGCCTATAACTCACCTTTCACCATTTACATTGTGGTGACTTACTGTGAGTACTTGTATTTACATATGTATTAGTATGTCAGGCTGTTCTTCCGATTCTTTACTGCATAGATTTATTTTGTTTGTTTTCTTGACAAGTCCTGGAACACAGGTCTCACTTTTCTGAAGAACTGTCACCGAGTTCCCCTGACTGGTGAGGCAGAGTACAAGAGACTTTTTACTGTCAATACTTAGTTTATGGCGCCTTGCTGACACAGACACTCTGACAAAACATGTTACAGCAACCACTCTCCCCCTCAAAGGTACTTTCCTTCATCTGAATGCCCCTGTCTGCCTTTGTGCTGTACTGTGTTACCATGCATCAATAGAAAAGGCTGGTACAGACAGTACAGTGGGGAGAAAGAGAACTATCTGACTTGACTTGGCAACTTTCGGATTCAAAAGAAAACTGAGCATAATATGTTATTAAAAAATCCATGTTTTTATGACTGGAGATAATTTGGTGCAGCTCTTTAACGTAGCCAGAAAGCAAAAACAAGTAAAATGTGTGTGCATGAGCTTAAATGTTTAGGTGCAGAAAATGAAGCTATTGAACTGAGAGATAAACAGAAGGCGAGAGTCATGTATTTAGTAATTACTGGTTTGCTGGCGCTTCTTCTGGATTGATTTCTTCACTAACTCATAAACTCTGACAACACTCACCATATTCTCAGCTACAGCAATTAAACAAATTCTTCATATTGACGATTTCCTTTATGATACAGTAAATATGTGCTGCTGCAGAAATGGTGGAGACAATTTGAAAAAGTTGCCCTTGAAGGATGGATTGTTTAGGCTTTGTGGAGCATGTGGAACTACATCTATAAAGAATTAATTACCTAAGAGCTGCAAGAAAAAGGGACAAAGTAAAATAGTGCAATGTGGAGAAAGAGGAGCGCTACAAGATGAGAGGAAGTGTCCCAGAATCATACTTTATTTTTACTCCACAGATTGTGAACACACACACACACACACACAAATTGCTATACATAAAATAGTAATAAAACCTTTGTGAAGCTTGAAATTTTGCACATTTGTTCAGACTGTGTCAAGGGAGGAAATGATTCAATTCTATGGTGATCATACTTTTTTTTTTACAAGGACCAGATTTTGGGCTGGACGTTTACATTTCCTACGTCTGACCTGCAAAGTTCAGAATTTAAATGTGTAAACTACTTTTTTTTTACTTCTCCACTTTATTAGTTTTTACAGTTGGAAAAGAGACATTATGTACAAAAGAACAGGAAAAAAACAATGCACCGTTGTATTCCTAGATTAGAAGGAGCTAATGCTCTTGATTTAACATCTTTTTTCATTCAGTTCAGACTCATAAATTCCCTCTGCATAAACAGCCAGAGTTAAAACTTTTTAATACAGAAAATATTTCTGTGGTTAACAGCAAACATAATCGATGAATGGACTCATTTTCAGACTACTAAAATGATAATCTTCTTATTAACAATGTACCCACAAAAATGGAATGTTAGCAGGTTATTTAAATAAAATCACAATGAATAACATCTTTTCATGTTTAGAAATGATTAAAAGGCCAGACTGAGATTGTTAAAGGCTTGGATTTGGCACACAGGCCACTAAGTGTATAGGCCTGTACTACCCCAATCCTCATCTTTCTTTTCATATTGCGTATTTTCCGGTACCTTCCGATACTTATGAGTCCTTTCCAGTAATTGTATTTAAGTGCACAATAAGTTGTAAGTTCTCCCACTAGGGGTCTCTTTCACGTTAAAACAATAACAAAAGAAGTAGTTTCATGGCATCTAAAGCAGCATGGGATGATGGGAGTTGTCTTTATTGTTAAGCCATTGCTGATGAAAATCTTTCTGACGTGACTCATGGAGAAATCATGTTCACAGAAAAGGTAATTCATTAAAGTTTTAATCATGTTATGTTTAGTGTCATTTGCCAATATGCTTCCTCACTCTCTGACATATCCTGTTGTTTTCCCTGAAGTTACAGCAACTTGCAGCTTGCAGAAAACATCACCTCAAATAAATTACAGATTTCTCTGGGTTTGACCATTGCTGGAAACATCTGATATAATGTAAGTGCACAACTTACAAGGTTTAGTGTTTTAAAACATTTTAACGCAGAAATGTTACATATTATAGCTTTAAAGGAATACCTAAAAAAAATTGTATACATTCATATATCCCTCCAAATCATCATTTAAAATATACAGTTAGAAGAGCGTGGTGGTGCCCGTATCTGCAGAGACTCTTCATTTTTCCATGTTTTGCCCTACTTTAGACACTTGTTTGGTAGTTTTGTGGAGCCCCTAGCCAATGCAGCACGCAGGTTTTGACGTCAGAGCTCTATAAAAACATATGGTTACATCACCGTCTCTGTCTCTTTCCTCTGCTGGGAGCTGCAGCAAGAGTTTTCACGTACACAAACACACACACCGGCAGAGCAGACTGAGGATGGCATCGGCTGTGGTGGTGTGGACCTTTTTATTTGTTCTTTAGAACAAAACAACCGTGAAACAACCAGAAAATGTTTAAGATTTTATTTCTATGATTCTATATGTCTGTCTCCCTCTCTCTTGTTTATGCTAGGCAGTAGCCAACTTTGAATGATGCATTTACACACAATGCTACAGATTCTACCTTTAAATGTTGATTAAATATGTATCTGACACATTAAAATAAAAGTTGTGGCCTACTTCACTTTATATGTCTTATTTTTGACTAGCTACCTGATCCAAATACTGAAGACCCTGGCTCAAAATTACACTTCAGTATTATAAACTTATAAGCTTAAATTATTGACTTGAATGAAAATTTAACCGGGAGAATGCCACTCCAGAAATTGATGTGACGCAATCCGCTGGAGAGGAGGCATATCACTCTGTGGCTTTTCCCAGCCTCTCTGCCTGAACTCACAAATATTTTTCACATTCACTCACATACATGGATGCTGCACTGTAGAGTCCAGCTGTGGTAAAGGAGAGCAGCAGAGGTGATAAAACACACAGCACAGGAAAGAAAGAATTGATCGATTTTACTTTAGTTGATACCGATCCATTAAAATATGCCTGGATCAGCCCCCATTACTGATCATTAAGAACAGCTTGGGACATTCCGGATTGTACCATAGAGTTGAGATAATAATGCATTATTACATCAATATCATATGAAGGAGTCCGAGCATTTTTTTCAAATGACATTAGGACCCAATGCTTGTGACAGCAGCGGAGTCCATTAGCCATTATTATTGTGCTGCTGTCAGTACACTAATATGAGGACAAGCAGTCACTATTGATTTTTTAGGTCAGTTTTTGGCTGGTTCTGTACTTTATGTTGTGAGACCTTGCTCGACCCTTTAATAAAATGGCTGCTGTGTCACAACTGCAGCTCTCAGTATGGTTGTGACTGGAACATCACCTGCCCCACACCCAAACAAAACGAGTCTGCGAGCGTCTGACCTTGACAGAAACAACTTTGATGTCAGAAGCTGCCCTCCAGCCAAACATTGTGTGTAAGGATTTGTCAGCTGGGATGTCGAGCTGCGTCCCAGTGGAAACTGTGTTGGTGTCCGTGTGTGAGGGGGTGAGGTGAGGTGACATGGTGGCCCAAGCTCAGTAAAACACAAGAATTCGAGCCACAGTATAAACAGTGCATGCAAATACACTCTGAACTAGGCATCTGACTTTTGTTTCTCGAAAGTTGAATTTGAATAGCTGTTGTTTTGTCTTTTTTTTTTCCCTTTTCCTTTCTGCCGCTATGCTGACCAGTATTGGGAGCAACTTCCTTATGTGTAACCATAATGTGAGCGTTGGAGCAGATAGTACAGTCTGCTTATCTTCCTCTGGGCTGCATATTTCTGAATGTTCTTCACTTGCGCGTTATCAGTGATTAAACAGGCCAGAAGCAACAGAACTTCTTCACCGTACCTACAAACTTCGACATTAATATTAACACCCACACCCTTATACTGCCCCGAATTTACAGTACACACATACAATTAGAGACACAAACACACCCACACAAACAAAAGCAATAGACCTTTTTCGCAGCAGCCATTTTGACATGAAATAGTGTAGTAAACAGAGGTGTTACCAATTATACTAATTGAGGTTCTCTTCTATTCAGGTCAAACAGAGTCAGGGTGCCGCTATTGTGCATGTTGGCTCACTGAAAAGGCTGCTGCTAGCCATAATTAGCATATGAGTTCTTGAATTCATAATGTGCTTAGTGAGGTTATTTTGTCTGTGACCTTTGACCTTTACCCATCAAAATCTAATTCATGGAGTCCAAGTGGACAATTGTACCAAGTTTGAAGGAAATTCCCTCCAAGCATATATCCAAGAGATATTGTCAAGTTTGCGTAAATTCCCTCAAGGCGTTCTTGTGGTATTCTGTTCACAGTGGGTTAGGGTTAGGGAGTGGGATGACCTGAAAACACGATGCCTGTGGCTACAGTTGCCGCCAGCATGGAGCCATAAAAAAGTTTTTTCGAGGTTCTTCGAAAATTCAGAACCACAGAGGCCCTTTAGTATTCAGTCATGAATGTGCTCAAAACAAATTAGGCTGATCGGTCCAGCGGTGTTTGAGATTAGCTGCGGGCAAGCTCCAGGTCTGTAGATCATACACACACACACAATCGATCACACAATAAAGTTTAAAAAATAACAATGGTAAACAGTGATAAAAAAAACTAAATTAAAAACAATTTACAAGGTATACAGCATGCAAAAGTAACTATACGAATATGAATGGTAAAGTAAAAATCTAAAATTATTAAAAAGACAATCAATGAAAGAGAGAAAGTATTATTTTCAAAAGGGTTTAAGAAGTGACTTAACAGATAAGATCAGACCAAAGCCCTGTAAGAGCACACTTTAAAAAATATATTTCTAAAAGAGATTTAAAAGAGGATAAAGAGCTTGCCGATCTGATCTTCTCAGGGAGATTGTTCCAGAGGGCAGAGAAAGCCAGGTCACCCTCGATTCTCAGCCTGGATTGTGGGATGGCTAACAGAGCCTTGGCAGAAGACCTCAGGTCATGACCAGGCGGTTATAGTGTCAGAGGATCCAAACAGGTCCAGAGTGGGCCTGAAAATTTATCAATAAAATCTTAAAATCAATTCTAAAATTAACCAGGAGCCAACAAAGAGAAACTACAGCCCCAATTGTGAAAGATGACATCAAAATCTTTCATTTTGGATTTATTGGGCAGTGTAGCCCATATGCCTTGAAAAATGTGCATTACTTGTGCCAGGGCCAATAATAATTATCTCACTCTTGCAAATATTTAGCTCCAGGAAGTTGTGGACCATCCAACATTAATTAGTATCAGCGGTAACACCTGTGTTTACCCTGCTATTTCACGTTTGGCTATCGTGAAAAGGTCTATTGTGCATGTGCAAACATGTAAACAAACACTGGACAAACATGTGTATGTATCCACATATACTGTCACTCTAATAACATTGTCACCCACTCCCAAAATCCCACGTTTCCCCCCACCTCCCAATTTTCACCACTGCCTTTCCCTCTTGAAACGTGAAAGAAAATGAATCTCTGTGAGGTTCGTGTCTCCAGGGAACACACACTCTCTCACACACACACAGACCTTCAGGGTCAACATGCAATTAAACCTCAGAGAGGCTCTCCAGCCTTACAAGGATGCTAGACATGGAAGGAGGCAGGGCCAGCAAGACATGAGTGTTAACCTTAATCCGAACTGAACTGCTCGCTGGTTAACCTGCCGTCGTAGAGTACCGCTTCATGTGACCACTGACCAGATTCTCGCTGCCGCAGTGACTCACGCTGGCTCACCAGTGTCTCAGTTTTTCTATCTGAGCAACGCTAGGGAGAGACATTAGCTGAGGCACGAAAGCCAGCTTCAAAGATGTCTTGTGACCTTAGGGCCTCTGTCCACATCAATTTTTTTTTTTTAAGATGAAGCTTTGTGCGGTTAAAAAAAAAAATGGATGTGAGTTTCGTTTCTATGACAATAAATTCCCATGACCAGTATTGTTGCAGTCTAGCATCACTCCTTATCTATTACCTTTATGTATCTGTTTGACATCTTTTCACTATGAGCACCAACTGGAAGATACTTCTGGTCCTTTTCCATACACATGTGCACACTTGGTATGACTCAGTGCAGCAAGGATTTGCATCTGGGCTACTCGCTTGAAAATGTGTCTTGATACGGGGTCTTGAGTGGAGTGGCTGTAAGAGAATGGTTAAAACACATTAATTTCCTATAAATTCTTCATAATAAAAGCCTCCCAATATTTTGGGAGCTGTTTTAAGCTTTTGATATGAAGCAGCAAAATAAGGAAATGTTTGAGTTTTATCGGCAGTAACTTAAAGCAACTGCTATATAGTGGAGAGCAACATGAAAATGTAAAATAATACAGATACCTCAAAGTACAAACAGTGATAAAGGAGAGAAACTTAACTTCAAACCACAGAGATTTAGTTAGAAGCTACAAAAGTACTGAGAGCTGAACACAGAGACTTTTTAGAAACATCTTTTTCTCTGGACTCCTGCACAGGACAGAGTGCTTGAAAAATAAGACGCTGGGTGCAGAGCCTTTTCTCCAGGCATCCACATGCTGCCGTACCTGCTCTCTCCTCTTTGGGAACAATTGAAAAAACACTCTGGCGACTATGCCGACTGGAGCTACCAAATTGAAGACTAAAGCTGTATCTAAATTTAATAGGAGGAGCTTGTCTCATATTGTGTTTCTTTTGAAAAGGTAAATGAGGTCTGTCTGTGTCAGTGGAACAATGCTGGTATGAGAACATACTGCTATTCATTCACTGTTCTTTCCATTTCAAGTCTATCAGACATCTCTATCTTATGTCAGGTGGCTCCACAGTATGTATGCAGCCAGGCAGCCTTTGAGTTTTTCTAAAGTTGTCATAATTTGAGTGATACATTGTTCTGAGAGGACATAGATGACTTGTATAAAAGTTAGTGGTTTGATTTAACATCGTCTACCATCTTTTCATAAAGATTTACTCAGGACTTACTTAAATCTGACACGTCTGTTTTACTTTCTTTGGTGTAAATTTGTTAAAAGAGTTTTTTTCTGAAGTTTCTTGTGATTTATTAGGTTGAGGGGGCACTTTTTTGCAGTTTTCCTGCCTCCTAAACTGCTGCTAATGCGCTGAGGGCCAGGGGAGAGAGAAAAAACAATTAGGGATGGATGAAAAGGAAAACCTCATTTTTAACATAGCATTATCAATTTGCAGTCTTCTCTATTTCTGCTAATTTGAATCTAAAGACAAGGAGGGGTAAGAGGAGGGAGGGAGTAAGATAAGGAGGAGGCTGGAAGGTCATTATTTCAAGGAGAATTTAGTGACATGACTGTTTTTCCCAGCTTCTAAATTCAAGGCAGCCACGCTTTACTGCAGTGCCTATACCAGAGAATTGTTTCCTTTTTTTTCTCAACAAATCTTTCGCATAAATCTCACCAGTTAACCCCAGCAATCAGTAGAAAACACCAGGGGCAGGCTCCCTCACAGTCCTTGAGTGCCCTGCTGACATATCAGTAACATGATGACGCTGCATTGTTTCCACTGTCAAATGCCACTGCCTTTCTCCAAGGTCTTTTGATTAGTTTAATCAGGACATCATTGCAGTAATGGCCTTATTAACAGGTTATTGCCCCCTGTGAGTCATACATAATATCATTTAATATCACCATGAAAGGATTTCATTGTGGTAAACATGTTTTATGAATCCACATCTTTGTACAGAGTAACATTTTTTATTATAAGCTAGTAGTGTATTAAATGTGGCATGACAATGTGAAATCGCTCAGGCATCAGTTAATACACAGAAAACACAACAGACTGCCTATAGCAATCTATGTGCTATAGAGAGCCATGACTTTTTGAGATTTATTCATTGTTTTATTATTAATGTTTATGTCCTAAGGCAATTGCTCTCAAACAGGGGTCAGTGAACACATTTTCATTTCACATAATTTATTTAAATTATCATAATGTATTACACAACTTTGTTCAATACTCGATTTTGATTGGTTGATTATGGTATTGTAAGGTCTGTTATTTCTGAAATAGCAGACCGTTCCTATGGACAACAAACCATTGCTAATCCATGCTAACATGCAATTTAGTATACTAAAACAGTATGAGAGATTTTTTAGTCTTATTTTGAAACAAATTGTAAACAAGGTTTATACTATATCGAGTAAAATGTAACAATATGCAAACGTTGGACACTATGCCATTAATGTTGGAAACCGTCTCTCTGTACATTCAGTGTTGATATCGTGCAAATATTTGTAGAGTAATATCTTTTTAATAAATTTCCCATGTTTTCCTTCATGATTCACATACCTGAGAAGAGGTGTTAAAAAATATAGGTTACATATTCCAAGAGACGTACACGAGGGGGTCCCTGGTAGATCTTATAAGGTGTCCTTGGCTGAGAAAAATTGAGAACCTCTGTTCTAAGACATAGATTCAAATGACTAATAGTCACAATACATACAGTCTGTCTAGAATATGAAACCCCTGAGATCTTATTTCATTTAGGCTCCTCGTTCAGCTGTCATACCTTATGACTGAGTATACTTGATGCTGTGTTAAGTACAGTAAGTAGAAAACAACATGTTACACAACATCCCCATCACTAGCTCCACTGTGACACATAGGCTAACCTATGATCTGAGTATACAATATTAGTACCATGTTATTAACTGAACTACAGTGTATCTGACACCACTCCATCTGTGCATTAAGCTGTTCTGAAGCAGTACACTTGGAAAGTGAAAATGAGCTTCCCTGCTGCTCTGTGTATGAATGATTGATAACATTATTTATGTACACTGTATACCGTATACTACACACTGTATATTGGAATCTGTAGCAATAATCTATACCCATCCACTAGATAAATGGAGATACTGGAAAAATTAACTGAGCTGAGCAGTGGTTTCTTAATAGACAGGGGATACATTTTTACATGAACTCATTTTTAAATGAGTAACACAGGACTACAGTAAATCATTACTCGTGTTAATAACAGTCAGTCACAGTGTCATATTAATTAATTTTAACTCACATTCACATTTAATATAGGGACTCAAATTCTGTAAAACTCTGCAGCTAGATTTCCGTGTTAGCTTAAGGAAGTTAAGAAGTATAATCGCAGACATCGTGACAGATAACTGGCACACAAGGTCTAATGCACTGCGACTGGGGCAAAGCCTGTGAGAGTCTTATGCAACAGCTGATACAAATCCCTTTCTTTCTTTATGTTTAATTGATGGCTTCATGCAGTGCTCTGCATATTATAACCTGTGTACAGGCTTCACTGATTAAAAAAAGAGTCATAGGGTTACATTATATGCAGGAGGGGATACAGAAGCAGCAGAAACAATTGTACTATAAAGAGAACGTAATGGGGTATACGGATTAAAGGATAAAGGCAGTGATATTCTGTGTTTTTCTTATTGTCCCAAATCCCATTAAAAGACAGAAGCAACAATAATTGATCCTACTAACAAGTATTGCTTGTGTAGACAAAAAGGAACATGTGTTATTTCACTGTGACATTGACCTCCTCTTGGTCATAAACTGTTAAAAACACATCAATGAGCCATACTGTTGCACTGGCTGCCATGTTGCAAGGCCACTTTATTGAGTCTTTATGGCAGCAGGACTGTATATATGGGATTGAAGCAAAATCAGCCAGCACACCAAATGTGTATTTTTCCCCATCTGAAAATAGTCCCTAACAAATGCACTATTTTGCTAAAAAAAAAAAACCCCAATGCCCAGTTGTTTTAGACAAGTACTCATTTGTGAACAGTTATTTTTTTTATGAATTAGTTTTTTGCATTTCAAATTCATCAACACAAAACCACATATAGAAAACCCAACAACAAAATCTCCAAAAAGCACCAGACAGAAGACAGAAATATAATATTAAGTAAAGAACGATTAGTACAATAAGATAAATAAAGACAACTAGACAATAACAAAATAAAAAATACATTTAGGTAAATGAAAATAAGAATATTAAGATGACATGTTAAGAACTCTAACTTTGTCAGTCAGTAAGTAACGAAAGGCTGCAGTACAAAAAGGCCACTTTCTAATTTCCTGTTCCCATAGGCTACTTGTATGTGCTATGTGCTAAGGTTGTCTATGTTGAAAAGAAACTCAAATTCTGAACATGGTTAAAAGATGTTGCTGAGGCACCCGTAAAAGTACACAGTAGAGTCACATCTTAAGCTAGCTAATGTTAGAATATAACACTAGCTTACAAGCTAGCTAATCTACGTCGATCATTAGATAGGTAGTTAGCTAATGTTTTGCCCTGTGGCAAAACTTTAGCTAACTACCTAGCTAACCTTATAAATCGTAACTAGCTGGTTACATCTGATAGCTGATGTCAGCAAAATACTGGCTAACTACCTAGCTAATCTACAATCAATAACTATCTAGTTAGCTGGCATTTTCTTACCATTAGCTAACTTATACAGTCAAGACTATATACCTTACTGTAGTGACTATATACAGCATATGTTGCTTTTACAGCAACATGTTTTAACATCTTCAAAATTTTCAATATAGATTTTCTTTTCAACAACAGTGCAACAACAGTCTAGCACAAAACTCTAAGTACAGGAAAAACTGGAAAGGAGAATATTAACTGAGGTTTCACCGGGTACCAAGCTCCTCAACAGTTATTGTAGCACAGGGTAAAAAGGGGTGGGACTTAGGAAGAATCCACTAAAGAACACCAGACTTGTCATTAAAGGAGTTTTAGCTGCTATTTTGTCTAACATAGATGGGGTGGCTGGTGAGAGATGAGGCTCATTGAAGAGATCTGAATCATTGTCAACTTTAAATGGGAAAACTACAGGACTTACAGTGAAGAAAGATCTAGAAATGCTGTAAAGTTGAGGTTCCTGAAAAAGACTGTTCAACTAATGAGAGGAAGGGCCTTAAATCTAACAACAGAATTTATATTTGAAGGTAATCATATCATATATAAGGGAGGAAATCAATCTTTGGATTTATAACGGAGGATTTCAGAAAGAGGAGACGTAGAATCTAGCTTCTTTGAGGATAGAGAAGAAAATCCCCACAGTCCTTTGATGGTGTTGATAAGCGATGATGATACAGTAATGATGATTAAGATGATCACAATGAAGACAATTATGAGGATCAAAATGATGAGGATGAAGATTTTGCCATTGCTCTGCAGGATTTTCGTCTTTATCTGCACGGATGTTAAAAGCAAATATGGCTGTTGGTGCCATCTGGTGCCTTATGGTATGTTAGGGGATTAGTCACGCTGAACATAAACTGTCTCATGGAATTTCTTTTGTCATTTCAACATTAAAACAGCCTTCCAACAGCGAGTCCTAGACTATTTTCCATCTGCATGCATTTCCTCTTCAGGAGCATGTTTCCAATTTCCCTTCATCCTCAGCCTGACACTTGGTATGTCAGCACTTTTAATGGATAGACTATTTCATCGGGTGATACAGATACTGCAACAGCACACATGGGTATACACACAGCTTAGCTAAATTGGTATTGCTATTTGCTAATATGTCCTTTGTCTCAAAGGTTGCTAGTGGTTCCAAAAGGGTTCATCCCAGAACCATTTGCTTACAACGAACGTAAGGGTTCCATTAAAGATCATTTTTGGGAAGAGTTCCTAGGTATGGATGTTAAAAGATCCTCACCCTCAATTATTTAACTCATGTTTCAAATGGTGTTATTAAATGTACATGTATCAGGATAGCCCACATTTCCCATCATGCCTCTGCTTGACTGAGTAGTTTGTTAAGTTAGCTGTTTTATGTTCCAAACTGCAAAAATGAATTTTTGTTAGTGTTTGTACTTTGTGTGTTTAGTGCATAGAACCCTTAAAGGACAAGAGGGTTGTGGGTGAAACCCTTGGAATATGAAATTGTTCTTGGTAGAACCCCCTGGGTGGGTTCTAAATGAAACCCTCGGAATATAGAAGGGTTCTCAGAGCCCCTTGGGTGGGTTCTTATTAGCATCCTCTGAAGGTGGAAACAGTTCAAGATAGAACACCCAGAGAGGGTTCTGGGTGGAACCATTACAACGTAGAAGGTTTCCTTATAGAACCTCTCACTGGGGGTTCTGGGTGGAATTTTTCACAGATGATTTTAGGTCTTTATGTTCGCTTAAAGGTAAAACCCTGTTTTGGCTCAAGTGCCTGATTTTGAACCGTTCTGAGCATTTCCACCGAAAATAAACTGGTTGGGGGCATAAAAAGTTCCCACCTGGAACCAAAGAAGGTTTTTCTTGGGAACCGAAGTGGGTGCATGTTATTCTATAGGTTGTTGTGCGTCGTGCAGCGTTCTCTGTTGAGAAGATCCCTGATTAAAATGGTTTCATTCAAAACTGGTCAAAACAGGGGATCTTTCACTAGATAGTACCAAGGTTCCAATAATGTTGAACGGGACCGGTTCAAGAACCAGGGCTAATTTGGTGGAAAGGGGCCCTGAATGGGTTCCAGGTTCCGAGATGAAGAACCCTATATAGTTCTAGTTATCCACTTTATTTCTAAAAGTGACTGCAAAAAAAACCCTACCATGTCATTTCTCCACACACCATCGCTTTGTAGAATTTCATGATTCATGGTAGAGAAGAAGAGAAATTTCATCTCTCCTTGTGTGTTTAGGATTATTGTTTTATGAATATCATCTCTTTTCTGGGATTTCAATTAAGGATGCAGATTCCATAGTGATTTGATTCAAAGTCAGTCAAGATTTAATGGATTCCTTTTATTAGCTTCCGACAAATTGCCTTTTTAGTGGGAAGAGCGTTTGCATTATTCATTTGTGAAAGAGCAAGCATTTATGAGTTCATTTAGTTTAGTTTGAGATGAGCTCAGCGACCAAGAGTGGGACTTGGACTGACTCAGCACAGAGGAGGATGAAACACACTGTGTGAGATGAATCTCATCTGACCTCTGACCCTTTCTCCTTGCTGTCTTGGGCTGTGTAGGTGATCCAGCGCAGGGAGGACGGCTCGGTCAACTTCTTCAGAGGATGGGAGTCCTATCGCGAGGGATTTGGCAAGATCACTGGAGAACACTGGCTCGGTAAGTGGCTCAGGTGTGCGACTGTGTGTGTGTGTGTGTTTGGCAATGTGTGACTCATTCACATGTGTACCACATCCTGCAATACTATGGCAGGAAAGAGCTTTACACACACTACACACTAGAAAGAAAGGTGCTAACAAGAACTGTAAGGGGTTCTTCAACCCCCTCCTTTCAGTCCCTGGTAGAACTTTTTATAACAGTTCCACTTGGAACTTGGTTCTTTGTAGTACCCAATATAAAGAATGATAACTAGGACCATCTGTGAAAGGTTCCACCCAGATTCCCCTATCAGAGGTTCTACAGGGAACCCTTCTATAGTGTAATGGTTCCAACTAGTGCCTTCTCTTGAGGTTCTATCCAGAATCTTTCCACCTTCTAAGGGTGCCAACAAGAACCCGAGAATCCTTTTACTTTTATTCCAAGAGTGTTATCTAGAACTCTTTTGGTTCTACTGAGATCCATTTTTTTTATATCAAAAGGGTTTTATCTACAGAGAACCTTTTCATATTCCAGTGGTTTTATCTGAAACCCATCATGGGGTTCTACAGAGAACATTTTCATATTCCAAAGTTTTTTGAATCCACCATGGCATTCTACAAAGAAAAATGTTTAAAAAAAAAACTAAAACTAAAAACTTGATGAATCCTAGATAAAAGAGTTCTTCAAGGATTTCGGCAATCCTCTAAAAAGGGTTCTTTGCATGAAAGGGGTTCTTAATGGAACATTTAGCTTACAAAGAATCCTTGACAAACCCTTTCATCAAAAAAGCAGAAGCAAATGGTTCTGGATAGAACCTCAGCCCTTCAGGAAGAACCATTTCAGAACCTTTATTCCTAAGAGTGCTCTATTGTCAACTCTGGTAAACTCTGGCTCTAGATTTATCTTGATTCTGAGACTTTATAAAACTGTTACTTTATCAACAACATAATGGTAGCCACTATGAGGTGAAATCACAGGTACAGCACTCAAGCTCAAAGCAGAA
This sequence comes from Lutjanus argentimaculatus, assembly GCA_034769285.1. NCBI lineage: Eukaryota > Metazoa > Chordata > Actinopteri > Lutjaniformes > Lutjanidae > Lutjanus > Lutjanus argentimaculatus. Next base: position 30,400,150 of record JAWZSL010000005.1, on the reverse strand, counting down.
AGAAGACAGACACTCATTCACTGAGGGTGAAGTAGCTAGTCATGGTGATGGAGCAAGACAAAAAGCTAAGCCAGAGAGAGAAATTAGATGACTTTGGCCCTTCATATCATCAAGAATTCAGTAATAGCTATAGTTCTGTGACAATAAAAACCACTTCAGTGAAAGCGACAAAGAATTCTGCAGCAAATAAAAAGGTGTGTGTGTAAAGTGCACTTTAAGAGAGTGCCACAAAAGCACAACACGAGCCAAAAGACCAGCAATTCAATTACAATATTTTTATTTTTCACATGACAAACAAAACAACAGTATAATTTCATTTTCTTTAACCTTGCAGCTTTTGAATAGTCGCCTTCTGCTTAAAATGTGTATTTTTTTTCAGAGAGCTCTTGTCCAAATCCTTGTTTTTCTTGCTGGCAGCACGACACACGAATCCCTGCCTCCCCCCAAATTTGACAGGAAAAGAATGCCAACAAAGATTAAATTCAACTGTGAAATTATCAGCTTCATCAAAGCCAAGTCCCTCGTCTTCACACCACTTCTCATTAAATGTACCAAAATATTTCTTCCGGGGGGATTTTCAGATTCACCATAGTGATTCTTGTGGCTTAAAGTTAGCTTGCTTGGTCTGGCAACGTATGCGCTTGTGAACAGAATGGCAGTGCACATACCCACAACATATTCAGTAGATCTTAATTGAATTAGACTTTCATGATCGTCTGTTTCGCCCGGGTAATAATAGATACATGGCAGCTAATTGGGCTATTCACACCCAACCCCCTTGGTTTAATTTAATTTTTAGACTTAGATGGTTAATTATTTACATTTTTAAATTATTATTTTCAGCTGTCAGTTGCAATTTGGTTAGATTTAGGTAACAAAACTGTTTGGTTAGGTTTAGGCAACAAAACTATTTGGTCAGGTTTAGGAAAAGATTGTGGTTTGTCTCAGTCATGCGGGTGTAAATAGCCTTATTGGTTATTTAGACACAGGTGCAAATAGCATTATTAGCTATGACACCTTGGTACTTGTCTCTGCTATGCTATGCTATAAACTAGCCACATTAGATATTCCATCCCAGGTGCAAATAGCATCTGCCTTATTTTTATCTCTTTAGATTCATATTCTGAAGGTTGTCTTTAACCAGGTGTTTTCTACAGGCAGTGAGTGTTTTGCACGCTGCTAAAGCACCCTGGTCACCTCACATTTTAGACACTCAGAGCGCCTCACATTTTTGCAGGAGTGCTCTGAACCAGGGCAGTGACGGTATGGATTGTTTCTTATGGTGGTGAAAAGGCTACATATTCCTGCAGGATGGCAGGTTATACTGCAACTACCAGAGTCTTTTTGGAAACATGATAACATAAAATGATGATGATAAATCTTGCACTGAATGTCTCTATACTTATTTATCCATTTTTTCTTTTTGAAAACTGTTGTTTTTCTTCTTAGCATGTTGTCAGCCGTCCACTGGCATTCCCATGATTGTGTTGGTTGAGTCTTTTGGCCAATCAGAAGCTGTGTTTCTGACTGGTCATGTGGCAGCACTGATCCACAGGTGTATTAACAGATCACTGCGCTGATCTGAAATGCATTGTAAGACTGATGCTTCTAAATAAATTTGCAATGAGTTCAGGCATCATGAGACCAAAGTGTTGCGGTTATTGTTACAGCTGTACTCTGCACGCCTCAGAAAAGCACCTGACGTCATTTGTGGGGGGTTTTCCCTGTCCATTTTTATGCAGATGTTTAGACAGCTAATTCAGTATCTATCTACTAACTAGGATGTTAACTACTCCTAGCTGACAGCTCTTTTATAAAATAACAGTGACAACAAAAAAAGCAGTGCAGTGCACCTCACGTTTTGCAACCTGCCAGATGCAGTCTGATTGGGCTCTTAAAAACATACAGTTTGTTCTTTCCATCACAAAGTGGCCTTGTAGCTTCTTTTTAATTGGTCTGACATTTGTTCACTGAGCCAGAGAGCATGTGACAGAACATGAAAGTGAAAGCTGGGCTCCCACATCAGGTGTTATATATGAAAATTGGCAACTAAAAAAAAAAAAAACACATTTGTGGACGGTGGCGGGTGCACACTCTAAGAAATAAAGGTAGTACCCAGAACCATAGGGAGTCTTTGGCTTGTCCCCATAGGAGAAGCCTTTTTGGTTCATGTTAGAACCTTTTGTAAAGCTCCCGCTTTCAGAGAGTTCTGCTTAGAACCCAGCAAAAAAAATTTATACCTGGAACCATCTGTGAAAGGTTTCACCTGTGACTCCTTATGAGAGGTTCTACATAGAACCCTTTTATGATGTAATGGTTCCACCCACAACCCTCTCCGTGGGTTTTATCCAGAACCTTTCTACCCACCCAGGGGGTTCTACTTTTCATATCCTAAGGGTTTTATCTGGAACCCACCCAAGGGCTTCTACCGAGAGTCCTTTTATATTCCAAGAGTTTATCAGAACCACCAAGGGGTTCTAGCAGAACAAAGGCACAAAGGGGCTGGACCACAACTGATTAATGCAGCTTTAATAACACAAACAAATGTTTTGATACTACTGTGTCTTCATCAGAGTAAGGATGATCTGGTCATAGCAAGAACCTTTATACTTTTTAAGAGTTTTATCTAGAACACAATCAGGGGGTCCTACCAAGAACCTTTTTATCTTCCACGGGTTTTATCTAGAACGCACTCAGAGGGTTCTACCAAGAACCCTTTTATATTATGGCACAACAAACCCTGGACGAACCCTTAACAAAAGAGTTCTTCGATGATTTTAACAATCGTTGAAGAACTCTTACTTCTATAAGGGGTTCTTTGGATGAAATTTCTTAGTCTTACACAAAAAACCCTTAACAAACACTTCCTTCAAAGAAAGGTTCTTCAGAAGCAAGTGGCTTTGGGTAGAACCTCAGCCCCTCATGAAGAATGCTTTTGGAACCCTTATTTCTCAACAGGACAGGTGACTTACCTTACCGCAGCTGAGGAGCTTGACTCTGTGGCAACGTCTAATCACTGTTTTCACAGCCGTAATCAACATCTCGCTGTGATCTCAGTCTTTAATTGCTAAATAATCTCAACTATTATCAGTGTAAACCCAAACAAACTCAGTGACATGTCTCAGTTCGATGTTGTTCTTTTCCTTTTTGTCATTCAGTCTACCATTTCACCACAGTTACCTATACAGTCTATGAGGTGAACTGTGCTTTAAATGCTGTTGTTGAAAACATGACCTTGGGCTTGTGCTTGAATGCCGCAATTCTGAACCATTAGCCACCATTCAAGCGCTCACTCTTTCCGTCCTGATCCCAGTACCTGCAGGGCTACTTGACTCCCACTTAGCACATGCTGTACATACTGTGAATTCACTGTGATTCATGGCTAACCAGCACAGTGATATTGTGATGGTGACAACACACCGGTGATGACTCATCACATCAAGCAAAGTGGATGTGAAAACAACTTATCTTATAAACTTCATAAAACCTGAGAAAGTTCAATGCCAATCAGCATCCATGGGGAAAATATTGGGATAATGAGCCATTTCATATTTGTGCATTACTGATCACCAAATCTGGCCTGCTTACACAAAACTCCAGTCTAAGCATTTGCAGAAATGTTGTTTCCTGTGGAAATTTGGCTTAAGCAGCAGTGTGTTAATGAGCTAAAACCATGGTAAATCTGTGTATCTTTAAAAGCTCTCATCATAAATCCGGCTCGTAGAGTAACTGGAGCTTGAAGAAGTCTATTTCTGTAAAAACGCACACTTGGTCATGGTCAAGGTCATGGACGTGCCATACCGCAGCTGAGCTACTCTCCCATCAGCCCTTTTAGATTAAAGCCCACATATGCACATATATACTTTGGGAGCTATGCTGTGGGCATTAATGAGTATCCGTGGGCAGCTCAGCAGGCAGACATGCTAATATTATAGATTAACGATGGTAAATGGTAAATTATTTGTTTAATTTTATCACTGTCATCAAACCAAGAAAATGTTTCATTTCAGAAATAGCAAACAAAATTTTACGTTAATGGAATTTAGATGGTGATGCACTCACAAGACCTTGCTCAAATCTAACATACTACACAATTTAAAAATTGTACCACCTGCAGGTACAGCTGCACGTAATTCTGTAATCCAGCTGCTGACTTTGTTGCTCAGTTTCCTCTTACATTTTACACTTAAAACCTGTTATTTAAAGGTCCAGTATGTAAGATTTATCAGGATTTATTCACAGAATATGGCAGAAATAGAATGTAATATTCACAAGTATGTTTTCATTATTGTATAATTACCTTAAAATAAGAATCATTATGTTTTCGTTAGTGGGGTTTTTCCAATACCAATACTAGTATCAGAAAATGCCTCCAGTACTGCCTATCCAATGATGATCCAATACCTCATAATGTATAAGGCCCTGAACAGGGCCCTGCTACTTCTCAGCAGCCAACTTTTTGGTCAGCGGAGGAGAGAAACGCCAGCTTTACCTCAGCATCAGCCCATGTTGCAAAGTCTGCAAGCCAGCTCCTTTTTAGCAGAAGTCTGGTCTCTGGAGTCAAAGTCAGAAGAAGGAATAATCTGTTGGTTTGTGTTTCCCAGTTAGTTTCTCTAAGAGATTCCAGTGTCTTAGCAGAGCAAAGGCCAACAATATAAACCTGACTGACTGCTGAAGTTACTGACTGACAGGTCCTGGTGACTACATATATATACTGTACATAATCTCAGTTTTTATGAGGATCTGAGGTAAACCCCAGAGGGGACTTTGCGAGTTGTCTTTCTTTTATGATGGTGAACTGGATTGGACTGAATTACTAAGGGGCTGTGGGGAAAACAAAGATTGAGGTTTTCTTTTCATTTATTTTTGCAGCTGGTACCGGCTAATATGCAAAGTTTAGGTATTGGAATCTGTATCAGGGAGGAAAAAATGGTATTGGTATTATCTGGCAAGAAAATAGTGGCATATCTGGCACCACATAAGTGAGGCAATTGAAAAATCAATAAGAATATCTTTTTAAGTGAGCAAAACTCCCTACTGAATATCTTTTTGTTTGGCAGTGTGGCAGCCTAGGTGTCAATTAATTAAGAGTTTTGAGTTTTTACACTTGAAACATCAGTGTTGAAGGTCCCATGTGTAGCATTTACAGGGATTTTTTTTGGCTGAATATGTCAGTCAATGACTATTATGTTGGTTGTGTGTAATTACCTGAAAGTAAAAATCGTTGTTTTCATTACCTTACAATGAGTCATTTACATCTATAGTGGGTGCAAGTCCTATTCCATGGAGCCTGTCATGTTGCACCCCAATGTTTCTGTACATTAACCCAGAATGGGCAGACAAAACAGTGGCTCTAGAGAGGGCCTTTCACATTTTTTGTGCGTCTCACAGCTACCATTTCTCCCACCAGCTTGGAAGGGAAGGTTGAGACGAGGTGTTTGCAATGTGCAAGCTCACTGTGATGCCAGTCGTTAAATCCTACACGTTGGTTGTTTAAAGTGAAATAATTAATAAAACAGAATACTGTATCACACTAATTTACATTAGAAATTAAATAATCAAATAGAAATTGTCATGTATTTTGGTTTCTAATCATCTATGATCTGGGCATAGAACGAAGCTATTTTAGGCAGTTGTCCATCAGTCTTGAGCTTTAGTAATTAATAATTCACAATATGTAAATAGGCTGGAAACATTTGGGACTGCTGCTCTGTAAGTCTAGAATATTAACTGACTTCTAGCTTCCTTGGTATTGGCTTCTTCACCACCTTCACCGCCTCGTGTCCTTGCTAGACATAGGGCTGCTTGTATATACAGTAGCGTTTGCAGAGTTTATGTGAATTAATGGAGATCTAGGTCTCTTTGCTGACCTGAGGCCATTACAGAGTGCAGCCCATAATAAAAAACGTGGTTAGAGTGCCAGCTAGATCTCCCCATGGAACGCTGTAAGGAACATGGTGGGAATATGGAAAGCTCAGGATTTAGCAGACTGAATTTGAATGAGGCGGCAGGCTACTTTGAACCTTTCAGAGTACCCTTGCTCATTCAGGGTGTGCTGTTGTCTCGTCACCCCCATCATCGATTACCCTCAGGGCAAAAATGAAAAATGGATCCATGCTTGCCTGCAGCCCAGCACAAAATTCATTGCAGCTGCCTCCACCAGACCAATATCGCTCACTAATGCCACCCGCCACCACTGAAGATCCGTACATTTCTCATTATCTTAATATGCAGCTAAATCCTGATTTCATTTTGGACATTTGGTATACGTATTGGATTTCTAATACCATGATTGGGACAATAACATCAGAAGAAAGAACAGAGAGTCATGATGAAATGAGGAAAAAGAGAGACTGACAGTTAAAAGATCCTGCATTCAGTGTTTCTTTTTGAAAGTGGCCACCTTCACAGTTACAAGAGATGTTCAAGATGACACTAATTGCACATGTGAGAAAATTCTAGCATATTTGGAACCACATGAATGAAGCAAATACAAAAAAAGGGGCCAGTTCTGGGAAAATCAATAAGGATATCTTTTAGTTTGGCAGTTTGGCAGCTTACGTGTCAATTAGTTGAAATGTGCATAGATTTTAAGTGGAGTGTCAAGCCTGAAACTGCTACAGTAGCATATCACTTTGATTTAAGACAGTCTGTTGCTGTTGCCTGTTTTGCTTAATGATGAAAGAATAGTTTTATAGTGAATCTTGGATAATGATTAGGTCTGCAACCTCAGTTTCTTTTTATGTGTGGTAGGTTTCTTGCTTTGATGTAAAACATGAGTCTTTGATTTGGGACCTATTTTTTCTTTCCCTTTTTGAAATTGAAGGACATCATGCATGACTCATCCACAGTTATTTATGTCAAGCAAGCATATAACAAACAGAATTCATATCCTATGGCTTAATAGAAGGATATTATCCCTGCATGCTGTTGTGTGTATAACTGTAAAAACTATTAATTGCTGAATAATCTCTCCCAGAGGAGCCTGTATAAAGAGCATAAAACTGGGTCAAGGCAATTCCATTGTTGCCGTCAAATCTATTAGACACCTGGTCTCTGAGGCTGATGTAGACTTGTCTACCTGTAATATAGGTCCTGAAACAGTTTAATGCTGTCCCAAAGAGACTAACCTACTTTTCCAGATGGCCTGTAACAATAACATACCTTAGTCTGTAGTGTTGAAAGCAACACTTATATCCAGCAGACAGAGGACAGATAAATTGTCTATTGTCATACTCATATCATGTCTCCTGGCTTTGTGTCAATAAACTGCAGCTGTAATTAATACTTGCATACAAGTATAAATATCAAAAGCCAATTCCACTACTTTGCATTGTACAATTATATGTCAGTCTAAAGTTGGCACAGCCAATTCCCAGTCACATTTTGTCCTCTCTTTCTGTGCATCCTATCATCAGGGGAGTGACGTTCAGAAGAAATGTCTTGAGGGCTTTTTATCAGAAAGTTTAATTAGTTAGTTTAGTTGTCATTTTAGCTCTCACTGTCAAATATATTAAGGTATAACTGTAGGAAAGGAATTAGGAAGGAAGCATGAAATTACATGCAAATATTATTCCAATGTCTATGTATAGACTGAGTCATTGGAATTACACAAAAAGATTTAAAGCCTCAGGAAACTCAAATCCACAATAGCCCTCTAACCATGTAATGTAGGGTAGTGTGTACATAATAGGAAGCATCTATTAGTTTAAATCCAAATTCAAAATATAAGTATTTAAGTTTGTGTGTGCTCTCCTGTATTGGTTTCTAATTGGACTTGTTTGTGTTTGGACATTTATTATGAAAATTATGCGATAATTCCACAAACCAATCAGAAGAGAATCTGTGTAAGTTGCTTTGTTATCATGCAATCAAAAATAATTCTCCTCTTCCACTGGCTAAATCTGTCTCTGCGTCTGAACCAACTCAACATCATGGAGCTGAAGCCGTTGCATCGTTTCAGACTCCACTGACACAGTGATTTTACTTCATACAAAACAATATCAGTTTAAGTGTATGATATATTTAATAACATTTTCACCATCTTACTTTGCCATCAGATAGCCTATTTCAGCGGAGAAATTAAGCTGCACCAAGCTGACCCTGCTTTTAGTTGGTTAAAATACATTTTGCTTAGCTTCCATGTTGGGACTCCTGAGCGAGATATCAATCAAAACATGATCTGCCAGGCCCACACAGTCTTGAGAAATTGTCTAAACATCAAAGTGTGCTGTTTTTCTAACTAGATTTTCTAATAGTTCTGTTTATTTTCACTCAGATCTTTGTGTATGCTTAATAAGAAACTAAATTTTGGTAAAATACATGCATTTTTACTATTTAAAGCCACACTTTCAGAGGCACATTTTCAAGTTTGTATTATCTGAGTATAGTTTATCAAAGGTTTGTTTTGGTTTTTCTACATGAAGAAACACAGAAAGACTTAACATTCTTGAGCAGTACTCAATTTTATTAATCAGTGGAGCATTAACAGCTTAATCAATATCTCTAAATGGAATTCTAGTTTTCTGGTAGCCCCGAGTAATAGGAATTAATATTCATTTGTTGTCATACCAACTGCTGGATTGGATTTCTGTCATCCATTTATTTATTTTCATTCAGTTTTTCATAACTTTTTTATACTGCAGCAGAAATTTTGGACAACTTCCTCCTGTAATCAATACACATTTTGTGCCATAAGAAGTCACTATGTAGTAAATACAAGAATTATGTGAATAATGTCAAACCCCAAACTTCGAGGTAAAACCAGTTCTTTTCTCTTTTGGAGCAAAAGGAATAACAGACACTGCACTCTGATTTTTGAGTCATTTTTGGGGAAAAACTGTTGATCCCTTATTATCATTTTGACACTATGAGAAAACGCGTGAGAAATTCACAGGCAGGGAGTTTTATGGATTTAAGGAGCAGCAGTTCTCTGAAGCAACGGGGAAAACATGCCAGTACTGCTAAAGCTCCAGCTGAATGAATTTCTGCTGTTTGGGCAATAAAACAGACAAACTGCTACTCTTCAGAACAGAACCAACAAGGACTCCTCAATCTCTGCTGCACTTTGAGTCACATAAACTGGCGAGGTGAATCCACCCTGGACATGCATTATGTATCTGCCCGGTTTTATACTCTGAGGAGCGGACCACGTATCTGAGCCGGTGTGTCAGGGAAATTAGGAGAGACAGAATCTGCTTTTATATCAGTCAAGGCTGGTGTATTGATGTCACGGTGTTGCCCTCACCTTCAAGCTCTTTTCATTTACGGTAAGCCGTTTTATTCACCACAGGAGTGTTCCTCCTTTATTCTGGTCGGTGTTTACATACCGCCTCAAGCCTGTGTGAGGGAGGCACTGCAGCGCTTGGCTAACCAGATAACCAGTATGGAGCTAGAACACCCAGACTCTCTTCTCATTATTCTGGGGGATTTTAACAGAGCAGACCTCAGCCATGAGCAGCATAAATACAGGCAGTATATAAGTATCGCACTGGGGAACTGAAACACACTGTCACACAGTATTAAAGGATGCTTACTGCTCCATCCCCCGTGCAGCTTTTGAAGCCTCTGATCACTCATCTTCTTCCAACTTACAGATGAAAACTAAAATCCAGAAAGCCTGTGGTAAACATTGTGGGAAGATGGGCCAATGATCTCATTGAGCTTACTGATACTGTAACTGTGAGGTGTCAATGCGGATGGATGACATGTGTGATCCCACAAAGACTTGATTAAAATACAGCAATTAAAACATGTTTATAAAAAAGTTAGGGGAAAAAAAGAAATAAGAGTGGACAAAAGAAGCTATACTAGCATAGTCTCATGATACCAGACAATCAGATTTCAAGGGATTTCTAAATGCAGTGTAGTTGCTTGAATATTTTTAAGGACACGCTTTACCAGAAACGATGTTCTGTCCCCAATCTCCTCACGTAGTAAGCACACAATGTCACTGGTCCAATATAAAGGCTGCCCTAAAAACTTTGGATGGTTCCGCAATGTAGTTTTCTTTTTTAGCAACAAAACCTGGAACACTGTCTTCAGTTTCTACTAAGTGAAGTGTTTAGTAACTGATTTGTGAGTTTAACACTGAAAATCTGAAAGCTCTCACTTCTCCCTGGCCTCAACTTACGCGCTATACAACCTACAATTCCAAATCATTTGCCTTCACCCACCCACTCCTGCCATCCCAACCTGCATATAGCATCAGTGAACAGGATGTCTTGCAACTCTTTCAGAGACAAAAGTCCAGGAAAGCCCCAGGCCCAGATGGCGTCTCTCGCTTCTGTCTGAAGGCCTGTGGTGACCAACTGGCTCTTGTCTTCACACAGATCTTAAGCAGATCACTCAATTTGTGTGAAGTTCTCTCCATCTACAAATGCACCACAATCCTACTGTTTCCCATAAAGTTTGCATGACAGGAACAATGACTACGGGCCTATTTCCTTCATGTCAGGGGTGTCAAAATTCTTTAAAAAACCAGTGGTTGCCCATGGAAAGCACATCACAGGCCCCCTGCTGGATCCCCTGCTGTTTGCCTACCAGGCACACACGTTGATTAATGAAGCAGTGATTATGGCACTGCACTCCATCCTGAAACATATTTAATAGAGAGTTACTGAATGCAAGGATCCTTGTTCTTGTCCTGGAACACCTCTGCTCAAAACTCTCTGAACTCCCATACACTACACTTCAACCAGTGGCTCAACCAGTGGCTCACCAACTTCCTGAAAGAGAGAAAGCAACATGGGAGGCTGGGGACTCTTGCATTCTGCGTTGGCATTCCCCAGGGATGTGTATTCTCCTCACTGATCTTTTCCTTCTACACAAATAACTGTACCTCTGGGGACACCAGTCTTATCTGAGACTTAGCTCCCCATGCCACCTGCTTCACCATACTCAATATTGTGGTAACCCATGGAAATTTGTAGTTTAACCATGCTCTGCAAAAAGCCCAGCTCAGGGTAATAATAATCAAGTCAAGTCAAATTTATTTATAAAGCAAAGTGCCAAAGTGCTATACAGACCAGAGCAGGTAGATAAAGTCACAAATAAATAAAAGAACCACAGACCAACACGTCAATGCACACAGCTCATAGGCACAAATAAATAACTCATCAACATAGACACAAGTCAAAAATCAGCTTCATCAGGAGGATTCAAATTCTAGTGAGTAACAGTAAGTTTTGAACATGGAATTAAAGGAATCAGTGGAGGGGACAGATGTGATAGGGAGGAGTGTGCTGCTCCATGGACTAGGACCTGGAACAAAAATGACGCAGTCACCCCTGGACTCAAGTTTAGATCATAGGACAGTCAGGCATCTGGATTCAGCTGACGTGAGGGACCATGATGAAGTACAAGGGGTTAGGGAGGTCTGCAATATAGAATGAGGACAGCCCATTTCAGACTTTTTAGACAAACAGGAAAACTGTTACCCAGAACATAGGTAATATGGTCCCTCTTCTGTGTACTTGTCAGGAGCCTTGCTGCAGAGTTCTGGACCAATTGGAAGCACAACAAGGACACCTGGCTAATGCCATTATATGAGGAGTTGCAATTGTCCAAATGGTACAATATAAATGCGGGGATGATTTTTTCACTTGATTTTTGCAATTCTACACAGCTGAAAGAAAATGGCTGTTGCTACTGTATTAACATACTTGTCAAACTTAAAGGCGTAATCAAGTATCACACCAAAGTTTTTACACATTGGGGTTTTCCAAGGGTGGACAGGTTGCCAAGACTGTTGGAGTCAGTGAGGCAAAATAGAATGACTTCAGATTTGCCATCACTCTGTAGGAGGTTTTGTGCCATCCAATACTTTATGTACTCAAGTCGGAGACTGATTAGATTGGATCAGTCATTTGGTTTCAGGGGGCTCAGTGGTTGATTGCCATTTCCACCTGGCCACATGTTGAAGTGTCCTTGGGCAAGACACTGTACAAGATTGTTGCATAAGCCATACCCAAAGTGCCAGTTCCAGGCCTGGATAAATGGGGAGCATATGCCCAATCAAATATGCGGATCCATGCCAGGTTGGGCGGGGTTGATCCCCAGCTGTGGCGACCCCTAATGGGAGCAGTCAGACGAGAAGATTTGGGTGCGGGGATTAAAGCTGTGTGTCACCAGCATAACACTGGAAGGAAATGTCTTTTTTTTTTCTTGAATGATTTGGCAAGGAGAAGCATGTAGATGCAGAAAAGAATAGGAGCTAGGATGGAACCTTATGGGACTGTGCAGGACAGACTAGCTGGGGGAGAGGAGAAATTGCCCATGTTGACAGAGAAGCTTCTATTTTTGACGTAGGGTGTATGAGAATAAAAGGTGTACTTCCTCTGCCAGTTGAGGAACTTGTAACAGGAGGTGTTACTTCAATTGCACATGCCTAAGTTGGCCAGAAAACAGGAAAAAAACAGGCTACAACGGGCAGGCCAAACTGATAAAATATCACTAGCAGCAACCTGCCTAACATGGTTACAGACCCCTTTAAGCTTGGCCTCAAATTACTATCCCCTTCTCTCTAGCAGGTCCTTCAGATTAAAGGTCTGCAAAGGATTGTTTGTACAGTCGTATCCACCTTCTCCCGTAGGAGTTTCAGCTTTTACTGCCCACTCCCACAGAGGCGCCATGCCACTCAATCCTGCCTTTTCATGTGGAGATTCTGATCACTGTCGCCCACAATACTATATTCTGGCAAAAAAAAATCTGTCTGCCTCATTCCGTAGGGAAAAAAAGACACATGTAGCCCTTATGGATTGTTTTAATCTGAAACAAAAATGCTAATATGGTTACTCAACTGTTTAATAAGCCAGCTGTAGAAGACGTGAACTGAAAATAAGCCTTAATAATTTCCTTTAAAAAAAAAAACAGCTTCAGCCTAAGGCAGTGGGAACTCAAAGTTGATGTTGTTTCTCTGACAGTTAGTGTCATATCCCATATAGCAGGGGATGCAAACCAGATGTTGTAATGTCAGACTTCAAAACAGCAGTAGTAGTGTTACTGTTTCAGATCAGATTTGGCTGTGGGATTGCAATTTTTTCAAAACGTTACTGATATGTAAACAAAATGTAAGAATGCGTCTGCACAACCACTGTACAAATAGTGAGGGAGAGCGAATGAACAACAGAGAAACTAAACTTACAGTAACTGTATTTGGTGCCATATTTTTAGGTTCTCATATTTACACATATGAAGTTTCATCCCTCTCTCATCCCGTGATGATGATCACTGGGTAAATGGATCAGCTTGTATTCCTGTTACAGCCCTCTAATTCGGATGACTGTGCACCAAAACTAACAGGCACAGAGACAATTTCTTTCTATGTGACTTCACAGTAATGAACAGATAACTCAGCCACATGATGACTCAAAACAATATCTGCTCAATGGCTCTGCAATACCATCTACCCTGTACAGTATATAACACTCTAATTGGTGTGCTGCTGTAAGCCTATGTTGTATGCCTACAGCTACACGCAATACACAGCGCTCTCACATTATTAATTACACGTTATTTATTTAGACCCCTTTTGTTGTCATAGTACCTGTATATACAGTTACTAAACAGAACCCTTTATTTGCAGTGTACTTGACCTGTACGTGTTTGGCTGTATAATAGCTGTATATTTGTTGGTTTGTTTGTGTTTGCTCTTTGTTACATGAAGAGGCTCCGGCCATGACAGCCAAATTTCTTAGCTCATGGATGTATTCAGGAGACGCGGGACCAGGACCAAACCCAGCCTCGGAGACCGACAGTGGCCAGTTTGACGACAGGGAATACAATATCAAGGTGGTTTTCTTGCTGGGTTTGGCTCTTGGCATATCTTGCCTGAGTTAGCTAATTAGGGGGCTAGCTCCATGGCTAACCAAGCTAGCTAGCTAACGCTGGCTACAGATAACTGCAGCCAGCAGTTAGCCTGCTTTAACAACAACTAAACTAGCTAACCACTATTTGTAACTCTGTAAGCTAAATCACCTTTGTACTGTACTCGCTGTCAAACTGGTCCTATAACATTTAATGACATCTTTATGACAAGCCCAAAATGTGCCACTGTACTTGAGTTCAAGGAAAACATTTATGGTCTTATATCATTTATAGCATAAAGCTAAACAGTTTCTTTAAGTTTGATAATGTCAGGTTGTCACAACAAAGACACTTTGGCTTAAATACTGTCAAGTGGTCATCACATAACTTAACATGTCAGCTTTGCATTAAAAATGACAGAGGTGACCGGATGACATTTAATGACAACACTCATAAACATTCATAAAGACTCCTTAATGTTCATGACAGGTGTTTAACATGGTTAAAGTGTAATTACAGTCTTGTGCACACCACTGCAAACAAAGTGTTGGCCCATTTTATATCCAAGCTTGCAAGCTTACTTAACCAATACAGGTAATTCTGATTTGTTATGGTCGTTAGCATATGGATTTAATAAAGAAAGGTGACAGCCCAAGAGGCAAAATAACTTATATTATTTCTCGATTATACCGTTTCAACACCACCAAATAACATACAACAGAGTCATTTTTCCCTTCATGTATTTAGGGATTCTCTTTTTACTGTGGATGCCCAGAGCATGTCATATCATCATAATTTTGTGATGGTCCCCAGCAGTGCGAGAGGGGGGAACAGTGTAATAAGACCCATGTGTCTTGACTGCTCTGCCTGGAAGTTGTCCTCTATCTGACGAGTGCCTCGTTGTGATCTAACATTCCTCGGCTGACTGCCTCATTAAAGATACACTTACAGCTGCCACTGAGAAAAAAAAAATAGAAAAGCAAAGCCTTTTTTCACCCCTCTATACAGTCTTTTCTCCTGACTGTCACTAAAATTGCACAAAATTCTGCAGGAAAATTGCAGCGCTAACCACTTTACATACTGCTCACCTTTAACGAGTGGGGCATATGCAAGTGCTATAATTGAGCTCTTAGCCCTGCCTGAGTATTGTAAGCTCATGTGATTATAGGGAGGTGATCCACAAAGAATAAGACAGTTGCGTGTTTGTGTGTGTTTATGTGAAAGTGAGGGTGCACATGGGAGCCAGGCAGGGATGACTATAATTTGGAGATGGGCGTTTGACAAGCTTGGTTGTCTGTGTCAGTCCTAAGGGAGTGAGGGCCACTTCCCATCAAAAGGGCAGCCTGAAAAGATAGAGGAGGGAAAACTGTGTGTAGTGACAGAGTCAAAAAAAGTAAGCTTCAATAAAATAAAAAAGTAATTACATCTTTCTATTAAATAACTTCACTGATGCTCACTAAGTAACAAATAAAGAGGGAGATAACACTTAATTTTAAAGGGTGTGCATAAGATTGTCATTATACTGTCATGACCAGATCATGACACCTGTCATGCACATGCACAGTCTTTATGAATGTTTATGACTGTCATTAACTGTCAGTCAATTATGACATCTTTAAAGCAAAGTTGACATTGTTTGAAATGTCTCTGTCATGACAACTTGACATTATCAGAGAAAGAAACTGTTTAGCTTTTTGTTTTAACAGTGCATTAAACTGTCCTATGTGGTTGGTTTTGACATTGGCTGTCATGAGACTATCATAAATGTGTCATGAATATTTGATACATACTTTGTGATACATTTTGCCACAAGATGTCATTAAGTTTTATTAAACTGTAAAATACTTTTGTAACATGAGTAATTTCATGAATAATTCCCTGGACTTAAACTAAAGTGGCACAATTTGGACTTGTCATAAAGATGACATTAATTGTTATAAGGCCAGAGTACAGTACCAAGGTTACAGATTTAGCTGACAGAGGTAGCTGATGGATAAGACAGCAGTTAGCTAGTTTACTCATTGCAAAGGTAGGCTAACCGCTGTCTGCTGTTACTTGTAGCTAGCATTAGCTAGTTAGCTTAGTAATCCATGGAGCTAGCCACCTAATTAGCTTACTCAGCCAGGGGCCAAATCTGACAAGATAACCACCTTGGTTCTGTATTCCCTGGCCACCACTGGTCTCAGCTGTTTGGCCCTAGTCTGACTGGGACCTCAGTTCCAGCGATACTCAACTAGACGCTGACAAAGTTAGCATAGCGTGGAGAGTGCTGATCAATACTGCATGTGCATGTGCAATAGAAATGAAAAGAAAGTGAGATGTGTTGCTTCTTAGCTACTTCTAACATGAGCTTCAAGAAAAACGATGTGTTTTATTCAGGCTGTCATTGATTCTGACATTTTAAAAAACTGTTTTAGTGGTGTCTAGCTGCTGTCTGTTTTAAAAAAGTAAAAGTAAGTAAGTAAAATAAAGTGTTACCAGGAAGAGCAACTAAAAATACAGCAACAGACACCCACGCTCATCTGCATTCACACAACAATACACAATGGTAAACCAATAGGTATGTTGTGTAATTGTTGAACACGTCTGTTGTCTTTTTTTTTTGTTCCTTTATTCCCCTCATCCGGTTCCTATTCGAAAGTATCTTTATCTCATTTCTGTGACAGGAGTCCTGTCCATGTTTCCCGGATCAATGTGAAATAGTACAGAGTCTCTGGCAATTAACTCCCAGCCTGTAGAACTACTCAGAGCTTAGAGAAGCAGTGGAGCCACACACAGCGGGGAGCCCATTCATCTTCAGTCTGGAGAGAACACGCTGTCTGCACACATTGCTAGGACACACATACAATGGGACTGAAAGAATAGATGTGATGAAAAAAGGGCCAGAAAATGCTCATTCTGTTGAGTAGTTGGTGTCTTGAGTAATAAAAGAAGGCAAGGCATTGAAGGGTTACAGCCCAATAACAAAAAGATCATAATAATGTGGTGATTTAGCTGCAATTGTTAGAGCCACCAGTTTCAAGGTGGTTGATCCCTATTTGACGTCTACCACACGGCATGATTCACAACCATATTTTCTCTTATGAAGGGGCTCTTAAGGGCATTCACAGCCCAAACAGAACAAGGCATTTATAGATGTGCAGCTCACCAGCGAATTTAAAACATGTAGCAATGCAGCCATTTTGTACTCCACGTTTACCTTATGCAACAATTTTTCTCTGTTTTTCTATCTTTTCCTCCCCTCCTAATCTTTTTCTTTCCCACGGACCCATGCATAAACACATCCTTACACACATTTATCCTCCACAGCTTGCCTCGACCACAATGCAGCATCCTGAGGCTTGTATTTATATTCTTGTCACGCAGAAGAAAATCTAAAGAGGACTGTATCTACAAAAGAGAGCACAAATCAAAGAACATCACAATTCCTGTGAGGATGACGGCCCATTTTGCCTTTCTTTGTGTATTTTTTTTCAATTATTTTGTCTGTGGACATTTCTGTGCGATTGAAATAAGCCAGAGAAGGTCAATGTGGCCAGGAAAAAGGAAGGGCCAAAACATTCGATCATGGGGACTATTCATACGTCTCCCCCCTCTTCTCCACCTCCACTTTACATAACCCTGAAGTCCAACAGGGAATCGCATCACAAACCTGCAGAGACATCCATGGTGGACAGCAGCGCTGATTACTCTGAAAGTGTATCTGTTCCGTTGCCTGGGTCCAGACCTTCAAATCCGCCCACTCCACCAAGTTGACTGATTCTCTAGGCTGGCATCATGACATGTAACAGCAGTTTCTCGATTAAAAAATAAACAACCAATGAGCACCACATGCAGGGGCACTAATGATCAAACAATGGGCTTGGATTAACACCGTTGTCAAGCTGTTGTCAAGGGTTGTCGAGCGGTGCAGCGAAACCAAGGAGGAGTGATAACAATAATAGTGACCAATGTAGACAAGATCTATGCTGCTATCAGGGATGTTTTAAGTTGACTAAAGAAGAGGAGTGTGTAGATAAGCTTGGGTGGCAGCCATTCATACAAATAAAGATGGATGCCATGGTTTCACTTCCACTGTACAAAACTGAAGCCAAAATACAATATATGAGCACTGCCATCTTGTGTTAATGGCATCATTGAAGCCAGTCTGTGCATACATCCAGCTATATACATCAATGGTTGCAGCATAACAGTTACTGAAGAGGCTGTGTTTTGTGCTTGCTGCCACAAAAAGAAATCAAAAGTTCCTGTTCATGTAACATGTTTATGTAGCAGCAAAGCTAGCTAATTAGCAGCTATGAGCTAACTATGTGGCAGTCCATGAAAAAAAACACACTCTATCAGCTGATCACATTTGTTACTCCAGCTTCTAGCCTGTCTTATAGCTGCTTATTAGCTTTTCACAGTCCACACCAACTCTGCTGTGAAGAGTACATGAAGACACCGTAATGAAATTACAGGGACTTGTTATATCTTTTCTGTGGCACACAGACACAGCTTATCTACACACATAATGGCTGACTAAAGTAACGTAACCCCCCTCCAACACACTATCCCTCTCACAAAACCAAAGACTGTGGGGATATGAACAAAGTATGTCGGCATGGCAATGCACCAGTATCAACTTAGCAAGTTTGGAAGTTGATATACCGACTTTGGTTTATTCATAAGCTTTTAAGTCAATTTGGAAAGGTAAGGGTAGGGTTGGATATATTATATGTTAAATCTATTTATACCTCGTTGTCAGGGTTAATGCTAATACATTACTTTTCTAATTCATCCAGGTTGTCCTGTGTGGACAGCAGCTGATAATAACAAACGGATACCATATTACAAATTACACGACAAACAAAAATTCATAAGCAACATATGTCATTATTAAACATTAATGAAAAGTTATCTTATCTAAATTTTCTTAGATGGGTACTCAGTTTTACTATTTTTTCTGATGCCAAATGAACATATAATTAAAATGCCATTAGATTCAGGTGTATACATTGGTCTCTACTAGGGATTCATATTTTTACTGGAAATTAGATATTTTTAATCCCGAGAATAGAAGCACACTATCACCAGATTCCTGGAAATTTCAGTCAGTTTTTAAGGTATAATAAGGACAGCTACTGTCAAAACACATTGGTCATATTTCAGACAACACTAGATGTAACAAGGAGAAATTTGAGTTCCAAATCTGACGCCTTAGAGGATAATCTGGTGGTATTAACAATCATTGAGGCAGATGAATGCCATTTCCACATTAATCAACATTATAATGAACATAATATAGAGGCTCATACCACACACAGCTTGACCTTCGCTACAACTGTGAAGATGAAATGCAAAGTTTATTGCCTGTGACCTGTCACTGTTTGAAAGATCAGCCTCATTGAAGTGATATACCATTCTTCAGATTATCAACAACAACAAAATTCAGACTAAAGATGGAAATGGAGTGCAGTGAGTTAACAATTCAGTGTGATGAGACTATCTGTTCTGAGAGATAGAGGAGTGAAAAAACACAGTTAAAACAATTGCTGTAGATGTGCCTCGACCCTGTCAGTGGTTCATCTGTGAAGATGTGCCAAACACTCCAATCATGTGTTGCTGATTCTTCTCCCAGCTTGGCAGCGGTACCACTGACAGCAGCAAGGTCAAGGGTCAGCGCCTTTCAGCACTTGTAGGTTAGTGAAGAGAGGGGGATGGAGTGTTGATCGATCGTTCTCTGGGAGATTTATTACTCCGGTCTTTAATAGATAGGTGATGCTTCCGCCTCATTTAAAGGCAAGGCTTTCAGCTGCACAGCTTGCCAACGTCCGTGCCTATACAGTTAGTGAAAAGAAATTATATAGTGAGACATTAAGAGAGTTAGACAGCAAGGACAGGTGAAAACATTGGAGAGATGATGACTGCAGGAAAATTGGTGAGGTATAGCTGGAAAAGAAAACAGATGAGCAACTTTAGCAAGGATTTGTTAGCGATTAAGTCGGCGCACACTGGAGAGAGAGAAGGGGAGAAGCAGCAGTTCAGGAGGAGAAAAAAATCCAATAGGTTGTTCGGAAGGAAGTTATGCATAAATTAAAGCTTGGAGTGGAGAAGAGGCTAAAGCTAAAAAAATAATTTAAGTAAAGATATATTTAATATTTTTATTCATAATGAATTTATGAAACAAGTAACAGACTATTTCTAGATGTAGAATGTTTTTCAGTACCTTTGCAATTACACCACTATAAACTCGTAGAAATAAAGGTGCTAACTAGAACCATAAAAGGTTCTTTCGACTTGTCCGCTTAGGAAAACCCTTTTTGGTTCCTCATATAAGTGGAACCCTGTCAAAGAGTTCAACCTAGAACTCAACATTAAGTCTGTGAAAGGGTCCACCCAGATCCTCCTATCAGAGATTCTAGAACCCGTCTATGGCACAATGGTTTCACCTAGAACTCTCTCTGGGGCCTCTATCCAGAACCTTTCCACCCTCTGAGGCTGCTAACAAGCCTTTTTAACCTCCAGGGGTTTTATTTAGAACCCACTGAGGGGGTTCTGCTGAGAAACCCCTGAGAATCTATTTATATTCCAAAATTTTATTTACCCCCTCCACGGGGTTCTACCAAGATCCCTTTTATATTTCAAGGGTTTTATTTAGAACCCACCCAGGGGGTTCTACCATAAACCCTTTTATATTCTAATGGTTTTATCTAGAACCCTTCCAGTGAGCTCTACTGAGAACCTTTCTATATTCTAAGGGTTTCAACTAGAACTCGTCCAGGGGGAATCTGCTGAGAATCTTTTTATATTCCAAGGGTTTTATTTAGAACCTGCCCAGGGGGTTCTACCACAAACCCTTTTATATTCTGATGATTTTATATAGAATACACCCAGGGGTTCTGTTGAGAACTCTTTTACTGTATATTCCACAGGTTTTATCTAGAACTCACCTAGGGGGTTCTGCCAAGAATCTTTTTATATTTCAAGGGTTTTATATCCTGGACAGGTTTCCAGGACGTTCTACCAAAAATCCTTTTATACTGTGGTGCAACGAACCCTTAAAAAAGAGTTTTTCAAGGATTTTAAAAAGTCCTTGAAGGACTCTTTCTTCCAAAAAGAGTTCTTAGGATGAAAATGGTTCTTAATGGAACACTTTGTCTTACAAAGAATCTTTGATGAACCATTTCTTCTTAAAAAAAAAAAAAAAAAAAGCATTCTTCAGAATCAAATAGCTCTGGGTAGATTCTCAGCCCTACAGCAAGAACCCTTTTGGAACACTTATTCCTAAGAGCTTGTAGGATATTCCGGCCAGGACTATTGTATAAGATTCACATGTACATGCACGTGCATAAATGCAAAAGAGCGCCAAGCCTGAGCTCATATACATGCACAGCCACAATGCGTATAAGAGGCTGATTTGAGACTGGTGTAGAGTCAATAAAGGCTGCTGCCTTGCAGGAAGGTCACAGCTTAGAGAAACTCTCCACAAGGCTCTACACAGTCTCCCTCTGAACTCTCTCTGTTCCCGTTAGAGGGAATAAATAGCCTCATTATTCCGCCAGGTGCTCGCCATCCATCCCCGTGTGTTGCTTCCATTGTTTCTAAAAAACCCCTATCACATTGCTGTCAAAACTCTTCATCCCGTCTGCTTCTCGCAATAGCCCCCGTAACCATATTGTAAGAATTATTGGATATTTCAAATTATTCTTGCTATATAATTTGCCATTTGTCTGTCGTGCAGTGTAGTCCTTATGATGCTTTGTTCTGTTTGAGGAAGCAAATAATAAATTCCAAAAGGCTGTGAGCTGTTTGCAAGCAGGTGACATTAGACCACCACAGACTCCATTGAAGAAACAAGTTGTCAGTTTACATATCGTACTACATATCAGCGTGCTCTTATAACGCAGTCATGTAGTAGTTAGCTGGTGCTCTTTTCAGGGATCATTAACCACTCGTGCCTTCATGTCACCACTGTTCACAAAGCATTGATAGAATTGCTCCTGATGCACACAATGTTGTCAGCTGCATCTGTTTGGCTGATTTCTAAATAGTATGTCAAAACACTGTAGAGCAACTAATGTTTATTCTACCATCTCATATTGTTTGACACAATTGAGAATTTTCTTCTTGATTACAATTTCTTAAATATGTTTATTAATATACAATTTGGAAGAGTTTAGGATCTATTTGAAAATGTTTTAATGGAGCACTTAAACATACTACAATGACTTTAAAAAATGATGTATGCAGTAGATATTATTGGTGTATATATATATAATTGTAATGACTGAACTGGCTGTCTAACATGTTTAAACCACTTAATCACAGGAACATAATGTATTCATTGTGGTTTCACTGCTCCATCCACACTGTATAATTCAACTCCTAGTCACTGTGAATAATGCATTTTTTTAATACCATTCCATACGTGTACAACCTTTCACAACACAATTACAACATATTGAACCAAAGCAAAACAATGCTTATTGTGATCACCTAGAGATGACCCTGATGTCAGGGAAACAATTGTTTTTCAGTGCCTTGTGCAGCTCTTTACAGTCAGTGCCTACCCACACACTGACTGTACCCGTGTGGCTCATACTGCCTGCTTGCTTTTTTACCCTTCAGATTTCCTCCAGCCGTTCCCGCTGATAATTATAATCCAGAAAACCATTTCATGGGGCAGTACAACCATAGCAGTTTGCTAACACTGTGTTTAATTCCTCACTATGACACAGCGCAAAAAATTTTAAGAGTGTTTCAGCCAGAGTGTTCCATACAATTACTGCAATAATAATTGGCTCCACATGAAAAGGGTTTTATGTAGCGTCTCTATCACGTTGGTCCCTGCCTATTCACTTAGTACTTAGAAAGATGAGAATAATCCTTGGAAAGGTAAAATACTATGCACTATATAAATGCATGCACTAGATAAATGAAGTCTGTCTGAGGTCATTGACAAGTGCTCTCAATGTGGGTGTGTGGGTGCTGTGCATTGTCACATGTAGCCTTCTGTGTGCTCATTGAACCGCCTCGCATTAATATCTTTGAAACAAAATTGTACATTCCAGACTATTTTCTTTCACTCTAATATCTCTATTGACGGTTCATACTTACACATCACTTCATAAATACATAGTGAGATATTCTGTCTGCATACACTATTACAGATTAAGGTGCTGACTAGGACCAAAGGTTCTTCAGCGGTTGCCCCACATGAGAGCTATTTTTGATTCCTGGTGGAACCTTTTATAAAGGTTTCTCTTAGAACCCCCTTTCAGAGGGTTCTACCTTGAACCATCTGTGAAAGGATTTACCTAGAACCCCGTATGAGAAAGAAGAAGAAGAACCCTTTCTGGGGGGTTCTATCAAGATTCTTTCTACCTTCTAAGTTTGCCAACCAATAACCCTTTTATATTTGAATAATATTCATCTAGAACCCACCCAGAGGGTTTTACTAAGAACCCGTTTATATTCCGATGGTTTCATCTAGAACCTGTCTTGGGGGTTCTGATGAGAAACCTTCTATATTCCTAGGTTTTTGTCTAGAACCCACACGGGGGATTCTGCCAAGACCCTTTTATATTCCAAGGTTTTTATCTAGAACTCACTCAGGGGCCTCAGCCAAAAATCCTTTCATATTCTGTGGGTTTCATCTAGAACCCACCCAAGGGGTTCTACCAAGAACCGCTTTATTCTGCCAAAAACCCTTTTATATTCCAATGGTTTCATCAAGAACTCTTTTATGTTATGGTACAAAGAACCCTTGACAAAAGGGTGCTTCAAGGATTTCAAATATGGATGAGAAGGGTTCTTAATGGAACCCTTGGTCTTACAAAGACCCCTTGAAGAACCCTTTTGTCAAAAAAGAGTTGATCAGAAGCAAATAGTTCTGGGTATAACTGCAGCCCTTCAGGAAGAACCCTTTTGGAGCCCTTATCTCTAAGAGTGTAATGCAGACAGACACGGATGGATATTTAATACACATTTTCAAATATGCATGAGTGCGTCTTGTATGTGACCACAACCGTATGTGCTGTTTTCTGCTTTAACTGCATCTCTAAGGAAAAAGTTCCCAGAATCTTTTAATCTACAAGGACGCCTTATTAAACACTACTAACTACTGCAGTATGTGGCATTTCAAGTGTGACTACATGTGTGCATGTGCATTATATGTGCTTAAAATGTTGATTAAAGTGGCACCACAAGCTACAGAGTGCAAATCAAAACATACCAGGGGAGCTGATTAAGATGAGAGCAGAACCCAGCTGTCAGGAAATACAAGAATATATGAGATGATACCATATCCCACATGACAATAAAGTTTACTCTGCTCTCTTGCTCTACAAAGAGAAATATAAACTACAATATCTCCCAGGACTTGAATGCCCTGCAATCTATTATTTAGAGCACATGTAAGTGTTTTCAGTTAAAGCTTCTCCAATACTGCATTCATATCTGATCAATTATTCAAGAGTGTGATTCCTCTCCCAGTCAGTCCGACACACTGATGCTGGCTGTCCAGGGATCCAGTCAGCCAACCGGCTGAGGTCTTGCCAATCAGGCCTGATGCTGACACAATGATGCCTCAGCCTCCAGCTCTCTGCTGCTGCTTCCTTCAGGAGGGTATGCTGCTGTCTCTGATTGGTGTGGCTGTACCCTGGCAGACACTCCATCTGCACTAGATTGCACTGCTGGAGTGGAGATAGCTGCAATTTGCAGCAATTCTGCCAGTAATTTCGATATGTATGAGGACCAGAGCAATTCATAGCCCTCTCCACAAGGCCCAGGCACTTTATTTGATGCCTCTCATCACCAGCCTACAGGTATATTCCTCCACCTCTCTACTTGTGCTGGGACCAAAGTCTGGGTTGGATTGTGCTGCAGAAAAGAAAAGGCTATTTAAAAGGGGAAGGGGATTTTATTTTCCAGAAGATGTAAAAAATTTATGAGCACAGTCTTCTCATAAAGGAATGTTGAACGAGCACAGATGGGATGATTGAAAATTCGACTGAAGAATGATTGAACAGATCTCCTAATGACAGTGACAGAAGTCCAAGTAATTCAGGGGACCTGTTACCACCACTTCATTAAATGCATGGTTGCAAGATAAAAATTTAGACAATCCTATTAAGTTGTAAACATGATTTCGATGAGTTGTGTTGACATAATGATGTTAGTAATTACATCAACTAAAAAGTGAGTAATTTAAACTCAAAAGTCATAGCAGCTTAATTAAATTTGCTTGATAACTTAATTTTCTCCACCTTGAATTAAGGATTTCAAGTCCTCTTCCCCACTCATTAAACATGCTTCAGACAGTTACAAAAGTGTGTTAGAGTACCTGAAAAAAAATCTAACTGGGGCAGCTTAAGTTTTTAAATGGTTGTCAACTTAAAAACTTCCACATTCATGGAAATTAAGTACATAACACTTAAAAAATCTTTTTACATAATGTAGAAAAACTATGATTATGAGTAGTCACCTTAGAAAATGTTTTAATTATTAGGTAAGTGGCCATTAAAAATATCTCCAATAGTAGAGGGAAGCCTACACTGTAAAAAAGAAGTTGAGAAAACTCAAAATTTCAAGCCCAACTCAAACTTTTAAGTTTGAAAAGGTTTTACCAACTACTAATCTTTTGTTGAGATAATTTACTTTTCTACTTTGGATAAACCTGAATCATTGAGTTTTAGAATATATTTTAACATTTTCAGTTAATACGGTTTAATTTTCAGGTACCCAAATAATGACGAATAAGGTTCAGAGCTCACTGTGACCAATTTTTAAAATTTTTTTTTTTTTTTAGTTTCTAAAAAAGATTCAAGTTTATCTAAAGAAGAAAAGTAAATTATCTCAACTAAAGATTAAAGGTTGGCAAAACCTTTCAAAATGGGCTCAAAACTCACTTACTTTGAGTTGTCTCTGCCGTTTTGTACAGTGTAATTCCCCTCACTCAATGTAGGTTTTTGGTTTAATTTCATTTCATTTGAAGTTGTCATTCAAAAAGATTGATGCTGGTTTTTTTTTTCTTTTTTTGAGTCAAATCATTTTTTTTAGAGTGTACCCTCTTGCCGGATAATTCTTTTTGTGTTTTGCTCCCTGTAATAATTCATTTCCTCATTCGTCTGGTGAAGAATACTTTTTCAGTACATAACAGTGCCATTGTTCATGCCTGGTCAGACGTTAGACAACAGAACAACATATAGATTAACAATTCATCATTTCCAAAGCTGCCTCGACTCCTCTGAGCTAAAGAGAGCGCACATTTCTACAGGATGCAGTCCCTGCTGTGTGTTGAGGCATTGTGAATAAAGACTCTAAATAAGGGGTGAGGCGATGGTAACTGTGAAAAGCATGTTTCTCTCACTGAATTAAACATATGTCTGACACCTCTGTGCTACTTTCCACTGTTTGTAAGAGTAAGTTCCCTTATTGAAAGTTCTCGATAGACATTTTCTCCTTTTTCAGCTGCGCTGCAGAAAATCTAAATAAACAGAATCTGTGATGGTATGAGGCTGTGTCAGTGCCCATGGCATCATGGGTAAATGTGCAGGTTTTTTAGCAACATGTGCTGCCATCCAGATGCCTTTTTTAGGGATGTCATGCTCCTGTCCCATCTTTTTTGGGAACATGTTGCATCAAATTCACATTGGGGTTTATAGAATTTTTCTTAAATACTGCAATCTAGCCTCTGATTCATCTTCATTTTATTCCATCATTTAGGGGTTTTGTGGATGTTTATAGTCGACTGAATGGTCAGGAAAAAAACTTTTCTGTTGACTGTATTAATATTTGAAGGAGAGTGTCATGACATTTAAAAAAATCATAGAATTCTAATGATGCCTGATGCTTAATTAGTGCTGAACTCATGGCTACCTCATTACAGGCTAACAGTGCTGGAGGGTCTGAAGATGTGTGGCCCCTTTAGACACTTTCTGCCTCTCAAACCCCTCATTACCCCGATATTGGAGGAGGGGGGGGCTTAGCGAGACCATCACACTGCCCTTGCCCAGCTTTAATGGTGTCATGTGCCCATGATCAAAGTCTTCATGGCATTTCAGTGTTTGACTCCATGCTCATCATGCTTTGCTCCTTGTCAGCTCACCTCCCTGCCTCTGTTTCCCCTCTCTGTCAGTGTCTTTCCTTCTCATCCTATGCATTCTCTCACTCTCTCTCTCTCAGTTAAATTTTGCTGCTCAGCAATCCTTTGTAAGAGTAACATTTACATGTTTTTTTTTTTTCAAGACAAAGAGTGTCAACCATGAAGAGCAGCTAAACATGAACCTCAGCATGCTAACATGCTCACAATGACATTTATTTATCAAACTATGCATCAACTATGCTTTAATTATTTGGCTACTGGGGAGCCCAGCAGGTAATGTTTACCTTGGTCACCATTTTAGTTTGTACCTGTTAGCATGTAAACATTTATTAATTAGCATAAAACATAATGTACTGCACAGCTGAGGCTGATGAGAAAGTAATTAGTCGAAGGTTTGAATCATCAGAGACCCTTGACTGAGCTTCTCAAGTTGTTTTTTGTTTTTTGTCAGTCAGGGTGCATCAAAATAACAGGATAAAACATATAGAAGCTTGCAAAAATGCACAGATTAGATGGTGCACTTATTAAAAAATCCTCATGAACGTGTGCTAGTGAGAGAAGTGGAATGAGGGGTTGATACACAAGGTTTGGCTCTTGTTTATTAGCTGCGTCTTTGTAAACAGAGCAATGCAACTGCATGACAGGCTGTAAACTTTACAAATCAAGTTTCAGTAAGCACAAACCACAAAACTAACTGTGATGGAACCAGACAAGAGTGATAGAAACAGAGCACAGGTGCCACTTCAGTCAATGTGCAGAGCAGTTGATGCACTGAAGTAACTCAAAGCACATCACCTGCCCTGCACGCTCTGCAGTGCGCTGGGATTTTATACCTGAACTATGAGCAGAAGGACAGACACTTTTACTTTCTCTGAAAGTGTGGAAATCTGATGTTATAACATCACAGATGACCTACAATGACATTAAAACATGAGCCTTACTGTTAAAACATACTCATGTAGGCTGATAGGAGTTTAGTGTGGTGCTGAAACAGAAAAAAAAGGAACAAATTGCTGAACCTTCATATTGAACAGCCAAATAGATTTGACTGACAAAATTCTGACTCAGGTGCCACCCTACAGGCATTAGCACTAGATGAAAAGGGATCATCCAAATTATTACAATTCATCCTGAGGGGAACATGAATTTGTACAAATTCCATGGCACTCCATACAATAGTTGTCAGTGCATTTTCTTTAAAATTACTAATGTCAGTCTCTGGTGGAAAACTCGGGGGATCGCCAAAGTCAGTGTGCTTGATCCTCTGGGACAAAAATTTCATGGAAACACGTCCAGAGATATTTCCGTCTCGTTGAAAGACAACATAGTGCCAAGCTGCTAGCCTGGCTGAAAATGATGACATGTATTGCTACTTTTGTGCTGTTAATTAATAACACATCGCGCCGTTACCAATGTTGATGTTCTCTCTATTTCGGTTTGCTGGCATCAGCCATATTCCCGATTATCTTTAGCTGCATTTCAGATCTGTTCTGATGGCTCTTGGGTTCCTTTCAGGTCTGTTTTCTCGAATTTCCAGGCGTCTGTTCCAGATCAGGTTCAAAGTTTTGTACATCTCATGTGGATAGATCTGTACCTGTCTTATACCGTGTGTATGTGCTGTGGCCAATTGTTAAGTTGACATTTTTTGATGCAAATTTACTGTCCTTCCTCTGCGTCTTCTGCTAAACCTTGAAGCTTTGTATGTGTGTGTGACTGCTGCATACCCAGTGGATCTTTGTGCCCTGTCTGTTGCCAGTCTTTCCCGTCAAGCTGGGGCTGCTCTGCTCATTTTGTTTTACCTGAGAGCACCTCTAAATATTAATGTGGTCTTCTCTCTGAATTACAGCCTTACAGGCCTGCCAACTCTCTCAGCATTTGTCTACCTGCCTCTCCTCCTCTCCTGCACTTTCCCTCCCTGTATCTCCCTCCACTAGACTCTTGGCTCAGTCTTTTCCACCCCGAAGGTTAATTTCTGATGATATCGGATGTGATGGGTTGTTGGCTCTCATTCGTCTCTCTCATGATTTTATGACTCTAATCCTGCCACTTGAGCAAAATCCCCTCCTTTATTTTGACCGGTGGATGGCATTTAGAAGCATTTAGTTTCACAAAGGCATGAGGTTGAAAGCAAACCAGAAATCTAATACGGGCATCAATCTGTGCTTTCTAATATCAGATAAATTAATCTTATGTGACCAACATTGAAATCAGCTTGACTTTCAGAGATTTAAATTTGTTGTGTCACCTGTGTCTTACCTGCCTTTCTTACCACCAACAAAGGAATCCAGTTAAGAGTGGGATGGGACAAGCTTGGCTGGGACTTAAGCAGCAATTTTGAGGGGGTTCTGACTTTGGCGTGTCGCTGCTTTTGAAGAGCATCTGGAGTGCACCAATAGGATAACATCCAGCCCACTTAAACCCACACAGGCTGTCATTGAAACACTCTCAAAAAAGACACTAATGATGAGGTGCACTAGTGAAGTGCTCTGAGAAATCAAAGCTAATAGAAAACATTAAAACAGACTCCAAGACAACACAATTGCAACAAAGTCGGTGTACTTAAACAACTCAAAATCAGCCACTTTGAATACTATCATTAGAAAAGAGCCAACTACATATTTTCAACCAGAAAATATGGAAAAACTGGAAGCTTTCAAGTGACTTTTCATCCATGACTACCCCATTATTGTACACTCATTCCTTCAAAGGCACTCACTCTTAATTTCTAACATTTGTCAACATGGGAACCCAAACTGCATATGCTATATTATTACCGTCAGTAATCACTGTCAACTGCATAGTCGTAGCAGACATTTTGACTCCCTTTTCTGTGCGCAATTATGTCTGCATGAATTATTCTTAGAGCAAAGGCGATGTTTTATGCATAATATATCATAACAGGACCTGAATACACGAGGAGATTCCACGTGGATCTCACCGGTGAAATGCTGAGATGATGAGAGGGAAATAAACATGGAGGGAGTCGGTGATGAAGTGAAATAATTATGACATATCTCTGGTTAAAGCAGAACTCTGTAGGTTTGGATAAGACAAAAAATGTATGGGTGCAAACAGGAAACGTTGCACGACATTAGACTTTAAAAGTAAAGAATTTGTTTTAACTTAAAAAAGTTGGTATCTGGGCTGCCTTACAATCTTATGTTGACTCAGTTTGAAAAGACAAGTTGATGTCATTTTGCAATGATTCAAAACAAAAAAATAAACTTTTTCAGTCAAATAAACAATGAAATCAGTTACTTGAGAAAACATGTTCAATAAGCTTAAGATATTTAATTAGACCAACAATTCTCGGTCACACTGAGAAACATTACGAGCAAATTTGACTTACTTTCACATCTTCTCGGTTTGAAAAGTTATTTCTTGATTTCATGGGCACAATGACTGTACGTGACACTGCCCCCAGTGAATTATTACATTTTAAGAATTCAATATTAACTAAGACTGACTAATAATTTTAAATAATGTCTTCATTATTGTGAAAAAAAAAAAAACAATAAGGAAAATTGTGAATAAAAATAAGTTCAGACTGAAAATTTCAAGGCAACTTACAGCAATATATTTTTGAGCTTTAAAAAATAAATCTAATTTTATATATATAATTTTATGAAAAACTATTTTTAGGGGGGGTTCTAAAACTCAATTCAAGTTTATCTCCAGAGGAAGAGTAAATTACCCTGACAAAAGATTAGTATTTGGTAAAACTTTTTCATAACCTAAGAGTTTGAGCTGGGTTCAAGACTCAAAAAACTATTGCAGTATGTTGTTTTGAAATCTTGAATGTTCTCAACTTTTTAGTTTTTACAGCAAACAAAAAAAAAAATCATGACTTATCTTAAAATATATTAGAGGCCCACAACAAGTTTCTATCAAGGGTCTCAGGAGAGTTTAACTCTCAAACAGTGCATGCTGGGAAGTAGGCTAATATGCTGATCATGTTCCTTTAGAAACTTAATTTAATGAGTCGACTGAACTCATTAAATTAAGCACATTTATTCAACTCATGAAGTGTTCTTAAAATAAATAGTGTTCTGAAAATAAATACGAGAAATCTTAAGTTTGATGAATGAATAAATAAAACTTGGATGCCTGCTAGGACTCCATTAACATATTGTTCAATTTAACTGTTATAAATATCTACTCCGTCTAAAAGATTATTTATGATTTCTTATGACTCATAAACTGACACAAACTCATTCAGCATTAATTTTAGCTCTAATTAATGTGAAACAGCCTAGAATGAAAATTTCAAAGGACACAGCAGCTGTAGTGTTGCTGTCAGAGTAGCGAGTATTTCAATTTAACATGTTCCCTTAATGTCTGATGGAGTATCATAGTCATTTTATGATTTATTACAGTAAAAATATCACAGATTTCTTCACTAGTTAATGACAAAAAATGATTCTACTAAATTCCTGTATGATTTTTTACAGTGTAGCTTTAATCGAGACTCATCGCTGCTATACATCATTGTGACCTGCCAATTAGCTCTGCATTACACCAACCCCCGCCTGTCCCCATCTATTAAAATAATACACAAGCTCATTAATAATAGTCATGACGGAAAAGTGCGAGCGGGAGGGTGAAGAGGTTTTCAAAACAGATGAGCATCTGCGTGGAAGCAGCTCCAAATCAAGCTCACTAGCAACTAGTTCAACCATACAAACATGAGATGGAGCTACATTATGAGCTACATGAGCAAACTTGTCGCCTCTTGCGTGTCTTACCGTGAGTTCACACTGGCAGCAGCAACAAGAGACAAAGCGACCGGTACTTCATTCATTTCAGATGAGTTCTGGGAGATGTGGGGCAACAGAGAGAGCCAAGTGACAGCTGGTGGAGAGATTTCAGCGATTCGGCGACAGGAGGAAGTCGAGCAGAGTTCAACTTTAAATGAGCAGAGACGCGGTAGTCTCAGACATCTCATCATATGGGAGGATCATAGAAAATACATTTACATGTCTATACATTCTCAATAATTTAAGAATACTGCGTAACTGTAGTGTGTGTACTTCCTACACAGCAGGGGAGAGCGGGGTGATTTGAGCCTGCGGGGAAGATGAGCCACCCTTTGTTTCTAGGCAACCATAGACAGAATCGGTCATATCACCACACATTTGCTAGCCCTGTGATGGAAAGGCCAATGGAATAAGTAATAAGCAAGTTAAAAAAAAACAGTTTTTTACCATTCAAAGTGATTTTTTTTTTTAATGTTTAAGGAGAACGGAGAAATTGAGACAGAGCTTGGAGAAAATATAAAAAGTCTAGTTGCAGTGTTTCATGGTGTAAGTGCCATGAAATGTGAACTGGTATTTCAATTGGCACAACAAAATGACATTGATGTCCCTGCAAGCTGGATCAGAGAGGAAAAAGCAGCTTAGTCTAAGCGTGCATTAATGAAAATAGAGAATATTAATAATTATTATTTTTTCCAGGAAATGCTCACCATCACCTTGCAGCTCGCATACAGAGAATCACCAATGTGGCTCAACTTATCCCCTCCCTTGACCTAAGTTGAGACCACATTTTCCCCTGTTGGATAGTCATATTTAAACTGTTTATCTTAGCTCCAAAGTGATTATTCCAGGGGATGCACCGGATCCTGAAATATATGCTCATATTTTAGTTGGAGACATTACTGTCATGCCCTCACTTTAAAGATGCCTCAAGTAAAAACTGGCTTGACTCACCCTGCTCCACCCGAAGGACGGTAATGACCAGCAGCTTCTTG
This sequence comes from Lutjanus argentimaculatus, assembly GCA_034769285.1. Taxonomy (NCBI): domain Eukaryota; kingdom Metazoa; phylum Chordata; class Actinopteri; order Lutjaniformes; family Lutjanidae; genus Lutjanus; species Lutjanus argentimaculatus. The sequence goes on along the minus strand of JAWZSL010000005.1, from coordinate 30,367,508 downwards.
GCAATATGCACCCACAAAATCACTGCTGGTGTAAGTGCATGGTTAGCCACAGGCCACAGCTCAGTCTAAACCACAGAAATGAGGTTTACATTGACCTCTAACACCCAGACTGATGTGAGAGAAACGGACTAAATATTTGATGTATACCGAATGTTACATAGCTGACGATTTCAGACATAAAGCCACAGAAAGTTTATGTAAGTCTTTGCTTTAGAGCACTGATTCCCAACCAGGGGCACTAATACCACAGGAGGCACCTAATTCATGCAGTTGCTGGGTTACGAGGAAAGACTGTGGAGCAGTTCAACTGATTTGAGAAGAAAAAATGAAATTACGATTTAATTTAGAAATATAGAGTCTGCTGAAAGACCTGAATACAATATGTGACAATAAACTTTTTCTCATGACGGGCATATTGATATGAAGTAGTAAACACAGGTGTTACCAATGTTACCAGTTAATAAGTAAATAGGAAAGCACATAAATATTTTGGGAAATCAACCATTTTCTAATATTTCTTGGCTAATAGGACACAATTTAATGATTTTTTTCTTCAAAATATGACCTTTAGTTTCCAATTCACACTCTGTCTTCCCTGAGATACATAACCCATTTAGTATAACTTTAACATTTTCCCTATTTAATAGTTCATTGCCAACTTCTAGAACATTTTAAAGTCAATTAATTAACTACTTTCTTTAATGGGGGATATAAAAAAGTGAAAAGATGGACATAATTTTTCATATATATTTAGAGCACTGGAATCAAATGTCAATTTTGAGTGAAGCTTAAAAATCTTATTCCTGGTTTAATATCAGCATCTTCCCTAACTACAGACATCACCTCTCTCTTTCTTAAACTGTTAAATCTGCTGACACAAACTCTCTGAAAGAAAAGGACAAAAGCTTCTTGACAAAAGGGGGTAGGGGCTAAAGAAAAGGGGTATCAAAAGTTAAAAGACAGCAGCACACACCACATTACATGTGACAACAAGCATTAAATAAATGATAAATGGCATGCAGTCTTACACACAAGCACAGGCAGGTGGCTAACAGACAACAACATCAGACAGTAGGCTTTAAAACAATGGAGCAAGAGGAGCATACACATGCAGCAAGACAGACAGGCAAAATAACAAAAGTAGACACACAGGGACAGCATCAACAACAGCAAAACAAATAGGCAAAACAACAACAGTAGCAGCAAGAGAATAAGAATATGCATGGGACAACAGTGAGCAGCCGACCGACAAAAGTTAGGAAATGTTAGTGGGTCGGAAAACAGCTGCATGTATCAGTGAGAACGTCTATTATAGAGTCCTTTAAAAAAAACTGACCTGGGAATGAAATTATCCAGTTTTAGTGTTTTTGCAGGTTGTTCCAGTCTTTGGCTGCAGCAGCCTGGAATGATGGCTGACTAAGTACAGTATTTTTGGAAGGGGGGGGTTCAAAATGGTCAAAATATGGTGAGCAGAACAGGGTGTTATATGCAGCAGGTGTAGTTTGCAGCAACTGTCAAAGTCAAATGAATGTCTGAAATAGTTTAGCTAACATTAATATGTAAATTGTTGTGTAAGATAGTGAGCTAAAACTGATGGATAGTCAAAAGTAATGGACATATATGGTTGAAACATCCAAATTCACACCATGTGGTAGCAGCTTAAACACTGACAGGTAAATTGTTTTCTACTAAGTAAAACAATTTAGAAAATAATGAGAAAGCATTCTAAATTATTTACATTATGTATATTTATTACACAGCTTTGTTAAATATTCAATTCTGTTTGGTAAATTACAGCTTTCTAAGGTTTTTCTGTATTGCAGATCGTTTTTCAGTGATTAATAGACTGTTGCTATGGTTGCAGTTCTGATCATACACTCTGGCGGAGCAATAAAATAATTTTTAAATTAATATTTAGTGTCCAATTATTTATATTTAAGTCAATAACAGTTTAGTAAGCAGGATAATGTACAGTGTGCAGGTCATTATTGTGAAAAACACCAAACCTTGGCTCTGCATCAGCATCCCGCATCACCCTGCGACATATTTCACTCAGTCAATAAAACTGCAAGCTTTTATAACCACGTGCATGGGAGGGGAGTTTGGAAGTGTATTCCCACCGATATTTTACAAGACTGAAATGTTAAAAGTCATTGAGGTAATAGTGGAACAACCGATATTGATTGCTTGCAAACCCCTGCTGATTTATATTATCCTCACTTAATGCAGCAAGGCAGCTAAAATATTGTATTTTGTTGCTTTAAGCAGATAAAAAACCACCCAAATACTTTCTGCCACTTAAAATACTGTTATTGCAGTCAGAGCTGTCCCTGATGGAGAAAGAGAATTTTAGAGCACAGAGTGCACGTGTTTGGTGGTGGATTAACATTTAATTATACCTTACATTAGAGCACCACCATAATAACTTTCCCTCTCTCTGACTGTCTGTCTCTCTCTGTCACTTAATAGCACCACCGGACTACCTCAAAAACAGCTTTGTTTTCAGTTGCTGCCCGCCTTTGTGATCCTATATAGCTTTGTGTGTCCACTTAAATGCGACCCTTGACCGTGACATAATAACAAACAGAAGCCTTGATTTAGATATGTCACACTGCCTTCATGATTATAGTATTAACATCCCTGTGTTCAGCGGGGTTACAAAATGAAAGAGTCACAGCTTAGTCGTATAATTCCCTCTTCATACTGTCATCCTACACGCCATTCATCAGATCTACAGAGGCGCATTTTCACACCTGCAGTCATGCTGAACCACCTCCATCTGTGGCACGGTGAGACAACTCCCATTAAAGTCGCTGGATTTAATTCAGTGAAAAGGCTGCGGGTCTGAAATGTGCAGCTCGACGAGCTTTTGTCTATTCAGAAACCCATAAGGATTCAAAGGAAACAATATGTATTAATAATATATTGCAAAATGTATCTATCTTCAAAGATGAAGCAAGTGACTCCTGAGAGCAGTAATGAGGGCGCTGTGGGCAAAGTGAACAAACATTCCCAAGATCATTATTCCCAAGTTAGACTGAGCCTGGGGAACGGCACTGTGTGTTCGCCGCTGAACAAATAGTACCGCTGAAATGTTCATTCAGCTAAAGGATATTCTGTATTCTGTCTTGAAATGCTTTTGAATATAGTGGAATCAGCCTCTTATGCATTTGTTCTATCAGTCAAATGCAGGGTGTGTGTCTGTGTGTATGTGTGTGTGTGTGTGTGTGTGTGTGTGTGTGTGTGTGTGTGTGTGTGTGCGTGCATGAGTGCAACTAAGCCAGCAAAAAAAAAAAAAAAAAGTGCAGCCCCCACATTCTTTTTCTCTTTATCCACATGCATGAAAGAATTGGGACCAATGTTAGCTAGCAGCCATATCGGGCTATATCTCATTTCATCTACAGCAAGTCTGAATATTGGCCATTCATAGTTAAAAGTGAGTGGGTAGGGTTAAAGGATTTGCATTTTCCAAGTTCTTTATATTTACACGAGGGGGATCAGGAGCTTATACTTCAAAGCATATAAAGGAGAAAAACATGTAGAAACTATCCCTCCCTATAGTCAACATGAAAAGTCCCTCAGCAGGGTTTTAAAAATTTTACATATAGTATGGTTCTGCTTTATGATACATCACATACAGTGATGTACAGTGATGAGACATAATCTACTTTGTTTGAGCATCAGGAACTCAGTGGACGTTGATGCTTGATCTCTCAAACTTTGAAACACAGGGCCCATATTTGTCTACTACAAATGAAACTCACTTGGACATCTACTTCACAATCAGGGATTATGTGAGTTAATGTCAAACACAACGAGTTTTGTTGTTACAATCTACCACATTACTAGGGTGAGTCAGTTAAATGAGAGGTGGGGGGGGGGCTCATAATACTATTACATTCAATCAATCATTACAATCAACATTATAGTCTTTTGAGATAATTTACTTTTCTTGAATCTTTGAGTTTTAGAAACCTCATCCAAAAGTTTGAAATTTGAAAAATTGTTCTCAGTGAGCTGTGGACCTGATTTGTGATTGCTTGGGTGCTTGGAATTAAATATTAAACCATTAACCATTATTCGGGTTCACTTCAATGATTTTACTCATCAATTTTTGAAATGTATTTGCCTTGATTTTTTTTATTTTATTTTTTTACAGTATTTTTACAATTTTGTAATGCCAGTAGGGGATAAATACAGGATCTGCTACTGTAGGATATGTAAGTCAAACTATTGTATCTACAATACAATGAGACGTGCCATTTCTCCTGTGAGCTCAAAAAGGAAGTGTGCAACATTGATGACATCACTGCAGCACTTTTCTGATTGGTCAAAATGATAGGCTGCATCTGAAATTCCATCCTAACATGCTATTCAGTACTCAAAAATGGTATGTGAGATTTTTTGTTTGACCCAGTAGTATATGAGGTACACTGGCACTGAACACTACACCGGCTTTATGCCGGTGTAGTGTTCAATCCCATAATGCAATGCGGTTGTGACGACAGCGATCATGTCAGCTCTGGTGTAATGTCAATAACACAGTTTTTTGTAAGTAAGATTTCATTTTGCTCTCTGTAATATATTTTTCTGATTTGCTCACTGTTGGCTTGGGTTACCATGGTTACTTGTCTCCAATCAGCAAAGAGGTTCTCTGAAACCGATGTGAAAAACACTGAGCACTGCGTCCAAAAAAATACATTCTACTGTTTATTTTCATAAAAGAATGCTAAATAGCACATGTTTTGGGTATGTGGTGCATAGTATGCGATTTCGGACGCAGCAACAGCGTTACAACTAACCCGGTGTTACAACACTGCCTGGTCTCCCCTAGCCAGGAAAAATGAATGGCTTGAATGGGAATTGCAAGAGGAAACTTGCAAACAGGCGCAGGCATGTCAGAGGTGTGACAGCTAATCTTAAAATTCTTTTTGCTTTTTTGTCCCACCAAATGTCACAGTTGGCTCTGGGGGAGCAGCAAGCCGGAGAGTTCAGCTCACACCTGTCTCTGTTTTTCTCCCCGCGCTCCTATCTTTTGATGACAAGGGGAGAGCCAGCCTTTTCTATTCCCTAAGAACGGACGACAGCAAGACACATTCTCACAGACCCCCTCAACCAGCCTGTAGCCCCTGATGGCAAAGGGCACGGCAACTGCCCTTGTGGCTATACAGAAAAGTAGCACATCCTCATCAAACCCCTCCCAATCCTCAATCCCCGTAGAGTAAAACAGCTTGACGAGGAAGATTAAGCAAGAGGGAGGGATGGAGTAAAAGAAAGACAAAACGAGGGAGGGCTCGAGTTATGGTGGGTGGAAGAAACGGCGAGGAGGAGACGGGAGAGTGCTGCTCTTTTTCTCCTTTTCGGCTGAAACAGTCTCAGGAGCTGCCCCCCAGCAACAGAGGGAGAAAAGCATGATGAATAATTAACTTCGAGAAATGTCACAAGCGGCACAGAGAAGTGTAATCATTTCTCTGTTGGGTTTGGAGATCTGTTTTTTATTCTTTTTCCTTTATGCCCTGTAGTGCTGCACTACGCCGAGATTGTGAGCACAGGACTGCAACCCGTCCCCTAAAAGCATCCAATACATCCCCCCCTACATACTTTTCAAATAAAAGCAAATAAATCATTAATATTTGGGCCTTTTAGCAGCATCACAGAGACGTCTCACGGAGGTCTTCTACATTTTTAATCAAGTCATTGATGTCAGTCTCATTAGCTGTAAAATCACATTTAAGGAGCAGGAATCTCTGGTGGTAATAGTTTAATCAATGTCAGGAAGGCTCGAGTTTTGTTTCTCTTTCGTTCTGGAGAACACAACATGCCCTCTCAGAATGAATAAAAGATAAAAATGACAAATTACTGTCTTCATGTTCTAAACAAGCTAAATTTGTCCTCTTTCCTATGAACCTCAGAGCTGTGAAAATGAGTTATGGATTACCATGACCTAGTTTAATGAGGTAATTGCAGATATATATCATTTTTATTGTCGTTTTCTTCATAGATTTACTACAAGAAAGGACCAATGGCTGGCTCCCACGTGCGTAAATGTGTTCTAAATTTAAGATCGACCTGCTTTTCATGCGCAGAGGAGAGGAAATTTTTTCCCTTTTTTGCCACCTAAAGTGCTAATATTTGTAAAAATGGATCTGATGAAGATAATGGTTGGATTTCAATGGATGTACTATTTTTAACCCTGCACGTTTTTAGCCTCTCAGCCCTCGGCTCTGTTGTTACTGCGGCACACATTGTAAAGGAGACTGTAATGACATGGATGATTGAATGCCAAAGAATGCTTAGAGATTTTTTGTCCCATCGATGTGTTTGTTAATCAGGCAAACTCTAAATGAGATTCCTTATCAGTAAACACATTGATTGTACAAAATGAGATGCTGATTTTGCCGGTATTATTTATCTTCTTTTTAGATGACATTGAGTAATTATGCCTGTATACTTGTTGGTGTAATATGGAGATTTATCTTTAGAAAGAAGTTTAAAGAAGCTTCCCATTCATAATCTGTTGTTTGAAGTGCTGGATTGTGCTGTCAGAGCCAGAGAAAAGTGAAGCCACTGTTAAGTTAGAGAAAAATGTAACTCAAGGACGGCCTGGATCAGCCCACTAGGGGTCCTCAGGGTAACAATGAGCTGTGGGGCCCTCAGAGCCCCTTCACATGGTCCCACACAGAGCCGATCCAACCAATTTCATATCCAGATAACAACACATATCACAATATAGCACATGTTCTGCAAACTAATTACATACATAACAAATAAAGGTACTTTAATTTGATTATTTTTCTCTTTTTATTAAGAACAAATTTTCATTTTTCAAGCATACAACAAAATAAAAAACAGGCTATTTTGTATGTACAAAATATAGCAATGAAATTATTCCAAAAACTCATTTTGTGACCCAGCAAAAATGATGATAATATGACGATAAAAAGTCCACAATACTTCTACAATAATTATTGCAATTTTAAAAGAAGAAAGAAGAAGAAAATTGATCACTTGAAAAAATATGCTTTATTAGATCAAAAATGTGATGGTTACAGCATTTATTTGTTTGGCTAAAAATGTTTGTTTAATTTGAACATAAAGTGCTTCTGCTTTAATGAAATAAAATAAAAGTAGCCAGCGATTACCTAAAAAAAATGTCATGAATTCTCTTTGGCAATGAATGTTTGAATTATGTAAACTAAAAACAAAAAGAATACAGCAATCAGTGACAGTCCTTCTATAAACTAAAATTAAAATTAGAAGATAAAATAATTAACCACAACATGGTAGACATTGTCACATTATGGCGTTGAGGTACCGGACGGTATTATGACTTTTATATTGCGATATTTGATATACTGTTACATCCCTAAAGAAAAATAAAAAGGTAAATAGAAAACACTTTTCAACTTGCAAACAAAATAAATGTGGACTTAAAATGTGAATCCACAGACTCTCTCTGTTACTATTCTGATTAATTCTTTCGAGGTTAGTGGCGTTGTGGGGACTGGTCTGCGCCATGATTTGCAGAGTACCAGTTTTTGGTCCGTGTCAGACTTTTCATAACCAAACCATGTTCATGTGACAGTAGTCCCTCTTTTACACCCGGGCAACACTGGCTGTGTGTACCTGTGTGTGACGGCTACCTCACTGTTACATCTTGTGCGTCTTGTGGTAACCACACAGACAGCGTTGCGACGCTGCTACTGTGACACTGCTACTGCAACCCCTGTCTTTCAACAACAAGTTTGCGGAAGAGAAGTGAAGCAAAGAAGAGTGTTGCAATTTTTCCCCCTCATTCAGCGAGAGGGAGGGAGGGAAGGAGAGAGAAAAAAAGAGGTCAGGGTCCCTCTCCTCCTGTGTCACTCTCCTCCATTTTTGTTTGTGTTGTCTTCATACAGATTTCCTGCCTGCATCCATGCCGTACAGAAGAATGCAACGCATCATCTAAATAAATCCGCAAAATATTTCCATAAAGATTGTAATTTGCAACACAACAAAATAAAAGATATTGAAAGGAAAGAGATTTATATATCACACAGCCCTAGTCTAAGAATATGCACCACGCAGGACATATTGAATATTAATATAAAATATTAAAAGGCATTATAACTAGATTCTGACACATGGCCCCTCTACATGACCCAGAGTTCATACAGGTGCTGGAAATCCTCAAAAACACTTGAATTTTAATGTTGTGTTTTCAAGGTCCGGATTTAGGATTGAGAGCTTGAAACTACTTACTTTTGTAATAAATCGCTACCTGACAGAATAGTTTTTGGATAAAGAAAGTCAGATATTAGCTCAGCCAGGTTGTATTGGATGTCAAGCCTACTTACAGACATGTGACACATTTCGAAACATGAAACTTCGCAGTGTTTGTGAAACCCAATTTTGGTTGTTTATAGCACAATAACACATGATTTAATGTGATGAAGAAGTGTAATAATCATTTAGAGAATATGTACATAAATATGTCATTTATCACAGCTGTAAGGTGCTGGAAAAGCTTGAAAATGCACCTTGAAACTGCTTGTAAAGTGCTTGAGTTTGACTTTAGAAAAGGTGTAGGAACCCTGATCCCTGAAGGAAGAACACAATACGGAGCCACCTTGGCCTTTACTATTTCTGCTATTGCTGCACAGAGAACTTGATGCTTTCGGGGCCCCTGAGGGTCTGGGTTCCTGGGGCAATTGTCTGCTTTTCCTAATCCACTGTTACAGAGCTAAAAGCAAGGTAGACAGTACAACCCAAACAAACAGCAATGGAAAACAATCTTCCTCAGTATGGCCCAGATATGAAACCAGTCAGAATAGAGGGAATAAAGAACGCATACCCTAATTGCCCATCTGAAACACGTAGGAGGACCGAAGTTTTTTGACTCTCTGCTAAGCTTCCCCTTAAATGGCAAATCAGCGAGAAGAGAGAAGATTCTCTCCCCGACGGAGCAATCAGCATGTTAATACTGAAGCAAAACACCTCAAAATTCTCCCTTGTATTAGAGCTCGTTTTAAATAACCTAACAATAGCATTTAATTAACAGGGAGTTACACCTGAGCATTTAGATTTTAACCAAAGAAGTCTCTGTTGTTATTTCACTTGTCTTCTCTTTAATTATTCTGAATTAAAGTCTCGCTGAGATTCTCTGGGGCTTTAATTAGGGACTGAATTAAAGTTATGTAAATACAGTTGGAAGCCGCAGACTCTTTAAATAGAGTTGTGTTGCATCTGGTATTTTATTTTCTTCTTTTTTTTTTTCTGAAAGAGAAAACATCCTAAGTCTTTCTTTTGAAGTTTGTCAAATCACTCCGGGGTACTTTTCCCTTAGGTGTTTGTGTGAATTGATACTTTTTCTCCAAGGGCTGTGACACGAAAACTGTTTCTGCGACTATTTTTGTTTCTCTGAGCGCGTGCGAGAATGTGTCGCATTTCTTGAGTATTTATACCCCTGTATAAGAATTAACAGGAAACTGACATGCATGAAGTTACCTGCCCGAATGTATTAATGACCGATACTCCACCTCCAATTTGCTGATCCACTGTGAAAATGAAAAGAACGGGATCAACCTCCCATTGGGCGAGATTAAATCCAAACTAAGTGCCTGGGCCCAGACTGCAAGCTTGTGTCTCTGAATAATAATGGGTTCTTTCAGCTGTGTTTGTCATCAAATTAGCCCTCTACTTCAGACGAGGCGCTCTCGGAGTGCAATTCTCGACAACGGCGGAATTCAAATTAGACAAAGTCAGTTTGAGGTTTGTAAGCTTTAAAAACGGAGAATGAGTTTCATTTGCGGAGGTGATGATTGCCATAGGAGGTAAAATGACAGCGTTCGAGTTCATGAAAACACCTTCCTTCCTGTGGTGCATCTGCTTTCATGCTGCTTCTGACTCATGTTACAGGAGAGACACTAAAACAAACCTTAAACCAGTAATTTCAGCCTACAGCTCTCTCTCTACATGCTCTAAATCCAACCTGTCTTTCTTAACCATGAAGCCTTTGAAGCTTCTCCATCAGTCCACGCTTTCAAATGTTGTTTATTTTTTGTCAAATAAACACTGCGACTGTATAGAGCGCATTTGTACGCGTGGAGGAAAGCTGTTAACAGGGTCTCCAGGCTGAGTTCACTTTTGTTTGTCTTCCTGCCTTGAATTTTTTTTTTTTTTTGTGTTCAAGGAACGCAGGTTGAGTTCCTCCTGCTCCTCTCCACCTGACACACTATTCTGCTCGTAGCTTTGATCAACCCGGTAGAGGAAAACTTGCCCTGGGAAGCACCATCACTCTAACACAGGAGGGGGCAAGGAAGAAGGGATGGAAACCCCTTTACCTTGTGGCACTTTCTGTCTTACACACTCTCTAAAGGATTGAGAAACAATTAAAAGATCGGTTCAGGGCATCCGATGACGAGATGGCAAGCTTGAATTTGTCTGAATAGCTCAGACAGTTAGATGTCAATTTAAAGCGTTTCATTTATAAAGTGGTCTGCAGAGGGAATTGAATCATAAGTAATGACTTCCAGAATAAACCCGCATTCAAGGATTTTTAACTTTAAAATGAAAATGATTTTATCCTCACACAAACTGATAATGGCTTGTGAGGTAAATTCCTTCCTAACAACAACAACAAAAAAAGCCACTGCACGGAACGGTTCTACTTTGTTGATTTCTGAAGCCCCTGTGAACAAAAGCAGTAGTGTTTCCACTGCCATAAACACAAAATATAACATCAAAAATAAGTTTATCTGAATTAAAATCTCCTCCTTTTTCATTCAACTGACTTACATCCTACACACTATAACTTTTACCTGGGAAAATGTGAACTTGTTTCATCTGATTTAAGGACAATCGGGTATTAAGAATAACTACATTAAAATAGCCAATCTTTTCACAAATGGTCTTGTTTGCTTGTGAACATCATATAGAGACATAAGTATTAAATTGAGATGGTTTCATCATCAATTAAAGTAAGTTTAAGAAAACTGTGCCAGTTTAATAAGATGTACCCTAACTTTAATCCTTCCAGCAGGGGTTTTCGCAGACCCCAGGGGTTTACTCTTTGTCCTATATCACAGGTGCTTTATTCTTTCATTCTGCTTTGTCATAACTTTGCCAATTAATTTGTTCCTTATGACTTCAAATCACTGTTTTCATTTTTTCTAAAAATACCAATGTATTGAAGTCCTGGGGGACCCCAGTACAAAGTGATTCTGCCTGTGCAGTTTTAATATAGATAGACATGTAATTCTTAGGTTCATGTCTTGTTCTGTCTAAGTATCACACACTATCAGGGGTTAGGGGCACTCCGTCAGTCATTTTTGAGGAGACAGATGTTACAGACACAGATTTCTTCATGTGCTCTGTTTCATTTTACAGAATAAGCAAATTAACTATAACTTTCCTAAACACATACATACATAAGTTATCATTTTTGCTTTGATGGTTGCTCCTTACAACGCTTTAATCTTGGTGTCCACAGGGACCCCAGTCTGTAGTCCTTGTTTGTTAAATATGTTGGTAGGAGGTTAATGTGCAAAGAGGTTATAAGTTGTAAAGGTGCTTCCTACATTCATGGCTAATTGTGGGCATTAATGAGCTAGTTCCTGGCGTTTAAAGCCTTCTTATGCCAGAATTGGTATTTTTTGTGACTTGGCACTCCTATAGTTTCAGTATGCCTTTTACATTATTGTCGTAAAAATAAATCGCTCCTTGAAACCCCACTCATGGACAACAAACCGAAGGATCTGGAACCGGCAAAGAAGATCTCAGAAGCCAAAAAAACAGCTAATGTTACTTGCAGTGCTCTTTTCCTGCCTTTACTCAGATTCTCTCTTTTTCTGTTCTCAACAAGAACATCCTGTTTGGACTTTATGATTTTCCAGCCGCCTCAGCAACTGTTGATTGTTGATATATCTTACCTACACCTATTTTTCTTATCAAACAGAAAAATACAACCATATACCTCCTGAATTCTGGTTTGTCATTTTGCTGGACTAAAACAAGCTTTAATTGCCTTGTTAACTCATCGTAAAACACACTTTATTTAAACTTGGCAGACAGAAACAAAATGAAACTCACCGAAACCATTTTGGTCGGTCTTTTCACTGTTCCAACAATCACCAACTCTGGTTTGGTTGAAATAAATCCATAATCCACTGAGTTACATGAGAAAATATTCCAACCCAATATCAGTCTATAATACCAGTCTAGTGTCTTCTTATATGAATAGTTGGAGATTGTACAAGTGAGTGTGAGATTGGCATTATTTTGAAGCTTTTATTTTCAAGTCAAATAATTGCTTATGTTATTTTAATTATGTGCAAGAAATCAGAAGTTAATAGGGATATATAGGTGGGTAACTAAACACATTTTCTTCTATAAACCATATAATTTTTACCTTAAAAACCAGGAAACTCTTTTTCATACACTTCAACACATTCCTGCCAAAGATCAATTGTACTAATAATGACTCCAACCACATGTTACACCCTCTTTTTTAATAATACCTCCTCCAGCAGTACATCAAATTAGCCTATTGAGCCTTTATCTCGCTGTTTCAGTGAATATACCCTTTGAGAGCAGGTTTTTTTTTCTGCTTAGAGCTGACCTGAAGGGAACTGAGATGATCATATTAGTACAGTAGTGAAAGCTTAAATACTTGTTCTGAATGAAGCATAAGGCCATTTGAAACACACCTAACGAATGTGAGCACAGACTACCCTTGACTTCAAACTGCTGTATATTTTCATTATAAGGAGGCTACAGACATAGTTGACTTTTCTGGTAAATGTTACGCTTTATTCTTCAACATTAAAAGATTAACTTTTGTATCACGTCAAGTATCTTTTTAAGCGTGAGAGAAATGTCATTGATGTGCAGAGACAGAGCGGGAATTAAGCGAGATGTGGTATTTTATGTAAATAATATCTCTTTTGGAAGAATCAGAATCAGTTAGTTAAAAAAAAAATTCACTGTCCTTGATAAGTGTGTGAAGCTCAGCTAGAACATGCTACAACCTACAATTCAGCCTTTCCAGTTGAAGAAATACTTTAACTCCTGAAGAAATAGTTTAAACTAAACCAAACTGAATTTTAGTTTTTGGAAATAATTCTACTCTTGCCACTATTACTACTACATGGTCATGTTTGATTTTACAGCGTCTCCTTTACACAGAACACCCAACCTTTTAATGGAGAGTTCAAAGCTATGAAATTCACAATCTTTAACAGCCAGGGTGAGGATGAGCTCTCACCAAGTACTACTCCAGACCAATAAATGAGGAAGAGGTGGGCAAGAGAAAATATTTCAGAAGAAGCTGAAAATTCATCTTTCGAACACTAGACATTGTTGATCAAACCCATGTTACAATCAGATGTTTTAAAGCTTTTTTTTGTTTTTTAATTCAGCTGTATCGAACTCACGCTGTAACTGCATGTCAGTGTGACGAAGTTGGTGCCTTTACTTAATTTAAAGGACCAGTGTGTAGGTTTGACTGACATCTAGTCGTGAAATTGCAGTTTGCAAAAACTTCGTTTCACTCTCCCCTTCCAAATGTGTGGGAGACCATGGTGGCTGCAAAACACAAAATGCAAAATGTGACAGGCTGGATCCACATTTGTCCTAGTTCTGGGCTACTGTAGAAACATGGTCATGTCCAGAGGGGAACCCAAGATTTGGAAATTCATAATTTTTCATACCATGGTTGTTAGGGACAAAAACATGGTGGGATTCATGAGTCAGTTTGTTCGTGGCAAATGAACAAAACAAACCAGGTCACTTCTTCTCATCAGTACAGAATCTGTTGCAACTCTGTTCTCTATCACCCCATCGTGTTCTCTTTTTCTGTTGTCTGCCTGTTCTTCTGTTACCTGTTGTTGTAAAGTTTCAGAGCAACACAGACACAGTGTCCCCATAAGCATAGTAAAATCTGTCAGTCTCCTGTCTGGGGCATATGGGAGAGAGCGACAGAGAGACACTGGGTGCTGCTGCCAGAGGAATGATGACTAAGATTACACCATGCATTGGAATAATTTACAAATTAGTGTATATTGCTCATATAGTATGAATTATAGTAACTTAATTCATATATTAAATATTTTGGCAGTAAGAAGAGACCCATGGATATATGTAGGTAGCTGGTGAAACTATTGCTAGGCATTAGAGGCAGCAAGCATGCAATCTTTCAAAACTTGAAAAAGTATTGTTTTGCATCTATAATTAGCACAGGTGCTTTGTCACAATACTGAATCTCACTAAGACACTGGTAGTTATATTTTAATTTTTTGTTCGAAATTTTTCCTAGGAACAGTTAAGTAGACTCTGGATACTGGCAGGGACATGTACATCCCTACCCAATTCTACAACCTGCATTGTTTCTTCATTATGAACGCTGTACAAACGAATTGGGTTTTATAATGTGACAACTCTGTGGTTTCGGGACAAAAAACACCTGGTTAGTGTTAGGGAAAGATCATGGTTTGCATTAAAATGATTGCACTTTTGAGATCTTTTGCTGGTCTAGGGTAATATTATAATATTAAAATAAAATGCTTGTGTAAAAATGTACTTTTAGTAGTACTTTTAATTTATTCATTTATTTGTTTATTTAGGATCCTCATTAGTTATCATGGCAGTAACAAACATTCTTCCTGGGGTCCACACAAAAAACAAGACATTCAAACATCACTCTTAATGGTACATTTTGGATTTTTTTCCCAAATAGGAAGAGCAACTTCAGGTAGAAGAAATATCTGTTTCTTTATTTGTGCTTTCCCAAATAATGATTTTGGTGCATCCCTTTTACTCACGAATGAAAAGATGGTATATTATGTTGCATTTCCACTATATTCTGCCAATTAATCCCCATAAATCTTACATACTGGATCTTTATAGATTCATACATTGTTTCGGTGGACTCAGCTGGTCTCTCCCTCCCCATGGCAAACTTTTCTGTGAGTAGCACAGACACACTTTTGAAAAGAAACTCTAATCTTGTTTCAGCAAGAAACCCTACACATGCAGCGGGAGACTGTAAATGGGAGAAAAGAAAAACATGTTACATCTTATTTCCGGAAAATGTACGGCGTTGAGAGGCTGCTGAAATAGCTTTAAATTGTTTGCTGAGAACAATGGTAGTACTTTGTAATGGATTGTTTTGGTTTGTGTCTCGCTCTTTTCCCCTGCAGGGCTGAAGCAGATCCATGCCCTGTCCATCCAGGGGAACTATGAGCTCCGTATCGACTTGGAGGACTTTGAAAATAGCACAGCATACGCCCAGTACGGCACCTTTGGAGTAGGCCTTTTCTCAGTGGACCCTGATGATGATGGATACCCTTTGACTGTGGGAGACTATTCTGGCAATGCAGGTATGTATGTTCGGTGAACTAGTTTACCTTAGCTTGCAAGTTTTCCTGTGCTTGAACTCTAATAAGTATACACTATTTTCGTTTTTGCACATTTTTCATTTAACCTAATTGTGAACACAGACATCACAGAGGCCAACTTCCAGTGCCTTCTAGTAAAATAATTGTGTGTTATTTTTACAGTTCAGTAGGTGTGTCCACTTGTTAATAGACAGCTGCACAGAGATGGGGGCTGCAAGTGTCTGTGTCTCTTCTTGCCAACCATCAGATTCAAGCCAGCTACGTGTCACCTTGATTAAATTACTGCCAATTAATTGCACGGCTTGACCTGCAGCGTAAACAAAAACCTGCCATTGAAATGAAGAAGCAATTTAAAGAACCTTTGGGGAGCGCTGCTGCTCCAAGAACACGGAGAGAATGGGGACAGTTATGAGAGATGGAGCAGGGAAGAGAATTCGAGAGGAAGGGCTGGAAGAAACTAGGGTGGAGGAACAGAGGGGACAGGTGCAAGAGAGTAACAGAAGAGAGGAAGAGGTAAATAAAAATTAGTATAGAGGTGTCAGTGGTGCTCAGCTTGGGGGTTGGGACCCCCAGAGGGTCGCAAGATAATTTCTGCGGGTTGCCAGATGGTTGTGGAGAATAAAATAAAAATATTGTGGCAAGCAGAATAGAATGAGAGCCCGGAAGCAGCTCTCAGCTACATCAGCCCCTTAAAAAGACATATATAATATAAAGGGACAAGCAGTCAAAACTATGCAAAATATAGCTGGCCTTAAGAAATATAACAGCCACGTCACCTCTGAATATACACAAACCTTAACAAAAAGTGTGTCCAATAAGAACCCATGTGCATGCACACTTTTAATCTCAAACAGACACAGGCCACAGTATCAATCCTGAAAGCTATAATATGTTGCATTTCCACGTTAAAATGTCTAAGAATGCCAGAAATGTGTTCTATATTTTGTTGAGTTTTGTACTAACATTATCAGATGTTTCCAACAATGTTCAAACACAGAGAAATCTCTAATTTAGTCACAGTAACGGTACATTTTCCACTAGCTGTTGCTAGCTTGCTGCCAGTTGCTGTAAATTCTGGGAAAACACAGGATACATCACATACGTCAGAGAGTGATGAAGGAAGCCTGCAAACCTGACTAAATATAACGTGAATAAAACTTTAATACATTACGTCATCTGTGAACATGATTTCTACCTGATAGATTTTCCTCAGCTGGTTGTTTAAAAGTTCAGAAAACAATTCCAACTATTTCTGAGGCGTGCATCAACAGGAGACCTGACAAGAAATCAAGGCTGTCTTGATGGGTCACCTGAAAGTCCGACAGCAGCACCTTTAACTGAGAAACGCAAGGCTCCAACATTTCCAACAGAATCCCGAGCTACCATCAAGCTTTAGAAACATCGTCTTCACTTTCTGCAATATGGATTTTTTTGCGGGGGTTGCACAAGGGCACAGAATTGGGTGGGGATGGTAGGGACACGTCTCTGTCAATATCCAGGGACTAATGAATTGTTCCCAGCAATAATTATGAATAAAAAAAATTAATACAATGACTCCTGTCCGTCAGTGTCCAGTCAATGATAGTTAGTAAAATTCAGGATTGTGACAGAGCACCTGTACTAATTATAAATACATAACAATGTGTTTTTAAGTTTTGAAAGATTCTGTGCTCCCCCTCATTAGCCTCACATTGGTTTGGTCCACTTCCCACCTATAATCATAGAACTCTATTTACTATCAACATATTTACTATATTATTTTAGTGACTTGTGACAAATCCAGTGAGTTTTTCAGACCATCAGGGTGAAAGTGAATGTGGAGGTGGCTGTGGTTGGCAGGCAGCTGCAGGCATATATATGTATAATAAAGGCTAGATGTCTTAAGGCGGAGTCTCTAACGGCATCACCGGTGGCCATCTTACCCGAGGCAAGCTCTCTGGCGGAATCTGTGGTATGTGAAGGAAGGTGAGTGATCTGCACAAACGTAAATACTCTTATCTCGCTGAAATCTTGACAGATTTACAAACGGTTTGGTTTCTTACAAACGTTATTAACGTGGCTACAATTCTGGATGTTTGACCGGAAGTGTAACATAATTATCCATAAGTGCAGTGTTACAACTACACCTCTGACGTTTGTAACAAACCAAACCGTTTGAAAATCGGTAGAAAATTGAAGAGACATCTAGCCTTTATTATACATATCTATGGCTGCAGGCGGGTGTGGGGGATGACTCATGAGAGCAGAGCCAGGTGAGTTGATTGGCACAGCTAGAGCTTGTTTGCTAATCACATTCTCCCCCTTTTATGCAGAAGTGTGCTGGGCCTCTGATGACTGCTGCTCAGCACAGAAGGAAGAACTGTGTCTGAAAGTTCTGTTTGTGATTGAACCACATGTGCCACTGGAGCTGGGCAGCCAGAGGCACATGGTGTTAAAGTTTTCACAAGCAGTGGACAAATTAAAGCAGTCTGTTTGCGAACGAGCTGCTGGATCTGTGTCTCTGTGCTGAGGAACCCACAGCAGCAGTGAACCGTGCTGCAGAGAGAAACACAGACAAATCTATTAATTTGCCATTTATTCCCCTGCATGCTGTAATCTTAGTCGGCACTCGTCTGGCAGCAGTACAGAGTATCCCACCCTCCCCTCACACTGTGCTCCTCAGACAGGAGACTGATAGCTTTTCCTATGCTTATGGGGACACTCTGTGTCTCTGTCACTCTGAAACTTTGTGACAACAGGCCCTCATAGCTCCAGCACTGACATGATTATTGTCCCCGCCAACCGTGACATGAAATGCCTACCCTTGGGGTCACAAACACCAACCTGATTATTCTGGGGGGACATGCATTGAAAAGGTTGAGAACCACTGGTCTAAGGGACAGAGGGGGCAGAGAAGCAGAGGAGTTTAAAAAAAAAAACAGGGCATGGAAAAAATGTGTTGTGTGTGTAACAGCTTTTTCCCCAGATATGATGTCAGCTAAAAAGTCCTATAATGCTGCTGGCCTGTCCTCAGCATGGCCTGACCTTGAACTCATCTGCCTGTTGGACATGTGGATCCAGTCAAATTAAGGGTACTCAAACTCTCTCAGGATGCTCATGGCCTCACCTCGGCTTCCCTCCAGGCACTGTTGTTATTATCAGTGGTAGTATTTTGCTCTGCTGTGGCTCCTTTCTGATCAGCTGACAGGTGCTCATTTGGAGCTAGGAGCAGCTGGATCTTAATGGGCATCAGAGGAGGCTGCCGGCCCCCCAGCCACCAAGGTGACATCCAGCGCCTCGCAAATGAGCCTTTAAGTGCTTCTGTTTTGTTTTGTTTTTTCTACCTCCGCTGGACATCATCCCATTGTCGACTTTCTCTTCTTTTTCTTATTGCTCCCCCACTATCTCTTTCCTCCCAGTGTCGAGCAGCACACTACATGAATATCAGACATGCCTGTCAGATTATCTTTCCGCTGACTGGTTACCATGGTAATGCCAAATGGGGAGCAGAATAGGACAGAGTGAGAGGGTAAGGAGCTGTGCGGCCACATCCTGCGCAATTAAGGGCTGTTTGATGCCCTGACGAGCTGTTAGCCATCACCTGATGGCTGGTGAGCGGTCTTTCATTCGGCTCTCAGTGTTATCCTTCTATCCTCTCCTGGTCACAGTGTGAAGCCCACTTTAGAGAGAAAGGAGAGGACAGAGTGAGACGGGGAGGTATGGGGAGTTCATTGAACATTATTAGCTCTTTAAACATCCATTTGCTGAAAACTTTAGGTCTACCGCAGGATCTGCAAGGACGTTGCTTTCAGATTATGTGATTATATATTTTGAGCTCAGCAGTTTGATTGTGTGGATTAGATTTACCATGCTGACCATGATTAAGGGCGGTTAGGTGTTACAACTTGCCTGTGTGACATCCCTGCAGTAGTCGCAGGGAACAGTGCCCTCTCATTTACTATTATGTACCTTTCAAGATGTTTTAAAATATACTGCATTCCGTGATCTTTCACTTGTAGCACTCATCTTTGGCACTTACTTTAAATACAGTGCTATTGGTACACGCAAAACACCTCTCACGCTTGACGCACTGTTAGTAAAACTCGGCGCAGTCAGAGGTGTGCTGGCTAACACACAAATGCACTGCTACTGTTTGTCACCCTCTCTGAATTGCTATGTGATGGAATTGTTGGCTATATTTTTTTGTTGGCTGGGTCCAAAACTTGAATTTTTGCAGTATGCCTCAGAAAAGTAGAAGAGAAAAACAAGATGGATGAATGGCATTGATTGGACTAGTGTTGAGTTTAATATAAAAATACAGTTAATTATTCATTACCATTGCACACAGCACTGACCCTTTTCAGAATAAAGGCATGATAACGGTAACAATAGCAAAATGAAATAGATTATTTTTTAATTTTTAATTGCAGTATTTCTAAATAGTCATGATGGCCTTGCAGGCTACAATGATCCCTGGCCGGATTTTGGCCAGGTCTGATTTAAACAGTAGGATCTGGTGGAAGAAGATGACAGATTGTGTAACAAGCCCATTTAAATTTCAATAGTTGTAATGGCATTATTAATTTGAAAAAGTAATTAGTTACATGTCCAGTTACCGCCAAGAGGACACTGGTCTTTTCTCTCCTCTCATAACATTTCTGCCCATTAACTGACAGGCATCCTGATTAAATCATTGGGGGTGTGTTATTAAAAAGAGGGAGATAAAAAGGTCACCACAGAACCTTTGATAAATTGGCTACAAAGCCGTCTGACCTCCTGCTTTACATAACTAGCAGTACTCTGGAGAACTGTGGAGCTTCTTTTTTTTCTTCTATCATCTTCCTCTGTTTATAGAAATGATTAATTGAAGAGTCCTATGTCTTGTTGGAGTTAATCACTTGTGGATATGTCTGATTACTGTTTTTTGGTATCAGATCCAAGAATATGCTGGTGAAAGACACAGAGGAGATGAAATAGCTGTTGCTTAAAACGTCTCCCAGCTGCTCTTGTTTGAGAGCTTGTTTCATTCCTCTAATGCCAATATAAATATACATCTATAGCCTACAAATCCCAACTTCAAAATAGTTGGGAGTCTGTGTAGCTTTAATTAAATCATAATGAAATCATCTGCAAATACTTTTAAACCTATGTTCAATTGAAAACAGTACAAAGACTATAATGCTCAAACTGATTACATTTATTGTTTTGTTTTTTTAATAAATATACCATCATTCTGAATTTCATGCCTGCCACATTTTCTCAAAGTTGGGACAGGAGCATGTTTTGCACTATATTATGTCACTTTTTCTTTTAAAAACACTCAGTAAGTGTTTGGGAGCTGAGGGCGTCACATAATTTTTGAAGTTCTGAAAACAAAAATCCTTTGCCTCTCTTGCTTGATGCACAAATTCAGTTGTTAACAGTCTGGGATCTGTGTTGTATTTTGCGCTTCATGATGCACCACACACTTTCAACTGGAGACAGATCTAGACTGCAGGCAGGCCAGTAGTCTAGGCCAGGCCAGGTCTAGTGTCTGCGCTCTTTTACTACGAAGCCATGCTGTTGCAATATGTGCACAGTGTGGCTTGGCATTGTTTTGCTGAAAGAGGAGGGGGAGTCCCTGAAAAAGATATCTGGATGGCAGCATATGTTGCTCAAAAACCTGTATGTACAGATGTGCAGGTTAACCATGTCATGGGCACTAACACGACTCCATACAATCACAGATGTTGGCTTTTGATTGATAACGATCTTTAGCCCAGAGGACACAACATCCATGATTTCTACAAACAATCTGAAATGTGGGCTTGTTACACCACAGCATACATCCACTGTGTGTCAATCCATCTCAAATGAGTTCAGGCTCCAGAGAAGATGCCGTTTTTTCTGGATGATGTTGATATGTGTTTTTCGCTTTGCTTGGTAGAGTCTGAACTTGCATTTGTAGATGCAGCAGCGAGTCCCTGAGGTGTCAAAGATCACAGGCGTTCAATGTTGGTTTTCATTCTTGTTTACATGCAGAGATTTCTCCAGATTCTCTTAATCTTTTAATATTATAGATGAAGATGGTGAAATCCCTGAATTCTTTGCACTTATGTGTTGAGAAACACTGTTCTTAAACTGCTGGGCTATTTGCCAGGCAGTAATTTAGAGACTGATGATCCACACCACATCCTTGCTTGTTAACGACTGAGCCTTTTGAGGATTCCCCTTTCATAGCCGATCATAATATAATCAGTTAACCTCTTCACGGGTGTTTTTTGAGCCTTCCACAACATTCACAGTCTTCTTTTGCCCCTGTCCCAACCTTTTTGAAATGTGTTGCAGGCATCAATTTATTGTCTTTGTATTTGTATTCAATTGAGTACAAGTCAAAAAGGATTTGTACATTTTACAATCACAACTTTTTTTGATTTGGGGCTTGAATTTCTTTATATAAGTACTGACATATTAAAACTTTTCCTGCCCTAGGCGACTCTCTGCTGAAGCACAACGGGATGAAGTTCACCACCAAAGACAAGGACAACGACCACTCGGAGAACAACTGCGCCTCCTTCTACCATGGTGCCTGGTGGTACCGCAACTGCCACACCTCCAACCTTAACGGCCAGTACCTGCGCGGCCAGCACACCTCCTATGCCGACGGCATCGAGTGGTCCTCCTGGACTGGCTGGCAGTACTCCCTCAAGTTCTCCGAGATGAAGATACGACCCACCCGTGACCCAGAGAATAAATGAGAAAGAAGAAAAAAAAAAAAAGAAGAAATTTTTTGAAACATTACAAACCACAACTTCTGACAGCTAGGCGGAGTTACTTGTCTTGATATTGTTTATTCACTAAAACATACCTCTTTGAGTTCAGTTGACTCTGCTGTTTGTCTCCTGATGTTTCTCTTTCTCCCTTTTTGCTCCTCTTCCTCCATAACTCAGCTACTAGTGTCATGCTGGCTACCATTATCCTTCCCCTGGTCCCTTTCTTGAAAAAATAATGTAACCATCATCCCTTTATTTTTGATCATTCAGCTCACAAAAACAACACACCAGAGCTCCGAAGCCACAGTCCACTGCGCTAGCTTTACTCAGCCTGACATGGTGGTCCAACCATCCCCTGCAGAATCACACACCAGTGATTTCCTCCTGACATGTAACTCTGACCTCCCATCTGTGCTGACATGGCACTTAGACTGTGGTTCAGTCTCGCTGCCCATTGCTGTATAATCCATGTTTGGAGAGGGCTGCTCCAAGTATAATAGACAGAAAAAAAAGCCTTTCACAAAAATATGAAAGGAGATACAAATCCTCCCTTGTCCCCCTCTGCACAGGAAGTCCAGAGTATCCCCGGTGAGAAGGGACAGCGCAGTGGTACACTATGTCACATTTACATCCTTGATCTGTGTGAACGAGACCCAGCAGGGTAGTGGCGAGAAGTGCGGGGCCCTAAGATAATGAACAGGAGACAGAGACGGAGAGAACAAGGAAATAATTTGACAAGAGTTAAATTAGTCGAAGCAAAGGAGGGCAGAGTGAATCAAAGGGGGAGAGAGGAAGTGGAAGAAGAGGAGGTGCAGAAAGGATGAAGAGAAAGAAATGAGAAAAGGGAAGAGACAACGGAGGATCTCATTCATCTGACTTGGGCCATTAGGGAGCATATTGGGCACTTTGTCTGATCTGCCTGCCAGCTGAGTACTGGCCAACTGATGCAGCACTCACAGATGGTAACCCAGCACTTTGTGTGTATGTGTGTGTGTGTGTGCGTGCGTATGTGTGTGTGTGTACGACAGAGACAGACAGACAGAGTTCTGTAACACTATCAATTTCCTGTCATGAGTTCAGTGGAGCGTCTCGACTGACTACAATGTTTAGCACAGGCAGACTAAACATGATGTATGGCTGGCATACCTTCACACTCTCCATCTAAGTAGTTAACATGAAATAACAAAGCCTGTAATGTGTGTACACGTAATAGGAAGGAAAAGATGGCAATCTGAAGACCAATGGGAAAGAGGAGTCAAAGACTGTCATACCTACCCTGTTGATCTTACTTTCTTGGACCTTGCCAACAACGCAGATTCCCACCTCTCTGGTTTGTCCTCCGTTTTGTCTTTTTTTTTTTTTCTCCTTTTCCAGGTGATTCATGGGATTTGTTTGCGTGACACAGTTTCTCTTGTCATGCAAACGGAGAGAAAGTTGCTGTAAAATAAGATTTAATGCTCTCAACCACAGTCTTTTTCTTCTGAGTAGGAATTCTGCAATGTGTGTTATGGCAAAAACAAAATTGCCTAAAGCAAACAAAAAAAAAATGACAGAAAAAAATGTTATGAAGAAAAAACACAAACCTGTGGGCAGAAAATAGTGCAATTTTCCGTCTTTTTTTTTTTTTTAAGTCGGTGAATCAACTTTTTTCAGTTTCATCGAGTTTCTTTGGATGTACTAAAAGCTTTAAAAAATATCTGTAGATTTTATTGTACAGTGTGTATGACTTTTAGAGCATGTGAAGCCGTTTTTCTTACTATGCTAAAACACAAAGAGTACTCAAGCACATGGACTTAACAAAATCCACTGGTTTAAAAAAGAAAAAAAAATAAAGAAGTGATGTATTTACAGAACTTTTTCCCTTCCTCTACCTGACGGACAGGTGGGGGTGACCCCACACTGAAGAGGAGGAATGTGATTACCCCTTCAAGCACATGCCCGTTCAAATCTGCAGCACAAATATAAATCTTTTACAGAGGCACAATATACGACAGAGATTTCAAACCTGCCTTGCTGGACATATGCGATCTTTCTGACATTTTTTTGGCTTTGGAAAAGTCCTGTGGCACTGGGAGACGGTGTTGAATGTGCTCTGAAAGGTGTCGCCCCAGCTGACAGTGAGTTAACGTGTAGCAACGTTGCATCGAATACCTCGGACACTGGAACAGCTGTGAGTTTTTTCTGTCATCACCGGTGCTTGAAAGGATCTCCTATCGCTGTTGTGTGCGTTTCTGCAGCTCAACGTCACGTCTCGGTGGACAACTGCCAGCTCTCTTCAAGACACATGTTACAAATACTTGCCGATGTTATTATGGCACAAGTCTGATAATAACGGTGGATATTAGCAAATTTAAAATAAGTTGGAAATGTCTATTACAGAGAAGGAATTGGACTGGCGTGTGAATGCAAATGTATGTGTGTGTGAGTGTGTGTGCACATGTGTGCGTCTACAGTGTCTCTGTGTGTACACATATATGCACATGCTTCAGTTTGTACATGCCCATGTGCATGAGCCAGACGACAGAGCGGGAGTGCATCTCTCTGTGGAAATTTTGAAGTAATGTGATGCTTATGTACAACTTGCCTCCCCTGCTATTTGTGTTGATAACAGAGAGATTTACATAATTATAATGAACTATTACTTATTGTGATTGTGAACCCATAAGAGTGGACACCACCTTCTGGTACTGTGTTGAACTGCGCTCGTACCCTCAAAACCCTGAGAACCCACTCCCAAAAATCTTTATTCACCTCAAACACAAACGTTGTGCTCACTGTATATGTTAATGCTATGTTGCCCCTTGTTATTTAAATGTAGAGACATGTATTATTTGCCATGCCCCTTTATGTGTTTCTGTTGAGTGAATGCCTTTATAGTCACTCTCTCTGCTGCAGCTTGCTAAGTCTCCAACGGAAGAGATGATAAAAGAGTGAAATCAGAGGCTCTAATCATTCCCAGTTATCCCGCTCATTACAGTGCATCAGCACCCTCCTGATCGATCCCCCAGGTCCCCAAACCTTCTATCTTTCTTACTGTGTACCTCCTTAATTGCCTTAGCCTCTGCTGCCAATTCCCCCTCACTCCATAGCTCCTAAATTCTCCTCTCCAGCTCCTGACTCTCTGCCTCTTTATTGCTCTGCTTTCTGCCCCACTCTCCTGTCCCCTGTTCTCCTCCTCTCCCCGTCCTCCCATTCCTTCAGTCCCAGCGCAGAACTAACTCTGTTTTCTTTTTCTTTTATTTTTGGTGAAGTACTATAGATTGTTTTGCTGAATCTTGATACTGTGTTTTAATGTTCTTGTCAACATTTAATAAACATTCACATTTTATAAATGGGGAACACCCTGAAGTTCGTGGGGATTATTTGTTTCTTAGTGCATCCATGCATGCTCATAGCAGTGTGGTTGGTATTTGTGAGTCAGTATTTCTTAAAATACTGATTTTACCATACTAAAAATGCAATTTATCTTACTTAAAATGCTGATTGTATCGCATCATATTTTATAGTGCGTGAAGACAATGAATATTTAGTTGCTTTAACCTGTCTAAAGAAAACTCTGTTAATGCTTCGGAACATCAACCACAAAAAGGAAACAACAGAACGCACAGCTTGATGTGAAAAGCCCTGTAAAATATACAAGAATGTAGTGGAATAAACAAATCTATTCTTATTTTCTTGACATAAATATATCAGTTAACAGAACTCCCTCTGCACAGCCAGTCTCAAGAAATCAGGTGCTGGTCGGCCGCAGGAACTTCTCAAATTAAATCATCAACATAAACCACCGCACACTGAACTGAGTTGCTGTGATTTTATTAAGAGCGAACAACACATTTTGAAATGTGTCTAATAAATATATAAGTGTTATTTGTTCAAGTTCATTAAATTTCATGATTTTTTTTACCCAATTAAGTTAAGAAAACTCATGACAAGTCAGCTGGCTTCACTAAATTTTTGAGTTTTAAGTCAAAGTTAAATTGAAATGAAATAAAAACAAGTTTTGCTAACCTATAATCTTTTGTTGAGATTATTTGCTTTTGTTCTTCAGATAAACTTGAACTACATCTGTCATTATTTGAGTGCTTGAAAATTAAATGGTTTTGATTGAAAATATCAAATTATTGACCATTATTCATTTTCGTTTAATGAATTTGCCTATTTTTATTTTCAACTTAAGTTGAGTTTGATTTAAAACTTAAAAATTTAGTGAAAAAAGCTGCCTTAACATGTTTTATTTTATTTATTTATTATTTATTTTACAGTGTAGTAAAGAGTTGAATTGATTAAATTAAGCTGATCAGCAGACTTACCAGCATGCGTTGTTTGACATTTAAAATTTAATAAATGCACTCGGAGCAGTTTCACATATTGTGTTTGTGCCAGTGCTGGAACAAAGCAGCTCCAAATTTTTGTGTGAAATTAAGAACTGATTCTTCAAACTGAGAAAATGTAAAAGGAAATCAAATTTTTGTAATGTTTGTCGGTGTCTGACTAGAGAAGTGAAAAGTTCATTTGTTTTGAATCATTACAAAATTACCTCAAATTGTCTTTTCAGATCCAGTTAGCTTAATTTTTAGGGCTGTCCAAAGATGACTTTTTAAGTTTAAATCAAATGTTTGTTTGTTTTTGTCTTCAACAGAATGTGAAAATGCTTTAGGGTCCATGTAGAGAGTTCTAGCATCATTTTATCAGGTTTTCAGATAACATCTCTAAGTTTTCTTTTACCAGCCAAAAGTAAATTGAATTCTGTTTGTGGAGATTTCCAAAAAAAAAGTCATTTTAAAAGAAATGAACTGTCCTTCCATAAACGATGACACAGGTACTCTGAATGTGCTACAGAACTGTGAAATGTTTTCACTGATTTGTGCCAGAAAACAATGTGATTGTCCATTTTGCAATATCTACCTGTGTCAAGCTGTTATGACCAAGAACAAGATTATACAGTGCCACTGCATTCCTAGAATGTGGCAACATTTTGAATAAAAATGGTATTAAGGTAAGTGGAGATAACAGAGAAAATTAATTCGCTTTTAATTAGATTTTTCTAAATCAAGCACTATCTTTAATTTTCACAGATAAGCCTTAGTCTTACTTACTGTATCTGAAGTGACATGGGTGGAGCTTCTTTGGTCCCCCAGGAAAGTCTACTTAGTGATGTTTATTTGGGGAAAAAGTGCTCCATACATATTCAGTGTCTGGGTAAGGGCAACTTTAACGGGATGCATTTAAAAATTGGGTAATTGGTAGGAATATATATGAATAGTGTCATATGATTGCAGTAAATGAGGAAGTGATAGCCTGCTTGTGAAAGCTTCACATTTTGTTAATTTATTGTTGGTCTTTCCAAATAAGCTGTCAGTAAAGTGAACATCTGTACCAGTTCCATGATAAAGGGGTTAGCCAGATAACTTTTGGCCCAGCTCTAGCTTTCAAGGCCTCAACTGGCTCATTTTAACTTGATTTGAAAATCACTCTCATCACTTATCCATTCAAACTGTACCTGTAAACGCTGGCAGCACTGATACTGGATGTTATCACTGGTTTGAGTTACTGTGGCAAACGGGGTAGCAAACAGTTGCAGCAACATAGTGTTCTTTTGTAGTCATGTTTCTGGCCAACAAGTCCAATATCCATTCTGCTTTAAAGGTGCAAATATAATGGCATTTTAAAACATTCAGAAGTTAACTAAAATTATTAACAGAATGTGAGGAAATAACTGTTTTTAAGTTATGTCATAGACATCCCTGAACTGTTTTGCAGAGATATCTACTGAACTTAGCATGCTAACAAAATAGCTTCAGCCTGCCCTGTAATAGAGTCACTATAGTATTCAGTCTGCCCTCAGTCCAACAACACTATTGCAGTTTTCTTGCCCAGCTTGCCTCTTGGCAACTCAGCTAGCTCAACAGAGTCAGCTGGCTGCACGGATACTGTGCTACCTAGCTAGCGGCAGCACTGCCCCCTATTTGTTTGAGTATGACTCCAACAGGAAGCCAATTCTTATAGTACGTAAAACTCTGATTTGGTCTTCACCAACTTTGTAGGGGAAATATCTGGCTTGTTAGGGTTGGTTTGCTCTTTGTTAATGTTGTCTGTCTGGTGAGAGACTTTTTGTTGTGGAAACTGCACAAAACAAGGTATGAGGCATTAGGGCCACTCATGGGGAAAAAAAAATCAGAGGAGGTAGATTTTTTTTTCATCATGCACTTCGAGAAAAAAGTCGAAATGTCAAGAAAAAAGTCGACATACAATGTTGAGAATAAAGTCGAAATACAATGTCGAGAATAAAGTCGACCTTTTGAGACAACCAGTGCATGTGACTGCTTCTACAAAATGCCTTGCAGGCAGTTAGATGAACTGGTGAAACTATACTTCAGAATCGGCTTTAGTAACGTAACTGTAATTACTGCACACATTATATTTTTGGGTTATTTTTATTACTTAGGTTACTGTGTAATTTTGTGTTTTTTTTTATTAAGCAGTACGGGTGCATACATTATTTATATTTAAGTAATAATATTTTACAGCATCATTTAGTTACTTGTAAATTATTATTTTATTGCCATTAATAGTGCTTCGTATATTGTTTCATTTGTATGTTCATGTGCAGTGTAAGCAGAGTTATTAGGTGCGTTTGAGATGAACTGCGCCTCGCCTGGCGAGTAGATGAGATCAGGCGGTCACAGCACGCGGTGGAGACAAAAAGCTGCAGTCAAGTCGGACAGTTTCCAGCAGACTTCAGAGAACATACAGGAAGAGACACTGACATCCTGTTAGATCACCTGTATGTTACCTGTAGTTTGTACCTTGACATTTCGACTATTTTCTCAAAGTGCATGATGAAAAAAAAATCTACCTCCTCTGATTTTTTTTTTCTCATGAGTGGCCCTAATACTCTTCCGTAGTAGCACAGAGGTGAGACTAAACCAAAACAGGAAAATTGTGGGCCATAAAAGCAACACTATGAGCTGAAAGATGCTAAAATGATGCCAGAGAGCTGAGTACAACTGCAGAGCCACCCATGACATGTAATCATTGAGTCATCATTGATTTAAAAAATGGGATTAGTGCAGCTTCAATAGCCTGCTTGAGCAATAATTTACAACTGTGACGGCCCCTCTGCTGGTTTCTCCCCTTGTGTGGCTGAGCTCTCTCCTCCTCCTCCTGTCCTTTTTCTTTGTTTTTGAAGCACAACATCCATATATCACACTTTCACTCGCTCACCCCCTACAGTGCTGACTTTGTAGATTTTTTTCATCTATATTTTTATGTTTTTTGAGTATTTTAATAGTAAATTAATTACTTTTCTATATAGTTTACTCGCTGGTCTCGCATTTTTATTGCAGTCAAACAGCTGAGCTGTAACAGAATGGCCAATAAACATTTGTCAGGATTCATTAGTAACAGACCAGACTAGCAGTATCAAGTATTTTTAGTGACTTTATTAGTGTACCAGTGTATGTAAGAACAGTGATCTCCAACTGAAATCACAGTAAGAGAGTATGTTGGGAGAGTGACATTTTTAGAGTGATATAAGGGTTCTTTATTTCATAATTTCACTAATATAACCGGTAGGTAATAAACATTTGAATTCCTTCCTCCACTAATTCTGACTCTGAAGAGTGTTCCTAACAGCAAGCAGGTAGTCAGTTGAACATAATAATGAATAAAATGTTAAATTAAATGAACTGTTGGATATTAATTGCACTGGCAATTCTTTCAGGGTTCCCAGCAGCGATTGGTTCAATGAAGCCAACTGCATTATTGCTCCATCACTGCAGCCCTATTGCGAGCTTAATATGGGCTTGTAAATAGACCCAATACAATGACATTAATGTATAAATAGTTTACCTACTGTGCCATAAAGACAGGAAAAGATTAAAAATAACAAATGTCACATGTTCAGAATTAGTTCTCAGCAATTTCACCTATTTTTCCTGGTAATTTGCTTCTTTTTTGTGAAATTATTTTTTCTACAGTAATGCTCTCACATCAGCAGAAGCATAAAACATTACTTTTAACTGTTATAATGTGGGCATGGCACCAGATAGTTATCCATTAGTTTGTTCTGTAAAATGTTCGCTTGCAATTTCTTGACAACACCCATAGCTGGAGTACTGAAATCTCTGTACTGGTACGTATGAAATGCTGTAATTCCACATCTATTTTAGTCTTCAAGTCTTGCTTGACTGGTTTTATTGCCTTATAGTGTTCTGTTTACAGTTTCCATTGCTTTTTATATTTTTGCTTGTGTATTTACTGTAGATTCTTTATCCTTTAGTCTTTTCATTTGAAAACATATTACTCCAGCAGCTCCAACAACCCCCATGGATAAGCAGTTTAGTCTTATTTCATTTAAAATACACTTCTCTCTGTCTGTCTGTTGGAAACCTCAGCTATAGATGAGTTTTCAAAGCAGGCTGATATTTATCGTTATAAGAGTGACTATCCAGGATCACCAGTGCTATTTCCATTCTTGTGACACACGTTATTGTGTGTCCTGCCCTGCTGTGTTCTGATCAGCTACTACTACTGTTATGTGATCAGCTAGTGCTTGTTGCGTCGATGGCCCTTGTGATTGTCAGAGAGCCTCTTGTGAATGGGTCGATTTTAAACGAAAGCATGAAATCTTCCTAAACCTATCCAAGTATTTTTTGTGCCTAAATCTAACCATGTAGTTGTCTTGCCTAAAGGTTACCAAACTGCAAAACTGTGAAAGGGTCTATTTGAACTGAAACCATGATCTTTTCTGAAACCTAACTACTTTTCTTGCCTAAACTTAACCAAGTAGTTATCTTGCCTACACCTAACTGAACTGCAATGTTTTAAAAGGGTCTATTTTAACCCAAACCATGATCTTTTCCTGAACCTAACCAAGTACTTGCCCAAACCTAACCACATAGATTCTTGCCTAAACCTAACCAGGTGGTTGTCTCACCTATATCTGACCAAGTAGTGTCTTAAACATAACCTAGTAGTGATTGTGCCTAAACCTAACCAAGCAGTTGTCTGCCTAAAACTAACTAAGTAGATTATTGCCTAAACCTTGCCAATTAGTTTACTTGCCTAGATCTTACTAACTAGTTGTCTTACCGAAGTTTAACCAACTACATTCTTCCCTTAACCTTTCCTTGTACTTGGTTTGGTATAAGCACAAAAACTACTTCTCTTCCCTGACCTAACCTAACCTAACCTAACCTAACCAAGTAGCTGTCTTGACTAAACCTAACCAGGTACAGTACTTATCTTGCCTAAACCTAACCAAGTAGCAGTCTTATCTAAACCTAACCAACCAAATCGTAATCCACCACAACCTCTTTTCTAAAGTTCTCCCAAATGCCCGTATCTTCACTCTCACTCACAGCCAATCACAGCACAGTAGGGTGGAAATAGGCAGGAAATGGGGGTGGGGGTGGGGGGGGGGGGGGGGGGGGGGGGGGTGTTACATATGTCTACTATAGCAAGTTTACTTAAATAATTTTTATTGTAAGGTTGAACATCATTCCTAAGATCCCCTGGTGTTTTGAAATCCTGCAACACAATGCAACCTGTCACTGATGAGAGTGTGTGGCCAAAAGCCAGGCCAATATGGTGCCACTACTAATTGCCTTGAAGGAGCGTGAGTCATGATAGGAAGGGTGCATGTTGAAGGAGTAACACTGAGACAGGATGCCAGCCGTGTGATCTAGCTCTTCAATTCATAGTTCAAAAGACGGCAAATGATGTTTGCGACTGACTTCCTATCTCTGTAGAGCCACTAGATGCACAAGGCATTCAAGTCTGGTCTTGACACTCTGCATTTGCTGGCTGTGCCATCTACTCAGCCCCTTCAAAGTGCAAAATTGGCAGCAAACATGTTGTTTGCTTATTTGTGGAGCAGTGTCAAGTTGTTTTAAATTCCAATCTGATGCTCATACAGTCATCATCAAGGAGGATGAAACAACATCAGTGAACTATTTTGTGTGGCTTATTATCCTGTGTAATTTCATATCTCTAACTGCTTTCCATACAGTTCACATCTGCTTCTTGTCCCGTTAAATATCTATACTATGCGGTAACTTACTGAGGAATTCATCTTAACAGGGTTAACCGAGGCTAAGAATGTTTTCCCCGTCAGCCTTCAAGGAATAATATGACACAATGACAACAGGATTCCAGGAAGCCACTGCGCAAGGAGAGAAATAGTTCCAGCACATAACGCTCAAGCCCCCAGGGACAGTGCAGGGCTGTGAGGGGACTGTGGCATAGTGGCCACACTCTGTGTTGCAGGATCTTGTGACACACACTTGTCAAAAAAGCCTTTTTTTCCCAGCCATAGTTCTTAGAAAAAGAGTAAAATGCTGAATCAATTTTTCTAAGTATCATAAAAAACACCAAGTGATTCTTTGTATGATCCAAATTTGATCTAGCTTAGCATCACCAGACCAATTTGCAGATGTGCATTAGTCCGACACCTCTGTTTATTTTTGATTTCCAAAGGGGCGCTGTCTAAAATGCCTCTGGACACAAGTTGATAGACCTACCTACCAACCAATCAGAGCAACAAAACAAATGACGTAGTTGGGAAATCAAACTTACCATATCCTGTTGGAGGTGTGGCAAAACCCATCTTTCTTATCAATAAAGGCTTTAAGTGCAGTTGTTTAATATTGTCCAGTTCATATAGTGCTGAGATGATTCATGCAGATTCAACAGAAACAGTTCCATATTAGCCGCAGCCATTATGTCACAGTCGGTGTGTCACACCCGCCCAGGTTAGATAAGTGATTGCGACTGGGCCGACCAGATCTGAGATAGGTGTGTGTCTGTCTGACCAGGAGGGGGTCCAGACCTATCTACCAGAGCAAATAGAACATGAGCTTGCAGATGCATCTGTTTTCCAAACTACATTTGATTCATTCAGCCTGTCACGGCCAGGGTATGATTCATGTGTTGAGTGGGGTCTCGTCCAGGTTCAAATCCCAGGCGAGCCCACAATTGTCCTGGCTCTGACGCTATGACAAAAGAGAGGGACGATGCTGGCTGAAGTAAACGATGAATAAGTTATTTAAACAAATTCTAATAGTAAACACAAAGTGAACTAAGGCTAAGATCAGGTGTGAACATCAGTAAGGTCAATGATGAGGGTGTGTGTATGCATGGTTGCGAAGGGTAGTGTGATGAGAAGATGTTGTATGGCTGCAAGCAAAAATCATAATGCACAGGTGAGGAGATCCGAGGGACTCCACCAGAAAAGCAGGGCTTTTATAGTTTAAGAGTACGGGGCCCGGGTGCTCCAACTAGGGTGATGACTCTGTCCCTCAGGTACCCGCAGGATTAGAAAACAAAACAGGATAAGTAAGCAAACCAAGGAATTGTCACAGACTGAAATAGTTTTAGTCTAGAGAAGCAGTATAATTTGAGCCAGGGGAAGATTCAAGTGCCTCAGCTCTGTGGGCCCAAAAACACAGAAGGCTGAAAAACTGTTTTGGCATACGCGCCCAATGACCAACCAATAGGAATGAATGAGGCACCATCTTGTAACATGCTATCCAGTTCTTCTTAACTCATCCATGATAAGTCCCATTTAACTCCCCAAGATGCTAAGCTAATCAACTTTTGGCTCTAGCTCCATGCACAGGCCCTAAGAGTATGGATCTCCTCATTTAACTCTCAGCAAGAAGGCAAATAACTTTTGCACAAAATGTCAGTCACTTCCTCTAATTGTGCATTCAATTTACAACAAATTGCATGGAGTGAAGATTGAAGATAAAGGAAATAGCTCACAGAAACAGCTGAGTTTCCTGACATGACTGAAACCACGCTGAGCGCTTGAGTGTGGCAGCATCATTGTGTTCACGCAGGCTGGATCAATGAAAGTGTGCAGCT
Organism: Lutjanus argentimaculatus; assembly: GCA_034769285.1. NCBI lineage: Eukaryota > Metazoa > Chordata > Actinopteri > Lutjaniformes > Lutjanidae > Lutjanus > Lutjanus argentimaculatus. The sequence continues at coordinate 30,333,535 of JAWZSL010000005.1, read as the reverse complement.
CCGACCTACAAGAGAGGAGTAAAAAACAATGGCTGGCAAACAGGCCGTTTATTTTGTCATATGGTATGAAGACTAAGAATAATCTGCTGCACCTTTGCCACATTTCTGGGTTTGGGAGGCATTAGCATTCCTGCCTTGCATATCTTTTCAGCATGCCAGCAAGGTAAGCATACAGATTACTGCAGAGCCATGACTAAACACATGAACACCTCAGTGAAAGAGAGCATTGTATTAGTTCAGGCAGAGCGCAAATGTCATGCTTTGCTAATCTATCAAGTAATCGCTACACACACCAATCTCCATCCTTTTTTCCTAAAAAAAAAGCAAATTACATGTTGTACACTGATTGTTTCTGTGTGGACTGCTGCACCCCGTTTTGCTGTAAGGTAGAGCTTTACTCCCAGCTCCCCAACTCTTTATCTGATACAGTCTTTCTATTGGCTCTGACACTGATAACACAGTGCTGTTGTTTCCCTGGCTTCACCATGTGAACACCCGTAGGGGGATTTACATTACAGCCTGGCAGTATCTTCAGCATGTTTGCTGGGAAGGCAGGGGGCAGCTAGCTGCAGAGACATGGAACTGTGTTACCATTTGTTGTTACAGAGGGATTTATCTTTGGACTGGTGTGTTATCGCATTAAATGCATGTTGCTTTGTTTTTTTAGTCACAGTCAGTGAATAATAATGTAAGATGCACTTTGATTTATTCACCACCAAAACCAATAATCCTGCAGTCTGCAAATGGCACGTCGATTGGCATGCATGATATTTTTATTTATTTTTATTTAACCTTTATTTAAATCTGGGGTTGGCCGTTTATTTGGTATTTTATTTTTGGCATCATTGGGCAAAACTTTCAGCATGTTGTAATTCAAGTGGAGGTCCCCAGTGTTAATTTTGACAAGAATTTTAAGTTGCTTATTGAAAATTGCAGTTAGTTAAGGTCACATTTTAGCTAAACTTTAATTGATTGAGTTATTTATATATTTTAGTCAAGATTTAGAAGGTTTAATTTTAATCTAATATCAGTCAATGCTTTAGTCATGATTTTCTCAGACAGTTTCATGATGTTGTAATGGATTTTGCTGAAGGACATTTCTCCAGGCTGTAAGAATTCCAGTAAGAAATAAGGATACCTTGAACTATGTGTGTAGGCTGACAGTGTGTTACTGACACATTCATACCCAGTGATTGCAGAGAGAGGAGCAGCAAACTTAACCTTTCTACCAGGGCAGGACAGACAGCAAAGACAATAACTTCCTGTTCTTTCCATATGTTAAAAAATGAAGTGTATTTATTAAAAAAAAGACACAAAAGGTCCTTAAAAAGTCAATTTAGTGGAATTGATTAATCATTTCTCATTAACTTATTGTAAATGTACAAGTTTTTGTTTATTCAAGTTAATTAAACTTAAAATTTATAGTATGTTTTTTCAGCATGCATTATTTGAGAGTCAAAACTCCTGAGACTCTCCTTTCTTTTTTGTAGTTTGAAGAAAACATATGAAAACTTACCATTTTTCTCTCGTACACTTTGAGATATAGGCATGGTTGTTGTCTTCACAATAATGAAAACACTGTGAACCATGATGAAGGTTAGTATTGAATTCAGTCACTACCCCGGTGAACTGTAGCCAATGCTGGAACAAAATGGCCATGGCGGCAGCAGCTAAGGTTTTTGTGTGAAATGAAGAACTGATGCTTCAAACTGAGAAAATGTGAGAGGAAATAATATTTATTTGTTATTTTCGTCAGTGCGACTGAGGAGTTGTTGGTTCAACTTGATATCTTAAGATTATTGAACATGTTTTCTCAAGTGCAAATTAATTAATATCAAGTTTATTTGACTAGAAACGCTTATTTATTTATCTTTTAATCAATGCAAAATTCTCTCAACTTTTTTTTTACGTTTGAACAAATAGAGGTTTTGTTTTTGTTGTTGCTGCTGCTGTTTTGTTTGTTCGTAAAAATGCTTCGGGGTCCATGCAAAAAGTTTTGCTTCATTTACAAAGATTTTCAGATTACATCTCAGAGTTTTGATGAACTGAATTTTGTAGAAGTGTCTCATTTATGTGTTTTGAATCACCACAAAATTGTCTTCTTAAATTCACTCAACTTAAATAAATGCTGTCTGGAGCTGCTTTAACATTTTAAGTTAAAACAGATTTACAGCAATGTGTAGAGGGAGGTGATATTGAAGTGACTCAATTCAGGAGAACCTCACACGCCAATCATATAAAAAAAAATCTGTAAAGCCATCAGGTTATCAAAACCAAGCCTTGCGTCATGTCATTCGCAGACCATAACAATCTCAGACAGTAAGCCTGGCAGTATCCTTCACACAAAATCAAATTTGCTCATTCAGGCAAAACAAATTGTGGGCTTTTGTTTCGATCACTGTAGTATGTGATGGCTGGCCTGCCACGCCTGTCATCATTTTTGAACGGCCTTGATCAATGTTCCAAAACCCTTTCCTCCACATGGCCGATATGTCATGTGATTTGGTTGCAGCTCACATTTAGAAGAAAAATAGATAAAAATATTATAGAGTGTGGTCATGTTTTCTCTGCACACGATTCAAAATTCATGTAGATGACCTAGAGCCATAAGCGTGGCCGTAGATAATGCAGATGTATACACATGTTGCACATATGAAATTGGCACTCACTTTGCAGCAGGTCTGTGCAGATTTGCAGGCAATGGGTACTTTGTATTATTTTGTTTGAAAAGACTATTTGAGTCATTAGAATTAGAGATTTGATTGCTGTTACACTGTCTGCTGAACTAATGTTCTTTTATTTTTCACACAGTATGGTGCAATTATAATTTTACTGCAGAACACTTTGAACACAATGTAGTGTGGACAGATTATTATGCCAGCTCTCCTTATTTTCCTCATGTGTGATCGGTAACTGAATTGCCAGCACAATGAGTAATGACCACTCAATGACTGCCTTAGTGCTAGTAGAAGACCTTTCAAAGGGAGCGTGCTGATTTTTTTGACAAACGACAATTAATAGCTTATGGAGCACTGCAGATTTCCCAGGACGCTCACTGTGTGTGTTTGTGTGTGTTTTTGTGTGGGCTTGAAAGCTTTCCCTGCAGTATAAGTTTGCACAGCAATCTAAATTAATTACATTTTTTGTTCTTTAATGTAACTTTGACATTAATTATTACATTAATTAAATTACTTAATATAATCACGATCTCCTTCGCACATGAAAGTAGCCCATTTGAACCTGCATCGGTGTCTCCTTTAAGATGTGACAGATCAGCCAGCATTCATGTAGAGATGGTGCCTGTTCTCTTTCACTTTAAAGTAAATCCTTTATTTTTCAGCGCTGTTTTACATTACTAACTGCATTAGTGACATTTGCCAATCTCTTCCCAGGGGTTACAAATGCAGAGATGTCAGATGCTCGGGATGATAACAGATCTTGGCGGTACCCTTTTAACGAGTAAAACTTAGTGATGAACACCACTGGGTCAATACTGTTAATGCAGCAGCGTTAACCTTAGGAAAATGTGCACAAAAAACTATGGGTGCCATCAGATTTAGGAGCCAACACAAGGTGCTCCGATGGGATGGGCTTTGAAAGGTTGAAACTAAAGTGTTTGAGAGCTTGAAGTCTAATACAAAAAAGGTTTTGCAAGACTGAAACATTTAGAGGCTTGTATAATGTTTTGATAGGCTGAAAAAAATCTTATCTCTGCACACATTATTTTGTATTTGAGTTTTTCTTCTTCACATCTACAAGACTCTTTTTACAGCGTTTCTCCAACACGTTTTCAGAGTTCAAGTTGTCGCTGTTCTCCCAGTGTCTTCTTTTGTTTTCCAGGTTTGTAATCTTATAGATGGTGATCTGAAAACTGGTGCCTGAATGCTGGGGAAAACAACATTTCGATACGTTGAAATTTGAGTTTTTAAAGGGTAAATCTTTATTTTGAATTTGTGGATGTACATTAACTCCAATGTTTCAGTTTGTTCTGTTCTACAACTGAGTTTACAACACCCACTTTTCAGACAATCTGTCCACACAAATGCAAGCTTGTGAATCATTTATGTTGAGCAAAGCTGGTCTGAAACTTTGAAACACAGAGTTGGGTAAGAATGCTGCAGTTGTGAGGAAGAAAAACTTGAATACAAAATAATGTTTGCACAGATTAGAATTTTTTTCAAAACATTGCACAAGCCTTGAAAACTTAGCTTCAATCTTGCAAAAGCTTTGTTGAGGGCTCGAGCACCAACCTTGGTGCAAGGTCCCTACTGTAATGCAAGGAATTGTTTTTCTTCTCTTTCTGGCAAATTAATTGCATTTTTGAGGGGCTAAAGTTGCTGAAATTCTAACCAAACTTGCCACACATGTCAGTCCTGGCAAACATTTGTGTCTGATGGGTTTTGGTGATAGGCGTGGCCAAATGGCTTGACTTTCTGGGAGCCGCATTTCCCTCCTCCCTCCCATCTGAACTCTACAGATGTTTGACAAAAACTGAAGCTATATAATAACTTTTTAGCGCCCTACATTTAAAGGTTTTGCCATAAAACAGAAACTTCTATATGCATTGTCCAATACCCCAGAACTTTCACATGTTTGATATGAGTCCTGGCTTGTAGACATCTACATGTCAATTAGGAGTCACAGCGCCTCTTACTGGCAACAGGTAATAAGCCTTGTGTGACATCATCATTTGATTTACATGACATTTTTAGTGTGGTCTACAGTTGATATACCGGAACATAACATATTATTAGTGGCTGTTCTGTAACCCACCTAATGGAGTCAGGAAGTGACAATGAACTCCTTCTATAGTGTTCAAAACAGGAAAAAAAAACCTCAGAGGTTTGACAAGGCTCTGAATTTTCACCTGTTTCAAATAATGGCGGGATATTTATCCCATAAGCTCTGAGGGCTATGACTGGGCTGGCTAAATCATTTTCCCGCAGATACTTTTTAAATGGGAGCTGAAGTATCGACATGATTGTCATGTTTTCACACATTTGTTTGTAATGGAACATCATTTAAAAAAGGATCACAGTGAGGTCAGATGACTGTATCATCCCACAGACATTAAGCTTGGTAGGACAAATGCGTTTCTATTTTAGACAGAACTCAGAGTTCAGCGTCTGACCACTTTGCTGACCCTCAGTAAGCGTCATTAAACCATCTTCTATAAAAGCTGCTGCCCTGCCACACATCCTGTTTTCTCCACATAACAACAAATGCTAGCAAACACAGCTGCAATCAACCATCACTGTAGGAGGTTTAACATGCTTTGCAATTGAGGTTGACAGATTTAATGGTATTCCTGAAGAGCAGCATTTTGGTGTTTTTATGTGATCTTGGTGTTTTTGAGGATTAATTTAATTTTATGTTCCATTGCCCCATGTAGAGCAACTTGAGAAACTGTCTGCTTGAAACAACTGTTGTTGTACCCTGATTTGTTTTGGTTGTCTGAAGGTAATATTGAGTTGGTACACAACGTAATTTCAATCAGCAGCAACAAATGAATGAAGTAAAATTAGTTTTTTAATATACAAATGATATGTGATAATTAGTCTTGACAGAAAGTCTTTGGCGTTCAGACTGGCTGAGCAGCGACGAGATAAATCCCCCCATGGAGTTTAGACGCTGGTGGTGGTAGCTGATGACTCTGCTGGGACTCGTGGCTCTGCAAAGGGGAAGTGGAGCAGCAGCATGAAGAACTAAAGGCAGAAAGAGAAACATATTTAAAAAGACAGCAGCAAGATGACAGAAGATGTGTTGGTGATGTGTTCACTGTGATGAAGGAGTGGTAGAAACAGAACTACACTTCTTAACACTGTTAAATTACATACACATCAGGGAGGATTTTCTTTTTTCAAAAATGTTAAAAATATTGTTTAAATTTCCCACATTTATCTGAAAGCAAGAAAAGAATGGTGTTGATTGGGCACTAAGTCAAAGCTAAATAAATATTGCCAGCTCTGCACTCTAACATACATTATAGAGTGTTAAAACTGCATTTATTCTGCAGTAGAGATCACAAATACTTTTGATATACTGTATATTAAATTCCAACCCTAAAAATCATTATTATGATGAAATACCGACCGATGTCTCTTCACTTTATGCAGATGTTTAAGTTGTAAATAAAGTACTTTTAAGTATCTAAATCAAAAATTCTCTCGAAGCCTTTATCGTCACATCTTAATTGTTTGTACACAATTACTAATTCCTTTATTCAGCAATATTCTTCCTTTATTTTACTTTATTTTAACTTTGCTTCTATGTTTTGATCATCAGTGTGGGATAAACATCATTTATTGTATCATTAAACACATTTTTTTCAAGATGTAATTTATCTTTGTTTTTTAATATTGCAATATCGTGGAGGTTTTGGTGTTGTTACATCCTTAATCATTCATGAAAATGATTACAGCCCTGTGAAGTGCAACATCTACAGTTGATGACTATTTCATACAAAAAAAGGTTCTGGGAGTATCCCTTTAATTTATCCCCTGTAATTACTAAACATACTGCCCTGATAGTTGTATACTGCTGCTGTAAAGCCTGTGAATAATAGTAAGTGTTTTACCTGTGACTTTACCTGCGATAACAGCAGCACTGCAACTATACTGATTTCTAATCTTCCCTTTCTCTCTCCTCAGTGCATCGATCCATGCACAACACCTTTTGTACTTCTTGTCCTCCTGTCTGTATGAGAACAGGTTTACAGTGCTACAGTCCTCAGAGAGCAGCAAAGCACAGCAGACAAGCTAAAGTTTTATATTTATGCTCACGGTTTCCAGAAGTGTGGAACTGCCTACAATCAGATTATCTCACCACCTACTGTAACACCATATGCACAGATTTAAACCTTTCCTTGTATAAGAATCTTTATTCTTTTAATATCTGTATGGGGATTATGGAAAGTTCTTGGCAGTTCAAGCCTCAGAGACGTCTTTTTAGTATTCCTTGATGTAAGTGTCACCTTCATTCCTTGTCACCCACGTTGCCTGGACAGCTGACGGTGTTCAGAAAGAATGGGATCCATCATGACACATACAAAGGGATTTGTGATTTCCTCAAAGGGCTTGACAATTCCAGTGCAGAGATGCTGTCTGTTTAAGAAATGTCAAGGCTGCCACAATAATACCATCTAATTTCCACTCAAAAGGCCTCATCTATGAAGTATTTATGGATACATTTCTAATACATGAAAACTGGGACTGATCGTTTTTGTCCATCTGTATGTCTGTGTGCACAAAACACCTTAAGTTTTCTCCTTAAGTATGACATGTAGGCTTAATTTCCTCTTAGCTGGGGGTGTTGCACAGAATCCCTTAAAAGATTTCCTTCCTAGGGAGTTTTGACAATTATTATACTTTTTATATTGTTCAATACAATGGACATAACAAGATTAAAACTACATAGAAGACGCAACAAGACAAAAATGATGTAAAAAACCCAACAAGATGAAAATGACATAAAAGACACAACAATAAACACAACAATAGACACAACAAAAATTATAGAAAAGATGTAACGAGATGAAAACAACGGAAAAGACATAACAAGACTAAAACTACATAAAAGACGCAGCAAGAGGCAATAATACAAAAACAATGTAAAACATGCAACAAGGCTTAACAAGACTAAAACTATGTAAAAGACACAACAAGAGACATCAAGACAAAACATTGGAAAAGATATAACAAGACATAACAAGATCAAAACTACATAAAAGACACAACAAGAGGTAACAATCCGAAAATGATGGAAAAGACTTAACAAGATGAAAACGACATAAAAGACGCAACATGACTAAAACTACGAAAAAAGGCGCAAAAAGACATATCAAGATGGGAAAGATGTAACAAGACAAAACATGACAAAAACAACACACAACAAGATGAAACAAGGCAAAAAAAACCCAAGATGAACAAGATGTAAAAGATGTGAGTAAAGAAGTTGAATCAGTACTTTTTTCAGAGTTTGTACGTCTACATGAATAAAGGATGTGAGTACGTTTGCCACCTCTGACAACAGTTTAAAACCTTAACATGATTAAGTGAACATTTGAAGAAAGCTTAAGCAGAAGACTTAAGGGTGTTTTGTGCAACTTTTAAGGAAACCTTATCTCAGACTTCAAAGAAATTTTTCAGATGTTTCGTGCAACCGCCCCATGAACCTCAGAGCATGTGTGAAGCAGTTTGGACAAATTAAGTTATTTCATCATGTCGTCCGTGTACATTAATGAATTTGGATGGAAAAACAGAACCAGCTGTCAACATCTTTCCGGGTATTTTCTCAAATTCACACACAGCACAAGAAGCAATAAACTAACTGTTAGTGAGGCTGCAGTGGAGGCATTTCATCATGCCACAGCAGGTTCCTTTGAGCCTATTATCACATGAAGAGCTTCAGTGCTGGGCGTGATAGAACAATGACAGTGACTCATTGTACTGATTAGCTTCAGAGCAGCAGCCGCTCCTTGGGCTCTTCACGCAGCCTTGATGTTGCTGTGGTTGGCTCTGGTGAGCTTTCAGGTGTTTCAGGTTTGCAGAATCCACCTCGAGTTTTGGCATCGCTTTTATTTTCCTCTATTTGGCTCTTAGGAAAAGAAATTGTTCTTTCATTTTCAAGCCTGCGGAGGTGTCACATCAAACTGGAAATGTCGGGGAGAAACCATACAGATTTTATTACACCTTCTATTGTGCTGTACTGTGACTGTTGCCAGCTCTTGACATGTCAGCACCTTAATTAGAATAATAATCCAAGGAGAGGACGGGAATAGGTGAGGAAATACTGAGGCAATAGTGAATCTGGCTGTTTTACGCGGCCTCACCTGACAGACATCTTTCTTCATGAATCAAAATCATAAAAGCATGACCTCTGAATTTTTCTTCTGACTGGTTGTATTTCATCTCTTGACAACTTTAAAGCAGCTCTTAGAATTTTTCTAAGGCGATGAGAACTTCAGAAAATTCTACAAATCTTTGTAATTTAATATTGAATTCATTAAGGCGGGTATTACACCATAAAAAGGTGGAAGCTGATCGCTGGAAGGCATATTCAGAAACATGTAGGTGTCAATTCTCCAGTCAGTACACCTTACCAAGGCACTGGCTTACAACTGGAGTTTGTCCCTCAGCACAGTGGCACAGTGGCTGCCCACTGTTCCTAATAATAGGATGGGTTAAATGCAGAGAAAGAGTTCTTTGTATGATTGTACAGTACAATCACAGTAAAGCTGGCATGTAAAGCAGCCATTTAATCTGACAAATTATTTGACACAAAGTCTTTATCCCTGATAGACTGGAGGCAGCAGGTGCATCTGGGGAAAATTCATTTTGTTGGCTAGTAAAGCTGATTCTGATTCTTCAATATGCTGATCTTGAATTAGTGTTCTTTCAATTCTCCTGTCTTACAAACTGGTAAAACTGATAAAGGCTTCATATTTGTGACCAGCCAGGAATCTCCAAATGGCGTATTAATAACATGACAATGTCTTAAAGGGATTGTTCACCCAAAAATGACAGTTCCACAGGAAAACAGCATTGCAGAATCTCCCAATGTAAGTGAACTTTCAAACAGAAAAAACGAAAATAAACCAAAATAAAAGACATAAAATGCCCCCATACTGCTCATGTGGCATAATCCAAGTCTCCTAAAGCCCTGACATGCCCTTCACTTGTGCGCACGCACCGTCACGCCACACACACACGGTGTGTGCACGCATATGAACTTGGCTCCAAGCTAAGGATCTACAGTGAAGATTTAGGCTAAAAACATGGTGTGAATGATGTTTTTCAAGCCAACTTGGCATGTCGGGGCTTTAGGAGACTTGGACAACGCATGAAATTTGAAAGAATAAAGTTGTGTTATTTTAGGTAAAAAAAAAAAAAAAACAGATTGATGTCTTAGTTTAAATCATAAGACTCACCAGTACATTATAACCATATATTGCCTTTCCTTTTTGGTATTTTTTTCTGTTATTTAGTACTGCAGTGTCAGGTAGCAAATAGAGAGAAACAGGCAGACAAAGAAATTTCATTTCTTCTCTAAGAGTGCCTTTTCAGCAAACAATGCTCTCCACCTGTGTCCGTTCAATGTTCCAAACGAAAGAACCAGCTGCCCTGACCCAGTCACTGAACATCCAACTGAACCCTCCGAACAACTCTGTGTGAGACAGCCTGTCTTCGACACTTGCTTTTTCCATCAGACATCAGACATGCAACCACAATTGGAAACCTTTTTCGAGGGTCCGGCTTTGGCAGCCACAGTGACAACCCCTATAACCGAACACTCACACCAGCAGTGACATCGAGGGACAAACTGAGCAGTAGTCATTCATTTCAAATGAACCCTCAGACATGAAGAGCAACACAGAAAAGCAGAGCGAAACAGGAGGAGAGGGCTCAGCGTTTTAGCGAGCAGAGAAAGTTGTGCAGAGTTCAACTCGATGCATGTGAGAAGTGACTGGTGACTAGCAACAGCCAAATAAAGAGTGGAAGCGGGCTGCTGTGCAACTTCTTTTGATTTCAGTCCCTCTACTAATCTACATGTTTCTATTGATGTGCAGGTGTATTACTGAAAATAAAATAAAAGTAAAAATATAGATTGTAATATATATTACTAAATACATGACATTACATTATTAATTTAAAGAAAAAGAATCAAAGACAGAAATCCTAGTAAGTAATGTAAGAAAATTGTGGTTATCAACTTTCTCATTTATTATAAGAAGGGTTAACTTTCTCCTTGATGTTAAAGCCCCAAAGGATGCAGCTTCTCAGTACTTTTCTACATTAAATAGAAAAAAAGATTGCTTAGAGAATGTTTAAAAACTCCCATAATCATTCGACTGTTGTTTGTTGCTTGTTTGTTTTCTATTCAACATAGACAAGCCCACTACATATCTAAGTGTGTACATGGAAACAAGAAAAGAGAAATCTGACCAAGGTTTGCTGGGTATCAAGCTTGCTCAGCTGTGACTGGAGCACAGAGCAAAAAGGGACGGGACTTAAATCAATTATTCAAGCACACATTGAGCTCTATCATTTAGTAGATGTACCTGTAGAGCATCCTTTAAATGGGGTGACTCATCATGCATGCTTCATTTTACACAATGGAAAGTTCAACACAGGCTTTAACCTTTGCACTTTTGCCCTCTATGTATGAATGTATGAACATTTTTCAGCCCTAAAATGAATTTAATAGAAATATTTGAAGTCTGAGCCTTCTTTGTTTTCTCTGTGAAAGTCCTTCCTTGCTGCATATATAACTCTTTTCCCAGGGAAGAATACAAACAACTGTTTTGCCAACCCTGCTCAATCACTTATTGTTGTTGTAAAATAAATATAGGCCTGCTTGAGCTTGTTTCTGGGTGTCTTTTAAGGTATGGATACAATTCTTGCACCATTGTGGTGCGTCATTCAAACCACATTCTACAAGACAAAAATGCCCCTATATGTGTGCATGTATCCATTCATGCTCTGGTAATTGTGCCCCTGTGTGCAAGAATTCTATAATGCAGCTCTCCCTCATCTGAGCAGCATATGTGAAAATATCATAGGCCAGGTAGCTGTGTCTCCAAGCTTCAGGAGTCCTCATCTCCCTGTGGCATATGACGTTGTACGTTACTAATTGATGGTGCTGGCAGGTAGAAAGTCCCAGTGGGGCCTTGTGGGAGCTGTGGATCCAATATCCTGCCTGACAGACACCAGCAAAGCTAACCTGGAACCTGCTTATTACTGGTGACACCTCACAAATATGGAGCACTGGCTAATAACTAAGCAGAGCCCATGAGAGCTTTTGATGAAAGGATGTTGGTGGGAGGAAAGTGAGGTTTCGGCTAACAGGCTTTTATTGAAATGAAAGGTTCTCGCTCGGGATGAGCTAGCCCTCTATTGCCAAACCTACATGTTTATGTTTGTACTGTGCCAGCACAGGACAAAGGAGGGTACATATTGATACGAGTCACATGAGCATCATAGGAGCATCTTTCAGTGTCTGTGGGGATTGGCACACTTGAAATGGAAGCTGTTCCATGGCTCAAACAGCTAAAAAAAAAAACACACACACACACAAAAGCTTCATTAGGCTGTGTCAGTGTGAAGTGGACTTATTTCTGCAAAGTATTCTGATGTTAATAAGGGGTAATTTACCTCTGTAATAATTGTAAAAACATAAGTAAAAGCAAAGTTTTCCATTTGTATTCTAAAAACGCTATAAACACATTTGTTGTTCTGAAGCAGACAATTTAATTAGTGTGATTGTCCCCCTCTTTTTGACAATCATTTGCTGGAAGTCATTTCAATTTTCATGCAGGTAGGAGACTGAGCTCTGCAATGCTGTTGACTTCGCTGGTGGTTGGTATTATGTAGTTCACTGGGGCATATCAGAGGCACACTGTATCCTTAAGTTTCCTCTTTCATGGAGAAAAAAAAGGCATTGCAAACTAGAGCTTCAGTCAGTTACTATAATTTCCAATAGTGACCATATTTTACAGAAGGAGTCCATAGCAGGCACGGCGCCAGGATTTCAATTCTGGGTGGGCCACAGTAACTTTGGGTGGGCCTTTTAATTACAAAAGTTAGCACAGTTTCCAACTGGTAGTCTCACTTTAATAAAAATGACTGGCATCATGCTGTGGAGGGCAACTAGCACTTCCAGCTAATTATGACACTTAAAATCTTTTTAAAAAACAGTTTCAGTGTCGAGATATCTAATTATTTCACTGCGGCAGTTTGTATTCATTTCAAATGGCACAGGATATCAATTATCTATATTTTCGCTGTGGATCAAGTAGATGAATGCATCAATTCATTAAGAAAACTGACATTTTAATTCCTTCTAATGCATTTTTGTTTGATCTGGCTGGATTACTCTTTGAATTGATTGCAAGGAGAAGGAGAAACGCTGCGATCAGAATACTGGGTGAGCTACATACAATGACTTTTAACAAGAGCGAGGTGCACTGCACTGTTCATTCATAAACTTAACTGTCTCTGCTGTGAAGGTAAGTTGTACTTTTCAATGAGAAATGCATTTGCAGGTGTAAAATAAGACAACGGCATACTTTCCTCAGTGCACATAATTTTCTGCTGAACAACCACTGTAGTGAGATGTGCGTGCACGAGCGTAACGTGTCTGGGGCGACGAATAATGGGCCGTTGTGATTGGTCCAGACCTCACATGTGATAATTCCCAAACAAATGTTGTCTTTTTTTCAAATGGAAACTTTTTTTTTGTCTTAAAGACGTATTAAAATGCTGATTTTAATAATTAAAAATAAAAGTTAACAAAATATATGTTCTCCCAGTCATTTAAGGTGGGCCACTTGTACAAGTGGGTGGGCCCAGGCCCGTTAGGCCCGCCCATAACACCACGCTGGTCCATAGGAAATTTTTGAACGCTTCTTGAGCAAATTTCTTCAGACTTCGAATAAACCACCGTTTAGACTCATGGATGAACTTTGGATATGAGGGCACAGTGACCTTGATCTTTGACCTTTGACCACCAAAATCACCAACACACTCTATTCTTGTGAAGGTGATATCTCAGGAACATTTGGAGGGAATGTCTTCAAACTTGGTACAATTGTCCACTTTGACTCAAGGATAAGATGACTCAAGGTTAGGTTTGGTGGTCAAAGGTCAAGGTCACAGGTCCTCTCGAAAGACATTTTTGGTCATAATTCAAGAATTAATACTAATTATCACAAAACTACACCAAAATATCTGATAATATATCCTTAAGTTTCCTCTTTCATGCATGTATTGCAAACTAGAATTTAAGTTGATTAACATAATTTCCAATGGTGACCATTTTCTAAAGTGGGGAAAAGTGGGTATCAGAATGTCCACAGGAGGTTTTCAGATGCTTCCTGCAGCATGACCCACTTCTCTGCCATCCATCTGTAAGCTATGTATGTTCCAACCAGTCACAGTTTCAACAAAGAAAAATTCACATTCAGAGCTATGGCCACATGGTGTACAGAAGGAGTGTCCAATCTACTGCCCACAGGGCATTTGTGGCCCCACACAATTTATATGGCAAGTAAGTGAGTTATTTTGAGAATAAATTTAATTGATCTCACTGGGCCTTTGAACACACAGAAAAAAAAGGCTTGCCAGGAAAAGCACACGTGAAATCAATCGTTGTGAAGCTTAAACTTTTTGAGAGGCAAACATAGGACTGTGCTCATGTCCCTGATATTGCAGCCCATGAGATAGACATTAGCTTGTAAACCCTTTGTGATGTGATGATACTCTCCAAAGTTGCCACTAGCAGCTCCCACTGGGTTTGGAAAAGTTGAGATTTCCCAACTAATAAATGGCATTTTGTCACCATCCCTTGACTCATGCTTCAAACTTCAGTGCAAACTCATCAGCAGTTGTACAGTCGCACAATGCACTCTTTTGTGTGCACCCATTTTTTTCTAATCAAAAGGTTTTTTGCAGGGGGAATGTTTCCTTACTCAGTCAAGTGTCTACCGGATAGGGGGTCGTCACACACTGTACAGTAAAGCCCCCTGAGGAAAACTGTGATTTGTAATATGGGCCTAGAAAAAAAAAATTGACTTGACTTTGAACCAGAGTTACAGGCAGGTAACTACTATTTTTGTGCCTCTCTGTAGGAATAGATATAATCCTTACACCCTGCTAATGACTACATTCTTTATGAAATGATTCTCCCTATATGCCTGCATGTCCATCCATGCTGCTACATGTATATGTACCTCTGTGTGCAAGAATTCTATAATGCAGCACCCAAGGTACCGGATATGTGAAAATATCATAGGCCAGGTAGCTGTGTCTCCTAGCTCCCAGGAGTCCTCGTCTCCCTGTGGCATGTGATGTATGCTGTATGTTAGGCTAATTGATGGCGCTGGCAGGTAGAAGGTCCCAGTGGGACCTTTGGGAAGCTCTGGATCCAATATCCTGCCTGACAGGTCCAGCCAGAGCTAACCTGGAACCTGCTTATTACTGGTGACACCTCACAAATTTGGAGCACTGGCTAATATCTAAGCAGAGCCCATGAGAGCCTTTGATAAAGGATGTTGGTGGGAGGAAAGTGAGGTTTCGGCTAACAGGCTTTTATTGAAATGACACAATGGGTTCTCACTTATGCTTTGGTATACAAGGGACAAGCCAGTCCTGTATTGCCAAACCACATACGTATCTCTATTTGTACTGTGCCAGCGCAGGACAAAG
Source organism: Lutjanus argentimaculatus (assembly GCA_034769285.1). Lineage (NCBI taxonomy): Eukaryota > Metazoa > Chordata > Actinopteri > Lutjaniformes > Lutjanidae > Lutjanus > Lutjanus argentimaculatus. The sequence continues at coordinate 30,318,332 of JAWZSL010000005.1, read as the reverse complement.
GAGGGTAAATTTTGACTGGAGCATCATAAGAGCATCTTGGTGTCTGTGAGAACTGACACACTTATAATGGAAGGTTTTCTGTGACACAGACAACAAAAAAACTCATAAAAAAGCTTTATGAGGCTGTGTCAGTGTGGAATGGACTTATCTTTGTATTCTGATGCAACAAGAGGGTAATTTACATCTGTGATAATGGTAAATAAATATATATTCAGATTTCCATTTCTCCACCTACATCCTTAGATGAAGTGGAGTTAAATCACATTTTACACACAATAGGTTAACAGGTTCACAGGATAGATTTTGTATGCACTGCAGTGCTAAGTGAATGTGTGATGCTGTGAATTTTACTGTTTTGTTACAGTAAAACGTTAACAGGCATAAAACTCCAGGTATCATTAAATGTGCAAAACCCTCTGGATCTAATGAGCTAAAAACACTGTTCACAATTATTGCTCTGAAGCAGACTTTGCATTAGTGCAGTGGTTCCCAAACTGGGGCGAAACAAGGTTGAATGAGTATGATATAAAATTCAACTTTTAAAATAATTTTAAAAGGGGGACATGACAAAAAAAAATTTGGGACCACTGCATTAGTATGATCAAGTCTCATTACTGTTGTGTGTATAAAAGTGGGAAGGTAATTCACACAATGGGAGCCTTAATTTCCTCTTTGTAGTATAAGCAGTAGGCCCTAGGAAAAAATATTAATATAAAGTTTTCATGCAGGTAGGGGACTAAGCTCTGCAGTAGTCTTTCACGGAGCAAAACAAGTATTGCGCACTAGAATTTATGTTAGCTGCCAAAATTATATTTTTCAACTGTGGAAAAATTTCCATAGGAAGTTCTCAAGTGTCTCCTGCAGGATAATTCTCCACTGTGTAAACTATGTATAGTATAGTTAAATGCACTTTTCTCCCTATGGTATACAGAAGGGGAGTCCAAACTATGACGTGCAGGCATTCTGTGGCCTGTAATTTAAGTTATTTTGAAATTAAATTTAGCTGATCTGACTGCCCATCTGAACACTAGGACTGACACCTGCTGAGCAGTTGGTCAATATTATATTGTGGGACCAAATTCTCTTTAATTTCATAAAGAGAGAAGGGCTTCCTAATCTATTATTTTTGGGAGTGGAGGGGGGGAGGGGGGGAACATCCAGGACAGATGAGCTGAGTTAATAAAAAGTTTATTTATGATATTTGATGACAACATGCGTGGATCAATACCAGTAATACTGATCATTACTGGCTGTCTGTATCTGACTTCAAAATTGAAAGCAGTAAGTTTTGCCATGTCTTATGTTATTTTGGTGTTTAGGTCCTCTGTTGAATTTGGCACTAACATTTGCTGCTGATGCAGCTATTCCCACAGGTTTTGGGGCAACAGTGGACTAATGTTGTAATATTGAGAGACAGTGAACATTAACCCTCATTTAAAGCCAACTAAATAACCTGAGTAGCGGGTTTTACACTGGTCAGCTAATTATTTTTTCCTGTTGCTTTTTGTGGAAGTTTATACCGCATAGCGAGCTGCGTTAGCATTAGCTTAGTTGTTATATGGATATGGAAGCCAGTTCTGCTCTCTGATCCTCGTCGCCAGAGTGTGTGTGTGTCTTTGTGTCGCTGCTTCATGTAAAAGTTTACTTGATAAACATGTCCTGAAGGTAATGATATAGTTACTTGTGAGAAAGAAATGGTCAAACTGTTGCTTAGCAACACTATGTAACTTTGATTAGTGCCTCTTTAGGCGACCAGGTAGAGTGCCCCCCCCCCCATCTACCAAATGTTTGGTTGAAGAGCAGGCATAATTTCAGTCAACCAGTTTTTTCTTTGGTGGACTACACACTGCTCTCCCCTGCACCAAAATACATAAGCTGCTTTTAATAATAATATTATATCTGTAATCATGAAGCTGTATTACTTGGTAGCGGATCGAAACCAGATTTTGCACTGTCGCCCATCCCTTGATGATATTCTACAAAGTTATCACAAGCAGTATCCAGAGTGTGAAAAATTTAATATTTCCCGAGATGAGGCCCATGCCAAAATTTATTTTTTTGGGTCTACATACATATGTGAAACATTTTCTCTTATGACACTGAATAAGATGAGACTGAGCTGACCTGACAGAATTTCTTTAGTACAAGGCCCAGCATCGCTGCTCTCATTACGAGTGATATTTACTGGTAAGTGAAATTTAATAGTGATAAACAATCATCTTACTCCGGATTCAAGTGTTCAGCAAGTGCTTAAAGCTCACTCACTCATTAAGATAGTCTATTAAATTAAAAAGCTCATGATTTTTTTTTTCTCTTTACCCTGGCATGAATAGTTTGGACTCCCCTGGTGTACAGCTTGATGGTGGGATACTGACACAGTTTTAGTTTGGACAGATTACACAAGGAGAAAACTGTGCTGGGAACTCACCACAGACAACTCTGGGCAGCTTTACAAGCCTCACAAAAAAGTTACAGTCTCAACAGTCTGTGCATCAGCTCCTTATAACCCTTGACTCATTCACACGAGGTTTAATAACAAAATGATTTCCTCACTCACTCCTAACATATGGAATAAACAAGATATACAACACGGCTGCTGTTGTTTTAAGTGGAGAGTTATGTGCATACCATTTCACCTGATCCACTATTATTACCTTCTGTGGCCTCCAAGCTCATAATTTTCTGTGTACACACAATGCCCTTTTGTCCACTTCTTTGCTCACTTTGTGTCTCTTATTCACAGCCTTTTTCTTTTTCACACATTTATAAACACACTCCACCATCAACAAACACAGCAACACTTGGCACAATGGCTGTGAACCCAACATGGGATTTCTGATACAGCCAAAAGTCTCACTGCAGCAACAAAGTTTTTATTTCTAGTTTCTTTCTTTTTTTTTTTTTTTTTTTTTTTCACGTTTCACACTCCTGATAGCTCACAGCATTACAACTAAGTGATTTTTGCAGCTAAAATCGGACACAATTCGGGGATGTGAAAATAATGTTGTGTCTTGCTACATGTTGATGTTCTCTTTGTTTTTCTTAACTGAACAGTCATCTAACAGATTGTCACAATAGCACAGTTTTGTTGCTGACATTTAACACAGCAAATGACAGACTTTGCAGCTCATTTTTATTCATCTTTAAATGAACATGACTTCAAGCCTTTCCGGTGTGTGACTGTAGCTCTAGCCATTCTTACTCTTTTTCAACTGAGGCTGTTCCAGGGTTGGTTTGGAGCCAAAAGCCTAATTTTGAAGTTCTTTGCATTCTGACAGCCAGCAAACTGGCTCGTGGCCCTGAAAACCAGTTCTAGAGTGGCACCGACTCTTTGTTGGGCCAAGAGTAAGAACCGCTACAGCAGGGGCTGGGGGAGGGATTATTGCGACCAACCAAAAGAAAATGTCCACCACTGGGGTAGAGATTTTGAGCCAGGCTAAAAGCTGTTAATACGTCGGTTTATTAAGTTTTAATGTGTTTTCAGGCAAGAGAGTAACCAGTGAGATTCCCCATATGTGGTCCGTTTATCCGAATAACGATTAATAATAATGGTTTGGAAAGTTTGCTGAGCCGTGTTTTGGAGATGTGAGGGGCTGCAGGCTGGTGTTGCATGGTATTTGGTTACCCACCAGATCCTGCGACCCTGCACTCGTTTGAGGGAGTACTCGTAACCTTTACTTAAGTAAAGTATCAGGTATATTAAATACATTTAATAAAGTACATCATTAACACTGATGACTTAATGCATAAAATAAATGCATTTTAATATAACAGTCTGAGTACATCTTCCAGCACTGCAGGTCTGCAATCATGATACAGTCATGTTTTGTCCAAATCAGTTTCAATTTGCAGGTAATGGCAGACTTAATTGTTCATTTGGTAGGCAGAAGCAATAGTTAATAGTAGCTGGAAGTTATTGTGCTTCTTGTTCTTGAATTTTATAGCCAGCAGCAACCAGCATTCTGGTGCCTTACTGCCACCTACTGTGTTGGAGTGTGAAGTGCTTGACGTTAGTGTTGCAAGGAAACTTGAGGCGTGTACAGTTATGTAATGACTTGGCTCTATAGCCTGTGGAGAAGCAGGATTCCAGAACCGTTCTTAGGTGGTTTGCAAGTTGCACCCAGTACAAACTGGCACCAGGTTCTTCTCGCCCTATAGCTGAGATTAGTTTTGGGGCCCCCATCCAACACCACTATTACATTTCCCCACCAGTACAGCCTCATCACTACCTACTCATTCAACAGTAAAAAATATTGACAACAAATATCAGACTACACAAGTTTCAAGACAAAAATATAGATTTTATTCTTAGCTTTCATTCTATACAGTACATTCACACTGTTACTGCATTAAGACCTCCATGTCATTCTAGTGTATATAAAATAGCACTGTAGAAATTAACTTTATCTAATCTGAAGACCTACATTTAATTAGTAAGCTATAACTGTAACAACAACAACAATCATAACAATGGAAACACAGCAGTGTATTACCAGTTACCCAGAGACCATAAATAATTGGCTGAACTTACGTGCTTCACAGAATGGTCTAGACAGGAGATCAGATGTCTCTTCTCCAGCAGCTGGGGGCTTCTGCATACTTCCTGAGTGCATCTGGAGAGTTATAAAGTAGATATAAGTCTATTACAAGCAAAATCATGCATAGCTGCAGAGTAGGACAAACAACTGCTGCAGCCTTAGCCTAGTTATAGCGTCATTTATTACTTAGCTGTGATTTATGCGTTGCATTTTTCACAGAGAAGTTATTCTCAGTTTCCTGCCCAGGGACTACAGATGAAAATTAACTTATAGCTAACTCTGGTACAGCTAAGGAGCTGTGCATTGGCCCTGTAAATGAATAAAATAAAATAAAATAAAAACAGTTGCACCACGGCAATAAGTCACAGTGACTTTGACCCACAGTTTGAGTTCTTGGGTTCTTTTCCTCCTCCTCTTTTCTTTGTTTTCTTCCTTGGGCACCTGAAGGCTTGATTATGTTTCATTATGAAATTAAATGTGAAAATAGATGTGTGCCTCTTAACATCTGTCCATCACTCAGTCAGTCTTGCAATCCAGACATAGGCTGTCTGTGATGCATGTGATCCCTCAGTGCATGCAGTATCAGGCCAGAGCAGTTGAGAAACTGTGAGGGACAGGGGTGCAAAAACTGTTTATTTACTTATTTATTTGTTCATTTGTCAAGGCAGAAAATAAGACAGGGTGCCCACTGGCAAATTTTTTAATATAAATAATTGGGGGTGACCAGCACCCACCAGAAGGTGGTGCCCTAGGCGCCCGCCTATGTGGCCTATGCTTTTAGACAGCCCTGCTTTGGAAACACTCAGACCACTTAAATGAAATCACTGTTTGGTAAGTAAAATATCTCCCTGCTCAGCATGACTGGACTCATTTATCCTCACAACATTAATAAGTTCAGTTCTTTATAAATCAATGAATTAGAGATTTAGCACTGTAGATTAGCCTCATGCCTAATTGATTATGAGTAACATTTAACTGTGTTACAGCTCATTGCAAATGGGACATTAATACCATCTCCTTTGTCTCTCTTTTATTCACCCATGTGAATGTTTACTCTTCAGTCTGTATTTCTGTTAATATAGTGTGCCGTTCATCTACCTCAGGAATTCTTTGTCTCTTTCTCTGTGTGTTCAATTCAATTTGCTGCTCTGGCTTCACCTTCAGGCCTTGCTTGGAGCCTGAAGGTGAAGCTTGGGATTTACTAGTTGATCTGCGCTCCAACTCTCACCTTTAGTCACAAGCTTTGGGTCGTGACCAAAGGGGATGAAATTGCAGATACAAGAAGGTGAAATTTGTTTTCTTTGCAGCAATAGGCTGGGGAAGCACAGATTCTCTGATACCCTATCTAAGCTCCTAACCTATTCTTGCAACAGTTACTCCTTTATGTTGAATGGAGCCTGCTGAGGCGGTGGGGGCATCTGATTAGGATGTCTCCCTGAAGCCTCCCTGTGGAGGTATTCTGGGCACGTCTACACTGGGAGGAAGCCCAGAAGACTCAGGAGGGATTATGTATTCCAACTGGTCTGGGAATGCCTCAGGATGCCCTAGAAGGAGCTTGGAGGACATGTCTTGGGAAAAGGATTCCTGAACAGCTCTTATTAGTTTGCTGGCACTTGTACCAGGACCCTGATAAGAGGGTGGATGCATGAATAAATTGATTTTGTTTTTTTAAGGCATGTGTTAAAAGTAGACACATTTAACAGCCAACAGAGAGGAGCCCATCCTGAGACTGATGCTACTTAAATATTTAGAAGATTATATCTGCATTTGGACCTGCATCACAACGGCCGTTATGATAAATATAAAACAGTGTCTTATATTGTCTATATATTGTCCATAATATTATATATTTGGCTATTCACACCCAGTCCCTTTAGTTTAGCTATAAAGAGCAACAAATTCACTGTATGTAAAAGACTGCAGTAGATGATTGTCCTGTAGTGTAGTGTAATATTAAAAATCAGCATCAGACTTAGCTTAATTTTTAGACAAAGTTTAGTTATTATTTAATATTAAGATTTTCTGTTTTCAGTCACAGTTTGGTCAGGTTTAGGCGACAAAACTACTTGTTAGGTTTAGGGAAAGATCATGGCTTGTCTCTAAAATGCAAGTGTAAATAGCCACTTTGATTATTTACACCCTCACCTGGGTGCTTGTCTTCATGCTAGGCTATATACACCTGAATGTGAATAGCCACAGTGGCTATTGCACACTTCAAATAGGGTCTGCCTAAATAAAATGCAAACCTTTTGAAAAAATACAGAAAATTTTTGCTTTGCACAAATGCAAATTTTACTAAATTGAGGTGGAATTAACAAGTGAAATTACATCAAATTTGCTGGATTGTTTGTCATTCAACACATAGACCTACAACAGTACAGGGCAAATGTTTGAGGGAATACATGACTTTAAAATTATAGGTATTTTGTAGAGCTGTACATAAGCTTTGTTTGTAACGTTAAATTCTAAATCAACATTCTGATGCTACAGAGTTTGGAGGGGTTTTTTTTTTTTCATGTCTTCATTTTGTTTAAACCAACTATTTGCGCACAGTTACAGATAAAAAATTACTAATGCTATTAGTATTATACTTTTTGTAGAAATAGATTCTGGTGGTGGCTGCCTTGGACTATTTCTGACTCAAGTGATTCAAACAGTTCAAATGACTAAAGAGAATTGTAAAGTCCAAAAAATATAGATATATATATTCATTCATTCATCCATTCATTCATTCAGCCTTTATTTATACTTGAGAGATCAATGAGGTCAGCCCTCATTTACACTGACGCTGACAAAGGGAAAAGAACATTGGGATATACTGGCAGGGGAAAAGCAACTCAACAATTTGATAATAAAAGACCAATTAAAACTTTCTGATGAGGGAAGATAGTCTTATAGATAGATTGAAATAAATCAAATGTAAAATAAAATACATAATAAGCCCAAACATTGTGTAATTCAGGCTGATAGTTTGATAAATAATTAAATCTAAAATAAAATACATGATGGAAAACAATTAAAAGTAGAGGTTGTTGGGTTTAAAAAAAATGTCCAACTGGTAGAAGTGTGTTGATTTTAATTATTGTGCTGTATTTTGTTCCAGGAATCAGCAACACTAAAATTAAAAGCACATTTTCCAAATTCAGATCTAACGCATGGAACATTAAGTAAAAGCCTGCTGGTATCAGGTCTGATAAAGCCCATCAGATGTTGAATTAATTCTGAAAGGTAACATGGTAGTCAGGTAGTTCCAGTAAGAGCTTTATAGATAAAAACATGCCAGTGAGTAGTGCATCTCTCTTGGAGAGAAGAGCACCCAACCTTATCATATAAAATACAATGATGTGTCACCAGTGATAAATCTCAAGACAGAATGATAGACAGGGTCCACGGGTTTGAGAGATGTGAAGGCTGCGTTCCTATAAATGACATCGCCGTAGTCCAGGACTGACATAAAAACTGCCTCAACAACTGCCTCCTACAAAACATGGAAAGATGACTTCATAGAAATAGAAATAGCATAGATATAATTTACAACATTCACAACACGATTTAATTTAATGAAATATTCTGCTTCAGTCTCAATTTGTTGCCGTTCATCCTTTCAAAATCAATATTTTCACTGTGGTCTAAAAGCTGCTTTCTACACAAAAAGGGAATTATGCATCTGCAGGCTTGCAGCAATCTTACAGCAATTATTACATTTATGTTGACGAAACTGACCAGTTATATTCATTAAAGAGAGCTGATTTAATATAAAAAAGACTGACTCATTTAATTCAATGAAAAAAATTATTACATCTCACACACACACACACAAACCCAACAAACAACAACAAAACCTCAAAGAAAATTCAAATAAAGTATGACAAATCCATAATAAAAGCTTCTACAGTCCTGGCATAATTTGTCACAAGATTTTATTATATCATTCATCCATTCTTGAGAATATGATGGAATTTATTAAATGTTTTTGGGTTGCTTTTTTTTTCCATTTCAAACACCCTTCTCTCAGACAAGAATTCATAACTTCAAACACTTTAAAAATGTGTTAAAAGCCTTCAAAATCTAAAACTAACAATACCTACTGATAACACAGGTGTAAACATGCTATTTTAATCACCTTGTTTTAAAATAAATCGTTGTCATGAAGATATTGGCGTGTCCCAGATTTCCATCAGATCCGTCAGATTTTTACAAAAACATGATTTAATCAGGCACAAAAGAGTCAGCTATACTCCAAGGACCCCTGTCTCGCTTCCTGGTTTAAAAAAAAGTGGGAATACTGTTCAAGTATAAAATACTGTTAAGTTTTCTTTTTTTTTCAAAATCTATCATTAAATAATCTTGCTATCAGATGTGTCTCAACCAAAACATGTCAGTTCTATAGCCCCACTAAATCAAAACTAAATAAGAATTTAAAAAGTGTATTTTGATTGGATTTAAGAGGACAGCTTTGAATAATAAAATGGCTACTCACTATGACAACACTGTGAAATAAAAAAAAAATTAACATTTTATCAACTCCATAGGACGTCAACTCCATCTAATTGAAAATCTGACAGAGCTGACGTCTACATTTAATGAAAATTGTAATTGCTCAGAGGTTGGCCTGTTATTAGGTTTAAAAGCCAAGAGTTTGATCTTTTAAAATATATTTAATTGAAGAGTAAAAATTAAAAGCCCCTCTAAATTCGGTTTTGTCCCAATTCAGAATGAGTGCATTACTCCCTTCTGCAGTTGTTGCATAACCCCAAATTAAGCAATAATTCTGCAGCCTTCATTTTCAGAATTATGTAACTGCTTATTTATTGTTTTCAATATTATGCATTTTTTTTAATAAAGTATTCCACAGAATTCCATTTGAATCTGTTAAGTGGTTTTTCAAATATCCTGCTAACAGACAGACAGACAAATGGGACCTAAAACAACTTGCCTGCCAGAGGTAATTACAGAGCATTTACTCCACTCAGAGCCATGGCTGCTCTTTGTGCTCTTAGTGCTGTGTGTGTATGTCTGGGTGCATGTATGTGTGGTTAAAAAAAAAAAAAAATACAGTTGCATAAGGATAAAATCAGCCGTATCCTTTTTGAACATCCGCCAATTTGCAGCAAAATGCTCTGTGACCTTGCTATATTGTTGCTGTACTCCTATTCAGATTTTTTTTTTAAAAGCACCATTCTGCGGATGAGCTGGTAACTGAACATAACAAACATTCAAAACAGATGAGAGGGAAATGGATTCAAATGGTTGAATGACCTGTGATTGCAAGTCTCTATCATGTGACGCTGGCTCTTTTTATGGTGGCAAGATAGGCTACCTTTTTTTGGTTGGTTCTTGATAAAAGTCTGCACAGGCGTGGTTGCAGTATTTCCATCTCTTAGTAGATTCTTTTTGTCAAGACTCATTCTTCTCCCATCATTATGCCAGAGTGTCCAGGGTGTTGTCTATTTCCTCATTTTTCCCATCTTTCACTATAGAGGCAACAATGTGAACGCAGGGTACCGGCCTGGAAAAAAAGGCCAATTCTTCCAGCTTGTGTTTTAAGGCAGGGATCTGCACAAGTGCATCTTTGTGCTATCTAGGTTCTGTCATGTCTTATCAAAAGCCATGCATAGTGATCTCCCCTTGTGAATTCAGCAGCGTGCATGGCTTGACTTTTCATGTTCCACCTGACTCCGCGCATATAACATGGTCAACTTCACAAAGAAAACTGAGTGTTTAGACATGCCTGAAGAAAGCACAAATGCCAAGAAGGCAAAGGTTTCACTGTGTTTGGGGACAACGTGATTTTTATTATTGTCAGTGTTAAATCCTTCTGCACACACACGCATTTCACTCAGTCACAAACTAGGTTCATTTAGATGCTTGTGCCTCTCATTTCTTTTCACCACCAGCACCACTGATGGTCTCAGCATCCCTGTCTGAAATTACATACTGCACAGAGCACTGAGTCACTGAGTGAGGAGCTGGTAGGAATTAAATGGGAAATTAATACGGCTATATACAAGCCACATGTTACAAGTAACTGTGGGGAATTATCCTGGCCAAGCATAAACCTGGAGGGGATCGTGCGATTGCTTTGGCGCATGTGTGTGCATGCGTGATCGGTGGACCTGGAGCTCATCCACTGCTAATCTCCGATGCCACTGGACTGATCAGCCTAATTTTCTTTGTGCACATTCATGACTGTATGCTGTATGTATGCAACCATTTTATGTGTCCCGCTGCTAACAGTACATGCCACCATTGCCATAGTGGCAGGTGGCGTCCGTCACTCTCAGTGTCTGCTGGTTGTGTTAGAAGGATACCCAAAATTTGTGAGAGTCCACAACAAAAACAATGAAAAAGGCTTAACAAGACGAAAATGACATAAAAGACATAATACAAAAACAACATAAAAGGTGTAACAAGACGAATAAAATGTTACAAGATGAAAAATGAGACAAAAATTGCATAAAAGATATAATGACAAAACAACGTAACCTTGTAGAGGTTCAAATAGTACAACACTTTACACAGCTTATCCCAGCTTTGATTATAATTTTGTGTATAATTCCCACATTCATGAACAATATTGCAAATTAAGAAAAATAAACACTATGAAAACCCAGAACAGAGAGTATAGTAATTTTTCTTTGTCTTTGTTTTTTTGTTGGGGTTTTTGTTTGGTTGTTTTTTTGTTTGTTTTGGCACAAATCCTGATGCTGGAGCCATCTGGTCACATGATCCCCCTTTTCTTTCAGCATACATACAACACACAGCAGTTGAGAAGATATTGTTTATAGTGATCCTGATCAACCAATAATTAATATTTCAGCTGGCTACTTGCTAATTAATGCTTAGCAGACATGAAAACTTTACTGGTCAGTTTTCTTGTGCCCACAGGCGTTTATTGGTCTTCTCATTTTAACTCACAGTAGACCCATTATTCACTTTAGTCTATACCCTCTATAGTGTTGCACAGACCCATAGTCAGCAGAATCCAAACAAGAGGCTGGTGACACTCATATAAATATCTTTTATGCAGCATTACACAATTTTATTGAATTATAAAAACCTAAAGAGTTTTCGGAAATTAAACTCCAGCACATTTTCTCAAGGTTCCATAAATCTTTTATGTATTATCTTTAACCATTCTTTGAACATTTTATTGTAGAAAACGCTTTTCCAGCCCGCCACAGCATGAAATTCAGAGTCATGCTGGCTGCAGTTGCTGTTGACCCTGCAGAGTTCAGAGAAAATGTAACCATTACTGCCTCTTGTTCCATGTGAGCTTTTGATGATATTAGTATTGTTATTGTCCCCTTTAGCTTTGGGGCAAAAGATATAGCATTAGGAGCCTTCCATGAGCTGAAGATATGCCTGATGTGTTATTGATTTTCACTTTTAACCAGTGAACTGATATGGATTAATCAGTATTCATAAACACAGCTCTTGAACCGCATAAGAAGCCGGGTTGCATCATATTTTGCGTATTTCTAATGTTCCACATCTCCCCCTCCATGCATGACCCTGAATGTGATCAAGCTCTGTCATCATTACCATTTCAATTCTCTTAATGTTGTTCAGAGGAGCCGAGGAGGCTTCCAGAGGAGCTCAGAGCAAAGTTACACAAGAGCATCTAATGTGAAGGGTCCTTTCATTGAAAATCTGTTAGATCCTTTAGCTGATTTGATGACACTGACAAAGCAAGCTGCTGTGGAGAGTACATCACCTCAGTAATGCAGTTTTTTTTTAAGCTGCAAACGGGGACAGGCCAAATAAAATCACACAATCAGGCATGAAACAACTTCTTTTTTATGTTGTTGTTTTCTTTATTATCCAGTTAAATTATTACATATTTTGTAGGGGTAGGTGTGAATGTTGAGCAGAAATGTGCAGTCCTGATTCAGACTGGGATTAGTCACTGATTTACCAAATCAGTTCAATTCTGATGCACAAGGTCCTGATTTGATTTGATGTCTGATTTGATTCTAGGTCGATTCTTTTAGGGATATTTCAGTTACAATACCAAATTTCCTTGGATATGAAAGAGATTATCAGTGAACTAATGCTCTAAATTGTAAACAGAAACCTTCTGTCCTGATGTAATATCAAAAATGTTAATGTTGAAGTTAAGAATTGACCCTGTAATGTTTACTGGCAAACAAAAGATTTTTAGATTGATTAGACATAGATTGTAAATGACTGCTAACTCAGTCAGGGCTCTAATATAATCTTAAATGGCATGTACACAGACAGCTTCATACACCACATATGCCTGTTAGTTTTGTTTATATTTCTTTCTGGAGTCCACTTGGAGGATGCATTGCGCACACATTTGTAATATGTCCTCTGACTTGGTCTGCATGATTACAACAAATTGTGGGTACGAAGATGTCTGCACAAATGAAACTGACATCACATGGGACCTAGTGGACTCTTGTGCACTCAGGGAAGGTATAGTTTTAGGTTGAGACAGTGGTCAGTCAGATGAGCCCCGGAACCTGTATATCTGAATGGCAGAAACAAAACACACAAGCGGGCTTCTAAAAATTTGGACACAAGTCCCAACAGGGTTAAAGCGTCATGCATCTATGAGAAAAGGCATATATTTACAGATCGATCTTGGTTTTTATCAATCTAAAATTGGATCACTCAAATGAAGATCCTCATCCCCCAACCCTTGGATGACTGAATTGAACTGAAAATGTAATTCAATCAATAAACGCATATTCAAATTGTTTCAAGACAAACATATCACGCTGGTAAAAATGGCCTACGTACTAATGGTGAGACTGGTGAGACAAGAGTGAACTAAAGCAATAATATGTAACATTTGTGCATTAAAATCTCTAAAAACACTAGACATGTCATATATTTTGCTGAGTTATGTACTTACATTCAAACAATCTTGCGATACCTGCTAGCTGTTGCTAGCTAGTTGCTAGTTTCTATAACCTCTGGAAAATAACTAAATGTAACTTTAGCAAAACTTAAATTAACATGACTTGATATATTTTCATCAGCTATGGTGGTTGTTCAAAAGTGATGATAGTAAACTCCCATGATCCCACACTACTTCACAATGCCATTAAACTGTCTTTTGTTATTGTTTTAATGAGAGAGACCCCTAGTGGCAGAATTTACATATTGTGGGTTTAAACAACCCGTTAAAAGATGATGCATTCGCTCACGATGTGTAGTCATTTTATTGCACTTTCTTACATCATAACCACCATGAGACTGATGGGACTTGACTGGTTTCACAGAGTTTGGACAGCTCTCGGTGCTGCACCAAGATTAAGGCCAAAAGACTTTAAATGTGGCACTGAGAATTAAATTACATAATTTAGTCTTTTCCCATTAAAATAAGAATCTCAAGTCATTAATGCTGCCATTCTTCAGGCCATCCATGAGTTCAGACTTTAGTGGCATCGCCATTTGTCCGTTTCTGCGGGAAAAGCTTGTTACTGGTTCCTGGGCTGACAATAATAGAGCTGATACAGCTTCAACAGCAGTCTCATCTTGTTTTTCTTCTCTCTGCATGACCCAGGAATGACTTCACAGTTTCTGGCAAATACCTCTTTTCTCTGTTTTGAGAGAGCACTTATCTCTATTTAATTTGCCACAGAAACGTCTTTCGCTCTTTCATACTCCTCCTTTGTCCCCGCAGCTTCTCTGCATATCATGCCACGCAGAGTTCAGCCAGTTCTTTACAGTCTGTGCTGCTGTTAGAATAGCTTGTTGTCGCTCTCTGTTTAAAGAAAATGCAAATGACAGAACAGTAATGTGTTTTTATGTACACCCTTCCTCCAGTCAGGTACATACTCAGCACACAGACTTTAAACAGCACAAACACAATGTTGACGATTCCTCTTTTGAGAATGGCACACAGCTGCAAATCTGACATGTCGCGTTGGTCCCGTAATGTGGCTCAGCTTCATTCACAGATCAGCTCACATTAGATATGAAAAAGCCTCAGTATATGAATCTGCATGAGGAAGATTAAAGACTGAAGCACATGCTGAGCCATGTCACAGATGCATATGATGGATGAGTCATATGCTATGTGTTCATATAATTTTCCTCATTTGCTTCCAGGCATCACCTACAGAGCCCTCTCCATCTGTAGCATGCTGCTGAATGTCAGCAGTTCATCTGTATCATTTCTTCTGAACCGTATTTGCTGAATGCCTCTGACTGTGATGCTGAAGGTTATCTGCATAAGAAGGTTGAGTATACGATGAGCATGTTTCATCCTGCTGAGTTTATTGTACTTCTGTGAAGGGATGGTTTCTTGAAAGATTTAGATACAGCAGTATGAGATATACTGTATGTTTCACACCCAGAACTTCATTTGTCATCTTTATCTACAGTACTAACCTATAATAAAAGCATGAGGGGTGTCAGTGTTTGGGTATGTCATACTTATATTTTAACCATGTGTAAGTGTGTGTGTGCCTGCAGATTAATTACATTTCATTAGTCATTCAAGGTTAGGCAGAGTGAGAAATATTGCAAAGGAAAGATGGAGATAAAGTGATTCTTTAAAAGAAAATGTTGCTCTTGCCTTGTATTCAGGGATGGGCACAAATAAATCTTAAAGTATCTTGTTACAAATTACAAATACATGCCCATCAAATGTTTCAACATGGAATACAAAATGCTGGTATGGAAAATGCATTTAATTAAAACACAATTAGCACATAAGTTATTTGAAAATGCAAAAATATTGTAACATTTTATTTGAAGGGGTGTGCATAAGACTTATCACTGTCATAACCATGTCATGGCACCAGTCATTAACGTGAAAGAGTACTGATGAATGTGTATGACTGTCATTGATGTCATTTTTAATGCAAAGTTGACATTGTTTCAGATGTCTTTGTTATGAAAACTTGACATTAACCAAGACAAAAATATCTTTGTTATGGCAACTTTACATTTACCAAGATAACATAACCTGTCAATGTCTTCATCATGACAGCTTGACATTCCCAAGAAACTGCTTAGTTAAACTAAATCAGGACTGTTCACTGTCATTTAACTGGTCTTAAAACATTCAGTGATATATTTATGACAAGTCCAAATGGTACTACTTTACTTGAGATCAAGGAAAATATTCATAAAACACTTATAATGGTCTCATGACGGCCAGTGTCGAAACAACCACATATGACAGTTTAATGTCATGTCAAAACGAAGCTTAACAGCTTCTTTAAGTTTGGTAATGTCAAGTTTTCATAACAAAGACATCTCAAACAGTGTCAGCTTTGCATTAAAGTTGACATAGTTGACCGAATTCCTCCTTCATGTTTATGACAGGCGTCACACCATGCTTATGACAGTGTAAGGACAGTCTTATGCACACCCCTCCAAATAAAGTGCTTGCAAATACATGTGTTTAGGTAGCCACACTATGGGTCTGACCTTAACCCCCTACATTAAACAGATGAGCTCTGCTAATTTCACACGTCATAGATTTTAAGTGGCCGATTAAGATATCTTGGAGGTTGGAGGCTGTGGATTCAGCGATGCATGCTGGGTGATTTCAGTCCGTTCTCACCGGAAAAAAACTCTAGCAGCCACAGCAATTATAATGTTCTAAAAACTAGCAGCTTTTTAGCAATGGCTAACAGAAATGCACCGTTACCTTAAATAGCACAAATCAACAAAATACAGTATATATTATGTCCACCGTTTTTTGACATTTTAGTGCAGAAATGTTACATATTATAGCATTAAGGTTTTAAGGCACAGCTATATATGTCATTTTGGGAATGATTAGCAATGTATGCATTTTCTTTCTACTTAGTAAGCATATTTGCTAGGTCTAGAGCACATGTGTTTGCTATTTGTTCTTTTCTTCTGTTATATTTTAGTGATATTCAGTAAACTTGCCTTAGAATGCAAGATCTGATCATATTTTGATTATATACCTTTATTTTAGGGGAAACACCAAAGCAGCTCTCCTCAAGCTACTGGTCATGGGGAACACAAATCTTTTTTTCAGAATAAAATACAATACAAACAAATACAACCTGTTTTTGTCTGTATTTTGCTACAAGCTGCATCTAATTAATTTCAGCCCATCAAAATATAAATTACAAAATAATCAAAAGTAATTAAATACATATTTTAAAACCACTTAATTGAAATACTGCCCATCTCTGGTTGCATTTATACAGATTTTTACTGCTTGCTCCATTTCTTTTTCTAAACCACTGAGACCTCATCAGTCTCAGCTGCAGATTACAGCTTCCCTCCCTCATCATTTGCATAGCCTTCATCCACCCCATGACCAAATAAAAAAGTGTAAAGGAAGCTTCCCTAGCAGCCCACCCCTCATCATTTATTAACTAAATGAGCACTGATGCGGCTGCTGATTCAGCTCACTATTAAGATGAATCCTCCTGGTCTCTCAGGACCCTCGTCTGTTGAAATAGGATATACCCACATGTATTACTGAAGTTAATATTTTCAATATTGACATGTTCACTGTTAACGTTGTTTGAATTGAATTAACCTGGGGTGGATTGTAAGAGGTTAGCCAGCTGATATTAAAGCTTTGGCCTTGGATCAACATATCTGGGAGGTTTTCGAGGAGATTGGAGTAATTCACGTCCCCTTATACAGGAAAGTGACCTGAGGCGAGAGAGTTTGGCTGAGGCAATAAGGCAGAAAATCTAATATGGTGGCATGGGATGTCCCACTGGGCTAAGCTCTGTCAAACAGAGAAGGTAGGCTTCTCTCTCTGTGTGTGTCTCCATTTCTTCTTCCTCTTTCATATTCTGCACTCTTACAAATAAAGGTGCTAACTAGAACCATAAAGGGTTCTTTGGCTTGTCCCCAAAAGAGAACTCTTTTTGGTCCCTGTTAGAACTATTTATAAAGGTCCCACTTGGAATCCTTTCAGAGAGCTTTACCTAGAACCCCAGAACCATCTGTGAAAGGTTTCAACCAGAACCCCCTATGAGAGGTTCTACAGAGAACTATTCCATGGTGCCCACTCAGAATACTTCGTGGAGGTTCTATCCAAAACCATTCCACCTTCTAAGGGTGCCACCCAGGGGGTTCTACCAAGAACTTTATTATATTAAGAGGGTTTTATCTAGAATCCACCAAGGAGGTTCTATTGAGGAGCTTTTTTACAGTCCAAGGGTTCTATCTAGATCACACTCACAGGGTTCTACGGAGAACCTTTTTAAATGCCAAAGGTTTTATCTAGAACACAATCAAGAGGTTCTACTGAGAACCTTTTTATATTCAAGCATTTTATCTAGAACACACTAATTACTTCTGCCAAGAACCTTTTTATATTCCAGAGGTTTTATCAAGAACGCACTGAGGGGGTTCCATGGAGAACCTTTTTGTATTTTAAGGACTTTATTTAGAATTCACTATGGGAGCTCTAATGAGAACCTTTTTATATTCCAAGGGTTTTATCTAGAACTCACCTAGGGGGTTTGTTTGAGAACTTCAAAAGGTGTTATCTAGAACACAATTGAGAGGTTTTACAGAGAACCTTTTTATATTCCAATTGTTTTATCTAGAACTCACCCATAATCTTGTCATATTATAGTACATAAAATCCTTGATGAACCCTGTAAGAGTTCGTCAAAGACTGAAGAAGTTTTTCTTCAAAAAATGGTTCTTCTGAAGAAAATGGTTCTGGGTAGAACCTCAGCTCTTAAGGAGGAACCCTTTAGGAGCCCTTATTTCTGAGAGGGTGCTGTTCCTTCCTCTCTGTCTTTCTCCTGTCCTCTCCTTACATCAGGCTCACTAATGCATGCCCGCACACACGAGCAGTTACACATACATAAAGTGATAAGCTGAGTCCTGTCTCACTATGACCTTAACCTCATTGTAGAGTTTATTGGGCAGCTTCACCGCAGAAGTAACCTCATTTTGCCTGGAGGAATACAGAGTCAGCTATTTGTTTGGCTGCTTGCACACTTCCAACAGTCCTATACCCCTCTGTCTTTCCCCACTGTCCGCCCCCACCTCTGTCCACCCATTTGTTTTCCCAATATATCAACCCACCAACCAACCACCCACGGGTATACACACACACACACACGTCTACAGATGGTTTAGTGGCTTGCTGTGCACTGACGGATATGGTTCAATAGCTTTAGGCAAAAGAATAACATTGTCAACTTTCTGCTGAATTGCAGACGTAATGTCCACACACAGCACAGCCGTCGCCATTGATGATGCAGAATTGGCTGCGCTCATGAACAGGTAAAGGCCAAATGCAGCAAAGCCTCTGAAATTGGCCATGACTGAGCACAAAGGAGGAGGAAAAAGAAACGGCAAAAACTTTCATTTATTATTCTGTGCTAGTTTAAGTACTGCAATAACCTTCTGCCATGTTCACTTTAATTTTTGGATTTTATTGTACTATCTCACCCACCACAAAGTGTGTGAGTGCAAGGACAGGTCCCATGACAGATTATTCATGTCAGGTCATGAACAGACTTTGCTACAGACGGTGAATTACAGGCTTATTTCCATACTTGTCTACATCACTCCCGCTCTCTCCACTAACTTCCTCATCCTGCACAGCTGACTGCACTGTGAACTCCCAGGTCCTCTAGGGGCACCAGTCCACCACCTCAGCCTGCCCTCAGCTCACACTCAGGTGCCGTGCACACTTGTTGTACAATATACAGCAATCAAACTCAATGTGAGGGAGGAACGCGGATGTAGATTACAAGATAGATTTATTTATCGTTATACAACACAGGGTTATAGAGCTGAAGATGTAGTTCCCCTTTTGCCACTCGTAAAAAAATAAATTTAAAATCATATACAGTAGAATGGTTTAATAGATAAGAATAAAAACAAACTATTTGCATGATGGAGTGCTGCAGATAATTTAAGTAGCCTCACAGCTTGCTTCACATGGAGAGACTTTGCTACAAATCTTACAAAAGAGCTCATATCTTTTTGAAAACATGGCAGCCTTATTTGATTTATCTTCCTCCTGCTCCTTTTTTCGATAATGGAACCTGTATAAGTTGTTTGTATTATCGTGTATCATCTGTTTTTGTGAAATTGGTATTGGAAAATACACAGAAATGAGTGAAATAAACAAAATGAAATGAAAACAAGTGAACACACTACTGGTGATAGGGCTCCTGCTTGAATAGCACCCCATACATTTGAAAATATAATATACACGATTTCCCTATTTAATCCCATGTGTTTTGAAGTGAATTATATTGTACATTTAGTTGACTGTTTCTATAAGTTTTTTTCTAGCCGGTGTCCTTGATTTTTTATTGTGTTTGTGTTTGTTTTTCCTCCTTCGTTTCTTTCTTTTTTGCCCTTTTTCTCCTTTTCTTCCATATTTACTACTATTATTACCGTTACTTTTGTTTCGTTGTATTATTCGTTTTCATTGCTATCTCCTCAGTCTTTAGTCAGTTCAGTCATTTCTACCATTTAGCTCCAGTCTATACATTCATTCTAGTGACCACAAGACAGAAGGCAGCAAAGATTAACAATTTAATTATATGTCCTTTTCCACTTTCTATTCTGCTTTATTTTTTCATATAATAGCAATGTTATATATTTTGTCCTTGTACCTTTGGACATCCAAGGAAAAGGCGTGAGGGCATTGGTAGGAGGTGGGAAGGGTTCTTTGTTGTTGAAAAGTAAAATGGAAGAAAAATATTTTTTTTATTGTATACTGTATGACTGTCTGTCCTTCAATAAAAATTAAATTGAAAAACAAAAACTATTCTTACAGCTTACAGTATTTCTTTCTGGACACAGACATGAAGCTGGCAAGAACACGTAACAGAATTTTATGTTCTTCAGTTTCCTTAAGAAATACAACCATCTCTGAGCCTTCTTTACCGAGGTTGAGATGTATGGCGTCCATGACAGGTTGTCTGTGATGTTGCTTCACTTGAACCTAAAACTGTTCACCTGCTCTACCTCATCTCCACTGTCTTTGCCTAATTTTTCTGAAAATCAAAAATCAGCTCCTGGGTTTTGCTGATCTTGAGCAGTAGGTTGCTGTCTGTGCATTTCCCACAAACATTCCCGTCATTGTTTGAAAACCGTCTGGTGATGGTGGTGTCATCCACGAACTTCACAATAGAGTCTTCTTCATGTCAAAGGTTGCAGTTGTGGGTATGCAGTATGAACAGTAGTGGGATGAGCACAAAGCCCTGAGGGGCTCTAGTGTTGAACCCTTGACTGGAGCTGGTCAGACCACCAATCCTAACTATCTGGGGTTTGTTTGGGAAGTGTAAATGCAGTGTGGTACTCAAGCCCAGAGTGTTAAGTTTGCCAATCAGCTTCAGGGGGAGAATGTTGAATGCTGAGCTGAAATCAACAAACTGAACTCTAATATAGCTGCTGTTCTCCTCAAGGTGAGTGAAGACTGAATGGAGGACAGTGGAGATGGCATCCTCTGTGGTTCTGTTGGTTCTGAATGCAAACTGGTGAGGGTCCAGGCTGGTTGGGATGCTGTTTTTTGTGCTTTGGAGAGCCAGTTTCTCAAGTACCCCATCAGAATGGGCGTGAGTGCAACAGGGCAGTAGTCATTTGGACCAGTGACTACAGACTTTTTAGGCACAGGGATGATGGTTAGACTTCCTTGGTAATATACAAACAAAAAGAACTCAGTGCTTCGTACATGTGCATTATATAACAGCTGTGAGTGATTGACTGCTAGTCATTGGGACTTTTTGTTTAATTTCTTCCTCCTCTCTCTGTCTCTGTTTGTCTGTATGTGTTTTTGTCTGTCCATCAAAATGTCCTCATCCAATCTTTTGTTCAAACCTTTCAAATTTGCTATTTTTAAAAGTTTTCTTGTCAAAGAAGCCCTCGTAGCAGTGCAAATGATGACACGTCTCTGAGAGGTAAAGACAGAAGCAATCTCGGAAGCTATCATCTGACGATAGTTTAGCCTCTGGGGGCAGCAGCCAATGTTGATCATGGATAACGGAAATCCAGGCTAAGACTTCCTCTTCACACAAACTGTTTACCTCCTTGCAACCAAAGCGCACTCAAATGTGATCGGTCAATACTAGTCAGACAACAAATGGAATCCAGAACACTTCCAGTACCAAAATTTTGTTTACACGTCTGTTTACAGTGGTAGAAGGGGC
Source organism: Lutjanus argentimaculatus (assembly GCA_034769285.1). Lineage (NCBI taxonomy): Eukaryota > Metazoa > Chordata > Actinopteri > Lutjaniformes > Lutjanidae > Lutjanus > Lutjanus argentimaculatus. The sequence goes on along the minus strand of JAWZSL010000005.1, from coordinate 30,296,680 downwards.
TTGATATTGTTACACTGCTGGGAGAAGTCAGGTGGCTATTTGGGAATACATAGCAACTGACTCGACTGTCCAAAACTAACCGAACTGTAACTGGTTGCAGAAAGGCTTATGAATAATTTCTGTGGCCATAATAGGTTTGCATGGGTCTTGGAAGGCACTGACAAACAATGTTGCTGTGAAAACCGAGGGCGCCAGTTTAGAATAACTTATGTTAAAACAATAAGGCACAAGAGGTTGTGGTTTACAGTGAAATTAGAATAGCAAAGGAGCGTTGTTAGGCACGATGTGGAGTGGAAATTATGTACCAGTAATGGGGCATAAATGTGAATCCTTCCTGAAATCTTACTGGTGTCCAGACTACAACGAGAAAAGATACTGGAGCAATATCCTTGCTTCAGACACTATGTGAATAAAACGCACCTGTCTTGAGTCAAAAACTCCTGTACCAGCAAACCTCAGTCAACTTACCACTTTCCTCGGTTTCCTGTACTTATTTATGCAATGTGTTTTTGTTTGGTAGCTAGCTAGTTGGTTTTTTGCTCCATGGTAAAACACTAGCTAACTAGCTAACACACATCAATCATTACCTAACCAATTAGGTAGAATTATGCTAACACTTAATAACTTAAAATGCGGCTAGATTTCAATTTTACAAGTCCCCCAGCAACATTTTTTTTTTTTTTTTTTTTTACCATTTTCAAAATTTTGTCTTCCTTTCAATATAGACAAGCCTAACAAATAGCAAATGTAATTATTATCAGAGAACAGAGCAAAAAGGGATTGATTTGGGGGATTTAGGAAGGGTCAAGCAAACACTACTTCAAGAAATGGAAATACACAGATAAATGTTAATATTCAACCCAACCTTTACGTATGCTTTCCACTGCATATGTGTTTGCTTGGAACCATTCTGCTAAAGAACTCAATTATTTGATGGAAGATTGATTATTTGTTATTAACAAACTATAGCACTTTTTTGTTGCTGTATGTTTATTTTATGAAACCTTGCCTGATATATGTAAAAAAAAAAAAGTTGTATAAAAGCAATAAGCCACACAAGGGCATGATTCATAGTGATTTCAAAACAGCTAAGGGGATCGTGAGGCAGGACACGGAGAGGAGAAACCCCAACCTCTTGGGGCTTATTGCTTTATTCTAGAAATGGTCATGAGGGTCATTGTGGAGCGCAGTGATGAACCACTTATTTTGCTGAGTTTAGAGGACTTGTTGGTTCATTAGTCACATCCTCTTTTCTTCTCCACGGCCTTAACTGCTCCTCTTTTCCACGGCCTTAAATGCTCTTGGAAGAATAGACGTTCTATTAAACGCAACCATCAATTCAGGAGTGTAGGTTGTTTGTGCTACGCTCTCATTAGTCCAAGCGGGTTATTAAAAAAAAAAGAAACAACAACTTCAACTGCACTAAATTACTGATTATATTATCATCTAGATTTTGGGCGGTGTGGGACGGGGTGCGAGAGTGACTTTATAAAGTACCTATTGAGGCACACAATGGCCTCATCCATCTTCTTTGCTTTCCTTTCAGCTCTGATTAAATGAGTGTGATGGATCTCGCCATCATTAGGGAGACTGAGGGCTGGCGGATTGGAGCCATCACAAATCAGCTTTATGTGGGAAGAGCATGGAGTGGCAGTGACAGCTTTACAGCTCCTGTGATATTAATGGAGTGGACCGTTTTACATTGCATGGCCCTGCAGCCCCTTTCACATCAGATGTATGGTAACCAGGGGTCATTATAGAGGCTCCAAGTTATGAGAAGTTCCACTGGTTCTGTACTTTAGTCAGCACATTACTGGTTGTCCGAATTACTATATTCCCCTCCTGAATTCTCAATGTTAATTCTGACCTAGTGCCTCAAGACGTAAATTATATCTAATAGTAGTGTGCATCAGAAATTGTGCTTATAAAAAATTTAAAAAACCACCTATGTTTCTTGGAGCTTGTGTTTTCCGCTGCTGCTAAAAAGGCACTAATGAGAATATGGTTCACCGGTGGTGAGAAATTGCGAGCTGTGATTTAAAAAAAAAAAAAAAAAAAAAAAAAAAAAAAACACAAGCGAAGTCTATGTTTTCTCAAAATACAGTCAACCAGAGTGTCATCTTACCACAGATGGCGTTCCCTCCACGGGTCTTCCTCACCTGATTTTCACAAAGTGGCCACATGCCTTTTTCACAATCCAAGTGTAGAGACTCTCATACGCTTAACTCACAGCAGAAAACGCCTTTGTTCCGGAGCACAAGAAAGAGGTCAGTCGAGTCGCACATACTGAGATTCACATTCCTTCTTATTTAAGCGAACATGCAAAATCTCCGTCTCTCTATATTTAATTTAGCAACAGACGGAGCAAGATGCCTTTGCTGCTGTAACTATCACAATAAGTGGGTCTTCATCTAGCTGAGGAAACTTGTGTTAAAAATGTACAACACACTCTCACCATACTCTCTCACGCTTCCATTTCTTTGGAAGAAAAATAAAAAATATATGCTTTTACTCAGAATGTGACACATTTCACATTTTCAGAAGCTTTTTCTCCAAAAGTTATATTAATAGCACAGACTCATAACTCTTTTCTACTGTCTACCATATTGTTGTAGTGCAGAGAAGAACATGCAAATTTATCACATGTGGAACACAAATTCATATGTATTCAGGGGTTAAACTGGGCCAGGGCTGTCCAGGGCCAGAATACATATCTTCTGCAGAATCTGGCAGCCATACAGACTGCACAGGGCCCCGCTTCCACATTGTGTCAAAGTAGATGTCAATTATAACAACTTGAATGAGAGGATGAAAACAAACTATCCTTCATGAAAAGAGAAAAATTGTAAAGTAGGTAAAGTTGTGTTCTCCTCTCCAAGATTGATGTCAGTAAATAACAGTAATGTTAAGTTAAGGTGCCAGGTTGCATTGCATCTCTCTCTGCCCTGTCTGACTCGTAGCTGGGAAGTGCATCTCCTGGTCAGTCTGTCTTGCTCTCTGTGTTCTGTGACTTTCTGCCAGACAAAAGAGAGTGAAATACAGCTTGTAAATACATTTGAAAAACAGCAACAGGCAGCAGTGTTTTTTTAAACTGCAGGTCAGCAAAGATAATCGTGTCACATGTGTGCATGCATTTGTATGTGCATAAAATGAAACAGACAGCATATGGGTATGATGGAGCTCCTCACAGGTGCACATAATTACAAGACCATGATTATCTGATTGCTCAGTCACAGTTTAGTTATAGCTCTGAAATAATGAGAGATGGAAAGCAATGGATTGACACTGACCAATTAAATATTGAGTTTAAAATGAAATAACTGACTGGCTAATTACCAGGCAGCAGAGCCAAAGCTCAGTGTTGCGCCCTGCCCTCGCTGCCTGCGCGTACCTGGCTACCTCACTGACCTGCTGCAGCTCACACACTGTGGTGACCGCACAGACAGCGTTAATGCTTTGGCGCTGCTACTGCCGTGCCTATCTTTCTACATTGAGTCTGCAAAAGAGTTGTGAAGAGAAGAAAAGAAATGGAACCAGAAAGCAGTGTGATTTTTTTTCCCTCATTCAGAGAAAAAGAGAGCTAGAAAAAGACAGAGCACAAAGGAGAAATACTGCCCTTCACTCATTTTTTCTTATGTTATGACATATTCTAACGATACAGACATAGAAACTGTAGTGAAAGGTGTCATGTTGTCAGTATGATGTTTTGTTGAAAAATGTGCATGTCATGCAGAAAAAATAATGGCAATATAATAAATACTGACTCTTACTTCTTGTGCATTTACTAATTTTCCCATTCATCAGAAGAACGAAGTGTACTGATTTTCACCTCTATTACCACATATATAATAATAACTTCATTTATATTGCACCTTTCAAAACAAAGGTACAGAGTGCTTACATATAATGTAGCTCATATATAAACACTAAATGGAAACATTTTTGAAAAATATTTGCTATGTTTTGTGGAAGCTACGTAAATGATCTGATACACATAACCCACAGCAAATAAACACCTATTTATACCCCTTATTAACACACTTAAGCTTCAAATATTCCTTTAGTTGCTGAAAAACATCAACAAACATGAAGATACACACAGCAAAGCATTGTTGTCATTAGCAGCAGGGATGGAAGCAGCGGAAAAGCTATGACAGATTCACCACACCTGGAGCGGAGGTCACCTTTCCTGGGGAAAATGGCATTACAGCTGCAGTAAATTCAGGCAGATTGTTCTCAAGTGAGCGAGCCGGGGAAAGCAATATTAGAGCAGCAGAAAAACAAAAACAAAAGTAAGCCAATAGGAGACACAGTGGGGTGTCAGGCTTTTGCTTTCAGAAATGAGTTATATCCAAACCATAGGCAGCCACTGAATACAGAATAGAAGACACACAGAGCCCCATGCCTGCAGTATGCAGCTCCCAACAATGCAAAGTGTTCCTTAAATCTGTGTTTATTTGTGTGTGTGTGTGCGTGTGTGTGTATGCATGTGTGTGTGTGTGCGTTCATTTGATATGTGTGAATCATAAAACAATGTCTCTGTGTGAAACCTCTCTGGCAGAATTTGCCTAGTGTGAAAATCCATCCACCCAACACGAGCTAACATTTTACTCATTAATGTCTTGAGAGGTTTGCACCAGAAATACCAAACAGCCTGCAGATTGTGTCTTTGTATGAGGATGACAGCATTTGCATTGTTGTTTGTGTCTGTCTGTGCATTTGTTTGTTTGTGTGTTGTTGTGTTTGTTTTTGCCATGTGCTTTTTTTTCCAACCCTTTGTGTGTTTTGACATCCATATTGTACACGCTCGGTTGAAGGACGGACTGTAATCTACACGCTGCTGTCGGTGAGTCACTCTTTTCAGTGCGGCTATTCATACATATTCAATGGTTTTGTCACAAATTAAATAGTAATTAAAAAGGAAAGTCCGTGAAAAGCATGGAAATGTCACAGAATGTGATATTCTCTATTGAACAGTGAGAAAACCCTGGAGACAATTCATGTAACACAAAGTCTACTGACTAAACTATATAACTCAACAGTAAAGCGTCAGACAATTGCTGTTAGATTGATAATATTCAGTTAAGCTGAAATCAAATATATTGTTTTTTATATTTATATAGAATGCAATAGTTTACATTTTTGTAAACAATGGAAGAACAAATGTTCATTGGTATATAGAAACGTGGTTAAAAAAGAATAAGGGCCCTATTTAAAGATCTATAGCGCATGGTCTAAACTGCATGGCGCAAGTGTATTTAGGGAGTGTTCAATTCAAATCCAGCTTTGCTATTCAAACTATGCATAATCTGGACACAAAGTAAGGTGCAAGGTGCAAAGAGCCTTGGGCACAACATGAATTAAGTCAGAATCATATCTCCCATTCCCTTTGAGAGGCAGGTACATCTGCATCTGACACACTGATATTCAAATGGTGGATTTGGCAAGTCGGAGAAGCAAATGGGGATGCTGAAATGAGCCACTTGTAGTGATGCAGACACTGTGATTAATCAGAAATGTGTGCGTGGTCAAAAATTAACATTAACATTATGGATAATAGCAGATGGGTTTCTGGTGGATGAAATAAAGAATCTTCTTGTGTGCACATTTACACACGAGGCACAGCAGCATAATTTATATGACATCGCTGCACACATGGAAACTTTACTACTTTAACTTAAAAAGCAGCCTCTCCAATCATTGAAGAAAAAACTAATACAACACAATAAAGAAATCATCTGGAAAGCTGATCCACATCATTTAAAATATGATTTAATGATTGGAAAGGCTGCCTCCAGTCATTTTTAATGTTTCCATGCACACAGTAATGTCACTGCAGTAAATGTAATTAATATTTAAGCAGCAAAACTAAAAACTGTACTTACAAATTTAACAGGACAGAGGAAACTCTCCAAAAGAAACAGAGAGAGCTCTGACAGGAGTCAATCAGACAATAGCAAGCTGTCAGCTGCTATTAGTCAGCTGCGTTGCACTGCTGGGCAGAACACCTCTTAAGTCTACAGCCATTCTAGAGATTCTGTGAAGTTGCATTTCAATATACTGCATTTGCAGGTGTTTGGTCATAAATGAAAGAATCCAGAAAATTAGAATTTTGGCATGAAGATGCCTCTAGATGAAAAGCGAAGTGATCATCAAAGTTATCACAATTCATCCTAAGAGGGACACAAATGTCTGTACCAAGTTTCATGACAATCCATTCAACATTCATTTCACAAATAAGGAAAAATGTCATCATGGTGGTGCTACAGTTTGCCGGGGGATCATCATAGTCATTCATCCTGTGGGGAACATGAATGTCTGAACAAAATTCATGGCAAAACACTAATGGTTGTTGATATATTTTAGTCTGGACTGTGGTGGACCATCCCTAGAGTCACACTACTAGCAGTGTCTGTCTGTAAAATAAAATGCAGCGCCATTGTTCTGTTTCATACTGGATTCACCCTCCGACAGGGCTGTAAATCTCAGTAACTGCATCCAAAGCTGTGACACTGACATACATAAAGTTAAATGGTAGGCCTATCTTAATAACAATTTTCACATGCCATGTACATTGAAAGAGTTAGTGGATGCTGCAATCATTCCCCCTGTCGATACTGGCCTTTTAATAACCCCCTTTTCTAGCATGAATGCAGTGTAAGAAATAAAGAAAATGTCTTCAGTCCTCTCTCCATGCAAAAGTGCATCCTAAACCTACATGCAACAGTCTAAACAAAGGTATCTGAACCAGGGTTGGTACTTTAAAATCTATTGCAACACAATTACTAATTACCTGATAAAAACAATCAGAAACCTAATCCAAGTATCACAAGTAATTTAACTTGATTACTTTTTGTTACTTTTGGATTACCTCAATAATAAATAGGGGGGAACTGTTTAGCCTAATATGTTTTATGTTCATTGTAAGTTTATTAATTGTTTGTTCAGCTATTCCTTCCTTTGTTATGCTGTTGTCATGTGTAGCTAATGCCAGCGGGCGGTCTGTGTTGATAATGTTAGCGATTGATTTGTGTAGGTAACATTAGCAATTGTTCAGTTTAGGTGATGTTAGCCGTTGTCCTGTTTACATAACATTAGCGGCTGTTCTGGGTAGCTACCATTAACTTTTGGTCTTACCTGTCTGAGACGGTTGAGTCCTTGCATGATGACAGTATTTTCACAGCTGAAGGCAGAACTTGCACTGCACTGGGATGCTGTTCTTCTTTTCTGATATTTTGAAGACAAAAAAGTGTTGAAATTTCCACCAAGTGAAACATTTTAGCTCTGGTTTCACTGAGACCAGAATGGTGTTGAGAATGAAGTGGTGTGTTGTAATGTGTGCACACTTCACATGCTATTATATTGTTCTTTTAACATGTATTTTAAAAATTGTTATCCTGTTACTAATCCCCATTTTTACTAAATGTAAATATTTTTTCTGTACCTGTAATGGAATACATTTACTTTTTTTGGTATCCTAATTACATAATCTTGTTACATGTAATCTGTTACTCCCCAAGCCTGATCCAAACCAATCATTTGAGACATAACTCAAAGCAAACTTTTATAACCTACTCTACTAACCAACCTGTTTAACTTGAATGCATGGGCAGCAAACGCTGTGGAACCACAACATAACAGGTCACCTGGGACAGGTTTGGCACTTTCAGCACATCCACCTACTAAACAGAAGGTGAGAGACAGCACAGCCAATACATGCAGATCCTAAAGCATCAGCTCTGTATGCCTCCTGCACAATAAATCTCTCACGCCCACTGGTCTCCTCTGAGTTCTAAACATGAACCTGGAGAGAGACCTTAGCATAATACCAGACAGTCAGGAATAAATTTCCACTCCACGCCCAGCCTTCCTGCAAAGCAGAATGTGGGAGGACAGTAAGCCAACAAAGGCAGGTCTAGTCAATGCTGCACATATGTCCTCCTCACGTTCCACTGATCTAGCCTGGTGATGCCAACAGGGATGGTCCATGCCTGCCAAAATGTAAGCTTGATATGCCATTACAAAGACAGCGGGCGAGCCTATGTTTAGACTTAGGGCTAAGCATGTGTTCACACGCTGTCGTCCTCCCCTCTACTCAGTGTTGGAAAGCCAGAGATGGGGATGTTTATTTGAAAATGGTTGAGCCAGTACTATCATTGCTTTTGACAGCATTTCATCTTTCTTACAGTAAGGTCCCAAAAAGCAACAAGTAAGTGGTATCATATCCACACCATGAACTAGTGTAGACAGCCTGAGGTAGGCAGTTTATCTTTGGCATAACTGGGCAAAATGTCAGTAAGGACCTTTAAGCAAAATGTAATTGGAGTAGTCTGAGAGAAACTAGACTTTTGCTCCTTGTCTTGGGTCTTTAGAAAATCCGGTAACAGGAGACTTATCAGTGATGGAAACATAACGGCCCTTTCTGCCGCTAATCACAGGCTGGTAAGATAGTTGACAGTTGAGTCTCATTTACCATTATTATGTCAAAACTGGCACACATATGCAGATTTTTTTAAACTTCTCTAAACTTGCTTAAAATAGGCAATTGAACCTTTTCCCATTGCCAGTAGACGAGTTTGCAGTTTTGTTTTTCTGATGTGTGCCAGAAAGCCAAGACTTGACTTGTGCCTTTGCTGGAGGCATTATTAAAAGTCTCTGTGTGTTCAGCTCTCAGTACATTTGTAGCCTCTAACTGAATCTCTGTGCTTTGATGTTAGTCTCTTTCCTGTGTCATTGTTTGTACTTTTAGGTATTGTTATTATTTTTTCATGTTTGCTTTCAGCTGTATAGGAGCCATGTTAAGTTACTACAGATGAAAAACATTCCCTTCATAATAGAAGCTTTTAGATCACAAAATAACGGGGCAAACTCCGCTGTGCTGGTCTGTCGCACCAAATCAAAACAAGTCAAGCAAAAGTCAAATAGGAGCAAAAGCATCATACATGGAGGCATCAAGCCTTTGTTGCCTCTGCTGAAAGGGGGGACAAATTTGTGTGTTCAACCAGGTTTTATTCCTGCTGATCCAAGCTGGAGCTGATAAACCCCTGTGACCACTGCAGAGTCATTTGACTCAAGAGTGACTGCCAATTGTACCCTTTACTATTAAAGACAAAAGCTAGATGTTAGTTGATATTAGAGGTTTTTCTGTCCAGTGTAAAATGGGCTATTCAGTATTTCATGACTTTGGAATGAAACTCAACAATCAACCATCTTCCAGCCACCAATCCAGAGTGTCAGTAATTTGATAACCTGCGAATGAGATTCAACAAACAACTATCTTTCTCCAGGATCGTTTACTGCACCTTAAGGCCAGCCAAGGATCATTACGCTATCTTGTTGGAGACAAAGGCAATGCCATCAGGCATCTTTGTTGTCCTCCAGACAGGAGAGTGAGGACTAGTGGGACTTTCACAAGGGCAGAGGGGCAGCGTTTGGTGGAGCTGCCGCCACATGGCCTCACTGTCAGCACAGCACAGCACACCACATGAGATTGCTGGAAGTGATCCCACCACCACTGGCATCTCGCCACCACCAGACGGCTGGTGTTGTTGTTGATGAGTGAGACGAAACACTGCCAGTGTAGGTCAACTTTGCTGACCAAGCCAGGACAGGAGGAGCACAAGATTATTCTGATTGGCTCAGCAGATGCAGATGGGAAATTATCAGCTCGCAGATATGCAAGGAAGATTGGTTATAATCTATAAAGCCCCTACATCCATCCACCCATTTTCCACTGCTTACTACATCACAATCGAAATTAAAGTAGATTGAAGTTCTCACTGGTACTACTGTAACCTTAATTGCTTGTTCTTCTTTCTATTCCCAGCTTCATGCATCCCTAAACATACACATTCAATTTTTTAATGCCTGTAGTGTAGAAAGAACATTGTGTATAGCAATTCATTTAAATGGTGTAAATTCCACAGAATAATTTGTGAGTGTTGACAAAACTTTCCAAATCAAATTATTACAACTTGTTTTGTTTTAATTACAACTAAATTAATCAACAAAATAAGTCTCTGTCTTTGAATTTTTTCAATATTTGGCACATAAATAAAAGAGATGATGATGAGTGAAATGTCTGAAAATGCCTCTTACAATGTGCGCATTGAAATGGAAGATAACTTCAAACATTTTTCCATCAAAGCAAAACACTTTGGTGTTGCTTTGGTTGTAAGAAAAAATGAAAATACAGGAACAATAAATCAAACGTACCCTTCCAGGCACGGTGTGTGTTTAGGAAGTAAAGATATGCACTGTTATTGTGCCAGAGTTACACAACAAACCACTGAAGTTGTGTAGCTTGCTTGACCCCCTGCTCATGTTGTTGGAATAAAACCGAACATCAAGAAACATCATGACATATTTTTGTCTATCATTTCACTGTGGATATTTTTGCAAGTAACCACCGCCTGCCAAAACCCCACAGCACTCAATATCAGTCAGCTGCAGTTATAGTTGACGTGTTTTGGAAAGGCAGTGGAGTTCCCTCCAGCACGGATTAAAAACCCACAGGTCTGTACTGGGCACAAACACACTGGAACAATTCAGAAGCAATTTATAAGAACACTGTTGTTTACGTTGACCTTCCATTATCAGATGTGTTTTTCTTGTTGGAAATGCGATCGAGATGGCTTGTTTTGCCCGGCAGCTGCTGCACGATCATTGGATCTTTTCAGGCTCATGTATGCCCACTTTATGTATGAAAATAGATGCGTCCATTTCAAACAATGTAACCGTCACCCTCTAGTGAAACATCCACTAGAGGGTGCTTCTCAGAGTCAAAAGTTACCCCAAAGAAGAAAAAGTTTCTGACAACAAACATGGCGACACTGGAGGTGGCTGTGACAACGTACCTCTTGAAAAAGAGGCAAAAGCAAAGGCAGCGTTGTGGATGGCGGTGGTCTATGCTGCCAACTAATTGATGACGAACGTCATATCTGACACTTTATGATTTTTTTTCTTTAGCATGTCTTGTGATCATGTTTGACTCGACCTATTGGATACACTTACACTGCCCCCACAAATACCAAAGGTACTGCTGTTGTCATCCATATACATCCAAAATGAATACAGAGTACAGACAGAAGACTCTGTATCCATACGTGTATCTAATTCTGACATGTTCAAAGACCAGAGAGGATTTGCAATCACTCCTGCAGGTTCGGAGTCACAAAAAGTCTCTACCTGGTTGAACACTCCCAGAATACCTCCATGGTGATTGGTATTTGACAGACATCCAGATCAGATGCCCGAAATACCTCGACTGGCTTGTTCTAACATGAAGGAACTGTGGTTCTACTAAGTTCCTTCTGGGTATCTGAGTTGTTCACACTGCTGTGCTTAAATGTCACCCATAGATGCAGATTCATGGCAAAACTCCTTCTGTTAATATAAAAAAAAAAAAAAAATCATTCAAAAACTGCTGCTTCAATATGAATGTCACCTCTTTTTCAACCCTCTTCCATGTCGTCTCAGCTCTGATGCTTTCTTTGGCATTTTCTTTGTTCAGCCCAATGCAAACTCAATAAAAGAGTTTTTCTAGCAAACTTGCAGAGCCACTGGAGTAGGACAGCCCTTGGTATTTCTGCTGCAGCGGATTTTCAAGTGAACTAAGATGGAGCCTGTCACCACTAAGGGTATTAGCAGAATGTGATTTGGTATTTTCTGCTTTATGGGCCCCCTGCACTGTTATCTGGCAGTGGAACAGAGGACTTGGGGCTGTCATTTTGCATGGCATCAGCAGAGACACTGAGCAGATAGTGTCAGCGCTGGGAGATCACAGGTAGAAAGGGGTCTTTTCCTCTGGGATGGGGAGATGGTAATAAGACAGCATCAGAGAGGCAGGAAAATACAGGCCGACAAGCAGAACTTATCTGCACTGTCACTACCTCACTATGTAGAGTGTATGACATAAAAGAAAGAAGAGGTGTTTTGTGACAGAGACATATTTTTGCAGCTAAAGCCACAGAACATGTGTCCTTTATAGATTATAACCTCTTATTCATCCTTCGTATACAGACATTTTTTAGATGTCATTTGCATCTATTACACGGTGTTTTGTCAAACTATTCTATGTTCTGTGGACTTACATAATGTGCTGACCTTGAATTGCATTTGCAAGCAGTGAAAATAATTATAATACACACAAGTGTGCAGGAAATTTGAATGGAAAAGAAAGTGAATGTAGTGAAGCAGAAAAAGATCAGACGATGAAAAAGAGCGAGGATGGAAATAATGCAAGGGGAAAAGTTAAAGAGAAGAAAGATAGAAAGAGTGTTAGATCTGATATTGTAAATGTGTGTATAAGGTTCCATCAAATGTCTCATGGCAGAATCTTTCAAAACATTCAGTCAGCCATCCTTGAACATAATTTATCTTTTGGCGGTATGTTAAAGGGATAGTTTGGATTATTTAATGCAGGGTCGTATGAGGTACTTATGGATAGGCAGTGTTTTAGCCGTAGTACATGCTGGTTAGCACGCCCCCGGTTTGGAGAAGCAGAGAGGAGCACCAGCAAGACCGCTCTGTAGACGGGGTCAGCAACAATCTGTTTTTTTCATTTGCATTATTGGGAGTCTTCTGTGTTTTTAAAGGTTAGTTGGGATTCACCAAAGACTTCCTTCCCAACTTAAGTGGCTCAAATATCCCTTCCACAGCTTACATTACTTAGCTTGCATGCTGGTGCTCCTCTCTGCTTCCCCAAACTATGGGTGTGCAGACCACCATCTACTGTGGTTAATACACTGACTGTGGATAAGTACCCCATACAACCTCACATTAAATAATCAGATCCATCTCTTTAATGAACTAACTTAAACTTTTCTGAATGTAAACAATCAGCTAGATTAAAATGGATTATTTTTTTTGTCTTATCCAGTCCAGTATCTCCACATTCTGCTTTGTTGCTCTTGACAGATTGGACCTTGTTTGTTTGACTGCAGAAATGTCAGACAGAAAACAGCCAAATGTCACTGCCAGACTTCCAGCTAGCAATCTCTCCCCAATCCCTCTGCCTGTCTGTCTGTCTCACACATACACACACATAAATACACAGAAGTATTTCATATTTACACTGCAGTCATCCTGAGGCCGCTCTCTTGAGAAAGGCAAACGTGTTTCTTAATCCACCTGCAGAGGAGAAATCAATAGTGTTTTGCTCACCCACGCTGAAAAATATTGTGAACACTGTCTCATCTGTCCAGTTTACACAACTAAATTGTTCCATGGTAGTAATCCAAATATCAGGTCTGATGTCAGACAAGAACAACGGGGCTGGTGGAACGTTGTGCAGCTCAACAAAGTTTTACAGAGTTCTCCAGGTTTCTTTTTATTTACATACAGTAAAAGCTGTTTTTAAAGGGGTGCTTAACTCCAATTTTGCACATTAAGCTTAGTTACTAGTGGTGAGGAGGGCTACCCAGTGGGTGAAAACAGCTGCATAATAACATCTGAGCTTTGGCAAATCAGAGAAAATAACCCAGACAATGTCATCAGGGTTATTTCAGCTTGGACTTAGGGTCAAAGGTACAACAAAAAGCCTACTTTACAAATTCAAGGTGTTTGAATGATGTTTTTCAGCAGACAGGGGTGGAATGAAATATGCCATCAAGTTCCAGAGTTTTTGAAGCTTGACTCTTATTGTTAAACCCGTAATAACAGATTTTTTTGACAATTGGTGGGCAGTCAAGACAAGCTGTAAATGTCACACTGAAATATCATCACCTTTAGTTAAATTAACAATGGTGAAGATCTTCGTTTCGTTCACTTTTGTGATAAACGATAATTGCAAGTGACCTTAAATCCCAGAGATCCAAACACAGCTGAGATAGAGTAGATTTTATGTTTATAAATGTTAGCTGTACGTACAAGTCCAAGAGAAAGACCGCCACATCTGTATCTCCTCTTCTTCTTTCAGAGCTCTCCATCCTGGCAAGGCAATGCCGATGCTAATTCTGTTTTTTCCTCACTGATGGTCGCTTTTCCTTTTTTGACTGTCTGACTTCATCTGAACATCAAGTTTCAGTTGTTGTATCTATCTTTTCTTTGTTTGTTCGACGTTCGTAACCATCTACTCGTAATGCATCAGAGACTGGAAAACACAGTCCGCCTCTTCACACACACAAGTGTCTGTGTTAGCCCCGCCTACCCTAACTGAAAATGGAAAATGTTTCACTAACTGTGCGCCACTTACGATTTAACCACAGACGCCCACTTCATAATATTGCAAATGCAAAGGCTTTCATTAATGGGTCATAGACTCAAGCACCATTGTGTTACCTGATTTGACAGTCCCTTCAGGAAGTTGCAATATTGTAATGCAAGTTCAACCAATTCCTGTGGATTCTGTATTACATTATTACAATATTGCAATTTTGTCCCATTACTGCAATATTCCGCAAATCTGACCAATCATTGCAGTTTCCTGCGAGCTGCATCAATCATAGCAGTGCCCCGCACAAACATCATACATATAAATCTCAATGAACCAACTGCATGTTATATTATTTACTATTTTTTTGTATTTTTATTTTTTATTTTGTCACAAGTACTAAAAGAACGCAATGTTTGTCATTGATACTGAGATTTATCAATGCTCTGTGGATTTTTGTATTTTATAATTTTGTGCTTGCTGTTTTGAGTTTCATCTAAAAAATAAAAATAAAAAAAACTGCAACATGTGACAAAATGTTTTTAAAAAGCTGTCGTATAATCAGGCATTTTAGGCCACAAAAAAATCCCCCAAAAACAATAAATAGTAACTTAACAGATGTTTATTACAATGAAAATCTTTGAGATTATTACTGTAATCTTGTTAGCAATTTGTTCATTTACACAGCAACACCATAGAGCAACATTACCATTTTATTTGAAGATTTTTTTCTTTCCGGCCCATTCGGGCCAAATCTGGGGGCCAGACAATTCAACTGTTAATTGAAATGTAAAGCAAAGGGGAAGTGCAGATTCAGGTGATAGTTCTCTGTAGCTTTATCATTACAACTATCGAAAGTTCAGCTCTAAATCTCTGGAGTGACCCCTTAATCCAAATATCAAGGTTGAAACAATGTTTAAAAGTTTAGATTTGTTTTTTATATAAATCATTTTCAGCAACTTTTTATTTATAAAATATTTTTATTCATAAAATAGAGCTATAATCGGATAGGGAACAGTTCAGTAAATGGGTACACAAAAGAAATACTCTCCAAGTGTATATTTGTGTCAGGGTCAGGAGCCTTTTGAGAATATTTGTACTTTTGGCTGCACACAGCAACTAATCTTAAGAGCACTTGACCCTTTATACCTTTAAACCTAATGCAAACAAAATGTGTATTAGCAAAAAAAATGTGTGATTGTGCACCTCATGCTTCTATAGTGTGTTGCTGACTCCTGTCACTTTGAAGCTCTTCTCTCACTATTTTCAGTCTCTACTCTTCTCATTTATGTATTTGGCTGCTGTGTGATATTCATCTTCTCTTGCAGTATTACATGTGTGCTCTCGGAGATGCAAAATGTTCAAAGGTAACGCTTTATTGCCTCTCTCTTTTCATTTTCCTATGTCTCCCTCTATCTTTCTCTGTGTGAGTGTGTGTCTGTGTGCCATGCTCATGGTAGACAGCCATGTAAATGAAGAGACATGAGCCTGGGATGATGCTTTGATGCTGGTGATTCATTCTCATGAAGAGATGTCATCCTATCAAAGTCACTGAATGAAAGAACCTGCCACGCGTGTTTTTCCCAAACGTGAGACACTGTTGAATCTGAGAGCCCATATGTGTACTGCACACAGGAGATGTTATGTCAAATCACTTGTGTATATATTAGGCACAGACAAATAGCTGCTTCTCATTTAAAGACCTATGCAGCTCTACAGTGTTGTCAGAGATGGGAAGTAATAAAGTACAAATACTTAATCACTGTACTTAAGTAGAGTTTCAAGGTATCTGTACTTCACTTCAGTATTTTTTTTAACTTTTTACTTATACACCCTACACAAGTTTCTGTACTTTCTACACCTTATATTTTCAAAACAGGCTCATTTATTTAGTTTTAATGCATCTGAGGGAATAATTGATTATTTTTATTTTGCATTATTGTGTGCCGCCTCCCAAAACATCAAGCCTGATCTCAACCTAAATGGACTGGACAATAACACATAGAAAAGACAATTCCTTTGAGTATTCATTCTTGCATATCACAACAGACATAATTAGCACGAATAAAAAGGCATAAAAGACCTAACAAGATGTAACACAAGATAAACAACGTCATAAAAGACATAAACAAGACTACAGGCAAACAAATCTAAAAAGACAAGACCAAAAAAAACATCAAGAAAACAACAATTTAAAAGATGTAACAATACAAAAAAGACGTAATGAGACAAAAGAAGTCATAAAAGATGTAACAAGACAACAATGTAGAAGATGTGACAAGACAAAAAAGATGTAACAAGACAATAAAGGGTGTATTATGTAGAGGGTGGGTACTGTAGCTACTTTGAGTAAACCTGCTTGGTGTCATGGTTTTGGATTTTTTGTTTTTTAGGGGGCGATTTTTTGGTAATGTTGCTGTTTGACTTTATTTTCCTTAAATCTTTAGGACTCGATAGGGCTGCAAATCGTTCAGAAATGTTGATACTGGTACAGATAGTTTGGCTTCGACACCAGTTCCTGCACTACTGTTTTGTTTTTGTTTTTTCTGTACCAAATCCATGTCTCAGTGACATGTAGCATTAACCTGCCAATCACCAGCATTATTAGATCTTGGTGCAAGTATACTGTGTGCTTAATGGCTCACTAACATTGATGTGATTTACTCCCTCTTAAGTGTTGAACATTGGCATTGAATGACAAGGCTTTTTTTGATACTTGATAGTATTGAAGTAATTCGGTCATTGCCATAAAAGACAGATGACACATCTTCACTTCCTCCCTCTGAACTGAGGCCAAAATGTCACAGAGACAAGCGCAGCCATCTTGCACAGGTGATGTCATTTGGAAGCAGACTGTGCACAGTAGTGCCCAGCATTAGAGCAGCGCTTTCAAATTCTCGCCCATACAACCAGCTAACTTGAAGCATTATAATTAGTGCATGAAGCCACATTTTTATAGCATCAAATAACTAATTAAAGCCAAACTGATGAGAAAAACGAACGCTTGAACAGAATTACCTAAAATGAAAGAAACCATATTTGGAAAAAACTTATCTAACACGTACTTGGATGTTTCAGTTTGGCCCATATCCTATCCATTAACATTGTGGAGGTAGGATTTATGACCTATACAGCAGCCTGCCACCAGGGGGCGACCCAGATGCTCTGGCTTCATGTTGTCCATTTCTATATGCAGTCTCTGGTCCATTCCCTTGTGTAACTCTCCTTGACGTGTGACACTTGGATCGACATGCTGGGAGCGTGATCATCATTAACTCCCGCAAGAGTAAAACTCACGTTCGTTAGTTGAAAATGGATATGTTCAGCTCACCATTTACTAAAAAACATGAGCACATTCAATGAGCAAATTCATGTGTGTTCATGCACAGCACTGCAACTCAAAATATTGATCTTCATTGGTTGGATTTGACTGAACTGGCTCAACAGGTAACTTAGGGACCTGTGTGACTTTTATGGCTATTGATTGTTTGGTGGTGCTAACGGAATCACAATGTGTACGGTCAAATGGATCATGGAAGTCCCGCATGGTTATAATTTTGTCATTTCTCTCTTTTTTCTCCTTTCATGCCCTCCTCTCCCCTTCTGCTTCTCTTTCTGTGTTTTCAGGCAGCTCCAGCCAATAATCTAGCTGCCACGGCACCAAAAAAAGATGAGCATCATTTTTGCATGTCTTTTATGATGCTAGCCCATTAAATGAGAAACAGTGTTAATTTCTAGCAGTGCTCATTTTGGCACAAGCCAATTCCCCACAGTGCCACAACAGAGTTGGGACTTTGGCAGTTGGTGTTTTGCCTCCCTCATCAGTAACAGACACACAAAGCCGCTGCTGCATCTGAGAGACAAGTCAACAGCTACAGAAGGACCACCCGGGCCACCCTAGGAATACTATTCATAATTACATGACTTTGGTCCAATAACAACAGGCAGTGCTAATGCAGGGAGTAGAGTGATGTTTTTGGTTGAACACAGGTTAGTTCCTATTAACTGCTGATGAACAGAAACTTCTATTTTAACATTTCTCACCCTGACTTTTACCATTAGTATTATCAGGTTGGAATGTATGCTGCTACACCCACAATGAGCTATTCAAAAGAAGACATTCCCACAACAAAATAAAGAGTTTTTTTTTGTTTGATTTTTCTCCATGTTACACAGCAAGATATAGTCCACTGCATACTGCTCACATCTATAATGGCAAGAAATGAACAGTCATGGTCACATTTTCTAAAGGTAAGGCATTAGTAACCTTGACAAGGGCACTGGATGACTCTGAATTCAGGATTCTTTTCAAAGGTGAATGTACTAGTGAAGCCTTCACAATGCATTGGTATGTAGTTATTTGGAATGTTGGGAGTTATGGCATGTCTTTTTAAATGTAATTTGACTAAAGCATGTTTGAAATAAGAAAGAAGGACCTTGTGGCCTGAGAGCTATTCATAATAGCTGGACAAAGCTGTAGCCTCTTATCGCAAATATGAGAAAATAGTTGTCTGTTAACATGTGTCAGGCAGAGTAACATGAGCATGTATCTGGAGGATGTATTTCTGGACTTGTGTATTTGTTCTCCACCCTCTCCTGAGTGAAGCGTCTAGTTCTTTTGCTTCTAAATGTTCCAGTATTACCGAAGTCTTGCATAGCCAGACCTATCTCTACAGTGCTCAGCGCTGGAGAAAGGTCTGGCTCCTATATAATCATCCTGCTATTGGGGAAAACACTCTGAAGCAATAACAAACATCAGGCAGTGCAAAGCCCAGGATGCAGCGATGGTGCCCCCGCAAGATAGTGGCAGGGGAAACTTGTTTTGGTTGAACATTTGCATGTAGCATTAAAAAGTCTAAATCTATGCAAAAGAAAAAGTAAACAGCTGCTAGCATGTTTTGTTCATACCGTTAGTTACCAGGTGATACAGTAAATTGCTATTTTCAACATGCAGCTTTCTGGCTCGAAGGTTGTTATTTCCAGGAGCAACAGAGACTTTGAAAAAGCAGATAGCAGATGCTGCCTGAAACAGGCGGTCAGTGGTAGGTTATACCCACAGTCTACATCCGGTGAGTCAGACTAGTATTACCGGCTCACCTCGACTTGAAACACGTTTAGTACCAGGCACCTCTTCTTCTTGATTTTGTTTTACACTAGCTGGTACACACAATTTAGACAGAATTCTTAGCTGAGAATCATAGCCAGGCCTGGTGAGACTGCTGCGACATCATCTTCAACATGACACAAACAAACAGGAACAATGGATGATATGAGATCCTTCTGAGATCCTTTCATCTGCAACCAAACAGAAGTGTCTGCACTTCATCAATGCCCACAGCATGGGCATGCAGGCAGCCATTTTTTTCAGTCTGGGTTGAGTGAATAAAAAAACCTACAGTCGCAATTTGCAGTCAGTGTGTAACATTGGTGATGTCTGTGTCACGCAAGTGACAATTCCAGTGACGATTATCTCTGACCCATCAGTTGTCTGCAGTGTTTTATAGTGCACACTTTATAGTATCCACTCAGCTTGCTTGGAAACCACAAAAGTACCAGGTGTTATCCACAACCTTTGCCAGTGGAAAACAAAAAGAGAATGTTTTTTGAGCTAGCCTTGCAGTGCATACAGCATATGTTCACCTTCTAGTTGCTAACTATGTCTTTCACTGCTTTAGTACTGGGCAGATACTGAACAGTTGGTTTATCAGCTTTATCACTAAAATCAGAGCCTGCTGCAGCTGAAAAAGAGGCTGATACAGGTCACTGTGAGTCATCCATTTTTATAATATAAAGTAACCTGATGCATAGTTAATGAAAAATATCTTTTTGGAGCATCTTTAAAGATATTGTTATTACCTAGTTAAGTGATTGGTTTAAAATAGCAAAGTCTATGGAAAGGTGGGGAAATTAAGAAGTCACAGGCCACAGGGTGGATCAGCTTTCAGTTTTTCAACTTCCCTGGAGTCCTTCAAGAATGAATGTGTCATGGTTTGGGATTTTAATTTGCATGTTTTCTGTTTTATTTTGAAGTTCTTTCCTTTCCTCGTGTTTCTGCTGTCTTACTAACTGTCATTGTCTTTTTCCCTTCTTTTTTGATTCATAATTAGTTTCACCTGCCCCTCATTAGCCCTGTGTATTTAATCTTCATGTTACCCTCTTTTTATTGCCATCATCCTAGCCTTATCCCCAGTGTTTTCCCTCTTTGGACTTCTGTGCCTTCTTGAACTTTTTGCACAGTGACTTGATTTGTTTGCCTGTGGACACATTGTGCCTGCTTACTCTCTGTAAGCTTGTGTTGTTGATTTTGCATTTTGAGTTTTGTGCAATAAGTCTTTTGAACCTCACAGCTCTGCCTTCTGACTCTGCATTTGGGTCTGCTGTTTTATATTTTCACTACCTTGCAGGAGCATAAGGTTTATATTTTTTTAGTTTTATGAGATGTAAAAAAAAGAAAAAAAAAAAAAAAAAAAAGCCCAAAACAAAACATGAACTATGTCATCAGTGGAACTTTGCAACTTCTCAAGAAAACTGTTCTGGAATTCAAACAGTGTCTTCAGTATATCTACTGGCAGAGTCAGTGTACAGGCTTTCAGACAAAGACTGGGTTTAGCTATAGGAGGAGGAAGTGGTACCTTGAAAAGCCATGGCTTTATGAACAGAGACATCCATCATTGTAACCTCACTCAGAGTTATAGGCCTCCTGAAGAATGCCTTACACATGTATGGACCTCTACAGGTTTTTTTTTTTTTTTTGTTTTTTGTTTTTTGTTTTTTCTTAGAAAATGTAAATACTCATTTAGAAAAATCAGTCATGAGCAAAACAGAGAAAAACTTGAATAAAAAAATAACACATTGACAGGAAAACATGTCATTATGACAGCTGTGAAACTCTAAATGCAGGAAAAACAGATGTATTTCTTAGTTAGACATTTATAAACTGAAAATTATTTCTAGACCAGCCTGTCCATGTGTCCCTACTCTAAATTTACATATTGGAAAAACACACATATCTGTTTGGCTTAATTAAAAGTACTGTCACTAAACATAAATTGAAGATAATTAGTGTTTTATGTTATGTTTTCGTCCATATTTCATTCGCCAAGACTGTATATAGGTAGGTGCAGTGTGACTATGCAGCATACTTCTGACTGTACTGTGCCTCGCTATGTTTTCCTCAGGGATACTGTATGAAACCAGTTTTTTAGCATTTGCTTTCTATATCCCACTTGTCTCTCTTGATCCATCTACAACTCGCCTCAGCGCTCTTCATGGTCTCTCCATGGGAACAATGATCATACCACCGACGATCATTTCCATTTCAGACGAATTAGTTAAAAGGAACTTTCACCTTAAGTGGGAATAGGACAGATGGTAGCGCTGCATTCTGATCTGCTTAAGGCTAAAGATGAACCAAGATGCTTTAATTGCTCTGGGAAGATGTCGGTAACTGGGAGTAGAATTGCTGCATGTTGAACTTGTAGTACATATGCGTGGGAATTACTGTTTATGTAGGGACTTATACTCTCAGAAGAGTTAGAGGTGCCTTTTTGCAGTTGTTTTCTATAGGCAGTGAGGGTTTTGCACACTGATAATGCGCCCCAAGCACTTCACACTTTTGCAGAAGCGCTCTGAATGCCTGGAGTTGACAAAAATTCAGCTCAAAGCAGAAAAGCACCTGACACCATTAGTGCTTTTTTCCCACTGTCCAATTGGATTATCAAGTGAGAGACAAGCCTTTGGTGATAGTGAGGACAAAGTTTACAGATGCTTAGAAATGACAAATTTCCAAGCATCAAATTACTGGTGGCTGTTGTTAGATACCTGGAGTTATATGAGTTTACCAACTGTAGTTTTGTTCTGTTGATTTGAACAGAAAACAGCATCCTGGAGGCAAATTTTTGAGGTACTTTGTTGAAGTTGTTTTGATTCATTTAAACTCTCCTAATAACTGTTAACATACTGTTCATGCTTTATGTTAAGCTAACATTAACTCACTTTCAGCATCTCCCTGGGCAAGTTGCCCTGTGAATTCTCCTCTTTCTGAGAATTTCACATGGATCTCCATTTTGGAAACGGCCTCTAACCCTCAGTCAAAGCCACAGATAGCGCCTTCCACCTGTGTATTATATATTTTATGCATATGTTTAGGTAGCTAATTATCTACTAACTAAGTTAACTACATCCAGCTAACAAAATGTAAAGGTACAGATCTGAGTATACTTAACAGGAAAACCACGATTAGGACAGCTCGGTGGTTGCCAAGCAACAATAAAAAAAAGCACCAGGCCACCTTTAAAAAAAAAAAAAAAGAAAAAAAGCAACAGCTTTATCAGAAAACACAGTACAGCGCCTCTCCTGTTTCGTAACCTGATGGAATTTTCCATTTTTGGTTATTTAGGTTGGTTCATGTATTAGCACCATTCTTTTGCTTATTTTGTGAACTATTTTATTCATGATTAATGAAATAATTTGGTGCAGTAACACTAAGGGGCAAACTAAGCTGCTGGGTGCTGGTCATAGCATTTCACATGTAGGTATATTAACTTCATGTCTATTACATAAATGTAACGCTGCAGCAGCAACACACACAAATACCAGCACAGAGCAAAACAGGCCTCTGTATAACAGCAAAGCTAGCTGAGCTAACGATAGTGCTATGGTATGTGGTTCCACAAAAAGCAACATGAAAAAACAATTGCCAGCATCAAACCTACTACTCTTGTTCTTTAGTTGGCTTCAAATGAAGCTTAACGTTCACACAGCTTCTTTTGACTGTCCCTCAATATTACAGCATTAGTCCAGCAACATCGAAACACCAAGTTCAACAGGTTAGCCTACAAAAAAAATGGTAAAAGAACACAAAACATGGCAAAACTTACAGCTTCTAAGTTTGAAGTTGGTGCACAGACAGCCAGTATCGATCCATCCTTGAGCTTGAAGTGTTGCTGGCCCTCATATTGCTTGTCGAATTTTTTGAAGCATTGATTCATTCACTTAACGTGCATTGAAGTGATAAACAAGAAGGGCTTAGCCTCATAAAAAAAAGAAAAAAACATGAACACAGGGGTTGTTGTGGTTGCATGCCACCCTGTGGATGGCTTGTGAATAGCGCTGTTTTTCAAAATTGCAGTTGTTGCGACAGTCCTACCTAGACTTGCAATCTATGCAACTTTGCCTACAGGGCTTCACTCTCTTAAACTTCTACTCATTGCTTGATTTGGGCCAAGGGGGAACAGGCCCTTCCAAATGTCAAGGAACAAAGATTCTTTTTTTTCTTTTCTCCTCTTTTTTTTTTATTAATAATTCTTTTACAGAGATGTTTTCTTGACCTTTCAAACTTCAACGTCTTTTCCCTTTGATACTATTTGTCTCAATTTAAAAAGAAACAGTGGCATGTTTACGCTAAACTTTAAATTTGTTTCTTTTATGCTTCTGTTTCCTCTTCTGTTCTGCATTACTGTTTTCGATGAATGACAAAGTGTGAATGTAGGTGTTAGAATGCAAGTTTAGTATCAACATTACATTGTTCACACTTTTTTTCCCCTGTACATAAAAGGGTTATTTATATGGTAGTCTTGTAAATAAATGTCTCCTTGTCTTTGCTATATTTTGTTTTAGTTAAAATGACTGACAGTTGACACCTCGCACCACCCACCGTGATGTGTTTTAACACATAATGACATCACAGGCATGTGTGAATGAGCAGAGGACTTCTGAGTAACACACTGTCAGCCTTGCAGAGGTGAAGTAAACTAATAATATACAAGCATGTCTTCACCTTTCATGCTTAGATTAAATTTGATTAAATTCACTTTATTTATTCACTAAAGTGAATTGTCTTAAGCTTCTCCCAAAGTAAAACAAATACATAGATGTACATTTCACAACACACCTTTGAAATATACAACATACAATAGTGCAATGGGAAGGTAGCAGCACATTTGTTACTAAAAATGCAGTCCTTCTTTTGTTCAGTGCCTGTATGGCACAGGGAATAAAAGACTTTTGTAAATGTTCCAAGGGGACCCTGAATCGACTGCCAGACAGGAGCAGCTCAAACTGTGGGTGTAATGGGTGTGAGGTATCTGTAATTATATATTTAAGCTCTCCTAGATATACTGTTCAACACTGTCAAATTAATTGCAAAGTTGATTTTTTGATTTCCCAATCACCCTCCCTGCAATATTAACAATTTTGGAGAGTTCATTTTACTCCTTAGTTGCCATACCAAGCTGTTATGTTAAATGTCGTATGTGTTGGCTACCAACAAAGCTCCTCGGCTTTCCTGCAGTACCTAACTGTGATAAGTTTCTTCATGTATGGTATTATCTTTCTGGAGAAGACCAAAAACATCCATATCATCCGCATCTTTAGACAGCTTGACATTACTGCTGTGAGCACTTACTGCGTTAATGTCAATACAGAACAGCAGCGGTGGCAGCACAGGGCCTTGTGGTGCTCCAGTATTTAAAACAAACAATGTTGTGCAAGTTCACACTTAAAAGAGCTAGCTCATTAAGAGTTCACATTTTTAATTTTGAGTAGATTAGTTGACTGCTGATGACATCAGATGCCGTCACTTGACCGCTCCAGTTTTAATGCCTTTTTAAGTGCTTTTAATCTCTAGTTTTAAATATTGAAAAAAAGGTCTCTGCACACTTCAGTGTGTGACAGGTGCATCAGAGAAAGATTCATCTTGAAGAAAACTGGAGAAACTCCCACACACTGTCTCGCTTTCTGCTGATACATTTATTAAATGGCGATGTTTCGGTCGAAACGACCTTCATCAGGTATACTGGCAGCACCCAAACATTTCTACACATATAGAAACAAAGAGACTGCCTATATTTTCAAACGCCCAATCAGAGTACTGCTATGACTGATCAACACCTGAAACAGATTCATGTGTCATCAGCCCCATTGTCTGGCTGATGTCTAGCTCCTCAGTCTTCACATCTGTATGTCCAGCACACAATATTGGTTTTATCCACAACTTCAACCTGTTTTGGGAACGTTCCTCTCTGTACAGAAGTGACGATTGACTATTTATATCACACATGTGCTCACCTGAAGTTTCTTCCTCCCCTATGACCACAACAAAGACACCCGCTCCCACCACCTCCCTCGTAGAAGGAATGTCTGGTGAGTCTGATCCACTCTGACTGTCACTCTGTTACACAATTACCTGTCATGATAAACCATAAACCCACATCCAGTAATCTCCCTGTAACATGCAGGAATCTAAACTATTTATTACCAGCTCAGACTTCAAATATCAGTCCCCCACAAAGCCACACACCGCAAACAATAAAAATGTCTTTATTAAATGTCAGGTCACGCACAAATCTGACATTCTTAGTCAATGATCTTATAAGCACCAATAACCTAGACTTCTCTTGCAGTGGTGCTCACTGAGACTGCACCTCCTAACTTTAAATTCATCCATACCATCATATCTGATAAGAGAGGTGAGAGGTGGAGTAGCTGCTGTCTTCTCTGATTTTTGCAGCTGCAAAAATTCCCCTCTTCGGGGAATTCACAATCTTTGAATACCTTTGCTCTGTCTCTGAACCGTGATGCTACAGTATTGATTATTACTGTTTATCGGCCACCAAAACACAAATATGGCTTTTTTGATGAATTTTCTGAGCCACTGTTCAAGGTCTCCACTGATTATGACTGTTTAATTATCTCAGGTGATTTTAATATCCATGTTGACAACCAAACAGACCTGCACATTATAAACTTAATAAGCCTATTGGAGACATTTGACCTCACTTAACATGGTTCTGAACCCACCCACAAGGGCTATACAGTACAGTAGTCATATCAAAAGGACTTAATATTACTGAACCTTGGGTCTTGGATGTTGCTATTTCAGATCACTGCTGCATTTTCTTTCCCGTACAACAAAGAGAAACTCAAACAATCGAAAAAAAAACAACTTAGCAATGATAATAACACAATTGCAACCTCTCAGAAAAGTGTAAATGAGTCACCTTTGTTCGTGACATCGCAAACTGAGGATCCTGTGAATAATTTTAACTTAACAATACAACAGATCATTGATAACATTGCACTTATTAAAACTAAAAACAGAAAAAGCCCTCTGGAGAAATGGAAAGGTTATTATGTCGCCAAGCAGAACAAAAGTGGAGAAAGAAAAAACTTCAAGTTCACTATTAAATCTGCAGACTGACTGACTACAATAAAGAAATAAAACAGGCTAGACAAACTTTCTTCTCTAAAATTATTAATGAAAATATCAACAATAGGAGAGTGCTTTTCTCTATTGTTGATCAACGTATTAATCCACCAGATACAATCCCAGCAGAGATGCTCTCCACTGAAAAATGTGAGCTAT
Source organism: Lutjanus argentimaculatus (assembly GCA_034769285.1). NCBI lineage: Eukaryota > Metazoa > Chordata > Actinopteri > Lutjaniformes > Lutjanidae > Lutjanus > Lutjanus argentimaculatus. Next base: position 30,270,164 of record JAWZSL010000005.1, on the reverse strand, counting down.
TTGTTACATAGATCTTAGTGCAGCATTTGACACGATCGACCACCATATTTTACTACAGAGACTAAAACATTTAATTGGCATTAAAGGAACAGCACTAAGCCGGTTTAAATCCTATTTATCAGATTGCTTCCAGTTTGTACACGTTAATGATGAATCCTCTGTGCACAGTAAAGTTAGTTATGGAGTTCCACAAGGCTCAGTGCTGGGGCCAATTTTATTCACTCTATATATGCTTCCCTTAGGCAATATTATTAGAAACCACTCCATTAACTTTCACTGTTATGCCGATGATAGCCAATTATATTTATCGATAAAACCTGATGAAACAAATCAGTTAGACAAACTGCAAGCATGTCTGAAGGATGTTAAGATCTGGATGACCCACAATTTTCTGCTTCTAAACTCAGATAAGACTGAAGTCATCATACTTGGCCCTAAACAACATCGAAACAAACTAATCAGTGATATAGCTACACTAGATGGCTTTACTTTAGCCTCCAGCACTACAGTAAGGAATCTGGGGGTTATTTTTGATCAGGATTTATCCTTTAACTCCCATATTAAACAAATCTCAAGGACTGCCTTTGTTCACCTCCGCAATATCAAGAAAATCAGGCACATCCTGTCTCAAACGGATGCAGAAAAACTAGTCCATGCATTTGTTACTTCTAGGCTAGACTACTGCAACGCATTATTATCGGGCTGCAACAATAAGTCTTTAAAGAGTCTGCAGTTGATTCAAAATGCTGCGGCTCGTATACTAACAGGAACTAGGATAAGAGAGCATATTACTCCTGTATTAGCTTCACTGCACTGGCTACCTGTAAAATCTAGGATAGAATTCAAAATCCTTCTCCTTACATACAAAGCGCTTAATGATCAGGCACCATCTTATCTTAAAGAGCTTATAGTGCCCTACCATCCCACTAGAACACTTAGGTCTCAATATGCAGAGTTACTGGTGGTCCCAAAGATCTCCAAAAGTAGATTGGGAGCCAGAGCTTTCAGTTATCAAGCTCCTCTCCTGTGGAACCATCTTCCAATTTCTGTTCGGGAGGCAGACACCATCTCCACATTTAAGAGTAGACTTAAAACCTTCCTTTTTGATAAAGCTTATAGTTAGGGCTGGCTCAGGTTGCCCTGACCAGCCCCTAGTTATGCTGCTATAGGTTTAGGCTGCTGGGGGACTCCAAGGCACACTGAGCTCCTCTCTTTCTTCATCTCTCTCCCCAGATGTTTATGTTTATGTTCCATTAATGCCTGTTACTGACTTGATTCCTTCCCCGGAGTCTTTCTGCTTTGTCATCCTGCATATTCCCATGGACTGTGGCCGCGCATTGATCGCTGATCACAGCTGAACCTCCCACTGTGGATTATTATAACTCACCTAATCAATCAAACATTCATCACATTGTTGTTGCTACTATTATTATTATTATTTTATTATCATTATTGTAACATCTAGTATTAGTATTATTATTTACATACAGCTTACATATTTATATGTACTACTTTTCCCTACACATACTGTAGTTTTACTATTGATGTTCTGTTACTACTGTTCTCTCTGTCTCTGTTCTTTTCTCTCTCTCCTCCACCCCTCCCACCTCCCCTCTTTCCTCCCCTTTTCCTCTTTCCCTCTCAACCCGACCGGTGCCGTCAGATCACCGCCCACCATGAGTCATGGATCTGTCCGAGGTTTCTGCCTGTTAAAAGGAAGTTTTTCCTCGCCGCTGTCACCAAAGTGCTTGCTTATGGGGGAGTTGTTTCAATTGTCGGATGTAAACAAAATTATTGAGTGTGGTCTAGACCTACTCTATATGTAAAGTGTCTTGAGACAACTTTGTTGTGAATTGGCGCTATATAAATAAAATTTGATTGATTGATTGATTGATTCTTCAATAACAAACTTATTGCAATCAGACAGAACATTACTGCCTCAAGATCTAGAAATGAACCTATACTCCATCTCTCCAGGAATCATGTTGTTGGTATGTTTAATTTTGACCCTGTAGATCCAAAACAACTGCATAATATTGTTGGACAGCTTAGGTTCTCCACCTACTGCCTGAACCCTGTCGCCACCACATGTTTTAAAACTGTTTTTAACTGCTTAGCACCTGAGGTATTAGAGATTATTAATATTATTGCTCTCTTCGGTCAGGCATATTTCCTTCAGCACTTAAAACAGCTGTCATCAAACCACTCTTCAAGAAAAACAATCTTGATGCAACAGTCATTAGTAAAATACTTAAAAAAAAAGCAGTTTATCTTCAGCTTAATAACTACTTAAAATCAAACAGCCTTCTAGACATTTATCAGTCAGGTTTTTGTTTTCACCATAGCACAGACACAGTCTTTATAAAAGCTGTCAATCTACATATAAATACAGACTCAAATAATCTCTAAACTATCTGTTCTTGCACTTTTGGATCGCACTGCTGCTTTTGACACTGTTGACCATGATATTTTCCTAGACAGATTAGAAAATTGGGTGGGACTATCAGGCAGACTAACAGGCAGTTTTTTGTATCAACTGGAGACATTGTGTTCGTAAAAGTGGGTGTTATGTGTGGAGTACCCCAAGGTTCAATTCTTGGACCATTACTTTTCAATATCTATATGCTCCCACTTGCCCAGGTCACACAGAAATACAAAATAAACGAACATAATTATGCAGACGACTCACAGCTGTACTTATCCCTATCCTGTGATAACCTTGAGCCCATACACTCCTTAATTCACTGTATTGCCGATATTAATCTATGGATGTCCAAGAACTTTTTACAACTGAACAACAATAAAACAGAAATACTTGACAGAGAGTTGCAGCTCATTTCAGCTTTCTGTCCCTGGAGAGCAAAAGTCAGGCTAGGAACCTGGGTATAATCATAACCTGTGATTTGAGTTTTAAAATCCATACAAATAATCTCACAAGATCAGCTTTTTATCACCCAAAAAACATTTCAAAACTAAGGAGCACTTTTGTGTAACTGCACACTTTTCAATGCACATATTTATCTTGCATTTGTTTTGATTGTTATGTGTATTGTTGCTTAATGTAAAGCACACTGTGTTGCCTGTTGTATGAAATGTGCTATATGAATAAAGTTTGAGTTGAACTCAGTCAAGTTTTTGTTTTTTGTTTGTTTGTTGTTGTTTTTTTTTTTTGTTTTTTTTTGTTTTTGTTTATGTTTTTGTTTTGTTTGTGTTGTTTTTGTTTTGTTTGTTTTTTTTTGTTTTTTTTGTTTTGTTGTTTGTTTTTTAATTTAATTTGAAATAGAACTTTCTCCTACCAGGGACTGGAGTCTACATAATGATGTTATACTAAATGGTGCTCATTGTTTTTATTTGTAAATGTAAAATTGCTTTTAACTCAAATAAATAATAATGAATCTAAAATTATTGCAAAAAATAAAGCTAGACTTTTGCTTTGAATGCAGATGATGCCTGACATCTAAAAGAATTCGAACCACATACAAAAACAAAACTGTAACAGTATGACATCTCACATGAAATTTTACATTACACTCTTGTCCTTATTGGTGAAAATATCTAGCAATGGAATTATTAATAGTAACTTAATATCTCAAAAGAATAATATGTAGTATGTAAGTCATTTTGAGATTCCAAGACATTATTCTGACAAAGTTTCTCATCATAATGACGTACAGGATCTTCTTTTTTTCAATCATATTGACAAAAATGGGCTTCCATAGATACAGACATTTGGAGATGAGTGTATAATATGGATCTGTCTGTCTGCTCCAGCCTGCAGTGTAGTTCATACACTTTTCCGATAAACCACAGAATTATAGAGAAACATGAGGATTCATGATCAAATAAAGTTTTTATATCACGGTGACACTTCGGTCCAAATTTGTGCACACTCTCCCTCTGTCTGCTGCAATCACACTTTTTTTAATCAGCTAACGATGTGACCACCGTTATCTCTGTTAGGTGTGAACGTAACTCACGTTCATTAGTTGCAAACTGATTTATTCACTTCACCTTTCACCAAAAATATGAGCATGTTCACTGAGCGCCCTGTTTTTAGTGCATTCATGCAGAACACTGAAAACAATGTCATCTGAATAGACCCCATTCATCAAAACTCTGTGAGGGCGGTCAGAGAATGAATGACACCACCATTCACATCCATCTTAAAAAGTGGTTTTAAATGAATGTCAGTTTGCGTAGTGTTAAAAGCAGAGCTAAGATCATTAAATTGTCTGGTATTCTGATGAAACGGTACATGCTTAGAAAATGTCTGCTGACCACTTAGCATGCAGGTGGAGCTGTCCTGCTGCTCAGAGCTCAGCATAACAACCTAACTGAGACTGTGTGCTGTTTTACTGAACACACTGTGGATATTTGTTAAATAACCAAGTACATGATTTCATTTGTGTTTGTGAATACTAATGATTAATGTAATGTTTGTTTGCCTTACAAAGCTGAATTTGTCAGAGAAGCTGTCATATGGTAGCTACAAACCAAAACAAACTATAAAATACGTTAACCTCCACTCACCCATAACAAATCCCAGTCTGATCAGTTATTACTGACTGAAGTTAAGGAGTTTTTTTTTTCTCCGCTTTGAAATATCTAATGTGTGTTTGTGAAACTCAGCGGTTCACCACCGAGCCTGACAGCTTCTTCTACCCCCGCTGGCTGTTCTTGCTCACCTGCACTCCTGTCTCCACCATTCCAGGTAGAGCTGAGACTGATGCAACTGCATTCTCCACAGACTTTGGCAAAGTATGTCTTCAGGCAAGATATCACGAAGCTCCATCATCTCTTTATGCCAGGCAGTTTTTCAGGATTGCACACTTTTCGACTGTAAACTTTTGAATGCCTTCTGTAAACTTTGGGAAACTAAATGAAATCATACGTACGATGTGTATGTACGTGTGCTGTTGTGTGTGGATTTTTGTGTATATGCACACAGACATGTAAGAGTCCCCCCACCTATCCTTTATAAGAGAATACCCAGATTAAAAGAGACTCTTTGTCTCTTTGTAGTCGCTTTGTCTCTCTCTATGGCAGTTTTGTGTCTCCTCAGCCATTTTTTGTCTCCCTTTGGTAGTTTTATGTGTCCCTGTGGTACGTTTGTCTCTTTTTGTCATAGTGTTGTGTATCTTTGTGGCAGTTTTGTGTCTTCTCATAGTCAATTTTTGCTCCCTTTGATAGTTTCATGTCTCCTTGTGGTACTTTATGTGTCTCTGTAGTGGTTTGTGTCTCTCTGTGGTACTCTTATGTCTTTGTTGTTGTTAGGTGTCTCCTTGTGGTACTTTTGTTTACAGAGACACATAGACATGTAGCTGTTTCATGTCTATCTGTGGTCCTTTTGTATCTTATTGTATGTTTGTGATTCTGTTGCCGTGACGTCTTCATGTGGTACTATTGTGTCTCCTTGTAGTCATTTTTTGTCTCTTTGTGGTCCATTTGTATGTACTTGTAATGTTTTTTTTTTTTATCCTTGTGGTACTTTTGTGTCTCCTTGTAGTGGTGTTTTTGTGTCTTTGTGGTAGTTTCTGTGTCACTTTGTGGTACCTTTGTGATTATTTTGTTTCTTTTTGTAGTACTTTTGTGTCTCTTTGTGTAAGTTTTGTATCCCTTTGGTACCTGTCTCTTGTCTCTCTGTGGTATTTTTGTGTCTCTTTTGCTGTTTCATGTCTATTTGCAGTACTTTTGTATATTATTGTTGTATGTTTTGATTCTGCTGCCAGTATGTCTTCAGGCGGTACTTTTGTGTCTCCTTGTAGTCATTTTTTGTGTCTTTGTGGTCCTTTCGTATGCCTTCATAGTAATATTTATATCTTTGTGTTAGTTTTGTGTCTCTTTGTGGTATATTTGTGTCTCTGCAGTCATTTTATGTCTCTTTCTGATACTTGTGTGTCACTTTGTGGTACTTTGGTTTTCTGTAGTTGTTTTGTGGCTCTTTGTTGTCATATGATTGACTTTCTCAAAGAATTGTTAACAGTCACTTCAAACAGACTCTCTGGCCCAGGTCCCCCCTGACACCTTGGGTTTCTCAGTCATAAAAGTAAAGCTCCTTATAGAATGAGTACCCCATTACCCAGAATACATTGCAGGTTTATAAAACGTAAGCACTGACTTCAGGAAGCATTGTGGTCACTGAGCCAGTCTCTTGGGTAATCTAGTGATGTGGGGGAGAAAATGTTGCCCGAGCCATCCTTTGCAAACTTCTCTTTCATTCATGAAGTAGTTTAGTTTAGTTTTGCTACTTTTCCAGCTCTCCCACTCTCAATCCGCCACCCCTTCAAATGTCAGAGAACGCCTGCCTGCTGCATGGCGCTGCCTCTTGGGTAGCGTTTGTGTTTTTCATCTAAAACTAATAATAACGAGACAGGCCCTTGGAGGCGCTTTGTAATTTTTCTTCCCTTTTTCCCTTTTTCACAGATCACTACGTTTCTTTTTATACCGCTGCACATAAAAACCCTATTATAGGCCAGTCAGGGAGTACTGCCATCTCTAATTTTCACTTGGATAGTGATTTTATTCCAGTTTTATGTCATGATATTTGCTACAAAGATTTTTCTGTTCAAGGGCCTGTGAAACCTGCTTCTTTACGTGACAGGAAGTTGAAATCTCCAACACTCATGTTAAATAAAGAATGTTTTTCTGTGTAGGTTTCATACCTTTTTCTTGTTTTTTTTCCTTTTTTTTTTTTTTTTTTTTTGGTTTTTTGTTTTTTTACTTGAGATCTCACTCAAACTTCCAAACAGGCTTTTATTTTTGTGTAGTCTTATGTTTCACAATAAAATCATGAGATGTTTTTACATCAGATTTGCAGACATCGTCTTGTTGCCATTATTATTCAGTGAGAGCGTCAGTAAACAGTAGTGAGTGGTCAAAGATATTCAGGTGTCATAAAGAAACACTGATATGTTTGACAATGGGCCAGTTGATTTGTTCTACTCTATACAAAACGCACCCGGAGTGGCAAAAGGTTTTCATTGATTTTCAATATGTGCGGTGCCAAAGAGGGTGGCATGAATCCTCAGGTCCACTTGATATTATTAACTGCACCGACCCCTCGAACAATGACTATCATCTGCACCTCTTTTTGTGTCTCTTTGTGGTACTTTTATGTCTCCTTGTGTTAGTTTTTTGTCTCCTTGTGGTGCTTTTGTGTCTTTGTGGGACTTCCCTGCTGTCTTGTAGTCATTTTTTGTCTCTTTGTGGTAGATTTTTGTCTCATTTTGGTACAGTCCTGTCTCCTTATAGTCATTTTATGTCTCCTTGTGTCCCTTTTTTGTCTCTTTGTGGTAGTTTTATGTCTTCTTGCGTTAGTTTGGTGTCCCTCTGTAGTTGTTTTGTGTCTCTTTGTGGCAGTCTTGTGTGTCCTTGTAGTCACTTTTGTCTCATTTTGGTTGTTTTATGTCAGTCAAAGCTTCAGTAAACAGTAGCGAGTGGTCAGATCCGCTCAGGTGTCATCAAGAATCACTGATATGTTTGACAACGGCTCAGTTGATTTGTTCTATACAGAACGCACCGGGAGAAGCAATAGGTTTTCATTATTATAGACATTGATTTTCAATATGTGCGGTGCCGATGAGGGTGGCAGGAATTCTCTGGTCCACTTGATATTATTAACTGCATCCCCCCGTACAACGGTTATTACCTGGACCACTGCAGTCAGCAAAATGTTTTGACAAGTGATGAGATTGAGTGGGCGGAATGAGCCACTGATGGACAGACGTGAAGGAGCTGAGGGGGGAGATGAACCACTGTTTGGACATTTTGTTTGCAGTTTGTCCCACTAGCGAGCTTTTCTGGATTATTTTAAGGTTTGAGTGAAAAATCAATGAACTCATTGTATATCAGGAGTCCATATATCTAAAAGAGAGTGAAATTGGAAAAGCAATATTCTCTCTATGTAGCAAAGTCTCCTGTGTGATGCAGTTAGCAATGACAACAAAACTAATGGTCCTCTGAAGTCGGTCCCAATGGGTTTGGAGTAGGCCAAACACATGAATCAAAAGCTATACTTGGTGCCCAGCTATTTCCTTGGAGTGTGAAGTACATCCTCACTTCATTACTCAAAGCCAATGACTTACACTCATTCATTATGTAGCCTACATTACAGGTTGATTATCGAGGCATTAATAACACATGGAGCTTGATCCAAGTTAAATATGATTGATCAAGCAAGTGCAAAGCGATTTTTCCACATAATTTCCTCTTTATATACTGTACATGTATTAAAATGACATATCTTTGTGATTGGCCTTTTTAGATTCAAGCAGATGGACGTTATGTGAAGATGGACATTAGATGATAATGGATACCAATTTTGTACATAAGTGGATTCTGTACATTTCTGTTGGCTGTGCAGATGGTGCATACATTTTTCTTCTCGTCCCAGCATGCACAGAAATGCGTGCTTGTATAAGAGTGTGCACTGGAATATGTTGGAAAGAAGTTAAGAGGAGATTAAGATGATTTTTGATGAGGCCCACTTTGTTTTACTTTATTTCAAAACATGTTTTCATGTCAAAATTTAGACTTTCGACATTTTATCTAATAATTATTACTTTTTTTCTCATAATATTGACTTTTTATTTCATAATTTTAGCTTTCGATATCAATTTCAATTATTTATCTCATAAATATTTGCTTTTTATCTCATAAATATTGACTTTATATGTCATAATTTCAACTTTATATCTGATAATTTTGTTGATAATTTGGATATAATCCCAAAGTAATCCCAAAGTATTATGATCATCAGAAATATTAAATGAGGTCCTACTTCTTACTGCAAAAAGGTATTACAACTGCATGGCTGCAGCACACAGCCACATACATTTAACCCATGGAGAGAGATGAGAATAATCATAAACCTTAGGTCAAAAACAGGTGTTTTGTGGTGCCGGTGTGCGAGCGTGAGTGACCAACAGACCTGGAGCTTGTCTGCAGTTAATCTTGGACACTCAGTTTGTTTTTTTTTCAGGTTTTGTGGCCACAGGCATTATGTTTTTGGGTCATCCCATTGTTGTGAATGTGATGTCTCAACAGCCCTTCAGGAAATTTCTTCAAACTTGACACAAATGATCACATTGACTCAAGAATGAACTAATAAATTTTGGTGGCTGAAGATCAAAGGTCAAGGTCATAGTGATCTCATGTCTGTCCCATTCTTAGGAATGCAACTTCTCAAGACCACTTTGAGGGAATTTCTTCAAACTTCACTTTGGTACAAACACGCACTTGGGTCGAGATGAACTGATTAGAATTTTGAGGTCAAAGGTCACTGTGACCTTACAAACACATTTTTGTCCATAATAAAGAATTTATAAGGTAATTGAGACTAAATACACACAAATGTCTAATAGGGTACTAGCAGTGCTTGAGTGCAACTACTTACATGTAACTAGTTACATGTAATTCAATTACAAAATAAATGTAATTGTGATCCATTACTTTTACTGAGAAACAATGTGTAATTAAATCACGTTTACTAAAAATTGTTGGTGATTACAAAGGGGTTACATCCAAATTTTGCTTCCTGGTTGCCTGGAAGACATCTGCACTCTACTGAGTGCACTCTTCTAGCTGACCAAATTAATTTGACTTTCTTTTATAGGCATATTATTCAATATTTTCCAAAAACAAACAATGTATAGACTTAGAAACATAATACCTTTCAATCATCATTTATGACCCGCTGGACGTGTGTAGTGGTGGCTGTATCTGCAGAGATCCAGCGCTCTGGCTGTATTTCTCATTATTTTGCTGGTGTGTTTATGAAAAGCTTGGACTAATCCGATAATTCTACCTTTAATATTCAGAGGATATCTGAATAATAAAATGTAAATGGTGGATCAAATTGTACTTATTCTGTAGAATAATTGTTGATTTGTATTATAATTTATTCTTGCTCTTTGTTATGTAGTATTACTATTTTTCACATCTTTTGTATTGTCCTCTTGCTTGACTCAATTTATTTGTAGCTGTTTGTTGATTTTTTTTCTTTATATGTTTTTTCTTTCTGTAAGTGTTGTCTGTCTGTCTGTTATTATAGTTAATTATTATTATTATGTATTGAAAAAGCAGTAAATATGTTGTGCATAAGAGAGTACAGAAGCTGACATAATTCAAATGTATACCATGCAGGTGTGTGACAGTCATATAAAACCCTCAGAGAGAAGAATGGGACACAACAGAGCACAGAGGGGCGCATCTCAGAGCAGCTCGTCTGTCATCATTGTGTCAGACTGGAGAATCAGGCCACCAGGCCACCGCACAAAACAGGGATCAGGGTCATGCGGACAACGGTGGAAAAATCAAAAAACTACTTACCTAGCCTAGATTTTTACCTACAGCTTGCAGCTGTCTTGTTTGTTCCTGCTGCTGTTGTCTTGTCTGTCTCATGCCAGGCTGCTCCGACAAATATAAGCTAACTGATGCAATGGGAAAACCTTTTAAGGGTCCTTTCCCTCTCCGCCTCCCATGCAGTTACACACTAATGGATCTATTTTCCAGCTAAGAGCATATCCTACCTAATGTCCTCTACAGGATTAATAAACAATTTATGACTATCAGTCTTTCAAAGACTGATAGGCAAGTCTTGTGCAGGATGAGCGCTTAAATGTCTCTTTTTTTTTCAAATGAAATAATAAAAGTTCATCAGTGCAGACATGCCTATTAATGTTTACAATACCTTTCCAGTTTCATTTCATTATCTAACTAGAGTCTCATTCATATGCATATCTATCTTGTTACTTTGAAGTAAATCACCAGGTGGTGTCCAATTTATAAATATCTCACCAATTAGCTCAACAAATGCTTTCTATTAGAAGATAAATGCTCTGAAATTGGATGTGGAATTCCTCCAGAGATGGAGATGCTTGCGATGTTTGCATATAGTTGATGAAATGTAGCATAGTTTGAAAGCCAACAGGGCATACTCATATTTTTTGAAGCTTAATCTCTGTGAAATAACCATATTATTGATACTCTTTAACACCTCTCAGACCTGGAAGATAACCGAGATGCAGCAGGAAACTCCTGGAAAGGGAGCAGAGATTAAATCTCAGCTGGCAATCCCTGTGCAACTTTTACACACAATCGGCTGACTGGCTCGTCGCCAACACATCGCAGAGAATTGAGCAGAATTGGAGAGCGGTGAAATATTTGGTGGCAGAGAGTGTTGTCTGTGAGTCTCTAGGTGTGTGCAGGCGACGAATGCGATCCACACATTTCCTGGAGGATGATTTTGTGTTTGTGACTCCCTCTTTCCCAGGCCATCTGTTGGTCTATTCCCTCTCTCATCTATATGGATAACAAGACATGCATTAGAATAACTAATACAACAGGCCTCATATGGTGTATGTGCACTAACAAGGTGCTACAGATTGCAGGGATATTCTTAGAGGTTGTGCTCTGCTGAGGGTTAAGGCCACGCTGGGCACTGCGGTTCAAAAGCACATTTCCACCAGTAAAAGAAAAAAATAAGTCATAATTATGAGACAAAATGTCAGAATTCTTATCTCATAATTCAAACTTTTTAACTCATAACCTCAAATTTTTATCTCATAATTCCAATTTTATCTCATAATTATGGCTTTTTATCTTGTAATTTGACTTTTTATCATAATTCAGACATTTTATCTCACAAGTATGACCTTTTATCTCATAATTTTGACTTTTCATCCCATAATTTTGACTCTCTGTCATAATTTTGACCATTTCACTGATACTCTTAACTTTATTTATTATTTATCTCAATTCCAATTTTGTAATTCTTAATTTTGACATTTTATCTCATAATTTCAACGTTTTTATCTCATAATTTTGACTTTTTTTAATCTCATAATTTAAAATTCTTATCTCATAACTTTAACTTAATTTAGACATTTGAGCTCGTAATTTTGACTTTTTATTTCACTATTTTGAATTTGATGTCATAATTAAGTTTTTAAGTCTGACATTTTAATGTCAAAAATTTTGTAATTCCAAAATTTTAATTCCAAATTTTTTTTATTCATAATTCTGATGTGTCTTTTCAACCTTTCACCATTTTTATCATGATGTCATTTTAATTCATAATTTTGATTTTCCATCTTCTAATTATGAGCTTTTATAATGATGAATTTTTAAATCATAATTTTTTTAATTTTTTTTTTTTTTTTTTTCTTTTACTGGAGGCGATGGGTTTCCATACTGTAGAGCTACAGTAGCATCATGAAATAATGGTTTATTACTTGTGAGTCTTGTGGGAGGTTATACATTACATACATAGTTCTAGCCTAAAGACATACCTTTTCGCCTGTAAATAGATCATATTTGACCTGTTTTTTCTTGCAGTAAATTTATCAGCCTTTTAAACAGGTATACTAAGAAGTCACCCAGTTTTTCTTACTGTCAGCATCTGCCGTTGAATATATACAAGAGAGCAAACTGTTGGAGAAACAGTGCAACCCTTGGGGAGGAGGTTATGGTAGCGCTGGTCCAACAGAGGGAGGAGAGATAGATGGAGAAATAAAGAGATGGAGAGGGGCAGTTGTTGAGGGAGATTCCTCGGTGGAGCCTCCAGTGGTAAAATAAAATGCATGGCCAGGGCTGAGCTAGGGGAAGCAATCCCTCTGGATGAACTCTATGCTAAAATTGAGAGATCTGAAGTGTTCTTGTCCTGAGGGAAAGACTGTCCACATCCAGATGTTGAGTGCACAGTTGATGATTGATGCCTGGAGGGAACGCAGTGATTGTAAACGTGCACAGACACACACACACACAAACACACAATTTGTGTGTATGTTAGTCAGGGATTCTCACTAAATATTTCAAAGGGCCAAGAGAGAAAACAAAGGGAAAATGGATATCAGAATCTGGAGCAGTAGTCCCATAAGAGACACCGAAGGAGCCCCCTTCTCCCAGTTACAACAGAAATAAAATCGTTTGATCTCTGCCGCTCCTGCTTCTATTGTTATCTGCTGTAAACCTCCACCCTCCCAACTATACTCACTATAACACTGTGGTGGAGCTGTGGAGGCCAACAAAATACGTGCAGATAAATAGGCAGAGCAAATATGTTTACTCGTGCAACCTGCAAAATACTTGATGCCACCAGGGATGCACTGCTAATTTGTAGCATTTTCATACACCTTCCCACTTTAATTAGCACTTATGGAGAACACACTCCCCCTACCACCACAACCACCCAGTCACACACCTGACTCTGCTTCTCAAAGCATTTGTAATTAAAAACAATAGCCACTTCATTCTTTCCAATAGGAGCCTTGTTTAGCCAAGCAAATCTTCCATTATAGTTAAATAAATGTGTTGTGATTTCATTGTGGTCCAATTGCAACTAGAGGTGTGAGTGGTGGAGTTTGAATGCTGCTTATAAAAGAGCTGCAGCTGGAGGGATATCCGCATTTTGTTACACATGACAAAACATAATCAGCAGTTTTTGAGAAATAGAGCAGATCATTTAAAAACAACAAAATCCCTTCTCTACCTCTGTTTAAGGCAGACGCCATTTGCACCTGGGGTGGAAGAGCCATTGTGGCATTTTGCACCCAGGATGAAATAGCCAGCGTGGCTATTTTCACCCCGGTGTATATGGTCCAGCATGGCATCAAGCACCCAGGTGTCTGTAGCCAACAATGCTATTTGCGCCCAGAGTGTAAATAGCCAATGTGGCTTTTTACACCCAGGTATATAAATAAAGCCTAGCTTAGACAAGGACCCAGATGCCCATAACCAACATAGCTATTTGCACCCGCAGTGTCAATAGCCAATGTGGCTATTTGCATCTGGGGTGAAATAGCCAATGTGGCTATCAGCACCCAGGTGTCCATAGTCAACAATTCTATTTGCATCTGCAATGAAATACCCAAAGTGGCTATTTACACCCAGGTGTATATAGCCCAGTATGGCAGAGATAAGCAGCCAGGTGCCCATAGCCAACAATGCTATTTGCACTCAGGGTGTAAATAGCCAATGTGATTATTTGCAGATGCATGGCAGAGACAAACCATGATTTTGTTCCTAAACCAAGTAGTTTTGTTGCTTAAATCTAACCAAGCTGTGACTAACACTGAAAATAATAATTTAAAAAATGTAAATGAGTAAAAAATAAAATAAATTAATAAAATAAATTAAAAATTTCAACAACCCAATTTCACACTAGACTCAAATCCTATCCTCAAAGGACTGGATTAGAACCCCACTCTCCCGCAGTGTGTAAACCATTCATCTACCAAAACCTTTTACCTACAAAGAATTTGTCATTCTTTATAGCTAAACTAAGAGGTTCAGGTGTAAATTGCCTAATAGCTGCTATGTGTCTATTCTCACCCAGGTACAAATACACACACTGCTTTTTTAATCATACAAGAAATCTATGTTGGCTGCTCCTCACTGAGACTGACTCAGAAGTGTGAATGGTGTTATGAAACAAAAAATAATATCTACCTATTCCAGTTTTGGCTGCATGTTTCTGGTTCAATTTCTGGGTTACTTTTAGCACTGCCCAGGTTACTGTACGCTTTCTGCTACAATACTCCCTGAAAATTTCAAGGCACTCTGCAGGGCATTTATCAATAAAGGAAAATGATGTTTTGACAAAGCCTGTTTTGATTAGAGTCTCTCTAACACTTCATCCGTATTGGCTGCATCATCTGAACCACAGCAAACCAGTCACAGTCGCTTAATCGATTCAGCACTCAAGATATTGACCAGATCTTTAAGTTAGACCACTTCCTAATGGGTCGCGACACCTGTGTTTGCTGTACCTTGCAGATTGGGTTGTTCATCCTTTATAGCAAACATTCTTATCAGTTTCTGGTCACACACATGCGTGCACATGCAGCATCCTCTTAAGCATTCCTTATCGCTACGTTGCATAAACCAGCCCATTCATTAGCATTGATTTCCCTTTGAATGACCATAAAAAGGGTCCTCTGTCCACTCGTTCTCGCTATCTCTTATTCTCTTTTTCCTCCTTGTTCTGTCCTAACCTTCCCTGCTCTGTCTCTCCTCTGGCTCTAAAGGGATCCCTCCTTCTGGACACTACAGTAGGTGAACTCTTGTTAATTGCTCGCAGCAGTTGGAGGTTATCAGCTGGCTGGCAGTGAAGGTCTGAATAATAAGCCGAGCTGAACAAGGCCCAGGTGGAAAACAATTAACACAGGAAAGAAGCTGCTGCAGAGAGGTCTGTAAAGGCTCAGGAAAAACGGGTTTGAACCTAAAAGAACGACTCTGAAAACAGGACTCAGATGCAGAAAAATTTGTAGATTTAAGACTAAAACTCTGCCTATGGACGAAGACAGAAGCATGCATTATTTTCTTCTGATTTATAAAGTTGCACATACACACAGTTCTGTCTTATAAACCCCAATCTGGACTGGGTGCACATGCACAAGCCTCACTTCCACTCTCAGTTCACAGTTATTGATACCTGTGCCCGCTCCATCTGTCATTAAACCTGTCAATAAGAAGAAAAGAAGCAATGAAATTTCATCAATTATCGGATCAGCGACGTCCTCTAACAACACCTGAGCAGCTGTCTTTACTCATGGTTGTGGCTATTTACAGCACCCGCATCACTAATTCATCACATGTACCTGTAAACCATCGTCGCGGTGAGATCTCAGCCATCATTTTGAAATGTCAGAAGGATTAGCAATGATTAATTTATCAAGCTTATATTTAAAAGATTTTACAAGGTGCTTTAGAGTTCAGGATCAAATGAAAAGAGCATTAATGACATAGCAAATATTTTTTTTTAAAATAAAGTAAGAAAATAAATAAATAAGAATCAAATTTAGCACTTATTAATCATTTTAAATGAATTTTTAAAAATGACTGTATTATTAAACTCCTAAAACTTGTCACTTGATGTATCGTACCTTTATGCATTTCCACATGTACCTGATCACCTGATCAGATCACCTGCAGCTACGGTATCAGCCAAAACCGTGTAGGCTAATCTTGGTTTTAAGTTGTTTATACATCTGGGGCTGTATTACAGAAACTTCATAAGCACTAACTTGCCGATTCGATTTTGTTTTCATTTGATTCGATTTAGCACATATTAAAAGAATACATAAACAAAACAATATATAAAAAACAAAAACAAGAATGTGCTTATAAGGGGTCTCCCCCAGTTTTAAATTAAAAATTAAAATTAAAATTCAATTACAGTCACTGATTATAATTTCTAGTCTAAATATATGGTTAGGACGTTAGTGTATTACAAATGAACAGTTTGTATCTTAGTTTAAGATGGGAAATATGTCACACAAGCACCCTAACTTCTGAAAATCTTAAATCAACTCTCCTAACTTTAGGCTGACTGTTAAGCTGTCCTAATTTTCACATTTGTATTTGTAGTAGTCGCTAATTTACTAACTAGTGAATACTAATGGTAGTGTTCGCTAACAGTTGCTAATGAGAGTGTCCCCTAACAGTAGTTAATGTAGTGTTAACTTAACGTTGTTGTAAATCTCCCATCCCCCCAGCCCCAAAAAACAAACATCTGTGGATTTCTCTACAGATGTTACAAGTACCTCTAAACCATCTGTCTTGAAGTTAAGTGTCCAGTGTTGTTTTTGCTCCATTGTTTGTATGTTTCAGTATGTCCCATTGCTAAAAAAAAAAAAAGGGTTGAAAAGTTGTTAGGATTCCTGAAGTTAGTTAGGATTTGCTTCTGTTAAATAAAAATTGTAGACTCTTCCTATGTTAATTTAATGTCTCCAAGTGAAGAAAAAAGTTAAGTTTACTGAAGGTCAAAAACAGGCTAAAGTCTTTCCTTGACCTCTCGTGGTTTTCCATCAAGGTGAAGGAAAAGTGTTTAGGAAAAGTCAGAGGATGCTTTATTTTTCTTTTTACTGTTCAACCGCAGCCCTGAAGGCAGAAAGAGGTCATGCGAGGCAACAGCACAACAGACAATCTGGGGGGAAATGAATGGAAGTGGGTCGGCATGCAACTGGGCTAATGGGGAAATGACAGGTGTGCAAGTTGAATGGTGGGAAGGCAGGGGTTGCTTTAGGGCAGGTGGGTATATTGTAGTAGACCTATATGGCGGTGGGGGTGGGGTGGGGGGGGGGGGGGGGGGGGGGGCAAGGAAAGACAAGAAAAACGTGAGATAAGGAATGGATCGACATTGTGACTTGAAGTGGGAGGGGAAGAGATTAGATGAAGTGGTTGCAGGTTGACGGGTGACTCAAATAGGGTAAATAGGAGCAGAGGTAGTTGCTCTGTTGATTAGGTGCTGTACATAAAATTTTGCCCTGAGCATCCCTCTGGCTGCCCTTTTCATGGTGATTCCAGCATTTCCATAATGCAGCTGTCTGATGGTTGAGCGTCTGAGGTCGACATGCACACACACACTCCCAGACACACACACATCCTAACCATACACCCAGCTCAAAGTTTGAGCTGCTCTGGACACCACATGAATATATTTTATTTTTTCCAGTTGACCTTGCCTTTGCAGACAGAGTTTCTGCGAACATGAACCTTTAGATTTTAGTTTGTACTTCCACCCATATCTTAAAAATCTTTGTATATGTACTTTTCAGAGGTGGGAAGTAACTAAGTACAAATACTTTACTGTTACTGTACTTTTAGTAGATTTTTCAGATATCTGTACTTGAATAGGAAAAGACAATTCCTTGTGTATTCATCATGCACAACAGACACAATGAGATAAAAATGATGTAAAAGACAACAAGATGAAAACAACACAAGATGAAAAAGATGCAACGAGACGCAACAAGATGAAAAAAGACATACCAAGATGTAACAAGATGTAATAAGCCGTAACAAGACGATAAGAACATGAAAGACATAATAAAGAGAAAACGATATTACAAGATGATAAAGATGTAACAAGACACAAAACACCAAGAAAGACACAAACGACATAACAAGATGTAAAAGACAAAACAAGACAAAAACGACATAACAAGAAACAGCATATCAAGACAAAAACGGTGTAACAAGAAGTAAGAAGATGAAAATGGCATAAAAGACATAAGATGAAACAGGCAAGAGAGGGAGAGTCAACCAAAGCGTAGCAAGCCACAAATGACGCAACAAGACAAAAACAACATAAAAGACATAACAAGACAAAAAAGACGAAAAACGCCATTAAAAGACATGAAAAGACAAAAACAACGCGACAAGACATGACAAGATGAAAACGATGTAACAAGACATAAGAGGACGAATACGGCATCATAAAAGACATAATAATGGAGAAAAGGTGAGGTTCAGTTAGCTTTGCACAGAAACAGCTGATAGAAATGTCCTTCTGGGGGTGACTTTTTGCTTTTATACTTTGAGTAAATTTCAAAGCATGTACTTTTTCATTTTAACTTGAGGAAATTAGTTGAATCAGTACTTCTACTTTTACCTTTTTTCCTTTTTTTCGGCAAGTATCTGTACTTCTACTAGTGAAACGGATATATTCGCTCCTGCCACCTCTGGTATTTGTATGCATTCAGCATAGAGAGTGCAGCAATGCATACATACTGCATGAGCATGACACCACCCTAACCATGACCCCACCTGTGTGGATCAGTTTTCGTCATTTGGAATCTTCACCAGGCTTTTGTGTGTGTGTGCATTGCGATTCATTATTTTAAATGTAGAAGTCGTCAATCATGGCATCCCCAAGGAAAACATTTAGAATAAGTGCTTTTGAGAGGATTTGTGGAATTTAAGTGAAGAAACGGTGCAGTCAAGTACAGCGTTGCTCTCCTTTTTTCTCAGATATAACCCCCTTTCTAACACATGCACGCACACACTCTTCTTCCATCAAGTCTCCACTGTTCATCCTCCACTTTATTGCCTGCAGGCACTCTAACTTGGAGTCTGAACTTATTATGCTTCTCCCTTCTCTGAATTTTGGTGCACTCAGCTTGTGAATGGAGGGGGAATGAGCTCATTCTACCTGCGTCAGCACGAGGAATGGTTATGCTGCAGACGGCGGCTCGGTGAGGAAAGTGTAATGAGGAAGCACAGGTTTTTTTGGGTTTTTTTTTTTTTTCTAAGGCGGAGGTAGGCCCCCCGCACGCCCCCGAGAACGGCGTCTCTCCCCCTCTCACAGCCAATCAAGCATGACGTGATTTAAGCCTCCCGCCGCTACAGGCAGGTGAACTCCACGAGAGCAGATTTATGAAAATGTTTAACTTTTTCCTGTAAGACCGCTCCAGGCTCTCTGTCCTCTCTCAAACCTAATCAAGCAAAACGCTCCATTTTTGTCTCTCCTCTTATCCTCTTTTCTTCATTTCTGCATCCTTACTGTGTCTCTCCATTTTGGACGCTATCACACCTTTGTCCTTACCTCCGAGAACTAGGGAAATAGGGATGACAAATCTTTCCTCTCAGCAGGGATTGCTGGAGGGATTTTTTTCATTGATGATGGCTGATTCTTTCATGCTGTGTTCGAGGAAGGTAATGCTCCCATACTCTGCTGCTTTCCCCTCGCAGCAAAGCATCGAGCTTAAATGCTTACCCGCGGTTTTGGATATGAACAGTGCGCTTATGCTGCTAAACAAACATAAATACTCTATTTTTTGCAATCTTTTCCGGAGAGCACAGACGAAATAAACAACATGACAGTCAGTTCAGTTTTCTGACAAATGGCCCTGTGTGCTCCAAATGTTCTGACACACGGGGCAAAAAATAAAAAAAAAAGAAGAAAAGAAGAAGATCGAGGAAGAGAATGGAGGGAAGATGACAAGATATGGTGTTTGTCTGATCCTTGAGAGGGGAGAGGTTTCATTACCTGAGGGACTTCAGCAGGGGATGTCTCAGCGGCGGTGTATTTTTTTTTTTTTTTTTTTTTCCCCACTGCTTGTCAGAGTTGTGGCGCTGCTACACACACTTCTGTGTTTTTAGTCACTCAGGGATTTCAGTGGCACCGGCAGGAGCCAGACAGTCCAGGAATCAGCTGTGATGGATGGCTTTGTCCGTCCTAGAGGATGGAGGGGTCACCAGGGTTCACAACGGTGATGGAGACACTTCCCTGCTCGGCCCCCATGACTTTTTTAATTAACCTCTTTGGGAGGACCAGTCTCTTCCTTTAGAGGTAATCACAGCCTGGAAAGTCCCTTCATTAAGACTTATCTGACCTCTGTGTGTCCAGCGGTGTGCACACTTTCTATCCCTACATCCTCTACCTCCCATTCATTGCAGTAATGGCACTGCCACACAGGG
Source organism: Lutjanus argentimaculatus (assembly GCA_034769285.1). Taxonomy (NCBI): domain Eukaryota; kingdom Metazoa; phylum Chordata; class Actinopteri; order Lutjaniformes; family Lutjanidae; genus Lutjanus; species Lutjanus argentimaculatus. Next base: position 30,249,962 of record JAWZSL010000005.1, on the reverse strand, counting down.
AGGGAGACAACAGCAGTGTGAGGCGGCCAGAATATTTAGAAATGTACCCAGCCCAGTTTCATTCTCTGTGACCTCTTGGTTTCCCTGCACTGTAAAAAAAATCATACAGGAATTTAGTAGAATTAACTAACCTTTTCTCATTAAAGTAACATAAATATGTAGTTTATTAAAGTTAATTGACCGTTTCTAAGTCCCACCCCTTTTTGCTCTGTGATCCAATAAGAGATGAGGAAGCTTGGTGCCTCAGTCAGTTTTCTTCTTTCCTGTTTCCTATACTTAGATATGCTGTGTACTGTTCTCGTCCATGTTGAACACAAAAAATTTTAACATGGTCAAAAGATGCTGCTGGAGTATCTGTGAAGGTGACTCATCTTAAGTTAGATAATGTTTGCAAAATGCAAGCTAACTACAACATTTTTAAATAAATTTAATATATTTTATTTTATTATACAGCACAGCATTGCCCAATGAATTTAGAGTTGTAGTTCCTTAAAGCGATATGCAAAATAAAACATATATATCTGGGTGATTAATTAAATTGAAAAATGGAAAAGGGTGAAAATATAAGGAGCGCCCCTGTGGCTCAGTTAGTGGAGCATGCGCCCCATGTGATGAGGCTGTCAGTCCTCTGCACTGACTGCCCTTTCAACTCCCACCTGTGGCCCTTTGCTGTGTTTCCTCCCCTCTCTCTGCCTCCTTTCCTGTCTGCTCTTCAGCTGTCCTGTCAAATAAAGGCAAAAAGCCCCCCAAAAATAACCTTAGAAAAAGAAAATATAAAGCAAAAATAAATACATATACACAGCAGCAACAAGATGCTGATGATAATGTGGCTGACATCTTCAGTTCAACATCTGGAAAAGATTGTCCATCAAGTCTAACTGTGTTTGTGCATAAAGCACCATTGATGTAACAACACAGTGTCCTCTTTTCCTTGTCTTACCAGAGTCTTCTGCGTTGTGTCCTGTCAGCCCAACAACAGCCCCATCCAGGATGCTGTTTGTGTAGATTAACTAACTAGGTAGCTAACAATTGATGTAGACTAGTTAAACAGCTAGCTAGTGCTTAGCGAACTTAAGCTAACTTACAGGTCCCCCAGCAGCATCTTTTCAACATAGATGAGCCTAGCACATTGCATATCTAAGTAGCCTATGGGAAACCAGAAAGGAGGAAGTTGACAGGGGTTCCAAAACGGTTGGGACATAGGAAGGGTCAATTAAACTGAACATTTAACATTTTAGAACTCTGAACAGTTTAACAGTCTAACTTTAGGTCTGTTGACTTGTAATGATGAGTTGAGTGAATGTACAGTGCAAAGTTTGCATGCATACTTAAAGCGATATTCCGCTCTCAGATAATCATCCATTCAGTATGTACTCACCCCTATGCCGACGTGAAGATGGGTGAAGATCTTCAGTTCACAAAACAATCCTGGAGTTTCAGCAGAAAACAGGGTTGCAGCCAAATCCAGTACAATTGCAGTGAATGGTGATCTTGCGATATTTTCACACGTGCGTCCATTAAGAGATATACGAAGTCTCGCAAGATCGATGCCATGTTTACATCCTACCGGCTACATGCTACAGTTGACATTTCGGCTAAAAACATGGCGTAAATGGCGTCTTTTGCGGTTAAATTTTAATGTCACGGCTCGCGGACACTTGGATTACACCACACAAGCAGGATGGAGACATTTTGTGTTTGTTTTGTGTTCTTTTTTTTAAACGTTTTAAACTGGGTCACCATTCACTGCAATTGTACTGGATTTGGCTGCAACCCTGTTTTCTGCTGAACCTCCAGGATTGTTTAGTGAACTGAAGATCTTCACCCATCTTCACATCGGCATAGGGGTGAGTACATACTGAGTGGATGATTATCTAAGAGTGGAATATCGCTTTAAGTAAAAGTTTGAAGTATTCTTGTCAAAAACTACTCAGAGTATTAGTTACTTTTTAACCACTAATATTTAATTCATTATCAATAGCAGGCATTCTATTAAAAACTGTTTTTGTTTCCCCATATCTTCAGGCTAAATGATTTTAATAAAAGATTTGGATCTTATATCAAATTGTGCTCAGTACTCAGTTGATGATGATTTTAAAAATAACTAAGTGGATTACTTAGAGTAATGCATACTTAAGTACAAGTAAAAGTACAGACTTGAAAATATACTCATGACACCCAAACAAAAATTACTCAGTTACATTAATTCAAGAATTTGTAGCTTACTGAACATGTTCAGTACAACTGAATTCATGTCAGGTCTATTTGACTGGAAATGTTCATTACAAAATGATCTCAACTTGTCTTTTTATTTAGGCAGCTCAGACACTATTTTTTTTAAAGTTAAAACAATTAGTTTGTGCTTTTTTACAGGGAGGGAGACAACAGTTGTGAGACACTATAGAAATGCACCTAACCGGTCAGAGTTTTCATTCACTGCAGCCGCTCCATTTCCATGTTCACACACCTCAACTCTTTGTTTTCCGGCCTCTATTCATCCCTCTAAATTCTCCCGGCTAGACTTCGTTTTATTTCACAGCAAGGCAACTTCATTGATCCCGCCAAGAACAATCGCAGTTTAATGGCGAATTAGCCAAGGCACCTCTTGCCAGATGCCTTTGTACCTTTTCCTCTTCTCATCTTTCATTATCTCCGCCCTGCTCTTACTGTAGACCTTGTGGCCTCATTATATACAAACAGACAGGAAGCACAGACAGAAATAAAAATTATCCTATTTTTCACATTAGACTTCTAAGGGACAAAACAGGCCTCGGCGCTCCTCAGGGGAAGCGAACCCCTCTGAGTGATGCCCCAGAACAAGCAGATCAAACGCCTCTCCTCCGGCTCTTCGCCTTTCTTCCTATCTCTATTTTGGTTGCCTTCTTTCATGTTGGGGGAACAGTGGCTTAAGTGGCTCTATTGGAGCTCTCTGATGGGCTCTCAAATGAAGCCTGTGTGAGCTTGGGAAATAAATTGGTTTGTTCTGAGGCAGCGCCGCCCGTGGCGCCCCCTGCTGCTCACTCTCTGATCTGTGCTGTGTCCAACCAAGAAACAGAGGAGGAGGAGGAAAAGGAGGAGGAAGAAGAGGAATGGGGGGCTGGGAGGGGGGGTCAGGCAAAAGAAAGTACACAAGGCTGGCAGGGAAGAGGTCAAGAAAAAAAGGGAATGGGATGAGTCATGCAACTTGCTTTGACGGAGCATTTACATTTCATTTCAGTCGATGAGAGTTTTCTACATGCAAAATGAACACTCTACATTTAATTTATTCACAATGAAGGGAGGGGATGAAGAGAGAGACATGCATGGACCCACAACTCCCCCATGTGGGCAGCCTGCAAAAAAAACACTCTGGGAAAATCCAAAGCTTCAGTGAACTGACTTCTGTCAGTGCGCACACCCATCCAAACCCTAATATTCCACTTTATGACCATGCAACCAACAAATGAAGCTGCAATATTTTCTCATCACTAATTTGTTTTCCTGTGTCTGTTTCCCCACCATACTTCTATTTCATGAATGTCAGTGAAATACCGAGTTGAATGTATCAGTTTGATTTGTTCTTGCTTCAACAATCCACCTCTGAATTATTCATATTTCTGTAAGATCCTGGTTTCTCTCTGTCTTCTTCTTCATTCACATGCAGCCTAGCAGGGTCTCTGGCTTTGCTGTGTAGATTCTCTGAAAAGACGAGTTGCCGTAGTCACGGCGTGTGGTGGTGATGTGGGTGGTGTGCGTACCCATACCCACAGATCTGTTTTGTTTGCATGTGATTGACCAGAGAGGCAGGATACAGAGCCCTTTTTCTTTGGCTCTTACATGTGTTTGTTTCTGTGCACACGTTATCATCTTGTTACAGAATAATCAGCGCTTCCAGCGTGAAAACAAACACATATTGACCAGGTGTTGAAGTGTTAATTATTACATACATACCACTGAAAGCTAACACTTCCTCTTGCTCTTTTCTAAAAAGGCCAGTAGCCGTTTTATTACTTTGCAACAAGTGTCCCTTAAACTTTAATATAATTTACATAAATATGTCTTTGAAATTTTACCATATGGGCTTTAAAGTTTATAACTCACTGCGGTAACTAAAGAGCCTATAATAGTTTTGTTGCTGTGTTGAGGCTGTTAATTTGTAGTGTTGTTTGTTCCACATAATGAATAATACAGTATATGTGGACCCTTTCTTGATTTCATCTGTTCCAAAACAGAAGCCTATTATCAAGCTTACAAAACATATCAGCATAATGTTCCAGTAAAGCAGACTTTGGCTTCACTTCCTCATTGTTTAGACCCCACTGCTGTACATGCAAAAAATAATAATTGCAAAATTAAACTTTAAACTCATTACAATTCAATTTGTAGAAAAATATGTGTGTCATTACCAAAAAAATATTGATTATATTTGCTTTTATTTTGTCTTTTGTTTGTATTTTATCTTGTTTTTAGTTAAGGATTTACCTAACTCTGATTCATTATTATTATTATCATTGCTTATAAATCTATTTTAATGTATGTCATTGCCTTCATTTTTATTCTTTCTTTTGCTGTTTTACTCTATTTTATATTTTATTTCATCATTATTTCATATTTTTGTACATTTTTACATGCTTTATGCTTTTATCTAAAGATTGTTTTTATTACTTGTATTATTTTATTTTCTCAGGTTTTATTTTCTCCTGTAGAGCACTTTGAGTTGCACCTTTTTGTATGAAATATGCTGTATAAATAAAGTTCATTGTTGTTGTTAATCTGCAGAAGCCGAGACATATGTTGTAGAAGTGCATTCAGCCGTCATGATTTCTCTGTGAGAGTTTTAGAAAGCAACAGAGGTACCATAAGTTATGACTGCAGGCTACAAGCAGCATGTCTGGCCCGCTCTGTACATCCAACTGTCTTTCACCTCCTCTCTTCCTCCCCTCTCTGGATCAGACTGATCTTCAGACACATGTTTACAGTATGTGAAAAGCAGTCAATCATATAAACTTCAGAGAAGACCCAGATGGCTGTTATGAAAACATCCAACTGTGGAATCTGGATTCGTACGTGGATCAGTGACATTGATCGGCAACCAATACCAATACTGGATCGGATCCTCATGATGTAACGAGGGCCAAGCATCTCCAGGACCCCAGACAATAGCCTACTTTCATGTTAAGTTCATCATGCTTAGAAATTATTTGCAATGCCCTTTATTCTGGCCTTAGTCAGAAAGCCTTCTTCACCCCCCAGCTTGTTCAAAATGCAGCTGCTAGGCTTTCAGTCAGCTCCAAAAGACGTGACCACATTACTCCCGTCCTAGCATCTCTTCACTGGTTGCCTGCAGGTTTGACAATTGATTTTAAGATTTTATTGCTGACTTTTAAAGCTCTGCAGGGCCTCAGACCCAATTATATTTCTAACTTGTCCCCTGTGAGCTTGAACATAACTTGAGTATATCTCCTCAGCAGGGACCCTTCTGTTGGTTCCTGGGTCACAAAAGGTGACAGGGCTTTTCGCAATAAGGGAAGATATCAGGCTTGCAAGTCCAATGTCCTCTTTTAAACTCTGATGGTGAACACCAGACTTATTTTGTTTTATTTGTTTTTCTTTAAAGGTATTGAACTATTCCTCGAGTCTTTGCTTTGACCAGTTATTATATAAATGTACTGTGTAACCCTGCCTTCTTTTAAATGTTTTAACTGTAGAGCACTTTGTAACTGTTTTGAAAGGTGCCATATAAATAAAGTTATAGCATCATAGCATTATTTCTGCAGCTATTATAGCTATAATAACAACTACAATTTAATGTTGCAGCAGGTTAATGTGGTTAGCTATTTGTACAGTTTTATAATTAATTGTTGCACAATGAACAATATAACAAATCATTATATTTTGTGAGCTGATTATGTGTTGGATGTAACTTCATAACCTTAACAGGCCATATTGATCTTCAAAGTCAGAAATACAATGCAAAATTTTAAAATAAAATGTTTTATAACTATCAGATTAAATGTTTATGTTGTATTATACAAGGCAACACTAAATAAAATATTTTAAGAACATTTCTGGACTTTTGAGCAAGTCATATATCAAGCAAAATAAGAAAAAAAAAAAACACTTTCAAAACTTCAACAATTAGTGTCCTCAGTTCCAAAACACTTACTGAATGTTGTTAAAAGAAAAGGTGATGTAACACAGTGGCAAACATGCCCCCGTCTCAACTTTTTTTCAAATTCAGAATAAATGCATATTACATATTATATTACAAAAAACAGTAAAGTAAATTAGTTTGAACATTAAATATTTTGTCTTTGTATTGTATTCAATTGAATATAGGTCGAACGGTTTTGGAAACTATGGCATTCTGTTTTTATTTACATTTTATACAATGTCAAAACTTTTTTGGAATTGGGTGAGTTTAATACATAGATAAGTTGGTCTGGTCCAGATAGTGACTGAGTAACTGAGAGAAATGCAAAAAGCGCCTATGTAGTGTCAGTAGGCTAAAATATAGGAAATTAAAAATAAAGGAATTAATAGCAACAGTGTGCTCTATTCCAATTCCCACCACTGAAGAACATACTTTTATTTTACTCTCTTGTGATTTTGTGAGCTCATTCCATCACACGCCCGCCCTGCGGCTGAGAGAAGTTGTGTTTATATGGTAAAGACAGACACCAAAGCCGATTACGCGAAGGCCAGCCGCGGATAGGTGTAGAGGACTTTCTCTGGGCCAGACACAGAGCTCCTGCGATAGCTGGTTCAAATCCCGCCATCCCCAAACCAAATGATCCGTTTTTGGTTCAGAATATTTTGGTACAGTTTGTGTACATAACATAAAGCAATTTAAGAAAAAAGAAAGTGAATTTTAATCACAGGTTTTTGGAAAATCATGTGGAAACAACTCATCTGTTATGTTGGTAATGGTGGTACAATATAATAATGCTTGTTGACAGTGTGTGACTGAATTGACCTAACTAATTACTATTAATACTAATACTAATACTAATAAGTCTATTATTATTATTATTATTATCATTATTATTATTTGTAGTAGTAGTAGTATTCATAGTAATAATAATAATGAGAAGAACAAGAAGTAGAAAGGGTTCTAGGGTTCATTTAATGGTAATTTTTCAACAAGATTGCATGATAAAATTTGCGTTTGTATTCCCTTCATGCTACACACACACAAACAACACAGAGTTAATTATTATAAGAGGTCTATATAAAGGCACAGTAATAGTTTATTGTAGAGATATGTAAGCATACAGCTGAGCATATGAATGTAATTGTTATTGTTGTGATTACTTAGTTTTCTATCACTATTACTAACCCTATCAAGTAAAGACAGTCACAGTTATGTTTTTAAGATATTTTATTGGAAAAACACCATTGAGCTCTGAATAATCAAACACACAAAATCAAAACTGACATGCCTGAAAAGATGATTTAAAAACCAAATGAAACAGTAAATGAAATATACAGAATATATACAGTAAATAGGGCATCCATAAACAAATTTTAGTAACAATATTAGTATTATAACAAGTGAATAAGGTTGAATTACAAGCAATATTTTTTTTTAAAAAGAAAAAAGACAATGACTCATATAACCATAATCCCTTTCAGTCATCACTTATAACCAAGTAGAAGTGTGAGGTGGTTGCTGTATTTGCAGAGAACCTACAGCGGACAAATCTTATCAAATCCACCTTTAAACTAAAATATCATGAAACATTACTGTCTTTCAGAGTCTGGAGCAGGGTCTCACCTCAATATATCTGAATGACAGGTTCTAGGGGGTACCCAAGAATGTACGGATATGCCCATTTTATGTTAATCCCATGTAATTTTGAGCAAAAACCATGCAGTGTTTTGCTTACGGTATATATGTTATATTGGCCTATTCTGACAACCATGTATTTGAATATTTCTGCATACTGGGGGTCTATGACAGTATTGTTACTGGAGTATCACAGATTGGTCTCAATGGAAAGCTCAGGCTCATATGGACTGAATGAAATCTGGTGTATTCAATTTGAGATGATGTTAGTCCCGATAGTAACCATTTCATATAGTTGTTCCTCACCCGCTCCATAATTGTGTGCTGAAAAATGGATGAGGCTGAAAATATTTTGGTGATGGCAGGTCTGTCACTGAGTCTATGAGCTCAGGCTGAGTTAGATAACACCACAGGGACAGCATGTTCATCAGGTGACGTACTGTACGTGACCCCGGGCACAGACCCAGTGCTTACAGTTCAGTCTTCATCCAAATTTTCTGATGTTGGGAGCAGTTCCACTGTGCAACATCCTGATCATAGCTTATGACAGGTGCTACTGGCTGCCTGACAGGAGGTGCTGGACACAGCAGAGCTGTAAAACACAGAGACTACAATAAATATACAATAAGAGAATATTAAATATATAGTAATGACTGCTATGTTGAAAACAGTGTCATGGAAATTCATACCTTCATCAAGGCCAGTGGTTTTCTCTGCTTCCATAGGGGTAATGTTCTGTGATGATCAGTCTAGGAGGGTGTGATACAAACAGGACAAGCAAGTGTTGGAAACATGTACTTAAGATATTCATTCTCAAAGCATTTAAGAAAATAAAACATTTACTGTTAGGAAGAGTTGGAGCAGCTATGTTATTACCTAACATAACTGAACACATGAATACTACATAGAACCCTGCAAATGTGATTTTGATTCAAGAAAATGAAACTGATATTCATGTGAGATTCACTGAAAGTATAAGAGCACTACTTATATGAAAATCTCATACTTTGTTTCAACACATCAGGCTCCTGCTCCTCTGTCCTGAGCTGTGGGCTGATGGAGAGCAGCTGAGGAGGGACTGGCAATGTGACCTTTGTTGTGGCTATGGGAGTTCAAGAAAAAAAAAAGTTATACAATATGAATAACACTCAGGGTAGTTTAACATGAGAGGTGAACAAATATGACAATCTTTCAGCTGTTGCTAGCAGACTGAACATGTTCATTAATTTTTGAGTTGCTGTTACTAGACTGTACTCTTTATAGACATAATATTATTTACAGAGACCGGACGGTTCCCACAGATAGCAAGCACTATTATTATTTATTTAAAAATATGAGGGCTTGCTCTTATTTATAATTATATCAAGTAAACAATGATTTAAAAGATACAATTTAAGAACAGAGATAACAATAACTAAAAATACAAGGTAAAAGAAGGCAATGAAAACACAGTAATACTGTTCACAAAAATACAAGATGCACAACTATCTACTGCTGAAACGAGTAAAACAGGTACAAAGGCAGAATGGTTACTGATCATGGCTTTGAATTCACCTAAGGGTATCAGAATATTAATTTTTAGGGTGCACAGAAACTAAAAGTCCCAGCTCAGTAAAAAATCAATGAAAGAGTAAAAGACAGCAGGATTTTGGATCATTGTCATAAAGAAAGAAACTGAAAATCCTACTGACAGTTAATTCCAGATGTGCAAAGTGATAAAATTAGCTGCTGTCAATGCTGCCTTATATAAATATTAACTTACTGTAATGGACTGAGTAACGTTACTTCAGCTAACAACAAACCAAGTTACAACCTGTCAATCCTATAACAATACAACTGAAGCCAACAAACTATAATAAAACAGCTTGATCATATATAGCCTACGACGGAAAAGCATTCATTTACGACTGGAAAAAATAAACTAGAGTTAATACTGAAACCTTAGACGACAGAGCCATGATAAAGTCCGTAGTTACAACCGAGAGACGACCTGTCAATCAAAACACAATACAACTCGAGCCAACTAACTATTACGAAAACGGTTTTATCACATATGAATGAAAACTGTAAATTACTACTTGAAAATGAACAAGACTTACCATGTAAAAGAAGACAAGCCATGAAAAAGTCCGTTAAATCACGAGAAACTTGCTCTGAATTCTTCTGTTGTTGTGGATGCTCCTCCGTCGCCTGTCACTCCAGTGTGTCTCCTTACTGTTACACATAAGGGTGAAACAGCGCCACCAAAATCCCGCTTGTGGCCAAAAATATATTACATCCGTAGTGATAAGAACTACCATAGAGAATGAATGGGAAAAGTTAAAGGAGTTAAGCTTAACTATTTTCGGCCCGGGCCCGGAGGCAGGGCAGCAGAGGTGAAGCGACCATTTTATTGGTCGCCGTGGTGTCAGGAAGTTTGCAGCAACCAATTGAACGGCGCGGGGATTTATCACCGCCTTTGACCAGCCGACCTGCGGGTACCTGTCAACACAATGCACTTCTTTTGTAAAGGTAATGAGTTTTCAGAGCGCTTCCCTCCTACAAAGCAGCTGTTTGACCGGCTTGTAAAGATGACGGAACACTAATTATCTTCCGCAGAAAGTCTGAGCGGGTTTATGAACGAACTTCAGCACAGTTTGTCCCTCTTATTATCTGCACCAGCCGGACTCTGGCAATGACATTTGTTGCCACTAACAGGATGGAGTGTCTGTTCCAGCGATGCCATAAAGAGGCTGTCCTCTGCTCTGTCTTTCGCTCGGTGCTGCTCATATTATGTTTGGTAAGAGCTGCTGTGATTATTTGATGTGCTTTTGTACGCCTTTCGAACTCGAAAACTTTCCTAAAAGTCGCAAATAATCCATATTAAGAAGGCTATGATGCCACATTGTCAATAATTGTATTTTTTCTGACATATTCGTGTTGCATTTACGCGCATCTTGTGTGTGGCTGTGATGCTGTGCTGTGCAGAGAAGTAGGACAGATTATAAATTGGTCACTGCGTCCAAGCCAAGGCCTATACTCATTTATCTGTGACAGACAGCGCCAAATAATAAGAGGATAAATACTGAATCCAATCCAATCCAAACATGGCAATCCTCTCAGAGAGCAGTAGATAATTAAATTGAGTTATAACTTCGCCTCATCCTAACATAAAATAACATGAAACAGCCAAATGTCCAAATAATTTATGACCGATAAAAAACATCATCCACAAACATGCTCCTGAAGTCTGTTAGGTAGCTGAGCTTTCTACATTTTAAGATGTTCTTGTCCATTTTTTTTTGCACCCACACCACACCCCACCTCTTCCAAAGCTCCTGGTCCTGTCCGTGTCCGTGTACCCTGGGTTGTGGTCCATTGGGGTCCAGCTTCATTCAGCCCTCACAGGGAGCTATGTACCAGGACACCACTCTGTCCTTCTGGTCAACAGTCCCAACGAGCAGGCGGCCAAGGACATCGGCAGGTACGGTGAATAATACCAGGTAGAGCTCCTACATATCAATCGATTATGAATTGATTGCTAAATTAATGGCCAACTATTTTGATAATTGATTAATTGGTTTAAGTATTTTTTAAGAAAAAAGTCAAAATTCTCTGATTTCAGCTCTTAAATGTGAATATTTTCTAGTTTCTTAACAACTTTATGACAGTAAACTACAGATATTTGAGCTCTGGGTGAAACAAGACATTTGAGGATGTCAACTTGGGCTTTAGGAAACACTGATTGCCTTTTTTTGCAATTTGCTGATATTTTATATCAGCTCTTGTCCACCTGCCCTTATTCAGCAAATGGCTCCGCCAAACAAAATAATGTCAAATGGGACACAATTTTTGCCATTTCTAGACTGACAAGACAGACCAAACCAAACCCAAACTGTGAGGAAACCTGTGAGCTACACAAAAAAGGTACACAAAACATAAATTATTGGTTATTACATTTTTAATCGGTTAAATTCATAACAGCAATTAATGATTAATCGTTGACATTCCCTGTCACATTGTATTTTTCAACAAATAAGAGTATGTATAAAAGTAGAGGCTTTCCACACTCACTTTTGCAGTGAAAAGTCTGATTTATTTAGACTGATGTCTTGCAGACCAGGGTACTTCATCAGTGTCAGTGCATGAAAAAAAAACAAAACACAATCAGCCCATGAAAATAATAAATTAAGAAATAATATATAAACAGTCTACGATGGGCAAGACAGATCGATAAGTCTCACATATTCCTACAAAAACATATATATATCATCATTATATTTTTTCCTAATGAAAGGCTTATTCAGCACCCCCCTGTGTGTTTCGAACACTTTGTGGTCGCATCATTTCTAACAATTTAATTACTACTAGTAAAGCTGTTAAATCAACAAACATATTGCTTTTTTATGCGTTGCATAGCAACCACCAAATTTAGCAGCTAGCAAAGTCTGTCACATATTACGATTTGCCCTGAAAGCACTGAATGACGTGTGCTGTTGCTAGCTACACCACAAACTAGCTCTAGTACAGGTGTTTGTTTAAGGTATCAAAAACACCTTTTCACGCCTTTCAGTTTAGCTTTTATGGTTTAGAAATATGAAAATTGCTTTCACCTCAGATTAGAGTGACATATACTGCATGTGAAGAGCAAACTGACTTCAGAACAGTGAGTTTGCACGTGTTTACCATCCTCTGGTGTTGGAGATATAATCTGTGTGACAATTTACCCGTGTGACAGGATGAGCTGCTCTCAAATGACAAGATTGATACCACTGTCATATACAGTTAATATAGAGTTAGAGCTAGCACCTTGTTAGCTTAGCTTAGCATTTCACACAGACTGGACCCCGGGGGGGAAGCAATTAGCCTGGCTCTGTCCAAAAGTTAAAAAAAAAAAAATTGTCCTAATAGCACCTCTAAATCTGACTAATTAACACAGGACCGGTATGTGGGATTTAGTTGTAACTAGCGGTGAGGTTGTAGATTGCAACCAACTGAATACCGCTCGCTTCACCCTCCATTTCCAAGCGTGTAGGAGAACGTATGGTGGTTGTGAAACTTGTGAAAGGCTGTAACTAGAGCCAGTGTTTGGTTTGTCTTGTAGCAAAATGGCCGTCCAACATGGTGGACTCAGTCCATATAAACAGCTCATTCTAAGCTAACAAAAACACAACAATCATTATTTGCAGGTGGTTATACATTAATGAATACACGCTTATGAATATTACATCCCATTTCTGTCGTATTCTGCCAATAAATCCCCCTAAATCTTACACACTGGACCTTTAATCAGGATGCTAATCAAATTCCTATCCTTCGGTATTGATTTTAGATTAGTTAAAGTGATCTAAACAATCCAAATCAGCCAGCCTGGACTAAGTTTGACTTTTCTGTCTCAAGAAGAGATATAGCCTTGTCAAACCCACAGCTGGTACAGCGCTGTGTTTGCACTCTCATCTCCTTTGTTGGCATTTTAGCTGCATGTAAATGAGCTCTATTTACCACGTGTCAAGACAGAAAGAAGCCAAAGTGCGGATGCCAGATATGTAAATCACCTCCTTCAGAGACACTGGTTAGAGGAGGGGGGGGGGGGGGCTGTTACGGCTGAGGTGGTAATAAAATATAATATCAGCCAAGCAGCAGCAGAAAGCAAAGTTTACTATCTGAATTTAGTGCGTAAAAGTCCTTTCCTGTGGCCGGCTTGAAGAGCACCATAATGACAGGCTCAGTTTCATGCTGTAATTGATAAACAGCTGGTGGCTCGTGTTTAATTTTCCTTTCCTCTCTTTTCCATGTCTGCCCCCTCCGTTTCCATCCATGCTTCCTACCCTCTGTCTCTTTTTCCAGGGCGATCATGGAACGGCGGCTGGCAGCCAGTATTAACATTCTCTCCAGGACCTCCACAATGTAAATCATATTTGCCCCCTACCTTGACACAACTCTGTACCCAGCTGCAGCACAACCACAAAGACTGGCTCAGTTATAACATCCTTCACATACAGTAAATACATAAACACATATGTCCTTTTTTTTCTAGCTTGTTGCCTTGGAAACCACAAGTTGAAAGGCATCTGCATCTGAATGGTTTTATCAGTTTTCCCATTACAAGAGACTGAGTGGCAGTTAGCCTTCAAAGCAGTCATGTGCTTATGTGCATGGGTTAGCTTTCTTGTTAATGCATAACCACAAAAGGAACAAGGAAGGAAAAACTTGTGGGACGAAAAGACAGCATTAAACCTGTTCACCAAACAGAAGTTTAGCCTAAAAATAGAGGATGTGGTTGGATTAGTTTAAGGAGGTGATATGGGTTTCATTATGTGTGTGAGTGCAGGTGTGCAACGAATGCATTTAAGGCTTATTTAGTTAGTTAGTTTTGACATTTCACAAGGAACATGCTTAAATGTGGGTTCTTAGTTTGTGTTTTGCTGTCTTTCTCAACCCACAAGAAAGCACCATGTTTAAAGCAAAGAGGCAGTTTTGTGCTTGACACAATAAAAGCCTTTCGAGAACAGTTTGACAGCATCACTGTAAATCACTGTGGCCATAATAGAGGGTTGGTGCAAGGTTTGATTGCTGTGTTCTTTCAGAAATTTTTTTTTTAAAAACCAAGTTTAAAGACTTTTCTGTACCTGATCATTTGCAGTCCCCCTATGTACATGTGTGAAGAGTTCTAATTTCTTGTTTTCTGGTTCTTCAGGTACTATTGGAAAGGCGAAATCCAGGATGCAAGTGAAATTCTGATGGTAAGCTGAGAGAGTCCTTTTGCAATCAACTTGTACTCAACGGGCATGTTTCAACACTAAGCAGAAGTGTAAGATGAGATGTCATGGTTGTTTCAGCTCGTGAAAACAAAGACCTCCAGGATCCAGCATGTCATAGATTATGTGAGGTGAGAGGTTCCTTTATCTAATCTTTAGTCCAGGTTATTGAGAACTGTACTTTAGATCATTGTTTGAAGCCCCGTTCGCACAGGACTTGTGGTCCATGGAGGCCTCTAGTAATTTGTCATAATTTTGGAGATCGTCTGATTGTCGGATCTTAATCCTGTACAAATCTGCCATGTCCGCAATTTGTAAAGTACAACTTCCACTGAAAATCACCTACCATATTTCACCAAACACAGAGGTCCCATGGTAATATTAGTCCCATGCAAATCTGTGATGTAGGTTCACAAATCGTTGTTATTTACTTGGTCTAAATGATATGTTGATGTGTATTTGTGCTTACAACACATGCATTAAGTTGGCAAAACAGCTCTAAACTATATTATTAATGTGGCTGCTGAAGAACAGACGCTTCTGAATCTGATTAAACGTTGTGATGTTATGCAGAGCCTTGACATCATAGCCACTCATAGATAGGTGCATCGCAGAAACTTTGAAAAGTCACAAGCACATCAAAACAATGAGAAAAATTTAGGAAATACAGGCAGAAGGCAGGATCTCTGCGGATATAGCAAAGCGAATGCATAGCAGATGTTGTAGATTAAACCTTTAAGCTGTGCATGCTACCATATACATGCATTAAAATGGAAATGGCAACTTTTTTGCTGTAACTTACTATTATGAATTAAGTATTGATTGCACAGCGTAATGGCTAATAATAATGACGGCATCAGTATTTAGGTTGGTTCTGTATTAAACCTGCCGTTTATGAAAAATCTGTCTGCCACTGGGCATGTTTTTCCTGGTAAAATGATGTCACCATTATAGAGTAAATTGGGAGAACAAATTTATGATTTTTATCCTAATGTTTTCTTCTAATGTTACTCCCCCTCCACCCCAACATTGTTACTTCTTCATAGGCTAACATAAAACTGTTATGTCTGTTATTACATGTAATGAACATCATTACATTAGCTTTCAATTTGTCTCTTACGTTAACACGCTTCTTTCTTCTGTCTTATTTCCGAAGTGGTGTTGATCATTTTTCCACAGAGCTAGGCTCTGAGGGAACTGAGAGTGACCCATTGTTGCGTACAGGGATTGTCTTTGCAGCAGCGGTACAAACAAAAGAATTGCTAGGGGGAGAGTTGAAAAGTTGTCTGTTTACATTTTAAAGGTTCATTGCCTTTATGTACAACTTGGGCCTTGTTGTGTTCTTAAAATGTCCTTACTTAGAGCTAAACAAATAGGCCCTCCACTGTTGTATCTCTGTACTGTTCAACAAAATCAGTTAGTGTGATCAAACAATTATGACATTTTATTCACATGAACCATATTTCACAATAGATTGGTGTTGCTCACACACTTCCTAATTTACTATTGCTCTGTATAAGAGTAATTGGAGGAGGTAGAACAGCATTTATTTCCTCATTTGCTTGAAAAAGTTTTTAATCAAACATCCATATTCAAAGCAGATATTTCCCATTTTTTCTGAGTGTTTGATCAGGAATGTAACTGTTAACTTGAATTTTTATACAGTAGAATTGCAGAAGAGGGCAGATGTACAGTTATTTCTAATGCCGGATGCAAGAGCCCATATATACACTTCTTGAAATAACCAACCATTATTTGGCCATTTCTGATTGCAGCATCAGACCATTAGACTTGGCATGACATGTCTTACAACATACAGTATGCAGATGTTATGTAATGGATTGGCATTACATTGGATGAAGACAGGCCTCTTTGCAATGTGACTGCTGTTCTGGGTTTTTTAAAGCACCACCAAAGTGCTGCTTTTTAAAAAAAAAAAAAAAAAAGTGATGCATGTTGCACTTTGCACTTTTTGTTTTTAGCCATTTTTTAACAATGACATTGAAAATTGCAAAAAAGAGTTATCTTTTTTTCTTTTGTTTTTTTTGTTTTTTGTATGATTCATTAAAATACAATGGCAGCTTGCTCCAGAGAGAATAAAACTGCACTCCAAGTTTTCAAAGTTAACGTAACTACAAGGCTGAGAATAACAAAAAGTCTAACAAAATAAGCTTTCTTTGTAAATAAAGAGTGTACCTGGGGAGTATTCCACTGGAAGCAAAATCTTTTTTGGAGCTCAGACTCAGTCAAAACAGCACAAAACTGTCAAATAAAAATGCACAGAGCATTGATAAATGTCTGTAACAATGACAAACTTAAAATAAAAAGACAAAAATTAATAAATAATAAAACATTCAGCTGGTGCCTTTGAGATGTACCTCTATCATGTTTGCGCAGGGGACTGCTATGATTGGTGGAGCTCGTTGGTCACATTTGCAGAAAAATTGCAGTGATTAGACAAAATTGCAAAGTCAGGCAGAATTCATGGGGATTGTTTAAATTTGCATTAATTTGCATGAGTTAAGCTTCCTGGAGGGAGTGCATAATGGAAAAAAATGGAAAGAAATTCCAGGTTGAGATAACTGGTATTAGTGGCAACTCATAATGGTTACTGCTACAGGGCAGACACTCCTCACTTCCTTAGCTTCTATTTTTTCTACTTTTTCAAACTTTTTCAACTTTTTAAACTACAAAACCTTAACAGTAACAGTACCTTAACCCAGTGACTTAGTGAACTACTGACAGGATTAGCCCTGGAATGCACAATGCTTCTCTTTTCATCAGAGTCTATGAAGTGTGCATAAATTGTTGCAGAAGATTGGCATATTGAAACTAGAGAAGTCCTCTGAACTCCACAACACTCAGTTGGCTCATCAGAACTCAACTCAAAAAGATTTAAATGGACAGGTTCCTCTAAGTCACCTCCCAAGGACTCACAGAAACAAAACCAGTAAATTCATGTGCTATGAATAGGATTTCTACCTGCTGGGATAAGATAAGTGCAAGACTGTACTCCTTCACAGGGCAAAATTTATTGATTCAGCTCAGCCTGGACATCTGGTGGACAGCCAAAGGTGGGCATAAACACAGACCTCGGTCATCTCCAACATTACATCTAGAAAACAGGTTAGAACCATTAATAAATCTCTAAGAGACAGAGGAGGAGATCAAAAAGTCTCATGTGGAGGAAAGAGAAAACTAATTGTCTGGACAAGCTGGAAGCTTAGTCTTTTTTTTATTAGTGGACCACTGCCAGTGGTCAACAGAGCGGTCAACAGGTTCAGCAGACTTATATCACTGAATGCACGGCTCAGCAAAACCTGCGGTCTGAAAGGAATCAACTATATTGATAGCTTCAATCTGTTCTGGGGACGTAGGCATCTTTTCAGGGCAGGTGGCTTCTGCCCAAGCAGATCTGGCTGATGGACCATTTTGGTGCGACACCCAGCGGCCAGGCCGGGCCAAAGATGATGATGCACCCCACAGCAGCCTCAGAACTACAAAGACAAGACATCACAGCCTCAGCATGTCAGCCTGTTGACAGCCTGCTCATGGATCAGTCTCTTCCTCACTTCCCTCTCCTGTGCCTCAACACTTTTGGGATTCACTGAGCTGGAATGGAAGCGCTGGTTAAAGCTGGAATTAAATTCACCCCCCAGTCACTGCCACATCATCGCCACGTCTGCCCCAACCAAGCATATTCTGTAACACCAACCTTGCCGATAACGAGGATGACAAATGGGGGAACAGCTCAGATCAGAGATACAGGGACTTGATGTGATGTTAATGAATGCCAGGAAGCTGCACTGCCACATCTTGAATCACTGCCATTCAAATCAACACCAAGGAAATCCGCCTGGCATCAGTGCAGGCAGGAGAGAAGATGCCTAGAACAGATATGGTCCCTGCCACACATCTCCTACCCCAATATGCCTCTTCTTTCTCCTTTTGTGTAAGACCCTACTGCTTCTACAGTTAATTTTTTAATGCATTTGGGGAGAAGTATTGATTATTTTTTATTTTGCATCATTGCATGCTCCTTCCCAACATCAAGACTAATTTCAACCTAAATGGATGGAACAATAACACATAGAAAAATCAGCGCATATCACGCACAACAGACATAACAAGGCGAAAATTACAGAACAAGACAAAAAGTAACTAGACTAAAAACGGCAAAAAACAAAAAAAATGATATATGTAACAAACGAAAACAAAAAAAATTCCGTAACAAGACGAAAAACAGCATAGAAGTAACAAGACGAAAAAAAAGGCAACAAGACAAAAAAGACTAACAAGACAAAAACTATGTAATAGATGTTACAAGACAAAGGAGAAGGAACAAGACAAAAATATGTACAAGGTGAAAAATAGTGAAAAAGATATATGTCAAGACAAATATGACACAACAAGACGGAAGAGATGGAAAAAGACAAAAAAATGTAAATGTAAATTGACAACCCTTTACCTTTTTATTCAGGCTTTCTCTTCTACACCTGCTGCTGCCTGTGTCTCAGTCAATGATCTTGTAGATCATTTCAGTTCTACAAATTACAAATGTTATTGATGCCATTACTCCAGTAAGGTTAAAGCAGTCTTTGTTAAGGAAAAAGCACGTGGAAAAATGTAAATTAAAAGAGTGTGTAAACCCATCTATAATGAGAGTGTTACCATTTACAATTTAGAACTGACAAAAACACATCATTCTCTGACATAATTGCGGAAAACAGTAATAACAAACATGCCTTATTTGCTCCTGACAGGCTGCTGACAAACCACCCTGTCAGTAGGCCCTCATTTTATCCACTAAAATGTGTGAATTTGTTTCCTTCACTGAAAAAATTCAGAAAATTAGACAAGCTGTCAGTTCCTCCATATCAGGTATAGGGTCTGTATTGTTCTTGCATTCACTTAAAACCATTCAGTTAGTGTAACACAATATGATTCAATCAACCACTTAACCTGGGAGGAAATTTTGCAACATTTGAAATCCTCTTCCTCCTGCTGCCTTGATGATCTGTCTACAGGTTGTCTGCTTGTCATCTTATTGCATCGTATGTTCTGCAAATAGTCAACAGTTCCCTCCTCTCAGGTTATTTCCCTCTGGCCCTGAAAATGGCAGTTATTAAGCCACTCTTGATAAAGAACAGTTTAGACAACTCAATAATGAACAATTTTAGGCCCATATGAAACATCCCAATTTTAAGTAAAATTGAAAAGGCTGTTTTCAACAGCTTCACACCTTCCTGGCCCTGAACAATAGTGTTCTGATGTCAGAAAAAAAGTACTGTCCCATTCGTTCTGTCTTACACTGAACTGGAAAAGTTTCTTTTTTAGTCTTGTTGGAGAAAGGGATGCTTTAGTGTTGTTAATTAATTAATTAATTAAAAAATTATTTCATATCTGAGTGTACAAAAATAACATGGCACCCCCCAAGGCTCCAGTCCTGGGCATTTTCATTTCAACATCTACGTGCTCCAAGTAGCATAGACTATGTAAAATATCTTATCTTACTTATTCAGATAACATTTATATAATGATATCAACAGATGACTAATGGTCCCAAACAAGCACTGAGTAAGTGCTTGTGTGGGACCTACTGTCAGATTATTTCTCACAGGCCCAGAAAACTATGAAGCCATTCGTGAAAAGAACACTTCAGACAACAGGCCCATATGAATCATCCACGATTTTAAGAAAAAAACATTGAAGAGCATTTTCCTGGCCCTAAACAATTGTTTTTATGTTTTCTAGTCAGGATTTCAACCACAGCACAGAGATTGCTTTTATTATGGTCTTGACTGACATCCACTTAATCACATGACTAAAATACCCAAGTATATTGCTACATAGACTGTAAAACTAGACAGCCGCATTGTGAAGCTGGTTTGAATTGACTTTTGAAGTACAGGTAGTAATTTGTGTTGACTGGTAATTACACATCTGAGTGTCCAACAATGACATGGAGTCCCTCATGGCTCCATTCTCAGGCTTCTTCATTTCAACAACTACACGCTTCCACTAACACAGACTGTAGAAAACAGCTAATATTTTACCATAACTGCAGAATGACACAAAGATTTATATAACATTATCACCAGGGGACTATGGTTTCATACAAGCACAGAGTAAGTGCATTGAACAAATGAATGTTCTACAGTTAGATTAAGATGTAACTGACATGATTGTCTGTTGACCTAAAGACAAACGATTAAAAGTGCACTCAGCTTCAGTTGCTGACATTAAAGACCACAAACCAAGCCAGAAATCTTGGTGTAGTCATGGATTCAGACCTATATTTTAACATTCACATTAAGGCAATTGCAAAATCAGTCTATTAACACCTCAAGAATATATTAAGAAGTAAGGGACTTCTTGACATATAGGGTCTCAGCAGGATTTAGAAACACTTGTCTGGCCGTTCATTTTAAGTAGCCTCGACTACTGTAATGCAGTCTTTGCAGAAAAAAAAAGAAAGAAAAAAGAGGAATAGACAGCTGATTCATACACTGGCGCAAGAGTCCTCAGTAAGACCAGGACGTCCAGACCTCTCAGATCATCTGGGACAGGTCTGCTCACTGTCCCCAGAGTCAAAACTAAACATGGAGAAGCAACATTCAGTTTTATGCACCACATATCTGGAACAAACTCCCAGAAAATGTGAGGTCTTCTCCAACTCTCAGTTCTTTTAAATCACCAAAATAACAAATAAATTGTCTCTGCAGTGTATTAAGTAATATTTGTGGCTATTTACTCATATGTTGTACAGCACTGTAGCTGCACTGTAATTTATCTTCTGTCTTTTCATATTGTCTTTTATATTGCCTTGTGTTTGTGCCTATATCTCGTCTTAATGCCTTTATATCTTCTGTAAACCCCTTTGAATTGCCTGATGTTGAAAGATGCTATACAAATAAATATGCCTTGCCTCATATGGATATGGGTTTCTGCTGTAGAATTCATCTATATGAAGAAATTCTGTCTTATCTCACATGTTTATGTTTGTGTGGGTCCCTTCAAGGTCTGTCCACCCCTATGCAAACCCAGAAGTACTCAGCTTCCCGGTGGAGGACGGCAGTCTGGCTTACATGAAGTGGATGGATGAAGCCATTCCAGACGACTGATACATCACTAAAAACAAAGCAAGCTCTGCATACACTGCAGCTGAACAAGGACACTGAGCCACAGGTGCACAGGCTGCTGTTTGAAGGCTGGATAGAAGGGTTCAGAAAGCACTCTGTTGAACTAAAGTTCAATACATTACATTTATACTGTTTTGTTGCTCTGACCTTTTCACTGTTAAGTCTCTATTATTGTGTACTGTGGAGTGATCTCAGCCCTGTAGAGAGCTTTATACAACAGTCATAGAAAATATTTGCTTCTGATTGGCTGGCAGGTGTCACTTAAGGGCCTGTGTCCTCATAGCGTTTGGTTTTTTTTTTTTCCGGCAGAAATCTGCTGGCAGGTAGCCTGACATGCCATATGGTTTGTTACACAGAGCCATCCAGAAATCATCCTTAGAAACTTTTTGGAAAAGGGCAGGCACTCTCAAAAAACACTTCATCCAATCACTGCAGGTGATTGGATGAACCATCTGTCTATCACTCTAACATGAGCTAACTTAAACCAATCAGATCAACATTTCCATGGATGTCTCAGGAAAAGATTAAATCCGAAGCGACTGGACTTGTTTAAAAGTCTTGAAGACGTTTCGCTTCTCATCCAAGAAGCTTCATCAGTTCATGCCTGTCAGACTAGTCAGAGCTAGTCTTTCCATGGATCTTCTTGCTGTTGTCACACCAAAAACCACACCCATAACTGTCAATAGTCCCTACTAGGACAGTGATTCGCTGCAACACTTTTGGTGCTGACACCAACAGATAACTTGAAGCCTGGCAAGATGGATTCTCGCGTGATCGAGAATCCAGCAGCCTTGCAAGGTAAACTGGCAGGGCACCAGGATAAACTGCATGTGTGGTGAGAGAAAAAAAATGTTGCTCGCGAATTTGACATTATGATTAACATAGGCTACAACACAGCTTACAGCAAGTTTACAACGTCCATGGTGATAAAAGCACAACACTCAACAGCAACATTCAGTGTCCGCCTGATCTGCTCCCCAAAATGGGCTTTTTTGTCTCTGTTATGAGAGTTTCTGTCTAATAAAGCTCAGGATAGACACAAGAACATGCTTCTCCATTTTCTTGGTTACCAGGGTTACGAGTCCACATGTAATATATGATTGGTTGCATGGAAAAAAAAGCGACCATGACGACACCACCGCCTTTCTGAAAAGTTCACCCAGAAGCACTTGGAGTGGCCGCACAAAAAAGGCTATGCACTTTGAAAAAAGACTCACACAGCAACTTTTCTCTAGGTTGCTGCATGTGGCTGCATACGCATACATTGAAGAAAACTGAAAAACGACAGTGGTACCCAGAAAAAAAAAAAAAAAAAACAATATGTGAACACAGGCCCTAACACTGTGTAACAGACCATCTCAACTATGATGTTTTCAGTTAACTCTCATTAGTAAAACTGACCTTTTAACATGGCTTCAACTGACCACAAACAAAATTGAAAAAATGCATGCAATTTGAAGGCACCCGGTCGAAAGTAATCAAAGTATTTTATATATTTTTAGTGTACTGTTTTTCTTTGATCTTTTAACCTATGCAAAGCATTTTTGAGTGCCCAGAAATAAAACAGAATATTATTATAAAGTAAAGTAAACTTATCCCTATTACTATTATCCCTGACAGAGAAATTTTGTAATCATGGTATGATTGAGATAATATAGTCCAGGGTGTCCAGATTCACAAAATAATGGACTCAGTAGAGGAATCCCTACTCTGTATAATGCATTGTTTGCCTACGCCTCATTATGCATTATTTCTTATGCATTTTCTTACAGATCCTTTAATAACAGAGATCTTTCAGTATTTGCATTTGATGAAATTCGGTCTCTAGTATTCATTTAAGATTACATCACCATCACAGGCAGCCATTAAGGTTTGGCTTTGAATCAGGTTTAACATAGTGATAGTTGTGCTGGAAAATACTGATGGAATGACTATAGTATACTGATAACTATGTTAATCGAGCAATTGGTATATCATAGTCATATACCGCCCGTTATTGAACATGTTGTCGCCAATACTGTGACATTACTTTTTGGTATATTTATCATTATGAAGACAAAAGTCAAGAGTTTTTAAAGCTTTCACTCAGGACAGGACATGAGAGCAAACTACATATACCTACAGTTCAATAGATTATTGATCAGTCAGGCTGTAGAAGATTTCCGTGCACGTGATGCTGTTTGCCTTGTGTACTGCATGTATGAGTAAAAGGGAAATACTGCTGAATCCCAGTATTGCTCTGCTCCAGATGAGCTCAGCTTGTACCAGTAAAACATTTACTACCATCTGGTACAATAAAGCTACACAGAACCACTGAGCATAAATTAACAAACAGATATGAATGACAGCACTTCTATGTAGCAGTATACCTCTTGACCCAGTCTCATACTTGCATTTCTAATGACTCAATTATGAAATATTTTCATTGTTTTGTTTGTATCTTGAAGAAGTGATGCTGATCTGAGCAGGTCTCCCTTGAATTAACACATCCTTGATCCTCCACAGGAGCAGTCTTGCAAAAGTAAAACTTCAGTTGAATAACAAAAACAAACGAATTTGTTAATCAGCTCCTGACTGCATTTGCACATCTTTAGAGCATCACAGGTCAAAGTCGTGATATCTGGATTGTGGCTTTTACAAATATGCATTAGGGGTAGAGTACACAACCACAGATGAGGCACCTAAGCTTTGCTGAATGTCATTATTTGCCTTTTCTGTTGATTTCATTTCAAAAGGAACAAATCTGCCAGTTATGCCATGCTGTATTTGCTGTTTTACAGGTCAGCCATGCATGCTTACCTCATTTAACAAAAATACACACTAAGCCTCAGTCTGCAGAAAGCGTTTCCGGCATGAGGCCCCAACAAAGGAACTGCAGACATGGTTTTAGTCGGGTGTTGTGTCTGTGGAGCCAAAATAATCCTCCCCATCAGGTCCGGAGATCGGGCCATTTGGTGGCAGTGTGTGTTTTTGCATTTTTGTGTGTGTGGGGGGTGTCAGTTACTTCAGTGTTTATGTATCCACTCTCATCAATGTGTAATAACAGTCTGTGTGTACAAGCCATGTTTGATATGCATGCATATGTATAAGTACTAAGTACTACTGTGCCTTTGTGAGCAGCAGCAAAGATTGCAATTCATCATTGCAGAAAATGAAAAAGTATCCTGCAGTTTCATTAAATGTTCACTAGATGGTGGTGTTTCAGTATACATAGAAACACACATGCAGCTTTTACCAGATATTCTCATGTGAGTCATACTGAAGTCATGCAGGCTGTTTTGCACTTTATCAGATATTATAACAAAAACAATCTGCTCTTTTCCCGATACAATATAATTCTAGTATGCTATCACAACGGTTCACCTACCACTTCCCTATAACCAAAAAGTAGGGTAGACTGGGGACAGTTGCAACTTGGGACAGTTGTAACAATCCAATCAGATTTTAAAAATCTGTTTTTAAAACAGATGAAGTTTTCTGTTGTTTTGTTTAATAAATACATGTTTAATTAAAGTTTGTTGCATTGCAAATTAGAGCTTCAACAATTCTCACATTTCAGCTATGTAAATATTTTTTGTTTTTTTTTACTCCTTTTTGACAGTGAACTGAATATCTTTGGGTTTTGGGCAAAACAAGACTTTTGAAGACGTAATCTTGGGCTTCAGAAAACACCATTTTCTGACATTTTATAGACCAAACAACTAATTGATTAATTGAGAAAATATTTGACAGATTAAACAGTGACAATAATCAGTAGTTGCAGCCCTACTGCAAATGGTCCCATTTGTTCTGTCTCAAACTGAAATAAAGATAGCATCTGTAACATTTGTTATTCAGTCTATTTAATCTCTCTATATTTAAGTGTTTTATTACATCTATACATTGACTCATGGCAGCCCTGTGTTCTATGCATAAATAAAACTCAGTAACTGTTATTTGATAAACATTACTAAATGAATAAATAATACTAGAATATTGTTGAATAAATAGATAACACTATAATATTGTGAAACAATTAATATTTTCATAATGCTATACTTATTGATAGAAAAAGCAAAAATTAATTAGTGAAATTTACTACCACAAGGAATTAAAATATTTTGTTGTTTTTGGATGCCCCCTATGGACAAAAGCAGTAGTGTTTTCTCTGTAATAACCACAAAATATAACATAAAAAATAAAATTATCTAAATAAAAATCTCCTCCTGCTTCTTTTTAACTAGCAAACATACGATCCATTGTAACTTTGCCTGGGAAAATGTTAACACAGGCTCGTTTTATCTGATTTCATGGAGAATCTGACCCAGTGGCAGCCATAATGAATAACTACATAGAAAATTTCTCTCTGATGGTCTCATTAAGTTATGTAGGTCATATAGAGGCATCTGTATCAAACTGAGACAGTTTCATAACCAGTTAAAAACTTCTTGTAGTAACTGTAATGCTATAATATAACATGTTGCAACCATCTTTTGATCATGTTGCAACAGATTTGGTCAAAACAGTCTCAGAGTAACTGAGAGAAATGGCAAATCCACCTAATTTGAAAGATTTTGCAGCTTTCTCCTCTACCTTATATGAAATCAGGTTCAATCTTATATGTGAGCTAATTTGAAGATAGAGTCCAAAAAGTGTATAATATGTATTTTCCATAAATTAGTATAATTATTATTTCCCAGTACCACCAACCTCAATAAACACTGGTTGCTGTACATCAGATACATAATTAGTTTTTTCTTCTCTAAATAATCAGACACTTGTTTGTATATAGAATCTCTCGCTTGCTATTAATTATTTTCGACTAAATCTCTGTTCTTCTGTAAAGACCTTCTCGACAGTACATTCAGTCAAAGCTTAATTGGTTGAGGCGACTAAGAAAATACCATATATTTTGACATGAATATTATCCAAGTTGTGTAAACACAGAGACATATGGCTGCCTCTTTTTTCTTCCTGTGTGTCATTAAATTCTCTGTGGGATTTGGAGTTAGGAACAGGATAATTAAGAATAAGCTGTACGAAACAGACGCTGATAACGCGCTCCCACTGAGCAATTCAATAAACTGGGGATAATAACACACACACACATACACACACACACAGATATCTGATCCAGCAAGGCAAGGATGGTGCGCTAACATGGATTTTTTTTTATGAACTTCTGTGTGTAAATTGGCTGTGGAATGGTGTCACTGTGGTTTGAAAATAACAAAGTCTATAATTTATGACTGTCTGGATGGTGACAGCAGCAGTAATAGCTTTTAAGGGTCCATTTTTGTATTAATTTAACACAATGTTCCAGCTTTCCCAACACAGTTTACATCTCTTGAGATGACAAACTATTAAAAAATACAGTTTTGCTTCACAAACTCCATGTTCCACTGTTGTTAACAATGGGTGCATTCCAGTAACCATAGCCAATAACCACAGTATACCAGAAAAAAGATTTAATGTATCACAATGTATAGTTGGTCAAATGCAGTATGCCAAAAATACCAGAATGTCATAAGATCAGCACAGAATTTTATTAGTGTGATACAGACAAGAAATGTGCATTTGTACTTTTGGTACACTGTAAAAAAAGTTTAACAAACTCATAATTTCAAGGCAACTGCACTCACTAGATTTTTTAGTTTTGAATCAAACTCAAACTCTTAAGTTTTGAAATAAACTAAACAAATTTTTGCTGACCTGTAACAGTTTTCTGAAATAATTACATTTTTTTTCTTCAGATAAACT
Organism: Lutjanus argentimaculatus; assembly: GCA_034769285.1. NCBI lineage: Eukaryota > Metazoa > Chordata > Actinopteri > Lutjaniformes > Lutjanidae > Lutjanus > Lutjanus argentimaculatus. Next base: position 30,222,576 of record JAWZSL010000005.1, on the reverse strand, counting down.
TGAATCTTTGAGTTTTAGAAAATTGTATCTCAAGAATTGTTCACAGTGAGCTGTGAGCCTGATTTGTTGATTTGTTTACTCAACAGTTTTTGAAAACATTTTTTTTTTTTCAAACTCAAAGATTCAAGTTTATCTGAAGAAGAAAAGTCAATAACAACAAAATATTATTAGTTGGTAAAACTTTTTCAAAACCCAGGGCTGGGGGTCAGTTGCAACATCTGACTTCTTCCTTATAGATAAATGTTGGAAATGATATGTCATGTAATCATCCTTCATTTGTTTGAAATGAAAGCACCTGGTTTCCAAGATACATTTAATGTATAATCTCAACATGACACCTCGTTGGTTTTGTTGGCAACACGGTTTTTCTTAGTAAAATTTAAAGTCGCTCACATTTGTTATTTTCATATCGGAATTCCAGAATAGTTTGACAGGAGTTGATGCTCTCTGGCAGAGTCTCCTCCTGTTAGGCAGGTGCAGTAAAGTGGTACCACCACCTCCCCGTCCCTTCGAATGGTTCAGTCCACTGATGTCAGAGGTCAAGCGGTAAATTATCAAATGAAATCAAGACAGAAGGAGCAGAGTTTAACTTTGAGCAGAGTTCGAGGCAAAAGTACAAATAAAATGGACAAAGGACCGAAAAAGTGAAACGGCGCAGCGGAAATGGTCAGAAAAAACGTTTAAGTTTCACAAAGAACCCTCAAAGTCTCTTTGCTGTTACTAAGGACAGAAGGTCATGTGTATGACCGTTAGGACCGTTTGGCTGGAGATGATCAGTAACGTACACAGCTTAAACAGGGCGACAGCATCAGTTTTTTTATTTATTTATTTTTTTATTAAGAATGAACTGCAAAACGCCGTAAGGCAACTTTCTCTCGTGGCTAAACTGCACTGACATTTGGACACTGGTGATTTTGGATGACTTCTCACGAAGCAGAGGGAAAATGCCGAGGTGAGACTGTTTTATGATTAATTTAAAGCTTATAAAGGCTTTCTGTGTTCGCTGTATGCAGCTTTGTTTGTGGGTTTAACATTAGAACTGGCTCAAACGTTTCTCTAATGTGGTTGAGAATGGTGTGTCCTGTTAATGAGCTTTTGGCTTTAATTGAGCGAACCTGCCATGTAACCTAACGTTCTAGCTCTGGGTTAAAGCCTCTGTACACACACACACACGCACGCGCACAGGTGTTTTCCATTAACCTGGCTGATTATCTTCTTCTAATCTTTTAGCTCTGTCTCATACTGGCTGCTTTTAGCATTGGATTTAGTTCATTTTTTTAGGGGATAACCCCGCAAACTCTGGGCTAACCCTGCTCCAGAGCAGAGCCAGCTAGCCCTAGGCTAAAGTAGTTAAGGTTAACCCACTTTCCAATGTGCCAGTGTGAAAGGCCTAGGCTAACAGCTCCCTTAACCTGAGGCTAATTGCTAAATGCAGTGTGAAAAACCCAATACTGAGCTCAGTTAGACCCTCTCCTCACCAGATAGACAGAGGACACATTTAACAACTGCTTGAAAAGAAAACTTTTTTTTTTTTGAGGAATGAAAGTATTTTTTTTCATGAGCTATATTTTTGTCATACTGTCCTGAACTTTTGTATGAATTAATCAGATATTATTGATCTTACTTCTTAGTTTGAATCCCTGTTTTGATGACTTTAAAGTGACATGTTTTCCAGCACATAATGCTGTGTCATGGCTGATAGGGTGGGGGAACATGTTGAATTTTCCCCCATATTTACAGCACCCCTCCCGCAAAATAGTTCCATTGTCCCTGGCATCAACCATTCATGTAGTCCTGAATTTTAGAGTTCTTGGGTGGCAATGTAAAGTAGAACTGGATGAGATTGCTAATCTAAGGTTTAAATGATTACTTAAAGTGCTGTTATTGCAACTACTTGGTGTAAAGCACACATAGTTGAGCGCAAAGATTGTGGCTGCAGTTTTGATGGACAGAGATCAGTGCAATACCAGCGCAGTGTGTGAGTGGCACTGTGTGGAAAAGGGGCTGGCGCAGGAGGGTGAATACATTGTAGGTAGGAGGAATATCTTAGTGGCAGGGAGGAGAGTTCTGACCAGCTACTCCAGGCATAAAACTGCTCTTTCTCTGGGAGATGCAACATGATTATGCAGCATCCCACATCTGCTTCCAAGGGTAGTTGATGTACTCTTTTAATCTGTATGCATATTTTAGAATAAAATTATATCTTTTCTGCTTTCTTTAAGTTTTGCTTCACAAAAAGTTTTACGTGTATTAAATAATATGCCCTCACAGTAGAACAAGATGATATTTTAAAATAGGTTGAGAATAAGCTGTTATATTTAACAGAGCATGGATCCACTTGTCACAAGGCAGCCATGTTTCCTGTCATTAAAGAGGGGCTTTGTTTTGGAAAACAAACAAATAATTGTCTATATGAAATATGAATACTATGAAAAAAAAACAGCAGAGAACAAGGCGGAACACTGGTGTGACCATTTTAAGAGCTCTGAAAATGGGCAGAGGCACTTTGAAGTGATGCTTTAAAGTAGGCTTGGGTGGTATAAAGGTATTACAGTATACCTGAGTATTAAGTAATAATATAATAAATAAATAATAATAAAATAATATAATTTTCAATACCGCCATAAATACAGATGCTCCTCTGTCTATTAAGCTGATGGGAAGACGCTGTAATGTAGTGTGCAACTTATGCCACCAGGGGTCAGTCTCTGTGAAGCAGTGTAGCTGAGCAGACAAACATAGCTTTCACAAGGAGAAGGAGAAACATGGCATCTTTGGGATAAAGTTGCAGGAGTATTTAGTGCAAAAGAAGAAAATGCATCTGCCCCTGTTTTGGTTTATTTTAGATTCAGTCCCAATGCTAAAGGTAAGCTAACAAACACTACTGTCTATGGTGACAGTTATTGGTATATGCGCACAGAATGGAGGGAAAGATGAGCAGTGAAATTGTCATTCTAGAAGAATATGTACAGAGATCTTGCTGTAAATTTACAATTTAGGTATGAGTTTGTCAGTGAATAAAGTCAGCACAGATGTGCAAAATGTAACAATTTTTGTCCACTTTAGAGTAGATAAAAAAATTGTCAAAAAGCTCCCCAAAATACCACATCAATACACCAAGACCTTGAGGAGCACTACAAAAAAATTCATGCTGTAATTTGGGATCAAAAACAAATTTCTATTTGCTGGCGATTGGATGGCAAGCACCTCTGGTGTGGAAAATGCTCAGAAACCCCCTTACTCTCAGCATATATAGAAAAGCAATCAGTCCTCTGGATGCCGGTCTGTAGTTTGTGGTTATGGAATCCAAGAGGTCACAATAGGTAATTTTATGCCGAGGGGTCAAGTTTCAAAATCTACAATAAAATGACTACTATGGGGACTGATATCATCATGCACGAATGCAACTGGGCTCATCGAATCCACAAGAGTCTCAGCTATCAATTCATATTCAATTTATGCAATCCCAGTACTGTTTAGGGACCCCAGTATGCAGAAATATTCAAATAGAATAGGTGAAAATAACACATTTATAATGCATGCAGAACTGCATGTTTTTTGTCCAAAACTGCGTGAGATGAGCATAAAATGAGCATTTCTGTAAAGGGGACCCATAAACGCATTTTTATTCAGAGGTGACAGTTCAAGGACAACAAAATGGTCATGGCAGTTTTTATCTCGCCAAAATCTAGCTCACTTGTGTAGTGTTATTGAGCCCCCTTCCCGGCAAGTTGGTACCGAAGGATGCCTTAGGTCAAGTTAATCTGATACCAGTATCTTTACTCTTAGAGTTTAGTCATATGTTAGGTAGAGCTGTGAGAGGTTGTTTAGGTGCCCCCTCTTGAGCCCTCTGCAGCGCATGATGCACATAGCGGAAAACCTTCTGTGAAATCCATGGGATAAAAGTTACTGCTTCTTTAAAAAGGTGCCCAGCAACCATGCATAACGACATGTGTGGCATCATGCATAATTACACTGCTGGAAACAGTACATTGCTCAAATTATAAACTGCAGATTAAAGACACATATCAGACCTGGTGTCATCTAATTGCTACAGGATGAAAAAGAAGAATTCTGTTCAGCTTACAAGCAGCCAAGGACAACATTATTACAGGACAAATCTCTGACTAATCAAATCAGCTCTGCTTCATTTTCACTAAAAATAAAGTGTTAATTTGCATTTCAACACATAAATGAAGACAGAGTGAAATACAATTTGATTTTCACACTTTTTGTTGCACATTGTAGTTAGTGAACCTTACAGACTTTAATACAGTAGAGTGTGTGTGGTTTTCTTGCCTTCTTATGTAGACATGGTGGCATTTTGCCTCTCACCAAAGATAAGATCTTACATAGCCAAACAGATGTTGTGGCACATGTAAGCTTTGAACAGGCTTAGCGTTGTGCGTAGCAAGGTTACACGGAGGGGAGGGAAGAGTAATGGCTCAGTGCCTGAGTGAGTAAGCCTACACTAAAGGTGATTGCTTTCTTTCGTTCTCCAGCACCTCCTCTTCTTCTCCATCCCTCCCTCCTCATGCTCCTCCCATCTCCCTGCCTCTGTGTGCCTCATAAATCACCATCTGCACTACATGTGTTTTGTGTACAGAGATACACACTCACAGAAAATGAGAGAAATTGAGAGATTGGAGACACTTGGCGAGGTAATAAAGAAGCTCATTTCTTCTTCTCACATACCTTCCTCCTCCTCCTGGCTCTGCTTGCTCTCTTCACTCCCTGAGCTGCTACGCGGACTCCGTCATCAAAACACACAGTGAGGCGTGCTGGCTTGCTCACTCTCTGTAGCTTGTGGACACACACACACACACACACACACACTCACACACACACTCACAGTCTCACACACTGGAACCAATATTCAAGATGCAGCAGCAGGAGAGCATGTCTTCTGATTCCCCGTCAGGTAAATACAAAATTAGATCTCTGTCATCACTCCTTTTTCCTGCATCATTATCCATCTTGTTTCCCTCCTTTCACTGTTAAATGACACATTCTTATTCTCTCTGTCTTGTTTCCGTGCCTTCCCTCTCTATATCCATCTGTCCATTTTCCTCTTTCTGTGTTTCTTTTCCCCCTCTGTGTGCCCATGAGTGCATGTGTTGTGCTTTAAGAGGTGATAATGATTGTTATTATAGAAAAACAGAAGGTGTACCTTTTTCCATATGGCAGTGCTGGAAGGAGTACATTAAGGTGGAGTAGCTCCTGCTACTACGAGTGACTCACATCCCAAAGCACAGCTGTGAAACTACATATGGGCATAGAGAATATTGCATTCTTCTGACCTAGATACAGTGACAAAGCTTGTGCTACTTCAGCTGGGATATCCTTGTTTTCCTTTAACTTAAACTGTATGCAGGATGTTACAGTTGTCAAAATGGAAAGTGGTGTTCTGAGTATCCTCCTATGGAGAGACAGCACTATTTGCATGCTGCCTGGCTGCTATGGACATTCAGTTCATATATGAAATTTAAGAAGAGACAGTTCACCCAAAATCAAAAACAGATATTTTTCTTTTTACCTGTTGTAAAAACACCAATGCTCTCTCCTTTAAAACAATTAAAATGCCTTTATTGTCAAGGCGTGCAGTGCCATGCAGAGACAATAAAAGCATTTTGATTGTTTTAAAAGAGAGTGCCTTGGAGTTTTTTGAGATTCTTTATTACACATGCATCCTTATCCAAAGAGCACCGTAAACATACTTAATTTGAGTCTAGGAAGTGCTCCGACCCAAACGTTTTTCTGATTATCCATCTAGGTTGTTTTGGTGTGAGCTGCAGAGTTTTGGAGTTACCAGCTATAGAGATGTCTGCCTTCTCTCAAATATAATGGTACTTGATGGCACTCAAGTGCCAAAGATAATCCAAAGATTTTGTTGTGAACAGTTTCATGTAGGAACTATTTTGTTTCTACTGAACTACACCCACCAACCTTGGGCACAGATCCTAAGGGGTCCCCAACATCTTAAAATCATGAAATTGTCCCCCCAAATAAATTATTTTGAAATTAATTATGTAATTGAAAATATATATTCAATAAATGCCAGCTCCACTTTCAAAACAATTTTTGAAGGGTTTATTTTTGTCCCGCCTGTTTCCTGCTAAGAGGTATGCACTGCATGCGTCACTTTTTTCTTGTTAAAACAAGTGTTGTAGTAGTGCTGGGCAAGTTAACGTGTGTGTCTATGGCAAATGCTTCATCACAGGTTAGTTGATGTTACCGAGTAAATGACGTGCAGGTTATGCCTGTAGTTTGAAGTGAATCAGAAAAGAGGCTTAGTGATAGTGTAACTGAAGATTTTACTATGAAAAAATATGGCCCTCATAAAGCTTTTGGAAAAGAGTTTGGTTTAACGGTCAGCCCACTTGAAAGACTGCCAGGAATAGCATCGTCTCTTTCCAAGAATCATGACCCGGTTACTCAAGATAATCCACAGACCTTGTTGTGAGCAGTTTTATGTAGGAATTATTTTCTTTCTACTGAACTACACCTGCCAATCGTATCACAGTGCAGAAGGAGGCATGCATCCACTCATGGATGAGAGGCTTGTGCTTGTGACAGCGTGGATGTAAACATTAATGGCACCTTCCATCTCATGTCATCCATGAGATGCACACTGTGTTGCATGGCCTGTGTTATCGAAAGGTAATAGTTCCTATGTGAAGCAGATTTTCATTACAACTAAGAGAGGGAAGTGACGCTGTTTTTTTTTTTTTTGTTAACATTTTTTTTTTTGGCGGGGGGAGGCATTTTCACCTTTATTTGATATGGACAGCTGGAAAGGGGGTAGAGAGAGGGGATGACATGCTGTAAATGTGCTTCGGGGGTAGTCGAACCAGCAACTACTGCAGAGGACCAACAGTCTTAGTTCATAGGGTGCACACTCTACCAACTGAGCTATAGGGGTGCCCTGGAGCTGTTTCTTTTTTGATTGCAGTTTGTGCTTATTATGTGAACTTTTCTTACGAGCCAAGAAAGGTATAAAACAATTTGGTTTAGCCCCACTTCCTGTATGTTACTTTACGCTGTTGACTTTACGCATTATTGGAACATACATTAGCTCAATTTATGTGAATAAATCACGTTAAAATACCCTCTGCTCCCAGGAGTATTTTGTAAGGATGCACCGATTGACCGGCCAGAGGCTGGAACCGGCTGGTTTTCAGCGTGACCGGCCCTGACCGGTCAGCGCCACATATCCGATTCTGTGCCCGTCATATTCGCACACATACTCTGCACGATGGTCGCGTCATGCGCGTAGCACACACTGGCCGTAATGTCAGACCCACCACAGTGCTGATCATAGCAGCACACACTCAGACACATACTCGCATGAAGTCAATGTTAGCGACAGACTCCAAGAACAGGATAAAGAGAAGACAGACAGTCTACAACAACACAGAGCAGCTGACGGTGTTGCCATACAGCTGTAAACTTTGTAGCTCTTCATGCTAATGTTAGCCAGCAGCAGACTGCTGTCCACAGACTGACAGTTAAAATCTCACCTCCTGTTCTGGCTGAAGAATAAAAACCTGTGTTGATGTGTCTCCTCAAACATTTTCTCATCCAGACTCGTTTAACTTCTGTGTCTGTTTTTCTCACTGCAAAGTTTTACTGCAGCAAACTGTTGCACCACGTCAGTCTCCGGTTTGTTTACATCGGCTTCTACACAAGATCACATGAAATCGCGTCCCGATCTCGCGAGATCGCGTTTCTTCTAGTACATAATATTAATTTTATAATAAGGCCTGGCTGTAATCTGGAGCACTTTTGGAGAAAAAAATATAAATTATTTAATAGTCAGTTTTTTATTATGAACATCCAATTTAGTTTTACAAGAAAAGTTGCAAAAATGTTTGTGAATGCTGTCAATTATATTTCTTAGAAAGATCGGAATCGGCCAAAATCGGAATCGGCAGGTCAGACCCTTAAAAAAATCGGAAATCGGAATCAGCCAAGAAAATTGAAATCAGTGCATCTCTACAGTCAATGGCTTCAGTCTCCGGTTTGTTTACATCTGCGTCCACGTGAGATGACGTGAAATCACGTCCTGCGAGATTCCATGACGCCTCGCGAGATCACGTTCCCTCTAGTACATGATACTAATTTAATAATACAATAATATAATTATAATATGGCTGTAATCTGGAACACTTTTGGAGAAAATGTATGAGTTATTTAATATTATTATATTGTGAACATCCAATTTAATTTTACAAGAAAAGTTGTAAAAATGTTTGTGAATACTGTCAATTATAGTTCTTAGACTGAAAATTGGAATTGGCAAAATCGGAATCGGCTAGTCAGACCCTTAAAAAATCGGAATTGGCCAAGGAAGTTGGAATTGGTGCATCTCTAGTATTTTGAGTAGACAGACTATTAAACCAAACTCCATTCTAAAAGCAGGTGTTTTATGGTCATATTTTTTCACAAAAAAAACTTTAGTTACACCATCATTAAGACTCTTTTCTGATTCAGCACGTCATTTCCACAATAACTTCATTAACTAACCTGTGATGATGTGTTTGCCACAGACATAAATTACACGCACAGGACTGCAGTGTTTGCTTTTACCAGACAAAAATGACGTATGCAGTTCAGACCACTGAGCCGGATAGATGGGGGAGGGGTATAAACTGTCCCCTCTCTGCACTCCCCGCCAAATATGCTCCCAAGTATGAAACTGCTCACAACAAGGTCATGATTTTTTTTGGAAATAGACGTTGCTGTTGAGTTTTTCAAAGGTATTTTTTCAACACAACCAGAAACTGACTGTCCTCCAGTTCTATTACATTTAAAAGAATTGGATTTTGGATTTTGGGGTGATCTGTCCCTTTAAACTATGTAAGAGTCTGTTTAAATGTGATGTACTTGGCCTGTGGAGGTTGATAGTTGTCCTTGGTGATGAGGACAATCCTGCTGGGTATTGAGCTGGGAACTAGTGCACACATCTGTCATTAGTTATGTAACTCATTTGATAAGAAATGTTAACCTGGAGGTAAAATTTAATTGTTGGTTAGGTTTAGTTTGATTAAAACTGACTGAATGCTCAGTAATACTGTACTGGTGAGAATGACGACATTTAAAATCAGATGAAGTATAACAAGAACTTGTTTTTTCCCCTCGTTGCACAGCATCAAACTCATTAAGGCAAATGTAAGCCTGAGAACTTCAGAAACCACAGCAAATAATGAGACTTTGTGTGGTGAAGGGAAAATTTTAATTTGGATACAGTTTCAACTCTGAATGACTCAACAACAGATCAAATTATGTTTTTGGCTGTTTCACAGAACTACCTGATTATCTGAAGTGAAGTGACCTTGCATTTATTTGTGTATTTGTGGTATTTTTTGTGGGAGGGTCAGGGAGATCATATCTCAGCATGCTTTGGGCAGAAGGCATGAGTCAGTTCTTTACGACATGAGGAGAAAGATACACACTTCATTTGGCCTGTGAGAGGAAACTCTTTACACCTAGCCTGTTTAATTTGATTTTTAAGCCTTTTCTCCTTTATTTTGTTTAATTTATTTTGATTTAATTTTCCTGCTCTCCAAGTTGTCCATAGTGCAAATTATTCATTGTGATACCATTTTTTTTTGTGAGGCAGAGCCACACCCCATGTCACATCAAAATATATGTCAAATGCCGCATTTCCACTGCATGGTATGGCTCGGCTCAACTTGACTCACTTTTTATTTGTTTTCCAATGTCAAAAGTTCACCTTGGTCTGGGATGCAAACAAGCTGAGCCAAACACTGTACTGTAGACCACTGATTGGTCAGAGTCTCTAGAATTGTCACATCGGTGACATTGAGCAACCAGAGACGTCTTGTTGGATGAGCTCTCTTCATCATCAACTCTTGCTGCATTCAGCCTTTTTCTGAAACAAAGTTTATCTCTTTTCTGTGACAAACAGCTATTGTTTTGATATCCTTTTCATGGAAGATGGGTTCACACCTAAAGAGTCGGTTCCTGAATTGAGCCAATGCGAGGATGCTACATTATTTAAATTTTTATGTCATGGAAATGTGGTTTGATAATTGCTCATACAGTAGGCGGGTAAAAAGACAACAAATAGCCTAATTTCTGGTCTGCATATAGTACATCATGGAGCACTGTCTGTTTCTTTTCATGTTGGTGTTGATCTGGAGTGCATATCATCTGACCGTGCATATGAATGTTTTGTAAGACAACGGGTATTAAATAATTTAATAAGGCAGGCATTTCTCATTTGGTCATGAGTCAGCATTCATCCCCTGCCAGTCCACATTTTGGTAGCAAAATGATTATTTCAAAGGGCATTCACTCCAGAATAAGGATGTCTGTACTTTATGATTAATCATCGATGGTCAGTGTTTTCAACTATCTGTTAAGGAAACACAAAATTTGCAGCCCTCATTTGACAGTGGTTGGAGACCACCCCTTTGAGCAGACCAGAGAGCGGTTGTTTGGTCTGCACCAGAGTTTGACCCCCTGTCCCAACTGCAAGTGACTCTATGCATCTTGGGACCCAGCTGTGTCTGAGTGTAATCGCAACCCAAAGTGTTTATTTAGACTTCAGGTCTATTGTTTTTATGATACGAATGCAAATATAAGGCTTGTGCCCAGAAAAAAGGCACTGAAACAGTTTTTAAGCCACATTATGTAACCTAGAGGTTTGGCAGTATGTACTCAGTCAGAGAGTAGCTCACTCTACTCTGGTTTAACCCCTTCACTAAATCCAGCAGCTGGAAAACAAGACACGGGAACTTATTCAACTTTTTCTTCAGTGTTTTTGTGTGCCAACTGTATATTTACTGCCACTAGACAACTTCACTACTATACTTAAATCTTTCTGCTCTCCAACACTCGTTTCTCTGAGCGCAGCTGGGGTGCTCTCTTTTTTCCTTTTTCTGTTTTGCTCATCCACACCCACTGTGCATGGGCAGACACACACACACACACCACACCACACACACACACACACACACACATACACACACACACACTGCAGTGCTTATGCAGTGTGTTGATGGAAAATTACATCAGGAATATTTACACATTGAAGGAAAACTGCAGTCTGCGCAGAAAGTTTGTCAGCTCATTTGCTGCTGGATGGTTTGAAAGCATGCTGAAAGCATGTCTAGAACTGGCACCCTAAAAAACTGCACAAAGGGGTTAAACTCTCTAGGTTTTGGTTCAGCAATACTAAACAAGGCTGGTGAGAACCTGCTCTAAGAATCCTGCTTACATGGAGGGGGTTCTGTCTGCAGTGGAAAATGAAATCCGGAAAAGTACCTTAGACCAAAGTGAGTTCAGTTGAGTTGAGCCAAGTTGTACTGTGCAATGGAACCATGGCTAGAGTGATATGTCACCTAAAACTTGAATGCAAGGTGCACAATGCATCTTTTACTGTCTTGAATGAAAGACTACATACACATGAAAAAACAAATAAATTGAATTCAAAGACTGATCTCCCACTCACGTGTTCACTTCAGGTAGGATTGAAATAGCAGTCAGTGATCGTCTTCATTGTGTTCTAAAAACAGAAACCTGGTGCCTGAGTTCCACAGTTGGAGATTGTGAAGTGACAAAACAAAAACAGAGTTTTAAATTGCGACTCCAAGTTGCATAGTTGTGTTTGGAGGAAATCAAAACCTAATGTTGTTGTGGCTGCCATGGTGTTGTTCATGATTTACTGACACTTTAGGAATCATTCCTGTTGTGACACCTCGCCTGTCACCCATCACCAGTTCCATCCGAGCTCCCAGGTGAAATCATTATCGGTATATTCTCTAGTTCTGGTTGATTCGCATCTCTGCTGCACAAACTAACAACAGAATAACACAGCAGCATGGCTCTGAGGTGACTGTGGTACAGATGCATTGTTTGCTTCGTGGGCTTCTTGAGACAGATGGGTGTTGTTAGTAGTGCAATCTCAGCATGAGCAAGAAAGGCATAATTTACCCTTAAGTGTGTTGTATTGGCCTCGAGCAGTGGCAATAGCAGGTGGCAGGCAGGATTACATAATGTGTGTGAGTGCGAGAGAGAAATGTGAGGGTTCACAGGGAGTTAAAGCGCGACAAAGTGTAAACCACCAATAAAATGACTTGTTTAAACATGACACTGAGGTAAACGTGCTCTCAGCCTCTTTTTGCTATACATTTCTGCTGCATGATTCTCTGGCTTCCTCTCCGACAACAATACATTTTTCTGATTGCCTTGGCACAGTTTCTGCGACAGTTAGGATGTGCAAAACTCTTGATCAAAGAGCCAAACTGCACTGAAAAGAACTGGCAAACATTTCCTGAAATATGCAGCATTTCCCTTAAAGCAGCAAACAAAAGACACAGATACAGCTCTGGCAAAATCTTGTAGACGACAAAATGAAACAGTACTAAAAAAAAGAGCAAGTCTGATGAGGCACACATTCATTAGAGCTGAATTTTTGTGTGATGTGATAGACCTTTTCTCATTATTGATTCTCACACAGCATGCCTCTCACAGATACACAACACAATATTTTCCACCAATACAATCTTCATAAACTATAAACATGAAACATTTACAAACTTACGATGTAAATTTGGTATGACTTTATTTGAAGGGTGTGCATAAGACTGTTGTGACATTGTCATAATCATGACATTACACCTGTCATGAACATTAAGGACTCTTTTGAATGTGTATGACTGTTATCATTAAATGTCATTCAGTCAATTGTCATTCTTAATGCAAAAATGACATTGTTTGAGATGTCTGTTATGACAACTTTAAAGCGATATTCCACTCTTAGATAATCAGCCACTCAGTATGTACTCACCCCTATGCCGACGTGAAGATGGGTGAAGATCTTCAGTTCACTAAACAATCCTGGAGTTTCAGCAGAAAACAGGGTTGCAGCCAAATCCAGTACAATTGCAGTGAATGGTGACCCAGTTTAAAACGTTAAAAAAAAGAAAACAAAACAAACACAAAATGTCTCCATCCTGCTTGTGTGGTGTAATCCAAGTGTCCGCGATAGGATGTAAACATGGTGTCGATCTCGCGAGACTTCGTATATCTCTTAATGGACGCATGTGTGAAAATATCACGAGATCGACGCCAATTTTAATGTCGTGGCTCGCGGACACTTGGATTACACCACACAAGCAGGATGGAGACATTTTGTGTTTGTTTTTTGTTCTTTTTTTAACGTTTTAAACTGGGTCATCATTCACTGCAATTGTACTGGATTTGGCTGCAACCCTGTTTTCTGCTGAAACTCCAGGATTGTTTAGTGAACTGAAGCTCTTCACCCATCTTTACATTGGCATAGGGGTGAGTACATACTGAGTGGATGATTATCTAAGAGTGGAATATCGCTTTAACATTAATGAAGCCAGTAATGTCTCACATTAAATTAGACAACATAACCTGTCAGTGTGTTTGTCATAACAACTTGACATTATCAAACTTGAAGAAACTACTTAACTTTATGTTATAACATTACATTATACTGTCATATGCGGTAATGTATTGAATAGATGCATCGTATCGGCTAATTAGTGATGCATAATGGCAATTCACCTAAACTAATTAACATGCTAATTAGCTTAACTAACTAGTCAATTTGAATTTTATAGCCCAAAATCACAAAGCAAAATTTCTTTTAGGTTTTACAATCTGTGCACTGTCATAACCATGCTGGAGTCTAACAACACTGTTGTCTTGTTCAGAGTCAAGTTGTCATATGCATTAAACTTTGCATTAAAAATGACATAATTGACCAAATGACACATAATGACAGCAGTTATAAACATTCATAAGGACTCCTTCATGTTCATGACAGGTGTCATGACATGGTTATGACGGTGTCATGACAGTCTTATACACACCCCCTTCAAATAAGGTGTGACCTCAGGTAGCTATGTATTGTATTTGGAATTGGAGTGAATCTGCTCAATTGTAACTGCAACTTAGCGTAAATGCTCAGTTTATCCTAGTGACTAATGTATAAAGCTATACAGACATTAAATCAGTCTGTTCTACATTTCTGAAAGAACATATTTGCCCAAGAAGTTTGCAAAATGACTAACTCATTTAATCCTTTTCATGCTCATAATGAATCAAAAATGCCATCCTTCGCAAAAGCTTTTACACCTGTTTACTCTTCTTTTCATGATGGGGAGCATCATCATTTAGAAGAGGGATGTAACAGTTTAATCCAATAGAAATTTCAGTTCTTTAAGCCAATTCATCCTAAACTCTTAAAAGACAATGAGTAAACAGTAAACAACACACATGTAAACTGCAGTGTGAGAATCTATTCAATGAATGGCAGCGGTTTCTGGGGGAAACGTTTGTTAAAATTATATTTTTCAGTATTTCAAAATGATAGACAGTTGATGTGTTACTACCATAAGATCAGGTGCTATAGCTTCTACTCTCTGCTAGTTCTCCCTGAAAGAATACAGAAACATTTTATTTAATGGTCCAGTGTGCAAGATTTAGAAGGATTTATTGACGTAATATAGCAGAAATGGAATATAAATTTCTTAAGGATGTTTTTATTAGTGTATAATCACCCAAAAAGAATAATCTTTGTGATTTTTGTAACTTTAGAATGAGCTGTTTATATCTACAGAGGGCATGGGTCCTCTTCCACTGATGCTGACATTGCACTGCCATGTTTCTACAGTAGCCCAGACTGTACAAAGCAAACACTGGCTCTAAATAAGACCTTTCATGTTTGTGGCGGTTTTCCTTCGTGCTTGGAAAGGGAGGGTTAGGTTATAGGTACTTGCAGACTGCAAGCTCATTGCTCAGTGTCACTAAATACTACACATTGGTCCTTTAAATACACCACTTATTTGGTTTTACATATATGTCCTCTAAACTTGACTTAAAAAATTTTGCGGACGTAAAACATCAAGGTTAAATGTCTGGAATTTTTTGGTCTGTGCTCCGATAACAGTTTAGCAAGCTTGGTACCTGGTGGAACTTCAGTCAACTTTCTCCTTTTCTGTTCTCTGTCCAGTGACACACTACACCAGGTGAACCTTCTGGAAAACTACTGCACAAACAATCTGATAGCCTAGTGAACAACCAATACCAAAGGATTAGGTGCTTTGAATTCATACATATCACATTAAAAATGACAGTTCTCAAGGAACCAACAAATAAAGCGAAAGTTGAAAATCTAGTTTGCCTTAAGGTGCAACATTGTCCATTTAAAATAACTGATGTTATCAGAGAGAAGCAGGAACAGATATCGGTGAATCACAGTGGGCTAAATAAAACAAAAAGATCCACGAGTGTAAAACGGCAGCAGGTATCCTGGGACTACAGAATGGAAATAAATCCTCAGCAAACCGCAGGACCCTTGAACAAATCTGTTTCCTCCCACTAAAATATGTAGCTCGTTTTCCTCTCTAAATAGCTTAAGCCCACCAAATGCCTGAAAATAGGGAGAGAATGCTAATTATAAAGACATTGGAGCAGTCTTGGAGAGG
Source organism: Lutjanus argentimaculatus (assembly GCA_034769285.1). Classification (NCBI taxonomy): domain Eukaryota; kingdom Metazoa; phylum Chordata; class Actinopteri; order Lutjaniformes; family Lutjanidae; genus Lutjanus; species Lutjanus argentimaculatus. The sequence continues at coordinate 30,207,088 of JAWZSL010000005.1, read as the reverse complement.
CTCATGTTAACTTCTGCACTATTTTTTTGATGTTAAAGTCCATAAATTGTGAAATCAATTCTCTAACAGCCATGATTTAAGTTGTAAACAACAGTTTTACCAATTTCCTTTCAAGACTGTATTTAATCTCCATATAAATTGTGCCGTTACAACTCAAAGAAGAGGTGAAGAAAACAAAGATGGATTATTATTTAGTCACAGCATGTTTCTTTACTTTGTAATATCACTGCAACTTCTTTATCTGCATTATGTATAACAATCATTTCTACATCAGAGGGGACGTCTTTGCTCCACAGAGAAAGAATGCTGTTATCTTATGGATTTGTTTTCCTTTTGAAATCTAATGGACCCATATTTGTTGGTTGACATTACAAAAAAGTTACTAAACTTATGTTATGTTTTACTTTGTTTGCTGAGTCCTGACATTCTTTCTGAACACCAGTATACCTGAGAACACCTGTTCAAGTGAGCATTCTTAACTGGTTTATCACACTTGATTTATTGTTTCATACCAGCAGGTAATTCTTATACATTTTGTTGTAATGTGGACTCAGAGCCAAACAAACACTAAAACTGTTTTAAATATTACATTCTGACACCTCAACGTGGGGATCACATTTTCAAGTTTTGAAAAAGACCAAGTAACAAGGTTAGAGTTAGGCTATGAAAATAGCAGAGATGTATGTTTGTTCTTATGAGGTAGGAAATTATTCCAGTATGCAGATAATATTCACGATTTGTTCATTTTTAACAAGGCAGATGGGCCCTGTTCGTTTTGTTCACCTGCAACTAGTGAACCAACTGGTAAATGATTCTTTTGGTTCTCTATTTTCAAATAATAAAATATTAATAATATAGTCAGGACCATAGATTCTAATTTGCACAATCCTCAGTCAGATAAAGGATCAATGAGACAGGCAGACAAGACTAATATATTCAGCTAAACAACTGCTCTGGCCCTGCACTCTCTCTGCTACTAGAGGATGAAGAGGGGGGATGGATGGTTGACAAGGGAGGTGCATTTTGGTCGTTTTGCAAATGAGGGGAATGGCAGCCCCCCTCAAATCACCTCTGTACATCCTTTAACTGCCATATTCTGCTCAGGGGGTCAATAAATTCAAGACAAAACCATTAGAGTCATCAGGCATTTTGTCATGGCTGATCAGACGCCTCACATTATGATTTTATACACACAACAGTAGTTTTAGTCTCCCTATTTATTGTCATTTTTATAGCTTAGTATTACAGATTATCTTAAACTATTCTAAAGCATTAGTCTGTGCAGTGAATATGCAATGTTATCTATCTGTACCTATTTGTAACTATAGATTTTTACTTTGCACTGTGTCATTTCATGTTTTTTTCATGTGTTTTGGGTATTGTGCTCAAGAAATTTTAGGGACCTCACTTATAACCATGTTCTTAGATTTATACTTGAACTTAGTCTCGAGATCATTTGCAACTGTGTGTTTATGTTCAACTCATAAAAGATACTGATAAAAAAAACAAAAAAACTTGCTTATGCAGGTGCTCATTTGTAACTGTGATCTATAATCTCAAATGAAACAAAAATTGACAGCGCCTGCCTTACAGTCAGTGATTTCGTTGGGAACAGCCGTGGCCTAACAAGAAAAAGCAAACACGTTGATGGTAGAAGAGATTAAAGCCAGACCACACATATTATTCGGCTGACTAAATAGTGGGTTGACAAACAAAGCCGAACACGTAATTCCATTCACATTGTTCACAAAGCTAAGGCTAAGTTCACTACAGGCTTGGGCGCATATGCAAACTGAAATACCCCAACATACCCAGCTGGAAAATCACTTACGGCAAGTCTAGACTTTTCTTAGAGATAAGATCATTTCCCTTTTTTTTTTTTTTTTTTTTTTTTTTAATAAATAACTACTTGTACGTGGTTATCTAAGATCAAAATAAGTCAGTTTTATAAATGAGACCTCTGGCTTCTGAAATACTTGCAGTCACTAATTCACACAGATCTCAACATTGCAACATTGCAACATCACCATCATTACTCAGCTCAACTCTTAAAGCTGTTGAATGAAGACTGACTTTCCGCTAAACTTTCCTGTTCATTTATTTCTTGAATACAACAGCTAGACAGAGGATATTTAACCAACTGCTACTGAAAGAGTTCAAGGTCTGGGTCAGTTTGTATGTAACAAAAGGATCCTCTATTGCAGTCAAGTGTAGCACTGCCCCCACAACTCCCACTCACCAGAGATGTGACTCAAAATCTACTATTACTGTAAATCAAGGCTTGGAAGTAAAGGTGATGGAGTTCACAGTGAAAAGGCTTCAAAATTGGAAATTAAATCTCATTCTTATTGACCTGCTTGAATCCATAGTCTTCTGTTGGCATTCACGTCCTATTATTTTATACTTGGGTTGCAGTTTGTTTTATTTTTTTACTGTTTTTAGGATTCTTTTTCAAATGAATTTAATCAGAACATGTTATCACAGAAACACAGGGACACAATGTTACTTGCCGAGAGTCTTTTTTCACATTTAGTTTTCACAGTCCAGCTGTTATAAAAAGAACAGAACAAACTAATAGTTGATATGCTGGCCCACATCGTTCTTTCAAACACTGTCTCAATAACAGCCCGTGTCCTAAAAGAAATTTGGGAAATGGAGAGAACAGCAGCTGGTTTGGCCCAAGGCACACCCTGCTGTCTTGTGGGTTTGTGTGTGTGTGTGTGTGCGCGCACGTGTGTGCGTGCGTGTGTGTGTGTGTGACAACGAGTGAGCCTGCTAATGAGCTAATCAACCTGCCTGCAAACAGGTGTGCCAGCTGACATAGTAGGAGGGAACCAACTCAGTCCTCCAGCATTTTGTTTTAGGATTTTAGGATTTTAAATCTTTAAGATTGTTTCTGTTTGATTTTTCCACTGCCAAGAACAATTTCACATATAGACCCTTACAGTGCTGAGGTCATGATTACATCACAGTGTTAGCTGGAGGCAAAATAAATCTCTCTGGAGGCAAACATGGATCACTTCAGAGCTGTAGGCCACATAACCAAGTGAAAATGTCATCTTGCTTTGTTGTTGGGTGCCATAATCGATGTAGTAATGGCTCAAAATATTTCTCATACCAGCTGTTATTGCCACTCAAAAAAAAAAAACTGAAGCAAACAAGCATGATAAGATGAAAGCTATGAGATATGTGAAAGCCATGACGAAATAAACAAAATGAACTCACAAAATGTCAAGAAAGGGCAGAAGACATGATGGTCCATCCATTGACTGAGCATGTTCAGGTCAGCCAGTCTGGTCCCATTGGTCAATGTTAACTTTTTCAAGTAACAGTCACTGTCCTGGAGAGTGAGTGACTGCACATGTTCATGAAAGCTCATATTTACTTCAGCCATTGTTAAGAAACAAGCCAACAAAACTTGCAAGCTAATGATAGCTAACACTTTTAGGGAACTGTTATGCCTCTACCTATCCTATCCACAAAAAGACATCACAATGTTTACCAACCGAAAAGGGATCTGTTGGGCTGTATTTCAGGCATGAACATTTTGTTTTTACTCCAGTCCCAGTCCCAGAGTAAAACCAGTAATACATATAAAGCAACACCTTGCTAGAGAGAAGTGTAGGGGTTGAAGTACTACTTTACTATATTTATTACCCAAGTTTCTCCATCTGGATCATCTGGTATGTATGAGACCTTGTATCGATTCTTCTCAAGAAACACTTATATATACTCTACTACAACTACTATACTATGTATACTCACTAATTTTCCCTCTACAGCTACAACAACATGTTATGTCATGCTGTTTAAATGAAAACGAATGTTGTAGGAAGTGGATGAAGGTCGGTACATATCATTCTCTTTTTGTATTGTACTCTGCAACCCCTCAAGTTGTCAGTTGCCTGGGTTGTATCTGCATCAGTGTCACACTTCTTGTGTGCTTGTCAAATAGAGTGACAGTGATTCATAAGAGCTTGCACACATTCGTATGTAGAACACTGATCTTTGATCATTTCCTCACCTGACTGAGGGCTGCAACTGAAGATTAATTTTTAATTGATGACCAGGAGCTACAAATTGCTCAAGCTTCATATTAATGCTGTGCATTTCGAAAGCAGCAGCAACTACAGAAACTTCTTCTTCTATTTCCAGCTTGCACCATTGTGCTATTGACTGGTTGACACAGCATTTGTGGCCTCATTCCAGTAGTGTCTTCATGCTCCTACAATGCATTTAATACTGCCGTCTCTTTGAGCCTGTACTTGACAGCTGTGGTTCAGTGAGGTCCACGAGTGTAAATGAGTGGTTGTCAGTGGCAGTGTTATGTTCTCTACAGCTTTAATGCTGCTTGTAGGATCTCATCCCATGTTAAAATAAAATTTCCAAACTCTTGTTTATTTGCATCCTCTCTGTCTCTGTATTATTTGTACCCCAAGTTGTGATTAGTGGCAGTGGACAACTAAAAGTGCCAGGCAAGCTCATGGCATTTAATTGCTTACATGGCATTTCTGTAAAGCTCTGAGAGGAAGTTCAATCACCGACTCTGCATGTGGGCTTACCGTGTGGCCTTTGCGGTGTTGCTTTGTATGAGCAGAAAACAAGATCAAGCTTCCCATCAGCAGCGCGGCGAATCCAGGGGCTCTAAATCTGTCAAAGCTGCATCAGAGCATGTGGGTGTAGCCAGTAGTGTGTAGACAGGCAGGATTTATAACTTAACTATTTAAATGGACGCATCTCTTCCTAAGTGCTTCTTCAGTGGGTTATGATGAGTGCATACCAAATTGCTCTGTCACACAGTTCAGTTTCTATTTCTGACAGTTTAAAGATTTTATGCAATATTTCTTGTATTGTGTGAATCAGAGGCAATCATGATTTCTCATGGTCATTACTGCACCATTGTGTACGATTTAGTGGCATCTACTGCTGAACGTGCAGACTGCAAACACCTCGCCTGACCCTCCCCTTCCAAGAGTGCAGCAGAACCTACGGTGGCTGCAAAACTTGAAAAAACACGAAATACTTCAACTGTCTCCTTTCCCGTTTGTTGATAGGCTATGTGCTAGGCTTGTTTATGTTGAAAAGAATATCAGATTGTGAAGATGGTAAAAAGACCTTGCAGGGGGACCTGTAAAAGCAACATATACTGACCTACATCACATATTAAGTTGGCTAATGTTAGCAAAACAAGAGCTAACAAGCTAGCTAATCTATATCAGTCATTAGCTAGCTAGTTAGCAAGCAATTTGTGAACATAAGCTAACTTAAAATGTGACCTCAGAGAGAGGTGAAGTCTCTCCCTTTCTGGTGTGCCCTATGGGACCTTCGGAAAAAATGAACAACTTCTGTAGTCTTAATAACTTCAGTGGCTCGCTTTAGTTTTTGGAGGGAGAAAGTCATGATGTTACGTCAGGACTTCTGGGTGTGTAGTAGGGCTGGGCGGTATGACCCAAAATTCATATCACGGTATTTAATCCCTTCACGGTAACGGTATATATCGCGGTATAAATGTCGCAGTGTAAAACTTATAATGGAAGTAGGGCTGGGCGATATGGCCTAAAATTTATATTGCGGTATAATTTGAAGCATGTGCTGTAACGATATATATTGCGATGTAGTCTTTTCTTCTGTATATATATGTCGAAATGACTGTTTCTGAACATACTCACACAGCAGATACATTGCAGCAGAATAAATACACTTCAAAACATAGTAAAAAAAAAATTTAAGTAATTTTGAAGCTGTGTAACGGATCTTTCTCCAAACAATGTAACACAAAATTAAAAACAGTATTTTAGGAAAAGGTTACTATTTATATGCATTTATTTATTTAGTATTATTATTGTTAATAATAGTTCATTTCTTTAATAAAATATTGTCCTCTGATGAGAAAAATCCTCACCTTTATTCAGCTCAGTCAATATAATGATCAAACGATGCGGGATATTCATGTTTTTGTATTAATGCAGCAGGATCATTTACATCAGTGTCACTCTGACAGTTTACATCAGTGAGGATGTTTTAGACAACAGCAGACAACAAACTGCACACAGACACACACCGAGGAGATGAAGAGGACAGACAGAGTCTGGACTCTTCATCATGACTTATAATAATGCAGCGCAGTCACAAACGTTTTTGTGGAGGAGACCCCCCCCCAAACATTACAATTTCTTCCTGCTAACCTGATTACTTCTTTATATTGCGGTAGGCTGGTATAGTCAAAATCTCTACTGTTCGCCAAATTCATATCGTTTCTACCGTTATACCGTTTATACCGCCCACCCCTAGTGTGTAGTCTTTCTAATTATGTGTCCTCATGGTCTTTTGCCTCAGCTGTTTCACAACAAACTGCAGCTGTTTTGACTTTTAAAATGATCTTTTAAATTGACAGAGATCATATGTGTTATTCAAAGCACAGTTCAGACAGTATAAAAAATATTTGTCTCTCACCATCGACTACTGTTTGTATTTTTTTCCAAACTTGGGTCCCATGGTGGTCCTCTGGAAGGGGGGGTACTTCACCTTCAATGTGTCACTATTACAGGAGGAGACCGAGTTTACTCAACTGTTAGTGGAGGACAGAGCAAAAAGGGATGGGATTTAGGAGGGTTCAATTGACATACACCTTTTTAAAAATGGGAACAACAGCAAGTGAGGATGCTTTAAGATTTAGATTTCAAGAAAACTGTGATTACAGGAGCAAGTATAGTAATATGTAGATGATCCAAGCTGGTTTTGGACTGTGATGTCCTATTATTCTGAGCTTGGCCTAAAGTCGGCCACCCAAACTACTGTAATGCACTTTTTATGTGTAGTAGCAAAAGCAAAGGGTAAAACTAATGAAATAAATCATGGCTGCTATCCTATTTCTGGTGTCAGAAGCCATTCCAATTTGCCAGCATGCACAATAGCAGGGTCCCGGAACTGACACACCTAAAAATAACATAGCCAAAATTAATGCGATTAGGTGCACCTGTGTTTGGCAAGTCCTCCATCAGCAAGGTCTTTTTAAAATCTTAGGCTTGTAGAAGGTGGAAGTAAATAAAATGAGGCTAAAGCATCACCAGGAAGGCAGAAATTTAATTGTAGAGTGCTGGTTATGAGTTTCTTCTAAATATGACCATATACATATGCAATAGATTCACTGAAGTCATAAAATAAAACAAACTATTTTATGTGATGGAGTGCTGAGGATGAATTAAGCAGTGTAACAGTCTGCCAGAGAAGCTGCTCTGTATTCTGGTGGTACGGGAGCAGATACTTTTATATCTCTTGCCAGACGGCAGCAGAGTGAATAGACTGTGGCTAAGGTGGGTCTTGTCTTTTAGCATCCTGGTCGGTAGATGGATACCCTTGATGTTCTGGCTCTGTTTAAAGACCCACTGTAGAGTTTTCCTGTCCTGAGCCATGCACATCTCATGCCAGTTTGTGATGTTTGCAGTCAGGATATTTTCTATTGCGCCCCTGTAAAAGTTTACAAGAACATTGCACGGAAATTTTGCAAGTTTCCTTAAGAATACAGCCATTTCTGAGCCTTCTTTACCAGGGTGGAGGTGTGTGATGTCCATGACAGATTCTCTGTGATGTTGACTCCCAGGAACCAAAAACTGTTCACCTGCTCCATCTCAGCTCCATTGATATAGACAGGGGCGGGTGTCCTTGCCTCCTTTTTTCCCAAAAATCAACAATCAGCTCCTTGGTTTTGCTGACATTTAGCAGCAGATTGTTTTCTGTATGCCACTCTGCAAGACTGTTGATTCCCTCCTGATATGAAGTCTCATTGTTGTTCCAATGATTCCAACCATTGATGGTGTTGTCATCTGTGTACTTCACAAGAGAGTTCTGTACATGTTGGGGGCTACAGTCATGGGCGCTCAGTGTGAACCGGAGGGAGCTGAGCACACAGCCCAAGGGGGCTCCAGTGGTGAGCACTAGTTTGGAGGAGATGAGACCGCCAATCTGAACTGTCTCATTTCTGTTTGTAAGGAAGTCCAATATTCAGATGCACAGGGTGGTACTGAGGCCCAGGGACTTAAGTTTGCCAATCAGCTTGATGGAAAAGATTGTGTTGAATGTTGAACTGAAATCAACGAACAGTATTCTGATGTAGGTGTTGATTCTTGTTCTTCGAAATTGATTCCTTGGAATGGAAATATGTATATTCAGTCAGATGGGTATTTCCTGCAAAGAGCCCGTAAAATGTAATCTTCATTCGATAATCAGAACTTAAAAATCACACCTACAAAAGTCTGGTTTGGTGAACTGTGAGGCTACAATCCATATTATGTGGGAGTCGTAGGTGCAGAGACTCTTTTGTGATGGCAAGTCAATGTTAACCTCTATATTTCCATTGCACTTGAGTGATACCCATGAACACAACCTAAAATATCATGAAAAAAAGTAGTTACATTTATAACCCTGCTAACATCTGTTTTCTTCAGGCTCCCAATGCAGTTGTCTTGATAGATCAACAAGGCGGCCTACATGCTCTTACATCTTCTGTGTTTGTGCTTCGCTCTAAAACTTTTGCTGGATCACAGCCTCGCTCCCATTTTTTCTGTCACTCACTCACTCACTCACTCACTCACTCACTACATTGTGTTCTGTTGCTGGAACAGGAAAGCAGAAATGTTTGTGAGGCATCTTCTCCAAACATAAAATATTGATCTAATACCATTAGGTTTTAGCCTTTTATATTTGCTCCATCAATACTTGACTCTGTAGCAGATGGCGAGAGGTGAGGTTTATTGTCGTATTGCGGACCACGGCTATTGATGCAGGGGGATAAAATGCTAATATTGTGCAGATATTGATCTTAGTCAGCCACTAATATGTAAAACGCATGAAGGAGCAGCGTGGCTAAACTAAGTATATGCAAATACAATGTGGCCATGCTTGTCAGTGGAGTTAGATTAGAGCATCTACCTAAAGCTGCTATCTGATTGGAACACTCCTTATCTTTTGCACACAGAGTGAAACACACTTATCCATGACACCATGCTTTCATTCTCACTAAACATCAATGCATGCTTACACAAGTCTAATGAATACATGATCTTTTGTCTCTTTCCCCAGCTATTCATGTGAGTGTCAGTGAAATGTACTTGATTACATAACTGCCCTACAGTTGAATGTAACAATATAAAAAGAGCAGGCTAATGTGTAACCTCTTACAGGAAAATCATGCCCCATTTTTTTGGGCAAAAGCATCTTGTTGCTTCAAGATAGAAACGCCAAAATCAAGCATTTCCTAGGTAGCTTATTTCTTATGTGCAAAATGTGAAACACACAGTATGTCATAAGTGGATTTAAAGAATGTACAATCTTGTAATCAGGCTCTTTCAATTTTTATATGTTTTAATTTAGGCAAGCAGTGTCTCTTCTGGCGAATAATTTAGTCAGCTGTTGAAAAAAACTGTACAGGGGTACTGAGCAGCAACCTTAAACAAGTATAGCAAGATTTCCCTTGCAAGTGACCCAGTAATCCACTTCATTGACCTTCCCAGGTGTGTTTTTAAATGCCTAGTTGCATTTATTATTATTCATCATGTTAAATGACAATGTTGTCTTTTAGCTGCACACAGTAAATGTAAAACATATTGCATTTTCAGACCTCTACACTGGTTGTCTCGCAGGGCCATTTCTGCTGTTGTTTACCAGCCTTGTGCGTCTTTCTGTAGCTGTATTAGCATCACAAAAACTCAGCTTCTTAAATCCATTCCACACAGCTGTCACAGACAGGAGAAGCTACCTTTTCCAGCACACCCAATTTGCAGATGTTTAAAATAATTGGCTAGTTCAGCACTGGTCCCGTGGCTCATTTATGCACACTGTCCTGAGAGGGATCACCATAGACCTAGACAACATTTTGGGCTTTGTGAAATGGCCTTAATTCTCTCAGGTAGTCTTCTCTTTTCAAAAGCCTTTGCAACATGTCAAAAAGTGCTTTAACATCTTGTTTCTACCTCCTGAATTAGTTTTAACTATGGAAAGCCCAGCTTCTCTTTGGCTGTGCTACTTAATTTAAAATGTCTCAAAATTTTGCATGCCTGTCTACAGATCCACCTCTGCCTTTTACCATCAGGTTCAAATACATAGGGTTTGCCATAATGACTTTTAAGATCTATCCATATGGATATCCATACCATATTAGCTGCCTTGTATGTGGTGGTGCCTCACACTTTGGCTCTTATGTGAGCTGCTTTGTTGGCTTTAGGGTAACTTTTTGCACTGCTTAGTAAAGAGAAAGAGGAAAAAGTGGGAAACTATGTCTGCTTTCAAGTAGTGGTATGCCAAAGCCAGGTAGAGTCTGCCCATATGGTACACATATGCTACAAGCCAAGACCAAGTATCTCCAGCCTAAGTGGGGGCATGTCTAATGTAGGTAATACACTGACCATAGAACCTCACTTCAAATAATCTGAACTACCCCAATTATTTTTACTATAATATAACTTTTAAAATGCCTTTCATAGGACTGTCAGTCATGGACATTCAGAAATGCAACTACTATGTGCAGACTTTGCTTGCATTAGTTTGGTTTTTTAGTCATTATTTTAAACGCAGTGTTGCACTGCTACTAAACAGTCAGGATCACCTGCTCACCTTTTTAACACCTTTAATGTGATATCATTTATTGCCACTAGATGGCAGTAGGCATGGAAAAAGTCTTCTGGTGCTGTTGAGCAGAAGCAAGTAAAACATGTCAGAACATGCCATTGTTACAGGAATGGAGAGCTGCTTTGTAAGTATTCATCTGTCCTTTGGCTCAGTTTGTAGGTAAGAATGTGTACAAACTATTATTTATTTTATGATAATGTGCAGTTCCATGTTTTATATTTACAAAAGGATTTTGGAAAAGAGGTAACCGAGTAAAGCTAACTAGCTAAGATAGTTTTGTTGGAAAGTTTGTCACCTTAGCTTTGTTGTAAAGTTGAAGTAGGCCTACTTGTTGCTCAGTGTTACTCCAGTGTAGTTTTGTTTGTTGTTATTGGATGGGCTCCAAGTTTTGCATTATTTATAAATTCAAAATGTGATTTTTGTTTTTTGTTGTGTTTTGTGTTTAATTTTTTTTTTTGCTTGCTGTGATGTAGGAACATAGCTCCAGTTGGTGCCTCTCATGCATTGTATTCAGGGCACATAGGTAACCATCTGTTACATCAATTGCATAATGGAGATGGATTACAATTTATGTCCCTGCATTGGAGCAAACCACAGCATTAGCCTATTAACAGCACAGTTGAGAGGATGGAGAGGTGCAATGCTTGGATTCATGCAGGACTATCCATTAGTTGTGGTTGCAGTCATCAAAAAGGTACATGGCAGTTGAAGCACATCATCATTTAGCATCTGTATAATCATATTTGGGACATAGATGACTTTAACATCACCTGTACACATATTGAATTTGCATGCCAGCATATTGGCTTATGTATACAGTGTGCAACACTGGCACTGCAAATCATCATCATCATATAGATCATCCCTGATGATGTGACTCAAATATCTTACTTTGTTCACCACATTTAGCGCTTACTCTACCATAAAGATTAAAGGAAAATTTAGGTTTTGGCAGTTATGACAACTAGGGTTGGGCATTGTCTGCCAATCTGACAAATGACAATGTCCACAGTGAAACATTGTGATGGACAATGATATTGTTTTATTTCTGTTATGTACTACAGTAATAAAGCTGAAAAAAAGATAGTAGAATTAAAAATAATTTTTATATTTTTGCCTAAATTAAAACATGCTTTCAGTGGGCAGTAAATAGTGTACTTAGTAAGCTGGTTTCTTTTAGTAAATCAGTTGCAAGGAGCTATAATAGTAATTAGAATAATAAACCCATCCTTTATTTTCGTGCTCCCTGGCTGGCACTCCTTATTCATTCATTCATTCATCTTCTGTAACCGCTTATCCGTGAGGGTCGGGGGGCTGGAGCCTATCCCAGCTGACATTGGGTGAGAGGCAGTGTACACCCTGGACAAGTCGCCAGTTCATCACAGGGCTGACACATAGAGACAGACTACCACTCACTCTCACATTCACACCTACAGGCAATTTAGAGTCACCAATTACTCTAAATTGCTGCATGTCTTTGGACTGTGGGAGGAAGCCGGAGTACCCGGAGAGAACCCACACAGACACGAGGAGAACATGCAATCTCCACACAGAAAGGCCCTGCTGGCTCGGGGAGTCGAACTCAGGACCTTCTTGCTGTGCGGCAGCAGTGCTAACCACTGCGCCATCGTGCCGCCCACTCCTTATTCATCAACTCTAAACTGCTAAATGTTTGATAAATTAATCACATTGCATTTGTGTATTTCAGGTACCCTGTTGATGAAATAGGTTCTGTTAAATAAACCCCTAAAAAATGGCTACTCCTCAAGAAAAGGCACAATGTGTATCATGGTTTATTGAAACAAAATCGGATACTCAGACTCAGCAAAACTGCAGGATTAAGTATGGAAGACATCCACCGTCACATCCGTCAGTTTGTGCAAAAGATCACTGATGCCATTGCCACCATTGATGAGGCTATGCTACAGCGAACATGGCAAGAAAATCGAGTACCATCTTGATGTGCTTTGTGCAACTAATGGTGCCCATATAGAGGTGTATTAAATGACGCAAAAAAACATTAGTATCTACTTTTCATTTTGTAATAATTTCCACAGATTTGTTTATTCATTTGCTTTTGTAATAAATTTGTTAAATTGTAAAGAGACTTTATGGACACCCTGTACTTCATGGAAGGGCTAAAGACTAGGATCACACTTAAGCAATTTGTATAACAGAGAACAGATTCTGTAAGTGACATGTAGCCTAGATTCTAAACACTCATCAGAAACTGTCAGAATATGTTTTGCAGAATTACCAAAGGCTAACAAAATTAGCATTGTCCTTACCATGGTATGTACCCAAACCATTGGTTATAGTCTGAAGCTGTGGTTGTGGAGTTTGTTGTTTTGTCTGTAGATCCTAGGAAAATGATGCATGTATGTATGTTGCTGTAGGGAGAAAATTCAGTTTGCAGTTTGTGTGCATATTCACCTTGCTACTTCAGACAGCAGCGCCTGCAAAATATTGATTGAGAACAGAACATGTACCTGTCATAACCGCGATCGATAAATCAGCAAGGCTATGAAAAAAATCCATATAATTTATGTCACATCGGCGAGTTGTCCTTGGCTTTGTCCGTCAGCTGGAGTCAATGAGTTCTGTCAAAGATCTGCTTGAAAAATGTAGTTCACAGCTAAACTTGAGCTGTTTTATGGCTTTGGTCTTCCTTATTTTCTATTGTTGCAGATACTGAAGGGCTATGTTGGTGAAGAGATGAACACCATGTGAGTAAAAGACTCAGACCTCATCTGCTTCACAGATGAATCTCACCCCTGATGCTTTATTGAAGAAAATGAAGCCAGACATACCAAAAGAAACTGTGCCAGTCAGAATACATCCATCATTTCTTTCTTGCCTTTCTGTTTCTTGTCTCTGTCTTATAACTCTAAAGCTTTGAGCTGGGTCTGAATTACATAATTTAATCAACTCCGGTATGAAAAACATGCCTCTAAAGAAGCTCTGCTAAATGGAAAACTGTGTGTGCTTGACCTGCTCCTGTCCACAGAGTGACTGTAAGCTGATCAGACGGATGCCGTACGTGCTAGCTGTATCTCTGTGTGTTTGTGCATTAATGTGTCTGTGCTCTTGTGACTTAAACTAATGGGACGATAATGAGGCTACCTGGGATATGATGCAGCCAGTCACTAAGACAGAATGATCAAAGAGACACAGCTGACAGGGTCATGACAACCCTAAATTTAATTTTTCGCACTCATGTCCAGTGTACAGGAGCTCTAATTCGACAACATTATAAATGAGTGTATGAAGAATACATGGCAAAAATTCTTATTGCAATGCTTGAATAATATACATCTCATTAGATTGAATATTCGCTGTGAAATTCGACTGCAGAGTCTCTGAAAGCACACTGATACTTTTATATTCTGTTTCCAAGATGAGATGAAAACCTCCAGTTTCAAAGTTGCAACCAGAAGAACAAACACATGGGAATGAAGTATATGAAATAAACAGGAATTAGTCTGTGTGAATCACTTTTTAAGTTGTATACCTAGTAGTAGTAGTATATCTTTCATTGCTTTCCTACTTGATTTTTTTTAGTTTAGTTTGACTCTATAGCTTGCTGTGTATTATATGATGAAACACATTGCAGAAGAGTGGCAAATGTTCTGTACCATCAAAAAGCACACTCTGACCCACATACTGCACTTATTAGCTGAACTATATACAAACAACACATCTCACAACAGTTAATCTTCACAGAAATGTTGGAGTGGAAGTTACATGTTTCAGTTCAGCCATCTGAAATGTATTTTCTTACCGTTAACTCTCTTATGGAAAGGGCTCCAAAAGGATTCTTCCTGAAGGGCTGATGTTGTGCCTACAACCATTTGCTTGTGAAGATTTATTTTTGAAGAAAAGGTCTTGGGGGTTCTTTGTAAGACTAAGGTTTCTCTTAAGAACACTTTTTGGAAGAAAGAGTTCTTAAAGGATTGTTCAGACCCTTGAACTCTTTTGTTGAGGATTGTCAAGGTTTTTTGTACCATAATATAAACGGGCTGTCATTCGAACCCCCTGGGTGGGTTCACGATAAAACCATTGGAATAGAAAAGGATTCTCGGTAGAACTCCTTGGGTGGGTTCTAAATAGAACCCTTGGAATATAAAAGGGTTCTTGGTAGAACCACCAGGACACATTCTGGATGAAACTTTTGGAATATAAAAGGTTTCTTGGTAGAACCACCAGGACACATTCTGGATGAAACTTTTGGAATTATAAAAGGTTTCTTGGTAGAACCACCTGGGTGATTTCTTGATGAAACTCTTGGATTATAAAAGTTTTTTTGGTAGAATGCCCTGGCTGAGTTCTAGCTTCTCTTTTGAACCTCTAATAGGGGGTTCTGGGTGAAACCTTTCACACATGGTTCTAGATATAACCATTTATGTTGGGATCTGGGTCACTAGAACTTTCTGAAAGGGTTTCAAGTGCAGCCTTTATAAAGAGTTCTAACAGGAACCAAAAACAGTTCTCCTATGGGGACAAACCCTTATGGTTCTAGTTAGCACCTTTATTTTGAGTGCAGTGTGAAGAAAAGTGAAAAGGAGGCTATTATAATAAGCTTTTGTTTCACAGAACCGATCTGTAATGAAACGCTTGGCTTTTGCTCTGTGTTGATTGATGCAGTTACAGTGTCCCACCAACAGTAACCCATGTGTGTGAGAATTGATGGATTGCATTTCCCATGTGAAAAAGCATATGTATTGCTTTTCTGAGATTTATGTCACGTCATCATTGGAGATGCAGCAGAATCCAATTTATGCCTGTCTGTCTCACTTGTTTTATATTTATCCTCTCTTCACCTGACATCCGCAGAATGATTGAGGTGAAAAAAAAAGTGGAGAGTGTGTGGTAGTCATTACCTCTCCAGCAGCATTTCTAATTAAGAGTTTTTGCGTTGGTTGAACAACACAGTTATTTGCACGAGTTGAAAAGCAATTCTCTTATGAAGGGCCTATTAACCAGAAGTCCTTATTGTCCACTTCATCCCTCGTTCCAGGATATCACTATTTAAACTTCATTTCCCTCCATTATCAAGTGAACAAACAGATATTTCTTTCTGAGCACTTTTTGTCTCTTCTCGAACTTCACAACTGATATCTATCTTTCTGTGATTCTTCCTTTTTCCTTTCTAGATGTGCGGTGTCCATCGAGACACTGGATGTCACGTGGTCACTCCTATGACGAGCAGACTGTGTGGAACCCAAAGTACTGTGTGGTGGCTGACTGTCAGATGCTGCTTCTGAATGAGGAGGAGGTGGTGAGAGCAGACAGTACAATTTCTTGTCTGTCATGTCCGTCTGTGTCACCATTGTACTTCTCGTCACTCTTCATTTCTTCATCTTATTTGCTTCTACTTTTTAGCTGTCTTCCATCTACATTCCTATATATTTAATAACATATGTTAAATTTATGTAAATTTTATTATTTCTGACATATTATTTAGATATCTCATTGCTAATGACTGCAATGTATCAGTATAAGTGCAAATGCAGTTTCAAGAAACTATGTCCTTAATACTCTTAAAATCTTAATCTTAATCTCTTAAAATCAGTCCATATATATTCACTGTCCAGGTGCTGCCATGCTCCCAGTTAGGAGAAGCAAAGAAGGGCCCCAGCCCGAATGCTAAGCAAAGAACTGCTGTGGACAGGGTCAGCAACAAAAGGAATTTTAGCCATTTAGAAAAGATCCACCTAAAAAAAATCAGTTTAAGTGTATGCTACATTTAGAATATTTTTACTGCTTTACTTTGCTGTCAGACAGCCTTTTCTGACAGGAAACCACGGCTACATAAGCCATATATCGCTGGCTTCAAACCAACCAAACCCCAAAAACGAAATCAGTAATTTTACCTCACCGAACACAGGTTTGCTGCTGCCTCAATCTGTTACTTTGGTTGTGTTAAAGTGTGACTTTGGTGAATCCAAACCATCCTTTTAAAACACTGAAGTCACACAATAACACAAACAAACTAATAGATCGATGGAGTGATAGACCAAAAACTCCTGTTTCTGCAAGGTAAAATGACTGATTTCTCCTATGGAGTTTGGTTGGTGTGGCGAGAGTGGTATTTGACTTATATAACCATGGCATCCTGTGAAAATTGCTGTCTGAGGGCAAAGTAAAGAGGTAAAAATATCCTTAATATAGGGTAAACTTAAAATAATACTGATTTTTTTTCTTTTTAGTATCTCATTTAGTATCTCATCCAGCCCCACTTCAAATACCCAAACTATCTCTGTAAGCCAGACATGGCAGGCAAAGACATTGTTTTTCCTTGCACTGGTCAATCTTGAGATTCTGGGTGTTTTTTTGCTTTCATAACGTCTTTTTTCAGTGGAAGGGAAAAGTCAACAATACACATTCTTTTCATGTTTATTTTACTACACTCTCTATATTTGGCATTGGTAAGTAAGTATAAAGTAAGTATAAGTACAAAGAACATTTTTTTCTCAAACGCCAGAAATCTCCACTTCAATAGCACTTGCACACACCAAACTTTTCAGTTTTACTCCCATCTATATTCTGATGGTTTTCACAGAGGGGTTTGTTCAGATTTCATTCACAAGCTGATTTATATAGGTAATATTATTTAAGTAATAAGAAGTTGTCCTAAACAAGGTTTTAAGCACTCTAGAAACAGTTTCATGATCACATAATTTATCCACCGGAGAGCACTGACAAATTTCTTTTTAGACTGTGTAATGTTCAGCTCAGTATGCATTTCGTCACAATTTCTCTGCCAAAAAACAAAACAAAACACATTCTACATTGGCCGAAATCATTATTAGTCATTTAACTCCCAAATACCAATATCAGTATTAGGCTGTATGATAATAGTAACTGTCTGTAGAGAAACACAAAATCCTTAGTGAACCCTGCATTGTGTGAGAATTCATTCTACATTTAAATTCATCCCGCAGCGGCGACCACCAGTCACCAGGTTATGCAGAGCAAGCTGAATCTGGCTCTTTGCCTCCATTGTTTTGATTAGTGTCACACTGGATTATGCAGGTTTGTGTGAGATTAGAGGTCCTGTTGTTAGGAACAAATCAGGAGTCAGCAGGCTAAACTAAATTACATTGTTGAGTCTGCAACATCCTGTCCCTGTTTAACAACATTGTCTCATTTTCATACCTTACATCTACATGACACAGATGTTTGAGCCTATTTAGGCAGTGACTAATTTCTAGGATTGGGCATTATGTTTGAAGTAAGTATGAAAATATTTACTATACAATACTGATTTTCATCATATAATGGCAACAATTTATAAATGAATGAATAAAAGATTAAATAAAATATATGTTAAAGCTACCACAAGGAACCTTTCTATTTTGATGAATTTTGGAGGTCCCCTGAAGATTGATGTACTATTTTCCTCTGCCATAACCACAAAATGTAACATCAAAAATAAATTTATTTTAATAAAAATCTCCTCCTGCTTCTTTTTAACTGACTAACATACGACTCACTGTAACTTTACCAGGGGAAATGTAAACACAGGCACATTGCATCTGATTTCAAGGACGATCTCTCAGGCATTAAGAACAACTACACAGAAATAACCAGTCTTCTTGTGGATTGTCTTGTTTGCTTATGTAGATTATATAGAGGCATCAGTATTAAACTGAGACAGTTTCATAACCAGTTTAAAAAGTCCTTGTAGTAGCTTTAAGTAATCTATCCAGATCAGTTCATTATTAAAATATTCTTAACACAAGACAAACCTCTGAAATTGTACAAAACAAAAAGTTTAATAATAGATTTATTTATTAATTTTGACTACAGGAATTTGTAGACTTTCACGTGATATAACCAAGGGATATTAATGATTAATCATTAATCAATTAATTGCTTAATGAATTTGACTGATTAGAAATTAACTAATTGCGCCCCATTTAATATTGTTTTGTTGGAAGATGGAGAGGTGTGCAAGAGCAGCCGTTTTGAGCAAAAGCCTAATCATTTTATCATTACGCTTGACATTTTCAAATTGCTTCTTTTATCTAACCAACAGTTCAAAACCCAAAGACTCTTCATTTACTGTCATAAATGACAAAGAAAAGCAGCAAAGCATGTCAGAAGCTGGAACCAATTTAATTTTTTGCTTGGAAAAATTACTGAAACTATGAATTGATCATCAAAATAATTGCCAATTTTCTTCCGATCAACTAATGACTGGTCCATAACTTTTGTTATTGTTCGCCCGTTTTAAAGTTAATTAGAGTTCAAATTGATGCTGAATATTCGCTGAATGAGTAAGTGTCTATTTATGAGTCGTAACGAATCATAAATAATCTTTTAGAAGTAGTAGATTTTCATAATGGTTAAATTGAGCAATATGTTAATGGAATGTGGCAGGTAGTTACAGAACTCAAAGTCCAGAGTGTGTATTCTTGGGGCAGTTGGCTTTTGTTGTCAAAAATTAGTACTATGTTTCAAACAGCAAGTTGGCCATAGACAGTATATTAAATAGGCTCTAATCCTTTTTAATATACAGTCATTGACTGATAATGTAAATTTAAGCCTGTTGTCCCCAAAGCAAAAGCCCACTGCTCTGAAAAGTTGGAGTTCAGTGACTGCCTGCCTTACTGCCTGCTAGACTCCATTAACATGTTGCTCAATTTAACTGTTATAAACATCAACTTCTTTAGATTATTATTTTTTTTACAACTCATATACAGACACTTACTCATTTGGCGAACATTCGGCATCAATTTAAATTCTAATTAACATGAAACAAGTGAACAATAGCACAAGAAGAAAATTCTCTCTCTGACGACATATCACAGTCATTCTAAGATTTATTACAGTAAATATATTACAGATTTAACCCAAGCACATTCATTCCAGTGAGAGCTTTTTACCCTAGAGTTTCTCTCATTTATGCATGCACCTCCTGCTGTGGGTGCAAATAACTCGGGCACATTAGTGTCTCAGACTGGCCAGCTGCGTGCACACATGAATGGCAGAAAAGTATTTAATATTCCATTGCAGAAACTGTTTCTTTTTCAATCAATGTGTATGGTAAAAAGTTCCAGGGTATCACATGACATGCAGTTTCAACTAATGCCAGCATCTGAGAATCATCACTAACTAATTAAATTAGAGCTGCCTTTGGGAATTTCCTCCTCTATAACTTTTAAAGTCTCAGTCAGCACAACTGGGACAGAACATTTTTCTCTGAGGGAATTTAACATCGTGTGCAAGAACACTTAAGTTGATCACACTGGTGCTCAGACATATATGCATTGTTTCAAGTCAGAAAAGCACCCAGACAACTTGGCATAGTTATTGGATTTTCCAAGCATTTTTACATGACGACTGGAACTGAGTAGAAAAGTGTGGCCTCAGTTTTCCTTTGTCTGCAGCTACTGAGGTATGCCATGCTGAAATAGAGCAATAATTGCAGGGGGCGAATTATTTGAATCGACCCATTGGCAGCCTTTCCTCTACAGGGCTTTTTGTCTCACAGCAGCCAAGAACAACGGCTTTTAAATGCATCCATCTAGAGACCCAGACTCTGAAAGGTCATCTGTAACACTGCTGGATTCCAGCAATGTCAGCAACCTGCAGGTCAAAATGATGATACAGTCTTATAAATGGGCCTCCTCCAGATGAAGGTGTGATGGCATGGTTTAGAGACAGATAAACAATTTTCAGTAGATTGGGTCAGAACATTGACTGCTGTGAACAAACAATCATTTACACCAGGTGAAACATTTATGTGTACTTCTGGGACATGGCAGTATTAGTTTTTCACTTATTTCAAAAACTCTTCATTCTCTTAACTTGCTGATTGCTAACACCTTAGGCCCTATTTAGTGCAAAGGGGTTGTATTAAGTAGTCTCTTAAGTAATCATAGGTAAAATGAATGAAACCATAATTAATTAGGATTAATAGTGAATGGATTACGGGTGGTGACATCGGTAGAAATGTCTCCTCCCTGTTAAGAGAGAAGCTTGTGTGCATTTCTACGAGGCACAGCAGCATGACTGCTGTGACATTACCGCAAGCATGCAAATGTTTCTGTTAATCACTGAAAGGAACCTCTTTGAACATTAGAGTAAATACTCAAACATCGATACAACACAATAAAGAAATCACCTGGAAAGCTTGCACTGCTCGACATAATTTAAAAGATGGTTTAATGATTATAGAAGCTGCTCTCAGTCCATTATTAAATGTTTCTTTGCACACAGTAATGTTTGTGTGTCAAATTTTGGCAATATTTAAGCATCAAAACCAAAAACTGTAGTTATAAACTTGACAGGACAGAAGAAACTCTCCAGAGGAAACAGGAAGTCATTTTTAGACTGCTCTGATGGAAGTCAGCCCTTATATGGCTTGACTCTTAACAATTTCACTGCATGAACTGCAACTGTTTGTGACTTGTGCTGCACCTTGTGTGTAAATGTGCACAGCATCTCTCTTCATGGGCCAATGCTTCACCCTTTCTCCTGTTTCCACCACCCATCCACTACTAAACAGAATGTTAATTTTTATGACCAACAGCTTAACTGCAACTGAGTGTATGCAGGTTGTGAACCTGCCTATGTAGGTTCATCTTACTATCTGAATAATGTGTCCTTAAGATACCAGGAAAATACTACACCAATAAATTTAGACCTGAGTTTTGTTGGTAAATAGTGTAATCACTTTCTGCTGCCTCAAGATTCTCAATTCTCCAACAGCATGCCTGACCACGCCTCTTTTTGAGACCAACACACCCATGAGGGCATTGATGGGCGCAGGTACATTTGCTACTTACAAAACATGGGCACTGGGCATTGAAATGACAACTGTGTCGGTCAGAAAATAGCAGTGACATCTGTGTTACGGTGTGTTCTGCTTTGTGCAGGGTGGAAGATAGAGCCCCTTGTGTAAACCTTCCCCTCCACAGGTGTAGGTGAACAGTGGCCACAAGACTTGTGAAAAAAAAATACAAAAGGCAGTATCTAGAGACAGTGTTTGATTTGTTAGTTTGGGTCTACTGTAGAAACATGATAATGCAACAAGGCGGTCTCCATGGGAGAGGGACTTCAGTTAAAAATTCATATATACATGAATTTTACATGGCTTTTCTTCCATATTCTGTCAATAAATTTCCTTAAATCTTACACACTGGACCTTTAAAGCTTCTCAAGCAGCCTACATTACTGTAGACTGTTTGTATGTGTCATCAGTAATCAGAAATCAGAGAAAATAATTCAGATGAAGTCTTACATATTCTTTGAAGAGCACCCATTTGTTCTTGTTGTATATGTGATGTGATATATCTCTAAAACTATAATACATAATGGAACATGTCTAGGAAGACAGCTGTGCCTTTTTGAAATAAACTTAAATAATTCTGATTTAGCTGCAAATTACAACACTAGAGTTAGGCCAAAAATTTAAAGTTCAAACGTGAGAGGAAAGAAAAATCATTGTGTACAGACTTTAAGAGTCCTTGCACAAAAGTTTTGATTGATTGTTGGTTGTGAAGGAGTTTTACTGTAGGGGTTGTAATAAACATTCACTCTTTTCTTTATTCCTTTGGTTTTGCCTCTTTGTTTTATCCCTGTTTGTCTTCTTGAGTTTTTCTGTCTTTATATTGTGTTGTATTCTTCTACTGTCTCTTTCTTCAGTCAGTTTTTCCTCCTCAGCTATTGCCTGCCTCTGTTTTTCTTCCCAGTGTTTCTCTTGTACATTATGAAAACCATTGAATTGAAGTGTAATATCAGTGTGAACAATTGATGCTAATATTGTCTTTTGCATAATGTTTACTTATAAATGATTGTCTTGTTCAAAGGTAATTAGGCCCTTAGCCATTGTGTGACATTTTTCAAAGTGCAAGACAAATGATGCTTCCACAAACACAAAGAGAGCCAAAAAGGAGGTGAAGGAAAAACAATCTGAACTCTCAGTGTGATGCATTTCTTGGGGGCTGCAATATGAAGGTAAAAAAACTGAAAGGAAAGTGTGATTCCAGAGGGGTTTCTAGAATTTGCACTTTTACTCATTTTGACCTACAGCTTGTTGAGAAACCTTCAGTTCTTCCTCAGGCCTATGAAGCTCACAAGTTCAGCTCATTATTCTCATCTACATTTCTAAAGTTACACATTACGACCAGTAGAGGGGGCTCATGGTTAAAGACAAAGAAGTTTCACATGACAACAGGCAAAGGTTCCTACTGAAATGAGGATAAGTGAATGGGCCCGTGACAAGTGTTTAAATTTAGCCCTGAATTCAAGTGGGCTTTGCCATTTGCTTTACTGTAATCAAATCAGGGCTGATGGGAAAAGCAATTATCTTAATTGAATTAGAAGAGTGAAAAGATAGATCACTGTTTCCTGTCTGCTTCCACAAAATGGGGGTGTGCCGACTGGCATCTACTGTAGGTACTACACTGTGTATATATAAGCACCTGATACAACCCAGCATCAAATAATTTAAAATATCCCTTTAACCCTATCACAGACAAATTAGATGAGTTTCTTACTTCATCAGATTAATTGCAGTTTAATATTTCAAACTCATATGACCTTTTAATTTCTAACTGTATCTTATTTTGTAGGTGCCTTTCCTTCTCTTCATTAATATTTTAGGCATCTAAATGTAGGTAGGTAATGTTCATCCTTTTTGGATGAGTGGCTGAATGAATTGATCATTGAATGGTTTATTACACTATAAAAATAAAGTATTTGTTTTCACTTTAAAAAGTTAGTTACCCTCTGACTTAAAATTTTGAGTTGAATTTGAAAAGACAAGTTGGAGTAATTTTGTAATGAATCAAAACAAATAATTTTACTAATCATGTTATTAAACTTCATATTAATTCAATTGAACTTGAGAGAAAACCTTTAATAAGCTTAAGATATCAAGTTGAACCAATAACTTTTCAGTCACACTGACAAATATAACAATTAACATTCATGACAATTTATTAACTTTTAATGAACTAATTCAGTACTAACCTTAACTATGGTTTGCTGGGTTGGGTAACCTGATGTGTGACCCGCAAAAACGTGTAACAGGTTAGAAATATATTTATATAAATTCATGGGTGTGGGAACAGGTAAAAAATTAAATAATTCGGTAACAGCTGAGAACCATAATATAACACTTATAATACAACAATATGCTTTTTTCCCCTGGCAAAATCAAAATGAAAATGATTGTGCAGTATTTTCAACATTTAAATCTGCTAATATAGTGATATAAATAATCAGCCAGGGCGATTTTATTGTGAAAGGCTGCCACACAACATTTGACCCCACATTCTGCTAAACAATGGGATGTCGCTGTTTTCTTTGACAGCGATGACCGCTAAAATGGATGACATAAAGGCAAAAATAGCCAGTGGAGAATACCAAATTGTGGATAATACATCATCAAGGGACAAGTCAGACATTTAGGGAGGATTATGCTGTGCTCAAAAACTGTAAGATCAACGTTGTCATTGATTTTGATGCTTGTAAAAAGTTTAAAAAAGTATTAGCTTTTGATATCCGCAAGCTAGACTTGTCATCTCTATAGAAACACATCGACAGCTGCAGCAGCACAGTCGCTTTGCCAATTGACAACACAAGTGAGAGACAAGTGAGTGATTGTGTTTGCATGTTTTATCATGGGTGCGCGCTGGCTTGCGGAGCTTATATTCATGGTTCTGGGTGGGTGTGGATTTGACTTAGAGAAAAGTTTTGGTAACGGGTTGTTTCTGGATCTCAGCTTTGCAGGTACGGGGGTGGGTTTGCACAGCTGGATGCGTGCAGAACTCGGTTTTCATTATTGTGAAAACAAACCACCATGACTTATTTTTAAGTGCACTGGAGCAAGTTTTCATCAACCATTTTCTTCAAACCATAAAAAATAAGGTTCTCAGGAAACTTTTAACTGTCACACACAGAATGCAGAATGGTCATCATGTTTCTTTTGAAACTTAATATATTCAGGTGATTTAACTGTACAGTACTTTCATTCAGCTCATCATTTCAAGTCAGAACACTTGATACTTGCAAAAACTCAATGTTCTGACAATAAATACCAGACATTTTTAGTTTAATTAACTTGAATAAATTAAACTTGTATATTTACGTTAACCTAATGAGAAAAGATTAGTTGATCCCACTCATGTATTTTTTTTATTTATTTATTTTTTACAGTGTATTGTAATAGAGCCACAGTCAGAATTCAGTCCCTGTTCAAGACCAGTGTTCCTTGAAGCTTGATTCTCCGGCCCCTGTGGTACTAATCTGTATGTATCCCAGACAGAACTGTTGCAGTCAGTAGTGGGACTCAAATTACAGCTCACATTGCTTAGTCATTATGGCTCAGACCACCAGACATTGTCTTTACGTCAGAGGTGGTGTTGGTGAGAGCTGTCCTTAAACCCAAAGTCCCATGAGGCAAGTAAAGAGGTGACTCGCAGAGATGATCAAGAGACAGAGAGATAAACGGACAGACATGGAAACAGAGGGCCAGAGAAAACAAGACAGACAGGGTGCCGCATTGAGTTGAGAGGTGTGAGGAGGTTCGATAAGCCATTATCACTCCTCGTGGAGGACATCAGGCCCTCTTCCCTTTTTTTTCTTTCACTCACACTTTCTCACCATCCTTTTCCCTTTGTCTGTTTAATCTTTCAGAGCCAAACATTTGGTATGCAAGCCATAGGAAGATATGGGCTGACACAGACTGATGCGCTGCTAATGTCTCTTCTGTTTTATCCAATGACTCCTCATTTATCAAAAGCTCTACAGCTATTGTGCGCTATTGGCCCAACACGGCATTAAACATGGTGACCAGAATAACCACAACAACATAGATAACAAGCCTGGGTGACTATTGTATTCCAGCAGACACCATTTTTCTTCTTGTTAGCTTTCATTCTTCCTCTGTATGCTATCTTCTCTACTTTGTATCCGTGCCTTTTGTTGAATTCATTCAGCCTTTTATCTGTGTTGAATTTCTTGCTCTCTGTTTCTGTCTCCTTCTTTCTCTTTCTCAACAGATCCATCCCTTGTTTTTGCAGGAGAAGCGCTCTGCGTCATCCAGGGTCCATCTCCTGCGACGCACCATCAGCGTACCAGTGGAGACACAGTTTCCAGAATACCACAGCCAGCTGTCCACTGAGAGCGGTGAGTAGCCCGAGGACATATATCTGCAGTGATCAGGATGCCTCATGCACAGACACACACACACACACACACACACACACACACACACACACACACACTACTTTAATGCTTTCTTGAAACAATTTAATTAAATTAGAATGATTAATAACCCAGAAATCAAATATTTAACACTTGTTCAACATGGTTATGGACATACAAAAATATGATTTAATAATAACACTCTGGAGACTGAGGAGAAGTTGGTGATTTTTTTATGGCTCGACTGGTTTGGGCCTTTTCTTTTTTCAACAGTCTTCTAAGTCTAAAGCTGAGAAATATCACCTTTAAGGAATCGGTTTGAATTATTCAATGTAGGATTGTATGAGGCACTTATCGATGGTCGGCGTATTAGTTCCAGTAGATTCCGGTCGGCACAACCCAGTTTGGAGAAGAAGAGAGAGGCAGCAGCATGGAACAACAGCAATTTACTGCTGAGAACAGGGTCAGCAACCAAACATATTTTAGCCAAGCACTCTGTCCAAAATCCAAGCTTTACAAACCTTGAAAACATTCCATTAAAATTCAAGTGTTTTCAAGGACCTCCATCACCCGTAAGAATTCTGTATTTAGAATATTTTAACTGCTTTACTTTGCCGTTAGGCAGCCTTTTCTGAGGGGAAACTGCTGCTACATACGCCAAATATTGCTCTCTCCAAACCAAATTGAGTTTCAAGAAACTATTTGTCCTTAAAACTCAGTGAAAATCAGTCCATATATATTCAGTGTCCAGGGGTGGGCATGGCAAAGAGGGGTCACAGCACGATTGCTATGCAATGAACTGCTGTGGACAGAGTCAGCAACCAAAGGAATTTTAGCCACTCAGAAAATATCCACCTAAAGAAAATATCAGCTTTGGTGAATTCACCTTGCTGTCAGACAGCCTTTTCTGACAGGAAACCTTGGTTATATAAGCCAAATATCGCTCTCTCCAAACCAACCAAACCCCATAGGAAAAATAAGTAATTTTATGTCACCAAACATGGGTTATTGTGTGACTTCAGTGTTCTAAAAGGACAGTTCTGTTTACCCAAGTCTCAAATTAACACAAACTAACAGATCAAGGCAGACATAGACCAGCTACTCATATGTTCTTTGAAGTAAAATAACTGATTTTGCCAATGGAGTTTGGTTTGGAGCGAGTGATATATGGCTTATAGTGTCAGTTTCCCATCAAAAAAGGCTGTCTAATGGCAAAGTAAAACAATATTCTAAATACAAAATTCTCATGGGTGTTAGAGGTCTTTGAAAACACTTGAAATTTAATGTAATGTTTTAAAGGTTTGTAAAGTGCTTGAATTTTGGGTAAAGTGCTTGAAACTGCGTGAAACTGTAATTGCATTACTTTCATAATAATTGCTCTTTGACTGAATAGTTCACTTTGTAGATAAAGAGATAAAATTCATCAGAAAATGCCTATTTGCTTTTGCCTTTCACACAAAATGAAGACTACTCCACTCATGTGTTTTCCTTTAATTTGCCATCCCTCTGTAGAATCCTGAAACATAATTAACAGTACATAACATCTGATTAAATGTGATGAAGAAATGGGGCCTAATCATTTTATACATATAAAGCATATGTAAATATGTGAATTGACCACAGCTGTGAGGTGCTGGAAGGGCTTGAAAGTACACCTTGAAAATGCTTAAAAAGTGCTTGAATTCGACTTAGGAAAAGGTCTAGGTACCCTGTAAATATAGGGTACACTTAAACTGACGTAAACTTGATTTTTTTTCAGTGGCTAAAATACCTTTGTTGCTGACCCTGTCTGCAGCAGTTCTGCACTTAATTTCTGTGTCTCTCTCTGTTTCTCCTAACTGGGGGTGTCGACCGCCATTTACTGTAGCCAATGCACTGACTATTGATAAGTATCTCATACACCCCAATGAAAACTATCCCTTTAAAGTAAAAGTTAAACCCTCATATGAGGATGAGGATGCTTTTTCTATTCAAAGGTCAGATGGGCAACGTAACACAAGAGAAGCACTTCTTTCTGCTCATCAGTGACATAACCAGTCAAACACGTATACGTGCAAGTGAGCCTTGCATTGCTCACATGCCACAGTGAGCCTTTTAAAATTTCTTGTACTCTTTTCTTCTACCTCATATCCACTAGATGGAGAACTTGCTGCTTCATAGCGCTTCACTACACTCATACTGCTTCATCCTAACCAGGAAGACTAAGACTCTGAAAAATGTTTTCTCCTCTTTGAAATGGCAGGTGTCATGTTGCCTTTTATAACGATGTAATGCTTGTAATATAATACCATTACTCTCTAGAAGTGCCAGTGTATGCACTTATGTCTGCAGAAATGAAGCAGCTCAGTAAAAGCCGATGAAGTCTGTGGATGTGTCTGTAAAGATGAACACACAGAATCAGTCAAAATGAGACACTAGGTGGCACTGAGGTTTGACATTTAAGCCTTTGTAGCTCACGGTTACCGTTGCTGGGTTGTGAGCTGGCATGCAACCTAATATGACCCACCTTTAAATCAGTGGGCACAAATGGTTGTTTAGTTGAAGTGCTTTTTCATGATGTAGTCACATTATTTTACCGTACAGTAAAAAACAATAAGGTTAGGTTTTATTAACTTTAGAAATTTTCTGAGGTGTTGTTGCCCCTGAGATAGTGGTATTGTTTCTGGCTTAACAATGTGAGTATTTTTTAGTTTCTTGCATGGTTCTTTGTGACCATAGTGATTTTAGTGATGCTTTGGCTTGGGATTAGAATCATGCTTTCTGCAGAACACTTCATTTAATAGTGACCTTTCTTTCTTTCTTTCTTTCTTTCTTTCTTTCTTTCTTTCTTTCTTTTTCTTTCTTCTTTCTTTCTCTTTCTTTTCTTTCTTTCTTTCACCACCATTAGAGGGAGACATTTAGTTCATAGTTAACCAAAAAACAAACTGTATAGCTTAATATTTAATTGCTTAGTTGATATGATGAAATATATTTAGAATAGAATAGAATATTTTTCTTAACCTCTACCACTCTTTCCCTCCTGACCATACACCCATTTTTGTCATTTTTGGGGGGTACAAGTGTCTTTAGGGGGAGATAGTAGTTCAACAGTATATGCCACACAGAAGTGGAAACTGATGATTAATTTGAGATACAGCTCAGCACTCTGTAAATTTTTTCTTTTCAAACATTGTATTTTCTTTAGGTGCCTAATTCAAATTTTGAAAGTTTAGAGTGTATAAGGGCTTAAACTGTCATGACTGAAGTATATGGTGGCCATTCACATGTTCTTTCATGTTTTGAGCAGTTTTTGGGTCGATACCATTTGTTACACAGATTTGATGCACAATTTAACAATTTCTGACCACTTGAGAATAAATGAAAATGGTCCAAAGTCCCTCCAAAAGAATTCATGCTTTGACTTGGGGCCAAAACCTTTTTACATTTGGAGATTTCAGTAAGAATTAAATTTTTTGGCAATCAGATGGCAAGCACTTCTGTTCTGGGGATTGCTCTCAGACTCCTTTTTATTGCCAATACATGTAGGAAAGCCATCTATCTTCTAAATGTCCCAGGTCTCTAGTTTGTGGTTGTAGAGTTTCATGAGGCTTTGATTATTCTAGAGCAGTCATTCTCAAAGCCTGAGAGATCCTTGAGGGGGTTCCGGGGCCTCCCCATCAATAAGGGAATAATTTATTTTCTCTGCAATTCCATGCACAAGTAACACAGAGACACTATGAAAATTTGGTGATAGGTTTCATATATCAGTGTTCCTCTAATTCATTTAGCACCACCACAGCAGGGAAATTGGCGCCACTGAAATATGTATAAACATTATAATTTAGCTTAAACAAAGTGTCATCCAGATGCTTTAGAATTAATTAGCATATAATAATTAAAAAGATGTTTAACATTAGAACCTCAACTTTAAGCATACCTAGGACCCAGACAGCAACAGATATGAGACAAAACCAAAATTAATGTACCACAGATGTATTAAAAGTAAAGAAGAAACACTGTACACTTTCTATAATAGAACATCTGAAAGTGAACTCAGTTGCCGGTGGTCTAATTTGTGTTGGTTACGGGTCTTTGATGTGAAAAAAATTGAGAACCAGTGTCACAAAAGTTATTGTATACAGGCGGTTCAAAAAAGTGAAAATGGCTAGCTGGAGACTAACATCATCACACATGTGTACAGTTGGGCTCATTGACAGCACAAGAGTCTCAGCTTTCCAGTCACTCCCAATTTATGCAATTCCAGTACTATTTAGGGACCCCAGTATGCAGAAATATTCAAATAGAATAGGAGGAAATAACACATTTAGGCTTTACTGCATGCAAAGACTGCATGGGATTAGCATAAAGACTCTGACCCATAGAGCACATTTTCATTCAGATATCTTGAAATGTGAGGTCAGGGGACCTGTTTGAAAAAGGCTATTCCAGTTTTTACCTCGCCAAAATTTAGGCCTAACTTTGGAGCATTATTTAGACCCCATCCTGACAAGCTTGCATGACATGGTTAAGGTAATCTAGTTTCATATCACACTATTAGCCCACCACAGCCTCTGAAGGAGAATAATGTCAAAGAGGTTAAAGCATTAACAGAGACCTGCCTTGAAAAGGCTATTCTTCATTTCAGTGGGACTCTCCTGGTTTAATAAAGATTTCTTTCTTTTCTATTATACCCTGTATCTTCCAAGGTAGGTCACATTCTTGTTGAGAGTATGATGAGATGAGCAGCAGTGTCTGTCTCCTCAAAGTTATGGCTGTTACCCAGCATTCTTTGCATAGCATATGTTTGGCTCTGAAAAAACTGTGACATTTTTTGATGCAATTGTTCAGAAAATCACACCCACCATCAAAAACCAGAGAAGAGTTTTTAACTATTTGCACCCAGTTTTATAATTTGTATTCACTGATGTGAGTGATGACACAATGATGAGAAAAGAGCAAAAGACGCATCATTATACTGCATCTATGATTAGGCTGATTTTGTTTATCTGAGAGGAGACAGAGGCTAAAAGAATAAACACAGTCTGTCAGCTAGTTCACTAATTACAGGGTACCTTTGCAACTCTGCCAATGACATTTGAAACTTTTCCATGATGATGATGTAAGATAATTTCTGAATTGCTGATTCAGATTTTCACAGAGAAGCTATACTTTTATGCATGTTAGCTAGAATACATTACAATACATTAATATATTACTGCAGTGGGTATTATGTCAGCCATTAATAATTTCATACATTAGGCTGGTCTGTCACTTTTTGAGGTATTTGGCCTAACTGATTTTTCACCAATTAACATTCACAAGGCATGAAACTTGATCTCAGTTGCATTTGGATTTGAATTCCATTGGTCACCAGCAATGAAAAATAACATAATTTAGCATTTACAGATCAGAAGCAGCTTTGGCCAAACACACGAATGAATACTGTTACAGAAATGCAAGTAGCAAAAATGTGATATGATATTTGTTAATAAATCATGACAAGGATTTTAGTAAATCCAGTATTTTTAAACTTGGGCAGTATTTTTGCATATATTTGGGGTCTAAATGACTAATATGTACAAATAGTTAAGCTCAACTGACAGCTTTGAAACCGGCTGCAATGGCTGAACCGTAGACCTGGACTCCTGTGTGCTGCAATTACTGTATTTGCAAATGGAGTCTGGTGGCTTTGAGGACATTGATAAAACAGCTGTTTCTGGTTAAACAAAAATGATCTTACTCGTTACCAAAAAAGATCTGTATCTGTAGTAATCTTTCCATAATGTTGTCAGACACTTAAAATAATTGAGCCTGTCAGTGGCAAATACAAGCACATTTGAGTGGATATACTTTGATGGGCACATTTGCCCCTGAGAATTATATTGCAGCCATTGTAGCCCATTTCACGGCTTCCTGCTGAGACAGTAAACATAAAAATATGGAACCAGTTTTAAAATACTGCAAATACCCCAAACAGTTACATTTTTAAGGGAACAGTCAAAATAGTGTTGAGGTAACCTAAAATAAGCACTAAGGGCGTGTTCACGCCAGCATTGATCACTCTGATTGAACTGAACCTCAGAGCATTTACCTCCTTGGTGCGATTGCTTTGGGTTGGTGTGAACTATGGACTCAAATTCTGGTGCGTACTCTATGGTCTGCCTAAAAGGGGAAGATCTTGGACCGCTGTCAAGAGACTTCTGGAGTGGTTTACTTCTAGTGTAAACACCATTTGAACCAATCACAGAAGCATGTATGTGCCATTTCATTGGTTAACAAATGTTTTCTCTAACTGTTATGGTGACTGGTGAACTAGTAGCACATTTGCTACTAAAATGTCAATGGTAGGGGACAAATTGGACTCACGATGAAATGAGAAATGCCTGCATTATTAAAAATTTAATACCCACCATCTTACAACATGTTCTCTGTCATGTAATATCAGGCATATATACACATTACTGTTAGCACTAGTGCTGGGATGAGATGCTTTTAGAACTTCATTAAAACACACTTAACAGGTTCAGTGGCAAAATAATATTTCACATGAACAAAAACAAGTGTTTGCCTCTTTGAACACCATATTGAGAGAAAGGTTGTTGTTAAATTTATCACTGAAAAACAAACATTAATACACCTTCTCATCCCCTCTTCAGTTTCTAACCTTTAAAGTTGCATTGTGTGTGTGCACCTGTATGGTTTTCACATCACGTTCTTTATCACAACACTACAAACACTCACACGGTCTATGTTTTACTAAATTATTCATTGGCGTAGGCCCCACCTGCTCTTGTCCTTGTGTGACACAGGCTCTAAATAAGCAACGTGATGAATAAAAACCACACATAGATGAATAGGAATCCACAGGAAAATCAGAGAGTGCTCTCATCTCGTCTCATCCTCCGACTGAATAGTGAGCGGCTGCCTCCTCTGTTCTTTTGAACTTGTCGAGGTTTTGGCACAAACATGCTAGAGACGGAGAGTGCTGCTACGCTCCCACCAGAACAACTACGCTTAATTTTACCGAGGTTAAAGTTTTTTTTTCTGGATGCTGCTTTGGGAAAGTTCTCATCTCTTGGTTCTTTAAAGATGCTAGGGCATATGCTGCCCTATTTTCCAGTTTTTTACTTTCTCCATAAATATACTCACTGAAGCTGTAACACTTTAGATAGGATTAAATAGAACTAGATAACTGACCAAAGGCTTTTTACATGCCTTGTAGCCCAAATATTGCCTCACACAGATATTAAGTATCCTAACATTCCTTGTAATGTTTAATTTGACAAAGTCCATCTCTCTCCTCCGACTTTATTATTACAATTAGCTCTCATTAGCCTGAATGCTATTTGTTGACTTTGTGCCAGCCACTCCAGTCCATCCTGCCAGCACCCCACTAAATAATTGGATGGTTTGTTTTGCCTTGTCAATGTCTTGCCTTACAGTTTTAATAAATATGAACTCAAAACTTCTCAAATATGGGAGCTATCAAGAACCCGGCATAGTTGAGATTAAAATGTTTTCAAGGTAAAGGTTGGCTGGGCTCCATTTGGCTGTGTTACACTCCTGAAAGGACAGGAGAGGCGTTTAAGTGACATATATTCCTATCAGTTGACAATCAAACAGGCAGGCAGTCGCTCAGTGTAGATGCTGTGGTAACACCTCTTTTTAAGGACAAGTTGTACAATTGACCCTTCTTAAGTCCCATGCCATCTAGCCAAAATTGAAAATTCAGTCATTACCTACTTGCCTTCATGTCGATTGAAGGATGGGTTTAGTTTTTTAGTCCACAAATTACTGCTGGAGTTTCATAGGAAAACACCATTACGGAATCTCCCAAACACTTTAAGTGAATGGAGACCAGTTTTTAAATGGAAAACACAACTGAAAAAAAGAACAAAATGCCTCCACACTGCTCCATAATCCAAGTCTCCTAAAGCAACAACATGCCATTTTAGAGAGAAAGAGAGGTTTAAGTTAAAAACATGGTGTAAATGATGCCTTTCAAGTCAGCTTGGCATGTTGGGGCTTTAGGAGACTTGGATTATACCAGATGAGCAGTGTGGTGACATTTTATGTTCTTTTTTTCTGTTGTCACGGGTCACCATTCACTTAAATTGTTTGGGCCATTCTGCAACTCTGTTTTCCTGTGAAACTTCAGCAGAAACCCAACCTTTAATTGGCATGAGGGTGAGGTCCCCCAGCAACATCTTTTAACCATATTCCAAAAAAATATTTTCATCATAGACAAGCCTAGCAGATAGTACAGGAAACATGAAAGCAGGAAGTTGACAGAGCTACCAAGCTTACTCAACTGTCATTGGAGCGAAAAGGGCGGGACTAAATTATAATTGCAATTACTAAATTAGAAATAGGCGATGGAAATAAGGAAGAGCTGAGTAAAATTAACCATGTTAAACTACTGTCTGTATGCAACCAGACCAACTATTAACACAGCCAAACTTTAATTCACTTTGGCACTTGGCAGGCTTTTGGACAGTTCACGCCAAAATCAAAAATACATATTTTTCCTCTCTCTTGTAGTTCCATTTATACATTTAGATTGTTTCGGTTTGAGTTCCAGAGTTTTTGACATATCAGGTGTAAAGATGTCTGCCTTCTCTTTTCTATGGTAAAAAGAAATTAGTTCCTACATGAATGTGCTCACAACAAGGTCTGTGGATTATCTTGAGTTATGATCTCTGGCAAGAGATATTGTTCTTGAGTTTTTTTCAAATGTATCTTTTTTGGCACTTTGAGCACCACAAGCTGAGTAACATCATCATAGTTCCATATATGTTATAGAGAGGGCGTACATCTCTACGATATTTTCAAAACTCTGCAACTTGGGCTGCATTTTGGCAAGAATCTGGGGATATGATACATATCATGATACAAGGGTTTCAATATGATTCAATATATTGTTGTTTTTTTAAATGAATGTGTCACAGCATCACAATACAGTACACAATACAATACAGAATTAGTTCTGTATCACACCATAGTATTGCCAGACTGAAGTGTATCTATATTTTCTTACATCCCTATCTGCAACTCACAACAAAATAATCTAGATGGATAAATAGCTCTACAAGGTGAGGAAAAATACGTATTTTTTATTTTTGGGTGAATTGTCAAACCTTTAAGTGTACAAAAGTGGCAGTGCAATGTTTTGTACATTTGGATCCAACATGACAAGCAATGAACAATACATGACCTTGCTAAACTTTTTTTTTTTTTTTGCTATGCTGTGTTAATCAGAGCTGGGTGATTAGTCCATTAATTGATTAATTAGTCAATAGGCAGAAAATTCATTAGCAACTAATTTGATAATTGATTAATCCTTTCAGTCATTTTTTTCAAGCAAAAATTGAAGGAGTCTCTGGTTCAGCATCTCAAATGTCAGTTTCAATCACTTTTGATTGATTGAACATCTTTGAGTTTTTGGGGTATGTTGGACAATACAAGTAATTTGAAGATGTGAGGAGAGCTTTTGTTTTAGATTTCATAGACTAAACAATTTTTAATGAAAATAATGATTAGTTTCAGGCCAGTGTTCTTGCCCCACAAGCTGTTAATTCAGGTCAGCTTAAGCAGCAAGTGCCTTTTTGTTTGCCAAATTGAAATGAGAGTAGAAACCAGCCAGCACAACCAGGTCAGCAGTCCACCCATTGTTAATACTCCAGCTTCACCTCAGTATATAGGTTCCTTGATTCTTCTAGTATTTTAATGTTTTCTAAACTGATGTTACTAGTCTCTTTATGATGAGAAAAAAATCTGCTGAGAGTGTAAAATTGATCAAAGTGGAAACATTCAGCACTGCCACAACCCTCTCCACCCATATCTCCCTCTCTCCCTCTCCACCACCACAATGTGGAAACTGCTCCTCTCCCTCTCTCTCCTCCTCCCATTCCGTGCTCCGCTATGCTCTCTCACTCTCCCCGCTCTCCAGAGAGGGGCTCATTCAGACAGATGTAACACAGCGGTAGAAGCCTGAGCTGAGCTGGCAGGCTGCAGGGGCCAGACCAGAGCCAGCAGCTCTGACTGGAGAGAACAGCGGAGAGCAGACGGCAGTAGACATAAAAACAGTAGTCGTCGTAGGAATAGTTTCAGTAGTTGCACTTCAGTTACAGAGCTGACTTTTGCCTCAGGATATGGGTGTGTTGATCCAGGCGCTCATCACCCTGTGAATTTAACATGGACCCCGACACCAGCACCCAACCAGAATCTCCACAGAATGGTGAGTGTGAGATTTGAAGCAGGAAAAGATGTGGAAAAAGTTGAAGAGCATGTTTGGTGAACAAGGGAATCGGGTCACATGGCTTTCCTGTTAGCTTGCTACTATGACTCGGCGCTCCATTTGGCTCTTAAACTGTTGAGAAGGGCCTCTGTGGTCAGATGAATAGGACTTCAGTCTGTTCTGTTGGGTAGGGGGTTAAGGGTTGAGGGGTGCTACATGGCAATGTGATGAAATCAACAGCCTGCTAATGACATTTGGCTCTAATGACCTCTTCGTGATGACTTAAACAGGATTGTAAGGTTTTTTGGACTTGCTCTAGCTAAGAAAGTTCTACATTGGATGTTGAATGATGCCTTTTGCTGTTTTGGTGTGAGCTTTGTGAAACAGGAAGCTCTCCTCTTGTCCTTTGAATGGAATAATCAACCGTGGCACATGCGAGGGCCGTGGGTGTACCATTTCTGCTCAAAAGCAGCAAGATAATTTGAAGGTTACATGAATCTGTATATTTGTATGCTGTGCAGCGGTTGCAGCATGTGGGTGTTTGTGTTAGAACGGCACGAAAGAATGAAAGTGAGAGAGGGAAGAGAAGGGGAGAGACAGAAAGAGAAAGAGTTATGTACACAAATAAATCCAGGGGGATCTGGACGGCACTGTAGGCCAGTGAGAGTGCTCACTCTCTCTTCCCCCTCATTTTCCGCTGCCTCTTTTTTCTTTTTCTCCTCCGCTGTTCCAAATGTTAGAGCCTAAACTAGATAGTTAAAAGGCAGAAAAAGTGGTGTATTATTAACTGGGCCAGAAAAGATGGTGTTTTGTCTTCATGGCCGATGGGAAGGACTCTGCTGCACTGCTGATGAAGAATGTGGTTAACAGAATGAGTCAACAGAGAGCATATTTCCAAGAGACCATAGTTTCTCTACGCCAGCGTCTAAGCCACACTGCTTTATGCGCTGGGCTGTCTGCCACAGAAAAGATGGAGAGACAAAGAAAAGGGAAAGAAAGACGAAACTTCACCACTTTTATCCGTCTCTTGAGACGTGGAACTTCTGTTAACAATCTAACCCAAATAAGTAGGAACAATGGAGCATTTTCTCACCTCCATAGTAACATTTCCTAACATGAAATGTCAACTTCATACAGTGATTGACTCCTCTCAACCAGTCAGCCGGCCTCTCTGAATGTGCACAGCTTCAGAAGATCTAAGAGAGAATATAAATAGAAAAGTGAGAGTAGAAAAGGCAATAATCTGGTATCATCCGATTACATTCTCACCTCGAGCTCGCAAGCCTCAGGAGGAGTTCACGCTTCCTCAGGCTTGTAGGCATCAATTTACACTCCCTCACACACACAAACACATGCGTGCAAACAAACATCATTGCTATGGAGCAAACCCTTTCTGTGCTTTTTTATATGCATGTGTTTTTTCATATATTACACATTGCTTTGTGTATTTAAAATAGATGTTGATCTGCTGACTGCATCTAGTTGACTATTATAGCACAGACACTGTAACTGAATCTACCTATTTCCTGTTTACATGTACAGAAAGCAGACGGTTGCCAATGCTGGACATCCTCTCCTACTTTATAGTAGTTAACAGTCTGAGCGGCAGAGGTGGGACCAAGTCTCAAGTCTTTGCACTCAAGTCTGAAGTCAAGTCCCAAGTTAAGACTGATAAGTCTCAAGTCCTAAAGTTGGAGTTTGGAGTCCAAGACAAGTCATAATGTAACAGTGAGTGTCCAGCCTTATTGATTTACAAAATTACTTAGCTGTTAAGCTAACTTTAGCTAAGAATTAGTGTCACGGCCTAGTTGAGTTTAGAGGTTTTACTTATTCAATACTGGCCCTAAGCTAGGGTGTGTAGAAGAGGGAAAACTGGACTGTTTTTCAGGAACAGAGAAATGGCTGGGAGGTAGGTTAGCTTACTGAGTACCAGGTTGGCAGTTAGTGGATCCCTCAGTCCAGGCCTTACCAGTGCTGGTCTCTGCTCTGAGCGGCGAGCTCTGCCTTGTTTCTTCAGTTCAGTTTAGGTTGGTGTTGGATGGATTCTGAAATAAAAGAACTAGTTTTCATGCAAAGTGTTTGAGCTTTTGGTTACCAGCCAGTCATCTCAGCTGAGAGCAGTCTGACTCCTGAGATGATCATTCAGTCAACATTTGTCATCGTCTCGGAGAGAACATGATCAGGTGAACTGATCTTTGCAGGTCTTTGGTGATTTGCCGCTGGCTCTAATGTAGGGTTGGGCAATATGTTAAACAACTGGCCATCGTCAGCCCATCCATCAGCGATTTGCAATATGTCACACATTTTTAAAATATCATACTTTTAAATCTTTGGACATGGGGGAAGGTATCAAGTATTTACACTTGTCAAAAGGCTAAGTCCAAATGAAGTCATAAGTCAGCTCTGCTGAGTGGTATTTCTACCAGACAAGCTAAGATAAAAATGGTCACTTGAATAACTCAAAAAACAATCAGATATATTGAACTCAGTCTGTATCTTAAATATTTGT
Organism: Lutjanus argentimaculatus; assembly: GCA_034769285.1. Lineage (NCBI taxonomy): Eukaryota > Metazoa > Chordata > Actinopteri > Lutjaniformes > Lutjanidae > Lutjanus > Lutjanus argentimaculatus. The sequence continues at coordinate 30,168,578 of JAWZSL010000005.1, read as the reverse complement.
TCACAAAACTAGAGTTGTGGTTCACCCAACAGTTTTCTGAGGAATAAGGTGAGAATTCCACTATATATGTCTCTTTCCAAGAAGCCATGCCTTTATCAGGCATCAAAATGAGCACATCTACTTATAGGAACACACAGAGATGGGAGGAAGTTTGAGGAAGGGAGGAAAAAAGGGAGAGGCCGAGAAAAGTCCTCATCCATGGCCTTCATTGACATGTAAATAGGTCTGCATGTTTTTGTCCTAGTTGAGAAAGGTTGAATGCCTGCTCATGTACTGGAGGAGAAAACACAGGGACTATTTTTTTGTGTGTGAGTGTGTGTGTTTGTACAGAACTTTTATTGGACAGGAGGATTAAACCAGTTGAGATTCCTTCTCTTTTGCTATAAGGCATCTTTGTGAAAAACAAGGGGCTTTTCTCTGGTTTTCCATTTTGGGGTGAATTAGGGTTTCTGACTACACTTCTAAAATTCCCAGATTTCATCCAGATGAAAGTGTGGTCTTGTGGGTGAAAATGCTGCAGGGCTTTGTCTTGAAGAATGTTGGGCTTTTAATAAAAGATTTATTCTTGCTTGTGTTGTCATGTGCTAAAATCTAGCCAGGCGTTGGGGCTGGGCGGTACAGGCTGTGTAAATTTAGCCACTGGGCTGTCAGCTTATAAGTTTTAATCTAGTTTTAAGAGAGGAAACACTATCTTGCACCAGACCTCACAGTTAAGTCAAGTTCATTCTGGTGTACAAGAGACTTTCTTCATGCTATGAGGTTGTGGCCTTGGCAGATGATTCCTGTCTAAAGCGTTCAGAGATTGATAAAAAACATGATGTTTAGTCTATTCTGTTTTCCAGCTGTAAACATTTTTGTGTGTGTAGGCTTGTGTGCTGTGTTCCTGTTTCTGTTTTTGGGAAACAAATCTAAATTTTAAACATTTGGTGGAAAAAAAAAAGGCAAAGTGAGGTCATTCTGGCTCATCCCACTTCTGGTAAGGGCTATTTCTGAGTTTCAGGGACTGAAAGGGGTTTGAGGTTGGAGTTAAGACTGGCTGCACACTCCTGAGAAAAATATCTGGGTTCTAAACTTGCTAGATGTTCAACTTTCTTCAGTAGCTAGTTAGTAACTTAAATGTGTTGGCTGTGAAACCAAAACATTGAGCAAAAAAGACATTATCATCACCTCATTAAAACTTTTTAAGTTGGTATGACAGAGTAGTTACTAAACAGTTGTTTATTTAGACATCTAGCAGTTATGGAACAATATTACCATTCAGTCATGTTTCTGGCCCACAAGTCCATTATTAACTTTTTTTTAAGCTCTGTTTTTGGTCTCCACCAACTTCAGAGGGAAACATCTGGCTCTTCAGCTGCTAAATGCGCCACTGTGTTCAACAGCTAGTCACTAACTTTTGTCTGTCGACTATTTGGTGTTGAGCAATTACTGTACAGTGGGTTTTTGGAGATTTTTTGTTGAAAATGGGTGCCTGCTGGGGCCATAAACAACACTATGAGAGTGGTGAGAGTGAAGCTAAACAGTGAAGTTGTGACTGGACAGCCAAACGTTTGTTTTAAAGCTCTGTTAACCCGAAAATAAACTGCAGCCACAGGTGATAGGTAGACCTAATTCTCTGTAGGTCCATCACTGTGAGAGACCTTTCATGTTGTCAAATTGTTTTCACATTGTCATTTGATACATTGTTAGCATACAAATATTGGTTTTAGCTGCTTTAAAGAACCAGTGTGTTGGGCATGTAGTGTCAAGCTTGCAGATGGCAAACAACTCCTCCTAGAGCCAACCAATGTAGGATCTTTGTATACATATATTTGTATCAGACAACATATACCCCAATACCGATGAAGATATCGGTCACCCTCCCGTTCCTACTGTCAAAGAGAAACTACGGTGATCACCAGGTGTTTATACACTGATGAAACATACTTACGATTATTATATTTAATTTCTGCCAATCAGTATCTCTAAATCTTACTCACTGCACACCGGATCTTTAAGGAAATAAAACACCATACTCAGTTAATCCATATTTTATAACCATTGGCATCACTTTTAAATTCTTCTTCTGATTGCAGGTATCATGACAAATGTTTGTCTCGTTTTGTTTGTTTATCCATTTTCAATTGATGTCACAATGTGTGGCTACAATGGAGGAAAACGTCCCATATACAGTAATTGGGTTACAGAAGTTTTGTATAAACTATTTCTGTTTCTTTTTAATGCCTCCCTGGCCAGTAGCCTGTAAGAACAAAGCATAAAGGTCAGGTTTAGAATTGATTGTGCTCTAACGTCAGTTCTGATTTCTGGATATCAATGCCTCCTGAAGTAGACTGCCCCATGCTGTCATGTGGGGCAGCCAGCCTGTCGAAGGCAGTTATAAACTTATGTTCCACAGTCGGTCTTTTCTAATGGGTTTCTGACCCTACTGCTCTAACATCATCAGAGGCATTAAGAATATATGAACAAGTGGAAATAAAAAGCCACACTGCTTGTCATGCTCCTCCAGAGGTCAAGGCAAGTGGTACTGGATTTGCTCAGCTGGAAAAGAACATCAGGATCAGTTTTATTTAATGAACTGTGTTGTGGCAGACTTACTAAACTATTTCTGATGACATCTGATTTGTGGCTTATATGTTATTTTGAAAAATGAAAATCAAGCATTCCCTTTACCATTACATTATCATTATCAGTACTTAGCCACAAACTTCTAAGTTTGTCACTCTTAAGACCTGGCATCATTCAGATTGTGTCTACATTCAGCTGAGACTGATTGCATTTTACATTACCTTTAAAAATCTACATGCATCTCTACTGGATGCTTGTGATGTGATTTAGCTTCCATGCTCATATTTGACTTTATCTGTGGGGAAGGTTTCTGAAGATGGAGGGGAAAAAAAAACACAAATCACACAAATTTGTGAAGAGGATCGCTGTGGCTATTTGCATAATGGATGGTACTACACGGAAAAACTCAAAATGAGAGAAAAAGCTTGAAGCAAAAAAGGCATGAAAATGCAGGGCAGAGAGGGAGGGGAAAAGACCTTCATGGACTATGTTTGGGAGCTTTGTTGAGCTATATATATTTACTACAAGCTTGACTGGGTGGTCCTTCAAAGAGGTCAAGGATGCACATGTGTTGACACTACACTGCATGTTTGGATAAATGTATCCCTGTGTCCAAATGTAGCTGGAACAACCAGGACCTGATGTGTTCTCAGTACAGTTCAAGGTGTTTTCATATTTTGTTCTGCTACACATTTGCATATTTGTTCTGTAACTTTAAAAAGCCAGCTACCAGTAATTTTGTCAGACTGACTAAGAATTAGTGTGAGGAACTATTCAGGAAGCATTTGGGCCTCTTATACAGTTTTGGCCAAATTAACCCAGGAACTGAAGAACTAAACTCAGGAACAAATCAAACCAATCCCAGATTACAAGTGGCTGCTTGCTTTGAGACATCATTTCTCTTTGTGGAGAAAACACAAAGTGTGCATAGATGAGCTTGAAGTCATCATGTTGTTCTTTGTGATTTACGATTACATGATTTGTGATGGCTGTTGTAACAGAGACAGTCAGAGGACGATGCACCAAGATGTCTGTCTCCAGCACTAGTAATCTGCTGAGTGTCATGCTCTATTTCTTTGTCTGTTGTAGTACATAGTTTGTCTGTTTATGGTACATAACCACAAGGAAGCAATTAGCAAATACATTAAAATTAGCTTGCCCCGTCTCTCTTTAATGTGCTCTTTTTTCTTTGGTCTATCGTTTTTTTTACTTTATAACCAGGCCTAGAATTTCATCATTTTAGGGGCAAGGCCTCTTGGCCTTTGGTGTTGCCAATTTTTTGGGGACACGAAGGCCAAATGCCAGAGCAGCAAGGCCACAAATAAAACAATGATTTTAAATCCACAGAAATAATGAAACCAACTTAAGGTTTGAGGACGATTTTATTTTTATTCGTCTTCCTAATTTGTTAATACTAAGTACAGAGACAGGGGACTTCAGTCAGAGGTCAGTCTATATAATGATGTCATACTAAATGACGTGCAATATATGAGTTGGTATCAGAATAATGAGAAACATTCTTGACAGATTGATAGTCATCGAATAATACTTTTTCTCATTATTTTGAGACACTAACTCACTATGTTGAGAAGTTTGACTTACAGGACCATCTTTTTGGCAGTAATGAGCTTCCATAGAGAGACAGTGTCTGGATAGCAGCACAGTGAAAATACAGACGTTTCATAGAGGAGACAAGGGTATTTAAAGGGCCAGTTCAACCCAAAGTCAAAAATGCATAGTTTTCTCCTGGGGCGTAGTTCTATTTATCCATCTAGATTCTTTTGATGTTGATGATGTTGATGTTGATGGAGTTACTGACCGTAGAGATGCCTGCCTTCTCTCCAATATAATGGAACCAAATGGCACTCAGCTTGTGGTACTCTCAGCACCAATTTAAAACCAGTGTCTCTTTCCGAAAGTCACGAGCCAGTGAGTCAAGATAGTCCCCACACCTTGTTGTGTTTCATGTAGGACCTATTTTCTTTCTGCAGTAGAATCTACTGGAACTCCTTCATTTTCTACTAGAAAGAAAGTAATTTCTGCTTATAATAAGATCTGTGGATTCTCCCCAGTAACTGGGTCATGATATTTGGAATGAGACACAGCTTTTGAATTTTGTCAGATGTATTTCTTTTGCTTTGAGCATGACAAGCCGAATGCCATTTAGCCCCATTGTTTTTGAGAGAAGGCAGACATCTCTATGGCCAATATCGCCAAAACTCTGCAACTCACACCCAAGAATTTTTGATGGATGAATAGCACTGCAGGCCAGGGGAAAAATATGTTTTTTTGAGATTGGAGTGAACTATCCCTTTAAAGCACATCTAGCTGTTTGTTACTAGATGTTAATAGATACTACAGTCTGCAGTGTAAAACAAATTGTAGAGTAGCACTAGACTTCATGATTAAAGAACTTTTACATCACATCAACACTTCTGCCCATATTCACACACACACACACACACACTTTCTCGCATTCATTTTGAGTGCTTTGTCTCTGATGTCTGAGTCTGAATCACACTTAAACAGCTGGGTGGGTTTCCAGCGATTCATACCTCAAAAATCCAATCCACCACTGGTTAGGTGTGTAGTGTTTCACTTGATGTTGCCCAATCAGAATCTCAACAAAAGACACTTATGTTGAAAACCTGTATTGACAGAAAAGAGGCAGAGGAGAAAACGGGGAAATCAGCTTGGGCAGTGTGAGTGGGGCATCAAGGTCACTATGGCAGCAGGGTGTATAATTTTTTGAGGGGCATAAGGCCAAACTGACAGGGCACAGCAGCCATGGCAGTTGTGGCCACTGTGAAATTCCTGCCCTGTTTATAACTGTCATGACTTTAGCTTGATACTTACTTGATACTTACTGCCCCAAGTTCTACTGACTTCATAAAGAGGAACTAAACCTTGTAGGCTTCCTCTGTTTGAAATAGTGTTAAAATTAGTTGAGTTGAGATCCTAAAAAGGTTCTGGAAATCATAAAAGGCCACTATTCATCAGCACTGAAATTCAGGATGTCCTGTTGTAGAGCTGCATCTGTTAATCGATTGAAAGAAAATTGGTTGCCAATTATTTTGATCATCGATCAGTCATTTCAGTTAATTTTCAAACAAAAATGTCAAACATTTGCTGTTTCCAGCTTCTTAAATGCAAATATTTGCTGATTTTCTTTGTCATGTCTGGCAGTAAATGAAAAGTCTTTGGATTTTGGACTATTGGTTGGAAAAAAAAGAAGAAATTTGAAGATGTCACTTTTGGCTCTCTAGATTTTGATGGCAATATTTAACTATTTTTTTTACGTTTTATAAACCAGGGTTCAACAGTAATATTTTATTTTTCACTTGCCTCACAGTTGGACAAGCGGGTCAGAAATCTAACTGCTCAAAGTCCATTTTTATTAGCCCCTATACATTTTCTTTTTAAATTTATTAGCAGTCAAATAATGGCTTCAACATGTTGTTGTGGTGTCCAGTCCCTCCTTATCCTTATCCTCCTTAGCAATCGTGTGAAACATCATAGGCTGTGATAATCAATTTTTCAATTACCTATCTTTCCTCAGCGTTCATGTTTCATACAAGCAATGATAATACCTTGATGGAGGGGTTTTCAGCAGCCCTCTTGGCTGCCGTTCAAGCGCGATACTATTGGCACTTGTTATGGCACTCCAGCAACGTTTTTTTTTAAACTTGATGTGTTTTTGAAAAATGACCATGTTTTACCCGCCTTGCTCTCATACATGTGGATAACTGCAATACATAGTTTAAGTTTTTCCCAAATCGCTTAATGCCACCAACTAAATTCCTGTTTCCAGGATAACTGAAATGTTCGCTTGCACTTCAGCTCAAAAACTTTGCCTTCACTCGCCACCATTTTCTAGTGAGTGGGCGCATGGGCAACTTTTAGCAGAGATGGGAAGGAATTGAGATGGCTCACTGTTTTGCTATGTCATCGTGAAAATGTTTTCAATTCTTTTTCTACTAGTTGCCCAATCGCTCAAGTGAGTTTATTGATTTGATTTACTAGCCCAAAGTGGCTTTTAACTTGACCTGGGCAAGTGGGCAATCCTTATTGTTGTTAATGGAAATACTGAACTTTTCTTAGATGCAGCCCTAAAAAAACAAAAAAAACAAAAAAACAAACAAACAAAAAACTTAAACCAGCTCCCTCTGATTGAAATGGAGTTGAGCTGAGTTCCTGCGGTCAAAGAAGGCCACTTCTGACTCCTGTGCTCTCACACATAGTTCCTGACCAACTCTATTCTGGATTTACACAGTAGTAAAACTTCTTTGTTTTTCTCAGTCATCTCCAATGTGGCAGTTTTATTGTGTTGTCAAGTTGTACAGACTTCAGAAGCACAAGAAAGTTAGCATTTTCTTCATTTTGTCATGACAGAAATACAAAACTGCATTTTTGTACACCAAAACATAAGAAAATATAGCAGATTGCTAACCAAAAGATCCACAGCTGTGAGGTCTGTACAGGGGAGATGGCACATGAAAAGTTCATCAAACACTGAAAACTAGTCGTGTGATGGTGGATATAAATAACACTGTAAGAGCAGAGCTAAGCAATAACCTCAGAGAGCTGACATGCGGCCAGCAGCAACAGTGGCACGACTCCATTTGGCCCCATTTGTCAGAAAGCCTCCCTGATGAGAGACTGTCAGTCGACGGGGCACTGCCGAGGAGGGACGGACAGAGGGAGGGACAAGGCACAGAGAGAAGCAAAGTAGAATGTATGAAACAATAGAGACTTAAGGAAAATTGGAACGTGTAGGCCTATACAAATGTAGATTCTTCCATTGCTGTATGCTATGTAGATTTTAAGCTTGTTAGAGTAGTGTGTGGGTGCTTGTGTGTGCAATCGTGTTTTAGTGTGTGTCCATGGTATGTTTTTGCTTTCGAAGAGTGTGATGTGTGTCTAAGTTGAAGTGACTGCGAGGGCAGAAACTGAGCCAAACACAGCTATGAGCTTGTTACACGCTCACAACAAATTTATGTTGGGAATGTGCTTTTCATGTCTCTGTAAATCTTATGTAAATGTGCCGGTCCCACACTGAGCAGAGAGTGCCAGAGTGGTGAGGGAATGAGATGAGGAAACAAGAGTTGGAAAACATCGACAACCATGTGAAAGGAAACTGGTAAAGTCAGAAGGAGCATAAACATCAGCAGACTTAAGCCTTCTCCTGGGAGATTCTAATCAGTAGGATGCTAGCATGGCAAGATAAACTGATCTTAATCAGTGTTATGTTTATCTCTCCCCATTGTTTATCAGGTTTACCCAGTTACAGATCTGTGATGATCCACCAGAGTATTCAGTACCAATGCTGGTGGGAAAAGGCAGTAATTTGAGCCTGAGAGAGAGCACTGAAGCAGCAGCAGCATAAAAGTTTTAGAAGTTTGATTTGAAGTCTTTGTTAATCTACCTGCTTTGTTTTCTTTTTACCATCACAATTAAATCCATCCCTGATCATAAGGTTGACTGCCAAAAACTTGGTCATCAAGTTACAACATTACAACATAAGCTGCTCTAAAATGTGTGTAAATGTGTGTAAAATGAGGTAGACAGTACAAGGCTATGATATCGCAACATAATGCATAATCAATTTTGTTAATTATGAGCTTAGACCATATGTTTCTGTAAGTCAATGCCAGGCTGAGGCATAAGCAAACTAAGTAATTGTTTTGGGCCCCATGGCCACCAGACACCTTGAATTTTTTTTTCTTTTTTGTGATATATTTTGCCAGGCTGATATTAGTATGATGTTAACTACTAAAATTGATAATGGATGTGTTAGATTTGCAGGTGTGCAAACTATCAAGCATTAACAATAATCAGTAGTATTGGCACTAAGGCACTGAGGCAGTGGGAGGGGCCTAAAATCCAATTCTGCTGAGGGCCCTGTAAAGGCTTGGGCCGGCCCTGCTCAAAGTTCAGTCAGACACTTTTGTCAGAAAAACTAACTGTGTATACCAGCAGGTTATGCTGTTGGATTTGGCAGATAAGACTCTCAAAGAATCCGAGCAGCATCAAGGAATTAAGAAGAGGGCCTAATCCTCCCAGCATAACAATGACACACATGATCAGATGTATGTAAAGTCAACAATAGCTCATATGGAGGAGGTTTTAGGTGGTGGAGAGAGCTACAGTGCAACAGTAAACAACATTTGCATGAGAGAATCAGTAGAGTGTTAAGCCCTTTTTACTCATCCCGCAGAGATCCTGCAATTTTGAAAGAAGAAGCTCCGTGATCATGCCTTCTTTGCATTTTTACACTGAACCAAACAACGCAATGCAACAAGTAAGGTGCGAAAAAGCTATCTGTCCATTATGAAACTCTGTAATTAAATCACCAAGAGTTGAACCTGAGCACCCAGAGGACATAAAAGGGGAAACCAGGAAATATTTTCTCAATAAAATATGATCCAGTTTCACACAAATCGGTGCATAAAGTTATAGTGTTGTGGTTTTGTACAGTGAGGCATGGCTCCGGAAAACACTCTAGTCTGCTCTGGTTAGAGAATTTATTCTCTTTCCATGCTCAGGCAGCATCATAAGCAAGAAAGCATTTCATTGTATGCCCCTAAGTGCAGGATGAGTCATCAATGATTTTTAATCATTTCCCAGGAAAAAAAACAAGCTCTGTAATACTGTTTAAAAGTATGTGTGAATATCTAGAAAATAGTTTTTTTGTCATTGTTGATACTGGTGTATAGGTGACATATAGTGCATTAGGGGTGTGCCATCTTAGGCACCTCACGATTCAATTCGATTACGATTCAGGGTGCTACGATTCGATTATTCAACGATTATAACGATTATTACGATTAGAACGATCATTACGATTATCACGATTATCGATGCATCTTTTTCCCCATACAGGATTTCTTTTAAACAAGGTATATTTGTCAGCATCCATTAAATAAGTAAACAAACAAATTTAGCTCCATTATCTTTTATTTATATCAGACTAAACGATCCAACACATTTCCCACAACAAATAGCTGCTCTTATTACATAAAGTGTAATACATTAAGTGCCTTTAGAAATAAGACTTCTTTTAAAAACTTCAAACTTATACAGTACTGTTCTATATACATACATTAGATCATTATACACTGCACAGTATAATACACAACTACACTCTGTAGTCTGGCTCAATGTCCCGCCTACAGCACTATCTGATTGGTTAGAAGTTATGGGTAATCAATCAGCACAGACACACTGTGTCACAGACAGGGTGAGACAGAGCTGCAGCGGTGAGCAGAGAGGAGCTGTGTAGAAGTTAATATAGCTGATATCACCAAAGTTTCAATAATTATCACAGTGTTATGATCTGTTTCTTTGACGACAGCATAGTCACATCAGTGAAAAAAGTCATGGTCTGGATTTCACTCAAGGCGATATGACGGATTTTAAATCAGTCGCTCTTCACAGAGATGCGCTGCACGCAGCAGCATCTGTCCTGTCTTTTCACTGCAACTCTGCATTGAGATTTCGGGTTTTATAACTTATACAAAAGTAACAGTGACAGTAAAACTATGATGCTCACACGTAGTCCGCGGATCACATGCGTGCCGAACCTACAGAAGGCGATCTGTACGGAATACGGATCAAATGCGATCCTTTGCGCCCCTAATTTCAACCCTGAAGAGTGAACCTCATGCTCAGTGACAGTAGCCAGCGAGTTAGCTGCCGCCGTGTTGGCTAACAGTCTGTTTTGAGTCCGTCCCTTAAAACTGTCCGGGCGGCTTTTTTTCGTTCTGGCCAACTTCCAGGTGCTGCAGTTGTGTTTCTGTGACTTCGCTATCATGGAAAATAATCGATTTTTGAACATTTGTTAATCGTTATTGATCATCACGTGTCGCATCGCGATGCATCTAAGAAACGATGTATTGGCACACCCCTATAGTGCATATACATATGTGATAAAAACACATAAACGTGGGAACTTTAAAGGCGGAACAATAATCTGACCTGAGTCTGTGTTTTCACGTTTTATAAAAAGGGCCTATTGTTAGAACTTCAGTGCTCTATCTAAACTGACACAATGCTCCATTTATGACAAGGCACTCAGACTTTATTGGATTGTTGACTGTAAAAAGTGACAGAAAACATATGGAGATAGCGGCGTTAATGATATGTATCCAAGTGAAACCAGGACCTTGGCAGATTCATGATATGAATTTTGAAGCGCTGGTCCCCAGGACGCTCTGGTTCTTCCCTTTTATAAGTTGAATTCCCTTTGGAATCTTTCCACAAAAAGCACTTGCTGGCATGGTAGCAGCCTGACCCCACGTGCCGCACACAAGTGTCTTTGTCTCCAAAATGGCAGTTGTTGGCATTCCTGCTTGTCCCCATGTCCAGCTCGTCCTGCTACTGAGATACACATTCTTTTATTCCTCTGCTTTTACCAGCAAGAGGAAACAAGAGTGGAATCGAAAGCTGATTTGATGTTTAATGTGTAAATGTGTGTCTGACTCAGCGTTTTCAGGAGCGCAGTGTCATTTTGTTATGCATTAAGTTGAGCCTCAGCACAAACATTTTTTTTTTAGCACCCAAGCACTCAACAGACTATACAATGACAGAATTACTTCTAGAGGCAGATCATTAGGATACAGTAGATGCACATTAGACAGATTGTTTGTTTCCTGTGTTTGTTACTGATGGCTCTTTGGTCTTGCTGGCTCTTTCCATTCTTTGCTCTCTGCTTGTAGCTGGTATACAGTTCTGTCTTGTCTTCATCTCTCCTCCTATACATCCTGTCTTTCTCTACATTTTTGCTGTCATGCTCTCTGCTCAATTCTCTCCTTCAAACTGTTTTAGCAGTAACATAACTGCTGTATTTTCCATTTGAAAAACTCCCAAGAACCTGTGCCTGGCTGCGTAAATTCACTTGGGCTAAGATTTCCCCTTAAATTTTCATCAAAGGATGGCTTAGGAAAATTAGTTGCATAAAATCACCATTAGGATTTCCTTGGGATGTTGAAAGGGGAAAACCCTTTAATCTTTAAGTGTTTGCCCTTAGCTACTTAAACCCCTTCCCATGTGTGTTACTAAAAGGTCCTTAGTGACCATTTTCCTCAGAAAATTTAAAGGACCCATACCAGTCTAGTAAAAGTGAAATAATTAGTTGAACATAAAAGAACTGAATTTATGGTGATTGAAGAGGACGAAGAGATACCAAGATGTATTTTTTAGACAGGAAACCCCCACATCACACTACCAGCAATATAGTTACTAAATGACCAAATGTGGCCAGCTACATTGTTGCCGAGTCGCCAGTGAAATGTTGAAATGTTGTGAAAAGCAATTGTTGATGTCAATGAGCGCTTGTGTGTAGAGTCAGCGAACATGGATTATCAAGCTGCATGTTTTTTTTCGTTGATGTTGCTGTGAGAAAAAAGCGTAGGGTTAAATAACACTGGAAAGTGGCTAACACTGTCACAGCAGATTTCTCACTTTGATTTTGTCAGTTAGCTAACTTCTTTCCACATCTTCTGCTTGTGCATATTTGTTCTGTCTGAGTTAAATGTACTTTGGGTTATCTGTGCTTTCCACATGAATCTTCTGCCCAGTTTGGCTTCTTTCTCTTTTTCTATTCTCTTTGTTCTCAATTTTGCTGAAGCTAGCTAACACAGACAATAATGCTGTTTACTAACATGTGAGTAAAGTGTAACCATTGTAACTTAAGTGCACGTGTGCTGTATTATTACAGTAACTCCTGTGAAAGCCTAAATCTAAACACTTAGGAAAGAGGATTTATGCAATATTCCTAAGGAAACCTCTCAGCTTTGGAAAATGTTTTGCTGCGGGAATAATCTTAAGTTTGAAACTTAAGGTGGTTTATGTAACTGGGCATTGACTTCACATGCTCATATGCACAAATAGACTAAACAAACACAAGATGAAACATAGTCTTCACTCTGCCTGGTCTTAATTTTTCACACGTTCTTTGACACAAACACACACAAATCGACTCAGGAAAATAAACAGAGTGACAGGGAGGTGAGGGATTAGTGGGACAGAAAGGGAGACAAACAGAGAGGGAGATAAAAGGAGAGGTGTGTCAGAGTTGTCTATAGGACTGGACGTCACTGCTTCACTTTTTGTCCCACTTTGTAACTCTATAGCCCACATACCAAAGTACTCACTCACTGTGTCACTTCAGCCGCTGGGTTTCTGTCTTAACCATTTTAACTCTCACTCCCACTTTTTCAGGGTTTTTCCTGGTAATTGTTTGTTGAAGGTGGAATTAGACTTTAAACAAGCATTGTAGTCTTACCGGTTTAACCTCAGTCAGCTCTCAAACCACCAGGCCACTGCATACTAATGTAAACAGTATGTGGTCACCACTAATTACAGTGAGTAACATGTAACTGTAAGGATAAAGCAGAATAAGAAGAGAAGAGGAGAGTAACCATAAGGAATCAGAAGCACCTGGCACTGCTGTAGGGTTTATAGCAAACAATATGCTAGCTATGCTAACAAGGGACCAAAAACCTCAAAAGTTAAACTCAAGTTGCCCTACAAATGCAACTGCTACTTTAATAAGAAAATTACAAACTAAAAAGACGGTGCGCACACAAAGAAAGCAAATATTTTGTTCAAGGTAAAGGGTAACTTCTGTGTTTTTCAACCTGGACCCTGTTTTCCCCATGTTTCTGTATCTCAGTGACTAATGGGAACAACAATTTTTGAAACTAGGGAGAGCGCTGCAGCCATCAGAAGCAAAGTGAGCTATGACATAATCCCTTCAGGCAACTGTGCAATGTCAAAGTACATCCACTAAAAGTTTGTTTTGCCACTGACAGACTCAGATTGTTATTATAAGTGTCTTACAACATTATGGAAAGATAAGCCTTTTTTAAAGGGTTATGTACGTTTTGTTTAACCAGAAACAAAAATTTTATTTATGTCGTCAAACTCATAAAACTTTGTGTGCAAAACTGTAATTTTAACATCATCATTGTGATCTTCATTCAACTGACAGAAACAAAGTAAAACTACCCAAAAGTGACTTGACTCATGTTTCCACTGTTACAGCAATCACCAACTCTAGTTTGGTCAAAATAAATCTTTTATTTACAGCATTAGATGTGAAAACATCTGGAGAGGAGCAAGAGGGAGGTCAGACATCAGAGAGGCACTGGGGAGGAATAGTATGTACAGCCAGAATATTTCCACATCTACCTCAGAGAATAACAGGTTTATTTTGACCAAGAAGGAGTGGGTGATTGTTGGAAGAGTGGGAAGACGAGCAAAGACTTTTTTGGTGAGTTTAATTTTGTTTCTGTCAAGTTTGAACAAGGTGTGTTTAATTTTTGATAAAAATGCGTTTTTTCACAGGGAGTCTGGTGAGTTTGGCGAGGGCAAAAATATATCTTACTAAAAAAAGGTTTATCTCTATCTTTCTACAGTGTTGTCAGACACTTATAACATCTGAGCCGACAACAAGCGCTTTTAGTGGACTTACTTTGACAGTGTGCAGTTGTCTGAAGAGATTACATTGTAGGTTAGTTTTGCTTCTGCCAGCTGCGGCGCTCTCCCTAAATACTGGACCAACTTAAAAAATTGTGGTCCTTGTTAATTACTTAGATACAAATACATGGGAAAATCGGGTCTAGGGTGAAGTTAGCCTTTAACTTGAACTCGGCTTGCGGACGAGAATAAGGAAATGTACGTACCGTATGGTCTGCCCCTTGAGCTGTAAGATGTACAGCTCAATCTGACTGCACTTGAAGTTAGTATTGGAATATGTCAGTGTTTCTTGATTCACAGCTTTATTTCTGCAGGCAGCAGGATCTGTAACCTGTGGGCCGGGACTCTGGAAAAGGTCTTCTCTGAAATTTCTGCTGAAATCTCTGAATTGCCCTCTGAAGGCTCAGTAATGTCCTTCGCAATCTCTCTGGCCCACTTACGGGATTCCAACTAAAACAACCTGACCTATGAATAAGGTCAAAATAGAATTACATTCATGCTAATACTAAGAACATCTCTGGCCATAGAAGCAGCTTGACTTCAGTCAACCTTATGCTCTTATTCTGAAAATACTGTTGTACAACATCAGTAATCTTCATGAAACCAAATAATTCATTTCAGAGATCTTATATTTGCAGTAATACCTCAATGACAGCCATTATGCAATACAAGAAACGCACTCAAAGAGAGTAACCCACATGGAGAAGAAACCCCATTGCCTCCAATATAGCTTAATGTTTGTTTTATATGTATTGTATAAAGTGGTAGGAGATTGTGCCTTTCAGCAAAACATATCGGAAGAAAGTCTCACTAATTGTCATAAACTGTTTTGGAAACTGTTTTGATCAGACCAGCCTTTAAAAAAGGGGAGTAATCAGATGGTAAAATGTGTCAACTAACTTGTCACCAAGCTTTGGGGCAAAACAAACAAAGACAAACTCACAACACAATGTTTAACTGGAGAGTTTATAGTTGTTCTGGATGCCTCTGAAGCAAGAAACATATGAAAGTAATAGTTCAGCACATTTATCCAATCCTAAACGATGTCATTGACTCTGTCTACACCAGAACAATTTGTATAATTTCACATTTACTGCATGTGTGTGGAAACAGGTCTGTTTCCATTTTGATTTTTGGAAAGCAGGACTCCCTAAATGTGGAGTGGAGGAAACATGGAGCTGTCTGTCTGTCATCAGTTTATTCTAACCTCTCTTAATGCCCTGGTGTTGTAATTATAATTAGCTTAATTACAGGTGTAAGAGGAGTTAAAAAACAGAAACTTGTCACCACATTATCTGACAGATCAGTCAGTGGAAATCTGTTTACCTTAAACACAACCTTGCTTATTAAAGAGCTATTAAAGGCTAAAGTAAATGTAAATACACCAAGATGGTTTTAATAGTAATAGTAATAGCAACAGTAGAACCACAGTTTCCTTTTCCAGATTTCATCTTTGTGTCCTTTGCATTCTGGTTCGGTGAATGTGGCAGTGTTGCCTATAGCGCACAAGTTAATGCTACACTTTTTCTTTTTTTTCCTCACTTTTTTTTTAGCAACAGTCCCCCTCTTTGGTCCAGAATAAAATATCTCACCAACTGCTGCGTGGATTACCATGAAATTTGGTACACATATTCATGGTTCTTAGACAATGATTCCTAATGACTTTGGGGATCATCTGACCTTGCCGCTTGTGGCACCATGAGGTGAACATTTGTGGTTTTTAGAGAAATGTCTTCATACATATTGCATGTCTCTCATGAAGCTGCAACAAGTACTCGATTTATCAAGTCAATCAAAAAAATAAATAAATTTCCAACTTTCTGATAATTGATTGTTCAGTCATTTTTAGGCAAACAAATAAGGAAGAGTCTTTGGATTGTGGATTGTTGCTTGGACAGTAGAAGCAAATAGAAACAACTTGAAGATGCCACTTTGGGCTCTGCGAAATTGTTGTGAGCATTTTTCATATTATTTATTTATTTATTATTTTTCAAACTGTAGACTAAAAGATTAATCATTAGTTGCAGCCCTACATTCGCATGAAATTTTGTAAACACATCCATGTCCATGTCACGATGAATTGTATTTATATTGGTGACCTGCTTACTTTTCATCAAGCACCATCAGGTCAAGTGGTTTATGACCAAAATCTGCAAAACATTCCCATAAATGGCAACCTCCACCAACCACAGCTGTACTTTGTGTTTGGTGCTAATTAGCAAGGCTAATTTAGCCTTTACACTTTTATGACGCAGCGAAATCAGGAAATGTTGGATTTTCATTATCAGTAGCTTAACACAACTCTTATGCAGCTGAAGGCAAATGTAAAAAGTAAAATATAGCAAAAACCTGAACATACTAAACTAGAAACTAAATAAATTAAACTTCAAACCACAGAGATTTAGTTAGAAGCTACAAAAATACTGAGTGCTGAACACACAGAGTCTCTCTGCTCTCCTGCACAGACATGAGGCTTTCAGGCTCAGATCAGAGACAGAGAGGCAAGTGGGTCAACTAGCAATGGGAAAGGAGTCAATAGCCTGTTTTAGTGGGTTTAGACAGATTTTTAAAACCCCTGCATAGTCGCACTAATTTTTATGTAAAAATGGCATTCATTTTGTTAAACAGTAATACCATCTTCAGTTATGTTTTTTTCCTGTCCAACAAATTACACACTAGCAGTAAGAAAGAAATTGTACTGAAAAACAGCAGACTGTGTTTGAATAAAAGCCAGCATAATGCACATTAGTACAAGGAAAGATAATCATAGGATATTTTTCTTATTACACAACCCTTAGGCTTTAGTATGAGTGAGACTAGATGTGTTGAGAAGGAGAGGGAAAAACTGAAGTAGCCAGAAGTAAACTGGTGTGAATAACAGGAGGAGGGGGTAGATCTGCTGTCACTTCTGCGGACAAATGCCTTGCTTGACAAATGTCTCGCCAAGGACAGCAGCCGAAACATGAGAGTACTGTTCTTTGGCAGGAAGGAGGGAGGGACATGGGAAGAGACAAGGAAACATCACATTACCTCAGTAGTTTTGGCATAGCAGTGTGTGGTGACTTGAGTCTCTCACTTAAAGCTTGGAAACTTGCCTCGATTGATTTAACAAATAAACTAGTTTATCTGAGAAAGGAGAAACAAGTGAAGCTGCTTTGTTCTTTGCAAGTCTTACTATATGTAGACTTACTGCACACCAGATACTTTATGTAATTTGCAGCCATACAGAGTAATTTGATTTTTAATTGTCTTTGTAACACTTTAAATTGCCTTTGTGTCATATCTAGATACACTGAAGAAAGAGAATTGTTTGACCAATTTTTAAAAAATTACTTCAATTTGTAACACACAAATAATTTTTTTTTTTTTTTTCAAATCAAGTTACATGGACACAATTGCTTGAAGTAAGACGTATGTAATAACCTGATTGCTTTCAGATCAACAGTTTTGAAAAACTGCAGTCTAAATTTAAGGCAGGTCATCTTAAGTTTCCAGTTTTCCAGCTCAATTACTTGCTTTACCTGAAAGTAAAATACTGCTCTTAAACAACCTAATAGTATGGATGTGAATGTCATAATGTCAGAGTTACAAAATAAGAGAAACCCAGAAGTGGCAAAACTACACACACTCTTGGAATCGTTTTTTTCTGTGTTATTGCCTCGTCCATTTAGGTTGAAATTGGTCTTGATGTTGGGAAAGTTGTGTGCAAGGATGCAAAATAAGAATAATTAATAATTCACTTACGTGCATTAAAACTAAAGTAATGAGCCTGTTTTGAAAATGTAAAGAGTAGAAAGTACAGATATTGTGCTAAATATAGGAACCAAATGTGAAAAATTGTCAGAAAAAATAAATACTGAAGTAAATTACAGTTACCTGAAAACTTAAGTACAGTAATTAAGTATTTCTACTTGTTACTAGTTACTGCCCACCTCTGGAAAAACCTAACTGATCAGCTTTTTTGAAATAAGAATGGCAGGTTAAGGGAACGGGATGTAATTTCAAGTTGACTGTCATCACAAAGGCAGAAAGCTGAATGGGACTCACTCAGAACATTCCTCAGCTTGTGTTTGTAATAATTATAGAATAAGTGTTTTTTAATATTTTGTACTGAATGTTTAATATTGAAAATGTTAGGCAGAGAAAAATGTCATTGTATTCACAGGCAGGTAGTTTCACATGATAAAAGCAGCATTGATCATCCAGCACTGCTGTAGAATGAAGCCTAAGCAGAAAACTTCAGCTAATGCTTTAAAGCTGGAGTGTGGTAGTGAGGCCCGGCCTGGCCCCGCGGTTTTGGTCAACCGCAACAAGGCCTCTGATTGGTTGGATGTGAGGTAGGAATTCAGCTCTCTGAGCTCTAAACTCCACCTCCTTCTCCTCCTTCTCCCGGCCCCGGGCGCTGAGGCACGACGGCTTTCCCTGTGCACGCACACACACACGGATATACAGTCTCTCACTCTCTCATTCGCCTTCTCATACCAAAGGGGCTGTGGAGCAGGGAGTTACAGACATTTGAAGGCACAGACAGAGCAAGGAAGTGAGAGAAAGCAACAAAAGACAGAGAGTTACTCTCTTGCCCTCTGTTTGTGTGTGTGGGTGAGCTTTTTTTCTCTCTGTGAAGGGGGAGGACCTGAACCCTGCTAAGAGTCAATATCCCTGCAGGAGTCCACAGGACCACTCACACCCTCACACACACACACATACAACACACACACACACACCAAACCACACGCATACTTGCTCAGTCCACTGCAGCTACTGCAGCCTGAATGAGTGCCGAAGGAGAAACAGAGCGAGGAATCAGGAGTGCGAGAGAGGGGAGGAGGAATCTGTGGAGTTACTACTTGTTGCTCTTGGTTTTCTGTGTGGACTGAGGATGATATTCCTTCTGCGGCAGTGGGACCTTGTCTGAGGTGAGCACTAGCATTCCACTCTTCTTTCACTGGCCAGTAACTCTGTGAGAGTGAGAGGAAAAGAGGGGGTCTGAGGTACAAATTTTGTGAGCTCTTCTGTGGGATTGCTCTCTTTGGTGGAATGGCGGAGGGGGGTTGAAGGAGAGAGAAGGAGGAGGTGTGGAAGGAAGGTTTTCACGTGCCAGGGAAGCAACATTATCACACTGATCTGTCAGAGAAAGAAGCAAAAGTTGGGTTAGAAGTAAGGAGACCATGTTTTATGGAAGAAAAAAGGGGTTGCTGAGGAAATGTCAGGCACAAAGAGCTGAAACATGTGATTCAGAACTCTGCTTCTGCAAGTGGGACAAGCAGAAGATGGGAAAAGAAAGTCCAGCTCTCACTCTTTTTCTGATTAATGCCTCCCTGTCTTTGGTGGCTGCTTTGCTGACAGGACCAAGCAACATAAAATGTGACATTTATTCATGACCTGTTCGGTGTATGCGTGTGTCTGCAGGAGTTGTCCCATTCCTACACAGTGTAACAAAGGCACAAGGTAGTGTTTAACTACTTTAGCCTTCATTTATCAGCTCCTGCATGATTACAGTGTCTTCCCTCACTCCACCACCACAGATAGTAGCTCACTTGAGTGTGCAGCCTCATCATCATTCCTCCACCAACATGTGTTTACATGCTGCAGTCTGTTACCCACACACACAAGTGCACACACAAGTACTAAAAGTCAACAATTTAGAAAGTTGATCTTTTGGAATTCAGTAATTGGAGTGACATTTGTTAATTTTATGACCTTTTTTTTTATTGCAATACACATTAGGACTGCAACTAATGATTACTCTCATTGTCAATTAAGCTGTCAGTTATTTTCTTGATTGATTGGTTAGCTGTTTGGTCTATAAAATGTCAGAAAATGGTGACGTTGATCAAAGCCGAAGATGACATCCTCAAATGTCTTGTTTTGTCCATAACCCAAAGATATTTAGTTTACTGCTACAAAAAAGTCAAGAAACCATAAAATATCCACATATATGAGGCTAGAATCCGATAAATATGACCTTTATTTCTTAAAAAAACCTACTCAAACTGATTAATAGGTTATCAAAATAGTTTGCACAGATTCTATGCACAGATGATAAGGGTTTTTTTTGTCTTTTTTTTTTTTTTTTTTTTTTTTTTTCAGTAGTAGTGCAGTGTGTCCGGGCGTGGGGCGGGCATTGTTGTCCTATTATTAGAGCAAGCTGGGCCGGCCAGCAGCTGTGGGGAAGGAAGTAGGCTCACAACAGCCGGAGAAGAGGGATTACTGGGAACACTGAGCGGGAATTATGGACTGACTGGAATGGCATTCCTCTAAGGTGGCAGAGTCAGTGGAGGGGGAGATGAGTTAGCCAGAGCACCAGACTGGGATCAGTGTGGATCATAAGAAAAGACAGAACAGAGGCTTGAGGTCACCAGTGATCTGGACTAATACATGCTGCTAAAATTGCAGATTACAGCTGTTGTACAGCTGGCTAACTTGGCTGTTGATTGATTGACATAGATTTTATTAAAGGTGCTGTAAGTGACCCTAGAGAAAGATAGTTGATTGGTGAGTCTCATTCCCAGGTCATGAACTATTGATGCTTTCTAAAGCCCCTTTTACACTGGACAAAAAAACCTGCTAACATCTGGCTTTTTTCATCAATGGGAGAGGGTACAATTGGCATTCATTCCTGGGTAAAATGCTTATACAGTGGCCCTTTCTATTTATCTTCTCCAGCTCTGATCAGCAGTGATGGAAACACTAATTTTTGCTCCTTTTCAGGCTGAGGCAATGGTGGCTTGTTACTTCTGTTGGTAACTTCTGCCACTATTTAGCCCCTTTTCCATACACATGTGCTGTCTTGGCTTGACATGGAGTGACTTGGTGAGTCAGGCCAGCACGGCAGGGATTTGCACCTGCTTGAGGGTGTGTATGCTCTTTTCAACAACAGCAACAATCATTTCCAGTGAATTCTTCACAAATAAAATTCCCAGATATTTTTTTTTTGTTATTTATTTATTGTTAGGAAGCAGAAAAATCAGGAAATGTTGGGTTTTCATTAGCAGTAACTTAACACAACTCCTATACAGCTGAAAGCGAACATGAAACAGTAAAATAAAGCAAAAACAGCAAGGCAGGAAAGATGTTAAATTTCAAACCACAGAGCTTCAGTTAGAAGCTACAAAAGTCCTGAAAGCTGAACACACAGACACTTTTAAAAACCTCTCTCTGCTAGTGTCCTGTCCAGACATGAATTGACTCAGCTTTCCAGCAACACATCAGACAAAACCAATATGGAAAACTACTGGCAATGGGAGTGCAGTCAAATGCCTATTTTTAGGGGGTTTACCTGCTATACATGGGTACTTTTGGTGTTAAAACAGTATAGTTGACTGACCTGTGATTGGCCAAAGTCTCCCATCATGGGTTAGATTTCCTGAAGTCTGAAATCAAAGCCAAGAGGAGGAGTAGAAGTATGGTTTATTCTCAGACCGCTTGAATTACAATATGCTACAAGGTTATTATGGAATTTTTGCCCAGTGACACCGGAAATAACCTGTCTACCCCAATTTTAGGGGCTGCAAGTAGCGTAATCATTTTTCATTAAACTGATCAATGAATATCCTCTATAAAACATGTGGAAATAGTGAAAAATGCCAGTCAGAACTCTTCAAAACCAAAGCTGATGTGAAAGTTGCTTGTTTCTGTTCAGAGAACAATTCAAAACTGATATTCATTCATTCAGACAGTCATTTAAAACCAAGAACAGCAGCTCATGTTCCCATTTGAGAGGCTGAAACCAGTGAATGTTTATAATAAAATAAAAAAAAATAATAAAAAAAATCTTCCACCTCTG
The DNA here is from genome assembly GCA_034769285.1 of Lutjanus argentimaculatus. Taxonomy (NCBI): domain Eukaryota; kingdom Metazoa; phylum Chordata; class Actinopteri; order Lutjaniformes; family Lutjanidae; genus Lutjanus; species Lutjanus argentimaculatus. Next base: position 30,146,746 of record JAWZSL010000005.1, on the reverse strand, counting down.
ATTCATTTTTTCTCATGCCTGGTGCTAATATGGAACATTTGACTTTATTCTCAACATTTCAACTTTATTTGCAAAAATGCAAAATAAAAAAAATTGTAATTTCACTTGTAATCAGCCAATTGTTTCCACTTTTTTTTTTTTTAAATGAACACCTCATTAGAATTACTATATGGTATTACAGACTACAGTGTGAGTGCAATGGACAGCAATTTTAGTTTGAATAAAGGGTGATGAATAAAATGCGACCTAAAATAGTCTTTTCTCCTCTCTCTCTCTCTCTGTAACATCTTTATCTGTGGCGGCCCAGGCAGACGAAGCTGACCAAGTGGTCTTAGGCAGTGAAAGTGGAAGCAGTTCTTTACAGATAGTGATTACTTGGTGATTGACTGCTGTGATAAACTACTGCCTTGCTGGCTAAAGAGATAATAGCATCCCAGTATTACTCACATATCTCTGCTATCTCTGCCTCTGTCCCCCCGTAAATCTCTGGTGTGTATTCCAGTGAATGATACTTGCTCAGTGTTATTAGATAAATATGGAAACAAGAGCTGTTTATCAGGAACTTTTGACTTTTTTGAAATGCTTGTTTTAGTTTTAGAAGTGGGCTGTATGAGGTTCTCATTGATAGTCAGAGTATCAGCTACAGTAGATGTTGGTCAACGCGCCTCCAGTTTAGAGCAGAGAGGGGCACCAGCAGTGAAGTGAAGCAGTGTACTGCCATGGACAGGGTCAGCAGCCTCTTAAAAAGAGGTCCACCTAAAAAAATCAATGTCAGTTTAAGTGTGCGCTATATTTAGAATATTTTCACTTCTTCACTTTGCCATCAGCCTTTCCTGACAGGAAACCATTGTTATATGAGTCAAATATTTCTCTCTCCAAACCAACCAAAGTCCATAGGCAAAATCAGTGATTTTACCTTGCAGAACAGGGAAGTTGTTTGTCTACCACTGCCTCAATCTGTTACTTTGTTTGTGTTATTGTGTGACTTTGATGTTTTAAAAGGTTTGTTCAGATTGGCAAGTCACACAAGAACACAAACAAATTAACAGATTGAGGCAGTGGTAGACCAGCAGCTCCTGTATTCTGTGAGGTAAAATTATTTATTTTGCCTATGGAGTTTGGCTGGTTTGGAGAGAGTGATATTTGACTCGTATAACAGCAGTTTCCTGGCAGACAAGGCTGTCTGGTGGCAAAGTAAAGCAGTGAAAACTTAAGCTGATATTGATTATTCTTTAGGTAGATCTTTTTTAAGTGGCTAAAATACCTTTTCTTGCTCACCCTGTTGACAGCAGTACATTGTTTAGCTTCCATGCTGGTGCCCCTCTCTGCTTCTCGAATACTGTTGACTATCATTAAGTACCTCAACTCCACATCAAATAATCCAAACTCTCCCTTTAAACTTGACTGTCGATTTCTCCACACTGGTAGTGCTGAATGCAGGCTGTGATGCACTTAATGAATAGTGACCTTTTTGGTGAAAAACAGCCAACAGAGCTATTGTGAAACTGTCTCATCCAAAAAAACTGAACAATATAATTGAGAAAACATTCCACATCAACATCTCTTGTCTTGAATGCACGTGTTTAGAAATGTTTTAATGATTGTGAAATCAAAGATCACACTTGAGCTGGAGAATGTGATGCTAGAGACTGTAGTTTGATTAGAAGTTTAGCCTTTATTAACTCTAGATACAGTATACAACGGCCTAAATTCAAGAGTTAGCCTAAAACTGTTGTTCTGTAGTATTTATAGAAAAATGTGTTAAGCGGTCAAGAGAAAAACCTTGGGACTCTTATGATTTTTAAACAAACTAGTCGACTTACTAGTCATAATTAATTCTGTAATAAAGTTCTCTGTATTTTAATATCAAAGTCTTTTAGTTTGCACACTGTCTATAGTGTCTCCTCCTCACAAACACCTTACTGAGGCTTACAGACTTTTAGTCTTGCAGACCTGCCCTCATTTCCCCCACTCCCTTTCCAGCTTTCCTTTCCCCCCTTCCTCCCACCCACTCCACTTCTCTGAAGAACAGCTATGTAATTAGTCAGAGGCATAAATCACAGACAACAGAAGGGATTTTAATACATGTTTGACAGAAATGTACAGGGGGGTGGTTTCACTGTGTGTGTGGATTTTGGGTTTGGGGGAGTTGAAGGGGGTAGAATTATGTACAATTATGTACATGTGTTTTGCAGGGCACACTCTGAGCATGTGATCACACACTCTTTGTGTGTTCAAGTGTGAGATAAAAGATCTGTTTAGTGTGTCTCAATTTCTTTTAGATTGCATGTTTGGGCATGCGGCTGCAGCTGCAGTCTTTGTGTCTGCACTGGCACTTGCTGCTCATTAAGATCAAAATCAATTAGCCGTTTCATTGTTTTCTGTCACTAATGACAACTGTGGAAAATTATTCATTATGTCTTTGTTATAGGAATAAAGAATTTAACATCTGAAAGTAGGGCCACAAAAAAACACCCAGGCTTTTTTTGGATCTAAATGATTTGTTTTGCCTCCCCAAAACACCACTTAACCAGCAAATTACTGCCACTACTGAGGAAACTTGTGCCTACACTTACACATTGAGATACATGAACTTAGAAGTCTTACTTAAAGTTCCCACGAAGTCAAAATCGATGTTTAAGTGATTTCATCACATATGTATTGCACCATACATTACCTATACGCCAGTGTCTGGCCCAACAATGACAAAAAAGTTTTCTCAGGTATTTTAAATGATATGTTAGAGTTTGCCTTCTTCTGGAAAACCAGTAGAAAACTGTTGATAAATCATCCAGCACTCTGGGCCGTACACTAAATTTCTGATGAAATGATGATTTCTAATGAAATGCTCTCTCACTTATGACACAGCAGAGCATTGAAGGTGAACACATCCATTCACCAGAGCAATCTGAAGTGTTTCTGGGGAGCAGAACTCGCTGTACAAAAAAAACAAACACAACACAACACAACAATTCTTATTTTCAGGATTAATACACCAATGAAAATATACTTAAGAATATTATGCTCAATTCTGCCATATTCTTACAATGATTATACACCAATGTAAACATACTTATGAATATTATACTCAATGTCCACCATATTCTTACAATAAATCTTACATCTTAAATCTTACACCTGGTTCTTTAAAAATCTAACAGGATAAGAATCATTTGAATATGTACAGAGTGTAATGTTGTGATTATCTTCATCTGTCACTCCCATTTGTTTGTTTGTCTGTGATGAAAATATCTTAAAATGCTCTGATTTGTGTGAGATCTGCTGTGCATATTCTTGTGCTCCTGAACTGAAGGCAACCTATTGATCTTCGGCCTTGTCTGTAGTGCTTTCATTGCCTCAAACTTTTGTCAGTGCAACTTTTGACCTGTTTGTTGTAAACACACAACATTACACAGCACACATTAACTCTCTGAATGTTGTGTGTGCAGTGTGTACATTGTTAGAGGCCTCAAGGCATAGGCTGTTGCACAATTTTCATAGTAAGATAACAACATATTATATTTATATATTGACTCTCATTATTAATCCAGCTGGAGTCCATATGTAGTTGTTAATTGCGTTCTGTGGCCCCTCTCAGCAGATGTGGCCCTCAATTGCTTTAACCCTGACTGAGCATTTTGACATTACACACCCTCCACTGAAGCTGCCAGATAAACGGATGTATGGGCTCACTGTGTGTCTGCTTGTATTCATGTAGGCTTAGAATGTGACGAGGCATACATTGCAGTGTCAGCATGTATGCCGCCGCACTGCATGCAGATGTAGTTACAGGAGATACTTCTATGAGCTCTGTACATTTATGGTGGCACTGGAGCCTCACTATAGGAGTCAGCAAAAATCAGTATCTGCAAATAGGGAATAGGGGTGCCACGGAAATTTTCCCCACCAGTTATAAAGCTTGTTATAACACTGATGTTACCAATTACACTGGTCTAGGATTGCAAATTTTGTGCATTTTCCATAACCAATACTTGAACATGTTATCAATTAATAATTGATTAATCATTAATAATAAAAATAAGATCCACATTTTACTGTTTAAGTTTTAATTAAACAATTCTAGCAGCACATTAGTTATTTGAAACATTAATTTATAGAACACAAACAATTTAAATAAACAAAATAACAACACAGTAACACAAACGGCTGCTCTTGTCTTTCTTCCTTATTCAACAAATGGCTTCGTCAAACAAAACAATGTTAATTGGGGCTGCCATTTCTAGACTAACAAGGAAGACCAAAGCAAAGCAAAGCAAACCTGTGAGCTCCAGAGAAATGGCACACAAAACATAATTGGCAGTTAATACGTATTTATTCAGTTTAATTCTTAATAGCTATTAATCAAGTAATGATTATCATTAACATTCCTACACCAGATATTTTACAAAAACAGATATGAGTGACGATGCTCAATATATGTAACTTTAGAGTACTTACTTTGATTTTTAGCGTTATATCTTTTGATCGTCCCCTTACTATAAAAAACAAACAAACAAATCTTCAGAAAGTTGTTTCATTATTCAGTCTTAAGTTGCCAGGTCTATCAGACATCCCCCACACTGACGCCAGCAACTGTAGCTGATGTCCACACGAGTTTAAATAACACAAATGTTAAGTACACACCGGTCCTAATGCTAGGTCCTCGTCAAAGCTAGCTTCGTTTAAATTCAAATTGGCCTTAGTTTTGATAAATTAGCACCAGCTAATGCCCCCCTGTTTTCAGCTGGGTGAGGTGTGCGAACTGCAAGTTTGCAACGTTATGTTTGCTAACTCTGCCACCCTGCCCATCTTCAAATCTAAACTCAAAACTCATCTGTTCAGACTTGCTTACTCTCTCTAAACTGCTTCACACGGTCCCCCTCCCTATTTATTGTATGTTGTCTTTTATCTTGTATTTTATATCTTTGTTTTTATATTTTCTGTACAGTGACCTTGGGTGTCCTGAAAGGCGCTTTCAAATAAAATGCATTATATTATTATTATTATTATTTACAATTTAACTCTCAAAATGTCAAAAAAGGAAATAATCTTAAACTTTTAATTCTTATTAGGTAGAAAGTACAACTGTACACCCACTGATTTCAAGTTTCTTACTTTTACCAAACAAAGATGAGCTTTAATTGCCTTGTTAACTCCATAAAACACACTTCATTCTAACTCAATGTACAGAAACAAAATAAAGCTCACCAAAACTCTTGGTTAGCCTTTCCACTGTTACTACAATAGTCAACTCTGGTTTGGTTGAAATTAATCTATACTACACCTAATCAGATGTGAAAATAATGAAGGTAGCTAAATAAAATGACAAAAATCGCCCTAAAAAATCTCTCACTTTTAGGTCTGTGGGCTCTGTGTAATTGCCCTCCAGTGGATTTCAGTCTGTACAACCATATCCAGTTATCAAGCAGCTTCATGTCAGGCTGTGATTAGCCTACAGCGTTAAATTTGTAATCTGACCCCTGCTACTCTGTGCTGCTGCTGTACGGAATACAGACAAGTAATGTAATCGGTGTATGCCCAAACATGGTGTAACACTGGTAACTCCAACTATTATGGCAAGCCTAACAGACAAAAATGTCTATTATGTAAATGAAATCCGTAGTGACTTGATCATTTGTTAATGGTGAGCAACAGGAATTTGTGATACATCCTGTATTAATTCATGCATTAAATCATCATGAGTCATGCATTAGTTAACCATTCTTTAAAGTGTTGCCCTGTCTCTCTCTTAAATGTTGTCACCAAACTAATGATGTATGGTAATGTGATGAAATTTTTAACAAAAAAGTATAAATGAATTGTATAAATGAATTGCTAAGGCAATGAGTCACATCCACTTTTACACTATGTGGGCTTAACAGCACTACCTTTTGCCGTGCCAGTATTATCGAAAAGACATTTCTGAGATGTCTCACAAGGAGCTGATGTTGTGTGAGATTATGTGCATTTATTAGCATATGTGATGTGTTTATTTGTGTTGTGTATATGTAAAGGTGTGAGATTCTGTGTGGTTTCCGTCTTCACTGACAAAGCCTTGTTGTGTTGATTCACTAGGAGCTGGACCACCCATTGAGTTTTCAATGAACCAAGAGATAAGAGGGGAAATATTTCAGGTCTCCTGCCTGCAGGTCTCCAGCAGTGGGTCACTGTCTAGTTGAACAGTTTAGTTGCTCTGTCACATAAGTTGCATATATACTTAGAAGTTAGTTTTTAGGATAGGTTTTATTTCAGGTGTGTTTTTGTCTGTTTGCATTCACAATTCTGGTTTTGTCACCTCAAGGTAATGCACAGTGGCACAGGAGGAGCAAGTGTGTGTTTATATGACCTGTTTCTAAATGACTCACAGCATGATGCAGAACAACACTGTAGTGGTTACACATCCTGACACATAAAAAAAACAAATACGATAATTCTGATTCATTAGAACTTGAATCTTATTTTTGCACTTTTGGACATCATTTCTATCAGTTATAACTTTGTACTCACAAGGTTTTTTTGAGTCCAACAGGGCAAGAAACATGAGCAAGGCAGCTGTAAACAAGCCACCAGTTTGTCCAGATGATGTAAACCACTTCATTTAGAGGTGAACTAAAAAGTCAGTTAGGGTTTCCTCCAGCAAAGTTGTTAGGCCCAGCGGCAAGTATCTTTTGACAAGGGCTGGTGGCCAAGTTTCTTTTTTGACAGGAAGCCAGCGTCCAGGCTGCACCCAACAATTATTTTTTAATCGAGTAATCAAATGACTAATAGTGATTATTCTAAAGATTATCTTTTAATTATTTGATTAACGTGTCTATGAATTTCCCCCAAATGAATGTCAAAAGCTTGTCTTACCAATGTTTCAATATTTTGTTAAATCATAATCCTAAAAAATAGACATAAATTTTGTTAATAATGATAATAGTGCTTTTAAATTGGTCTAATTTACACCCTGTTGAATAGATTCGACAGGGTGTAAATTCGATTTTTAATAATAAGATAATAAAATAATGAAATAATAAAAATACTGGACCTCAAATTCAAAAGGATTGCTGTGAGACATTAATTTAATCATTGTGTCAACCCTTTCTCTGAACTGGAGAATCAGTATTTTTTACTGAAGTAGTTGACTTAAAACTTCAAATGGTCATGACATGGATTTCTTTCATCACTGGAGTAGTGTACCGTTAAGATAATCACTGGCAAATGTATTTTTGAATCCGTATGGGACAACCTTTCTGATAGTCTGACTGCTTGTGTTTCTTGCTTTGTCCGACTTACTTTCAGAGACGTTTCTTCCCTGACTCTCAGTTAATTTGATGACTTCAGTGGTATTATTACTGAAAGGAATGATGGACAAAACAATGAAAAAGACCTGAGATGTAATAAACCTCAGTTACTCTTCAGTCATACACTTGCAATATTCTGTATGAAAATGTCCCACAGCGATTCAAATGAGGAATCTTTGCTGTTGGGTTTCTTGCTCTTTTATATTTTTTCTCCTCCTCCCTTTCAAATCTGCCTTGACATTGATGTACAGATAAACAGACTTTCATCAGAGAGCTCCAGACAGACTGGTAACCAATAAAATCTGTGGAGACAAAAGCCCATCACTGAACCAGGCCCCTAGCTGTCAAAACAAAATGAAACTGGAGTGCAGAAAAGAGCACGAACACTGTTTGCATGCACCAGTCCTTCTACAGCACGCCCTGATAATATACTGGTTGACCCCTGAAAATCCCAGCATGCTGTGGACTATATCTTTACTCAGTCCTCAAAAAAGTGGCATGACAAAGTTGTATGAGTACAAAGCCATAGTTTTATTGCTGCCTGAGTGCACCTTTGACTGTTTCTAATTTATGAGGCATTGCAGATGAAAAGCTCCTTGAACTTGAGATTAAAGTCTTGCTAAGTTGTCTCATGTCACTGAGCTTTCAGAGACGCTGAGAAAAACCTATCAAACTTGAAGTGTTGCACTCTAATATATATTTTTACATATGACATTTGCATAAAGTTGGGGAAACAGGGACTCCTGACATACTCACCTTTCTTAATCACACAAACTCACATGCAAAGTGCAAAATGACCACCTGGTCTTTTTAAGTCTGGTTTTGTCAGTCTTTGAACTGCATTTAATCCTTGTCTCATATGCAATGTTTTACTTTCATTGTTTCTATGGTAACCAGCAAGGTGATCAGTAGATGTTTCTCAGTCGGTGTTCACATCAACAAAAAGACACATGCTGCTTTCTGAGAGACTGATAATAGCAGACTGAACACATAATGGACAGTTTGATTTTTTTTTAATTGTCCATTTCCTGGACATAGTGGTAAATTATAGGGGTGTTATACCGATTGATTGGACAATAATATGATTTTTACTGATATTACAAAGTCTGCCACAACGCAATTTCAATTTGATTCAATTCATGGGCCTGTGAAGTATAAAATTTGGCTGAATAATATTGTAACTGTCAAAGTTCATTTACAAAACAATTGTTTTTGCTAGTTACCATTAGTAGCTTAAGCTGATAATGTTGCAAATAAAAAAAAATGGCTCCATGCATGTTTTTCAGCTTGACAGAGCAATAAATATTGCTGTAGCGATAACAACAAGTTAGCAGACTGAGATGAATGAGATATCTGATTGGCACGCACTTTGTCTGTTGACCCATCTTTATCCTAAATCCAAAAATATTTCCAGCCTTGTGATTTATTTGTAAGAGTGGAGTAAATGTCATTGTCTTTTTCTTGGCTGCTTGTCATTATCCACCTGGCATTAGTACTGTTTTCACGTTTAGGAAGGAAGTGAGCTTGGCTAGAAACAGTGACATAGACATGACATGGGAATTTCAAAATAAAGGTGTATCTTAAAGATGATGATATAGATTGATGTTGTCACTTTGCATCAATGATATTGTACTGTTGATGAATATATCAGTCCAGATAGGTGAATCATTACAACCCTACTTTAGTAATTTATTTCCTTGCCTAGTCCTTGACAGCAAGGATGATTTTTGTTTATTTACACATGAAAGAGGGTGTCCTGTTAGCAACAGCATTGTTTAAGCTACACTCATGACACTTTCTGAACACACCTTTCATGATGGATGATTGTACTTGCAAAAGAAAAATATTTAAGTTTTCTGTTTATCAGTTCTCTTTCTCAGTTTATCGTACAGTGTTCTCTCAGTTTATCCACACACAACACACACACACACACACACACTCACTGTGGGAGTTTGAGAAGTCACGTTGATGATGTAAGAAGGTGGCCTAACATGCTGAGACAAAACAGAAAACAGGAAAGAGGGGAAAATGAACTCCACTCCCAATGGTTTCCCCCCTTCCTTCCAACGTACCTCACTTCCTGTCGCATAACTCCAGTTCCCACTTCCCACTTTGACCCTTCGCTCACACACTCACTCAGCAAGACTATTTTAATGACAAATCACTGATCATGCAACAATTTGTGTTCAGTTTGTAGAATAAAGTGTAAAAGTGGAACCTGTATTTAAATGCAACATTGAGCTCTAGTTGAATTGCTTGTCAGTGTCATTGTTCAACCAACTGGTGGGGACTGCACTGTCCCAGATAGTTGTACTCCTCCTGTGTCCTGCCCTCGATCTCTCTGAATAGCCACACACATACAGAAATACTGCATACACACACACACACGTCCAGGCAGACCTTTTGTCATTGCGGCTGTACCACTTTTAAGAAAAAGGTACCATTTCTGAGTGAAGCATGGATTTAAAAAATACTAAAGTCTAAATCTGCCTCCGTTTCCTCCCTCTACCAACTACTATTTCATCTGCCGAAGGACACAGACATGCACACAAACACACCCACAATGTGTCTGTGCATGTGTGTTACAGAGATAGACACTGAAATTGCTGTTTATAGCTCAAATGTGGATTCCCACGCTGGATAAAGTGTTGCTGATCAGAGGGATGACAGGCCACCTCCAGTAGCAAATAGAATTCGCATAAGTGCCTGTTTTGATGTTTATTCTTGTTTTATGTTTGAGTGTGTCTGTGCGGGTTTTCGTCCATGTGTCTGTGTTTGTAGACTTGTTTGCAGATTTCCATTGGCTGAGATGTGACATGCTAAAAAACAACATAAATCAAAAAGCTGGTGGCAAACTTCACATATCAGGCAATTGAAAAGGTGTAGCTTGGCTTGATCGGCTTTTAAAGCTTTCCCAAACTGAAATAAGCGCCTCTTTGTCTTTCTAGTTCACTTGTTCCCTTCAGAAACTTGCTCTTTCTACTACTTTATCTGACACATTTAAAGGAGCAATGCTGTTGTCTGAACTGGTCTTTCACACTGGTGTGAAACAAACACCTAAAAATAGAGTGAGACCAACTTTTATGGTGCAAGGAATTAATTAAGTCTTGGTAGCCAAGAGGGATAACTAAGTCAACACTTCCTGCTTCTTTTTCACAATAAATTCCTCCTGTAGTTCAGGGAATGTAATCCATTCTGTGGCCAAAACAATGTTGGTGTTTTTATTGGTATATGAATCTAGTGCTAACACTGATTTGGATTTTCTCTCAACATCATATCAGATGGAACCAAAAACAACAGCAGTCTTATAAAATATGAGTGGATTCTAAGCAAATAATGTTCTTGGAAGTTTTAAATTGTGAAGAAGCTGCAAAAAATGTTAGGATGCATTTAACATTAGCTGAATAATCAAAGGAAGAAATTTACCATAACAAGTAGTAGAGCTTAGTCGATTGAAAGAAAGCTGACTTTTTTTTTCATGGCAGCCATCTTGTAGGGTGAACACAGTGTTAACAATGAGACTAATTAAGGTTCTAATTAAGGTTCCATTCAGGTCAAACAAACTCAGGGTGCTGCTCACTGGAAAGGCTCTCCAACACTAAATGCAGTGGGACTAGTATCATTGGTAACACCTCTGTTTACTCTACAATGTGGCTGCCATGAAAAATGTTTATTAATTGCCAACTATTTTGATAATCAGTTAGTCATTTCGGGGAATTTTTGAAGCAGAGATGTCAAACATTTGCTGGCTCCAGCTTCTTAAATGTAAGGTTTGACTGCTTTTCTTTGTCATTTATGATCGTGAATGAAGAGTCTTTGGGTTTTTGACTGTTGGTTGGACAAAAAAAAAAAAAAAAAAATATCTGACAATATCACTTTGGAAAATTGTGATGAGCAATTTCCACAATTTTTGACATTTAATAGACTTCATGATTGATTAATTGTGCACATAACTGGCAGATTAATCAATAACTTACTTACTGCAGTCACTCAAGTAAATAGTAGGCATAATTATGAAAACCTAGCTAATATATTTTACTTAGCCTGTAAATCACAGAAGTTGCCTCAGTGAAAACAATGTCTATTTTTAAGCATGGACAGGAATTTCAGTGCTTCATGAACCCTAAATTAAAAATCAATCATCAAATGCACTTAAACCTGCCAATTTAAAGGCCTCGCCCACATTACCAAAAAGTAGATAAATAAAGTTTTTAAAAAATGAAAATATTTTTAGTTCTCCTTTGTAGCATATGACCATTTAGATAGCTTGATTCAATTTGTGATGTATGTCTGAAAGTTCATCAGTACACTGAATTTAGTTTGTGGTCTAGCATTAAAAAAATGAAATGTTAAGAAAACTCGACAGCAGCATCTCTTTGCAGAAACAGTGCCATTGTTACCCTGGACAGCCCACATCCACAGAACACGATGTCTGCAGTTTTCATTGGAGCTACTTTTTAGTGAACAAATAGTCCCTAAGAAAACTGTCAGTAGTGGTGGAAACCACATCAACCTCATTCGACAAGGCCTCCCCCTCCTAGCAAACCCCAATTTAATTTGCTGAGTCATCTACATTGTATGGCACAACACGACTGTGTATTTGCTTTTGTTTGGAGAGGACCTCCTCTATAAGATACAGGCTGTGTGTTTGCTCATTTGTGCGTTCATGCATAGTAATCTCTGCAATACATTAACTCACTTCAGCCAGTATAATTACTGTAGAGTGATGGAAGTGGGTGCTGCTTGTATGCCAGACTCTGCACATGCAGGTGAGAGCTTAATTAACAGTCAGCACATTTGCACATATCAAAGGTCAGACCGGTTGATGGATAGAGAAGTTTTACAGTAGCGTTAATTGCCAGCCTCAGTATTGCCTGTATCGCTGCCAAATCCCCAGCCACCCCTCCTTATCCTCACTCTGTGGGCCACTTAAATTTCACATGGCCATTTAACAAATTATGCCTATTGTTCATATGACAATGGAGTCTCTGTGGCTGAATGGGAAGTGGCGACCCTTATGTGGGCTGTGACTGGATTCCATAAATTCCAACGTAAAGAACATGAAGTATTTCTAAATATGATAGGAAACAAGATCACATATCATGAGATATGAAGGTATTTAAGTAATCCGCTCACTTTATGCCACGTCAACATATCAGTAGAGACGTGGTTTGTTTGGTCCAACATTTGCGGTAGAGTTTGGTGCGAATACGAGCGAGCAAAGAAAAGAAAGTGAGCAATTAAAGGAAAGAACGAAAAGTGGCGATTCTTCCTTACATGTACAAAGAGAAGGGGATGTTATAAAGAGCAGCAATAAAAAGCTCAGGAATGAACTAAGAGAAGGATAATTGAAGCACTACAGTTCCACTTCTGTAATAACATGTTTCGGTACCTATAAAACCGTCTTCCTGGCTCTCTCCGTCCTCTAATTTTTTTTTTCTGCATCTTTATGGCCTGTCCTGTTGGAGCAAAGGCCATTACAGATGCCTTAGAAGAAAGAATTTAGATTAATTATGGGCACGATATTTCAGCACCTCGTGTAAACTCTAATATTTTGCTTACAGCCAATTGCCAGATCTCCATACTAATGTTTTTCCCCACCGTCCCAGAACCACCCTGAAAAATCCTAACCACCCCAAAGTAAATGTAAACCATCCCAAAATCAAAATGTTGTTTATTTATTTTATTATATTCTATATTTGTGAGTTTTTAGTGGCATAATAAAAACACTATTAAAATGCTGAGTTAATAATTACATTTATTTATTTTTTATGTTAACTGCTGTTTCTTATTGTTTTATATTTAGTTTATATAAAGCACTATGTAATCAGTAGCTACATACAGATTTTGTTTAAAAGAACAAGTACTTCATACTCAATAAAAAGTATTATAGCTTTTTTTTAAAGTACAAGTACTGCTGTAGTTCAGTACAGAACAGCAGTAAATGTATCTGGTTTCTTGCGTATCAGACAGAAGTTTTGTAAAATGTAAACACATATGTAGAGTTCCCCCAACTCCAAACTCAAATGTAGCTTTTACCTCCAAATTGTATTTGTTGTAGTTGCTCTGTTATCACATTAAACTGCAGTTCACTATTTAATTCTTCACATTCCTCTGAACCGAAACTGTCAGTCTTGCTGTGGTTTAAGCTTTGTTAGCTGTTAGCTCTATTAGTGCCATGAGCCAAAGATGCCACTATACTCTGTTGCCTACTGCCTGCTAACAGTTAACTAGAACTCCTGCCAATTTCAACACAGATTTGTTGTTCACAACATAGCAACCTCAGGGAAAAATATGCTGCATCAACCCTCAATAATGATTTTACTGCGTTCTTTCAGATTTTAACATCCAAGCCAAAACATCACGGAATCACCCAATTATTTTAGCTCACTCACACACAGCCAGAGTGACACCTGCAAGTAAAATTGACTAGCAGGTAGCAAGTAGCTAGTTAGGCTATTTTAATCCAATGACTTTAAAAAAATACATCTCATTAAATCTAGGGATATAGATGGGCTGGTACTACGGGAACTATTCAGAATTTTGCAGGTCTTACAATGAGTGACCAGCTAATGATAGTAATTATAGCATAGCAAATAGCAGCATGAGCAGACGGGCTTCGTTATAGTGAGTGCTTTGTTCAGTTTATTTGCTAAGCAACACTTAGATACAAAAATCACTTTTGTCCCGTATGACATCTGTTCATCATTTTCTACCGTCCTCAGGACTACAGGATGCTGTTAGTCTCGAGCCCTGCAATGGCCATGAAGAACAGTTGATTGTAAAAAACAAACAAACAAACAAACAAACAAACCAACAAAACAAGTAAAAATTAATATTGATAAAATTGAAATCCAAAGCTCACAGTGGCACCAAGTTTTCAGTAAAATGCAAATGATGGTACTGTTCAAGTCAAGATAACAGATGTGAATTTTGTTTTGTCTTGTAACAACAGATTTTCCAGGGGATTTGGCATGCTGGAAAGTTTCTGAAAAGCCTCCTAACAGAGTACAACACTCATTTCTGCTTTTATTCTTCCATCCCTCTGCCATAGCGCGTTGTTTGACCTGGGGTTTAAAAGGGGAGTTGCCATGTAGATTAAATAAGAACAGGATTACTAAAAGGAGATGGACAGTGAAAACCTGTGGAGAGCTTATGTATGAGGCTCATGCTCCCTAGTGGGATCAATGAAGTCTCAATCAATCTGTCTTAGGTCCAGATCAGTGTGCTGATGTGAAGTTGTGTGCAGCTACTGCAGTGTGTCTGGCTGTGCAGTGTATAATTCCTTTCTACTGTGTGTTGATTTGCGGGTTCCAGTATGTGTGCAGGCCTGGATGCTTATTTGTTTGATCTACAGAGAATTGATTGGAACAGATTTTCCCTGTGTAAGCATTTGCGTAAATGTCAACAACAGAATGTGGGTATTCACACTGTAATCCTGACATTGTCTCTTTGATGTGCATTGCACATGGCCTCACTGTGTGTGTGTGTGTGTGTGTGTCAGTGCAAGAGCAGCCCTGACTCCTAGAAATTATACCTTTTTTACAACTAGTTTGCAACAGCAAATGCATTCTGAGGGAAATGTAATACTGACTGATGTTTCTGTTAACATAATGACAGAATGTTATTAATTAATGTACCTGTCAAGTCGCAAAATGTTGATATTGAATGTATCAGTAAAATGTTCACTGACAATGGTTGTCATTTGTTTTCTGCCAAAATAGGCAATCTTGAAATACATTTTCTGCTCGTAGTGCAAACCTACCCAAAATGACGGTATTTCCTTACTTCCTTATTATATTATCTCCACAATGTAATTATGAAAACAATTTAGTAATATACAAAAGTAATTTCTAGGAGCCAGAGTTAGTGAGAGAGAGAGAGTAAAAATAATAGGTGGAATTAGGGCTAAAATGATAAGTCGATCAACAGGCAATTAATTTAATTGCCAACTGTTGTGATAATTGAGTTATTAATCAAGTGACAACACCAAACATTCTGTGGTTCCAGCTTTTCAAATGCAAAGATATTGCAATATCTTTAGATTTTTGGATCAAAAGAAACAGTTTGAAGATGCTAACCAAGACTCTAGCCTAGCTTTTTCACAGTTTTCCTATACAAAATGATTTAAGAATTAAAGGTACAATATGTAAGAATTGGCCACCTGTTGAATTCATACTCAAAACAAATAGGGGGCAGCATATCACCAAAGTAACCACTAACTGCTGCTAACTGTAGCCACTGTTAGCTCAGTTAGCTGTGCAGCCATACAGGTCCAGGGTCTGAGGAAGTGTTGATGTTTACACTGCTAGCACAGAAGCTTTGGGCTATGGGAGGTGGAGGTTTTCAGGCCGAGGATGAGTGGGGTCCAGCAGGGATTGCTGGCAGGGAGTGGCCACGGAATGGGCGTCAGTAATGGAGCTAGGTGAGCGGGCAACGGAACCAGGCTCAGCAGCCTCCCTGGGCCCTTTTCCACCAACATGGTACTGTATTAATAAAATTGTTAGCTGCAGCTTTAGTTAGATTTTTAAATGGTTTGAGTAATCTTAATGTTGTTATATCTCTTTCTATGTACACTCTTTATCAAAATACCGTGTGCAGAATTTATTTTGTGAATTAAATATAATTAAATTGAAATGCAATTGAATTATGGGAAAACAGAAGGAGGCTTTGAGAACTTTGGGTCATAAGGAAGCCATTTCTTGCTTATTTCATTCACACAATTCAGTTACATGCTTTTACACATGCGCATACTCAAGTACAAGCACTGAACAACAACTGTAGGCCAGGTGTTGTTTGTTAGATTTGTTAGATGCTATATAATATGAACTGGTACTTGGTAAACAGAAATGGTGTTGGCAGATGGCTAGCTCATAGGATTCTGCCTCCGCTGTGAGCCTCACTATTGTGTTTTGGGGTTCTGTGGGGGCCCTATAGGATCTGTAGCCTACCAGTGGAGGAGGGAGATAAGACAAGAGGTACACGGCCACAGGAGAGACCAGGAGCTAAGCTTAAATCCACACAGCCAGACTGCCATTAAGCATGGAATGAAATAACACTATAGCAACACTATAACAGAGAATTAGGGCTCAACCAGAAGTATTGTGTTGGACTAGTAAATCTAGCAACTCAGGCAAGTGGCAAAAACAAATTAATTTATTAAACTTTTTTGATAATTATTTGTTTTCAGCCTCTTAAATACTGAGATTTTCTGCTTTACTCCTTTTACTGTAATATTTAAGTAAATATTTTTGAGTTTTGGACTGACAAAACAAGACATTTTAAGACAACACCTTGGACTTTGAGAAGCTGTGACATTTTCACTATTTCCTGACATTTTATAAACATTGCAGCCCTAGATTAAACATAGCAATTAACTTTCGTCTTTGTTGTTTTTAGATAACTGCAAATAAATAAGCCAGTTTATACAGGGACAAGTAAAGTAATTGATTAATCACGTGACCAATCATTCTCCAAAGTCACTTGTGTTCCCGTGATGATATAAAGCATTTTACTGTAATACTTGCCTGGTTACAGATGTGTTTATAAGTGTGGATGTGTATAATCTGTACATGAATGAGTTGTTTGTGTCTGAGCATGATGCTGCATGAATGAATGTATGACTGTGTGGCACATTTGATGCTAAACTTGAAAACAACATTGCCAGAGGTCCGTCTGTCCTTGTCTCAAGTGGTTGCTTCATTAGCGAGACCTCTCTTCATCTCTTCCTCCCTCTCACACTCCTTGTTTGTGTTCTTTATTCCTTTTAATCATGATGGAAAAAAAGAGTTTACCCCTCTCCTCCTCCTCCTCCTCTTCCATCTTGCGTATCTGTTTGTCTCTGGCCAGCAGTGTCACACAGACTCCTCTGTTCTCTGTCTGTCTCTAGTCTTGTATAATGAGTTCTGCTTGGGACGGGACATTCTGCAATTTGGCCTTTACTCTGGGGCCAACAGGGAGTGGGAGGCATGAATAAGATGGGGATGAAAAGACAGCACGGGTAGATGGCACCAGTCTGTTCACTATAGCAGCAGGAGTTTTAGCTACTGTGGTCAAACTCTGTGTCCAGACAGAAATTTATTTTCATCCCCGCAAACTTTAATGGCTGTTTCTCCAGATATGGGAGGTGTTGGGGTCTTAAAAGTAACTCACATTGCACATACAGCACAGACTCTGATAATAACCAAACATACACATTTTGACATTAATATGATACATCTTACTACAACTCAAAATGTCAGCAGTTCATCACTTCATAGTCATTTCTTTGAAGTTGCCATGAAACAGCTAGCGGACTGCTTGTTGTTTACGTGTTTCCTGTAAAGCAGTCAGATGTGGGGGGGCTTGTCATGGACACTGGTAGCCAATGGTGCTGAATGTAGACCTGTAGTGATTAATCTATTAGTTGTCAACTGGTGAATTAATTTCCAACTATTTTGAAAATTGATTAAGTGTTTTGAGTAACTTTTTTAAGAAAAAAAAAAAGTCCAAATTCTCTGATTTCAGCTTCTCAACTGTGAATATTTTTTCTTCAGTCTTCTATGACAGAAAACTGAATATATTTGAGTTGGAGACAAATCAAAACATTTTAACACTTAACTTTGAGCTTTTGGACATTTTTCACAATTTTCTGACATTTTATGAACTAAACAACTAATTAAATAATTAAGAAAATTATTGACAGATTAATTGATAATGAAAATAATCCTTAGTTGCTGGCCCTAGCTGAATGTGAGTTATGCCTCTCGTGCCATGCAGCTAAAGTAACCCATGGATGTAGGAAAGAGAGCTGTCCTGTTATCTGACTCTTCGCAGACTGAGTACTTGCAGTGAACATGGCTAGAGTGGGACCAAACTAGCCTCTCAGAAGGCCAGAAGATACAGTATCAAGGTGGTTTTCTTGGGCGAGGTCAGGGCTTACTGAGTAAATGGCACTTAGGAGTTAGGTACTTTACTAACAAGTAAAGCTATCTTTCCATCAGGAAACTCTGCAAACTACCTCAGTACTGTGTGTCCTGTCTGTTATGGAGGCTATGTTTGTCCCGATGACCGGTTGTGTTCACTGGGAGGCTGCTGAGCCTGATTCTTTTAGCAACTAATTGCAGCTAACAGTCATGGTTAGCTACTTTCACAACAAGTAAGCTGTTAAAGCCATCTGTCCATCAGGAAACTGTGATTAGATAACAAAGGGTTCAAGCTGAGCAGCTGGGGGACATCGGAGGGGAAACCAGAAAACATTTTCTATGATCCAGTTTCACCTAAATCAGTGACTAAAACTGTGCTTTTGTAGGCCCCACTTAGGCCCCCAGAAAGACTCCAGTCCACTCCTGTGAACCGATGTTCCATTTTCCTTCCATTCTCTGCTGCAGGAAACCGTTTCATTGGATGCAAATTTAGTGTACGCCCCTGAGTGCAGGATGAGTCATCAACAGTTTTTAATCATTTTTCAGGAAAACACAAGCTCTGAAATACTTTTACAAATACCAGATAAGATAAACAAAATGACTTTTTTGTAATTGTTGGGTCAGATACTGTTGTGTATGTGATGTATAGTACAATATGTAATAAAAACACTTAAACATAGATGACTTGACTTCATGGGAACTTTAAAAGCAGAATGAGCTTCTCCTCCCTGGCTCAATAACAAGCTAATTAAGCTAATCAGCAGCATGTACCTGTCCAACAGAAAACAGGCCAACTTTGCATTGCCCTTCCTCTCCATCTTCTCCTTCAGTGTTTGCCAGCAGGTGATAGCCAACCCCAGATTTACTTTCGTTTTGGAACAGGAGCTTTGTCTGCTTGGCGTTTTGCCTCACTAGATTTTTGTGTTTTTTCGGCACTCTGCCATTTTTGTAGCTTCCTCACCTGTTAACTGTGTTTTTTAAGGAGTCCTGCCCTCACACCCTGCAACCTGTTTGGCTGGAAGCTACACATCCAATCTGCCCAGAGGCTGAAACCCAGAAACATCCTGAACACAGCAAAATAAGAAAATACAGGCAGAGGGCAGGGTCTCAGCAGATAAAGCCCCACCACACACTTGTAGTGGGTCATAAATGATTAATAAAAATGTATACATATATATGTAAGGAAAATATCATTCTTCTCATTATTCTTCTTTAAAATTATGTTTGGCAACTCTGAGACCAGCAGCAAAAGGAAGCAAGATAAAGGTCCACAACAGGAATAAAAACAGGTTAGAATAATAAGAATAAACAAGATGAATAAGCAAGAAAAATATTATGATGTAGCATCTTCTGTCTACTGTATCCGCATACTAAATAAAGGCACTCGGATGACGGAGGTAAACAATGACAATGCAAATGTTGCAGAATAAAAATGTATTGCACAACAGTTTAAACAGTTGATAATAATATTGAGACATGTGACATGCAATATGACATTGATCGGAATCATATTGCATATGAATGATGGGTGAATGGTGAATGATTCTCAGATGTTCAAGGGACAAAATATGGGAGTTCATCCTGAAGTGAGGCATCTTTGCCTCCTTAATTCCCTCTTTAATTCAGACACTAGAGTACCTCATGTGACATAATGACGGTATTTTATATTGTGAAGAGCAATAACATGCTAACCTAAGTAACCTTTGTTTTCTTTAAAGGTTTAATTTTATTGCAGTATTTTGTCTAAAAATCAGATCAGTATTTTTCCAGAAAACACTTGAAGTGAAGTGAGTTCATTTCTGAGTGTGGAGTGTGTGTATTCGTTAAATGTCACTTCAGATAGCCAGAGATTTTAGATGGGCTTTGATCTTCTTACGGGCATCCCTTTAATCCACTCAAACACTCCACTTTCTTTGAGCTGAAAAACATTTGCTGGAGAACAGACGCGCTTCTCTTTTATCTGTTATTAGAGAGGGGTCGTTGATTTCTCTGTCCATCTGTTTGTCCTTTCTCCGCCAAATTTTTGTGGATTAATTCAGATTAGGAGTTGATTGGACGGTAGTATTAAGATGTTAAGATGTCTGAGTCTGCAGTGAACCAGCATGATATATCAAAGTAGACCACAATAATATATCCATTATGAAACCATCTGATTACCTCTGTGTTTTTTTGACCTCTTTGCTTTATTATGAAAGCCAACCACAACAAGAAAACTGGAATAAATATTCTGGTGCATTGCAGTTGTTGTCATTTTGATTTTATAAGGGACTTACAGTGTGGTGCAAGTGGTACATTCATTCTCACTGTGCATTTTATGTGTCTACATCTGTTCAAGCCATCTAGCAACTTCAGGAAGGCAGGTTATAAGTGAGTGCTGTTGCCACCAGTTGTACATTACCATGTTCTCCAGAAGGGGTCAGTAGTGATGCAGCTTTTGTCTGCTATTTGGCTCATTCTCCACAGGATATATTACATGTACTGTCAACGTAGATGTGTGTTCCACATAATCAAAATCTTTTCTTGTGTTATAAGATCACGACTTGCAAATGTATTTGTACACTGAACGCCAAACATTTTCCATTTCCAGAATGTTGCTTTTATTTGTCTTAGCCATAGTAAATTGAATATCTATTGATTTGGGACTGTTTGTTAGACAAAACAGGCACTTTTAACTATTTTCTGACAGATACAGACTAAGTGATTAATTGAGAAAACTGCAGATTAAGTAATAGTGATAGTGAGATAATTGTTAGTTGCAGCCTTATCTACAGATCCACCTGTCACACATGTGCTCAGTTGCCAGTTTGTTTCATCTCAACACGGTATTGTTTTGATTCTTTGGACAATGATGCAATATTTGCTGGTATCACAAAGTCTCTAATTTTGATTCGATTAAGGGGCTTGTGAGAAATATGAGGTTATATCATATGTCCATTTAACACAACCAGTCACAGATGAAGCTGCCACTCCTCTGTTTTCTGACTTTGACCATAAGAGAAAAAAACTACACATGAATAACTGATGATAATTGCAACCATGTAAAGTGCAGTTTAAAGTGACCCCACTAATACACATAAAAAATGACTTAACAACAACAACATTTACAAAAGTATAAAATTCCACTCACTAATAACTGGTTCATTAACAAAACAATTGTCACCATTATTAGTTTAAACCTATAGCATTTTACATTGCATATGAGATGGAGGTAAATGTTGTCATCTTTTTATTGGATGCTTGCGATTAGCCTATCTGCCTGGTGTTGAATGTTTAGGAAGGAGATGAGTTTGGATAGGAACAGTAACACAGATGTGTCATAGATATTTCAAAATATAGCTGTATGTTAATGATATGGATTGATGTTTTCGTTGTACATCAATACTATTGTATCGCTGAACGCTGAATTGATATATTGATCCAGATTGATTTATCGTTTGACCTCTATTTATTCAGTACAAATTAGCTAAAACTACCTTCTACCTTTATAAGGGTTATAATGTTCAGTTGAAACTCCCATTAGAGAGGTGTTTATTAACTGTAGAGCTGCATCTGATGATGATTAATTATTTTCATTATTGATTTACCTGCTGTTGATTTTCTAAACTAATCAATTAATGGTTAAGTCTATAAAATGTAGTAGGCAAGTAGTGAAAAGTGCTCATCACAAAGAGCCCAAAATGATGTCTTTAAATGGCTTATTTTGTCCAACCAACAGTCCAAAACCCAAAGACTCTTTACTTACCATCATAAATGACAAAGAAAAGCAGCGAATCCTCACAATTAAGAAGCTGGAAACAGCAAATGTTTGACATTTTTGCTTGAAAAATGACTGAAATGATTAATTGATTATCAAAATGATTGTCAATCAATTTTCTTTTGATCGATTAATTAATTGACTAGTTGCTACAGCTCTATTCAACTGTATGGTTATTTTGGAGAGTGAAGTTTGTAGTTCTATGTAATTATATTGCATTATACTGACAGGTGTTGTTTGCCCACCCCATTTATGTCAACAAAGGCGGGCTAATAACAGAAACACCTCTCTGTATAATGCATTACAGTTCAACAACCCCACCAGGTCAGTTTCAGGATGAGAGACAGATAGAGAAAGAAAGACTGCTCTCTGTGTTCTCTGTCTGGCATTTATAAGAGTTTGCTGCTGTTTACACCAAAGCAGCGGTGACTTTATTATATATAATAAAGTCAAGTTGTCTTTTAGAGGGTAAACTATTATCTGCCCAAGGAGATTCAAGCGGCAGTAGCTATCAATTTTGTCTTATCCGCCGCTCGTAATCCATACTAATATGTTTTGTCATTTCCAGACGAGCAAGTTTTGCCCAGACTCTCAATCCTTGAATCTTTATGGTTACTTATCACATGCTGCTCTGCTCTGTTATTTCAAAGCAATCTAATCCCTGTGACTCCCTCCGAGGTGTTTTGCTCTAATGCTTGGCCATATTTCAGGTGTAATAGCCAGTATGTGGCACTTTCTGTGTGTGACCCGCCATCCATGAGACAATGGAGTGAGCTGTGTTAAGAATCGATACATCTCTCTTTGTCTTTTTGTTTGCTCTGAAAGTGGAATTAGTCCCATTTCCCCCCCTCGGCTGGATACTTCACCAGCATTTCTAAGCAATGTTTTAAAGCTTAAAAGGTTCACTGACTTGGACATTTTCATTCACAGCAATGCATTTTTAGTTCTCAGAGGGCCTTTTGTTGTGCTGTGTGTATATACATGTACTTATGTGATGTTGAGATAGATTATGGATGAAACTAGGGAAACACTGAGCATGTGTTTAAGAAATATATATACTACTACTACTACTGTATAGTACTCTACATAATGTACGATATGTTAAGAATATTTTCGCCTCTTGGTCTGCCGTCAGTCAGCCTTTTCCAACACGAATCTGCTGTTATATAAATAAAATATCGCTTTCTCCAAACAAACCAGACCATAAGTGAAATCAGTAATTTTACCTCGCAGAGCACAGGAGTGGCTGGTCTACAGCCGCCTGGAGTGGTTTGTTTATTTGTGTTATTTTGTGACTTCTGTGTTTTGAATGCTTAGTTTTGATTCACCAAATTCACACAATAACACACAAACAAACTCTAATGGTGTCTAACTCTTATTTTCTTTTTTCTCCCTTGTTTGCTCTGTGTGGATTCAACTCTTCCTTCCATTGGTCTCTTCAACAGGTAAGACATTTTTACTTTAACCTAACGTCCTTGATGTGAGAGGTATTTTCAGTCTCAGCCTCCATTACCCAGGTTTCTTTTGGATCTCAAGAGCAGACATATTCTTCTCTTTCTCTAAAGGGTTTGATTGTGTTTGAGTAACATGGAATCATTTAACCCCACATGCTGTAATACACCTCAACACTAGGCCTTTGTTGTTGAGACCTGGGTGTTGTGGTCACACAGGTGAATGCGAAGTAAGGAAGTAGGCTGCACATAAGTTCCCTTTTAGACACCACACTCAATGTTTGTCTCGTGCTGGATGATTCTGCACACTTAATGGGTTGTGCTGATCACAACAATAAACTTAATGCATTCATCTTGATGTCTTTTATATTCAAGTCATTAGTCTGTCTGTATCCGCCTGCAAGACTTTGTTGTTTCCAAACCTTTTCCAATCTGCTCCCGTAATTAACAATTCAGTATGCTGAGTGACTGGAAAGTGGGCTGTTAAATACCTGGTGGAAATGCCTTGTTTTGAAGCACTGCCATCAAAGTGTGTCAAGAAACTTGCAAATCAGTATTATCTTTATTACAACCCATTCGAGTATTCAAATAGAAAGTGCAATCAAGTAAAAAATCCACAGCACCATGTTAGACATAAAGGATATTCAATATTTTCTATGACTGTCAACAAAAAGTCTGTCTCACTGCTGTCAGTGACACTCAGACTGAAGCCCACTAACTTCTATTGATGTTGTAAATCTTTAAAAACAGTATCAGACAATGTAATGTTTTTAAAAAAGGCTAAATATTTTACTAAAACAGCTAGGCGTTGTAGTTTTTAGCAAACATTCTTCAAACAAAAGTAAATGGTGCATTTGTTAGGGACTATTTTCAGTGGCTGATTGATACATGTTGGTACTTCGGTGAGTATTAATGGCAGCAGGACACAAATTCAAAATAAACTACAGTGCCCCTATTCATAATAATAAAGGAACTTTTAGAGCTGTTCCAGAACAAACAGTGGCTCACTAATGTGTTTTGGACAACAACAGAGGAACAGAGGTATAATTTATGTCAGGCTTTGGCACGACAGAATATACTTGTGAGTTGATCACAGAGCTGAAATGGTATTAAAATTTCATATCACAGTTACAGTGACCAAAATTATCACCGTTATCAGTTTTATTGTAGTGTAAGAGCTGCATATTTGCTTAGTGTTTGACTGTACTTAGTCAACATTGTGGCTGTCTTTGTTTTAGATTTATTTGGAAACGTGTTGGAAGAGTACAAGGCTAATGATTTGTAGCCCAATTAGCACCCAGTTGTGGCTAAAGTACAGGACTTTGTCACTAAATGTAGTCTTGTTAAATTGTGCTTAAAATATTCAACTGTAATGTTCAGAACCACTGATACACACACTGAGATAATTTCACTGAAAACCTCTTTACAATTTTAAATGGCATCATGTCCTCTAATGTCAGTGTTTTCAAACCCACGTTACATACTGTGCCCGCATCTGGGAGACTGTTTGTCAGTGCTGGGTAATATTTACTGTGAGTTTTTCAAAGTGCCGTAATCAACATGGTTTTCATAATAAAAAAAAATATTATACCAGAAATACTAACCATCAGGAATTTGACGGTGTTTTATTGTGAAACCAGTTATCATTTCATCCCTATTTGATTAACGAATTATTGGTTTTGGTCTTTGAGAAAAATATAAAGCATCTCAAGATTCTCCTTGAACCAGTTCTGTCAGCTGACATTGGTCAAATATTGATAATAGCGAAAAGGCTAACAAGCTTTAGCACTGATTCCTGATAAATTTTCTGTGTGCAAAAAAAGGATGCCTGCACAGGTTTTCATCATCAGCGCAGCTGTTTTATTATCTGAGTCTAACACTGTAGTAGAATATGGCAATTGTACTCCATTCATTTTCATTCAGGTTTTCTTAGTCAAATAAAAAAACCTGCTGAGCCTGTCTGTGTAGTGCTAATGTTATTAGAACACAGGGCATTTACCCTTGGTAACTCATGTTCTGCATGGTTGGGAAGCATTGTCAAAAACATGGCATTCCTGGTCTGGGATTTAAGCCCATGTTTTGTAGAAAGATGGTTCAGCATATTGCAGGTGTGTCATATGACTTTACAGACATTAGAATTAGCACTGTTGTCATCTTTCCTCATGAAATGAAGTCACGCTTTGGACCGTTTCTTTCTCTCTGCCATGAGTCCTTCTTGATGCTAGTTTCCTGCAGAGTAGATGCATGAGTTTGACGTTTTGCAGTGTGCAACTGTTCAGAACAACATGCCAGCATCTATAAAAGGAATTGATCAGCTCTGAGGCATATGATTCTGATGCACTGGACAAGTTGGAACTGGTTCTTAACTGGAACTGGTTCTTGAGTCCCATCCCTATGTTTTAAGCTGTATTATTCTCAACATTCAAAAACCAATAAACAAGAGCAAATTGTTCTTTTTTTTACTCAAAAAAAGTAGTCAATTTCTTCAGGACTATTTCCAGTGGCAGATTAAAACACATTGGTACTTGAGTATTAACGGCAGCAGGACAGTGTTTTTCATCCGCAGAGTATTTGGCTTCCTCTAATGTAGCCAAATTCATTCCATACTGTAGGAGTTCCCAACTGGCATTCACATTAAAACAAAAGCCAGTGGTTTACTTCACCTTTTTTCTTGACCTTTTATTGGCCCTTTCACTGCTCACTGGTGTCTTTGTGGTGGAACCAGAGGAGGCAAACAGCAGCCCACGAACTCTACATGACCCTCATTCACTGGTATGTGTGTCTATAGGCTCCTGGCCTGTCTGACAAGAGCTCATTGTAGGTACCTATTCCCACGGTGACTATTATGCAGGCAAGACAAATCAGTCTGCTTTGTAATGAATAAAGTAGCTTGGCCTTACACGTGCCTCTTTTGTGCGTGTGAATTGGAGTTACTGTTAGCCATATGAGTGCAGTTTAACCCTAATTTGTATGTAATTATGAGATATTACAGACTAGCTCTTAAAACCTCAACATGCTGTTTGTTTATCACTGATTTCTCCGTGAGAGTGAGAGAACGCGTTGTCTTCAGGGTGTTTCATGAGCCCTGCGGCAGCAGTGTGAAGCCTGAAGGCCTTTACCTTCCCTCTGCTGCCCAGCACGAGGCTCTGGATCGCTTTCGAGTGATGTATACCTACTAATGGTCCTACTAAATGCCCTCTGTGGGACCGGGGGAACAGACGAGGCTATGTTAGAGACATACAGACACTGCTGCATTCTGTGGTTGTGAGTTTATGGGCTGAGGTAATGACAAAAACTCCACACAGCGTGGAGCGTTATGGTCCCCACTGCTCTCACTAGCAACAAGCGGCATCACAGTGAACAATTGAGAAGCCATAGAGAGAAGGAAAGGTAATGCAGAGGGAGAGTGTGAGAGAGCAGGCGAGGAAAACTTTGATTAGATACCATCAACAGATCAATTCATCTTGGGACCCTGGGAGACATCGATTACAAAGAGGTTGAAATGTGTGCTCTTTTTCCTCAGGCTGTTGTTTGTGACTGTGTTTTGTAGGTTTATGTTTGTGTACTATAATTTTTCTTTCTTTGGTGATGTCTCTGTGGTCACTGAGGTTTTGTTCTGTACTTCCCAAAAGTCCCATGTCAGTTGTAGTGTGTAAAATTCTGTCTCTTCTTTTGATTAGGGGGAAAAATTAACACAGCATAGTATTATGATAGTTTGCATGGTAATATCGTATCAATATATGAACACCTATAATATAAGTTATGAATGAAACTTTTGGGTGCTAGTATATTATAGTATAGCATAACATCAATTGCTTTTAAAGTCCACCAGATGGTGCTGAGTTTTTTACAGTGAGGTCAGCAGAGGTCACGGTCAGCAGGATTGGGAAGTTTTTAATGACAGTGTTGGTCAGTCTGTCTGCTTAAAAATCCCATTTTGCTGCAGTAGAAATGATTGCAGTGAGACAAACACACTGAAAATTTCATCTTAGTAGATAAAACGGATGTCGGCAAAATTTCCTTGGGGAACACTTGGAGTTGAAAAAAGGTAATGAATTAAAATATATCACAAAATGTTTAAAATCACAATAATATCGTATCGAGGCACCTCTGGTGAGCCCCACCCTTACTGATACATTTTGAATTTCTGTCAATACTTCTCTCCTTATATCTGCATTCAACTCTTGTAGCTATCAAATACCAACTTCCCAGTTCTTTATCTATGTTTCCCAAATAAAATGATGAGGCTATTAATGGATATTCTTTTGTTAAGTGTAAGCCTTTCTTTGCATAAGCTCCACTAGAAGTTTTACAGAGCTTTCAGACACATGTCAGGGCCTTCATCAGTGGATGGAGTTGTGATTTATTCATTTTATCATCCTTATCCATTTAGTTATAGTTTTAAAGTATAGCTGCAACGATTAGTCAATTAACCTATTTGTTGTCAACTGTTAGATTGATTGCCAGCTATTTTGATAATCGATTAACCTAATCATTTTGAGTCTGGTTTATTTAGACTTATATGGCAGAGGTTCTCAATCTTGGGGTCACCAGATGGTTGTGGAGAAAAGAAAAAAAAACCTAAAATATTGTGTCAAGCAGCCCGGAATGAGAGCCAGGAAGCAGTTTTCAGCGACACCAGCCTCTTAAAGACATTCAACATAAAGGACAAGGACTCAAAAATATGCAAAATACAGCTGGACTCAAGAAAGGTACCATCCACCTAACTAATAGTTAAAACTATAAACCTGCACAAAAGTGACAATTATCAACATAAACCACCGTGTTTTGAACAGATACGAGCGTTCATAAAAAGTACCATTTGTATTTTATAACATAATATAGCGAACTTAACAAACTACTCACTTCAGCACCAGGCATGATTGGAAATAAGGGATGTATTTTAGATTGGGAATGTTTTTTAAATCACATTGCCTGTACTAGGGTTGCAAATTGTAGGCACTTCCCTCAATCGATTATTGATAACATTAACAATCAATTAATTGATTAATCGTAATTGAAAAAAAAAAAAAAAAAGTTTTGCTTAACAATTTCATATGTGTCCCCCCCTGCATCAAAGCTTTATTTCCACAGCAGCATATTACATATTCTCTTACAGCATTACATAGCTTAAGAAACATATATAGACTTAAAGGCCTACATATTAATCACATATACTTGGATATCGGATAACACGTGGAGCGTGCTCATAAAAATATAAAGTTAAATTTTACTTGATCGACCAAATTTTTAACGACCGATTAATTGATCATCTATTAATCATTGTTTTCTCTAGCCTGTACCAGTTATATAATTTGTCTTACAATAGGTTTGTGAGAGTCAAAGCTATGGTCTTCATATTTGAGTTTCTGCCGACGGGTTCGCAGTCACCAACCTGATTAATCTGGGGGGTTGCATCATCAAGAAATGATTGACAGATGAATTGATCATGAAAATATTAGTTTGTAGCACCCCTATTTTCAGTCCTTCTGGCTACTAGGACAACAAGGTTCTGGTTCTGAAGGGTCCATGGTAGGACTAGGAAGTTGTATTGGGATTGTAATAAGGAAAACAAAGACTTGGGACATAGATTGGAATCAGAAGATTTAATCACAATTTCTGTGTATTTGCTCAACATTAATTCATAGAATCATAGTTCATAGTTTTCATAAACTGGATGACAGAATGACAAAAAGTCACCCAGTGGTTTTACTTTGCTTCAAAGTGGATTTCTGTCACTTTATAAGCAACTAGACAAATGCATAAAGTGTTCGGGGCTGACTGACTGTTGTCTCAGATGTTACAGTTGTATAGAAATTCACATCATAACATGGAAAAAAAAAACATTAGAGATCTCAAACTCATGATACACACAGTTTTCATATTAAAGCAGCACCCTTGCAATTGTGTGTGTGTGTGTGTGTGTTGTGTCAAGTCTGGTTGTGGACTATGGTACATCTGTCTGACCGTCTCCTTCAGAGCGTACTCTGATTGGCTGTTTGACATTCTTAACAGCCTATTTACATCTGCTTCTGATAGGCTGTCACTCCCTGCCATGCCTTTCTTGCCTAGGGAGGCAAATTAAAGCTGCCCCGTTGTAAAACCAGGAACCAAGTTTGTGACTGGATCAGGAGTCACAAACAGTTGGGGGTGGTGATATTTTTTCTAAATCAGACTTGTTTACTGCACCAGATGTTGTCTTATCTGCGAGTCTGTAACACATTAGTCTGGTTGATGGAGGGAAGTCAAACATTCTGTCATCTGATAGCTGTCTTGTTAACTCCATTCCACTGAAGTCCTTATCTCTGCATGTTTTCTATGCAGCCCAAACTTTTCTCCTGTTGTTCTCAACCACAAAGCATACCCTCTCTCTGTGTCTGCTACACACACTCTAACAGAGTTGAAGATAGGGGAATTTGGATGTATATAACCCTGTTACAAGACGCTCTTTTACTGCTTTATGAAACAGAAACACTGGCTTTCTGACTGGCTATAAAATTCCTTTGGTGCACTCTGGCACTGGGAGCAGGAACAGCTTTCCTGTCATTCAGGATACACACTCACACAGTATTCCGGACATCATGCCTCTGGGATCTCTCTGTGGGAAACTTTGAGGGGGAGTGTTCAGAGGTGGAGCAGAAGTCTGAGCTTGTGGGACAGGACACAAGCAGTAAGCAGAAGTGGATGTTTGATGGTTTCACAATGGAGTGGATCTGATCACGACACAATCCATGAGGACTTAAACTTAAGTAGATGTGAGAGTCTGCAGGAGGACTCTTAAGTGAAAGTTGTGATAAAAAGAGTCGGACTCCATGAGAACTTTGCCAGGAGTTTATCTGCACTGATACCAGGTTCAAGAGGACTTGTTTTCCAGCACTGCTATCGGTGGACTTCAGAGTGGAAACTATCACCATGGCTGGGGTCACTAGGAAGGGATCTGGGAGACCCTCATACTACTACAGATTCCTGGGCAAGTCCCGACTGCAGCGTCAGCGAAGCCGGTCTCGCAGCCGCACCAGGCCGTCTGCCAGCAGGGGTAATAAATACTACTACCACTGCTAAAAAAGTTCACCATGCTGCAGTTTTAGACTCAAGTCTTGTAACTTCTACAACATTCAGGAGCTGTAGTGGATAAAACTCAGAAGATACTGAGCTAATGTAACTCATAAACTGGCCAGTTTCATTTTGACATAGTCTGTTCATCAAAAATTATATTTATATTTGTGGTGGTTATTGGAGTCAGTCTTTCTCTTTGCATATGTAGGGTACATCACTATAAGAATCATACTGGAATTTAGTGGAATCAACTAATCTTTTCTCCTCAACTTAACATAAACAAACAAGTTTTATTTATTCAAGTTAATTAAACTTAAAATTCCAAGTATTTCTTTTAAGAACACTTCAGAATTTATAAGCATGAGTTCTTCTAACTTGAAGCCTTTTGACTTGAAATGATGAGTTGAATGACTGTACTGTGCAGAGTTCAGTCAACTCATTAAATTAAGTTTCTAAAGAAACATGATCAGCGTATTCGCAGACTTCCCAGCATTCATTGTTTGAGAGTTAAAACTTTCCGGAGATCCTTCTTTTCAGTAGTTTGAAGAAGACATATATGATGAAAACTGCTATCTGTCAAACTGAGAAAATGTCAAAAGAAATGTATAATGTTCATCAGTGTGACTGAATCTCTTAACCTTATTGAACATATTTTCTCAAATAACTGAATTAATTAATCATTACAAAATTACCTCAACTTGTCTTTTCAGTTTCAGTCAACATACAACTTAGAAGCAGCACAGACATTGACTTTTTGTTTTAAGTTAAAACAAATAGTTTGTCCTTTGTTTTGTTCATTTATCTTTTAAAGTTCAGCCAACTTATAATTTTAAGGCAGTGCCGACACTAAGTTTTTAAAGTTGAAACATAATTTATTTGTCTTTTGTTTTACTTTTTGTCTTTTAAAGTTCAGGCAACTTAAAATTTTAAAACATCCTGGATTCTAACTTTTATTTGTTTCAATGGTAAGTTAAAATATTTTATTTGTACAGTGATTCTGTGAGAACAATACGAGGAGAAGCAGTTATCCTATTGAAACGTTATTCTGTTTTATTGTTCATATGAGAACTACATTTCTGTTCGCATTATTCTAGAACCTGTGACAACACTTTCTGCTGCTGTGTGTGCTCATCTTAGAGAGATGACAGTTTGGCGTCACTATTCACAAGGTGATGCTACTCTCAAATTGCGCCTTTAACACTTGACAGCTCACAGCTCAGTGTCAACTTGCCAAGTTCCATCCTGTTCAGGCCTGCAAATGCCTTTATTCTTAGCAACCGAGAAACAGTTCAAGTCAGTTAGTTAGTTTAGTTTTCTGCACTGCATAACTGCGTCTCTGTCTGTTAAGTCGACGTCCTCAAGCACTCTGTTTCTTCACTTTGCTGCCTCTCAGTGCGCCCGTACTTACTGCTGCAGGCAGTGTTTGAATGGCAAGGTTATAGTGATAAGTCTGCCCCTAAGGCTGAGCTCAAGTTACTTGAATTGAGAGAAAAAGAAGTAGCTCTGAAATCTTCAGCCTATTGATTTTATTCCAAGTGAACTTGTGTAACTTGCCAACCAAGATATTAAGTGAAAGACGGTTGCATATCTGTTGCTCTGTGGCTGTGAATATGATGCAAACTTTTTAGAGATAAATAGTTCAGGCACAATAACATCAGGCTCACTTTCTCTCGCTTTCCCTGAAACTGACCCTTACTTTTAGTCTTTTAAAATAACTGGCATTATAAGTTGAGAGTAGTTCGTCTTCTATAGTAAGAGGCAGACAAAGCCAGAGACAGAGACAAACAAAGTGTGTAGGTGCCTGCTTTTGTATGTCTTCACTTTGCCTCTCTTGCTGATGAAAGAGGTGCTTTGAAGTCTCCCATCTGTATCACTCAGTTCTCAGATGAACACACACACACACACACTCTCACACATGCATTTAAGCTTATGTACAAAGACGCACACAAACACACTCTGCCTTGATCTTTGTGGCTAAGTGCAAGCTCCCCTCACAAAAAACCTTTACACACTACACATTAACACAGTGACACACAGACTGGGTGGAGGTTGAGGTTGTTCCCAGATGAAGCCAAAGACCACTAGTGGTCACCGGTGTAGTAATGAAATAGTTAAAAGAAGTTGTGGTTGTGCTTTGTATGACCCTAAACTGGTAATTGTGTGTCACTGTCGTGCAATCTAGAGATTATAATGTTGGTCCATTGGCAGAGCTCATTAAATGGTCATTTGACCTAATCTTGTGACTCCAGAGGAATTATTGTTCTGTAATTGAATCAATAGGCAGAAAGTTATTCCAGAGTTGTACTCCTTATTTGTCTCACTTTCTTTAAGCAGCTTTAATCAGTATTTTTATATGCATTTAGCAGTGGATCACAAGATTACTTGTATGTTAAAAGAAGAGTCTAAGAGAATTATCACTAAATAGTCTTTCAAGCTTTTGTTTTAGTTTTACAGCCAATAACTTTATTGTTTTGGCTCACTCTGACCAAATCTTGTTGTACTCTTTGATTTTATGAACAGAGGCCCAACGGTTACCACCAAGAGCAAGCACTAAGGTGACAGTGGTAAAGAAAAACCTCCTGCTAGTTAGAGACTGGTTAGTGAACACAGTGCAGCATTTGGCAGGTAAAGATTGAGGTATTTTTCTTAAAAGTTTTTGGAGACCAAAGCAAAGCTATAAGTAGAGACTTACATTCAACACTCCAACTGAATGCTTATTTGAGGTCTAAGGTTAGAGATATACTTTTTAACCACATATTTGTGTTTGCGTATGTGTAGCATTCATTTCTGAGAAGGCGCACAACTGTTGCTCCAAATGGATGCAGGATACGCAAGGTAGCCAAGATACTGTACGTGTGGATACATAGGGGTGCATACGCGAGCGCATAGTTTGTCTTCGGCCTAAGTAGGCAACATGTTTGCAAACGTGTTAGTGATAGTATGTTAGTGTAGTTTTCACAGATTGTTTCTGCTGTCCCCAAGTGGCAGTTTCATTTATTTATTTGCACGTGAACTATAAAAATAAAATTAGAAACCTGTTACATGGCCAAGAAATTTCTCCTGGAGAAATAAGGATTCTCTAATCCCCGTTCCTGATTATGGCAACATGAATCAAATAATTTTCCTTTTTATTTACTTAGCACATACTGCAGCTGCCTGTGCAAATTATGTACTGTTGCATGCAAAATGCATACTACTGGGACATAATACTTCATCCTAACATTTAGCCTTGAACTTCAACCTCATGCCTCACGTCAATGTTGTTAGTGATCGCAGGCTCTGTCATCTGTCAGTAAGCTGTCATCAGGCTAGTTTGCATACTGCAAAATGCAACCAGAACCAGATACAGAAGGAAATTTAGCCATTTTTGGCATAAAATCAGATAACTGTAGAAATCAGATTGTAACGTGTTTACTGAAGTGCATTTAAATGAACTGAATGCTGCAGATCAGGCAGGCCTGCTTTATGGGTTAGTAGTTCTCAAAGTACAATATGAAGTCAAAACATGAGGTAGGCTATAACACAAGACTCATGTATGCTAATATATGAGTTCAGCATAACACTGAACTGAATAAAGGAACGAACAGTTGAATCTTTGTATTGAACAGCCAAATCCGATTCAAGTCGGGTACTTCAACATGTGTGTGTGTTTTCTCTATAGCATTGAAATAAGGTTTGTGAGGAGAAAAAATAAACTTTTCTCAGTAAACAGTTCTATGCGCCTGCAGCTAGATGATGTGATGCTGCTGAAATGTGTTTCATTCGAGAAGCCCGGCAGCAGCTCAGTATAAAGATGGTATTTTTGTTCACACCACAGCTATGAACAGCTACAGTATGTGAGTTTATCTCGAGGAAGTCACTGTGGCCCCTCTTGATGTATACACTGTCACTGGGACATATCAGGTGGAAGTTACATGAACTCATGTGTTATTGTTTTCTCAGCGTGTCTGTCAGTGCATCATTATCTGTGAACAGAAAATTATATCAGTTAGTTCACGCTCACATCACTCTGGATCTGTTTCCCCCTCTTTCACAGGGGTTGGTGACATTTACATACAAAATTACTGCTTATCTTGCAGAGAGAACAGCAGAAAGACGGGCAGAGAAAGAGAGAGCGGTATTGTCTGATCTGACTTGTTATGTTGGCGTGTTTTGAAACTCTGGTTGCAATCAAACTCTTTGTTCTGAATTGTCCCGTGAATGGAATAGCATCGTTCTCGCAACAAAATTCATCATCTGTCTCTTTTTTATCTGCACTGGCAGAGCTTTTGTATAACGCATAACAGCCTGAAATTGTAAAGGAGTTTCCAAAGAAAAGTTGTCTTAGCTCGAGTTAACTTTTCTATCTCCTCAGAGAGAGAAATTTTGGTAGAAAAATTAGGTCTTGAAAAAGTTTTATCAAAGTTTCTGTCTCTCAATTCTTGCCTCATGTTTTGGAGATTTGGGTGAGATGAGCTGTTATTGCTTTCTATAATATTGTTTTGTATGCTATCAGATAGTCTACTGTCAGGTGCGTGCAATGTTTGTGTTTTCCTCTCCCCTCAGTGAATCACCCTCTGGCTGCTCCCTAACAGAAATAACTTGCCATTCATCTTTTCTTTCCACTGATGTCACTCTATTCTTGCTGACCTGTATTTTCACTTAAAATCTGGGAGCAACTCACAAAAACACCAGGTGGCAACTGTGTTATAAATGCATAAATATGCACACACATCCATAGATTACATTTATTTTCTTTGTTCCATCTCATATCCATCTCATATCTCAATCTTAAACACTTTTTAACCTTTAATAGTAACCACAGTAACTCTCACCTAAAGTACTACCCTCACCCTAAACTAACTTACTTATTTTCTAGCAGGTTATTCATAATAGAATAGTTTGACATTTTGCGAAACAAGTTTATTCCCTTTCTTGTCCTGAGTTAGATGAGAAGATTTGCTGTAATAAGGTAATAAAATGTGTTGGACTACTTTATTTGCTGTGAGCAGTGACTTTCTGCTTTACCGGCAACCTCACAATGATGATAAAACTATGTACAAATTAAGCACAATAGGTGGGGAAAAAATATTTATTTAGTATTGTGATTTTATTTTTTGTGTGACCTGACCTAAATCAATTATATAAACAACTCGCACTTAGTCCATTGGCTTGATGCTTACACATAATGGGAAATACCATTACTGCGCTAACAAAAATTAGGCATTACAATTACAGTCTCAAGAAATATATCAACTTTTTGCCAGTGATTAAAAAAGCAATCAGAAATCAATATATCAATAAATTGTAATATCGAATCACAGTACTTGAAGAATGGCAATATTTAAGAATTGCAATACATATTGAACTGGCACCCAAGTATCGTAAGAGTATCGAAGTGAGAGATAAGCATATGGGTTCCAGGCCTATTAAATAAACAAGATATAACATGTATAGCCAGGCCAGCTGTTTCCCCCTCTCCACAGTTTTTATGCTAAGCTATGCTAATCGTCCCCTGGAAATAGCCTCATATTGAATGGACAGACATCAGCATGGTATTTGTCTTGTAATTTGACTTTGTTCAAGAAAGTGAATATGACTATTCTCCAAAATGTATAACTATTCTTTCAATGAACCAATGTGTAGGATTTTTCTAGTGGTACGGTTGTAGATTGAATACTGCTTGCCTCATTTTTCCTTTCCAAGCGTGTAGGAGAACCTATGGAGGCTGTGAAAAATGCGAAAGGCCCTCTCTGTTTTTTCTCCGATCAGGGCTACTGTAGGAATGTGATTATTAATCATGGCAGCCTCCATGGAAGAGGATGGCTCATGGTAACAAAAACACAACAATTCTTATTTTCAGTCATTATATACTAATGAAAACATATTTTGAATATTATATCCCATTTCTGCCATATTCTTTCAGTAGATCCCCCTTCATCCTCCACACTGGACCTTTAAAATGCCATACTTTGCTGCTAAACATTTCCACCATGAATAAAACATCAAAATGAAAAGTTGGAGGATGAAGCAAGCAGCTGCAGCTGCAGCACAAGTCAGGTCAAGTCTAAGTCTTTGTAGAGCTCAATATCAAGTACAATCTCTCAATGGGCTTCACAGATCCACATCAACAATGGTTGCAGTCTGTTAAAACAAGGAAGAACTAAACAAAACAAAAAGAAGGAAAAATTACAGGAAAGGGAAGCAAAAACTGAAAGAAACTTTAGCAGAGGAAGTTTAGTGGTGATAGGAAGTAGAGAAAGACAATTAGAGAACAAATATTTCTAACAATGATACAAATAGGTATAATAGGTACAGCACAGTCTGTCCAAAGAAAATAAGCGCACAAGAAAGGTTTTCTTCAATTTTCCTGCCCTTTAAATACATGTGCACTGACAGATGTATGCTCTGACTGCTGTGTGACTGTTCCAGTGAGAGTGCCAAGCATACCAAAACACAGCACGCAGTAACAGAAGCAAAGTAACAACTGTGTGAAATCATGAAATATCACAACAGTGAAGACAGAGTTACTGCCAGCAGCTTGCAAGAAAGTGTTTGAACTACTCGATAACAACTCAATAATGCATTACCACTGACAGTTATTGCACGTAATCATATTCTCAATGGGTCATTACCAAGACACACTTTTGATCTGTGCTTCTGCGTCACGCTTAGATTTTGTCAGGTTGTTTATGATGCAGCAAGATTTTCTTGTCTGAGTGTGTGAGTGTGTGCGTGTGAGTGTGTATGTGTGTGTGCTGATGGGAAGTGTGGACAGAAAAAGAGCTGATAGATGGGAAACACAGCCAAAACAACACAGGCGATCATAATGACTCAGTTTCGATGTCTAAGTCATATTTACACGTAAACACAGGAAGGCTGGAAACAAGTCCATATTAATGATCTGTGTTTTAAAGGGACAGTTCAGAATATTTGATGTAGAGTTGTATGAGGTACTCATGGATAGTCAGTGTATTAGCTACAGTAGATGCCAGTCAGCATGCCTTCAGTTTGGAGAGGCAGAGTGGAGTAGAAGCACAGAAGCAAAGCAGACAGTTCTGCTGCAGACAGGGTCAGCAACATAAGGTATTTTAGCTGCTTTAAAAAAAGGTCAAGCTAACAAAAAAGGTCAAGCTAACAAAAATCATTATCAGGTTAAGTGCACATTATATTTAGAATATTTTCATCACTCTACTTTGCCATCAGACAGCCTTTTCAGATGGGAAACTGACATTATACAAGCAAAATATCCCTCTCCGACACCAAAGTCACACAAACTAACCAATCAAGGCAGTGATGGACCAGGAACTCCTGTGCTCTGCGAATTAAAATTGCTGATTTCGCCCATGGGGTTTGGTTGTTTTGGATGAAGCAATATTTGGCATATATAAGGGTGGTTTCCTCTCAGAAAACACTGTCTGATTGTAAAGTAAAGCAGTGTAAGTATTCTAAATATAGCGTACCCTCAAATTAATATTGTTTGTATTTAGGTTGACATTTTTGATTGGCTAAAATACCCTTTGTTGCTCACCCTGTCCACAACAGTTCATCGCTTAGCTCCTATACTGATGCCCCTCTCTGCTTCTTCAACTGGGGACGTGCCAACTGGCATCTACTGTAGTACCTCATACAACCTTACATCAGATAATCCCAACCATCTCTTTAATCTACTTTAAATATTAACACGATAGAGAGAAAAAGAGAAATTTAAAATATTGCCAAGATTGGACCGCATCTTCATGGCCAGCTGAATCACTTTTCCTGTTTTCTCTAAAACAGATTAGCCCTTTGATCTGTTTTTGCAGTTTGTGCCTGAGCATCCTCGCTGAAATTAAGGTCATGTTTTAGTAAAACAAAGGCTCCGCTAATCAACCTAGGCAAGCTAATTCTTTGATCATTTTGCCTTAATTTTAAGCACACACAATCAGGCCAGGGGCCAGGAGAATATGCGAGATAAAAGTGGAGAAATTAACTAAGATATCACAGACTACTTCCCATCTACTTTGTGTATTATAGTATGAGATGTGAAAATGTAATCAATTTGCCTCTGAGATCATGTAGTAGGAAGCAGAGACACAATACACAAGGCACAGGCAGTTAATATAGCAATGAGGCAGTGAAGTGAAACCAGAACTCTCCACATCATCTCAGTGTTTAACCCTGGATTACTTTCTGATCTTCCGTCTCATCCCTGGAGTCTGTCCTTGTCTACCCCCTTTTTCCCTCAGCCTGGTGAATCATGGAGATGGGCCAGATGACGCAGTGCTTCTCAGCACCCAAAAGAGTCCAATAACAGAGGGACAGGTGCAGGCTAATCCCCCCCCTTAATCCATAGATATCAACTCAGATTACAAGACAGAGCCAGGGAATGGTTTTGGAGAAATATAGCTGGAGGAGTATAGAAAATAATTTCCATCGTTCATCGTGAAAACAGCCTGTCAACATTCAGCAGACAGTGCAGTATGTGCAAGTGAGCAGTTATTTTCACATTCACTTCTGTGAGAGCACACACACAGTCACGTTTAGAAAATGGATATATGTATTTGGTTTGTTTAGCCATTCAGCATATTCACAAGAATACACGGCAAGTCATAAACATACAAAAATCTGACAAATCCTTATCATGTCACAACTCCCAATTGATCAGCAACGAAAAGACAGTAAGTAGTGAAAATCATGGGGCCATATCTCAAGGTAAAACAACATATTTGATAATCTACTAGCATTTGTCAGACAACAGCTAACCTTAGCATTAGCCATCTCCTAATATTACTGACTGATACTCAGTGTGACATGATATGATAGGAAAGCTGTACATTATTTCTGAAATACTAATGGAGGAATTATTATTATATTGTGTATTCCTTTCCTGTTGTATCATGTACAGTAACACTATGAAATGGTAATGTTAGCTGAGAAGTGGTTGAATACTAATACTAGCTGTTGTGGAATGGTAGCTGATGGGTTAGCAAATATGTTGTTTTAACTTGAAATAGGCCTACATGGTTCCATGTCCCTCTGGATTTTCACTATCCATTGTCTTTTCAGTAGCTGCTCAAATGTTGTTATCAAAAAGAGGTACGTCGGGTCATACTGCCGTGTTTCAGGTTGCAAGTTCTGTAAACATATGTAGTCTCAGAAATCGTAATCTTGTCGCCAGATGATAACAGCAACTGAAAAGACAGTGGATAGTGAAAGTCCAGAGGGACATGGGGTCATATTTCAAGGTAAAACAACATATTTGCTAACATATAAGCTACCATTAGACAACAGCTAATGTTAGCATTCAACCACTTCTCAGCTGACATTACATGATACAAAAGGAAAGGCTTCTTCTGTTGATATTTCAGTAATAATTTGTTGTCAGCATGGTCAGTTGTTTTGTATTAATGTTTATATCAGATGTTTTGCTAACATTAGCTAACTCAAGTTGTGACTATATGTCAGGTTTACAGGTTTATGAGCTGAGCACATAAGTACAGAAAACAGCTAAGGAGAAAGTTGCCCGTGGTTTCGTTGGCTACAAAGCTTACTCAACTGTTGTTGGACCACAGAGCAAAAAGGCGCAGGACATAGCAAGTTAGCTTAATTGTTACCCTTGCCCTTCCCAGAGCTTTACAAAAATATTTGAAAGCTGTCCAGCTCATGTTTCGTTTGGAATTCAAGGGTCTGGATTTACTATAACCACAATATGTAATAAACATGAGAAATGAAAAACAAATAATGCAAAGAAGATTTGAAGAAATGCATCTATAGCCCTTGACCAAGCAATTCATAACATCAGATCTCAAAAATCATGCATGGATGATACGCTTGTCATTCCAGGTTTGCCTCAGAGAGCTGTCATATGTCATTTGGTAACTGATACAATCCTGCAGAGTGTTTGCCTCATATCTGCTTGTCTGCTAGTGGATTTTATTGAAGTTAGTGGGATCTCAGTCAGCAGTCGCAGGAATGTTGCTGCTGTGTCGCCCTCTGCACAAACACAAACTTCCTCCTTCTGCACCCCACTCTTCTCCTCCTCCTCCTCTCTCCTCTGCCTTCCCATAACACACTGCAGACAAAGGCATGCATGTGCCAAACTAAACACAAAGCAGAGCCCTTCTCTCTGGTTATCGTTTCAACATGGTCGAATATAGAATTCTTGTGTTTGTGGGGAAAAAAATCCAGTTTAAGTGGGGGGTAGTGCTGCTTGATTATCCCAATAAGTTATCTGTACTTTGACACAGTTTACTACGTGGCTGTGTTTCAAAAACTTTGATACTTTTATGACACAGACTGATATGCTTCAATACGAGTGAGTATTGAAAAACGTCTTGTTATTTGATACCAAATGAGCACCAATATAATTGTTTGAAAGCATCTGTACTTTCAATACTACAATTATTGGATATTGTATCATTTTAAGCGCATAGTACTGAAAAAGTATTGAATTATTGATAATTTTGACAACCTTAGTCTGTGTATTTCATCCACCTACAAAAGCCAAACCTAAAAAAATTCAATATCAGTTTAAGTGTACACTATATTTAAAATATTTTCACCACCTTTAATTTACCACCTTTCAGACAGTCTTTAGCGACAGGAAACCACTGTTTTACAAGTCAAATATTGCTCTCTCCAAAGCAACCAGACTTTATTGCTAAAATCGGTAATTTCACCTAGCAGAACACAGGAGTTGCTGATCTACCGCTGCCTTGATTGGTTGTTATTGTATAACTTCGGGGGTTTTAAAAGGATAGTTTAGATTCACTGAAGCTGCACAATAACAAACAAACTAACAGATTGAGGCAGCGGTAGACTCAGCAACTCTTGTGTTCTGTGGAATAAAATTATTGATTTCACCCATCGAGTTTGATTGGTTTGGAGAGAGCAATATTTGGCTTGAATAATGGTGATTTTCTGATGGGAAAGGCTGTCTAACAGCAAAGTAAAGCAGTGAAAATATTATAAATATAGCATACACTTAAGCTGACAGATTTTTTTTTAAGTGGACCTTTTTAAAGTGGCTTAACTTCCATGCTGGTACTCATCTTTGCTTCTTCAAGCTGGAACCGCCATCCACTGTACGTAATACAGTGACTAACGATAAGTACCTCATCCAATCCCACTTCAAATAACCCAATCTTTCCTTTTAATAGTAAATTCTGGTGTAACTTCAGGCTGCTGTGATCTTTTTATCATCAGCCCACAGTTGACTTTAGCCGGGGGCTCAGTGTTAGCCGAAAGTTAAGTGACTGTTGACTGTATCTGCTCTAGTGGTTGTTGTGGGTTGAAATGATTCTCTCACTCCCTCGTGTCCACAGAGTTGCTCCAAGGAGACAGAGCAGCACCTCTTTATCACCCCATCATCTCTGTGCTGAGCAAACACCGCATCTCAGGGGTCAAAAGTCCAGCGCTGTCCTCACAGTTCAGTGTTAACACATTATGGTCTCTGTGTACCCTCACCCCCCTCCCCCTTAGTCTCTCTCATACACCAACATATTTTTAGGCTAAACCATAAAGCTTGACGATTCAAACCTGTGCCTGTAATACAGTATGTGCCTGGGTGGGCCTCACTGTGACCTCCATTACATGGTTCACTGTCCAGCTGGGAGTCAGATTTACCTCTAATGAGACTTTGCCTCCTGACAAAATAAATAAAAAACTCCTCTTTCAGGCAGATTGCTCTTTGATTGACATTAACTCACAGTTTATATTCCAGAAACAGACGGAGCTTTTTTTTTTTTTTTTGCAGCGCTATCAGCCAGTCGAGACAAGTCCTGGTTGTCTCGTATTTTGAGTGGAAAAAACAGAAAAGAGATGTTTTTGTGAAGGAGGGAGGATGAGAGGCAGGGTGGACCAAGAGAAGATAGTCCTCCAGGTAGAAAGAACACAGTAAACACAGCTTGACAGCCTGTGATTTTTGCTGCACATTTCACTGGCCCACAGAGGATGTATGTGTGTACGTGCATATGTGTGTGTGTGAATGTGTTTGAATTCTTCTCTGCTTTTCCCTCCTGTCATAACACAAGAAAGCTGCATTCTCTTTGGAGGGTATTTTTCAGCCCTGAGGGTGTAGACTTGAAATGCAGACACGTGCTGCTGTTGATAACAGGATTCTGTGCTCTAAGTTTCTGTTCATTAGCTTGGGGAGCACAGTTTGTATTTTTCCTTATCCAAATATACACTCTAAAGCTGCTATAATAAATATTTTAATATTAAGAAGGGATCAGATGACTATGTGTGTGTGAAAGCTGTAATAATTTTGACTTAACTCCACATTTCCCCTTCCCCATCACTTTCAGAAGGTAAAATAAACATCATTGGTGACAGGTCATATCACCTGTCGCTAATTGCCGGTAATTCAGGTAGAAACTTGATGATGGGCCAAGGCAAGGCAAGTTAATTTGTGTAGAACATTTCAACAACAAGACAGTTCAAAGTGCTTTACATAAAACTTAGCTAAAAGGCAACAAGACAAAATGTTATAAGCCAGTATAAAAAGACATTTCAGTACACTTAGATACAATTAAGAGATTAAAAGGTTAAACTTGTCTTGCTGCTTAAAGATAATTTGTGAGAGAAGAAACTTCACTGTACAACTGCTCGTGGATAGAGGGTCTCGGTAGTTCAACAAATCATCAGAGTGATACATCTTCTCTCTAGTTGATCGTGTCACGTCAAGTTCAGGAGTTGCATTCTGTAAATTTTTTTAATCAGGACCTCCAGCATTTGAATATAATAGCAGATGAAAAAAATCTGCCAGTTTTAGTAAGCCACAGCTCTTATTGGACAGTAGTAAATGACTTGGATGTTGGGACTCAGAATGATATTAGAGGTGATGATATTTTTTTTACATCATCATTCTCATTTTCATTGAAAAACATTAAAATGATTATGGTGGTGTTCTGTACCAAACAAAGATATTTGCTTAAGTCTGCAGAATATGATGTATAGACCAGGACATCTCTGCAAGAATATTTAATTGAAATGGTATTTTAACACACATTTTGCCTGTAACTAATATTACTCCTCCTGCGATGTGAGGATTGCAGTAGGCCATACTGCAATTTTGATAACATTTTGGTCAGCTGTTCAGCCCTAATCAGGACATCTTAGACCTTGTTTTGATTTCACAGCCCTTATCTTTATTGTCTTGATTCACAAAAACTCTTAACGTTGTTTTTCTGCCACAATGTGCAGCTGTTTTTAGTTAAAAAAAGAAAAAGAAAAGAAAAAAAGAGGCAACTAGTGACAAAGTTATCAACTAGCTGGCTGGTGGATATAGCAGAGTAATTCTGTTAAAGAAACAGATATGTCCTTTAGGAGTTGATGGAGAGCAAAACAGTGATTGTTGGACTTAACATTTGCCAGCATAGAGTAACTATATTGTATAGTTGCAGTTAAAGATACACTGTGGAGGTTTTGACCATTTGTAGCGTTATGGAACAGTGTTGTGAAGAGTGGATCCCTGTTTTTTTGTATTTTGCTCACATGGATGCACAGGTTACACATTCCTGCTGCCAGTTTCATGCTATTCCACTGATTGACAGTGAGTGGTGGAGCATAGCATGAAATGAAGCTTCACATCCAGAAATGAATGGAAGAAGACTGCTGCCAACTGGCAAACATGGACTTGCATCCAACATGTTTAAGCATCAAGATTACACACAATGGGTTTTGTTGACAGTGTCATATATAAATATAAATATAACTTTGTTTTCTTGTTCATTTTATTTAAGAAACCTCCACAGAGTACCTTTAACTAGCAGACAAGTCAAAGAACCAACCACAGGAAAGCTGTAAAATATATTTGAGCATGTCTTAATTAGCTTGTTGAAATAGTATGCAACCAGATTACTTGCAGTATTCACTACATAGACACAGCAGCAACAATGTACATGTAAATGTAATTGTACACATAATGGATGACTCTGCTTTTGGTTGTTTATTAAAAAAGACAGAAAAGACAAAAAAAAACTCCACGGCAACAGAGTGATTAGTAGTGTAACACCAGCAGTACAATGTGCTGTAGATACTGAATGTTCTTTTCAAGTTGCTATCATTTGTAGGCAGATTAAAAACGCCACGCAACAACAACTTGCTTACAAAACCGTTGTGAATTTCCTCTTTCATCACAGAGCCACTTAGCACAGCCAGCTCCTCGAGCGATAAAAGATCATAAAGCACATCACTCCAGGCAGAAGAACAACGTGTGTTTAGAAAGTCAGCCATTATTATTCTTATATTAGCACAGCACTTTGTTGCAGCCACACCAAAAGTAAGTCGTTATGCAAAATGTTCATCATGTTCATTCCTGTTTTTCCCCCTTAAATGATTAACTAGCTGTCAGTTGCCAACAGTCTTTATGACACATTACCACCTGCTTGCCCAGCGTGCTATCTCCATGCACACCTCACATATGAATCAGTCATACTATATTCATCCTGTTTGTCTCGCCGTAATAGCAACGCAGAAAACATTTGAGAATATTGAGCATCACTGTTAGTTTTCAGACATAGGAGAAGCTTTTCCTTCCCCACCTTCATCTGCAGTCATTTTGCAAGCTGGGATATCCTGTGTTG
Source organism: Lutjanus argentimaculatus (assembly GCA_034769285.1). Lineage (NCBI taxonomy): Eukaryota > Metazoa > Chordata > Actinopteri > Lutjaniformes > Lutjanidae > Lutjanus > Lutjanus argentimaculatus. The sequence continues at coordinate 30,101,749 of JAWZSL010000005.1, read as the reverse complement.
GTGAGGTCTGAGAGGAAGGGAAGATTAGCTGGCACTGGTCTCTGGATGAAGCACGCCTGGCTGGGAAACACTAAGGAAATATGCAGTCTGACCTATATAACTGAATGTTAAAGGGAAAATGCTTGCAGTGCCTACATGTACCAGGATGCATTGTGTGTGAGCTCCTGATGCCCTGCCCTATAGCTACTATGACTTTGTTGGCCAAATCATAGAGTCAGGTGACAAATAAACTCATCTTGCCCGCCCCCTGGCTACCCAGAGGTCGAGACGAGAAGTCCATGTTGAAATATTCACGTCATTTTTGTGACATCACTTGATGCAAGAACAACAACAGATTTTGCAGCATTAGCATTATTATTTCCTTGGTCAGTATAGCACAAACTGAGGAATTTATTGACTATATTTACCATCTACATTGCCTGTATATCCACATGAAAAGTACCAAAGTTTCCCTTCAATGAGAGAAGGTACATAAGGAAGGGAGATGACATTAATGACAAACAGGTCAATAGATAGAGTGATAGCTAAATGGATGGATGGTTGGACGTACAAAGATCAAAATGTGAAAATTAGTTTTTGTGGTGTTACAACTAGTTAAGAGGTTGAAATATTTTCTCCACCTGTTGCCCGGCAACCTCAAGGGTTTTTACACTTTGAGTTTTGTATGGATTAAATTAACAAGATGTAGCACATCAACTGGCACTTAATTAGCACCTTAAGTGGTGCTAGTAGGTATATTTACTTTGCTAAGCTATGCTAACTGCCTACTGTTTCTTACAGACATGAGAGGGGTATCATTCAAAAAGTCTAACTATTTGTTTAAACTGTTACTTTAAATTCAGAGGTTTATTTCTTCATTCTCATTATATATGTTAAAAAATGTTGCTGAAAACATGCAAAAAGACATAACTATGGAGTACTGAATTATGGAGACTATTAAACTGCTATTCACCCTTTCTGTATGCTTTATAAACTGTAGTGCATTAACATTTAGCATTAGCAGTGCAAGTGATTAGATGACTGTTCTTCTTTTTTTAATTGTTTTTTAGTTTGTTTCATTCACCTGCTGATAGGACCCCCATAAATCCACAACATGTCTTTTGCACTTTTGATTTTTGTATGGATGAAATTGACGGGATGTAGTATGCTAATTAGCTACCTTAATTAGCACCTTAAGAGGTGCTAGAAAGAATATTTTTAACTTTTTGACAAAGTGAGGCTAGCTGTTTCCTGCTGCTTCCAGTTTTTATGCTAGGTTATGCTAACTCCCTACTGTCTCTAGCTTCATACTTGGCCTGCAGAGACATGAGTGGTATCAGTATTCTTATCTAACTCTTGACAAGAAAGTAGATATTTTTTCCCCAAAAATATAATTAATCTCTTAAGAGGTAGTCATTCATTTTTCTTAATGTTCTGTTTAAAGGTAAAATATGGAACATTTTCTGGAAAGAAAAAAAAATGCATAGACTCATACAAACATGACCCACGAGAAGTGTGTGGTGGTGGTTATACCTGCAGAGACCATGCCCTCTTTCCTTATTTTTTAATTATTTTTGCTTGGGACGCTTTACCAACCCCAAATGTTGTTATTTTACATCCTGGTATCTTTCTGGTGCGTTTGCACACATCTAGAATAAATCTTACTGATTCTACCTTTAATGTGGTACCTTTACCACTAGGCTAGAATGCCCCTCATCTCTGTCTCAGGGAGACAAGGACACACATACACTTCTGTGCACACATGAAATACAGGTGACTATCATCTAGTATGTGCTGCTTTTTGCCCCCTGAGGGCTCTCACTGGCACTTTCAGGGTCCCATTAACCAACAGTGAGGAGGCCTGGAGGTGGGTGGAATCAAGACAGACAGATGACTCTATTTGTGGGTAGATGGTGATGGAGGAGGGAGAGGTAGTGGTATGAGCTTTGGGGGGATGTGAAAAGAAGGAGAATAAAAGGAAGAAAGGTACAATTTGATTTGATGTAGGAGATGAAGATGTGATAATACAGTAAGAAATTTCAGAGATAGAGTTATGAAGAGAACATAAATCTGAGTGCACACAGAGGGAAGAAAGTGGATTGTTAAAGCGCAATGATACGATATGTGATCATGACAAGGATGAGGAAATTGAGCAAGGAAAAGAAAAGAATGATATTCAGGACATTGATTGGAAAGAAGGTCAGTATAATAAATACATGTCCTTATGGCCTCCAGACTTGGTAGTTCAAAGATACCTCACCTTTTGACTCAACAGCTGTTGTCTGTTTGCCCTCTAACCCTTTGATTGACCTTACAAATAGAACCTTGCATGCTAGATGCTCCAGTCAATCACTATTAGATACAAAAATATCTTGAAGGGATAGTTGGGATTATTTGAAGTGCGGCTGTATGAAGTAGTTATTGAACAGTGTATTAGCTATAGTAGATGGCAGTCTGCATGCCTCTGGTTTGGAGAAGCACATAATGAGAACCAGCACAGAGGGTAAGCAATGTTCAGCTGTGGATAGTGTCAGCAGCAAAAGGTATTTTAGTCACTTAAAAAAAGGCCTTACTAAAAAAATCAATATAATTTTTAGCTTACAGTATATGTAGAATATTTTCACCGCTTTACTTTGTTGTCAGACAGCATTTTCTCATAGGAAACCATCCTTATATAAGCTAAGTATTGCTCTCTCCAAACCAACCAAACTCCATAGGTGAAATCTGTCATTTTACCTCACATAACATGGGAGTTGCTGGTCTAGTGCTGCTTCAATCTGCCAGTTTGTTAGCGCTATTATGTGACAAAGGTGAATCTGAACTATCACTTTAAAACACAGACGGCAAATGATAACACAAACAAACTAACAGATTAAAGCAGCAGTAGATCAGCAACCAAAGGTAAAATTCCTAATTTCACTAATGGAGTTTGGTTGGTTTGGAGAGTTGGACTTGCTGACCCTGTCCACAGCAGTTTATTGTTTAGCTTCCATGCTGGTTCCCATCTCTGCCTCTCTGAACTGGGGTGTGTCTACCAGCATCTACTGTAGGTCATACACTGATTATGAAGAACTACATCATGCAACCCCACTCAAAATAATCCTAACTATTCCTTTAATCAGCCACTTTAAGCACACCCCTCTAAACAGGACGTGTTAACAATCTGAAACCAGCTACCACATGTATACAAACAGCTCTTTGATCATTTACTTCAGTTGGGAATTTGTGTTTTAATTGAAGTTTTATTGAGCGCAAATGTCTGTTTACTGTTTGCTGTTGGTTAGCGGGGTTAGAGTCAGACACGGGAGTGGGTTATGGCAAAAGAGAATTTTCCATGCATTTGTAGAGATACATTACATGCAGATGGTGAAAACATGTGGAGGCACACACTGCAATTTCACACAGCAATTAGTTCACAACTAAATGGTGTGTGTGTGTGTGTGTGTGTGTGTGTGTGTGTGTGTGTGTGTGTGTTTGTGTGTGTGAGTGTTCCTCTGAGCGCTCACAGCAGCCAGCTGTTTTCAAGTGGGGAGATTTCCGTTAAGAAATTAAGAGGACTGGAGGGGTGAATCCAGTAAAGTTGAGCACAGAAATAATTTGAGAGAATCAGAAATTCACACTTCTGATTTAATTCAGTCAATATTCATGATTACCTTATCACCCCTATTTGCCCATGAATGACTCTTAGATTTAAAAGGATTAAATACCCTTGTTGTCATGGCAACAGGTATTTAAATGCCAGCGTATTTGTTGTTGAAGTGAGACAGGCAAGTATTTATTTTTTTTTTCTTTGCTTTTGAAATGTTCTCTATACCAGTTTTTTATTAAATGTTGCACCATGATAATGGATTGAGCAGGTTTATGTGGCCACTTCCCCACGCATTCATATTCTGACATCATTTAGAATCATATTGCATTTTTAGTATTTCTAGACAGCCATTATAATATTGTATCCAGAGCTGCCACTCAGTGAGACAACTGAAGTGACACAGACAAAGTGTTGGATGTTGGAAAAACTCCACTAGACACTCTTAGAGTGTTGCCAAGTCCAGACAAATATTATTGTGAGACACTAATGAGCCCATTCATTTTTATGCATGAAACAACCATCAGCATATGACAAGAGCAGCTCTGCCAACCTGCTACAAATGGAGAAACTGTCAGTTATACATTGTACGTATATGTTGTCATGGCTTAATGATGAAGAATTGATACTTGACTGCCATGAGACTTAAATTGCCTGCCTTGCACTTAAAAATTGACTTGAAACTTGAAAATAGAATAATTTGAGCCTTAAAGGTACAGAATTTTAGTTTAAAGCTTTCAAAAAATGAACCAACATTATCAACTGAATGTAAAGAAGTAACAGCTCTGATGTTATGACGAAGACCTATCTATGAATTGCACTGCAGAGATATCTACTGAAGTTAGCATGCTAACCAGCTAGCCCCAGCCCATCCTCTCAAAAGGCCTCCTAGTTTCAGCTGAGAGATGTATGTGAGCTGCAGGTTTGCTATGTTCACAAGCTCTATTACCTTTTTTAGTCTAAACAAATAAACAGGAAAGGAAATATTTGCACATCTATTGTCCATAATAAACTGTACAGCTTCCAAATTCAAGTTTCTCTCTTTTACCAAACTAAGATGAGTTTAATTGTCTTGTTAACTCATCATAAAACACACTTCATCAAGCTTAACAGGAACAAAATAAAACTACTTGGTTTGTATTTATATTCAACAAAAATGATCAACTCTAGTTTGGTTGAAAATAAATCCTTATCCACCTTGTTAGTTGTGAAAATATTCTGGCTCCCCATTGCCTCTCTGATGCTTGACCTCCCTCCAGCTCTTCTCTAATTGACGCCTCTCCCGCCCTGCCCACCGTGTCCATTGCTCCCAGAGTCAGAGTCCTGGTCGGAGATGCTGTAAATTACCTCAGTATTGTATTCCTTGCGCCAGGCTTGACTCTGGTGGTCTCCGACGCTGTGTTTGGTCCTGGTCTGGCCATGTTTACTGAGAGTCTTACTGCTGAGCCTGTTTGTTGCCCGCGGTGTAAACACAAACACTCCCCCACCGCTCTGAGCTGCAGGTCCAGCCAGATTTGGATTTGGATCAGCTAAGGATTTTTCTCAGGTCTAGCAAGGTTTTACAAATATAAAACCTTCATGAATCAAAAATTCATAATAGAAAAGAGTCATAATTGACCTTGTTTGCGGTTTGAGGTGACCTGCCAAGAGTTTTTGAGACAACCGTTTTATAATGGTGGCTTATGGGAAAAATGCCTTTTAGGCTGCAGTGCAATATCACGAGTGACCACTGGGAAAAATTGAAAGCAAGGCTGAGTGGCAATGCCCAGTCTAGGTTCTATAATACATCTATGGCGCCTAGCTACATGGCTACCTGAGCTAATGGCAGCTAGCTACAGCCAAAAATTGTCACTGCAGAGAGTGTAGTGAGAAACAGTTAGCAGTGATTTGCTGCCCCCTATGTGTTTAGTGTTACCTTTGTCAGGTGGCTGTATCTCAGGTGGCTGTATATCCGTTAAATTTTGACTGGTAAACTTCTAGAAAACCAACAACAAAAAAAATATTGAGTTTTCAGATTTCTGCATTGAAATAATTCAACACATTCAAAGACCTGAAAGTGTTGCATTTTGTCTTGACTTGAAATTTGCTTCTGAAGATATGGACCACCTCTCATCACTCACCTCCTGAGTCTTGTGTCCTTCCATGTACTGATACAGGGATGTTAAATGGGACTAATGCAAATATCTTCTCTCTAACTCCAAAACATCTCACCTCTGAACACAAAAACCAAGATAGGCTTAAACCCTCTCTGTGACACAGAGACTAAGCTAGTTTAAAATCAAATCTTCCTGACCTGCACAGAGCAAAGGACCACTGCTCTGAGGATCCAGATGGTTCCGGTTTTCAATTATAGAGATTTGATTTAGCAACAGAGGACGTCTGCTCTGTGTCAGAGCCTGTTGTTGTTTGTCTGCTGTTTGTTGTTGCAGACTGTGTTTATGTTAATGTTAGGCTGAGAATTATGTGGGTTGGGCCGTGAGCCAGTGCTCTGCACAGCGGGAAGTGCTATTCCTCCATTCGTTCCTCAATTACAGTGTGTGCTAATTCAGTCAACCGGCCTGTTAAACAGCAGACAGCTAATTTAGCACAGCTCAGCTTGACAAGCTAATAGAAAGCATATCGCTGACAAACACAGCAAACTCCAAGTGTGTGTACTTATGTGTATGGCTTATTAGAGATGCTCTGTATGCAAATATCATATTAGGCACAAAATTTGGTCCAACAAATTTTGGAAAATCATTGCTATGTTTAATTACTACAGTCCTCATTTAGTTGAGGCCAGCATTTATCCCAAAATATGCAAATTCATGCCTCTGTCCTTTGTTTAGTTGCATACTCTAGAGTGAAAAGTCAAAATGATGCAAAAAATCAGTAGTTGGTGGTGTCAGTTTCAGTACTGTGCTGTCATTTATTGTCAAAAATCCCATAATATTTTAATGTTAGAGATTAGTCTAAAATTACCAGGGTGATACCATCCTGATCGTGTGCACACATGCATGTGCACTGTTGGTCCAAGTAAACGGTTTTTACAAGCAACGTGTTGTGGAGCTCTAAAAATGACAGTTATCAGGTTAATGCATATTTTATCTTAAAAATAATAAAATAAAATAAAGGTACCACTGTTTAACATTAAATGCAATATAACATAAAAGCTAATTACACAGTTAGCAAACGATCAAACATAAACTTTGTTTTCATTTACAGTTGACAGGGGGTCATCTTGCCGTGTTGTTGAACATAAATAGAACAAAAAACTGTTTGCTTTCATTTACAAATGTGGCCCTGTTACAGGGTATAAGTATAATATTATAAAAAAGTATAATGTTTTGATCATATAATGTAAGTATCTTCATTATAACTCCATGCAACAACAACAACAATAATGATAATAACTTGGGACCAAACTGTACTGGGCTTTAAAAGTGATGAATAAAAAAGAGAAAAGAGAGTTGCAGTAATATAGCTGTGACAAAATAAAAACATGAATGACTGGTTCAAGGTTTTTGGTGAGCAGGAATGGCTAAATTTTTTAGAAAGTTTTCGGAGTTGAAGAGGCAGGAGTGTAGTATAGATTTGATATGGCTCTTGAAATTAAAGTTGCTGTCAAATAAAAGGCCAAGGTTTCTACAGTGTGATAGTATAATAGTATACTGTATAGCCTACCACTGGAATAATATTAATTCAAGTTTAGCAATACAGCAGTTGAAAAAATGCACAACCAGCATTTATGATTTTTGAAGGTTTTGTGAATGCAGCAGTGTTTTTCCATCAGAGTTTTGTTGAGAGCTGGAGGCGGCATGAAATTTGATGGAGGTGGCAACCTCGTATTTCCCTATGCCTGAAAAACGCTGATTAAGAAAACAGGAAACATGAGTAACCATTATATCAAGAACTAGAATTACTGCCATGTGGTTGTTCGCCTCCAAAAACCAGGCAAGTTGCTGCTAACATCCATGTCTGTCTAGACTCGTGATATATGTAGGAAAGACTTTGAAGGTATTAAGTGTATTTTTTGGTGAGATGGAAGTTATCACTAGACTGGCATGTATGATTTCAGTCAGAAACATGCTGTCTTCACTTAGAGACTATTTTTTACAGAAGAGTACAGCAGACTGATAGAGAGCTGAACATTATGATGTCACAGTGAAGCTGACCTTTGACCTTTTGGATATAAAACATCATCACTTCATCATTTTATCCAATTAGACTTTTGTGTGAAATTTTGTCATTGTCACTTAGCACATGAATTCTTGAGCTATGCCCCAAAACCCATATTGTGAGGTCAGTTCTCAGTTCATCATAGGTTCACTCAGTCTGAGTGGACCTATGTAACAAATTTGAGGAAATGCCCTCCAGGCGTACTTGAGGTGTTGTGTTCCAAGCTTACATTTGTGCCAAGTTTGAAGAAATTTCTTGAGATATCCCCTTCACTAGAATGGGACGTATGAACATACATCTGGACGGATGGACAACCTGAAAACATAATGCCTCAGCCACGACTGTTGTCGACACAGAGGCATAAAAACACCAAAATTTGGTATGCTGAGGTGATGAATAATTATGACCATTTATGGTAACCAAGGTTTGATAACTTTAAGGTCTAGAAATTTTGCATACCAAATCTGAAGATGATTAGATTAGCAGTCAGCAAGGAGTTCCCAATAAAATGGTGAATGCTCCTAATACATATTACATACTTACTGTATATAGTACAGTGTAGTGTAGTGTAGTGTGTGTGTGATAGAGAGCGAGAGGAGGAGGAGGATTTGCTTCATAATGCAGTTTCATCCTTATTAGAGTCACACTGCCACGCATACTTAACACTAATTTCATTAGTTTCCAGTGTTGCATACAGTCATAGAGCTCGTTTAAATAATCTAGCACAGTCTCAGTGACGCAATGACTACATGTGTTTCAAAAGATTAGATCAGTATATCTGACCTAGTTGTAGACATTTTCTGTTTCATGTTAGAGTGTCATCAGAACAGGACAGGGTGGTCTAAACAGGATCACCAACTGGCTAACACGTGGAGTTTGTTCTGTACCTAAGAGCTAGTAATTAGAAGTGATGGCTAGCTGAAATCTGTGGAGGCATGCATGCTCAACATCACTCACATTCCTCTCTGACATGTCCAGATCTGCTGTTTCCACATACATGCACAGCTTTTGACTCCAGAGCTCTTTCACACAAGGCACACACTTGATAAAAAAGATAACAGAGATGTTCAGTGAGGATGGGAAAAATCAGGAATGGAGAACAGCAGCCTTGTACTCCCTGAATGGGCTCATTGATACATTGATGGGTAATACAATACAGTCCAGTGTTGACATGATGCAGCCATAAACGCTTTGCTATTTTTGCATGTTCTCATGTGGCATTTGCTTTTGATCTCAAGTGCACAAACACATGTTGAATACTTAAAAGTTGATAGCCTAGGGTTTGTCATGGTTAAGTATGTTTCACCCATACAAAAACTTAATTAAACTGAATTGAACCCAGGTTTCAATATGTTCCACTACCTTTCTGTGAATCTCCCTTTGGTGTGTTTTATTCTTCAGACAGTGAGGAGGCAGGTCAGTCAAGTGACCTGGGAATTGTAAGAGTGATAACACATTGACAGCCAATCACAAATGATGTGCTTTATAGGACTGGAAATGCAAGGAGTAGCACTCTGGTGCTATGTACAACCTTTTGGCTATAGTTGAAGGTATAGTTTGACATTTTGGTAAATGACACCTTATTGTTTTCTTGCTGAGCATTAGGCAAGAAGATTGATTCACACGTGCCTGTAAGCTAAATATGAAGCTAGAGCTAGCATTAGCTTAGCTTAGCTTAGCATTAAGACTAGATGCAGCTTGCCTGGTTCAGTCCAAAGCTCATTAATTAATTAATTAATTAATTAGTATTATAAATTATATTGTGTTTGCCGGGAGCTTTAGAGGCACTGATTGGTGAATTTATTTGTTTATTATTTTTTTACTTTAGAGAGAGCCAGATTAGCTGTTTCCCCTTGCTTTCAGTCTTTTCGCTAAGCTAAGCTAAGCTAAGCTAAGCATGCATCTTGTGGCTGTAGCTCCATAGTTAACAGGTAGGAATAGGAGCACTATTGATCTTCTAATTTTGCTCTCGGCAACAAAGAGAATAGTTATATTTAATTTAAAGACCAATTTCACACTTTTTCTCTCTCTGTTTCCAGAGTCTCCTCCAGAGAGGACGGGACGCCGACGCAGCATGCCAGGCAGCTCCTCGGACAAAACCACACCCACCATGGAGGCTACGTCCACTGCTGCCACACCGTTCCGCGTCACCGTGAGTACTGTGAGTTTTGTTTTTTTATGTTTTGTCTCTGTCCTCTCTATTTGTCTTAGCCTCTGGCTTTGTGTCTGTCTCCACCTTAGTTTGCCTGAGGAGGCTCTTAGCTGTAGATCAATGTCTTCAGAGGGCTGGTCTGGTGTCCAGATGGACCCATGCCAATCTGAAAGTCATTTACATCAAATGTTGGAATGGGGCCTTTGATGTTTGGCGTCTACACATCACACATCTACACATTGTGGGTTGATGTTCAGCACACCATCCTCCACTGCCTTTTTTACATCCTGTGTGATTTTTCATTGCATTTCACTGAATAATTTTAACATACTTTATGTAAGCCGACACTCACACTCCCACACCTGTGCACGCACGACTCAGTCACTCGCTCTCTCTTAAGCAAACTGTCTCCTCCTCTCTGTCAAACACACACACATCAGTCCTTTGTCTATCATCTTGCTCTAATTCAAATTGGGTATGCTTTCTGCCATGTTTAATTCAATAGATAAACAGCCAGTTAATGAAGCAAAAAATTCCTCTATGAGTCATCAATTTAAAGCTAATTAGCAATTAGCGGCGCATATTTCCATTAATAAATAATGAGTGGGGAGATGACGACCTGGAGGTGAACTGTAAACAGTAGATGTTAGGACAGCAGGGCCACAAGCACTCAGTCTCTCATAAACAACTCTCCAACTTCATGTTGACTTTCAGCCTTTATAAAGGCATCGCAGGCACACTAATGGGCCAAGTTAAGGGCTAAATGACATTATAATTATTCTGTGTATAGAAAAGATGTATTAATTTCTCTCATTTTCTGCTTTTTGATGTCCTTTTAAAGAGAGAGTTCAGATTATTTGATGTAGGGTTGTATGAGATACCACCTTAAAAGGTCCACCTAAAAAAAAAAAGGTATCAGTTTTAGTATATGCTAAATTCTGAATATTTTTACAGCTTTACTTTCCTGTCAGACAGCCTTTTTTGATGGGAAACCGCCACTATAGAAGACGAATATTGCTCCCTCCAAACTCCGTGGACGAAATCAGTAATTTTACCCTGCTTAACACAGACGTTGCTGGTCTACTGCTGCATCGATCTGTTAGTTTGTTTGTGTTATTTTGAGACTTCTATGTTTGAAAAGATAGTTTAGATTCAATCACACAAATAAACTAACAGACTGAGGCATGGGTAGACCAGCAACTCCTGTGTCCTGCAAGGTAAAATGACTAATTTTACCTATGGAGTTTGGTTGGTTTGGAGAGATCAATATTTGGCTTAGATAACTGCAGTTTCCTGTCAGAAAAAGCCATCTGATAGCAAAGTAAAGCGGTGAAATTATTCTAAATATAGTGTACATGTAAACTGATATCGTTTTTTTCAGGTGGCTAAAATACATTTTGTTGCTGACCTTGTCGACAGCAATATATTGCTAAGCTCTGTGCTGGACCTCTTCTCTGATTCTCCAAACCGGGGGCCGGTATCTACTCTAAGTACCTCATATGTTCAACCCTCTTTCAGATAATCTGAACTAACCCTTTAAGGGCTATAACACATTATATTCATAGTAAAGATAAACAACTAATTTCTTTCTTTTTCTCCTTTTTAATGTCTTTTTTTCATCATCATCCACCATTTTCAGTCCTCAGAGTTTTAAAGGTGGTGTTCAGTCTCTACAAAAACCAAACTGAGATGCCTCTGAGGCTTAGTAAAAGCCCACAGTAAATGAAAAACCAAATAGGCTACATCAAATGGTGTTGGACCACCTGCAGAGTGAGAATAAAGTGTTTCATGAACTTTACTTTAGGAGTAACACGTGTAAAATTACCACAGCTTGATGACCCAGATTGCAGAACTCTCATCTGTTCATATAAAGAAGTGGAAATGACGTTTCCATGGATTAAGAGAAGTTACATGCTGTGTGTGTTTGCTCTGTGTCTTCCTGACTTTTTTTTCCTACTCTAAACTCATTTTTAACCAACAGAATGTGAATTGAGTCATTGGGAATTGAATCAATGAGTGGATATAGAGAGACATAAGAAAGAAAAGAAGAATAAAAAGCTCGTAGGAGACAGAAAAGGTCAGATAGAGGGGGTAAATATTGATTAAGTGTCTCTTAAGCAGGTCCTTGTACTCTCGAGGGAGGAGAGGGGGAAGACAAACACTGCAGCAAAGTTATCCTGTCTCAATCACATGACCACTTAACTTACTTCTGTGAGCTCATTATGAAGCAGCAGTGACTTTTTGAACAAAGGGAACTTCAGCAGACATTGTTTGACCCTTTCCTGCACTTTTCCTTATACTGCTCCCTTCTGGTCATCAATGGTAGCACAGCCAACTAAGTTCTCCACTTTTTTCATCAACTTTTGTCGAATCCAAACCAATAAACAAATAACATTTGACTAGATTTTTCTTGAGCATCATATTTGGATCAAACTGATGGATAAAATTAATACAGTGGATGAAAGCACAATATACATGAGCCTCTTCAGACCTGGTATTAACATATGTGTTAAGATCACAAGTGGACAGCTCTGAGTACGTGAGTTCACAACTGGCATTACAGTGTGTCTCCAGATGCATTTCAAGTAATCACTTGTGATCAGACCTTACCTCCCCGTTCTATATGCAAATGAACACAAGGGCAATTTTGTCAGTTGAATGTCCATCACTGTCCATTTGGCTGTTCAATACAATTTGACTATTCTTTATTCTTTTTTTTTTCTTGTTCAGCACCACACTAAACTCCTATATCACTTTTTATTTACTTTACGAGCAGGATGCAAGAAATCTGATGTTTTCCACATTACTGATGACCAAGAAAGGGATTAATGACAGAGTTAGACAAAGTAGAAGTGTGCATCCCAGCTCACCACAAAGTGTCTCTGCCTGCAACTTAATGTTTTTTTTACTTTTACTTACTTTTTTTTGGAATTTACAAGAAGGCACAAATGATTGAGGATTCGCCTGAGCACTTTCACTTCCTTGCTCTGTGTGCAAATAAACACATTTGTGAAAATCTGTTGTGTTTTTTTTAACCAGCGGTCCAACAGTAGTACCCATGCAGGGTGTGATGCTGTCAACAATGTGTGCCTTGTAGCTGTGCACATTTCAAACTCTGAAGTGTCAAAAGCAAGACAAAGCTTTCCAAAATAGTTTAAGTAGGCAGGACAATTACAGGCTGCAAACAAATACAAATATCCTATCATCATGGTAAAGCAGTCCCAACACTTAAGTGGCAAAATCTTAGACAACAACCACAGCCATCTCTAAAATCACCACTTTCAGCTACTGCCATCAGGGCAAAGGCACAGAGTCCCTTGTGCAAAGAAAAACATCTACAGAAAAACAATTTATCACTTTTGCCATAAAATATCTTACTCAGTAAAGAAAGTTGCTTTTTGCAGTGAACCTCTTACCTCAGCACACAGCACTTTACATCGATCAGTCCTCACCATCGAGCACCTTGTGCTCCTTTTAATGTATCTTCTATTGTGTTTCCATGTAGATTTGTTTTGAATGTATCTTGTTTGGATGTGATATGTTATGTTTTTGATGTAACTGTTTTTAGTATGCTAGAACAAACCGACCCTCCTCACTCAACAGCTCTTAAAATTGCCTGATTTTTTTAAGGTAGTCTGGGGTAACTAGTGTGTTCGCAAACATCCACTGAGACTAAGAGGGGCAAAACACATCATTTGCATAACAATCAATCAAATGATGGACTTACAGGACGTCAGTTGAGAAAGTGGTCCTTAAATGTGGCCCAGGACATATTACATACACACTGCTAAAAGAATGTGGTCGATGCGTCTTGGATGCACTCACACCTGTACTTAGAGCTGCCCACTTGTGATTGGATCACCCAGGATGCATGCTGATAACAGGTCTGAACAGACTCTATAAAGATGGATGGACTGGATACAGGAATGGTGGTACACAAACACGTGTAGGATGCAAACATGAAGACATACAGACAGGAGGTCGTGTTCTCCTCCTCCTCTCCCACATCTCCATCACTTTCAGCAATGACAAACCCTCACTTTCCTCCCTTCAGTGAAAAGAGTTGTGGTGACATCTAAAGTACCCCTCCTAGGCCTTGAGCTAAATCTGTCAAAATGTTTTTCTCTCATGTTCTTTGCAGAGACTGGGTTCAGTGTCTACACACTCACAAATGGACACAACACACGCACACACGCACACACACACACACACAAGCACATCCTCCAGCACTTCTCAAAAACAATTTCTCACCAGTAGGCATTGGAGAAAAATAAAATCTCTCCAAAGCCTAATCTTCCACAGCCAATTCAGAAATACTAGAAGATTGCATACCTTAAATATAAAAGTTACAACTTGGTAGTTTCTCTTATTCAGCGCTTGTTTAAAAAGCAGGCAAACAAACCTTATCTAAGTCTGTCACGTCCATGTCCCGCTGATTGCACTAGCTGACTGGATTGATTCTCAATTGTGACTTAGCTCCTTATCCAATCTCTCCCTGACTCCCATCCTCCCCACCTCCCCCCTATCCTCTCTGATAATAGCGGGGGGTCTAATTGGACAGGTATGTCTCTTGTTTTCATCAGGTTGTGCTAGAGGGGGGACAAGAGAGGTTGATGTGGAAGCAGGGAACACCCTGCTGATTGTCCAGGCACTGATTCTATCAGGTCCCATTAGGGAAGCCTGGAATTGCCAAGCCAAGGGAATAGAATTAACTTGTTGCAAGCATTTGCTTTAATTTCATGGGGAAAAAAAAAAAACTAAAAAAAGCAGAGCGATAAAATTGAGATGTCCTCTTAGTGCTGATTTAATGGGCTTGGACAGGCTGAGATTACAATCAAGTATGCAAGTCTGTTATGCTCCCTCACACACATACGGGCATGTACCGAGATGAACTAACACACATTTGCGCTGTAAACATTAGGTAACATGGTAAATAGAACAAACACGTTTCTTTAATTGATTTCAGGACTACTTCTCTGATAGATCTTCCAGTGTATGGTCGGCACAAGACTAAATTTATGCAGTTTGCAAAGTCAAGGATGTGTGACTGTTACACATACAATATTCATTCTCTGAATGGGGCCTAAATTGAATGTATCATAGTTTATAAATACCTGGGCATTTGGCTCAGTTGATAAGCTCTCATTTAAAACACACGTGCAGTCAACTATCACGTTAAGTCAATTTTAGATTATGGTGAAATACTTGCACACAGCCCCATGCACACTGAAATCACTTGATACAGTCACACAGTGCTCTATGTATTATCACTGGGGATGGTTTTAGAATTCATCACTGTAAATTATATCAAAATGTGGGCAAGTCTTCTCTTAATAATACAAGGGATACTGTCTCATTTTAGGCATTACTAGGCAAGTTACCCTTCTACCTCACTTCTGTTTTAAAACACCAAATCCATCTGTCATCAAACACACTCACAGGAATTCATACCCCTTCAACCTCCTCAGATCAATACTGTACTTGGTAAAGTAGCGTTTAGTTTATTGCACCAAATAAATGGAATAGATTACAAGAGGCACTGAGATTGGACAGATATGTGTCAATCTATGTTCATCATGTCTACTAGATGATACGGTTGTTGTCTATTGTTTTTTAATTGACTTCCTACATTTTATTGTTTTTATTCTTGTTAGTCTTGTTATTTGTTATTTCCTTTTTTGTAATTTTCTTCTGTTTTTATTGCCATATTTTACTCAGTCAGTTTTCCCTGAATAAACATTAGTCATATTTCCACAACCATCAAATTCCCTTTGGAGCTACAGTAGTACAATAAGACAGGGCTGGAGGGTTGGTAAAAAGCAGCCTCTCCTCCCCTTCGTGGATGCATGTTGAATCAGATTATTCCATCCCCTCCTTCCACTAATTAGCTGTCAACCATAGAAATGTGGAATAATTAAAGAGCTCATTGAAATTCACGCTAACGTGTGACACTGTAATGCCCCCTGTCAGGTTGCACTGCCTGTAATAGCCTTATCATGTTTCGGTGTAGAAGTAGGTGTTTGCAAAATGAAACGTAAAGGGACAGACAGTACAGCAAAACCAATAATATTGAAGACCGAAGGGAAATTAATTAATGGAGGCACCTCAGTGTCCTGTATTCAAGCACTTTCTTTTCATGCATGCATTGATATTTAGAGGTATTGTTCAACCAAGGTCGCAGGGGAAATGTATTCCTATGAGTTAATTTATGCATTTCTTTACCACACAATAGAACATTGACATGATGTATGACACCTCATTAGGTGTCAGTTTTCATTATTGTGTATGCTGGCCACATTCCTTTTAGGACTGATAGCATACAGCAAGGCATAATGGGTAGAGGTCAAGCTTTTTACATGTGGGTTTTTTCAGTTGTCAGGAAATGTCAGGCATTGTTTCCTTGATTTGTAATGACTGGTGTCATATAGAAACATATGCCAAAGCAAAGACTGATGAGCAGGCCCAAACAGAATCTGCATGTTTTCTCACGGTTTTCAGCGGTGATTCAGAATGAAAAATCTGTGGAATTAGGCAGAATGTTCTCTTGCTTGTAATGTGATAGACAATATTCATTTAAAGCTACTGCAATGGGTTTTTAACTGGTTATGAAACAGTCTCTGTTTAATACTGATGCCTCTACATGACCTACATAAGTTAACAGGACCTTTTGTTAGAAGATCGGCTATTTTTATATACTTATTCTGAATTCCTGCCACAAGGTCGGATTCTCCTTGAAATCAGATGACACAAGCCTTTGTTTTCATTTTCTCAGGCAAAGTTACAGTGAGTCATATTTTAGCCAGTTAAAAAGAAGCTGGAAGAGAGATTTTTATTTAGATAACTTTATTTTTGCTGTTATATTTTGTTCCCATTAAGGAGGAAACACTACCTCTTTTGTCCACAGAGGCCCTAAAATCAACAAAATATGAAGTTCCTTGTAGCAGCTTTTAGATAACAAAAATGTTTTTGAGCAAAAATAAGTGCACACAATACATTAAACCAACGGAAAATTACCTCAAGTAGGGCTAAAAGAAATATGTAGTAGATTTTAGTAGAACCTTGAAATTTGAGACTTAATTTCATAACCTACAGTTCAAAACAAAGTGTGAACAATCATTGGTAAACTCAACCAGCCTTTAATGTTTTGTGTGACTTTTGTGTCCACCATTGGTTCTCCTACTTGTTTGGATGCATGAGGTGTTTGCAGTGTGCAAGCTAACCACCAGATGCCACTAAATCCTACACACTGGTCCTTAAAGTTCCCATGAAATCAAAATTTATTTGTTCTATATTTGTTTTTATCACATAGGAAAAGGAGTATTGCATGTTGTGCACCAGTATCTGGTCCAACAATGACAAACAAATGTAGATACTCTTGGGTATTTTTTTGATATTTTAGAGTTTGTCTTTTCCAGGAAAATGTTTCAGAACTGTTGTTGTCTCACTGATGGAGTTGAGTGGACTGATGGCTGGGCCTCACTGTAAAAAAGGGACAACTTTCTAACTTAATTTACTAATTTGGTTGAAGCTGGATCATATTTTCTGATTTTCACTCTGATGTCCTCCAGTTGCACAGCTTCAACTCTCACTGATTTGATTACAGAGTTAACTGATGGACAGATAGCTTTAGGTTACTTGCTGCTAGAGTTGCTAACCTTAACTGTTATCTGTTCGCTGCTGTTAGCAGGCAAAGGAACTGGGCTCAGCAGCCTCCCAGTGAACTCAACTGGTCACTGTGAAGAACAGATGATGAGAGTACTGAGGTCGTTTACAGAGTTTCCTGGTGGAAAGATAGCTTTACTTGTTGCAAAAGTAATTTTGCTAACCACTAACTGCCGTTAGCTAGGTTAGTTGTGAAACCCAGCAAGAAAATCACCTTCATACTTTAGCCTATTCCATGTCATCAAACTGGCCTCCATGGTTGTGAAGGGTATGTTTTGGTCCCAGAGAGGAAGAGTTGCTTGATATGACCGCTTTCCACCCTGCTGCATGTGGGGGGGGGGGGGGGTACTGCACAGCGCTGTTGGCTACTGTGAACACCATTCAATGTCTGTGACAAGTCCCTCCCTAGCTGTCTGTTAACAGGAAACATGTAACCAGTAGGTACTTCTCTAACCATTTCACGGGAACATTAAATCATTTCCCTGTCTTTGCGTTCTCGTTTTTGCAGCCACTCTAGCGCCCCTCCATACACACGCACCTTTTCACTATCCATTAAGTGTAATTGCACTTTTTATTTTCTTTTGTACAGTTATGGTTACAGACTCTCTCTCCATCTCCCAACATTTGTATTGTCAGTGTAATCAATTAACCCCAAAAAAAAGAGGCAAAACGCACAGTAAATAGTTAAAAGTTAAAGATAAATTTGACTGATAGCATTATTTATTTTCTATAGATATCATGATAAGATTATTATTGAGAATTCTTTTTGCCACAATAATCGTGTAGTGAAAATCTGACATTGTGACAGCTCTAATATGTAACGACCATGTCATATGGAATGTAAACCACAGGGAGCAACAAATTTCATTCTCTTGTGTTTGACCATCTTTTGTTTCAGCTCCGGCTTAATTCGGTCTGCGGCTGTTGCTGTGCTCGGCTGAGCCCTGATCCGCCGGCGACCTTGTCACTCATTTGCTGTACTTTTCTCCTCACTTTCCCCCTCATTTAGTTTCATTCTATTGCTTTTTCTATCAACTCATGCTCTGCCACCTCCACATTGTGCTCCACTTTTTCCATTTATCCTGCACCTACAGCTCATCCCTGTCTGGCGGGCAGGCACTCACTGTCATTTTCTCAATTTTTTGACCAGTCCTCACCTATTTCTGTGCTCTCGCTTTTATCAACACGTGTCTCTGCCTCGCTTTTCCCTCCCTGCATATTGTTTGTTTTTTTTTTGTTTTTTTTTCCACTCTCAGTCATCTCGTACAGGCAGAGGCTAACATTTTTGCAGCACTCCCAGCATGTCTTGCCTCCTGTGGGGTTTAATCTGGTGTTAATATAGGCATCAGTCATCCTCACTGACTGATTGTAAGTGAGGAAAATAGGCCGTTCATATCTGCTGACCTTTAACCTGGAGAATATCTCTGCAAGAGCTTTTGACAGAGCCGTGTTTCTTCTTAATGTCGCATTGCTGTGGAGAGGCTGAAAGGCAGAACAAGGAATACAACAGAATCAGAGAAATTATGGGTTTGTTTTTCTGCTCGTTTCTCTTACTCCCTCTCCCTCCCGTTCTTCAGAGTCCATCCATCAGGGGAAGGAGAGAAGAAGTAAAAACAGAACAAGCAGTCACTAATCAATCCAGCTCGCCTACAGGGACAGGTTTCTATTCACTGACTTATTTCTGCGGATGGGGAAAAAAGAGAAGCATTTTAATTTGTTAGCTGTGAATATGCCAACAGCAGCAGGCACACACGCTCTCTAGGGGCTGCAGGGAAGAAGAGGCACAGAATTACTTTGAATGTAGAGGTGATTGTGAATGATGTGAATCTGAGACGCTAAATACAGTTGAAGAAAACGATATTCTGACTCATATTTGTCATTGTTTAAAATGGTGGACATGCTAATCTAACCACATGTCACATATGGGGTGATTGCTGTATTTATATGGCAAATACTTAAGAAGGGGAGTGAGGGTTTGATTCAGAAAGCAGCACTGTTGAGAAGCCTGAGTGCTGTGCTCATACCAGCAGCAGTGACTCAGCCTTGTTCATTTAGCTAATAGCCCTTCAGCACTTCACTGGTGGCAGGTAGCAATAGTAAGCCATTTTGTGCCCACTTTCTGCAGCCTTATGTATGACATGTCAGATTCTGCTGACGTAACCACAAAGACTGATCATTACTGAATATGCACAATATAGGTTTTGCTGATGATGGTAAATGACAAATAATTGATTTGTTTTGTTACTTTTCAAGTGACAGAAGAGAATCAGGGCCAAGCATAAAATAAAATCAGAGAAGGAAGATTTTTTTAACGGCATGCATTGCGGGAATAAGTTGAAGTGTTGAGAATAAAGTCAAACTTTTAGTGTTGGTGCCAAGCATAAGAAAAGGATAAAACAGAGGAAGACTTTTTTTCTGTTCTTGCATTTCAAGAATGAAGTCGAAATATTAAGAAGAAAGTCGAGAAATAAATGTTGAGAATAACCCAGATCTTCCTCCTCTGATTTATTTTTTATATCCCTGGGACTCATACTGAGAGTTTATTTGTTATTCTCCACATTTCGACTTCATTCTCAACATTTCCTCTTTATTCACAGAATGTATTTTCCCCCGTATGCCTGGCCATAATAGTCTTTAATACAATAGGAAATAAAAATACATAAGATCCTTTAAAATCTGCAGCAGTACCACATCCACTTTGGAAAAACCACTCCCAGTTTAAGGAGAAAGCATAATGTGTTTGCAGAATTTAAAGGGGCAGTTCATCAATTTAGTATTGGACTTCCACAAAATTAGGAAGCCAGCAAAAGGCACATTATAAAAAAAGAATCCTCAAAAGCAAAGCAGCAAAAGCAAGCATATCCTGGCATTTTTGCTTTCGTATTGGTCAAGCTCTTAAAACACCGGAAGACCAGTGATTACTACATCGCCCATAATGCAAGTCAGTTGCATCTTTCATTCGACTTTTCCTGCCGAGGAAATTCCAATCTCTTTCAAAATGCAATGCAGGTCTTTTGTAGATTCCAAGCACAGACAGAGTTATTTTCTCAGACTTTTAGTAAGCTCTCTTCAGAGCCACAGAAGAAATTAAACTGTTTTCATCAGCTGATTCCCAACGGTGATTGATTCCCATGGTGTGATGATTTGATTTGATTCCCATGGTGTCAAATCAGATGGTGGTCTTTCAAACTTTATGTATATGCTATTTAACACAAAACATTTACTGTGTAAAATATTTGCACTGGATTTTGATAATTGCACAGTTTTTCAGCCCTGGGAACACTGTCATTTCCACACCCTAAAACAGGAAACAGGAAGCTATTTTTAGGGTTCAATATCTCTGAAATATGACTCCTAGAGCCATGAGATGTGGTTAGGGTACAGACAAAACTGTGTAGAACAGGTCTCAGTGATTACAAGGCACTAGCAGATGTCATATTTTTCATTACTGGCCCTTCAAACTGGGAAAAAGTAGATACTGAACCTCTGGACGTTTCCATATTTCTGCTAGAAATACAGTTTCTGATTGATGTTTTGCCAATTTTACAAGGCTCTAACATCATCAGAATCTGATATATGGCAAGTATAGCAAACTGAATTGGAATTTCTTGCCATTTTGAGATGCAAAAATGGTAATATGGACTGAGGACCGTGGGCCATTTAAAAATTGTGTGAAAGGAGGTCTATATATGGGCATTTTGTATGTAAAGTTCCAAGTTC
The DNA here is from genome assembly GCA_034769285.1 of Lutjanus argentimaculatus. NCBI lineage: Eukaryota > Metazoa > Chordata > Actinopteri > Lutjaniformes > Lutjanidae > Lutjanus > Lutjanus argentimaculatus. The sequence continues at coordinate 30,080,492 of JAWZSL010000005.1, read as the reverse complement.
CTTCCATGTTGTTTTGAACAAGATATGAGGCTTGTCATGCCCAGCGACTACCCATGCATACACCTGAGCTGAGCACTGAAGACAGAAATTGAAATGATAACTCAGAAAAAACTTAGCGTTTCAATGCAAGACACTGAAAACTACTGCTTAAACTAAGTGTGTGATGTGGAATTTGGCCACAGCTATTGTCTTTGGTCACGCACACTCACACACTAATGAAACAGAGACACTCCCATGTGTGGCACGAGCTTAAATATACCGACATTAGCAAGTTGTTCCCAGCCCAAAGTGTTTTCCTGATGACAGGTGTTGTTCATCAGGATGCTGTGGCTCCTCTGTGATCAGCTGGCAGGCTGTCTCGAAGTCACTCTCTAATTATCCCTACCCTATTGTTGCCCGGGGCGACCTATTCACGCAGTAGGTGGTAATTATACAGGTGTGTTAATGGCCTGACTGGGACGGAGGGAGGTCTTTTTGCTGTGTGCTGCATATCACCGTCTTGTGAAATGTGTGCATGCAGGAGAATGACATTAGGTCAAGGCACAGCGGGTATGTCTCTGAGGTTATAAAGCTTTCTAAGAACTACATTGTAGCTTCTGAATTTGTCTATTACTCAGCCTGTGAATCAGCTGTTGTGTCGTATAATTGGAATAAAAAGCTGCACCTGAGCCTGAACAGGTTTAGTACTTTCTCCTTCACATGGGTTCACTTGTTAACTTCCCTCTTCTTCATGCTGCCCTCCTCTAAGTTGCTCTATCAACTCTCCTATACATCCTCTTTATTCAAAAGTCCTTCTTCTTCATCCTCTTCTTCTTGATCTTCATCCCCTGCAGCAAAATCTTAAAAAAAAAAAAAACATTTTTTGTCTCTCAAAAACTTGCAACAAGCTTGCCATTTCTGCACCACATCTCATTTGTTCATATTCTCTCGCTCTTAATGCCAGCCAACAGTTGCCATGGAGACGGCGAGGTGCTTGGGGGAGTGTGATTGCAGATGTTAGGAGAAGTAAACACACAGACTCAGACAAAGAGAAGAATGAGAAAACTAATAAAGGGGTGTATCCATTGAATTAGCGTGTGAAGATGATTAGAAAACACACAATTTTTGTTTTCTTGTGTGCCGCTAAATTTGTCGCAAACAAACCCTGGCATAATTGCTGCTGTGGGAAACGATCTGTAATTTTTGCATACATATGATCCACCAGCTTTGTACTGTTTGAGAATCTGCCTGTGAATGTGTTGCCTCTTTGTATGCAAGGAATATATTTTGTGTTTGACCTTGTCCTCGCCTCTTCCGACTGTGAACAGTGCTCTCACTCTGATATGAAGATCTATACTCATTTATTACTCGTAAACTCTTCATGACATCCTGCGTCACAGAATTTAGGGCGCAGATTGTAAACGTCAGTATTAATATCTTCTGTCTCACTGCCAAGTTGAGCTTAATGATTGACATCTTGGAGACTTCCCTCACAAACAAGTGGTGACACAGCTGTATTGACTGTCCCCGTGTCTCTCTCTGACAGGGCTTTCTCAGTCGGCGGCTGAAGGGCTCGATAAAACGCACCAAGAGTCAACCCAAACTTGACCGCAACTCCAGCTTCAGACACATCCTGCCGGGCTTCAGGAGCGTTGATAATGACAGGTAGGTGTTTGTTCGTTTTGTGTTTGTGTGTGTGCTGGATTTGTCCATATGTGTGTTCTATTCTGGTGTCTCTCTGCAGCTTATTCAGGTCACTGGTGACATTTTGGTCTTGTGTTGTGAGTGTATTGTGAAAGCCAGTGAATCCTTAGTCTCTAGTCTGTCAGTTCGAATATGTCTCCCTCATTCTCGGTGATGATGAATCTTCCATCATCTGTTGTGTCATGCCGTTTGGTTTTGAGTTGAGTGGTGGCATTCGACTCATGTCTCTGCAAAAGGTGAAATATGATTTATTTTGCCCCTTCTCACTGTGAGGGACGAGCAATAGAAACCATATAAACTCTAATCCCAATACCACATTTTCTTGATAAGAAAATTAGAAATTTCAGTATACTGTTGGTAAGTTACATAGTTAGATATGACAGAAACAAAGCTATTTTAGTGTTAAAGAAATAGACACCAGAGTTTGTGGTGGGTGGATTTTGACCCTTCAGGGGGTCCAAGGGCATGCTCCCACACAAACACATTTTAAAGTTAAATGCATCAATCTGGTTGACTTTAAGAGCAGAATTAATAAGCTAAATCTATGAAGAATTTTATGCTCTGCAAACATTTATGTACTCTAGTGCACAATGTAATGCAAACAGATATGAATGGTGATGGCAAAAAAGTCACACCTACACAGCACGGCAAAGGAAACAGTTCAACAGTTCACAAATGTAAGATTGACGTTTATTGTCAATTATAACTTAGCCTTATCTGTTTGCTGTCGTGTATTGATAATGATACACAGGGTTTCTGCAGATCCTTACAAAGTCAAAAATGCAATCATCTAAATTTTAGGCCTTAAAATGTCTTAAAAATGGATTGGATTAATGAACCTAATGTTGTTGCATGTGTCACGAATTGTAATGTGGTGTGTGGGCTACCAGGTCATCTCCTCTCTTTAACAAATTGGCTAGTTTTAGAAGTAATAAGTTCAAATTGTTTCTGTTAACATTACTTTCATCTAATATGGGAAAGTACAAGTTCAGTGAGATTTAGTGCTCGGCTGAAGCCTGTTGAAAATAATGAATTTGAAGCCACTGCACTTTGTGCAAGAAAACGCTCAGATTAGGAACTTTGGGTATGAAGGCATTCAAGTCATAAGGGAAGTTACATAAAGCTACCATCAAATGCTTGCCATCAGCTAATATTGTTCAGTAGTCACATCAGGAGCATAGCATTTACTGTTCAAGTATCTGGGACTCAATTTTCCTTCATGTTCTTCATACTTTTCTGCCAGTATGGGCGTGAAATAGGTCTTAAATTGCGTTTATAATTATCTTAAAACAGTCTTGAAAATTCTTAAATTTAACCAGCTAAAATCTGCAGAAAGACAGATAAAACCGTGTTTTGAAAAACTGCAGTAATGTTAATCTGAGAGAAGTTTTACTGAAACAACAGTGCAAAACACAACGTCAGAGATCTTTCATGCAATTATGAGAGTCTAAAATATTTTCGGTTCATTATGAAATTGTGGTGGGACAAATTAGATTGTGGCAGGCCGCCGGTATCAAAGCCAGATAGTTATGAGAGAGCAGCGCACCCACTGGGAAAACTTTTTCATGTTGGCACAGAAACACCTAAAACGTAGCGGAGCTGTTGTGGATAAACAAAGAAATAAGACAGCAGATTCTTTGGCTCCTTAAAACCCAGTTTTGCCAATCAGTGCATGAGACAGTCTTGAACAAGGCAAGGCTCTATAAAGTACAACATCAAACAGATAAGTGATGCATACTGTAAGTCGAAATCCTGTGCCAGCAGACAGGAAACTGGAAAGTTCATCACCTGAAGCCTCACAATCTAATAAAGCATGCAGAGTGCAAGCACAGTAACAAACCTTTATACTACCATGCGCTTCCCCCCTTTCAGCAGACACATTATACATGCTGCTGCTTTTTTAATAGCAGAAGACATAATGGAAATAGATTCTGTTGATAATTGACCCTAAGTTAAGCTTACATAAGCCAACCTTTCAAACTAAAGGATTTATAGAAGAAGATTTATAGAAGATTGAATCATTTTCTCAAGGTCTGAATCAATTGCAAAAAAATCTTGAAAAAGAAAATTTTGAGCTGTAGAAAGTCTTTGAATTTAAGTGTATCATAATATACTGAGCATAAACTGTACAGCTCTATTTTGAGTCTTCTGTCCATGGCGCTCCCCATGTGATAGTGTTTCGCTTCAGGCTGTGATAATTGGCAGTTTCTGATAACTTTTCCTCCTAATTTCCTCAGGAGCTCAGCCACTTGGCAAACATTTGCCCTCGCCTAACGACGTCAATTAGGATTCCAGACCAGGCTATGCTGACCTGCGATCGCACTCCCTGCTCACTCTTGATTTTTTTTGATGGTCCTTTCCACGCATGCATGAGTAACAGCTATAATTCCCTGCACCTATCTTCACTGCGTCTGGAAAAAAGCCAAGGTGTCCATCTGTGGAGTTTAATTAATAGGGGTTGCTGCTTTTGAAGAGATGTTCTGCGGCGTTTGGTTTCAAAAACTTGGAGCCGAGTTGCTGCCACTCTTCATACTTTTAATGAGGCATTAACATCACTGTCAAACTATCACAAGGGAACACTACCAATTGTTCAGCGCGGGACATGGTGAACTGTTCCTCCGGTGCGGTCAGACAAATTGAGCTCGCACAGTACCTCCTCTTCTTTGTCCCGCTGTCTTTTCTCATTCTCGTTCCCACTTCTCCCCATTTCTTTATAGCGTCCATCTCTCCAGCTCTGCTCCCATCTATCCATTTCAAACTCATCACTCTCCAATTTCATCCTTGTCGCCCACCCACCCCTTTCCTTTTCTCCATTTTTCAAACAGTAGTAAGGTTTCCTAACCTATCAGCGTTTATGTGTTTCCCTCTGATAAAGCGCTCGGCAAAAAGGCAAATAACGGACAGGAAATTGGAATGTCCAGGAGGTGTCTTATCTCACCCGGTTTAACACGGAAACACACACTACATACACCTCCTCCCTTGCAAATGCACACATTGGCTCCTGTATAATGATAGGTCCCCGCACGCTTATCCTCATGTAGCAGAAGAAGAGGAAATGCCACTCTGGGGCTTTCACTCCACAAGGACGTTATACAGGCGAGGGCTGGATATACGCTCTTTGAAATGAGGGTGGAACCTTTATAAAAAGGTTCTACCAGGAACCAAAAAGAGTTCTGCTTGTAATGCATTTAGAGGGTTCTATAAGAACTTATAAGAACTCAGCCTATAGGATAAAATCTAGAACCATCTGTGAAAGGTTCCATCCAGAACCCCCTATGAAGGCCCTTTTCCACCAAATTAGCACGGGTTCTGGTTGAGAAATAGGTGCCCAGTGCCGTGTTGATGGAAAAGGCCTATGAGAGGTTCTGCAGAGAACCATTGTGTGTAAGAATGGTTCCACCCAGAACTGTCTAGGGGGGTTCTATCCAGGACCTTTCTACCTTCTAAGGTAACCCTTAGTCTCACAAACAACACTCAAGGAACCCTTTCTTCTAAAAAAGGGTTCCTTGGATGAAAAGGATTCTTGATGTAACCCTTAGTCTTAGAAAGAACACCCCTTTTTTTTTTTTTTTTTTTTAAAAAGGGGTGTTCTTCAAAAGTAAATGGTTCTGGGTAGAACCTCAGACCTTCAGGAAGAACCCTCTTGTAACTGTTATTTTTTAAGAGTGTAGTAACACACGCATGTTTGTGTGCTGTGGTATTTGTGTGAAAAAGAGACCAGAGAAAGCATGAAAAAGAGTAATGTGCTGTGAGAGGAGTCAGTGACACTCCCCGTCAGCCCGGGAGCTGCCTCCCCACAGGGCAGAAAAGACTGCAGAGGAAGACAGGCTTGGGAACTGGCAGAAGAGAGAGGAAGAGAGATGATGAGACGGAGGAGGGATGAAGGAGGAGGAGGAGGAGGAGGAGGAGGAGGAGGGAATCCTATAGCCTGAAAACTCCCTGGTGTGCAGATGTGAGAGATGCTGTATATGCAGGGACCATTTAGTATTCACTGTACATCTCAAACATATTTAACACATCACGCTGTGGGTTATGTTACAGTATGTACTATATTTCAGTCATTTATACAAGGTGGACTACTTTACCTACAGTAATCATAATATTCTCCTATTAAATTTCACAGTATTGACTACATTTACATACAAACTAATTTTCGACTATTATTCTGAATATAACAATATTCTGAATGTGATACAGGTCGTGTAAACAGCATATTCCAGAAAGTTAACCAAGGTTCTGCTGGGTACCAAGCTTGCTCAACTGTTATTGGAGCACAAACCAAAAATGGGTGGGACTTATGGGTCAGTTTGGGTTTTCACCACAGCTTTTGACACATAGCTTCTCACCTGTTTATGGTCAGCTCTGTGCGTTGTAAACAAACCAGCTAGCCAACAGCCAGAAAATCCCACTTTTCCAGTCAGAAAAAGAAACAAACCTACTTTTAAACATTATTAAAGACTTGGATATCAGCAAGTTTTTCAAGATACACAAATATCACAATGCCAGCCCTTTTGAGAAGGTGGTTGAATTAATGAAAGAGGGAGGCTGTGTTTGCACGGTCAAACAAGTCCACCACAGTGGGAAATTGAAACAAAAAATCCTCTTTTAACACATAGAAGCAAAATGACTCAGCCTGCTCCAGCTGTTCCACTCTTCCATAATCGGAGTGTGCATGACTGCGGGAATATTAGTGGAATATTCATGTAAACAGTTCAGTATGAGTATTGTCTTTTTTGGAAAAGGGCATAAACCAGCATATTTTGTGCATGAAAATGAAGTCAGTGTTTTTGCATGTAATTGTATTATAATCATTTTGTGAAAGCAAACGCACAGCATTATCAACAGCACGCGTGCACACACACACACACACACACACAAAACACACACATTTCAGTGTATGTGTGGTAGCTGTGATGACATTGTTAGGCCTTGTAGCCCGAGGCGGTCTCAGGAGAGTGACCTGCAGATGAGGAGCAGCTGGACTTCTGAAATGAAATATTCATCTGTGTTAATCAGAGGCAGGACACTCACTGAACACTCGTATCTTCAGCGATGCAGAAACACAGCGATGTTGTGGGCGCACAGAATGGAAACTGTATACACACAAACAAATGACTGCATTATTATATTCATATTTATACTGAATTACACTGAAGCCATCTTTAAAATATAGTCAGGTTCATTTTTTCCACTGCTGTGAGATGTATTATATCAGATAGAGCCAGTGACAGGGTGCACAATTTCCTCTCTAGCTTTCACTGTGGCAGTTGGGGTAATTATTAGGGCAACAGAACAGGAACCCTACCCCACAATGAAAGTTATAGTATCTCAAATAATTATAAAGGCTCCATGTTTCATGAGCATCTGACAGAACAGAAGGCACAACAGAAATCAAGCAATTCCAGAAACTTTTGTGTGACTACTAACCTTACACAATAAATCACACTGTCTTCTTAAAACTCACTGTCCTATGCACCCCCATTTACCTCATAAATATCAAACTCATTACATCACATTCATCTTTTTCTGATGATCACTTGTATGTCTCTTGTTGTTCTCTGCTGCTCTGAACTGCCCAACACATTTTATTTGTATCTGAGAGATGATCTGACCCTTACTAGCTTCTGCTCTGTCATCTGATCTGTACTCTGACCTTGCCTGGACCCTGTAGATACACTGATGAATATCAGCAGCAGAGAGCCTCGGTTGAACAGAGCAGCTGGTGGAGTCGATTTCATCATATTTTTTTCAATGTGTACATGGCAGATATTTTAGAGATAAATTTATCAAGTGCAGCAAAGTAGCACTTGTCTTTGCCTGTCTGCAGATATTGAAACAGAGATTTGTAAAGGACATTTTTATTCTTAGGCAGTAGATGTAAGCATTTAAACACTTTCAAATTAACTGCAGTAGCTAGTTCTTAAAGGTTTCATGTGAAGTTTTTGACCCCTGCAGAGCTGTTTTCACAAGTGGGTCTACATTTTTTGACACATTCCAGCTAATGTTGTCACACCAGCAGCACTTTAATACGGTGGCCGAGACCCGCCATTGCTGCAAATAAAAGTAACGCTGCAAACAAAAACAAACGCTGCTGCAAATAAAAATAAACGCTGCAAATAAAAGAAACGCTGCAAATAAAAAAAAACGCTGCTGCAAATAAAATAAACACTGCAAACAAAAACAAACGCCGCTGCAAATAAAAGAAACGCTGCAAATAAAAGAAACGCTGCAAATAAAAAGAAACGCCGCTGCAAATAAAAAAAAAAAAAAATGATGCAAATAAAAAAGCCACAACGGAAGTGGATTACCGGGGACTGTTTTTGCCGATGCAAACCGGTGTGAGTAGAACAAGACGAAGAAGAAGAAGAAGAAGAAGAAGTAGTAGAAGAAGAAACAAGCACAGGGGTACGAATTGGAAAACGAACGAGTTCAACTTCAAACCTTCAAACCTGGGGCTACATGGCCTAACCAAATAACACATTAAAAAGTACACGTAGCGACATTAAACACTTAACATTTTCACTTACTTTCTCGTTTGTTTTCCAATTTATTCTTGAGTAGATTACATTTAACATTTCTTAACTGCAGTAGCTTAGTTCTAATTTCTAGCCTTTGTTACCTCAACTGTTTCAATTTTGAGCAATTCAAACAGGTCACCCAGAACACTTGTGTAGCAATTTATAACAGCAGCATATTTTTATTTAGCATTGATTTAAGCAGATGCATTTTTAGTATTTTAATGGCTTGAACATGTTGGGAAAGGAAAAATGGATTTAACACAATCTTATGGGAAAGAGGATACTCAGATGGTTTTGTGTTTACAAGAAAACTGAAAGTGGAGACAACTTTTCAGCAGCAGGTGTTGTGTCAAAATATGTTTTCCTGACAATATATTTTCCTCCTCACCTTACTCTGTCACCCTGCACCATAACCTATCCCTGAAAGAGGAGGGCAGCCCTACGGAAAACACCATCTGACAGGAAAACACACCTCGACTCAAGATCGTGTTTCCTTAGAGTCACAGCCTAGCTCAGTAAAGAAATGAATGATACCACTTTGAAATAAGAAAAGAAGAATGAAGCATGTTCTCTGAAGAAGTACATTGAAATTGTCACAAATTTGTACTGAATTTGGGAGCAAAGTGTTGATGTTGACGTTAGGAGGAAAAACATTTGTATATTCATGAAGGCTATAACTGAGACTATAATGGCTATAATGGATTTTTCACTAGAAAATCCGTGGTGGCAGGCTGATCAAAGTGAGGTTTATATGGAGCCAATCTAAAGACAAGAAAAATGGAATTAAAGCAAAAAGTTGTCTGTTTCCACTTTATCAGGGCACCTTTAATCATCCTTCAGTCCTAACTAATAAATAAATAAATACTACCCAGTTTCCTTCAGTCATGTCTGCTGTCACTGCCGCTGCTTTCCTTCCTCTTGCATCATGCCAGATGTCGCTGGTCACTTTAATTCAGGGTCACTTATGTATTGTTTGACTCATTAAGCACAAGAACAAGTGCTTCAGTGTGTGTGCGTGTTTGATCTTGACTGACAGTTCTGTTCTCCTGCTGGGCTCTGCTTCACCTACAGAATGCCGCCCTCTGGACCTCTATATAAATACATGTCTGCATGCATGCACACATAGACATTTCTTGTACTGTAATGTGTCTCTACAGCTTCCCTCAGTGCCCAGAAATCACTGCTGACATCACAGCTGTTGACAGCACCTACTGCCCGTTTTCCTGCCTCTCCCACCCTGTACTATGTAATGGGAATACATGTCTGTGTGGATTTTGTGGCCACAGTGGTTGGGTGGAACAGACTGATTGTGATTATGTGTTTGTGATTCTCTGACTGTAATTGCATGCATATCTCTCTGTGTGTGTGTGTGTGTGTGTGTGTGTGTGTGTGTGTGTGTGTGTGTGTGTGTGTGTGTGTGTGTGTGTGTGTGTGTGTGTGTGTGTGTGTGTGTGTGTGTGTGTGTGTGTGTGTGTGACTGCACTTCTCAGCACTGTGGGCACCAATGACTCATGCGTTTTTATGGAAGGAGTGCTTCTGTAACGCAGCAGGAAGGCTTTTCTTGCCGTCACTCACAGCTCTGAATTTCAGCAGATGGATAAAATGGCTGGACCGATTTATTACATCCGTCTTTTTCTTCCTGTTTTTGTCCCCTGTCTCACTCAGCATATGGTTTAATTATGTTTGCGTTGCATAGAATGTCATACTGCATGCTGAGCGTTCTTATAGATGCATGCTGGGAGAGGCTTCTGAACAATATAGAAAATGGATCTATACTATGAAACCTATAGAAACAAGAAAAAGATATAACAACAGCACATAAAGCACAGGGAGAGTAGATAAACAAGACTTATTAGAACATAATATTGTGTCAACATCACCACAATTCACATTATCCTGAATTAGGATTTAAAAATCAGAGGTCAGGAGTCCAAATTGCCACAGTTAATGACTTTCATCTGAAAAGAAGCTGAAAAGAAACTTTATTCACCATTTTATCTCCCCTACTGTACATGATGCTCTAAATGCCGCTTCAAAGCCGTCCTCTCTCTGCAAGGCAAGGCTTGGCAGTAACAGTTGCCAGGTTGCCAATGGCAACCATTTTGATAAATTGGCAACCAATTCTTGGCCTTTGGTTGCCATCGGTGGCACTGATGGACCATTTAGAACATATAAAAACTGGGACAGCAAACAGCAAAAACATGCACCCCAAAATAAATGTATGTTTAAATATTTGTTGCATTAATGATTTTTAAATTTTTATTATTATGTTTATTTTATTTCATTCTAGAAGGGACAATTCACATGAATTTACATGAGCACTTAGGTCCATTTTAATGTCCTAGATATAGACATACAGGCAAAATTTCATCTGTAGCTCCTGACAGACTGATGGCAAAAATCTGTTTAAAAAAATAACATAAAAAAACATATAATCATGGACAAAAGCAGAAAGATGGTAGAGACAATGCTATACCTGCATTGATGCATTTACTCGGGTGCACAAAGGGTAACTTGTTTAGGGACATTGCCAAAGCAAATTAAGGTGTTTGACTGAAGGATGAAAAGTTTGGACTAACCTGTCAACATCACAAACAATGTGCAACATTCAAGAACGAGATGAACCTGAACAAAAAACAAAAAGTAAATTTGTAAAGTCTTGGAAGGAAATCATACTGCAAAGAAAGTACCACATACATCTTGACCAGAGACACAAAATTTCCTATCTCAAGTTGGCACATCGTACAGAACCACGGGTTACTGTCTTCACAATAGGTACGACTGCTTGGTACCGTGCCTGAGTATGATTGCCCTCTCCACTTCCTCGCCGGTCAGCTTTCACAGTAGTAATCTTGTTCTGTATCCGAGTACACTTGCATCATCCCTCACATTTGTTCGTTTGTTCATGTTGATGCCATAGTGTAGAAAAGCCTGCCAATCCCCATAGCAGTGGTTAGTTTTCACACCTGATGTGAACCATACTCGAGTACACATGAACCATACTAGAGACCACGTTTTCAATTGGACCCAAGTATGGATCAGTGAACCGTGCCTGGTACGGGTCCACTGCAATTGGGATATTGCACTTGGCCATATTGCGATTTTATTGCAGTTGTGATTAATTGTGCCGTTCTAGTTCACACTAATCAAATGAACTGGACTTTGGGGTCACTCGGGGAACCACTTTCATAGTCAGTATTGAGCAACTCTTATTTACTTTTTTTATTATTTAAAAAATATTATTGACAATTTGAAGACAATTAAAAGATGAAACTCAATTTCTAATTTGTGTGCAACCCCTCACTTATCTCCAAATTTAGTGAGCTTGAATTTTTTGCTAAAACTGAAGGAGGGATTGCTGCTTTATGAGTTGAGACACTTCTCTTACTTCTTATGCCAAACAAACATTTATGAAGTCCCTTGATCATTTTAAAAATGCATTACCACAGAGCTGAGAACGTGGCTGTTTTTCTTAGCTTCTGAAAAGCTGACATTTTGGAGATAAGAGTTTTCATTGGACAGCCACAATTTGCAGAAAGAGGAAACTGAGAGAATGACCTCTGTGTCCTTCATGGTAGCTGCAGCTCTGGAATGATTCTTAGTTTAGAAATGAAAATAAGGACACACACTTCAAACATTCCCACTGTATATGATGAGATAGACACACATTTTGCATTTTGAGATAATAGGAGCCTCTTTTTGCAACCATTGTTTTGAACTGAAATCTGTGTATCTTTTATGAATGTACTCTATCTTGGAACCTAAACACATTATTAGGGTTAGTGTTAGTGATATAGTGTGCATGTCTTTTCCCTACGCAATTTATCTTGCTTTGGATTGACAGTTCCAATGACCATATAAGGTTGTGAAGCAGTGGTGTCAGCGTGTGTGTTGTAAGGAGCTTTAGCCTGTAACTCTGAATGGCTGCCTGTAACAGGATTCAAGAGCCCTTGATACAAACCCCCCGTCATTTTCCATAAAGCCACACCAATGGGTGCCATGGTAATTGTTGTAGGTGTGAATGTTGGGAGTGTGTGTTAGTGTGTGTGTGAGGAAGATGGAAAGAGAGCAGCATAGTGAGGGAGTGAGAGACATCCATCCATAAATCCAATAAAGTGATGCCGTTTAGAGTTATTAAATTCAGTAAACATTCCCCAGGTGGTTCCACTGTAATATCCAACCTCTTTCTATTGCTCCCTCCTTCCTTCCCTCCTTCACACCTCCCTCACTTACTTACTGACATTCACTTTTTGCTCTTCCAGCATCCCAACATCTATTCAAGGTGCAGTAAGCGATTCCGGAAAGAGGTATTGGAGCAATTGAATCTAGTTCACAGGACATTAAATTACATACGCTTTGGATCAGTGATTTGAAGACGGTTGATTTTTGAGTCTCATTCCCTGGTCATCAAATACTGACGTTTTTTGACGGAATTAGACTCAACAGTCAACTATCTTACCGACGTAATTGTGATTTTCTTGAGTCTCACATGTCAGTCTCTAAAGGCTTCTTCAGGATGTGAAGAAGACTGTTTATGCCGCTGCGTGTGGGTTGTGATCTTCTGAATAAAGGCTTTATAACTTTTTGCCAAAAGAATGCCTTGGACCTTTTTGGACCTTCTTTTTTGAACTTTTGTGGTCCTTACCAAAAAAACACCTTCACCAGGCTTGTTTGAACTTAGGAGCACTCCAGACTTTTTCTTTCTTGATAAGACTGAGGACAATGTCTCAGACAGTTCAAAAAAACAAGGTCTTTTATTGTGGCCCTTCAAATCGGGGAAGTGACATTGTATGCTTACTATTGAGGAGATTTGGGGCTTGAATTTTTTCTGGTAAAATGTGTCCTTGAAAAGAAGTAAGGGCTATAGGTTTGTTTGGGGTTGTACTTAGCCTAGAGTCTTCAAAGCTTGAAAATAGAGCCAAGAGGAGGAGCGGAAAATTATGTTTTTTTCTTAGACCACGTGAATTACATTATGTTTAAGGGTTGTTATTAAACACTTATTTCAACAATGCTTCCCTTTACATGATGGGTATTGAATGAAGTGGGAAAAAAATGGTACCAAATGAAGTACTCTATTGGTATTGATATCACCTTAAGGGTAGTGGGATTGGTATTATAATTTTTAAAATGATATCCAGCCCGAGCCCCAGACTTTTCTCCTCCTTCTCTCTGCGTTAATTTCTTCTGTCTCTCTGCTTTGCTATCATTTATCACTTTGGTCTTCTCTTATCTGTTATGTTGTTATTGAGCTGTTGTTTGGAGTTGTGGTTCACTGGTGGATTTCTGCCACATTAAACCCAATACAGCTCTCCCAGACTTGTCCCTGGATCCTCTTTCCTCCTCTCTCTTTACCCTCTCTTTTTCATTTCGAGTCACTGCACCAACAGCATCCTCCTCCTCACCTCTTGTTCATATTTGTCATAATTTGCTCACTCTCAACCCTGTCATCTTTTCTCATTATTTGGGGCAAAATGTCTCCTTCAACAACTCTTCATCCTCCCTTTTCCCCCCATACATTCCATCACTTCCACTGTCCTGATGCAGAAGGTCACGTGCTTGTTGATCACATGTGCACTTAAAGTGATAGTTTGGAGTGGGGTTGTATCAGGTACTTGTCAATGGTCTGTGTATTAACCACAGTAGATGCCAGTTGGCACGCCCCATTTAGAAGAAGCAGAGAGGGGCACCAACAGGAAAGCTAAGTGATGTACTGCTGAGGCCAGGGTCAGCAACAAACGGTATTTTAGCCACTTAAAAAAGGTCCAGGTAAAAAAAATGCTATTTTTAGAATATTTTCACCACTTTACTTTGCCCTCAGACAACCTTTTCTGACAGGAAACTGACGTTATATAAGCCAATATTGCCCTCTCTAAACAAACCAGACTCCATACACAAAATCAGTCATCTTACATTGCAGAAAACAGGAGTTGCTGGTCTACCACTGCCTCAATCTGTTCATTTGTTTTTGTTATTGTGTAACTTCTGTGTTTTAAAAGGATTGTTTGGATTCACCAAAATCACACAATAACACAAACAAACTAACAGATTGAGGCAACAGTAGACCAGCAACTCCTGTGTTCTGTGAGGGAAAATTACTGATTTTTAAGTTAAGTTTGGTTGGTTTAGAGAAATCAATATTTGGCTTATATAAAGGGGGTTTCCCCTTGGAAAAGGCTGTCTAATGGCAAAGTCAAATATTGAAAATATTGCATATAAACACACACATAAACTAACAATATTTTTTTTAAGTGACCTTTTACCCATGTACAGGACACAATCATGCACACACACAGATTAACTTTCTTTTTCAGTGAGAGAAATGATCCATTGTATTATCGATTCATTCTGGCATCATTCATTCATTTATTCATTCACTACATGATCTTCCCAAGTGTTGATTCAGAGTTGGTGATGATTACTACCACAGTGTATGCCTACACAGTAAGCATGTGGGCCTGGACACTACCCAGAGAAGTAGTGCACTTAGTAGTGACAATAATCAAATGCCTGGTTACAGATTCTTTGCCAATCTGAAGAAAAACAACAGCAGTGCTTTCATTACATTCGTTGCAGCAGCATAATTAGGCAGAGGAGAAGTGCATCCCTCTTCCTCTCCTTCTCTTTTTGGCGTCCTTCCCCTCTCGCCATCTCATTTGCAATGCATCAGCATGATCTGGTGTAGATGAAACAGAGCTCTCGGGGTAATAATGTGTTGTACTGAGCAGGTTTCACCTACCACTGTGCATGATTAAGCTCTATCCCATACAGACTGGGATGCATTCAGTGAACCCATCAACAGCATCTCGACAAACTTAATGCCTCTAATTTGGTGGTGATTATAAGGCTTCATGGCATTATCTCTTTCTATTCGAGATTATAATGAGGATTTTATTAATTCAAGAGTAACGCGGTG
Organism: Lutjanus argentimaculatus; assembly: GCA_034769285.1. Classification (NCBI taxonomy): domain Eukaryota; kingdom Metazoa; phylum Chordata; class Actinopteri; order Lutjaniformes; family Lutjanidae; genus Lutjanus; species Lutjanus argentimaculatus. The sequence goes on along the minus strand of JAWZSL010000005.1, from coordinate 30,065,378 downwards.
TTGTTTAGGTGCTCAGGCAGAGGTGGGTGTTTTTGAAAAGGTTGATTTCTCCAGCTTTCATAAACAGAGTGCTCTTCATTTCTTTCAAGGACAGAGATGGCTATTCAGTTTTGGAGTTCTATCACCCAGGATAAATGTGTGTATTTTTCCGCTTCTGTGTTCTGCAAGAGTCAAACAGAACATGTTTATAAATTGATAGTTGCGGTTAGACCTTCTGGTGCCCAAAGTCCCCAAAGAAGCTTAAGTGCGAGTGAGAGTTTTTATGGTTCAAACCCGGATAAACAAATAAGTATCTGTTTTGTCATTTAGTATTTTTCAGATGAAAATGCCTGTAAAAGTGTTTGAATTATTTTTTTTTAATTCCAGAAAATTAAATGAATATTTTCATTCTATCTAAAAGATTGATTTAAATTACTTAAAAGAAGCCAGAACACTTTGTTAATGTGATTATGTACTGTAAAGGTCCAGTGCATAAGATCTGAGGGGATCTATTGGCAGAGTATAGCAGAAATCGAATATTATAGTGTATTATCGGTACCTTAGAATGATCCATTTGTATCAACAGAGGGCATGGGTCCTTTTCCGCCATGTTGCACCACCATGACTCAGCCCAGAACAGACAAACTAAACACAAGCTCTAGATACAGCCTTTCACATTTTTCGGGGGTTTTGCTGCTACTATAGTTATGGTTGGGCCGATATAAAGATTTTCAAACTGGTTTGATATTAAGCCAAAGACTGGACTGGACTGGAACCAGTTATACTGAATTTTACCACTAGATGTCACATGTGACTCAGCTGCATGGAACCTGCAGCCCATGAATCAGAATGGAGTTGCAAATCAGTAAATTTACCACAACACATTCCTGTTTCACAATAAAAGCCTTGTTAAGAAATTAAGAGGCTCTGTCCACTGAAATAGCAGAGGGCTTTTAATTTGAAATGCAAACAGGAAGTAACTTTAACAGGACAAACAAGAGCAGAACAGATCCAAACAAGGTTTCGTACTTACCTCTCCATCTGCTGCATTACTGACTGTACTGACAAACTATAGCTGGCTATATTTGCTAGTTAGCAGCTTAGCTCTGCACCACCATCTGCTCAGTTATATCTACTCTGCTACAAGTGCTGCAGACACTGCCCACATTTCCCATGATGCCTTCTCTTATTGGAACACATAAGCAAATTTAACAAAAGTACTCAGTGGTTTGCTACGTTGTGTTCCAAAATGCAAGTGTTACTTTTTCTGATTGTTTGTGGTATGTCTGCTCAGAACATTGTGGATTATGTTGGTAATTGTCATTTTTGTGCTGGATTATCGTTTTAATCATGAGTTACATTTCAACTTGGGAGGTTGCCGCTCTGGACCGCCTTCGGTGGCAGCAGGTACTCCACGGGGGTCTGCTGATATACGAAACCTCTTTGGCACAAAAGAGAGAAGCAAAACAAATAAAGAGAAAGAAAAGACAAGAGAACGCCACCACACCTGGAACTTCATCCGGACCGCCCTACATATGAAACATCCGTGGCCGAGCCTGCCTCTCACGGATTGGTCTTCACAGTCACAGCAGACGCTGCGCTAAACGTGACTCCAAGGCACAGGATATCTATGGTCTTCTGAGACTGCGATGCCGCCGCCGACATTTCTTGAGGCCAGCTGTGATTTACACCAGTGATGCTTCTGCATTGCTGAGATCATACTTTTATCTTTGTTGCTTACCAGAAAATCACATTAAAACATATGCTGGTTCAGTCAATTTGCATAAAATTAAACAGGTTTGAGTTCCTACTCCCGACCAGAACAAGAGAACTGAAAACCGACCCAACCCTAACTGTAGTTTCTCTTACACGCTTGGAAGGGGAGGATGAGAGGTGTGGTATTCATTTGCTTGCAGTCTACAAGCTCGCGGCTAGATGCCACTAAATCCTGCACACTGGTCCTTTCATGAAGTATTGTTTGTAAATTGAACTAATTAAGTGATGCACAAATTGAACCCTCCAAAGTATCCACTGAGCTTTTTAGATTCAACAACCGTAAGCACAGTCCCTCAAACAAATTCATGAAAGCCTTGCAGTTGAAGGTTCCATTACAATATGCTAATGAACAATTAGAGTGACTTGGTTCCACTTCTCAGCTCAGAACTGTTCAAAAACCCTTTTTCTTCTTATTAACTTACTTCAAGGAAAGTATACATCCCTGATCCCTATAGTTAGAGGACAGAATGTGTGAGATTTACATTGTACCAAACGAGTCTCAGGTTCAGTGTATTCTGGGGAGCTGTGCTGTATATGGCTTCTCTGATCACTTCACCATCTGCATAATTTGTTGCAGAATCATCCCCGGAGCAATCCTGGTGGTGTTGACACCTGCCCAGCTGGTAGGTTTTGGTGGCTCGGTTGATGTTTAACCCTGCTGGGCCTTCTGTGAGCTCGGGCGAGTGTGGCCAAGGGTCCCCTCTCTTTCATTCTCTCCCCGGGTAATGAGCTGTAATGGATAGGGCCTTGGGCGTGACAGGAATACAGAGGGCCCCATCAAAGCAGCGCCCCGCGCATCCCTTTAAAGGACTGCTCAGTACGCATGCAAACACTCATTTACTCATTCATTCCTCTCTTTAATCTACTCCTGTCAAAGGCTTTTCACTTATTTATCACCCACTGGTATTATCGATATTATAACTTTGTTACCCTCTTCAAGCATCGTTGTCCAAATTTAGGGAATACATATTTTTTCTCTCTGAAAACTAAAAGAATAGAGATAAACAGTATAACACAGTGTTTTCAACAGGTTCCCTAAAGGGGTTTCATATGCTGATGGACAAGGTTGGGGGGGTACTTAAAAAGTGTATTCTGAAACAATTAAACATTAAAAATGTAGTTAGTAACCCAATCCATGTGTCACAATATAAAAGTAATGTAACTTTCCTTACTTTTGGATTACCTCAATACCTAATATGATGAAATTGTTTAGCTTAATCCAGAGCTTTTCAAAGTGGGCCTACCCACAGGGTGTCCGAACAGTTTCAGTCGAGGCTCAGTGAAAATCTTCCATTACTTATCAAACGGAGATCACATAGAATAGCCTAAATGTGTGTGATTTGGTTAACGGAATAATTCAGAGATACAGATTGGGGAATCTTCATTATTTTTCCCAGAGCAGAAACTGGTGTAGTATGAAGTCATGTCAAACAGCAGTATTAGGCTATCTGGCTCAATTTTTAAGTGTCTGTGGGATCAAAGAATGTAATCATGATCTCGTAGACATCCAGGAATTGAGTTAAACTGAGTAAGAAACTAAGAGGGGGCACTTTTTTCCAAGCCTTGTCTGTGGGGAGGCCCACAGTCTCAGACTTTGAAAACACCTGACCTAATACAATATCTTATGCTCATTGTTAGGTTTATTAACTGTTTGTTCAGCTATTCCTTCTTTTGTTATGCATGAATGCACGTTAAGATAAATAGTGGTAATTACGCACATGTAAACGTACTTTGTTCAGTTGTTATTCACACTTCACACTCATACTTCAATAAACTGACAAACTTATTCTGGTCTGAAGCTTGTGTTTTTACCCACACACCATCCTGATCACCAGTGTAACTATCTACAGTCCAAAATATTTTTCAGTTGTAGTATTGGCAGGTTAGCTAGCTAACTGGATTTCTGTGTAGCTAATGCTAGCAATTATTCTTGGTCTTTCCTGTAAATGCTTCTTTAAATTAGATGTTGACTTCTCGGATTACCAGTATTTTCACAGCTAAAGGCAGAACTGTCATTGTACTGTGAGGTTCCTCTTTTTAAAGACAAAATAATGTTGAAATTTCCACCCAGTGATGTCTGTTTTTTTCAATAGAGGACATGATAATGAATAAGCAACTGTTGTTGCAGAGTGTTGTTGTGAGACTTGTGAAGTGTTGCAATGTGTGTGCGTGTCACATGGTAATATATTGTTCTTTAGTTTAAATTGTATTATAAAATTTTAATCCTGCTAATTATCTCCATTTTTACTTAATGTATCAGTAAACAAACTATGTATTTTTATCTATAGCTGTAATTGAAAACAATTACCTGTTCTTTGTATCCTAATTATGTAACTCTGTTACATGAAAGCTGTTGGCTTGGATTTACATGTAACATACGATTAGGGAAGTCATTTTTCTAGTCTGTATGTTGGTACATGAGACTCTTCAACCTCCACTTTTTGCCTAAAATAACCCACAAAAAGTTTAAAACCAAAGAAAAATGTGTTTGAGCAGGACATCCAAAAAATGTCTATATATTGACTAGACACACACACATGCACTCACGTAAAAGAGTTCAGTGACACTGACAGTCCAGATGGTACTCAGTGACTCTTACAGACCCACTAAATTACCATGGTGATGACTCTAGATGGTTTTTCACCACTTTCACTTCACTAACAGGCCTCTCTGCCACTTTACTGCTCACCCCCCCTTTCACTCATTTTTACTCATTTTTGTAGTCTCTCAGTGTGTGTGTGTGTGTGTGTGTGTGTGTGTGGTGTGTAATCTTTGTGACGGGTGTCCTCCAGAGTTTCTATTCCGCTGCAGACTAATAAAAGCCCATATATTGCAAAATTCAGACCCTTCTACCTGCATTTATCTGAGATACTGTGGTTTGAAGTTCACTGCACTTTATTTGAACTGACTTACAGGGAAAAGAGGTGTAAAAAAGCCTCAGTTTCATCATTTAGATCAGTATCATTACAATTAACTGTTGGTAATGAACCATAGTGCCTTGAGAATATTCATGTAGCTAAAAGTGAAGCTCGAGGAAATGTACACTAAGATTTACAGAGTGTTTCTGTTTATTTTGTTTTATTCTTTGATGATCAAAATGTGTAGGAAAGCTGATATGATTAAGTGGACCTCTTAAACATATTTCCACCTATAGGATATATATATATTTAGTTTCACTTGCACTCTGATGACTACGTGTGTGGTAATGATATATAACTTACAGAAGTTCCAGCATTTGGAGGAGGGAAGTTTTTTTCTTTTTTTCTACATTGCCAGTTACCATCTGTCTATCCAGTATGTTTAGATAATTTGCAAAAGAGCAAACCCCTTTTCAAGTTTCAGCTGTCTGATCAGCATCATCCTCACTTCTGTTCCTGTTTGTGATGCGAGCCAGCAGTGATCTGGCAAGCTGGCCCTTCATCCAGATTTTTGATTGGTCCTTCTGACTTTGCATGGACTGAATCGGATCACAGGTGGCTCGCATCACCAGCAACTAAATTCAGACTAGTCCTTCATTCACTTATTCACTACTCCCTATAGAATAGAAACTCTGTAGTTTACTCATGAGAAATTAAATAAATCACTGTCAGTTATGCAGTGTTATTGACATGTACATGTGTTCTCTGACTGTTATTTTTTGCATCTTTAAAATGTTCTACATTGCATTGTGGGTATGTTAGCAGAAAGCAGTGTTCACAGTGGTATACTGCATAGTACACTCATGTACACAGGATATACCCACTAATTTTTCAGTCGGCATTGCGTACACCAATTTCTAAATCCCCTCTGATGCTTATCATTCAGCAGTGTGCTTTTTTCCTAGTATGGTGAAGGCATGATTTGCCCTACTCTGCCTCTGATTGGCTAGTACTTAAGGAGCAACATGTCACTATTGCACCGCAGACTAAATAGTGAATGGGAGCCCTAGACTCTATATTAAATAGGTTGAAATCCTATTATAATATACTGTACACTCTCTGGACTTCAAGTAAAGGGACCGCCTTCCTTACTGCTTGCCAGACTCCATTAACATGTTGCTCAGTTTAACTGTTATAAACATCTGCTCCTTTGACAAGATTATTAATGATTTCTTACAACTCAAAAACAGACACTAACTCATTCAGTGAACATTCGGCATTGAGTTGAACTCTAATTAACATGAATTGTTTAGTGTTAGGCTAAGAATATTAAGGAAGGCCAATCAGAGGCAGAATAGAGTGGATCATCCCTTCGCTTTGCCATCCTAGGAAGAAAAGGTTGGCTAATATAAATTCATCTCTGACTGAAACACCATGTTTGACTCATCCTGAATATATTTTAAATTTATGCATTCTGCCTATGAAGGACCGGTAATATTTGCAAAATGGCAAACTGGCCTTGACAAATAATGTAAAATTTATAACAGTGATACTGGTTCTGATCTACAGTCTTTGTTGCATATCAGCTGTTCCAAGAGAGAGTTTACAAAAGAAACTAGTGGCCCATAAACAACTTGCAGGGTTAGAGAATAGCTGTCTATTTTTCATGTGTAGATAGACTAAGGAATAAGGAATAGTTCACTCAAAATGCATAATTATAGTTGTCTCACCCTGTAGTCTGTATTCTCTTAATTCATGCTGCAGAAGTGGCAGTGAGCAAATACTCTGGGCCCATTTTTGGGTGAACTAAGTATGCAAGAGTAGTCTTACATGTCACTGTTTATAACACAGGGCCTCTTGAGAAAAACATTGGAGCATAAATTAAAAGTATACACACGTCTCCAGGCACCACTGCACCACTGAGTGTACATGCCTCAGACACTACTTTTTTGTTCCATTGACAGGCCAGCCTTTCTAAATGGTCTGAATGTACAAAGCAGTCAAATGTGGGTGCAAACTGGCTTGCAAAGACAAAGGAATCACCTGACCATCTGTCAGACTGTGTTACCTAATACAAGCCAGTGCACAATCTTTGTTCACAAGACTCCAGTTACTCATCTATCCCTAAACTCCAGCAAAATTGTGTAAGCAATGCTGCATCAGTGCAAACCTTCAAGGCGTAAAATCCATGTATCCCCTCTGTCTTATGACCTGCGTTCTTTGTACATCAACCTCTTTATATCTGAACTTGATTAAATTGCACTTTACCACTGTTATTTCTCTTATACATTATTGTGATTAAGTGTTTTCATAAATCTTTGTGTGATACAACATTTCAAACTTTGATTCAGCGGTGATGAAGCTTAGGCTAAAGGTGATGAAGCCTCACTATCCACCACTCGCTGTGCCTCCTCCAGACGCTGTCTCATCAAGGTCAGACCATTGTGGTGTGCGGGTGTGTCTGTGTCAAGGCTCTGTTAAAATCCAAGCCTCCTAAAGCCCCAACATGCCAAGTACCAACAACACATCATTTACACCATGTTTTTAGCCTAAATCTTCACTGTAGATCCTTAGCTTGGAGCCAAGTTCATGTGCATGTACACATTGTTTGAACTGAGTGTGTAGTGTGATGGTGTGCTCACTCAAGTGAATGGCAGGTCGGAGTTTTTGTAGACTTGGATTACACCAGGTGAGCAGTATGAAGGCATTTTGTGGTTTTTTTTTCTGTTTGAAAACTGATCACCATTCACTTTAATTGTTTGGGAGATTCTGTAACACATTTTTCCTGTGAAACTTCAGCGGTGTTTTGTGGACTGACAAACTAAACCTGACCTTCAATCAGCATGATTGTGAGTAGATGATGACTGAATTTTCATTTTTTGTCTTCTCGAGGCATTCATATGAAGATCACACGTCTATATTAGTAGATCAACTCACATTTCATTAACATTTAATATGGGCACTGTTACTGTTATTTATCATTCTTTTTGATAAATACTCATCTTTATGCTCTGTTAGTGAAATACTCTTGCTGTAATATTTATCTCATGATGCTCAAACTGAATGAAACTCCGTGAATAAGAGAAGAGAGAGACTGGCATATGTGGTGTAACAGCAGCAGAGCTCCACTGGTGCAGTCTGACCTAGTTAGAAACAAACATTTAAGGTGCCGAGCTGCCTGTTTACCTCTCTGCCTGCTCGTCGCACCACCTCAGAGCACGAGGATGGGCTACCACACAAGTCAAAGGTGCATTACATTTTACTCCATGCTCTTCAGTCATTCACATTTACAAGATAACCAGTGCAAAATAGCATTTCTTTGCCACTGACTAGAATCAGTCACAATCTATCAGACTGATTCCTGGAAGCTGATTCCCACTGTTGCATTCTTTACTGATGGCTGCAATTGCAGTGCGTTGCATGCTCACTACGTGGAGAATTGCAAATGCAAGGACCCAAACTGAAGTGAAGAAGAGATGGCGCCAGGCAGATCTCAGTATCCCCTTTAAAAAAGGCTATGTTCTCTCTGAGTGCTGTCATTGTTGGCTGGATTATGTCTGGGGTCAGACGTTCAGCTTTTCATTGTGCATTTACAAACCCTCTCAAATAGCTCCCTGCACTCAGACTGCACTCCCGTCCTTATATCAGAAAACACTGCATTTTATTCAAATAACACATTCACAGAGTTTTGAGCACATCGCTGTTTCCAAAATTGTTGCACTTAACAGTACTGCACGTTTTATTTTAAGTTTTAAAAGTTGAAGAGCAGCAGTTTCTTTTTTATGTTAAAAAAAATCAAATTATGCAGAATTAGAGTGTTAGATTGGTTTATGTTAGATAATATTACCTTCAAAGAAAAGAAGGTAGTGATGAGTAATAATTAGAAAGCTTTGACATTTTCATAATAAGGCTACAATGTTCGGGTCTGATTTGAGGGAAGTGGCTAGGATATAGAGCACCCAACACTTTAAAAACAAATGTCTAGACAAGAGGGTGTACTGCAATAATGAAGCACTATATTTTTGCCAGACTGAACATGCCACTCACGTTTAAAAAAATACAAAACAAAGGGAAATATATTTTTGATGATAATACAATAGACAGACAATCTATGCTGATACAATTTAGTTTTATCAGAAAATGCTGACCACAGCTCGTCTGAGCTAGCATAGCTAAACCAGTTTTGTGACAGTTTTGACATAAGCTCAATTATCTGTTTAGCAAACAGCAAATCTGTTTCAAATGTGTGTTTATTTCTGGACAAAGCCAATCAAAGAAAGGCCTCATGCTATAATACAATGCAATGCAGAAGAAAAGCACAGCAAACTACGCTATGCTATGTGCCATTGCGTTTAATCACCCTCCTTTCATTGCACTGGATTGCACCTGATATTGCACTCACTGTAAGTAATTTATCTGTAATCCACAACAGGCCAAGCTGAGTTTAAATGAAAATCAGCCTTTTTGATCAGTACAGATGCAGTTGTAGCTCAGTAGTTTTCTTTCAAGAAGTCTTCTGAACTGGGTTTTAATAAACCTGAATCATTGTTTGTATTCAGTAAGTTAACTTACTGTATACTCTAAACATGCAGTATACTCAGTGTTTTAGACCAGTGTTTGTGTACCCCTACAGGTACTTGAGAGATTTAAATGTAAGTATCAGCCATGCATAATTTCTAAAATAATTATGCTATAATGAGTTCAATTTAACAGCATTTTATATTCAATATTCCTATTTTCAGTCCAATCATTAACTACCCAGAACTCTCAACTGCAGTAAAACCCCTCAGAAGAAAAAAGCAACAAATGCACTATAAGTGGGACACCAGCTTCAGTATTGAATGATGGACAAGAATCAAGAAAATAGATTTGTGTTTGACCGTCTGTATCTCTTTATAGAGGCATTTTTGTTCATATTTGTTCGATTTGGACTAAAAAAGAGTGAAATTATAATCAGTTATTATCAGTTGTCATTCAAAATGTTAAAGGTGGAACTTTTTGTCAGTTTCAGGAGGAAACAGGTGGCCAGCAGTGAGGTACTTTTCATGATTTGGTCATTTTATACCCAACAATGTGCCTGTGACCTGTCCTTTTGTTTAGAAAGGGTGTGAACTCTGAGCTCATATTTGTACCCTCCTCCACGCCCTATTGTGTGGTCACTTGGTTTACATGTGCACTAATGTGTGTATGTGTGTGCACATGTAAAGGGGTAAGGGTGATGTCATGTTTGATGACATCATTGCAGACGTGCAGGGAGTGCAGATTGTTGGCTGTGGCTCTTCTGAACCAGCTCTCCACAGCTGTCCTGCCTTATCGGTGTGTCCCGCCCTGGCCTTTTATCCCCTCTGTGCCAGCCCTGCCAGTGTGTAAGCTCTAGAAATAGCCTCAAACTCACCCTTATCTCCTCTGCCAGTCTACCAATCCCAGCTCAAATTGAGCATGGCAAAAAACCCTCCCACCCACATTCCAGTCTCGCTACTACCAACCCTTTGGCCGGCCCCGTCGGCCAAGTCACTTTGCCAAAGCTTAGCTGCAGCCTCATATGTGCAGTGTTTTTCCTGTTTGAGCCACAGCGTGAGCCCTGGTCTCCCAGCTGAACCGCTCAGGGCAGGTTGGCGGCACATGCAACCCCCCACCCTCCCACCCCTCGACCTCCCAGACCCAGCAACAGTGGTGGTAGCAACAGCAGCAGCAGGAGTAGTGGCTGTCAGGGAGTTGACAGGACAAAGAGCACACACACATGCACTCCCACTTGAGCCACACACACCGGGGGGGGGTAGGGCCAAACTAGGCTGCGCCACACACACATACATGTGACACCCACCACCCCTCCACCCCCCTTGCACACCATATGCAGGCTCCTCCCTGCGCTAGGAGACAGAAATGGGAGGTGCAGTCAATCACTGACAGTGAAAGGGAGAGCTGGAGTTAAGACAGCAGAGGAGAGGAGGGGAAAACCTTCATCACTCCCCAAATCAGAGTGTCGGGGTACCCTCAAACTCATTCATGCGGAGTAAAAGAAAACAAACAGCAGAGAAGTGTGTCCCATTTCAGAGGCAACACGGGAAGTAGGGCATGCTCCGTGCAGGGTGAGCAAGAGAGGGTGGGAGAAAGACGGGAAGAGAGGGAGAGCATTGTGCCGCTTATTCTCCACCCCTTGTCTTAAAGCAGCAGATAGAGAAGGAGTCAGGGAGAGAAGGAGGAAGAGAACCACAAGTAAGGAAGCGAAGAGGCGAGCAGCAGTCTGCATCGGCAGCAGGAGGAGGAGGAGGGGGGGCAAAAAAATGGAGCTTTGAAAATCGCCTCTGCCCTCATCCATCCCTGCCTCTTTTTTTTTTCTTTTTCCTCCCCTCTTGTTCTGGCTCAGCCTTGGTTTCTCTCTCCGCCTGCCTTTGATTGTTCTGTGGAATTCTGACAATGCCTGGTGAGTGTTCTCCCGCTTTTCACATGTCACTCGCCGTCCTTTGTGCGTTGCTTCATGCAGTGGGAGATTTATTTTATTGTGTGAATGTGTGGCCACAAATAGAAATGTGGACTTGAGGATGCTTCATTGAGACTGTTTACGCTCCTCTGCCTCTGTGTGCTGTTTGTACTCCAGCTGTGCTTTCTCTGCTCCTCTCTCTGTCAGTGACAATGCAAGGGAGGCTGCTCCCCCGAGCACACACACACTCTCTACTACATCCTGCGTACATTCAGGTTACTCAGTCAGAATTATATAATTGCTTTCAAGTCCCAGAAGGGTTTTCATTCAGAGCAGTGCATTTATTACCTGCAATGTAAAACACAAGGTATGACGATGCAGAGATGGGTTTTTTTGATTGTGAGTGGTGACCACATCCTAAATGTAGCAACATCACACAAAGCTGGCCTGTGTGACGGAGGGCAGCCAGCTAACAAGAATCAGATGACTGGGCCACGCTCTGAGGTCAGCCGCCAGTTTTGGCCGGCGTTCTCTTGTCCGAGTCGTATGTTGGAGGCAATTAGCAGTTTAAAAGAGTGTGTCCTGAGGACAGAGAGTTTGGGAGTCTCCGAGAGCAACAGCTCATTTAGAAACATTCTGATGTCTGCACAAGAGAGGAGGAGATGAGTGGAAAGGCTTGAATTGCATGAATTTGTCCTGGCCGTGGACAGTTTGTAATATGTAACAATCTTGTAATCTAATGAAGCTGCAACAATTAATCGATTAGTTGTCAACTATTAAATAATTTGCCAACTATTTTGATAATCAGTTAATTGGTTTGAGTCTAAATGATCTGATTCAAGCTCCTCAAATGTTAATGTTTTCTGGATTCTTGACTGTTCTATGACAGTGAACTAAATTATCTTTGGGTTTTGGACAAAATGCATTAGAGGACATCATCAACATTTTTCACCATTTTCTAACAGGGCTCAACACTAAGAATGCCTGCTTGCCTGGGGCGAGTAAAGTGCCATGTCAGGCTAGTAAACTTAGCATCTCAGCTGCTCGATCAGGCAAGTAATAAAGAAATAATTTGACTATTTTGATTATTGATTAATTGCTTAAGTAATTTTTCATGCAAAAATGTCAGAAAATGCTCTCAATCATGGAGCTTTCCTGCTTTGCCCCATTTCCTATCGTATTAAACTGAATATCTTTGGGCTTTAGACTGACAACAAGATATTTAAAGACATCATGTTGGCCTTTGAAAAACTGGGACAGACATTTCTCACTATTTTCTATTTTTCATTATATAAACGTTGCAGATTAAACATGACTGTTAACTTTAGTCTTAGTAATTTGATAAGTGCTAATAAATAAGACAATTTGTACAGGGGCAAGTAAATAGAAAAATAAAAACATTAACTTTGAACCCTGCATTTTATACACTAAACAACTAATCAATCAAAAATAATCAACAGCTTGCTTAAAAATGACAGTAATTGTTAGTTGCAGCTACTAGATATATTTACATTTTACAAATGGAGTATTTAAATGTAGTTTTTACAGCTGCAGCAGAAATCACATGAGTGCAAAGCATACTATACATGCATGAAATTAGTCAGCAGCCACACATCAAGTATAATTAACTGAAGTTATTCAGTTTAGTTGAGTTATTCCATTTTAATTTGTCTCATTACAGAAGACGGATAAAACACAGTCAGGCCGGCGATAACTGTTCAGCACAACATAAACTTCCCGGCTGCCACATTATGCAGGAAGAGTTTAGTTTCTGGCGAACAGCATTCAACCAAACATTTATTTTCCTCGGAGGTGGCTTCACGGGAGGAAGCCATCTTTGGTTTAGTAAACACATAAATGATAGTTTGATGGTTGTGTTGTTTACTGCAGATATGCAGATACGTTCCAGTGTGAGAGCTCAGCTGGTGGCCCTCTTGATTGTCGCACGCTGTTGAGCCCTCCAGAACAAAACCGAGCTTGACTTCTGCATATTATGCTACAAGCATTTGTGTCAGTCTGTGTTTGTATGCAGTAGCAGTATGATTCCTTTTTTTCAATCTCCCAGCCTCGGGTACTGTATCTGCTTGTATGCATGAGCAAATGTTTGTGCGAGCACTAATATATGTGCACATACTGTATGTATGCAGATATGCATATGTTCTGAGCATGTGTGCTTTAGTATGTTCCAGCAATCCTATTTTAGGTCAGAGTTTGCTAACCAGAACCCTAGACAAGGGATGGCAGAGCGAGAAATAGAGCTGTTAGTCATTTTCACAGCCTTAAACAGGCTGCAGCTGAAGCAAGAGGAGGAGATGGTCGGAGTGAATGTGAGATGTAGATAAAAAAGCGTGAGAGGACTGAAGCAAATAAGAAGACTGAAATTAAGACAAAGAGGACTGACAGTCTGCTGTTGTTTATGTTCCAATATTTTGTGTACCTGTACTAGTTTATTCTATAAACTGAAAAAAAACAGTTATTCCTAAAGGGTCAGTTCACCTCCAAATCAAAAATCTACATTTTTTCTCGTACCTGTAGTGCTATTCATCCATCTAATTTGTTTTGTCGTGAGCTGGTGAGTTTTGGAGATGTCGGCCGTAGAGATGTCTGACTTCTCTCAAATATAATCTTGAAGATAATCCACAGAGCTTGTTGTGAGCAGCAGTTTCATTTCTTTCTAGTACACAGAAAGTAGTTATGGTAGATTGTACTGCAGAAAGAAAGTTGCTCAAACATGAAACTGTCATGGCTGATACCTGCTAAACTTTGCAACTGACATCAAATGAATCTAGATGGATAGAAAGCACGACAGACCAGAGGAAAAATATGTATTTTTGTGTCAGGGGTGAGCTGTCTCTTTAAAGCTGGGGTGGGCTGTATATTTTTTTGTGTCATTGGGAAGAAATTCTCTAATAGCCTTTAAGCATGATGTAATTCATGTGGTCTGAGTGAAAACTAGACTTCTGCACCTCCTCTTGGCTCTGTTTTCAGGCTTTAGAAAATATTGCAAGTGACTGTAACCTGACATGCTAGATATGCAGAACCATCTGGGAAGTCATCCTTAGAAACTGTTTGGAAAAGGGCAGGCATCACTGTTGGAGCTCAACCTCCGAGCTAGCAGCCTACATAGTGAAAATGTGAAATTAGTACCTGGGTCACTAACAGTACAAACATAAACAAGCTATCAGCTGATACTTTTCTTTAGCCATTTTAATGCCAGATGTTTCATCAAAACAAATTACCCCCTGACACTATTTTGCAAAGGCACCATCGCTGCATCCTTGGCTTCGCCCTGCCCAAGATGACTGTGATTGGTTTGAGGAAATAAAATCCAGCCAGAGCATTTTTTTTTTCTTTAGCAAAATTTGGAGCCGGATCTTCCTCCAGCACTGTGGAGATAGATCTGACTATGCAGGACTAGTAATTTGACAACCTCAGAATGAGACTCAACAATCAAACTATATCTTTCTCCAGAATCACCTACTGCACCATTCCTGCCCTTTGACTGAACTTATGTAACGTGAATATCATGAAATTAAACGCTGATGTATTATGATATAGAATATTATGTAATCACCTCCTTGATAGATCCGTGTTGCAGTGAAAGGCAAGATTAAATGCAGAGCTCAGCTTTGTACAGTATCTTTCCGCTACTCCTTCCCATCTCTTCACGTCATTCTGTCTCTGTGTAATTACTCTGTCATAGATCATCTCCGTGATGTCCATTGATTTACTGAGAGCTGATGAAGTGGAGCAGAGCATTTGATCAGACACATTTACAGGGAGGGAGGAGTGGGTCAGTGCCGCACCCAGGGGCCACTCGACTGGGGGTCAAGAGGTCTGAGCCTCTGGCGGTTTAGAGAGGGGGAGGGAGAGTTTAACACTTAATCAACGACACTTCATCATGACCACACGAGGACTATTGCTGAGGACTATTGTGATTGTATTGTCTATAAATAGTTATGTTTGGAGGCAAATTCAGTACGAATCTGTAATTGCTAGACCCACTTCCTCTGTCTCTCTTCCTTGGTATATGATTCTGTGAGTTGAAATGTAAGTTTTGTTTTATGTGTTTTAAGTGTATATTGTTTGAAAACCTGTAATCTAGGCCGAGGACAATTTTTTTCAGTTATCTAACTCAAGCATTTCTACATCTTCCAATGCATCATTGCTGTCCAGAAAACTATGTATTGAGTGCAAATTTGGTGATTTTTCAGAAAAATTGAAACATCGAGTGTTACTTAAAGGGATAGTTCAGATTATTTAATGTGGGGTTGTATGAGGTACTTATCAATAGTCACTGCTGGTCAGCACATGGCCTGTTGGTCTACTACTGTTTTAATCTGTTAATTTGTTTTTTGTGTGTTAATGTGACTTTCCTTTTTAAACACCAAAGTCACACAATAACACAAACAAACTAACCAGTCAAGGCAGCGGTAGCAACTCCATTGTTCTGCGAGGTAAAATGACCCCATTTTGAGAGAGCGATATTTGGCTACATGATGATGGCTTCCCATCAGAAAACGCTGTCTGACAACAAAGTAAAGTGATGACAATATTCTGAATATAGTCTACAATTAAAATGACTGATTTGTTTTTAAGGTGAACCATCTTTAAGTGGCTAAAATTTGTTTTACTGCTGACCCTGTCCACGGCAGTACATTGCTTAGCATCCTTGCTGGTCTCTCTGCTTCTCTGTCTTTCTCTCTCTGCCAACCAGCATCTACTGTATACATGAGTTATCAATAAGTACCCCATGCAACCCAGCATTAAATAATTAGAACCATCCCTTTAATGGACAGAAAAAAAATCTCATATTTCTTATAAACCAATTACAGCAATTAAAAACCATTTGAATAATTTGAAAAATGCATTATTACAACTAGTGCACTGCAATAGTTAAGCTTCAGCCAATAGTTCCTTTTTCGTATCAGTTTTTGGGAACTTGCATCAAAATGGTCTATGACATCTTAAATAATTTATTTGAATTCACCAATTGCATTCACTTATACAGAATTCATACATTTATAGGCAATTATGGGCATTTTATACACACAAACACACTGAGAGCATTCAGGCTTGTTTGAGTCAAAATGATCAATCCGAAAAGGATTTAAATCATGAAAGGAAGAGAGAAAATGTTAAACAAAACTGTCTTAATTTCCATGTGCTTGTGTTCAATGACTTTAATGCTTTGAAATGTGCGATGCACGTCAGCAAATTGGACATTAAAATATCGTCTTCAGTCTTGCCTTTGTAAATGAATGACGGTTGAAGTAGGCTAAGACATTCAGTAACATTATTCTGGATCTCCTCAGCCTTGCCTGGGAGAGGATGAAAGGGAAGCATATGCTCATGATGGGGCAGCGTTGTGCGCTGTCAATAATTGAATCACTCATTCGCTCTCTCCTGCCCTGAAGGCCGTAGTGGAGAGTCAATAGGAACAACATGACAGGAGAGCTCTCAAGCATCAGTCCTACAGTATAGTTCTCTTTCCGCTCTTATACTCTTTATACTCTTCTTTTACACAAACAAACACACAGGAAGAGCTGATGTCACTGGCCCATCTCTGATTCATCTGTATGCCTGTTTCTCTACAGTAAGCTGCTTTACACAAATGAAATGGAGGGCAGGCTATAGAGGGATGAAAGAAGGGATGGAGGGAGGGGTCTCTAATGCCATTACTGCATACCATTTCCTTTCACTTCCCTTCCTTTACCTACTTCTGGAAGAGAAGACAGAGAGACGCCGTCTTTGGATTAGGCTGATCTTTAAACAGCACTTTGCACCGTGGCCAGAAATTGTCTAATATAGCCAGACACATTAAAGGGACAGTTAACTCAGTATAAATGATATAACAAATCTCTTGATAGTTGATGAACTCTTAGCTTTTCATATATATTAAGATTGGACTGACAGGAATGACCACTGAGCTCTCTACCATTGTAACATTGTGATTTAAATGCCATAGTCGTTGGCAGGAGTTGTTTGCAAAGTTCAGCTTTTGTGAGAGATAAATAAAATGAAGCTGTTGCTTCCATTACTTATAAGTCTCCTTGTGTTTTTTTATTTTCCATATTAAACCTGCTCCATTAGGTGAACCCAAGATGCTTGATTACATTGGTGGCAGTGGTGTTTTTTTTTCTGTTGGCCGCTTTTAGTGTGTTTCTTCTCATCTGTGATTGTTGCTATGGACCACAGGGTGATACCCTGTCAGGGTACAGGACCCCGATGCAGGACCCCTGAGGGGATAATGACCTGCTCACTGTACATTATCCTTAAAATAGTTACATTAGCTAATGTTAACAAAACTCTAGCTAACGAGCTTGCTAATTTACATAAATCATTAACTAGCCAGTTACATCTGATAGCCAATGTTAACAAAGTGCCAGCCAACTAGCTAGCTAATCTGTTGTTAACTTGTGTTTTACCAACATTAGCTTAAGAAGACCTAGGTTTCGCTGGGTACCAAGCTACTGGAGCACAGAACAAAAAGGAGGGGCACAATTGTGCTGTTTTTATTTGCACTATTATTTTCTTAGCCTAATGTACCCAGTATAGCTAGCCAGCTAACTTTGTTTCAAGTTTCAGAGGCTGGTGTGGAGACAAAGACCCTTTTAAACCCAGCACAGGGATGGTTGCCTGGCAGGGATGTGGTATGTGAGAGCTGATCTGCCTGCTCCCTTCGCTGGTGACAGGAGCATAGTTTTTTTGGCTCCAACAGTTGAGGCATTTGGAGGTTGCTGTCAGAGTGACAGTGCAAAGTGGCGGTGGCTACATTGGTGAGCTGGTGAGGATTCTCCCAACTTGGATGTTGTGCTATGGGACCACCTTGCTGATACAGTCAAAAACAGAACATCATCCATTGCTATGTTTCACTGTGGACATTGTCATAAAACAATTTGGTAGACATTGCCCAACCCAACTGCATATCATATATATACATATGTGTGTATATATATATATATATATTATCATATTGCCTAATTTCTATATGGGAGAGATTATCTTCCAAATTTAGCAACAGAAGGCTCTAATTAAACTCCACTTGCAGCCCAGATTCAGTGCAGTACCATTAACAATTATTATTCTTGGTGTTACATCCTCCTTGTTGCAGAACTTTTCATTTTCTCTCTTCTTCAGTCACTGGAATGCTGATGTAAATCAGTTTGCTCTTCTCTCTGTCTGTTCATCACCCTCTCTGCCTTACCCTTGCCTGCCCTCTATCAACACATACTCATCCAACATGTTTTACCTTCTCTCCATCCGCCACCCACCTCTCCGCGACGCAGACTTGTGGAAGCTTGCCTGGAACGTACTGTATCTATCCACCAATTTTTTTATTTCCTCTGTCTCCCTCCCATCCTCACTTTTACGTCTGTGCAGGCAGGTGGTGCTCTACTAAACAGGTTAGTGGTTAGCAGGGGAATAACTTCTCAGAGGCAGGCCTCTCTGGGACTGCCTACAGACAGACAGTTAGCCGAGAGGGCCCCGTCCCTCCCACCTTCTCTTGTGACCCTGTCCCGCTGCTGTCTACTGCTGTACTCTTGGCTCATGACCTCGCCCATACCCACCCACACACTCCTTGGCATGGTTTGACTTAGATTTCTCTCACAAAATCCCATGGAATACAAATATATTCTCTGTTTGTGTGTGTGCATGCACAGAAACCAGACTAATGCACATATACACATGCAAAGTACAAAAGTCGTGCACCCACATGACTCACTGAACAGAAGGCTATTGTTCAAGATACTTTCTGCTATGAATAATGAAGATTTTAAGATAATTTACTGCATTCCTCTGCTGCTACAGTGATTACAAACATCTATAGATAGAACAGCCTTGCCCTGTCCCACATGAGCAGTCACACTCTAAACAACCCTATGAGGTATGATATTATCATGACCCAAACCAGAAGAATGAGGAAATCCCCCAGAGTGTTTAGTCTCCAGGCTTTTGCCTTGGCTTTGTAGTTAACCTTTACCCAGCCATTCTCCAAAACAGCAAGGTATGCAGGTCTGTTTACTTGTGATAAGAGCAAGCAATTCTAATCCGTTGCATCGGGAGGAACAAATACATTAAACCTGCTCCAGTTTCACCTCCTAAAATGATACTTAAATTGTTTTGGAGCTGGAGGACTGGTCCACCTATAATGGGGTGCAGAGACTTTTTCCGCTGTATAGTTCACAGTGAATTCCACTGTGGGGGTAGACAACTGCTACTGTTCTCCTGTAGTTTCACTTAAAGGAGAATTCTGTAATAGAATTACTGTAATTAATCATAAAATGAGCATGATGCGTCATCAGAAATGAAGGAAACATGCCAAGTTGAAATACTTGTTACTCTGATAACAACACTACAGCTCTGGTGTCCTCCATTGAAATTTCCATTTTGGGCCAGAATAATTGTTTTAATTTGTCCGTCTTGCGTTAATTAGAGTTCAAATTAATGTCGAATGTTCACCAAATGAGTAAGTGTCTGTTTATTTATAATCTTTTATAAGGAGAAGATGTTTATAACTTTGAGTTACTTGAGCAATATGTTAATGGAGTCTGGCAGGCAGAAAGCAGGAAGTCTCTGAACTCCAACTCCAGAGTGTATATTTTCAGAGGAGTTGCCTTTTGTTTTCAGGATAAGGCTTAGTATGACATTGACAGACAACTGACAGTTATAAACAGCTGATCAACTTTACAGTGTAGAACCTGCTGTCACTTGTTATTCTCAATTGAAATGTTGCACTCATCTTGTATTCCTGCAGCCTGCCTGAGTTTCCTCAAAACACCTTGCTTCAACCATAGATCATATAGTAAAGAGGATTTCAACCTATTTAATATACAGTTGAAGTCTTTTTATATAATAACGTCTGTAATTTCTGATGAATGTTTGCACTGTAATTTTCTCTTGTCGTTCAGAAAAAAATTCAATAAGAAACACTGAAACTGGACCTGGTTCCTTGTAATTATTTCACAGGAGATGAGTGGCATTTCTGGGGCTTTTGCGTTTTTTTGGGAGCTCAAACATCAGCTTTAATTGAAGCGTCTCTTGACAGCATGTCTTAGCCATGACATCAGTCTTCCCTCAGCTATGTGAAAACAAGCATACAATACATCTGGCAGTGTGTCTCCTCCCTAAACCTGGCTGGCCTCATTTTCTCCTTCCCTCTCTTGCTCACTCTTTGCTTTCTGTGCCTTCCTACTCTCCTTTTTTCCTTTTTTCTCCCTTTTCCTGGAGTCCCCCTCTCCCTGGGCCAAGGACCCAGTATTTTCCCACAGAGTGTAGTGCTGAAGGCTGAGCCATTGTTTCCTGCTTCAGGGAAACCGGGAGGGAGGGAGGGAGGAGGCAGGCTGACTTCCTGGCTGCCAACTCGGGGTCTGCATCAGTGTGAGAAAAAGCAAGGGAGACAGATCTGATGATGACAGAGCAACTGTGGATCCTAGGGACTGACTTCAGCTTGAAAAATATAGATTTTGCTATATTTTTCTCAGACAGTAGCTCCTAAATAACAGGCTGACAGCTTTTTCATCCCTTTTTAGGGTTTAATTTATTGTTTTCTCTCTATTAAGAACAGAAACAAGAGTCTGCACTGCCCTTTACAGTATCTTAGGTGCACAGTGAGCCTTTATTTTGGCAGTGTTTTAATCTTAAAACACTTTTTTATATTATTATGCAAACACAACACACTGTTGGAAAAGCTGACAAAATTTAAAATAATTTCAAGGCAACTGGCTTCATTAAATTTCTGAGTTTTAAGTCAAACTCAAACTCACCTAATAAACTAAAGCCAGTTTGTCAACCTATAATCTTTTGTTGAGATAATTTACTTACATTATTTGAAAATTAAATGATTATAACTGAAAAATTATTAACAATTAATCACAGTTTTTGAAAGAAAAAGATTATAGTTTTGGAAACCAATTTCAAAACCCAAGAGTCTGAGTTTGATTCAAAACTTAAAAATGGACAGTTGAAATAGTTTTCTTTTTAAAACAAGCTAGATAGAAAATCAAATGAAAATACTTCAGTTAAAAGAAAGTTAGAAGAACTTGTGTTCTGAAGTTCTGAAGTGTTCTGAAAATAAATACTATAATTTTAAGTTTAATTAACTTGAAGAAATAAAACTAGTATGTTAATGAGAGAAGATTAGTTGATTCCACTAAATTGCTGTATGATTTTTCCACAGTCTATAAATGTACTAATTAACTATAAGATATATTCTACCAGATACTATGCCAGCTTTACATTATAGTATTCTTTGAAAATGATAAATAGTATAGCTAAATGTTGCCTGTCTTTTATTTTGAAGCACCATCTCCGCCCCCCTGACTCTTACCTTCAGTGGTCCATGTCATGATCACAGCATTACTTCATCACTATATAATGTTACAGTGGACTATGGGCAGGCTTGTCCTAAATAAGAGCACTGTCTTTTTAAATGGGATGTGGAGAGGGGTGTGTTAGTAGCAACAGACATCCTTTGGGAGCGGTGTGGTGTAACTCAGAGGGCAGAGGCTCCAGCCACGTTCCCAGAGACTCAAAATAGTCGGGAAAACACTGAGACCAGCCACTAGTGAGGAATGCGACCCAAACTGAAGCCGTGTGTTTTGTGGATCCAGTTTGGAGAGGTTTCTGCTGGACAATGTTTCACATATTCAGTAGATCGTAAGTGTCATTTTGCTTTTAATACTTTATTCCTGGGTGTGCTTGTTACTGTGGATGTGTACAGCACAGCTGCATGCTGTGGTTTTTGGAAACCTCTGTCTGTGCATCCACCCACGGTTCACTCAGGACTGAACATTGTGGCTTCATCTAACTATTTTTTGCTTCATACAGTTTATGTACTAAAGTGCATTCTGCATGAATTATGAAAGTAAAGAAAGGTCGGCATAGTTAATTAAAAAAGAGGAAAAGTGCTGTACATCTGAATAGCTGAAGAGGAAGGCACTGGGAGAAAAACGAGGACACGTTTAGACTTGAACACGCAAACTATTCAGCGCCAGAGGCAAATCATGGCTTTAAAGTGCAAATAAGATCTTAGTATTGACAGTGCTTTACAATTTAGAGGCAATTATGAGCTAAAGTTTCTTCATCTGTATGAATCTGGCATTAATAAAATGCAACTATGAAAAGCTTGAACAAAGTGGGAAAAGTATTGTTAGCAGAGATTATAGGCTAGATATTGTTTTTTCCATCAGTGTTTTGCTGTGTTGCGTGGGAAGAAAGTCTCTGCCCTCTTTTTCTCCTCATGAACTTGAGTGTTTGCCTGTTTCTTTGTCCAATGCCATAGGGATGTTTGAATATTCAGGTCAAGAAGTGAGAAACACACTTCCTCATCTCCTCTACTCCTTTGCACATGGTGTTATCAGCTCCCCAAGCACTTGACAGTTATGCAAGAGTTCAAGAGAAAAGAGCTTTCTTGTAACTAATTTATATTTTCCCCACTCCGTGCTAAAAAATTATGCATTTTTTGTATGCACTTAGGTCTTTCTTTGCTTTCCAAATGTACACGAACGTACAGCAGTATCCTGTAAGCTTATACACACAGGCACATGAGCACAGATGCACAGACCATTTCCATGACCTTGGCATGTCTGAAGTATTCTCAGCCTCATGGTCAAGGCTGAATCATACACACTGATATGTGACTGCGTTGCCCCTTATAGTCGGTCATTGTCAGTGTGTACCTTTGTGGTTAAAGCATACTTATATTTCATTCATTAAATGACAAATCAATAATAGCTTAATGAGCAAAAACGAGTCCTCCACTGTAAGTTGATCAGCTCTTTATAACTGTCAGTTGTCGTCACTGTAAAGCTAAGGCTGTTATCCTGAAAACAAAATCCCACTGCTCTGAAAATACACACTCTGGAGTTGGAGTTCAGTGACTACCTGCCTCTACCAGCCAGACTCCATCAACATGTTTCTCAGTTTAACCGTTATAAACATCTAGTTCCTCTAAAAGATTATTAATGATTTCTTACAACTCATAAACAGGCACTTACGCATTCGATATTAATTTGAACTCTAACGTGAAATGGGCAAACATTAACACAAGTTAGGTGCCGAAATATAAAGGACACCATGGCTGTAGTGTGTAATTTGTAATACCTCACTGATTCATGCCAGGAACTCATATTTCCTCCTGCTCTTCTCTAGTAGGTTATAATGTTGAAGGACAGTCTCTCAAACCATTCCGACACCTCGCTGCCCTCCAGGGTTTAACAGTAAGGATCTCTGGATGGCCCGAAGCCAGATGATAAGTCATTTAATTGGCTAGACATTGGCCCAATTAAGCCAGCGTTTTTGCTATCCCCTGTCTTACCATGGTGATAACTATATTATCTTCGCCTCCGTCTTCTAACCGCTGCCCTGTTCTCTCTATCTGCTGTGGTATTTTAGTGCAGAATTAATGAGTGTGTTAAGTGGAAATGGTGGTCACAGGTGCTTTGAATTACAAAGAGAAAAGTAAAAAGATGTGTCTTTGGTTGCGAAGGCTGTTTTCTTAGGTTTAAAATAATGAATCAGCCCTGACCTACCAAGGTTATTTGTTGGCAGTTTCAAAGTGGACTGAGTTGGCTGGTTTTTAAAAGCACCTGTAATTATTACAAACATACTCAACAGGAACCAGCCGTCATCCAACACATATTTTGTCAGGTATCTGATTCATTTAGAGCTGATTCATTTCCTCACAGCAGAGATGTACTGTAGTGTTGGTCATACTTGAAGGTTATGGTTAAACCAGTTAGATGTGAGTACAAGAACATCTTTAAAGACATATTTTACATTTATTCACACTTAACCTTTTAATTCCAATAATAAATAACACAGGATATGTATGTGCAAAAATCAATAGAGTAATGAATTCTATTGATTTTAGTTCATTTCATTTTGCCTGCTTACGAAAATAATCAATTCTTGGCCCATGACTTCACCAATCTGCTCTCTCAAATTATTATTTATAAGTGTAAGTTAAGCAGTCTGTCTATTTTCCTGTCGGTCAAGTGAAAATATACTATAACTATATAGACTGCTTGCCTACTGGTCCAAGTCAGAAAACCTTTAATATTGAATTGTAACTAGTGCAGTGCCCGTTCAAATCATGCCTGTTTGCAACAGGACGATTTCTTGGCGCCCGGTATTGCTGCTTGCAGCTTTCTCAAAAACTTCTCATCCAAACAACTTCACACTCAACACTGTGCTTTCTTGGGTCCTGAGTAATACACCCACCATGACATACAGTAGCTGCATCTCCTAGCAATGAGTATATGTGTCATTTGGGACCAGGCTTTTGGGTGCAATTATTTTAAAATAAATTGTGTAATTGAAAATATATATTTAGTAGAACTTTTGAAATAATCCACACAAACACAAGGTTAAAGGTTTTGTTCATGCTCCACCCTATCAATCCTGCTAAGTGGTATGAATCGCATACTTTTGTTTGGTTAAAAACAAGTACTGTTGTGCAGGGCTAGTCAGTATGTGTAGTGTACATCTGTGGTAAGCACTTCATTTCAGGTATGTTAATGATCTTACTGAGTAAATGACGTATTTACGTGTGCCTGTACATCAAAGTAAATCAGAGAAGAATCTTAGTGATGGTGTAACAAAAGTTGTTACTGTGAAAAAAAATCAGTCTCTACCATAAAACACCTTCATTTAGAATGGAGTTTGGTTTAACTGTCTGCCCACTTGAAAGACTGCCAGAAGTAGAGAGTATTTTAAAGGAATGATTCACATAAATTGAGCTGGCCTACCTTCTAATAATGAACCTTGTAAACAGCATAAAATAACATTGGATGTGGAGCTAAACCTGAACTGTTTACTACTTCTCCTGGCTTGGAGTAAAAGGTCACATAATAAGAAAAAACTGCAATCAAAATAGAGACAGCAGCTCTGCCCACCCTCTATTTGCGACCAGATTATAAACGTGAACAAAAGCTACATTCCGAAACATACATCACTGAAGCTTGAAAGGTTTGAGTTTAGAGAAACAAAATGGCAAACTTGCAAGACATTGCAGTAATGTAACATCTCCAGGCTTTTCTTCACCTGTTCTTGAATATAGCATGCAATGGAAAGAGAGCTGTACCCAACATGCCGGTTGGCATTTTAACAGCTAATAGATCGCCCCTCTGAATTCACTACACAGTTTGTAGTTCTTGTGGTCGTAACACACTACTAATAAATATGTCCTGTAGATCCCACAAGCCTGCACTAAACAATGCACTTCCTTCCTTGGTTCTCAGTAATACACCCACCAAGAATCAATATTATATCTATATCATGATCTGAGACCAGATATTTTTATATTATGATATGGCATAAGTGTTTTCTTCTCCTGGTTTTAAAGGCTGCATTACAGTAAAGTGATGTAATTTTCCGACTGTTCTAGCTGTTCTGTTATTTTCCTCCTTTTTACCCACTTAGTCATCATATCCACATTACCAATGTATTTTGCAAGTGTATTTTATGAAAGCACCAGTAGTCATCCCTACAATATTGTCACAATATTAATATTGAGGTATTTGGTTAAAAATATCGTAATATTTGGTTTAGTCTATAATGCCCAGCCCTACCGCTGTGAAACGGATTGGATGAATGGTGGTCAAGGAAATCAAAGGGCAGATATTCGTAAAGATAGACGAAGACTCCTTCCATTTTAGTTGGATTAAACTGTGTGTGACAGAGAGAAAGAAGAATATCTGAGTTTTGTTGATCATGAAAAGTAGGATCTGATTAATATCTTAGAAATCATTTGTCATGAGACAAATATTCCTGTATTTGATTTGTTTTCATGGTAAATGCTGTATTTCAAATTTCAGTACAATAATTATTAGTACATCATGTAAGACATTATTGTATGACAGTTAATAAAGTCAAAAACGGACATTTAAACAAGACAGTTTTGCACAGTTTGATCAGTCATATTCACTCTTCTCTTCCTCTTGTTTCTGGCAGCGTCTTTCTGTGTGCGTGAGTGTTGTTACTGCTCGGGGAATACCGCATGTGTGTGAATGTGCGTGGGTGACGAGTCACACTGGGCCAGGGACATGAAGTCATGAGGCAGATTATTCCACTAGGCTGTATGACAAAAAGCAAATTGTGTGTCTAGTAAAGCCACATTCAATCATGGTGTGTTTTTTTCCTCTACGTGTTCCATAAAATGCATTATTTCAATCAATATACCAATCATACCGCATCGGTGAGTTCCCAGAAGGCTGTTAGTCATTACTATGACATTTGTCCTCTGCCCTCTGACTATAACTGCTAGTTAAGGGGTTACTCATTAGTGAGACCTTTGACCTCATTATAAATTGTCCTTGCAGTGTTTTGGCTGTCCTGTTTTGGCCTCACCTCCCTGCTGTAATGACTGAATAGAGTGACACACAGACTCTCCTTTATAGAAGCTACGTAATATGCTCCAATGACCCTTTGACTCTTGGCTCTTAAAACTCGCCTGGGAAGAGAAATAAGATGAGTAAGAAGGATTCACCACTTGTATCACATCCTGCAGAGCTTGGCACAGATAAATACTCATAAAATCCCCACAAATGTATAAAAAGAGCTAAACAGTCCTCACAGATCATCACAGGTAATTGGCGTGCTGTGTTCTGCAGCTGCTAGTGTCATCTACTGCATCCAGCGGTTTGTATTTCGCGGCCAGCTGTTCTGTTCTCTTTCACTCAGCGCATGACCTCAGAGCCAAACCCCAGCCGGCCTGCTCCAGAGCAGTTTCTCGTCGCTCCGTATTGGTCTCCTGCGGTGAGCGTCCTAGCAGATGTTACACTGAATTACCTCCCAGCCTAGCAGGGAGGCTACGCTCTCGCTGTAATCAAGCTGTGCATGTGTGTATGTGTGTTACTACTCAGTCTGGCTCAGTGGTTGCGTTAGCTCTCCCAACAGTTGTTCTCCAGCCACCTGATCGCAGTTATAGCAGCCAACCTTTCCTACAATGTAGCCTGTCTGCCAGCGCTCTGAGTCAGGGTTCCCTGCAGACTCCTAAAAAAGGGCCTGGAGGAGCCGATTGTTTGGGAGATACTGAATCCTCCCTCCTTTCTTGTGTCTGTATGTGTCTGTTTTACAGGCATGCAAATATATCGACCATATTGTATTGGCATATGTTGTCCGATATGTGCCTATATGGTTTTTTTTTTCTTTTTGAACACAAAATAATGCAGATTGTTTTTATTTTTGTTAGCTTTACGAGCAGTATTTTATGTCTATTTGATCCTTTCTTGTAACCAAAGTTTAATATATGTACCGATACTAGAATTTAGTTATCTTAGGGCACTTTTCGTATAGACCAGTTGTGAAATGTACTCTTTATAGACCCAGTTAAGATGTGGCACAGAAAAACTTAACAGGCTGAAACCCTGAGTGGATCCAGGCTCTTTAATAATGGTGGGCAGCCATCCACTGGAACTGGAATAACTGTAAATAAAGAACACAAGTAAATCAAAATATATGTGTATATTAAACATGAATTAAGAAAAAGGATCAAATATAGTTAAAACTGCTGCCTATAAATCTAACAAATACAAACAATCTGAATTATGTTAAAAAAAAATTGATACAGGTGAGTATTGATAAACATATATGCCGATACAGATATCCACTGAATAGACTGATATAGCTGTCATAGACAGTATCTGGCCAATAATTGACCTGGGTGCTACAAAGATAAATTGTTTAATCAAATGACAAGTCTTTGTCTCTGGGCTCTGGAAAACTGTGATGAGCATTTTACACAAATTTTTGACATTGAAACTAGTAGCTGTGAAAACAATCATCAGATTAATCAATACTGAAAATAATCATTAGGTACATCCCTATATATATTGTCCTATTTTTTTTTTTATTTATAGTTATTTAGAATTATTAAAAGTTGACTGTTTCAATGCCCTGATGTAAGTTTGAATAGTAGTTTGTTAAACTGTGAAATATTCTCCCTCACGTCATCATATGAACATATCTTTGTGACAGCTGTTTGAGAATCATCATCAGAAACATTGCAAAAAAGTGCCTGTTAATTCATATGTTATATATAAAGTTGCAATGAATAATCGATTGGTTGTCAACTATTAAATTAACTGCCAACTATTTTGATAATTGAATGATTGTTTTGAGGATTTTTTTAAAGGAAAAAAGTCAAAGTTCTTTGATACCAGCTTCTTAAATATGAATATTTCCAGTTTTCTTCAGTCTGTTTTTTTGACAAAGAATTAGTTCTTTGTTGCAGCCCTAATTATATATTCTGTATAAAAAATATCAGCAGATATATCGGTATCCACATCGACCCCAAAGTCTGGTATCGGTTGGGCTCTGGTCTGTTCAGTGGGAAGGGTGTGTGTGTGTGTGTGTGTGTGTGTGTTTGCATGTGTCTCATTCTTGCCGTTAAAAGCTTCCTTCCTCTGTGTAAATGAAAGGCCGTCTTTGTGTGGGGCCTCTTCCTTCTATACTTTAAGATAATGTGTGCTTCCATCTATAGCACTAACTGGTTTTTCTTGACAAAAGTGGTCACACCATAGCTTCAGTTTTTATTCCCTCTTGTTTGGTGCAGCGATGCTTGAGGCAGTGTCTCTCTCTTCCCTCTTCCCGCATAATCTCTCTTTTGTCTTCTGTGCATTAGACCACTGGCGCTGTAAAAGCCTAAAGAGCCGGCGCCGTTGACCAGCACAGGTGCTGCAAAGCACTAATGCACTGGATATGGACCAACACGAACTTCACTGTGCCCACTCATCTGTGCTTTGCATCTGTTTAAATGTACATTTTCATGTTTTCTCTTTCGTTGTCATTGTTATCGCTCTCATAGCCATCTACGCCTCAGCCAATCAGGACTCAAAGAGGTCATGGTGGATGAGCAGGAGGGGTTTTTTGATTGAGAGTGTCAGTCTGAGTGGGTTGCGCGGAAATTTTCTTCTAAGGGTTATTGGCAGAGGGAATTATAGACAGGCTGTCACATTAGCTGCTGCATCTCCAGCTCACTTTGCTCACTCACAACCTCGACCCTCTGTCTCCGTCTTCGTCTCCAGAGATCAGTCTTTCTCTGCAGCGTGTCTGAGTTCGACAGCGAATGAGCTTTGCTCCGCCGTTCTGTTGACTGGATCTTCCAGCTGCCCCTGATTGGTGTTTGGGCTCCAAGGCCTGTAGCCACATGTCAGCGGTTCAGCTCACACATCCACCGTTCTGCACCAGCAGCATCTGACAGGACCCCCCCTAGTCTCTTTCCCTCGCCGTCTCCTCCCTACTCCTCTTTCTGTCTCTGAGCCAGACATTTGTATTGTTGTCTATATTCTCCTGTTACCCATCAGCCAACTGTTTACTCCAGTGCAGATGACAATAGACAGATGGCAGGTTGATGCACAAAAAAATACATTTTCACAGGTTTACCCAAACAAAAAATGCCAGCGCAGGGTTCAAAGTCAGAGTCTGTGTTAAGGAAATTCAGAGATTTCCCTCTAAATACATGGAAAAGGCTGTAAACTATATAGTCACAATTTCTGTGTTCAGGAGTTTTGGGGCGGACCTGAAATATGGCTGTATTGACTGACAAACAACACCACCCCTTCACACCCCACCCTCTCTAACATTCAGTCACGAACATTCCTTCAGCGACTCTTTCAGTCAAAATCACGGATCAGTCCAGTAGTTACTGCTCACTTTAGTTCCAACAACCCGACATTGAACAAATAAAATACTGTCCTGTTGCAGATTGGACTGAGTTGGTTCTCCAATGAGTTGATAGGTCACTGTCCTCTGGCTCTGGTGGCTCAAACATGTCTGCACATGTCCAATAAAGCTGCCAGATGGAGCGTCCATGTTTCAGGTTACAGTGGTGTTTGAGACAAGGGTGCGGACATGCCCCCAACATTTCAGAGCAGAGAGAACTGCTAATTTTTTCATGATTTTGAGACCCAATTTTCTGTACTTAGCATTTTCTTAATCATTCAAATTTGCCTTGTGGTTAATCACACATTTCTGTGGTGTGACAAACTCAGAACACATTTATTATCACTTTAATGTTTAACGACTTTAATGTTTCACTTGCCAGGTTGGGCAAGTGGGTCAGAAAAATCCAAAGATAGTCAGTTTAATATGATAATAAACGGAGAAAAGCAGGAAATTTTCATACTTGAGAGGCTGAAAACTGCATTTTCTGCCATTTGCGCATGATAATGAATCATGTATAGTTCTTTTCTCTACTTGTCCAGTCGAGCAAGTGGGTCAGAAATCTACTTGCCTGAAGTCAACTTTCACTTGCCCCTGTACAAACTGGCTTATTCAATAGTTTTATCAAATTACAACAAAAAAACAGTATAACAATTACTTTAACTGTTAATTGATAATAAAAACTTTGATTGTTTCATTCATTTTTACCACTTGCTAAATTTACTAGCCCAACATGGCATTTTACTTGCAATCCTTATTGTTGAGCCCTGGATTGTATTGCTGAATGATATGCAGAACAGACACATGAATTATCAAAAAACTCTTGACACTGACTGCAGCAGAAGTTGAACTTCCTCTCTGAGCTCTCTGAGTGCTTCATTATTACCACCAAGCACTGGGAAAGACAAACCACATCTGCTCGGATCAAATGAGCGATCAGGCCCGTGACAGAGTACTCCTGCAATGTGACAGACACATAATTGTTTCATCACGGCCTGTGGTCCTTTCCACTGAGTCAGCGCCAGAGCAGTGGGAATAATGGACACTTTATTGTGCGAGGCTTGATGCAGGAATAATGGCTTATTTGTCCGGTCGCCTGTCTCTGCAGTGCATGTGTTTCATAATCAAGCTTGAACAATTACTGAGCGACTGTGCGCGCACAGTACGTGTTTCGCTGTTAACTGTGATGTTTTTCCGCTTTGATGTTTGAGTTAGGGCCCAGGTGTTTGCAGAGTGGTTGGTGTTGCTGGCTGGCTACAGCTTTTTTTGTTTTTGAGTCCCATCTACAAGCTGAGCCAGCTGTGAGGGGCACCGCCTCAGCAGGGATGTAGATATGATGAAAACTCTGTGTTGTAACCTCACCTGAAGCAGACTATTACAAACCACTTGTCTAACCACTGAGCTACACTTCTTACCAAACCATCTCATCTGGTTTCACAACTGCAGGCTGACAAGCTTCGTACCCAAGATGCAGCACTTCTGCTTTGTCACCTCTGCTGTCAAGCTGCGTTCATGGTTGTACGTGAGCTTTCATTGTAAACAACACGTTAAAATGCTGTAATCGAGAGATGAGTGACAAATTAAAGGAAAAACAAAGTCTCTTAGTGAGGTGTTGGCTCACAACAGAGATAAGCAAATTAATATCAAAATGCCCACAAGGTCTTTATCAATGCTTTCCACCATACTGAAGGAATTTCCAGAATTTGAAATCGTCTGGATGAAAAAGGATTCTGTCTGCTGCACGATGAAAGATTTTTAGAGCTTCAACGATTAGTTGATTAAGTGATCTGCCTAGTCGATCGAAAGAAAGTGACTTACTATTTTGATAATCAATTAATCGTTTCATCGTTCCAGCTTCTTAAATGTGATCCTTTTCTTTGTCATTCATGATAGTAAATCAAGAGTCTTTGGGTTTTGGACTGTTGGTTGGACAAAAGAAGTAGTTTGAAGGCATCACTTTTTATAGGCTAAATGATCAATCAGTAAATAGTGAAAATAATCTGCACATTAATCAATAATGATAATAAGCGTTACAGCCCTAGTTCTGAGTAATTTTTTTTCAGCTTCTCAAATGTGAATGTCTTCTGGTTTCTTTATTCCTCTATGTCAGTAAACTCAATATTTTTGGGTTGTAGACAAAACAAGACATTTGAGGACCTCACTTTGACTTTGGCAAACAGTGATCAACATTTTTCACCATTCTCTGACATTTCATGGACCAAACAACCAATCGATCAATTGAGAAAATAATTGCCAGATCAACTGATGATTCAGGTAATCATTAGTTTCAGCCCTACTCTGTTTCCTATCCAGGTAGCACACAATAATTGCTGTCCTTGCTCAATTTGTAGGACATGAATCAAATCATAAAGTTAATTAGTTACATTTCATGTGTCTTTATGTTCATATTATTTTTCCTATATTTAGGTGCAAATATAATAATACATATATTTCTTGCAAAATCTGATGTTTAGCTCTGAGACAAGGATGTAGTTGTAATACATGACAGGCACAAACTGGGAATAATATCATTATCATACTTATGTCCAGTATGGAGGCATCATTTGTTTTGTTTCTATATTAATATATTTAGGTTTTTCCTTGTATTTTACATTACGTAATGTTTATTCAGCTGACCCTTTATAATAACCATCATTAAATGAATGCTTAAACGATAGTTAATCGAACTTGGTTATCTTACTGTTAACAAACAATAATATAATAATAAATTGTTTACTAAGAATATGTAATGTTATAGGTTATTTTGTCAATAGTTTGTTATAAAAAAATAAAAATGATATTTTATGTCATAATGTTAGAAGATAATTACATTTTTAAATGTTACTAGTCAATTATTATCAATTATACTAAAGTTCAATTAACTATCAATTTACTATTTATTAATGTTGGATATTATAAAGTATTACTTCCACAGGAACGAGAGCTAAATTTCATCATAAATTGAGATATCAATAATTTCTCACCCTTTATGTCTCTGGCTGGCTCTACTTGTTGATATGCATGCCCACCGGCACACAGGTCGCATGTGTTTGTTTGCTACAGAGCATTATTAACAAGTAATTGCTGTGCCAGTCTGCAAGTGGAGAGCATATTGATTATTTTAAATGCTGGTCTAACAGCAAAGCAGAATACTGTGTAAACACCGCGCAGGGCGGTAACCACAGTAAACAGTGTTCGCAAGAAGAATTAACATCAGGCGGCTTAACACTAGCAATAACTGGAGGCCTCTCTTGAGAAATGTATTTGTTGTTTTAGTTATGTCAGAAGCTTTAGCTTTGGTCATTAGGGTCATTTTGCATGTTGGTTTTTGCAGTAACGTGAGTGGAAGCACAAGGAGGGTCTTATTTTTTCCCATGTGAGGATTTAACACCACTTCACATGTGCTATAACGTGCTTTCGTTGTAGAACGTGATCAATGCGTAATCTTGTATCAACACAACAGGATGTAGACTTTTTAAAGCACTGTTATTTGGAGTTGCAGTACGTTAATTCAGCCTATCTCGAGCTATCAGTTTAAACATCATCCCCTGAGGTGCAGCCAGCAAGTCAGTGTGTTAGAAGTCTAAGTGCCCTGACGCCTATATGAGTCCGAGGTTTCAGACTATATCAGATCCCAGACAGGATATCAGATGAACTCTTTTTACAGGATGCAGAGACAAAGCGAACTGGGTGCAGCCCAGACACACTCAGAATCCATTACTCTACGCCACTCTCCCCCGGCACTTACTCCTAACTGAGTTTCTATTGAACTCAGCCGAGCAGCGTGTCTAGATCTCAGACTGTGCTGATAGGATGTTGGCCTGATGCAGTGGCATAAATTCCTGAATAGTCAATCTACATCTACATCTCCAGCCAACCAGGTGCTCAAATGATCAAAATCTGAATGTAACAGATGACTCAGCAACACTTACTGATGCCCCAGATAAGAATCCACTTTAACTATGTTGCATCAGACAGTTTGATGCCATTTTCACTGGTCATCCCTCCTCATTTCTGTCTTGAACGGACAGTTAGTATTATTTGGCATGCCCCCAGCAGGAGAACTAGTGTACTAGTATAGGAACCTAACTAAAATGTGTTTTAGCCTTTTAAAAAAAGGCTCACCAAAAAAAAAAAAAAAAAAAAAAAAAAAAAAAAGCAATATGTGTACACCACATAAGTTGCTGCTCCCACCACTGTCTTGGTTGCTTAGTTTGTTTGTGTTATTGAATGACTTTGGTGTTTTAAAAGGTTAGTTCGAATTCACCAAACTCAAACAATAACTAAAACAAACTAACAGATGTAGGCAGCAGTAGACCAGCAGCTCCTGTCTCCTGAGAGGTAAAATTACTGATTCTGCCTATGGGGTTTGGTTGGGTTGGTTTTAAGCAATATTTGGCTTATATAGAGACAGTTTCCTGAGAGAAAAGGCTGTCTGATGGCAATGCAAAGCAGTGCAAATTTTCAAAATATAGTGTACACTTAAAATGATACTGATTTTTTTTTTTAGGTTGCAAGAATAATTTTTGCTGCTGACCATGTTCACAGCACTACATTGCTTAATTTTCATGCTCGTACTGTAACTAATACACTGACTATCCCCAGCTATCACTAAAAAAGTTACTGTTGTTTTTTTCAGCTTGCATTAAAAAAAACTGAGGATAACTGTCAGAGAATTGAAATATTTCTTGAAATATCGCAAAAAAGTTTCTACACTTGGTAGAGGTGAAAAAGTCGGCATATAGAAAAAGAGGGCCCCATAAAGACAGGGAGAAACAGATGTTTTTGAATGCACCTTGATCTTATGGTACCTGCCTCTGCTTCTTCTGCTGCAGACAAAGCTTTCATCCCATGCTGCCGCTCACTGTTCCCTGCGTCCATTCGAACAGAAGGCCAAAAAATAAAGAATTACGTGGGTGTACAGAACTGCAGTGTCCCCGGTCTGAGTCTAGACGGCGGACCTTTCTTTGACTACAACACCTGATAAAAACACCACAGGGTACATGACGATGAAAAAACATGAGTGGATATGCAGAGCAACTGGTGCTCGATCAGTTATGTAATCCTGTCACATCACATTCACATTTTATTTTCCTAAAGTTTCGGAACTGTCCTTAAGATTTTAAGAATACTTTTTTTTTTGTATGAACATAGAACAGATGAGTTCTGAGACATTACAGAATAATCAGTGAAAAGAAGAGAAAAAAGGCACAGGTACAGCTCATAATGCATATAAATGGTTCAGGCAAAAAAAAGTTAAAAGCCTAGATGATTGTAACAATCCCATTTCTCCCAGTATTTATCTCCCTTCTCCCTTCTTGTAGTCGAAGAGTGAAAGTCATTTTCTCCATTCAGTGAATAGTTGATATGTTGATAAGAAGTGCAATGGTAGGATTTTTTTTATCTTGCGGCTATAAAAATCTTCAAAAGGTATGTGTTGCTTTTACTGAGACCTTTAGGATTATTTCCAAGGTACAAAAAGGTAAAAGAGGAGTCAGATTTCAGGTCCAGAATCCTTGAGACTAAATGGTCCACTCCTTCCTTAAAAGCATTATGGGTGAGATAAAAAAAAAAATATGTGTATGATCCAGCAAAAAAAATGTGCAACATTTTAATGGAAACATAACTATTTTAATACAGAAATAAAAATCTGTGTGTCTCTTCAGTTGACTGTGTTCATCTCATTATATATCTAAACATAAGGTATTATGGATACAGCATGAACATCGCTCTTTGCAACATGTCCTGTAATTCTGACAAGGTCTTGTTCTTTATGGCTTGACCTTTTCAATTATGTATTTTACTCCAGGGCTTTATACAATCCTGTCTGTGTGTAGGAGCCACTGAAAGTTTCTCAGCTATCAGAACTACAGCCTTCTTACAGTATCTCCTGCGTAGTGTCTGAAATATTTAGGTGGCCCTGAATGAAGCCCAGAAGACAGAGAGGGCTCATCTGATTAGTGGCCAAGAGAAAAGGAGAAGGGAGATAAACACAGTGGGAGAGATAAACAGAACAGTGAGAGGAGAAGAGAGTGGGTAGAAAGATGTCTACCAGAGAGTCTGAAAAAGTCCCCTGAACATAAACTGTACCCGGCCACCTGAGGTAAACACTGAATGAGAGGATAGAAGGCAGAGCAATGGAGGATTTTCAAGGACAGAAAAGGACATTTGCTGAGAATAGACAACGTGGGGGGAAGGGAACCGAAAAGAGAGAAATGAGACGAGGACAGCAGGCTTTTAATACCAGTTGTTATTTGCAGAAGGCTGACACGAACAGTGTGTCAAACTGGGTGATACAGAAGTTACGAGCAGATTTCACACGCCAGACAGTCTTTCATTGTCATCATTACAAAGTGGCCGACAATAGGCCCTAAATTACACGTTACAGTACAATTTAATACAGTGCCATACGGATGACAGGCAGCATTATTATTCATCAATTCACACACAGTCTCCCACCATTTCCACTGACACTAATGTTCTAATATGATATGCTGAGAGAAAAGGAAAATTACAATGGAAGAATAATATATATTCCTTTATGAAGATGCATTCCTCTCTATGCGGTAATTTCTCTTCACAACATGCAGGATATTACTCCAGAGGATCTTGCTTTTGGCAAACTATACTGGCAGCATGTTCCAGATTTCCAGTCCATTTTCGCAGGAAAAATACTCCTTGTTTCCTATTAGCTGTGACTAAATATTAGTGTTTGTTGCAATGGCAGTTTTTTTTCCAAACATCATCATGCAGGTTTTGGGGGTGTAGACAGTTGTTCAGGCATGAGGGGCTCAATCTGGATTATGTAATGTGGGTTTATATGAGGTACTTGCATAGTTCGTGTATTAGCTACAGTAGATGGCAGTCGACACACCCCCAGTTTGGACAGAGAAATCACTGATTTCTGCTCTGGAGTTTGGGTGATTTGAAGAGAGCAATATTTGGCTTATATAATGGCCATTTCCCATTATCCCATCCAACAATGATGTCTGACGAATTTTCTGAATATAGCGCACACTTTAGCTTATATTAGATGGACCTTTTTTAAGTGACTAAAATACCTTTTGTTGCTGAACTGGGGGTGTGTTGACCGCCATCTACTGCAGGTAATGACTATCAATAAGTACCTCAGTCAGCCCCACATTAAATAACCCAAACTATCCCTTTAAATTCCTATCCCTTCCTGTCTCCAACAGCACATCCCACTAGAAAACCCCTGTTTCCCCTCCTCTCCACTCACTTGACTCGCTCTCTGTTCTGCCCGGTACCCAGTCAGCCAATCACAAAGCAGAGCTAGGTGCAAACACACTTCCCCTGCAGCTGTGCTTTGGAAAAGGCTAGAAGCTCCTAAAACTGGATCCTCATATACAAAGCAATCGTTGAGATGTTTGCACATGTATTTTATTTTTATTTTATTTCAAAGGATGAAATTTTGCCTCTGTGTGTGTATGAGTACGAGATAAAAAGGAAAGCTAGAGCCCTGATCATTATCCACTTCACATTGGACCGAGGATTTGACTACAAAGCTGGCTGACTGTACAAAGGGCTGTATGCGGTTGCTAATCTGTCATTACGGGTGCTGCATTTTTCCTGGAATGCTCTTCTTTCAAAACACAGAAGGGATGTACAGTACACACACACACACACACACACACACACACACACACACACAACACACACACACACACACACACACACCACACACACACAAAACTACTCACATACATGGGATTAGTGTGTAAGCCGTCCATAGAGGGCACTATTAACAGAATGCTCTCACTCATTACACTAGCAATTGACCCTCTGTCTTCCTCGTCCTGCCAGTGTCTGAGTGTCAGGGGCTGATGTTTGTGCAGCTCGCCTGTCGGCGCTTACATCCCCTCAGCTTTTCATCCTCTTATCACTGTGAGGCTGACTGGAACACAAGCAAGGTTGACGGTTAATATAAACACAAGCACACTCAGGGATGCTGTCTCACTCCGTACATGTGACTTATGACTAAAAACTATTACTTTTACTTCACTTGTACATGTTGGTGAATAAAAAGGCTGCGAACACTTCAACATGAGTGGTTATTAGTGAATGTCAGACGAGACAGATTGTTGGACGAAATATCAGTCTCACTAATCATACAGTATATGGTCAAATATGCACTGCATGGAAGGCACACATTTGCTCTTTCTTAGTTACTTTTTTGTCATATTTTAGTCACCTGAATCTGTTTTAGTTTTGGTCTAGTTTTAGTCAACAAAATCTACAGTATATTAAGCAAAGTTCTGGAGGTGATTGTGGGGATGTAGGGGTTTGAAGGCTATATGCGTGTATTCAGTACATCATCTGTTTTTATTTTTGATATAATATTTGCAACTTTTTTAGTGTTTGTGTTTGGCTGCTTACCCCCTGTATTTATTTTTATTTATGTAATTGATGTTGTTTGTTCTATTATCAGTTTTTGTGTTCATTATATGCTTGTGTTAAACATTTTGAAAAGTAATGTTTAACACAAAATCAACAGTAGATTTCGTCGACTAAAATTTAGCAGGCTTAGTTAAACTAGTATTATACTTTCTGCACCCATGAAAAATTTTGTCATCAGAGGGTGTATGCATGGGCTCTGTGTGGACATCTGTGTACCCCCCAATTTTATGTGACTGCGCAGACTAGTAGAAGTAGCATGTAGAAAGTAGTATAAACAAAACTAAAAGGCATCCTTGGGGTCTGCAGCTGTCTGTGTATGCATCCATTTGGGACTATAATAAAGGCCTTAAAGTGTAATGCCTACTTCTTATGTCTAGGATTAAGTAGACTACATTTCTTCAAACAAGCATTCTTCTTTTTGTTCATATTTGTTTCAATTTGAGGACAGGAAAACTTTAAACTTATTATATTTAGCATGTCAATCAATCTTTTAAGTTACAGTCTAAGATTAGCAACTCTGGGTCATTCACTTTTCTAATCAGTAAAGGACGGTAGTGGTTTCTTTTAGCTTGTATTGTATTTCAAATTTGCTGAAAACACACTACCTTGGGTAGCGCAGCTGATGAAATGATATTAGCTTGAAAAAAAGATAAATAAAAAAACGTAAATATTAACTTTGTATACATTGCCTGCAAATTTTGCTTTAAATTTGTTGTGTTTTTACCTGTATTGTTGCTCCGCACAATTTTTAAAAGGGCCTGGTTTTCTTGCCATCAGATGTGAAATTTATCCATATGACTGTTCTTCCCTTTCTCCCAAACATTGACATTTCTGTACAATTTGAAACGTACAGCAAGTGCATGCTAGTTGACTCCCTGGATATATTGGTACCATCCAATTGTGTGCATGCAACATCCTTACCACACATAGAAATAAGTTCTGAATGGATAACTTCCCATCTCGTCCTTCCCACGCGTGTTTTTCATGATTTTATTTATTGACGAAGGTGTCAATAGATTTTGTCTTGTTTTTCATCATCATAACTTAGTTTTTATTCATTGTCTTGTTTTCATGAGTGAAAAATGTAGTTGATGAAAAATATGATGAAGATTATCCATCAGCTAAATTAACACTGCATCAAACACACCAAACAGTGGAAAGCGCTATGTTTTATCTCCTAATCTTCTCTGGCTGAGTAATGGCCATGAACAGAGCTTTGGGGCTGTCAGAATATTGAACTTTCTAAAGTGCACTCTGAGCTCCGATCATAATGCGATAGAGAAGAGTTGACCGGGTTACGAGTGTTTGCGTGGTGTGTGTTTGTTAAATAGAGCTCCACAGAACAGATAGCAAGTGGTTTATCTCTGCAAAGCATTTTCACATCGTGGAAATGATCTAATCCTGACCATTAATGATAATCAATGCCATGAATTGCTTCCTATTTATAGTCGTTCCACTGCATCAGTTTGCAGCTCAGCTTGACTCAAACCTTTTTCATTCATTCATTAATGTTTCGAGTTGTAAATGAGAAGTCTCAGAGCATCCATTAGCAAGTGAGCTCAGAAGTGGGTGCATGAACATGTGTTGATGTAGTGTGCGAGCTTGTCACGCTGAGGACTCGCTGACTTTGAGGCAAGTGGAGCATCCACTCTTCGTCATCCTCACACTCTGTCGCTTCACACTCACCATGAAACGCTCGCTAATACGCGTGGTGCATATGCTGCCGCTCTCTCACTTCCTTGACTCAGACTCTGCACGGTGACTCAGTCAGTTCTTTCCCTTTTTTCCACCCTTAGATCTCATCTGATGCCAAGGCTGAAGGAGTCTCGCTCCCATGAGTCATTGCTCAGCCCCAGTAGCGCTGTGGAAGCCCTGGACCTAAGCATGGAGGACGAGGTTGTCATCAAGCCTGTGCACAGCAGCATACTCGGGCAGGACTACTGCTTTGAGGTGAGGGGGAACGCACACACACACATACTGTACAGTACATAAACACACATACATGTCTCTCCACAGTCCTACAAAACATTCTCACTACTGGCCCTGCTTTATTAAAGGGTCTGCAGATGGCCATACATCTGGTGTTGCTATAGAGTTGCAAAAGAGGAAGAAAGGAGTTATTTCAGGCATTCGAGGCTTCACAAGTAAAGGTCATGTTCTGCATAGACAATGTGTGGTGAGTGGCATTTGGAGCACTTCCAAATCACCAGTAAAAGAAAAAAAAGTCATGACCTAAGAAAATTTCTTGCTCTCTGAGCAAAAGTCAAGTATTCAAGCTGCACCCAAGGAGCACTTTACAAGGTGGATTTATTTATCATTACACAACACAGGATTGTATAGCAAGATTAAGATGTAGTTCCCTTTTTACTACTCAAAAAAACATGGTAAATCTATAAACAACATTTATACTTTTTTGTTGGAAAAGTCCAATCAAAGCTGCTCCAATCAGTCTGTTTATATTTGCAAAGTATCAGATGACTATGTGTAATGTGTACGGTGTGGCTCATAGTGATGACCCCACTGAGAATTATCACCAAACTCTGCAGTTCTCCTCAGCTCTACAGAGCGGTTTAGCATCTTTCAGTTCAATCATTTTTTTTACATTTTAATGTTTTGGTTCAATCTCACTGCTCTCATCAACCTTGTTTAGTTTTTGGTGACAGAACTCTGATAAACCTATTATGATATGCTACAAGCCCAGCACCAAATAGATAAGTAAGCGGTAATGTATAGTGAGCACGTCATTATTGGAAAAAACCCAGGAAGTATGACGCGGCTGTTTATTTTGCAATAATGAACTACTCCTTATACATTATATCCTGCTTATTACACAGCTGCTTACCAAAAAAGTCAATAACTTTTCATAAAAATTGATTTAATTATTTAATTTATTGCTTTGTCCAAAGTCTATGCTCATAACTCTGTCATTAACAGCACTGGCCTGCTATTCAGAAATAACAGACCATAGAATGTTGTAATTGACCAATAAGAACTGTGTGTTCAACAAAGCCATGTTATAAACAAAGTCAGAAATTAGCTGGTGAACAAAGTGGATCATTTAGCTGTTTTTGAACCAGATATGACACCCAGAAATTAGAGGAGACCAAAGCAGAGCAAAAAGAAGAGCAAATATTGGACTAAGATTAATCAGGTG
Source organism: Lutjanus argentimaculatus (assembly GCA_034769285.1). NCBI lineage: Eukaryota > Metazoa > Chordata > Actinopteri > Lutjaniformes > Lutjanidae > Lutjanus > Lutjanus argentimaculatus. The sequence goes on along the minus strand of JAWZSL010000005.1, from coordinate 30,024,106 downwards.
GCTCTAAACATGACAATGAACAGTGAATGCTGATGTTGCTCCATGTCAGCTGGTAGTGTAAATACGCAACACGTCAGACTGTTTTTTTTTTTTCATAGCAACATGGACTGCAATGAATTATTTTCATTAACTGATCGTTCTGCTGAATATTTTCTCGAATAACTGTTTGTTCTAAAAAAAATATATATCAGCAAACAGTGAAAATGGCCATTACAATCATAAGAAAACAAAAGCAGGGAACAGTACTTGTGACCCAGCAGCTCATCTCTCTTCACATCTCACATCTCATATGTTGATTAGCTGCTGATGGCCAATTATAGCCAAAGGTTCAGATACAGACGACTTGTTTATATTGAAGGTTACATCCTTATGACCATCAGCTGACTGGAGTAATTTACAACAAGCCTCTAATTACTGTAGGATTCATGTGTGCACGATACATGTGGGCAAACACTCGTTTGCAGCTGTAGCATTAGCTCAGGAGATTTGGTAGCCTCGGGGTGAAAGAAACTAATGAATACTTCCGATCCTGCAGTGTCTACTGTAGAGACCAAAAATCTCTGCTAATCTTTATTATCCTGCTCATTACATCATTCTGCTTCTTTTTTTTCTACGCTCTCTGTTCTCTCTCTCTGTCCCACTGTGAATTTTTTAATCATCCAGTTATCACCCAGCCTGCCAAGCAGTCATCTGTCTCCTCTGTCCATTCACACCATTCAGTTGTTCCTCAGCACTGCCAAGTCGTCTTCAGTCCCCTCCTCATATTCACCACTCTGTGTGTGTGTGTGTGTGTGTTTGTGTGTTGTTGATAAGCTTCTTTGCCATCAGAGACAAAGTGGTATTTATGAACTAAGTTTAGCAACAATGTCTGTTCCACTTATTCTCTGTCATTGTTATGCATGAGGTTTGATCATTTAAGCGTTCGTTTTCCTCCTGTCTCTGCGGTAGGTCACCACCTCCACAGGAAGCAAATGTTTTTCCTGCCGTTCATCAGCCGAGAGAGACAAATGGATGGAGAACCTGAGGAGAGCGGTACAACCCAACAAGGTAAACACACAGTACATTCTTAGATATAAAGGTGCTTATTAGAACCATAATGGGTTATTCTGCTTGTCCTCAGAAGAGAACCCTTTTTGGTTCGTGCCAGAACCTTTTATAAAGTTTCCACCTCAAAGCCTTTAAGAGAGTTCTACCAACATAAAGGGTTATACTGAGAACCTTTCTAGGGTCTAAACGGTTCACCCTGGCCCCTCTTTGAGGTTTCTATCAGAACCTTTCCACCCTCTAAGTGTCCTTACAATTACTCACTTAGGGGGTTCTAACAGGAACCTATTTTTTATTGCAAGGGTTTTTATCTAGAACCCATCCAGGTGGGTCTACTGAGAACCCATTTATATTATGGTGCAAAAAAATACTTCTTCAAGGATCTCAACAATCTTTTAAGAACTCTTTTGGCAGTGGTTCTAAGGAGAACCCTTTCATATTCCAATGGTTTTATCTAGAACCCAAGTGGGTGCTACTGAGAACCCTTTTATATTTAATACTTTTAGTTATACTCAAGGATTTCAACAATCCTTTAAGAACTACTTTGTTAGCCATTCTACTGAGAGCCTGTTTTATAATTCAAGGGTTTCATCTAGAACCCAACCAGGAGATTCTCCTGAGAACCCTTTTATATTCCAAGGGTTTCATCTGGAATCCACTCAGGAGGTTTTACTGAGAACCTTTTTAATATTCTGTGGGTTTTATCTAGAATCCACCAAGGGGCTTCGACCAAGAACCTTTCGGTACCTTTCCGAGAACCCTTATTTCAATGGTTACATGTAGAACACACTGAGGGGGTTCATCGATTAGTGTGAAGGCAGTGAGCTATATGGTGTTGACGTTGTGTCACTGCTGCATCTAACAATGCAGTGTGATATGTTGACATCCAGCTGTTCTCCTTCTGCACTGTACACCTCAGGAGCAGAGGACACAAAGGTTGCGGGGAAGAACACCAACACTCCCAAAGTGTTTTTCTCTTGAGCGTTGATACCATCTGTAATTCTTGACAAACACAGCTGTGGCAGAGGGAGAGTCACAAACATATCATGCCAAGAAAATAGTCTTAATCTCACAGCGTCTTTGCTCCTTCATCTGTCATAATTTAGCAAATTACCCACTAATTAGAACTTTAGAAAACATTTTTTTTTTAAAGTTCCCTAATAGTGTCAGAGTTCTCCCTCTTCTCAACTGTTTTGGTAAGAATGTGTTATTTCTGTTTTTCATTTTTAATTATTACGTGATTTTGAGAGATTAGATGCAGCGTAATGTTTTTTTGGCAAACATGGGAAATGGGAACAGATACCGAAATTCTTTGGAGTAAGATAAAGAAGTCTCTGCAGTTGTACTCAAGAGTTTGAACAGATTTCACTTTAAAGTTGGAGTGCACGACTCGCCAAACAAGTTCACACAATGCTGACTAAACCTATCACTCCTAGGGAAATCTCTCTGCATGTCACAATTTTTAGATCTGGTGTCCATGGCGACATTCCTGCGCTGGTGCATCAGTAGTGATCCATTTTACTTCACCCAGCAATGATTGGGTTGCCTGAGTTACAGGGTGGGAAACTGTAGCAACAGAGTGGGCTACAGCAGCTATGCAAGTGTGGAGGATGTAGGGTTGGGTATTGTTTGGATTTTAATGATTCCGAATCAGTTCTGCTTATCAGTTTCAGTTCTTAACGATTTTTTATTCCCATTCTTTGAGGTACCTGGTCAAACCAAGTTGCAAAATAACATGATTTGGGCAGCATGACTGGGTCGTGTCTAGAATCACAGACTCGTGAAAGATCTTGCATGATCAGAATCAGAATCAGTTTTATTGCCAAGTAAAAAAAAAAAAAGACAAAAATATATTAAATTGTAAACAGTAGAAAAAATATGTACAATATGTTATTTACATTAGTGAACAAGCTGTACAAGCTTATTTATGCAGGAATGTGCAAAATACAAGATGAGACATGATCTTTCCCCAACCCCAAAAGTGTTTTTTGTCCCTCAACCTGCCTAGGGGCCCGTCCACAAACACATTTCAGACTAGCCTGTAGTGTTAGACTGGTGTTGATTTTGGTCATAAATGAGTCTATTGCCACTTAAACCAATTCACAAAAATAAAGACTGACTAACTGTTAATTTGTCCAAAAGACACATATTTTCTGTTGGGGTAAACAGAGCTGAGCAGTTGGATGCAGTCACTCAGTTGGCCTTTTTTTTTTTTTTTTTTTTTTTTTTTCCTGTAAAAGGTCTTAATTAGCCCAGAATTCATTGTGCCGTAGTCCTATTTAAGATAGTCAAGGCCTATGCCTGCTTTGTGCATCAGATGAATTTAGATGTCTGTCTGAAGTCTGACTATCTAAGCCATAATCAATGTCAAACTGCCCCCAAATCTTAACCACAGCCTTGTCATATTATAAAACATAATTAGTTTAACACATATAAATCCTGCCAGAGTTTTGCAAATCAAGGGTTCCCTCCCAGACACGACCGCAGGACTGCTTATCACAATCTTATGTAACATGAGAGTGACAGATGTTGGCGGTAATGCACGTTTGCTGACAGAGAGGGTGACAAGAAAACATTTAGGGGGGAGGTGAAATTGTAAAAACAGAGTAGGAGGCATCAGGCTGGCCAGGCTGGTATTTATTTGCAACTTTCAACCTTGAAACCTGTAACACTTGAAATGACTGTTTTCATTTGGAGCCTTAAATATTCCATTTGAAAGGATATTTTACTGTTTTAAGTCTTTAATTTTTAGCTCAAGTGTTTTCTCTTATGAGGCAGTTGCTTTTGTTCAAAATAAAATAATAAAATAATAAAATGTGATGAATTACGGCGTGGTAATTTTATTTTTACTGTGATGGTGGCCATATCAGACACTCCTACAGTTAAGTAAATAAAAAAAAATCTTACAAGTCATTCATTTTGTTTACTAAAAACATAGCTTGCTCCTATAAGAATTTGATTTAAATCTTAATCCTTGCTGATCTACAGTGACACATGCACATTGGTCAACAGAGGAAACAATCTGACAGGGCATTATGCAGCAGGACACATTCAAGACTCAACCTGTTTGAATTTGTGGTTTGCAGGTCAGTATTTGTTACCATGACCTCGCCCTGGAGTCTGTTTTTGTTGCTGGTGTTTGGCTGGGGGAAGGACATGCTTGTACAGTAAAAGTATGGAATAATATGAGTACATTCAGTAGTTATTTTCAAGCCATGTAAATGAAAGAAGGTGGTCTAAGTGCCTGCACAATTCATCTCCTGAATAAGAGGATAATTATGGGTAATTATGATAATTGGCCATTTACAGATATATCATCTTTGTGGGCTGGTGTTTGATAGCAAATACATTTACGTGTGCATGAAAAGATACAATTAAGACAAAGTTTAATTTCTAATTGACAGTAAAGAGTAGGGTTCGGTAATGTCTAGACTCGTGAGTCAGTCACAAGTCAGTCTTTAAACGCTTTATTCTACAGAGACTTATTACAGTTTTCTAGCTTTCACTGCTAAAACTGGCTCCTTGAAAAATTGTAAGGGTCATAGGTTTGTCAGTGACTGTACTCGCCATCGTTCTAGCAGCTACCTTGCATTTAGAAATTTCCAGACGATCAGTAAACGGCAAGACCTTCGATTATCTGGCATCACAAGACCAGGTGATGTAGACAGAATTGGTATGTGATGACGTATACAGTCAACAATCCTGATGGATGATATCAATGTTGTGTGGAGGTCTTATGGACTATTCAGTAAAGGTAGTTTGATTAAATAAGCTGTTTTTTCTTGAGTAAATAAGGAGTTATTATAATAGTTAGAAAAAGCCGTCCTTCATTTTTGCCCCCACTGTCTGACTCTCCTTAAAATACATATTAGATCTATTCTGCTACATTTTTTTGATAAATTACTCATTTTGGCTTTTAACTTGCAAATCTTTTGTTGCACTTTCAGTAACAAGATTTTACTCGCCAAACTGAAAATCTACCTGCATTTGGTGCTTGGTGTGTGTCATCTCTGTGTATTCATTTACAGTTGGAAATAATTTTGTTGTGTCAACATTTGGAATATTGATGAATATTGATAACTGACAAGACATTATGATCACATGTGACACCAAGACTCCAAACATCTCCTGTTCAATAGATTATCCTCTATACCTTTTTTCAGCTCCCAGTTAATGCAGATACACCTTGAATCAACCACAGACACATTTGAGATAAGATTAAATGTTTTTCAGCTGTCAGAAACACCTAATATTGAGATTAATTTAATGATGAGAGCCACAGAAGCAGATGAAATTGATTCAGTTTTGTTACACAGAAGAGTGTTTTTGTCTAATGTATGAAAAGCATCCAGATATCGCTGATCTTTCTTAAGCATATCTACCAGTATTTCAGACATCCTCGTGATTATGAGAGACTCTAGCATTTCTAATAATGTAATTATTAGCTCCTCTTCTCCTCTCTCTGTCCTTTGAGGTAGTTTTCAAGGCGAACTGAATAATGGGCCAAAGAAAAAGCCCCACTCTCTGCAAAATCAGTTGCTGACATAAGAATGGGTTAGCAGCACTCTGTGAAATAATGTAGGAGTGAGATTTCTCTGCTTTTTTAAAGACTGAAAGGAGAGAAAGGGTTTTAAATTGCTACTGTGAGATGATTGAAGTGCTGTCTGGGATGTTTTTGTCATTTACAATGGAAGAACTTCAAAATCAGGGTTTGAGACAGATTCTCATTTGAATATTTCAGTATATTTCTGCACCAATTTGATTTATTTAGTTTACTGGTTTACAAGATTAGTTTTTGGTTGGTTACTTTTGCCCAGTGTATGTCCTCAGACTGAAACTGTCATTTTGAACTTTTTTTTTCGTGAAGTTTTCAGTTGTGAAAGTTGTTCTAAAAAGACTTTAAAAAGACTAAACCACTTCATATCATCTTATCTTTTCTCCAGGACAACAGTCGACGGGTGGAGAACATGCTCAAGCTGTGGATCATAGAGGCCAAGGACCTGCCGGCAAAAAGAAATACTTCTGCGAGCTCTGTCTGGATGACTCACTCTACGCCCGCACCACCTGTAAACTCAAGACTGACAATGTCTTCTGGGGAGAGCACTTTGAGTTCAACAACCTGCCTGCTGTCAAGAGCATCACGGCCCACCTCTACAAAGACACGGACAAGAAGAAAAAGAAAGATAAAAACAACTACATTGGACTTGTCAATATCCCCGTCGCGGCCGTTACCGGACGACAGTTTGTGGAGAAGTGGTATCCAGTCAGTACGCCCAACCCCCCTAAGGGCAAGACGTCCGGGCCCATGATTCGGATCAAAGCACGCTATCAGAGTATGAACATCCTTCCCATGGAGATGTACAAAGAGTTTGCAGAGTACACCACCAATAACTACATGCTGCTATGCTCAGTGCTCGAGCCCGGGATTAGCGTCAAGAACAAGGAGGAGATGGCGTGTGCGTTGGTCCATATTCTGCAGAGCACCGGCAAGGCCAAGGTTAGTACCGATAATGTGATTTATCTCCATTTTCCCCACGTTCGTACTCTCTATAGAGGAATAATGGATAACAAAACCAGAATTATCTTGCCACAAGGTACTGACAAGACATTATGAAGCACACAGAGGTTAACAGTTCCTCCACCGCCCGCTCATCTTGTGAACTATTGACCCCCTACAGCTGTAATACAGAGCAGACAAAGACCAGACAGACAGGTGATTTCCTCTTGCTGCACCAGCCTGTATTACATTTTTAACTCGAGCTAATCCCTTACATGTATCCCCTGCAGTGCTTCACGGCATACCGATGCAGGACAGAAGCACAATATATCCGCCGCTGTCTGCAGCACTGCGAGCACGGGGAGATTAGTCTACCACAGTAGGAGCTAAGTCTCCCATGACAGCAGGCCGTTGGACTCCAGATAATCTCACATCCCTCTAAAATAGCTGTATTTTACTTAACTTCGAGAGTGCAGCATTTGTCTTCTCAGTGCAGAGAAAAAAAACGTCACATTTTGACTCTGCATGACATCAGAGTGTGAGACATTTGGCTGCTGATGAAAAGAGGATGTAAAGAAGCTTTGAGCTGATTTAATTGGTTGAATAATAAAAATTAATCAGAAAACTTTTCATTTGGTATTTTGGTTCGTCATTTTAGATTTTTCAAGCATAAATGACAAGGATGCACAGATTCCAGCCACTCAAATGTAAACATATGACGCTTTTCTCGGTTTTATATCACTGTAAATTGAATTTCTTAGAGTTTTGGTCTGTTGGTTGTACAATACAAGACATTTTAAGATGTCACATTATGTTCCTGATGCATTAAGGTGCACCTCATAAACACGAATGGCCACAAAGTTAAAACTAGGGGTGCCCAGATTGATCAGACATTTATTGTTATGTTAACTGCTATAACAAATCAAAAAAATAATTCATTGAACAATACCAGTCAGGATCAGCACAAAAAAAACATAAAAAGAATTTAAAAAGGGAATGTTTCTATTGGCCTTTCTGTCATTACTTTCTTGTTGTTTCACTGCAGCCTTTTTAAAAATTAAGCTAAAAGCATAACAATATCCCATTCATTCCTGCATTTAAAAAGCATTTTATCAAATTTTTAGCCGCAAACTCAACCATATTCTTGCACAGCAGGTCTCCAGGTACCTCTGTAGTAATTTTCAAGTTGTCTTCTACTTTAACTCAATATACTATGCTGTTAAGAGTAGTTAAGTACATAAATAATACTATACAATAAGTAACAGACCTTAAATTGACCTTGTTATTGGTATCAGACAATACTGTTTCCAGCAATCAATGATTAGCCCCAAAATTCCCGATCAGGGCACCCCTAATCTTGGGAATTTTACAATATTTTCTGCTATTTTATAGACCAAATGATTAACTGATTTAATTATGAAATTATCTGCAGCAATAAAAATAAACATTAGTTTAATAATAGTAGAATTACCTCAGTTTCAGAGCAAGTCTGATTAACAGTAGTCACTTTTTTGTCAGGAAACAGGCATCTTATTGTCCTTGTGATGTCTGAAATAACTGCTTTTATTGGAACATTGCTTCAGGCTTCTTTCCTCACCGCAGCACAAACTTCTTCTTCGTCTTCTCTGCCTCGTCAGTCTGTTGCCAGCGACGGCTCGTGCCTCAATTTAGTTTTCTTGACAGTATCTCATCAGCAGAGCTTTGAAACTTTCTTTGACTTTATCACGGCTCAGTGGGATGATGAATGATCAGCGCTTAAGAAGTGATGTCTATCCGCACTGTACCGCCACTCTGCCGTTTAGTTTAGGGGACTGATAGCTGCTGATTGATGGGGGGAGAAGGCCTCTACTGGTCCCCGGAGAGACGGTCACATCCTTAATTACTTTCAATTAATCCCCACCTTCTGAGCCAAGCACTAAAACTTTTACTTCTTTCTCATCTCCTGGTCTTCCTTCCCAGCTGGTTTTCTGCTAGCTGCTGCTTGTAAAAAGAGACTGGAGATGCTATTTTCAAGGTTTTGCATCCTGAGAGAGACCCTCAAATCTGTATTCAAGAAAAAAATCAATAAAAAATTCCTTTTAATTTATTCTTTGTGAGGCTGTTAATACTGAGAAAAGCTGCCGTTTCCTTTAGAAGAATAGTTGAACAGCAGCTTTTGGACTGACGCAAAATGGAAGAATTAATGAAAGCTGCTGTCGAAATGTCGAGTGTCAGTGCTGTTTGCTACTGCAGCTTCCTCTCTGAAAAGATTTTCATCATTCAAGACATTGTGATGTGGTGTGACATATTTAGGCAGCACACACACACACACACACACTTAAGTGCATGTTTTTCCTTTAGCCTTGACGGATAGAGCAGTCATGTCATGCCAACACACAGCACACACAGACAAACCACTTATCCCAAAATATTCCTCAGGCCTAATTAGGATATCCTCCACCGCTGCGTAGATGCTTCATATACACACATCTTGGCCAATGTTGCGTGGTTTGTTCACTTAAAATCCAATGATGAAGTTCATTTTTCATGTCCTGCCAACTTGGGAGCAGCCTCTTCTAACATTGGTGTGTTATATTTTGGGAATTGAGCAATTTAGATAAACTCTGGAAAATCCTGTAAGCCTGGTTTCATTGTTTTCCCTGCAAATGTTTAATAGAGCCTTTGGTTATTTACCCCTCTGCTGGGTGTTGCCGTGTCATGTTCCAGCCATCCACACTCTTAGAAATAAAGGCGCTAACTAGAACCTTTAAGGGTTCTTCAGCTTGTCCTCAGTGGAAAACCCGTTTCAGAGTGTTCTACCTAATACCCCACATAAAGGGTTATACCTAAAACCAGCTGTGAAAGGTTTCACCCAGAACCCCCAGTGAGATGTTCTACATATAACCCTTCTATGGTGTCATGGTTCCACCCCGAACCCTCTCTGGGGGTTCTGTCCTGAACCTTTCCACCTTCTAAGCGCTAACAAGAAAACCCAGGGGGTTCTACTGAGATCCTTTTTTTTATTCCAAGTGTTTTATCTGGAACCCACCCAGGGGCTCTACCAAGAACCCATTTATATTCCAAGGGTTTTATCCAGAACCCACCCAACAGGTTCTACCAACAACCATTTATATTTCAAATGTTTTGTCTATATTATTGTGCAAAGAACCTTTGAGGAGTCCTTGACAAGAAATTTTCATCATGAATGTCAACAATCCTTGAAGGACTCTCTCTTTTAAATAGGTTTTTTTTTTGTATGTAAAGGGTTCTTAATGGAACCTTCAGTCTTACAAAGAATGCTTCACAAACCCTTTCTTAAAAATAGGTTTCATCAGAAGCAAATTATTCTGGGTAGAACCTCAGCCTCGCAGGAAGAACCTTTTCAGAACATTTCTATTTAAGAGTGCAGACTCAAGTTAAAATCCATGAGTCAGTGTCTAATTCTGTCTGCAGCACAGTGGATTTCTATAGATCAGACAGAGACGGAGACTTTGCATTGCTGTTGCGTTAGAGAGTCACAAAGGAGCACCCTCTTAGAGGTGAACGGGAGGTGAACGTCTCTTTTTTGGAGATACAGCAGTAACTCTTTGTAGCTCTGAAGTTCCTCTGATGTGCGCTGCGTTTAATCAGCTGTGCACAGGTTGGAAAGAGCTTCTAATTGCAGGTGGCTCTTGTTAAGAGATGCAGATTGCAGGTTGTAACAGGCATTAGTATGCAACACCTCTAAGACTTGTGTTTCTTCCCGTGTCACTTTATCACCCATCACCGAATAATTACGGCCCGAATACTCTGCTCTGTTGCACACTCGCTCCTTCTCTCTTGTTCTCTCCCCACTTTCTGTCTTTGTCTTCCTTCATTTCTCTTTCACGCTTCATTGCGTCCTGAGGCCAAAGCTCTCTGGAGAGATGTCATTACTGATGCTGTATTGATGTCTGGATGCATTGGTGAGCACGACGGCCACGCCCTGCGCCGCTGCACACATGCTGACTTTACACACACACACACACACACTCATGTATAATCACAAGACATTAGCAGGTGGTTGCATGTGATTTATTCAGTTTTATCCATGAGCAAGAAGGCCTGCAGTTGTAGCTCCCCTTCACATTAGGGATGTTCTTGGCCACTAATTTTCCTGTTCATTAAGCAGACATTTTATTTTAGACCAGTCGAGTAGCATAAACACCAGAAAACAGTTCAAATTGAGTACAGTGTATTAATCTGCAAAGTTGAAAATTGTCTGAAAAATATTGCATGTATTACGAGCCATTTGAAGCCATTAATCACATTCTTCAATAATCAAATCATACATCATACCAAATTGTATCACAGAAATATGAGTCATTATGAACATTGCACATTATCCTGCAAAACATGACAACAATTCACTAAATGCGTTGTCTTTTCAGAGCAAACAGGAACAGAGTATTAGCTGCCACACAGTGTGGATAACGTTAGCACTGTTAGTACCAGCAGTCTGGTGTCATTGCAGGTTAACATTTACATGCCTGTGCTGTTTACAAAAAGTTCTTGTCGAGTGGTTACATGTCAGTTTATTCTGACACAGCTGATAGACATTTTAATTTTGTATAGCAAAGTGCTGCCAAATCGAGGTGTTTACGAGACATCACCCAGGCTTTAGTGCCTGGAGAGGACTGCTGTCATCTGCTGGGCCTGTACCCCTGACTATTGTGGATGCTGTGGAACATTCTAGGTACAGGAGTTAGAAGGCATTGTACATTAATAAAATATTAATAAAGAGTTTTACTGACCAGTATTTCTGGTGCTGACTAGCAAAGGTGGCAACGTTTAATCATCGAGTCAACTTATCACATAACACCCCTACTTCTGACATGTTTTAAAGTTTGTAAAATACTGTGCTATGATTAATATTTTGTTTAGCATGGCTTTCCCACATATAAAAGTTCATAAAGAACTATGAAAAGGGATTCGAAGAACTTCTCTTTCTTCTTAATTGAGGAATTCTGCTTGTGCTGGGTTTTCTGATGAAAGAACAGTGTGCATTAAGAAGGCTAGCATTAGCGTTGGAGGAAACATCAGAGAGATACAACCGTACATGTTCGAGCTTCAGTCAGATCCAGACTCAGATGAGGAGAAGCAGAGATACAAGTCTGTATAGTTGAAGTCGGACATTTTAGAAGACATAAACATCAGAAAAAAGTGTAGGGGGATCTTTAAGGTATGTGGCTTTAGATAGCACAGGACTAGGCCAGTTGTACACTATGGCTGTCATTAAAGTATGAATCAGTGTATCATTCGTATGCCTTTCATGACAGCTGTTTTTATTTCATTTTGAAGACATGAATCCATCTCAAATCAAAATGAGAAATCCAGTCATAACATTTCTGCTGAGTTTCCGTGCTGTAAAGTCATGACACCAGTCCATCACCTCCCCTGTGGGACACGCATGCTGTTATGTCTGTACACCCAAACAGCATTACTAGAAGCTCCACAGCAACAATAACAAGCCCCTCTGCTGTGTTGGAATTGCCTGGAGAAGTTCACCTTCCTTTCATCAGAAAATATCCACTCCTGGCATGAATCCTTTGCGTTATTGATCTCGTCTTGTCGACGCCTCGGCCCTCGGGAAGATTATGTTCTAATTTTGTTGCTGCTCCTCTCAGCCGTGCCGACTGTTGGAAGTGACGATAAGAAGGATTTATCCTTATGATAACTGGCTGGAGGAGGGCGGTGCTCTGGTTATTATGCCATTGCATTTTATGTTACTGCTCCTCAAGGTAAACTAACAGCCCTGCTTAAGAGGGCGAAATATGTGAGCCTCTCCTCTCTACATCAGCTGTGGTAAATTGTTGTCGGCCCGTAGCACAGCTCCAGTTCTGTTAAGCACAGCCATCTTATTAATGCATTCAGTGCTGTCATCAGTGGGCAGTGATGCTCATCACCCCAGCTGTGGCACACAGGCACAGTTTGTCGTACGTACATAATGTGGTGTGACAAATGATTTACTAACATGACATGAAGGGCTGTGGTAGTTGTGTACTCCTCTGGGCTTTTTTTGTAATGTGGTTTTAAATTAATCAGATGTCCCCTGAGAAGGCCAGTGGGCAATCTTAACATGGTAGCCGCTTGTCAATACCCTCCCCATTAACAGGGATGTTGTCAGTGTTACTTTTGATTTTGACAATAACATGTTAATAGTTTTAATGCAGCTGCTTCGCCAATATTTGCTTCCATATACACCGTAAACCCCAGTGATTCAACTTAAAAATGTAAGTTAACTGCACTCAGGTTGAATAATTTAAGTCTTAAGGTTGTATTGGAGATTTGTCAAAGTGATTAAGTTAACTGAAATTAGTTTTAATAATTAGTTTAAAGTCTTATTAGAGTTTTTTTTAAACCAATTGAGTTAATTTAACTGAACTTAGATTGAATAATTAATCTAAAGTCTTATTTGAGTTTTGTAAAAAAAAAAAACAAAAAAAACAACTGAGTTAAGTTAACTGAACTCAAGTTGAATAATGAGTTTAAAGTCTTATTTACTGGACTTGAGAGAAAATGTTCAATAAGCTAAAGATCTTTAGTTGAACCAAAAACTGTTCAGTCACACTGACGGTGGGTTTTGAATTCTTGCACATTGCATGCGGGGAAGTCCGCTGATATGCTGCGCCTGCACTTTTATGTTAAAAAAGAAAAAAAATTAGTACAGCACTGCAGCTCTTGTTGTAATAATGTTTTTTGTTATATTAAGGGAACACAAATTATTTGTTTTATTGAATGAGAAATTCACTACATGTCATATGAAGTGCACAATGTATGTGTTGATTGGCTTGAAGTAATTAAGCTATAAAGGCTTTAGAAATTAGTAAAATGAACTCAAAAATCAATACTTGTTAACTTACATCTATAATATATGACATTTCCACGTAAAAGTGTCTAAAAACATTGGTCATATGTTATATATTTAGTTGAGTCGTGTACTTACATTATCCCAAATGTGTTCCGTAATGTTGAAACCCAGAGGAAATCCATAATTTATTCAAGGTAGCAGTGTGTTTCCTGCTAGTTGCTAGTTGCTGTAACTTCAGGGAAAACACTGGATACATCAGAGAGTGGGGAACGAGGTTGGCGAATGTGACCAAACATAGTAAGAATAAAACTATTACCTCTATGAACATGCATCTGCCTGGGTCATGCCAGATAGATTTTCATCAGCTGTGGTGGTTGTTTGAAAGTGAGGATAACTCCCATGATCCCACGCTACTTCAAGATGCCACGTCAGAGAGACTTGTAGTGGCAGAACTTACATATTGTCCATTTAACATAGAAAAACGTGTGTCAGTCTCACAAGGGATGAGTATTTTGTCAAGTGTACATTAAGTTGTCATGTCATTTTGAGAGGACTGAACTTTTGTGTGACATGGATGATTTGGAGATTACAGCGTATGGCACTATTATGTCTGAATCACCACACTCTTTAATAGCTGCAGTCTTATCATTTACCACATGTGAGCTGAACCTTTCTGTAATGCACTGAGATGGATGTTGGAGGAGACAGACGAATATTGTATGAGTGTGAAGTGTGTTTTAAGGAGAGATAGAGGGCACATTAAGAGCAGTATTATGTTAGCTACTCATGAAGTCATAGATCTACAGTAAAAGCTCTAAGCAGAACAGGATATAAATACCAAGCACATCAATGCACTTGCTCTCCTCACAGTCTCTCCTGTAAAATCTGCACAACAAAGGCAGTGCATCATTTCCTCGGACTATTTAATAATTCCAGCATGATTTTTATTGACCGTCTTCTGACAGCGCGGAGTGATGGAGAAGAGGTGAAAACATCCAGACAGAGAAAGGTGAAGGCGCTGACAACGATGAGAGAAAAGGAAGGGAAAGAAGAAGAAAGAACATTTAGAGAAATCTAGTTTCAGCTTGCAGCAGCACAGTTCCTGGCTTCTGGCTGAGCAGAACAGCAGCAGGCTGCAGAGAAAAACATTCAGCTCTACACTGATCCTCAACACATCGATCTGGAAGCCTCCTGACGTCTCTGTTGGCACTCAGATTACATAGACTCTGTTTCTCTCCCTCCCCGTCATTGCTCTCACTATCAGTCTCTTTTATTGCTTTATTTTCATGAACCTGGCTTGCATGTATTTAGTTTTACATGTGTAACATGCATGGGCACAGCAAGGCATGCAAAAAAAGCGTCTTAGCATTAAAAACATGAAATAGAATAATGAATCAATATGCTCTTCACATGAGTTAAATACTTAAGTGAATAAGAGCTGGTGATCATTGCTTACTCAATACAAAACAGCAAGTTCCCTCCATTGTTCCATATCCTTGATAACATGCTGAGCCTCACCCCGAGTTAAGTTCACCTTGGCTAGCTTTTCCTCCACAGTTTTGTACCTGCTGGCTTTTGATTGTCCATGTTTTGTGCTGGCTGGAGGAGACATTGCAGCAAAACCTTTGCCTCTATTTGTGACGCATACATTTTCAGCACTTTCAAAAAGCTTTTGATCTTAAAAGTATGAAAAACTTGATAGATGCCCAGTAGTTTTTGACTCTTACTCTCAGAAATCAAGAAAACTAACCACAGTAGTTAACATGGATCCATGAGTGCAGTTTTGGTCTGTTGATCCACCACATTGGTCCAGACCAATCTCAACATTTGGACAGACTGCCATTAAATTATGTAAAGGTATTCATGCTCTCAAGAGGATGAATCACACATTCATGTTCTCTTCAGGGTGGGTGGTAATACAGACATAAATTCATTACTATTTTCTCATTAGTGTATAATCACCTGAATCATTGTGTTCTTAGAATGAGCCTTTTATATGTACAGAGGGAACATGTCTTCTTTCTCAGAGTCTGCTATTAATACTGCTATATTTCTACAGAGCCCTAGACCAGACAAATCAAACACTGACTCCAAGGACAGACTAATGTGTTTTTTTTGTGTGTGTGTGTGGATACCATAGGTTCTTCTACACACCTATACCTACAAGGGGAGGGTGAGGCGAGGGGTATTGAGTCAGTTGCAATCTGCAATCTCACTACTGGATGCTGCTAATTTCTACACACTGATCCTTTAACTTAATATCTAGTGCCATTATGAGGTTAAAGTACCTGTAAAACTTATGACAAATCAGCCTCAATTGTAGTTTGTGTTTCATACTAATTAGCAATTGTCAGCATTCTAACACACTAACCTAAGAAGGTCTTGTTACAAGACAGTGTAAGATAAGATTAGAAAATCCTTTATTGATCCCCCATAAGAGAAATTCAGGAATTCTTGGTCATTGTGAACATGCTAGCATACTGACTTAAGCATTTGGCTCAAAGCATTGTTGTCCATAATTACAGCTGCACAGAAGTCTTTGTAAAACATAATTAGCTGTTTTGGTGAGGTAATGTCAGTTTTATCAGGGACTACACAAATAATCAAAATTGCAGTACCAAGTGCAATATACAAATTACAGGACCTGCAGTTTTGCTGCAGACAGCATTATGAAGAACTGTAGTGCCGCAGAGATGCCCTGGCCTACAAATCCTGTTCTCCAGATGTAAGAGGACATGTTCTTTTAGTAGAGACCCCCCAGAAATGTCACATCTTCATGAGTTTGTTTCAGTGAAAATGAAAATTGTGATTCAAAAATGATCATTCCCAGTAATGGGGACATGAATTATATGGCAATTGCAATATCTGTCAAAACAGTCGCAATATGATTTTTTAATTTTTATTTTTTACTTATTTATATTTATTTTTTATTTTTTTAAGACTCAATATGAAGCTGAATGTCACATTAAAGTAGGCAGACTTACTATTTAATAACCAAATATGCATTTCAGAGCTTTGTGGACTGCATTTAACTCTTAATAGAAAAACAAGGCATACAAACACACACAGAGAGTAAAGGGAGTAAGACAGCAAACATGATGTTTGGATGCTGATGACACTTGCTGTAAGACCCCCTCCAGTCAAACCTATCTTCATAATGATCATGTGCACTAGAAGCTAAATCAGGAGTGCTGCAGCCCTTCCTGTTATTGCGTTGAATGATAAGCCTTCTGTGCCTACGGGAGGGAACCGCTTCCATTTCCATTCGGCCTCCGGTCCTCTCCGTCAACCCAATGTGACCCTCACAGGAAGAGCTGCAGGCTATTGCGCTGTAATACTAGCCACCAGTCTCTAGGGAGGGAGACCAGGGGAGGCAGAGTGAAAGATGGAAAGACGAGGAGAGCGAAGGATGGAGTGGCTGGAGTGGTTCCTGTGTTCTCCCCCCCTGGGTCTTTCCACAGCCCTTGCCCCAGGCTAGAAAACCAGGCTCATCGATCAGTCAAATTGTTAATGTTATAGAGTTTCTATTTTCCCCTCACGTTCAGTTCTTTTTTCTTACCTATCTGTAAAATACTCCAATTACTGAGTCCAAAATTTTCTTTTTAAAAGGTCTAAAATTGTGTATTTGCTGCCTGTACACACACATTTACCTGAATATCAACACTCAAAGCATCAACAGGTAATTTCCATTTTATTTGTTTTCTAATGAATCCCATTAGTTCCACAGTCCATGACTTCTCCAATAATGGTGTTTTATAGCCATTCACAAGACAAAAACAATCTATGAACAAAGTATAAGCATTCATGCCAAATGAAAATCTTTATTCACGCTCTGTTGGATGTCCTTGGAATTATAAAATCCACACAAAAAAACTTATTCTCACACTAAAATACGAGTTCAAGAGCAGGACACCCTGAAAGAAAAGTAAGTGCTGGTATGAATATATTACTGGTATGAATATATTTCAATGTTTTGTTTTACTTCACGCAGGATCGTCATCATTTAGCCATTATACCACCTTCTAGGGCTATACAGGATAGTTTGAATCTTAAAAGCTTTGTGTCATTCGTAACGCTGACATACAGATTTGCTTTTGTTTTTGAGTGTTCATTCATTCTGTATTTCTGCACAGTTACAGATAAAAGATTTGAGAATTACATTCCACTCGTGGCTGTGTAGGATTGTTGCACCAACTGGTCTTTATTAAGCCTGGTCCCAACTGCAAAGCTTGTCTTTGTTAAGGCCAGAATGGACTTCACTTCGGTTGCACCAGCCAAACTTGAGCCTCATCTCAACTGCGCCCGGTCTTAGCAATGCGCACTGATTTTTAGCTAGTTATTTAAAAACAAACAAAACAAAAAAAACTAAACAAAAGTAAGATTATCAAAACAAAAATCTACTCCTGCTTCTTTTTAACTGCCTAATTTTTGACACTATGATCGGCTGCAGCAATTTTGTAAAACAGTTCATTGCACCTGAACCAATGGGATGGTGAAACGTAACAGATCTAAACATGTGTGTCATGTTTATGAACTAGGCTTTGCCTTGAGTCTTGGTGAGGGTGGCTGAGTGTGACCAACTGCAGATGGATACAATCTGATCAACATCCCCTGGCTTAAAAGCTTAAAATTTTGATGCATCAAGATGCATCGATAGTTGTTTTTTAATTGCATTGTAGCCCTCTGAATTGGAATTGAATCAAATGATGAGGTGCCTCATGTCATCTGATTTCAAAGAGAATCTGACCTGTTGGCAGGCATCAAGAACTATACAGAAACAGCCAATCTTAACTTATGTGGGTCATATAGAGGCATCAGTAAAACACTGAGACTTCATAACCAGATAAAATCTACTTGTAGTAGTTTTAATAAAAAGACTAACTCATTAAATCTGATGAATCACTTTATTCAAATTGAGGATTTTGTTTGAGAATTTATTTTTGGGTTGCTGCCGTCATGAAATATGACGAAAACCTCAATAGAAGCTTGTAAAAAAAAGCTTGGTACAGCCCTACCAGCTTTATCAGTTTTTTTTTTTACATTCAATGTTACATAAAGTGCATTGATTCCCATTCACATACGCAGAACCCAGCTGGATAAAGTGACACATCAGTGGTATTTGAACCCACTTGAGTCATCCACATATTCTCTTGGTGCAGACAGTTTTAAAGGAGCTGAATTTAGAAGAAAATGTTCTGTTACTTTACCTCTTTTCGTCTTCCTGCTCCAGTATTATCCTTTTAAGGCATTTTATTGCTCTCATGCTTGTATTTCTTTGCTTTATATTACCATAGAAACATAGAAAAACACATCTGAGCAGATACAAAGCATAAACATGACCCCTTTTTTCAGTTCTCCCCTTTCTTTCCAGACTCAATGTCCTAGCTTTGAAAGGCGCAGCAATTGGAAAGCATGTAATTTAAAACATCACTCTCCTGTTCAGTGTTCAGGTTTGTCTGACAGGTGTCAGAAACTTGCAGTTAGATTCCTGATCTTGATCTCAATTATGTCGTCTTTTCAGTATAGGGCCTGTGTATTTATATTTCAGCTTCAAAAGTTGTGGGTGCAGCACACTGTGCGGTGGAATATTGCAGGATAAAGATGTAAGCACTGCACACACACACACAGGGCTGAGCCTGGTGGTGATTAGATTGTTGTGTGTATAGCAGTGCAATGGACAGGACTTTATGAGTTTTTACTGGCAAGTAACCCCATCTACAGGGAGCTTCTCATCTTTTTCAACAGGACTCTGCTCCCTACTATTTATTAGATCTGATCAGCCGCACCGCACCATCTACCCTCCACTCAGACCCTATCTTCATATCACCCTCCGCTCTCTGTGCGTTGTGTGTTGGGGTTTTTTTGAGGCATGGTTTGGCTGATGAGATGTGGCAGCGATACAGAGAGCGTTCTACTTCTCCTTATTAGCACTGAAGCAGAGGGAAGGGAGGAGGGAGTTGGGGAGGGGGGCAGGCTGCAGGATTGAGGGCGTCAGAGAAAAGGCTGAGGGATGATGGGAGGGGAAAAGAAGAGCCGGTCGCTTTTTAGGCCACCAATGCTCAGACTTTTATAGTGCTGGTGGTGGTTTCACGCTTGAATGTATTGCAATAAATCATATATATATACTATTGTTAGCATTACTGCCAACCATTTTCCGAAATCATAGTAAAGATTTTACATTGATTTCCTGCCTTCAAGGGAATCATCGGTTCCCACAGACCTCACTATGGTATAAATACCACTTGAAGAGACTTGGAAAGTTATTTGAAGGAGGTGATCCATTACAGTGGATAAAGTTTTGGCTTTACAGTTGTGGCATGATAAGGCAAACCAGCAGTGCAGCTGTAGGGATGGCAACGTCAGCATTTCAGTCAGTCGTCCACTTTGGTCTAAACTGAAAAATCTAAAGCTATTGGATGGATTGCCATGAAATTTTGTACAGACATTCACGGTCCTCAGATGGTTTATTGACAACATATCAATATGTTTATAAAATACAACATATTACATTTGCCAGAAATAGGCAGTGATGGACTTATTTCCACCATTGTCCCTGGTTTTTGCAAATGTTAGCATTCTAACACCCTCATGTTCACCTGCTAGCATGGTCATTGTGAAGAAGGTGGCATGATGACATTAACGTTTAACTCAAAGCAACACTAAGGCTAAAGGCTAAATACAGCCTTGCAGACCTGGAGTCAAATAGTCCAAAAACATTACATCCTGTATCTTAAGAAAAGACACCCACAGTGAGAATAAAATCCACCTGCACCTACACCAGGCTACAACATTATGTGATGGTGGATGTTGTTGGCGTAGGTCTGCTGTGGAGAAAACTACAAATGTCTGAAGATGGACTACTTAATAAAGCACATTTTAGATGCTTCACCCTGTGTGTTCACACCCAGTTATGTCATGCAGGCCATGTAAACATAGACAACCTTGTGATATATTGTTTAAAGTTAAAAACACATAAGCATATTAGTAAGTTATGGCATAAGATGGAAAATGCTTAATGAGCTACAGCCAAATGTTCGTCACTTTAAATGTTGCTGCCGAAGGGGCGGACGTTTAGCTCAGTGGGTAGAGTGTCCGACCCATGTATGGAGGCTGTTAGTCCTCTGCAGCGGCCGCTGGTTCGACTCCCGCCTTCGGCCCTTTGCTGCGTGTCATCCCCTCTCTCTCTGCCCCGTTTCCTGTCTACTCTTCAGCTGCACTATGGAATAAAGGCAAAAATGGCCAAAAAAATAACTTAAAAAAAAAATGTTGCTGCCGAAAGCAGTTGTGGGACGACATTATGGCATTATCTCCTTTCCTTTCATAAAGAATGGTCCAGTGTACCCTATGCTAAATGAGATAAGAAACCAAGTATTGAAGCATCTTTACTTGGCATTTACAGAATTCAACCAGCTCTTATCATGATGGCCACTTAGTTACGTCTGGGTCATTTTACTCAGTTAAGAACCTTCCTAAGCAAAGACTTACAAATTTGGGCTGTTGATGTACAATAACTTTAAAAAAAAATAAATCAAGAAAATGGTCAGGCTGCCACATGTCGTTTTTAATAGCATACTGAAATGAGAACCAGGGAAACAGTTGCCACCTGGAAGGTGAATCAATCCTCAGAACATCTGGTATACACTGAAAAATGGTCGACATAATGTAGACCTATGCATTTTGTACTTTGGGCAGAGACGAAATATGGTGTGCACATCCACCGTTATGGTGCTCCTAATTTCCTTATATCCATATGTTGTAATTAAGTTCCAAACTTACTTAAATCAATAGTCATACTGGAATTCACCTGTGTGCACAAGCACATGGACTGTATCCTCCACCTGTAAGTTGGTAGGTTCAACAAATGTCTACTCATGTGTAGCATGTCATTGTAAAAGCTTGTCAGAGGTGGTTAGTTCCATTTTTTTTAGGCTACCAGCAGAAATTACTCTGTTATTGTTCTGTCTCTCTTTTGATGTCTCTCTCTCGTTTCTGTCTCCCTCCATGTCTCTCTCCTCCTCCATTTCATCTGACCGTCCTCTCTAATCAGGCCTGGATTTGCCTCGCCTCAGTGGCCACATAAGGAGTGCAGAGCACAGAGGAAGGGAGGAGGAGAAGAGGGAGGGAGAGAGACACAGAGGGTTAGAGGTTAGAGGAAAGATCATAATTGGGATGACATTTTCTTCCAATAAAAAAAAAAAAAAAAAAAAGAAAACACACAAGACCCCTGGTCTAATAATGGGATGGGTGTCCATACACCACAAAAGGTCACGTTTCCTCAGGCATCTACTGTGTGTGTTGTGTGTGCTGTTCTCTGCTGCATGCCTTATTTATAATTAACATGAACTCCACTCTGTCCAGTGAGTTCTTGACAAACAGGAATATTACTTTACAGTTATCATTATTACTTCATATCATTTAAATGTCAAAGTGTTACCTAAATGTAATGTAATGTTGTCGGAATAGCTGAGATTTTCTGGACTAGAAAGGATCATCAAAAACAGATTGCATTAAAATGATGGTGCAGATTACTTGATGTAGGATTAGATGATATATTTATTGATAGGCAGTGTATGACCTACAGCGGTCAGCACACCCCCAGTTTGGAGAAGCAGAGAGGGGCACCAGCACAGAAGCAAAGCAATGAACTGCTGTGGACAGGGTCAGCAACAAAAGGTGTTTTAGCCACTAAAAAAAAAAATCCAGCCAAAAAATAAAAATAAAAATCAGTATGCGTTTAAGTGTGTGCTATATTTAGAATATTGTCACCATTTCACTTTTCCATCAGACTGCTTTTTTTAAGGGGAAATCACAGTTACACTAACCAAATATTTCTCTCTCTCCAAACCAACCAAACCCCATAGGCGAAATCTGTAATTTTATCTTGCAGAACATTGGAGTTGCTGGTCTACCGCTGCCTGTGTTCGTTCTTTTGTGTTATTGTGTGACTTCGGTAAATGTAACCACTAATTTAAAACACCAAAGTCTTCACAATAACATAAACAAGCTAACCGGTCAGGCAGTGGTTGTCCAGCAACTCCTGAGATAAAATTGCTGATTTTGCCTATGAGGTTTGGTTGGTTAGGAGAGAGCAATATTTGGCTTCTATAACAGTGGTTTCCTCTTGGAAAAGGCTGTCCAATGGCAAGACAAAGCAGTGAAAATGTTCTAAATATAACATACACTTAAACTATGTTTCTGCTGACCTATTTTTAAGTTGCTAAAATCCCTTTTGTTGCTGGCAACCTGAACTGCATAACGTAGATTACATGATTTCAGCTAATTACCTCATACAGCCCACTTCAAATATTCAAACGAACTACACTTTAAAGTTCATGTTTTGTCTAAACAACATTGAATTAGTATCCTATATTTGAATGCAACACTTTAATTTCTAAGTGGAAACAGATCTCTACAAAGTTATCTAAGTTAAATAAAAAACAAAATACTTGTTTTGATTAGCATTCATTCCCTTCAAGTTTAGTAGATTCCTTTGGCAGAAATTTTATCCTGAGTCATTCCAGGACAAACTTTATTTTGTTTGTAGTTTTGGCTTTATGCTTTGGGTCATTGTCTTCTTCCAAGTCGCAGGTTTCTTTCAGGCTACATCAGGTTTCTCTCCAGGATTCCCCTGTATATATTTCTGCATTCATTTCACCCTGTACCCTCAGAAGTGTTCTGGGGCATCAGCATGATGCAGCCACCGCCGTGCTGCACGGCGGGGATGCTATGTTTATGATGATGTGCACTGCAGTGTGACATGCCGTTTAGTCTGATGGCCAAAAAGCTCAATTTTGGTCTCATCAGACCGTAGAATCTTCTTCCAGCTGACTTCAAAGTCTCCCCGCGTGGCTTCTGGCAAACTGTAGCTGAGATGTCATGTGAGGTGGCTTTCTGTTTGCAACTCCCCCGTAAATCTGTGACTGGTGAAGCATCCGGCCAAGTGTTGTTGTTGATGCACAGTCTTTCCAAACTCAGCCTCTGAAGTTTTTGAACTTCTTCAGGGTTGTCATAAGTCTCTTGGTACCCTCCTTCACGAGCCGTCTTCTTGCACAGTCATTCAGTTTTAGATTTTCTTTTCATTTCTTAATGATAAATTAATAATGAACTGTACTCTGAGGGCTGTGAAGTGACTTGGTAATTTTCTTATGTGCATCCCCTAATGCGTACTTATGTGTTCTGATATTAACAGTTTGTGGAGTGACTTGGTGTCCCTCAGTCTTCATTGTGTAGGTTTGGCCATAAAACTAAACCAAACCAAACCTTGGATCTGTATTTATAGTAAAAACTGTCTGAATCCAAATGTCCAGACTTTAAATAAGCCCTCTGGGTTTGTTGCATCTCCCTGCACTGTATATTATTTGTCATCTTTGCCTTTATTGTGTATATACTTTTTTTGATTGTGCAAAATAAAACTGAACAACACTATGTGGAGTAGGAAAAAGCTTTTTTTGTTATGAACCTTTTTTTTTTTTTTTTTTTTTCAGGCTTTAGTCAATAGGACAGCTTTAGATAGACAGGAAATGAGAGAGAAAGTGGGAGGAGACATGCTGGAATTTAACATATGGCTGCTGCTGAGGACTCAGCCTCTGTACATGGTGCAAACGCTTTACCAACTACCAGGGCGCCCCGTTCATGAACCCTTGAACATAGAAACATCTAATAGAAACTGTTTGAGAAATGTAGACATTATAGTGCTTTTTATCCATCACTCCTGTTTACTTGTTTGTGTTTACTGTCCAGTCTGGACTGATATGAAACAGTCGGGTAAACACAGGTGTTACTAATGATACTAATTAGGTCCCTTTCCATTTAGTGTAACAGAGCCTTTCAAGTGAGCCACTATGGGCAATAGCAGCACTCTGACTCTGTTTGACCTGAATGGAACGATACCTTAATTAGTATCATGGGTGTGTTTAGTCTACACACAGGTGATCTCTGTTTGACTCATTATGTGACTTCTAAAACCAACTGGCTACACCAATGAGGATATTAATATGCCCCAGGTGAGCACTAATGCAAACATGCACAGCATTTAAATCACTTTGTAGACTTTAAGAGGGTACTTTTCTGTTAATCAGTGAAAAAATGTCAATTTTAATCCCCTTTGATTCAACATTATGTAAGAATAAACATGAAAAGTCACTTCTTTTTATAAGCATTGTATTATTTGTCTCATTAGCTGTCTGTGTAAATAGCAAACCAGCTACAAAGTCACACACACAAATAAACATACACACCTCTAATGCTTCAGTCAGGGTTTGATTTAAGTGTTTATTGATATGCACATTTGTTAAACTTAAGTTTAGATTTTCTTCTCCGTAGGTTTGTGTGTGTGTGTGTACGTGTGTACGGAGCTGATGCATGTGTGAAAATGTGCAAATGCGTTAACCAAAAAGGCTCCTTTCGCTGCACATCAGTGGGTGATTGGCTCCCTGTGGTGTATCTTTGATTAGCCGGATAACAGGCTCCTGCAGCAGCTATAGAAACCCGTCTGAGAGGCTCTGTCGCTTTCTTTCCGCCTCCTCCTCTGTTCTTTAAAGACCACCGCTCTGTCTCTTCTTCCTCTCCTCCTCTATTCCTCTCTGTACATCTGTCACTCGCCTCTCTTCTCCCTCGCTGATACGCTGGTTCCCCTAGTTTAACAAGCTGCCAGGGGACTTACATGAGAGTACACCCAGAAATTTGTTGAAGGGATCTAAACAAGGGATGATTCATCCCCAGATGGCTCCATTTCCATCTCTCCCTTTCCGACTTTGAATTTTTTTGAGCTTTAATGCCTGTCTCCAACTGTTATTTTCTTTCACCTGATGAATACTATGCAGTCCTTATGGAGTAAGACAAATAAATAAGAGCATTCAATCCAAATCATTCACACTGCCAATTAAAAAGAAAGATGAAACACATTTCAGACTTGACATGTGTTGTTTTAAAGTGATCATAACTTTAGTAGAAACTTGGCTGGCTACTACGGACATCCACATTTACTCTCAGTTTGTACGAGTGGGAAACAGAGACAAGCATTTTTTTGCCTTCGTTGAGTCATTTCACAGAAAAACAGGTGTCAAAATTTCTCTTTGAGCGTTTGAATGAAAGTGAGGGAAACATTTGCTGCCATTATATGAAAATATGAGTCCTGTCACTGTTTTTTTGTCTGCTCAGTGATAAACATGTTGTTTCTCTCCACATGCTGAGTTTCAGCTCTGGAATATGTCAAATTCAAAGGATGATATGAATAGAGCTATTTTGTTTCCCTCTCATTTATTGTAATGACAGAATTATGTTTTGTTCTCATTCACTGGTCATAAAAATGTGATGTGAAAACCTGTCGCAACCAGCATGGCAGTGTAGAGTGAACAGGTGCAACTGTCAAAGGTGATTAGTGCTACCTGGACTGATCCAGTACAACAAGTCAGAAAAGAACTTTTTTGTGCTTGATAGCAACTCATTACTCCGTATTTTGTGCATACAAACATCATGGCAACATGTCCACAGATACAATCTGGACAGTACTGTGTGTACGACTGATTTAATGAGACAGAAGGGACAGAATTGTTAATACTATTGTTGATGCACTGAACAGCCATCTTGGATTTTGAGTTTGGGGTTGGTGAGGTTCCTTCAACTTTCCAAGTTGGAAATTCTACTTCAGGGGGATGTTCTGTTGAAACTTCCAACTGGGAATTTGGAAATTTGAACTGGAACTTCCCAGTTCAAAGGTAGTGCACTATTAAGGCCACTTGCATCCCTGTATGTAGGGCTCCACGATGTGGTAAAAAACATCATATTGCGATTATTTTAAGAGAGATTGCGATTACGGTATGATTCACAATTACTGGGAATAATCATTTTGTCGCACATTTTTCCTTTTCTATGCCTATTCTATTTATCAGAACAATTGCAGGGTTGTGCAGGCTGGATATTGCACTCAGCCATATCGCAATTTTGATTTGATAATTGTGAGTTATAAAAGGGCAAAGACAGTCTGAAACAGCTGAAGACGGAGAAAAGAAACATTTTGTAGATAGTGTTGCTATTAAACTTGCTGTAATCTTTATTTTTTTATTTTTATGTCAACAGTGGATCATATGAATGAGTACATGTACATGAAAAGAGCTAAACCTAGTGACAGACACGGAAATATTATACACAGGAGCCACACTGACTGCTTTTGCTGGAAAGACAGTGGAATAAATTAGAAAAAAAAACTTTTATTCTTACTCCATATAGATCATAAACGCTTGAACAAAACATGACTCATTGAAATCAACTGAGAAAAAATGTTATAGTGCTTTTAATCCAGAAAAACTACAGATTCTAAGTATTAATTCACAGCTCAGTGTTTTCCCTGTTCAATATGGCAGCAAAGTTTATGTATGATCCAAAGACCAAAGCAGCGTCTACATATAAGTCAATGGTGACACCCACTCTGATGTTTCCCTCTGTTCTGCGTAGAGTTTTAGCATCTTTCAGCTCTTGGTTTTGTTTTTCCAGCCTTCAGCTTTACTGTCTGATTCACTCTCATTTCTCTCATCAGCTTTGTTTCCAGCAAAAAGCTCTAAAAGCTCAGCGTACACTACCTGCCCAGCACCAGACGCAGACAGAAAGTCTGCAGCTAGCTGGTGAACATAGTGCTTAATTTAGCCACTAAAAGACAGATATTTCCCTCAGGAATTAGTGGAGTCCCGAACTGAGCTAGGAGAGAATATTGGATTTGTGTTCAGCAGGTGGCCGGAAAAGTGATTCCAAATAAGTGTTAATGTTGCTCTGTACCTGCTGGATGTGTAAATAAACAGCTATTTGCTTGAGAGTCAACTTGTGATAGGCAACATGTAGGTATTCTGCTGCCCTCAAATGGCCCCAAAAACAGTTGATGCAGGTTCAAACTCATGTTTCCTTTTACAATAAGACTGTGATTTGTATTTTGCTCTATTCATCTATGTTTCTTTTCGTAAGGAGCCTTCTGAATGTTTTTGTTGGATGGGGATAAGTTATACACATGTGCATTCTTTTGATCCACACTGTTATTTAGCTGTGATTTACAGTTATTTAATTACCACCTTTTTACACCATCCCACAGCGAGACAGACCTAACTCACACAAGTTAACAGTCTTTACAAATTGGCTCATAGTTGGCAGACAGAATCAGAATTGGGGTTTTTTGCCAAGTAGGTTTCTACATACAAGGAATTTACTGAGGTATGTTAGTGTAGAACAATAAACATAGTACAAGAAAAATAGAACTAAAGATGAAAGCAAGTCCTGGAAGTCAAGAGGCATAAATAGCAAAATAGAAAATTGACAACATGAAAAAATATAAAAACAATAGAGCAACATAACTGTCACATTACTGTTATTTAAGCTATAAAGTTTGTGCAGGAATGTGCAAATAAGAAAAAGAAGTTGCAAGGTAGACTAAATGGCTCATCAAAACAGGCAGGCAAGACAGAAGAAAGGCTCACGGAAGAATTATGGTGACTCACGACAATCTGGCAAACAGGTGAATAGTGGCTGAGGAGTGTATTTATACTGTGGTAGATTAGTGATGGAGAGCATGTTTGCAGCAGGAGACCAGTCAGATGACTGGTTTTCAACACAAAGCACATGGAGAACCACTGGTGGACAGGTGGAATAAATGACAGAAGATGTTATGCTGCTTTCCATTCAAAGTCATAGGTCGGAATATTCCAGTTGAGATTTCCAGTTTCCAAACTCAAAGCATTCCAGGTGCACAATGCCAAATGTAAACAAGAAACATGGCTGACCCTGACAAACTGATGTTTCTCTGGCAAGTGTAGACACATCTGAACCCTCAGCAGTGCAGACTTCTTGCAAAAATGAAGCAGAGGACAAAATATCCACTTTTTCCACTTTATACTGGCAACATATTTTGACATCAATTTACATGCAGAACAGGGTTTATTATATGATAGTATGTATTACTTTAGGCTTCCATAAGTGCAGCTATTGTTACATGACATCAGACAACCCCTGACCACTTTTTAGTGGGGTTTAGTGGGGCTCAGATGCAGCTTTCACTATAAACGTACCGACATCTTTATCAGCTATAATTCCTGGATAATACATATAGGATTTTAGGACTTAGAGTTATTAACCCTGTTCTTATCTTGCTTTTTTTTCTGCAGGACTTCCTCACAGACTTGATGATGTCTGAGGTGGATCGCTGCGGGGAGAACGAGCACCTCATCTTCAGAGAGAACACACTAGCGACAAAGGCCATAGAGGAATACCTCAAACTGGTGGGACAGAAGTACCTGCAGGACGCCCTCGGTGAGTGAGAGGAGCGCTGATCTGGAAAGGAGGCTGTAAACTACTGCTGTTCAAGGCGGAAATAGTTTTGAAAGCCAAAAAAGAAAAGCTGCTTGAAGTTCCTCTTTTTATGTATTTTTGTTTTTATCTGTTTGTCCATTTCAGCTGCAGCATGGGGAGCTTATTTCTGCTCTCTCTTGTCCTCACAGTCACCTCTAAACTTTTTCACTCACTCAGTCATGGAAAATGTTTAGTTTACTGCAGCGGCAGTCAATTTAATATAGTGGCTAGAGTCAGTGGTGAATTCAGGCTGTCTGAGGGGCACGGGTGAAAAAATTAAAAAAGGCACCAGCTGTACGCATTAAGACCTCAGTGCGCTGAATGTCGTAATGTACTTTATCACATTTTGTCCACTGGAAGGGCACACTAGAGGGTATTTTATCACGTTTTGTCCATTGGAGGGGAATTCTAGAGAGCACTTTATCATTTTTTATCCGGTGGAAGGACACTTTAGAGCACACTATCACATTTTGTCCACTGGAAGGGCATTCTAGAAGGCACTTTATCACTTTGTCCTGGTCACTGGACCACTCTAGACGCAATTTATCATGTTTTATCTATCAATGGGCCATCCAAAAAAGGCACTCTTGCTGCATTTCTTCGAACATGAGGCCATCGAGTGGGGAGGTTGCCCTTGAGTCCACCAGTGCTATAGTACAATTAATCAAAACACCAAATGGTATTAGAGATTAAATGCATCAATCCTCTCCATCCAAGAATCATTTTGACAGCAAGACAACTGAAGCAACACATCCGTCATCTCGATTTTTGTTTTCGGAGGCTCACCATGGACAACACAATTCAGACTGAGACAGGAAATATGTTTGTCTGGCTTTGACGGGCCTGGTTGGAATTCTAAACCACTTACAGGATCAGCTTTGTAGAAGATTATTATGAGGTGATTGTTTGACCCCCTGTTCCCACTTCTACAATGTTAGTCCAAGGTTAGATCAGGTGTGTTTGTCCGTCTGCAGTCCTAACAATAAGCACTCTGTATGCACTGTGTGCTTTTCTCCCTGCCCGATTCAGAAATGTACACAGTGGTAGTTTAATCTACAAATGACACACATCCTTCCTGGCACTCGTCACTTTCTCTGTATGCTGCTAATATGAATGCCTGGCTTGTGTGTTTATGTCATTCTCTGTGTGTGTGTCTCTCTTTTTGGCTGCCTGTTCCCATGCATGTTTCTCTCTGGGCTGTTCCACAAAAATATTGAGGGCTGGTAAATAATGCATGGCTGTTTTTGGTGGAGTTTTTGTTGTTTAACGTCTGGCTAAACTGTTAAATCACTGAAATTGCGACTGGGGCAACACAAGGACAGCCATGGGGTCCCTTTACAGGCTGTTGACTCATTGAGATCGTAGCAGTAATGGTGTGTCTTTTATCCGGATGGCTGTAACAAAGAGGATGTTGTTATTTTTTCCACCATTTTTGTGAGTTTAACCTTGTTCGGCTTATGAGAACCTCCCAGATCTGTCAGTCTCACTGTTTGTTGTCACAGGTCAAACCAGGGAGTGATCAAGGACAATGTCAAACTCTGTTCCCTGTAGCTTTGGCATCATATTCTTCCTCTGCCCTAGCTTAGCTCAGCAATTTGGAACAACTTCAAATCACAAACAAAAAAAGTACTATCACAGTTCCCCTTTTCCCTGCTGTGTTTGTCTCACTGATACACAAGGAAACAGATCTACAAACACTTCTATATTCCTTAATTTCTCATGTATTCTTTTTTTTTTCTTAAGGTGAGTTCATCAAGGCTCTGTATGAGTCAGATGAGAACTGTGAAGTGGATCCGTCCAAGTGTTCATCAGGTGACCTGCCAGAACACCAGAGTAACCTGAAGATGTGCTGCGAACTGGCCTTCTGCAAAATCATCAACTCATACTGGTGAGTACTGAGACACAGCTTTAAGCTTTTTTATTTTTCTGTATAAAATTGCATAACAAGGCCAGAAGTGCCCGATGGCACATCCTGTACCTTTTTAAAGGGATAGTTTGGATTATTTGAGGTGGGGATATATGAAGTACTTATCCATAGTCAGTATATTACCTATAATAGATGTCAAGAAGTAGAGAGGAGCAACAGCGTGGAAGCTAAGCAATGTACCGGGCTCAATCTGTGAAAATCTGTGTCACTTTAAGTGTGTACTATATTTAGAATATTTTCACAGCTTTACCTGTACCTGTTAGATAGCATTTTTGACAGGAAACTGCTGTTATATAATTCTAATATTGCTCTCTCTCACTTAACCAGACTCTTTTTACAAAACCAGTAATTTAACCTCACAAAACACAGGAGTTGCTGGTCTACCAGTGCTTCAGTTAGTTCATTTGTCTGATATTGTGTGACTCTGGCGAATACAAACTAACCTTTTAAGATACTGGACTCACACAAAAACACAAACAAACAGGTCAAGACAGTGGTAGACAAGTAACTCTGTGTTCTGTGAGGGTATATTATTGAGTCAGTGGAGTCTGGTTGACTTAGAGAGAGGAATATCTGGCTTATATAAATGCAGTTTCTCATCAAGAAAGAGTGTCTGCAAGGTTAAAATGGTAAAATATTTTTCCACTGACTCTCCACAGTAGTACATTGCTCAGATTCTTACACCAGTACTTAACCACCATAATTAATGTCCATACATTGTTATATAGTTCAAGCAAGGACGAATTAATAGCACCAAAATCTCCTATTTTATATGTTGTCTCTTGAAAATAATCCCCAGAATCTAAATCAAAATTAGCTAAATAATGCTTATTGAGGGGGCTTTTGATTAGGTTGCATGCCAGTTAGCAGCAGTTATCATTTATAAAAGTAGTTTGTTGTTCAGACCTTGGATAAGTGAGTTTTTAAAGCAACTCTGAAATAAAAAATGCTCAAAAGAGCCTACTTTAGAGTAAAACTTAACCAAATGTCAAGATTAAGACACATTTATCATGCAAATCACTCCTACTTAGAGCCAATTAATGTCCATACATTGTTATATAGTTCAAGCAAGGACGAATTAATTAGCACCAAATCTCCTATTTATATATGTTGTCTCTTGAAAATAATCCCCAGAATCTAAATCAAAATTAGCTAAAATAATGCTTATTGAGGGGCTTTTGATTAGGTTGCATGCCAGTTAGCAGCAGTTATCATTTATAAAAGTAGTTTGTTGTTCAGACCTTGGATAAGTGAGTTTTTAAAGCAACTCTGAAATAAAAAATGCTCAAAAGAGCCTACTTTAGAGTAAAACTTAACCAAATGTCAAGATTAAGACACATTTATCATGCAAATCACTCCTACTTAGAGCCAAGTGTGGGAGTAACCTTTAACAGCAGCTCTCAGGAGATCACATGACATCACATTAACAAACAGTCACATTAACATGTGAAATGAGCTCCTTTTTTAATATATTTTGAATACAAATGTTGGGATTAATAAATACACATAAAGTAATGCAAAAACCAAAGTGAAGTTGCAAGGAAATTCTGATATCAAGAGAATGTGGTATCACATTGACAAGTGCAGACAGTGATTGCAATCAAGCTTTATTCTTGTTGTTTGCACCCCTATCAAATATAGAAACAAAAGGAGATGTTGTGTAACATCTTGCCAAATGTTCAAATCAAATGCAAATAATATGCTGAAACTTACCCTGTTCTGAATTATACATATCGCTCCAGCTAACATGTTATTATTCATCATCTTTTCTTCTCCAGTGTCTTTCCACGAGAACTGAAAGAGGTCTTTGCGTCATGGCGGCAGGAATGCAGCAACCGGGGTCGACCGGACATCAGTGAGCGCTTGATCAGCGCGTCCTTGTTCTTGCGGTTTCTCTGTCCGGCCATCATGTCCCCGTCACTTTTCAATCTGATGCAGGAGTATCCTGATGACCGCACGGCCGCACGCTCACGCTCATCGCTAAAGTCACCCAAAACCTGGCAAACTTCACCAAGTAAGTGTGGTGTTTTTTTCTAGTTGTGTTTTTGGGTCACCTAGTGTTTTAGCAGACAGTTGTAGATTTTTATTGTTTAAAATTACATTTCTGCATTACTTTTTCTTCCTTTTCGTCAGGTTTGGTAACAAGGAAGAGTACATGTCATTCATGAACCAGTTCCTGGAGCACGAGTGGACCAACATGCAGCGCTTCCTGCTCGAAATCTCAAACCCAGAGACAATCTCCAACACGGCAGGCTTTGAGGGGTACATTGACCTCGGCAGGGAACTCTCCACCCTGCACTCCCTCCTCTCTGAGGTGGTGTCCCAGATGGACCAGGTACTGAAGATGGCATACTTCATTAGCTCTTATCGGCCCTTTTCTATGTTTCAGCTTGCACAAAAGTGTAAATGTAGTCCAGTTTTACTCTCAGATCCACATGTTTGTGGACATGAAACAAAAATTTTGTATGAAGTAATTCTGCACATGTAGTTGCAATCAGGTACTTTATGTTCAGACAGCAGTTGTAACTGTGAGCACTTGTGGTTAATCTGCGGGTGGGCGGGCCAGGTCATAAAAATTAAAATTCTAATTAATAACAGATGGGTTTGGGGTGAGAAAGAGGGTGCAAAATCACCTAGAAAGCTTGCACTGCTCGTTTATAATTCAAATTATTAATTATTTATTTGGCCTATAGTAATATAGTAATTTAGCCTACAGGGAACTGTAAAAGTTCCTCTAGACAGTCTCTGTTTATCATTACAATTTTAGTTTTTCTGCTTAAATATTAATGATAATTACTGCAGTGACATTACGGTGTGCATGGAGACGTTCAGAACCACTGAAAGCAACCTCTCTAATCATTCAAGTAAATTGTTAAAGAAAACACTCAGACATCAATGCAACAAACATAAAACATAAAGGTAATGTAGCCTGCAGAGTGGGTAGTGGTGCGGGTCTCTAAATGGGAGAAAATAATACGTTCAGGTGAGCAGCAGGTGGATGATTTATGTGCGGAAATTCATATACAGAAATAAAAGAAATAAAAAAATATTTCATGTTTTGGTCAAAATACAGTTGCAAAACCAAGATAAATATTTAAAATATATGATTCAAATTTGGTTCCGTCTGTGCACTGAATGTCGTTATTAAATATCTCACACAAGACGGTGTGTGGGAGTCTTTTTGTTCTCTTTTGTCGACCTGTAGTCTTCTCCCACGCATCTGTCGATCTACAGGTGTGCAAAAGTTTTGCTCTCTGATGCACAAACTTTTACTTAGAAAACCTTTTGAATGCAACAGTATGGTACGATCAAACCAAATTTTTCCCAATATGTTAAAGAATACTGACATTATATTGAGACTAGTCTCGCATAGCCAGACCTCTCTCCGCAGCATTTCGAGACTTACAGCTAAAATGATGATACTAATGATAAGTTATGATTTCACCTCACAGCAAAGCCACCACCTTGTTTTGCAGGATACATTCTTTCACATTCTGTAGAAAATTATCCAGAAAATTGCACTGCACTAGTTTCTATCAAAGTTATATCAAAGAAATAAACACTTAGATATTCTGTAGACTTCATAAAG
This sequence comes from Lutjanus argentimaculatus, assembly GCA_034769285.1. Classification (NCBI taxonomy): domain Eukaryota; kingdom Metazoa; phylum Chordata; class Actinopteri; order Lutjaniformes; family Lutjanidae; genus Lutjanus; species Lutjanus argentimaculatus. Next base: position 29,989,914 of record JAWZSL010000005.1, on the reverse strand, counting down.
GATAGAGGGTCCAAAGGTCTTCAGCGCATCATCACAAACTTGAGGATTTGAATCATGCTTAGACTACATTAGGATGTTTATCGTGCATCAATCAATAATTTATGATTGCATTACATAAACAGTGCACAGGGGGGAGAACACTGTGAAGCCTCAGAGGCTGTATGAGGCATATTAATGGATTTACAAGGACAATTTACATTAGCTGTGGTAGCAGATGGGAAGCTGGTAATAATTAGATAAAGGGCAGGTTCATGTTGGGATTTTCTTAGTAAAGCATCCAGCTCCCTGAAACCTGGTCTTTCAATAATTCAGAAATCACAGTGAGTCTTGTGGATACTTCAGTCCATCAGACTGGCCGGTCTGTTTCATTATTTAGTATGTTGTCTGAATAAGCAAGTTGATTGCATGGTGCAGAGAAAATAACTGGGTCTAAAAAATTATGCAAATATAAAATTCCACAAAACAGCATGTAAATTCAAATCCAATTAATGTCCCAAACTGAAGTGGTCTAGAGGAAGATTTAATTTGGCTTAACGAAAATAATTTTTCACTTCTCCTCAGAGTGCAGCCTCCAAGCTGGGTCCCCTGCCCAGGATCCTGCGGGAGGTGAACACAGCTCTGTCCAACCCGTCCAACGTCCAGATGACACCCGGACAGTCCTCAGAGCATATGGGCTCGCCTCCCGCTGAGGCAAGCTGCAGCATCTCCACCGGCCTGCAAAAGATGGTCATAGACAATGACCTTTCAGGGTAAGAGTTTATAAATTTTTTGTGCAGATAGCATGTTGTATGTTATTTCTGAATCATTAATACAGAATTGAAAGATACTGCAGGGCGCATAAAAAGGACGGTTCCATGATCTGCATACATACTTGTGTTTATTTACAGTATTTTTGTCTTTTACTTACCTCCAGGCCTTTGTGCCGCCTGACAGTGCCTTTGCTTTTACTGCCTACGCCAGCAACCAGCTCTTGGCATATTTGATTACGGGTCGGGTCTGGAGGTGATTTAGGGACAGGCTAATTACGGTTGTAAAGCCAAAGCTCATACTTTACACCTGTTGTTCTTCAAAGTCAGCTCGAGTGTGTTCTCAAACCCTCAGTTCTGCTGAGTTAACACTCAGCAGAACTCAGTTTGTGAGCTGGGGCACAACACAGAGAGAGTGTCACCCCTTTTGCTTGTTTACATCAGCCAGATGAAACCTCGTTTACTCTCCCGTGGATGAATACACACTCGGACAGCACCTTATCTCGCTTATCTCCTGTCCTGACTCCCTGGCAGAACAAAGGCAAGGTGACACTTAGAAAAGATTAACATGAAGGCACGAGGACCAACGGGAGGAGAGATGTGTGATTAATAGCCTGACAAAAACACCAGTAAACACAACAGCAGAGCACAGGCAGACAGATGAGATCATACTGTACAGAACAGGAAGATGAGACAGCAGCAGAAACAGGAAGAGAGTCAGACAGCTGCTATCATTATGCTAATCAGGGGGCCTGGGATCAATAGACCTAATTAAATGATGTCCCTATATGACCTGATGTCAGAGTCTGCCCTCTTTACTTTATCACAATCACTGTTTGCTCATATATTGACGTGTGTGTGCCGGTGTGTGTGTGGTATACCCTCATCAGCAAGCTGTGAGAGTGGAACAGCATTCGAATGAGGCCACAATTCTCAGCTAATTGCTTCTCATCCACCAACCAGTGACATGAAAAGTAGGAGGGAAAAAAAGGCGACAGCACCAAGATTGAGGAAGGGTAAGAAATTGAGCAGAATGAAGAGGAGAAAAGAAGTTAGGAGGGAAGGGTAATGGAAGAGAGGGAGAAGGACACAGAAAGAGGGAGGAGACGAGCGTGATGTGAATGATAGAGATTATTGGAAGATAAATCACGTCTGTCAAGGTAATCGTCTTCTCGCAATAAAGCCTCCATCTGCCGGCAGAAGGGGACGGAAGGAAAGGAAAGGAAAGGGAAAGTGAGGGGACAAGGGACAAAGCAAATAAGTGCAGAGGCCACACAACCTCAAATATTATTTATTATTACAGTATTTGCTTGTTTTACATTACCAAATCTAGAACTGATTTTGTGGTTTTGAGACTTTATACCTTTTACAAAAGAAAATAAATTCTACATATATTTCTCTTTATAATGCACACTACTGATTCACACTTCATAACACCAGTTCACTTGTGTTACTGTTACAAGAGCTTAGCATTTTAGCTAAATGAAAACTACTGTTTAATGTTTTAAGATTTTTCTACTGCAGCCTTATTAGGTCTGATATGAATAATAAGCAAAAGGCAGCTAATGTTAGCTTATGTTAGCAAACTTTAGGCTATGATGCTGTCCACTTGTGCTACTCTTAGAATAGCTTAGTATTTTAGCTAAATGTTGAAAATTTTTTGGTTATAGCCTTAGTAGGTCTGCTATGAACAGTAAGCAAAAGGCAGCTAATGTTAGCTAATGTTAGCAAACTTTAGACTATGGACTGTGGACTATGATGTAGTCCATTTGTGCTACTGTTGTCGGAAGGTTATCGGGTCAATCCCCAGACCAGCAGGATAAATCTGGGTGGAAAACATGAAAAGGCAGAATCTCCCTCATTACCACCCCTGAGGTGCCCTTGAGAAAGGTCCTTAGCCATGTGGTTGTATTGGGCAGCTTCCAGATGTGAATATGTAACTGTGTGTGATCCACAAAAAATCCTGAAAAAGAGCATTGTTTTCAGTCAAACTCACATGAATACATAAAAGTGAAAAAATTTAACTTTTTTTTTTGCTCTGTCTCCTTCAGATTAGTCGACTTCACCAGGTTACCCTCCCCTACCCCAGAAAATAAGGACCTATTCTTTGTGACAAGGAGCTCAGGGATCCAGCCTTCCCCAGCACGCAGTTCAAGCTACTCTGAGACCAATGAACCTGACCTGGGCATGTCCAACGGCAGCAAGAGTCTGTCCATGGTGGACCTCCAGGACCCCCGCAGTCTGGAAGGTGGCCCAGGTCCCAGCTCCTCAGAAGCAGTGGCTGAAGGCCCAGCGTCTGCAGGAGGCTGGTCGGCCAGAGCCCCACAGGGCAACATCCCTGGAGGTCCGACCCTGAGGAGGCCAGGTCAGACCCCCAGCACAATGGCTGCAGAAAGCACCCCAGGCCGACCCGCCCAGCTATTAGCCCCCCTGTCCTTCCAGAACCCAGTTTACCAGATGGCGGCGTGCCTGCCCGTGTCCCCTCGCGGAATGACCGACTCGGGCTCGGAGTGCCACAGTTCTGTCAGTTCCCATAGTAACAACGAGGATGGACCAGCGGGAGGAAAGCACACCTTCTTAAACCAGGGTGGCGGAGGAGGAGGTGGAGGAAGCAGTGGGGACGAGTACACCAGACGTTCAGGGGAGTTCAACCGCCGGCAGCTGTCCCTCACAGAAACACAGCACCAACCCACAGTCCCCAGACAGAACAGCGCCGGCCCTCAGCGGAGGATAGACCAGCCTCCGCCTCAGAACATCACTCGGGGCCGCACACCCCCGAATCTGCTCAACCCCCGGCCCTCCTCTGGCAATATGATGACATCATCACCTGATTGGCCTGGCAGCGGTGCTCGATTACGACAGCAGTCCTCTTCATCCAAAGGTGACAGTCCTGAGACGAAGCAGAGGGCTCAGCATAAACAGGTACGGGACTCACCGAAAGAGCATACAGCATACACTACATATAATAACTGTGGATGAGCATTAGGGCATTATTAAAGGGATAGTTCGGATTATTTGATGTCAGGTTTGCAGTATGAGGAACTTGCTGATAGTCAGTGAATAGATGCCGGTCAGCATGTCCCCAGTTTGGAGAATCAGAGAGGAGCACCAGCACAGACGTTAATCAAGGAACTGTTGTGGACAGGGTCAGCAGCAAAATGTATTTTACTCACTTAAAAAGGTCCACCTGAAAAAGAATCTACATCAGGTTAAGTGTACCCTATATTTAGAATATTTTCATCACTTTAATTTGCCATAAGACAGGATTTTCTGGTGGGAAACTGCCGTCATATAATACAATATCATTCTTTCCAAACCAACCAAACTCTACAGGCAAAAGCAGTCATTTTACTTAGCAGATCATGGGAGTTGCTGATCCATTGCTGCCCTGCCAGTATTTTGTCCCAGTATTCCCACCACTTTTTGGAAATTATGTGATGTTTTAGCAACGTTGCAGCAATTTCATTAAATAGAGTACAGGAAATGTCATGCTGAGGACATTGTACAGATGTTGCAAAAGTACCATAGAATACCTGTTACATCATAATGTATCGAACAACATAGCAGCAACACAACTAATGTTAGCATTAACGTCACAAATGATACATCACAAACACAACAACGCAGGGACATACTGTGTTTGTAGGGCAGAGCTAGTATTGGGGGCATGTCAACTGGCATCTGTTGTAGTAATAGGCTGACTATCAATAAGTCCCTCATAAAAAAAACCTCAAATAATAAGAACTATCCCTTTAAAGAGACAACTATAGCTGTTCCAGTCTATGTGATGCCCTGAAATTACAGTTATAGATAAGGTTCGGATTACAAAACGCCCATTTGTCTCATAGCATGTTGAAAAGGGCCGTGTGGGTGGACTCAGCACAGACACTCCGCACATTCTGCCCTAATGAACTACAGTCATTGTGCGTGTAATAACAGTAATTTGCATACAGGCAGCTCATCACTTCACCACTGTTTTACTGGTCAAGTTTAATGGGCTGAGAATGAGGGCGGTGGAGGCACAATTAGCATCTTATTAACTAGCGATATACTATGTGCTCGCACAAGGCAACAGACAACAGACTTCCCGGATCCAAACAGACGCAGTGTGTTGCCGGGGTCAGTGTGTTGATACATATGTCACAGTGGGAGGTTTCCATTTAAAATCAGCACTTTCTTTAATGTCTCTGTTCATTATTGGCAGGTCAGGACTATAGGCTGTAATTAAAAACACTGGTCAATGGTTGCCCTTGGTGACTGACTGAAGGGGAGGCCATCTGCATATTAACCACAATGCCTTGCTCTCCTCTCTATGGAATAGTCTATGGGAATGCCTTTAGATCGAAAGGCACCAAACCCTAATTAAATTTGTATGTTAGAAGAAGTCAGCAGACACATTTATTCTCTGTGGTTCAAGCAAGTCCAGGACCTTAAAGCCACTATGTGCAGATTTTTTTTATGTGATTATAGTATCTTTTAAATTATTGTTTCCTAGCCTTACATGTGAATAGTCGCCTGAGGATAAATCTGAGCAACTCCAGTCACCTTTCCTCTGGCATCACCAGCAGGTCAATCCTTTACTCATCCAGTTAAATATCTCAACATTTATAAGGTGCTTGCTACAGAGTGCTGCAGGAGTGTGCCGTAAAACCCAGAAATGAGTTAGCATATCAACACTACTGTTTCAAGTCAATGGGTTTTTAAATGGGTTTTTAGTTAGATGCCTGAAATTAAGTGTATGATTAACACAAGCTTAAGACATTTTCAGATTTTCAGATTCCAATTTTGCTATGAGACATAAAATAAAATATTGCAGTAAATAATATACTTTTACACATTGAATTTTTAGGCTTTACAATTAAATGAAGGAGGTTGTCAGGGCATAAATCGACACGAACAGTTGGTCGGATAAAAGTTGTCACATTGAACAACATCACGGTTAATAGTGGTTATAGCTTAACCAGCTTACGTTGTGAATTTAGTTATAAAACTTAAAGCTAGCTTTTTAATTTGTGAGATTTACGCTTACAAAAAGTGTAAGTATTATAAACATTCGATGTATCAGTTTATTTTCTGCACTAATCCAAAATCCAAAGGAAAAATCCCACCGGCTTTTTGTGGAGAAAACAGAATGATGCTAACTTCTGAGTTAGCCTACAAAAAAATGTCATCCCTGCAGCACTGCATTATCATTGTGAGCTTGTTAGCATGCTGATGTTAGCATGCATTATGTGTTGCTTTCAGCCCATTTACCTCAGTGGTTCTGGGTCACATCCTTGGAGGGAACCTTTTCTTTTTGATACTATAACTGGGGGTGCCGAAGTCGGATATTTTTTAAATTCTACATAGTGGCTTTAAGTTTCTTTGCCAGAGTAGTTTAATGCCACCATGAGAGACATACAAAAAATTTTAAACCGTATATTTTAATTCAATCTGTCTGAATTAAAATAACACTTCAGTCACTAATGAGGATACTGAAACCAGTGTAGTAAAGTTATGATGTAGTTTCTCTCTGTAGGCTGACACAAAACTTTTTCTTTTCTTCTTTTATTCCATTTTGTCCATTTGCAGATATTCAGATTCAGATATTTCAGCTTTTTCAAAAGCCCTTAATGCTAATGAGTGTGTTGGACCATGAAAACATCCTGCGTTTCCTCTCATGTTCAGTAGAGTAACAGCCCACGGCCACTCTCTCGATCATCTGTCCGTCAGATACCTGGCAGATAGAAACACACAAGTATCTGCCCTGCTTGCAGCTAGTGTGACACTGTACAGTAAGTGTGCACACTCACACGTGTTTTGAAGTGTGTGCTCCGGTGTATGCGTGAGCTTGAAGACAGGAGTGTGTCTCCATTCCACCTGCTGCTTTTCAGTCCAGATGAGTTGGTGCATTTCAAGCTTATTTCTGTTGTTTCTGTGCTGTTATTGCAACCTGCCTCTCCCCTCCCCCCCCTCCTCCCTGTCACTTGCACTCAGCTCATGTGCGTGTGTGTTTGTGTGTGTGTTGTGTTGGTTTCACTAGGCCCCCTCCCCAGTGAACCCCAGTGCGCTGGACCGCACAGCAGCCTGGCTATTGAATATGAATGTGCAGTATTTAGACCATGAAGGGATGGAGTCCGAGTCCCTGAGAAACAGAGAGGATCTGACTCAGGTGGAGAAGGTAACCTGCCTCCTCATCCGACCTTTGACCTTTTACCAACCCCCCCTCCTTTCACAAACCACCTCAACCTTCAGCCCTGTTAACACTCCTTCCTTTCTTTACCTCTCATTAGCTCCCACATCCACCTCCCTCCTTAAAACACCCCGTCTACACTTAATGATCTGCTATATTTATCCCCACTTCGCCCTTGCCTTCCCTCTAAGCCTGCAGTCCCTTAGACATACCCAAATTGCCACTCAAAGTCATAATATGTGAATTTTATTACATAAAATCGAGGTAAATAGGATATATTGTGCATCAGTCTGGCTCTGCATGTGACCCTGTAACACCTCAATCTCCCATTTTCCCGAAATTGGTCTTTCAGAGATGTGTTTTTCTGGAATTTTGCCATTTTCACAGCCAGCTGTGAGCTCGGTTGTGGCTATGAGCTGCAGGAATGTCATAGCAACAGCAGTAACAGACTGCAGTTATTACAGTAAAAATAATTGCCTTGAAGTCTGAATATGGCAGACAAGCATATCAGCAGGTGAAAGTATTGAATGTCAGGACAACAAGGATTACTTATTATTATGGATTAATCTAGTGTTAAGTTCTTGATTAATCATTTGGTTGATAAAATGTCAGAAACTAGTGAAAAATATTCATCATTATTTCCCAGTGCCCAAGGAGATGTGTTCAGATGTCATGTTTTATTCAGCCAACCTTCCTGGGCCATGACAAAAAGAGTGAAATACACACAGCTGAACCGAGAAGCAAACTTATTATTAACAGAAAAGGCAACAGAATTCATTAAATAAATGTGTGAAATGGTCAATCAATAGCTCAATAGTTTCAGTGAGTGGATGTGTGTGTAGAGTTGTTTTGTGTAAAATAAAGATAAGGGCAACCAAATACAACAAAATAAAACATTCAGTACAAGGGGGAGATAGTTCAGATTATTTGAAGTGGAGTTGTTTGAGGTTCTTATTGATAGTCAGTGTAGATGGCAGTCGTTTTGGGGAAGCAGCAGAAGCACCGGTGTAGGAGGCTTTGTAATGTTGTACTGGGTCAGCAGCAAAAGGTGTTTGAGCCACTGAAGGAAGAGACATTTTTGCACTTCTTTACCTTGCAGTCAGACAGACTTTTCCAACAGAAAGCTGAAGTTACTCTCTTTCTGCCATCAAACTACTTTCACAAAATAAGTAATTTTACCTCACAGGACACTGGCGAGTGGCTGGCCTACCGCTGCCTCGATCTGTTAGTTTGTTTGTGTTATTGTGCGACTGAATCTGAACTAACCTTTAAAAACACAGAAGCCACACAATAATGCAAATTAACTGATTAATTGATAGAAGCAGTGGTGACCAGCAACTCCAGTGTTCTGAGAAGAAAAATTACTTTTTCCTCAAGAAGTTTGGTTGCTTTGGAGACAGCAATATTTGGCCTACGTACCGACAGTTTAAGAAAAGGCTGTTTGACGGCAAGGTAAAGCGCTGAAATATTCTTAATATAGCGTCTGTTTAAACTGATATTGATCTTTTAAGGTGGATCTTTTTTTTGTGGCTAAAATAGGTTTAGCTGATGACCCTGTCCCCTCAGTCCATCACTTAACTTGCATGCTTGTATTCCTCTCTGCTTCTCCAAACTGAGGGGTTAAGCACTTTATACAATCCAACTTCAAATAACCCAGACTGTTACCTTTAATGCATTCTGGATGGACTGTCCAGGTCCACGTAGCTTGCAGTAATGTAAACTCTACAGACAGAAATGTGGAATAACTTCTTGCAGTGAGACTTTGTTGGGATATTGTAGTTGTAACCTTCTCGTCCCTGTGCCTCTAAAAACTCCACACACTGTCACAACTTTCCCCCCTCTTTCTTACAGTCTTTGGAATGAACTTAATAGTCCAAAGCAGGTGTGAGAATGTGTGCGTGTGTATGCACATGCAGTACATCCACACAGACATGTTGCTGCTTGTGTGCGCTTGCATCTTATGTGAGAGACAGAGACAGAAAGAGGCTTTTTGCTGCTTCCTCAGCCTACGTTCCTGCTTCTCTTCTCGGCAACCTTTACAACCATTCACCCTCAGCTTCGCTTCCATGCTTTGATTGGCTGCCACATTCTTTCCCTTTTTTTCCCCATCTATAATGAATACAAACCTGTCATCCTTACATAGCTCATACTTTATGGAAGCCAGCAGCCCAGGCAGGGAGAGCAACCAAAGAAGGCAATAACTTCAGTCTTAACAAAGGAGCCGCAGCCACCTTAAAATAGCAGAGCAGCAACAAGAGAAGGATTGGAAAACAGAACATCTTCCACAGCAGCTTAGACACAGGCTGCGGCTAATGGTCTGTACAGTCTTAACAATACACGGCCCAACTGTAGCCATTTTAAGCTTTCACACACATTTGCATATACTGTATATATTCAGTGATCTATAACAAATTAGGGCATGCATTTGTCTTGTTAGGAGGAGCACACATCATGGCATGAAACAGAAATTCAATAAATCAGACAGTTTGCTCATTACGTGAACACAAGTGCAATAATAAGATACTATTAGCATTTTTTTAATTTAAAAACAAATTAAATGTAATTTTCCAGTTGAATACCACTGAATATGTAAGAGGAAGTGTTAATTGCACAGCATATGTGAAACAAGAAGGTTGAAATTATGTGCTGTGCATTTTAGTATTAGATGAATGTTGCTGTCATTAGGAGAGATGTGAGTTTTCAATGTATTATTAATTATAATCAAATAGTTTATTTATTTCATCAATGCTATATTCGGATTCTTGATCTTTAATTCTTTAACTTGTTCACTTCATCTACAAATTTTGAGCTGTATGAGGTCCTTATCCATACTAGTCAGTGTGTTATCTACAGTGGATGGCGGTTAACATATCCCCAGTTTGCAGAAGAAGCAGCAGTAGTGAGCAATGTACTGAGGCTGCAACTAACAACTCTTTTCAATGTAGATTAATCTGTCGATTATATCCCTGATTAATCGAGTTGTTTGGTCTATAACATGTCAGAAAATATTGATCAGTGTTTCCCAAAGCCCAAGATGACATATGCAAAGTGTCTAGTTTTGTCCATGACGCAAAAATGTTAAGTTTACTGTCATATAGAAGTAAGGAAAACAGAAAATGTTCACATTTAAGAAGATAGTTCACGATTAAGTGGTAAGACCAGAACTCTCCTGTTCTGACAGGTAAAATTACTTTTTTTTTTCCAAAGGAGTTTGGTGACAGGAAGAGAGCAATTTAACAAGCAATATAACAGCAGTATTCCATTAAAAAAGGTTGTCAGACGGCAAGGGAAAGCGGTGAAAGTATTCTAAAAATAGGTACACTAAAACTAATACTGATATGTTGTTTTTTAAGGTGGCTAAAATCTGTTTTTCTGCTGATGCTGTCCACAGTGGTACACTGCTTAGCTTCTGTGCTGGTTCTCCTGCTGCTTCTCCAAATTGGTGGTGTGCTGACTGCCACCTACTTCAAAAAATCCAAACTATCCATTTAATACCAAAAATAATGCATTTTTGGTTGAACTGCTTGTTTAATTCAGAATATTCACACTATACTACGTAATACAACTACATAACTTCCAACAAGCCTTTGTATTGGTGAGATAACAAAGAATCTTGCTTAAGAATACCATGGAAACTCGTTTAATATTTGGAATTTGTGGTTTCATGGCTTGAGTTCTCGTACATTTTCTCAGTCTCTCTCTTTTAACAGTCCTTCTCGCTCTGCGTTCAGTTCTGTTCAAAGTTGGTATGGTTGTGAATACCGTCTTCAGTACCTTGAACATCATCAGATGTCACATCAGGACAGCAGGTGCAGAGATCCATCTGTGCAAACCACCTTTGTTTTCCAAACTCTCTTTTGTCCTGTTCTGTTATCCATATTCAGATGTTTTAATTATGTTCTTTGGTTAATTGAATTTCAAATGCACATAATCAAAGTGACAAACAGTGACAAAGACAAACGCTCCAACGATAAACTGTCTCGTATGTATCAATAAATTTGAGTTAGAACCATACAAGATTAAAATACTCAATCACTGTTGTGTAAGCAACCAAAATAAACAAATATTTACAAAGTAGGCACATATTTATGAAAAGTTACTGGCTATTATATTTCAGTCACACTTTTATTCTACTAAATATTCATACACAGATGTGAGGCTAAGATTAAATCTCAGGTTTCAAGGAGAAGAGAACATTTTAAAACATTCAGGGTTTTTTGGTTTGTTTATTTTAGAGAGGAAAGGTTTGACAGGTTTCACAGTGGTTTGATTTACTCTGAGTTGACCTATGTCCCGTGTTTCAGATAGATAGAGAGGGATGCAGGGAAGAGAAGAGAGGTTAGGGCAGAGGTCAGCAGTAAGGTTAAACAATGGGCCAGTATTGTTCACTGGGGGCCGGTGTTTGTGGAGTGGAAACACAGGCTTGTTTTTTTTTTTTTAAAGCTTTTGTTTGTCCAGTTCTTTTGTTTAATGTAAGAATAAATTTTAAGGTATAACTTTCAGTTTTTAGGGTTGTATCTGACAGCTTCATTTTAGCACCATGCACACATTCGATGTTATGAGGTCATATTTATTGGATTTTTAAATGCTGATGTTCAAACTCATAAACATTGTTTTTTGTGAATATACACTCATTCTAATTCTATGCCTGCAACACATTTCAAACAAACTGGGACAACAAAACAATAAAAGACTGGACTTTCAGAGAGTGGAAAAGTGTGCCGTGGTCTGACGAGTCCACATTTCAAATTGTTTTTGGATATTATGGACGATGTGTCCAGCAGGAGAAAAGGACCATCCCAGATGTTACTAGTGCAAAGTTCAATTGCCAGCATCTATTACAGTGTGGTGGTGCCTTAGCGTCCATGGGTACCAGTCACATCTGTGAGGGCCCCATTAATGCCGAAAAGCACATACAGATTTTGGAGCAACATATGCTGCCATCCAGACTAGACTGGCCTGCCTGCATATTTACAAAAAACAATAATCAGATTTAATATGATATATTTTGTCTTTGTAATGTATTCAGTTAAGTATAGGTCAAAGAGTATTTGCAAATCATTGCATTATGTCTTAATTTTAAGACTAAGTCTTTTAATCAACGTCCCAACTTTTTGAAATCGTTATCTACAGTAAATTTTATTTAAAAATAATGTAAAAGTTTGTATAAAACTTTTGTCAAAGGGCCAAATATGTCTGTTGGATGGGCTGGATTTGCCCATCACTGGTGCAGGGGAAGACATTGGGGGTACAGAGTATGTGTACTGTGTGAGTGAGGGGCAGGACAAAGGCAGCTGCAGATACAGTAGATGTCATTCACTCTCAGGGGATCCAGTGACGGATATAAGAGATAGAGAGGGGAGTAGAGAAAGGGTAGAGGAGCTGATAAGATAAATCTATTTGAGGTCACTATTCCTCCTGGGAAGAAGGGGGGGGGGGTGATGGGAAAAATGTCCCAGTGGTAGACAGCAGAGTGACGAGTGGAAATAAGTGGAAGGTGACAAGGAAAGATAAATGATCCCAGCAGCATCCTCACCGTGTGTAATTGAATCTGATCATTCAGGGTGTGCCGATAGGTGCACAGTGTTCTCCATCAGTTATTGCTGAATAATGAGTTGGATCATGTTCAGATATTATACATCAGATCAGTGTCACATAATCAAGCGCCCAGGCCACACCCACTTTTGGGGAAAAGAATCAGGCTTCTCTCACATGAAGAGATAAACAGGAAAATGCTAAAAAGCTGCTGTGTAGCAGGCTGTAAAACAAATAAACATACAAAACCAGATCTCATCCTTCCTCGAAAACAAAGTTAAGAATGTATGACAACTGTGTAAATTAATTTTTGATTACAATATATATGATTTAGCTTCTGTCATTTCAAATTATGCTGAAAATGGAACTAGAAAATTAATAACTATGGCTTTCACATTGAGATTTGAGACAAATAAGATACATAAATATTCATAGTCAGGGTGGTAAAAGGTTAGTTAAAATAATTATTTGGTAATTATGTTTATAAAACAAAGGTTTGCATTTTAAAGCTATGACATGTAACATTTCCATATTAAAATGCCTAAAAAGACAAGACATATGTTATGCTTTTTGTACTAACATTAAGAAATTTGTAATTTATTCAAGGTAACCGAGCATTTCCAGCTAGCCCGTAGTTGCTATAACTTCCAGGAAAACAAGGGACATGTTGGATACATCAGAGAGTGAGGAAGGAAGTCAACGAAAAACTTTAAGACATTAAATCGTCCATGAACATGATTTCTGCCTGAGACACGTCAGACAGATTTTCATCAGCCACGGTGGTTGTTTAACAGTGAAGAAAACAAATTCCATGATTCCACACTACTTCACAATGTCATCAACTTTGTCTTTTTTTGTTGTATTAATGTGAGAGAGACCCCCAGTGGAAGCACTTACATACTATGCGTTTAACACAAAATAATGCATACAAATTTGTCATCTTAATCGAAATACATCAAATTGAATTAACATGTTGTTTATCTTCCCCCAAAAAGGGGCGTGGCCAGACATCTGCAAAGCGCCTGTATGTGTCGCTCTGATGTATACAGAGAAGAACTGGTCATTTTGTTTTCTTTACTTGTAGTTTAGGCTGTAATTTTGTGATCTAGAACTGTTTTTAATACGGTTGATAGAATGATTGATGCTTTCATTGTGTTTTGTTTTAGGGACTGTTTTTACTTCAGCTATAATGACAGAGTCAGACTGATATTAAGAAGCATCAGTTCAGACAAAGCTTTACGAGGTGTAGCACTTTCCTTTAAAACTGAACAGACAAAAATTCAATCAAGCAAAGCTAACTGATTATACCAAAGCCTGGTATCAAAAATAATCTTGTATTATTTTACTACTATTTACTATACTATTTGTTTCCTCGCTAGATTATATCAAGTAGGAAGGGCCATAGTGACTACAGTTGCAACTTTCTAACTTATTTTGTATCTTGTTTGTATCGCTTTTTCTTCTGGCATTGGCTGGCTACTTTGTTTCACAGTGGTTGTCCTGGAGAATAGAAAGAGATTGGTGTATTAATAATGCTTATTGATATGCTGGATGAAAACAAACAATAAATAATAATGTTAACTATTGAATGGACTGCCATGAATTTTTGTACAGGCATTAATGTCCCCCTTTGGGATGAATTGTGAGTAATTTGGCAATCCTTTTCCTCTCGCACCATCATGTTAAACTTTTAAATGATCCAGTACTTTGGTTTTGTCACTAAATACCTGCAAAGCTAATGACATTCCCATCAGCCTCAGCTGCATTTTGGTTTGGTGGTAATTAATACGTTAGCATGCTAACACACTAAGCACAGTGAACATTCTAAACCTGCTAAACATCAGCATGTTAATATTGTTACTGTGAGCATGTTAGCATGCTGAAGTTAGCATTTAACTCGAAGTACAGCCTCACAGAGCTGCTAGCGTGGCTGTAAGCTTTTATTCCTGTTCCTCTGTCTGTAGTTTGACTCTCACTGGTCTTCCAGCGACATGCTGACTGACCACAGCATCCCTCCCTGCTGTAAGAAATGTGTTTTTTTATCCAGAAGAGATTTGATTCCCCCTGAGCCTGAAGAAAACTCTTTCACAAGCCTCTCTGAGGTCCAGGGAGAGGTCAGGGAGAGATTTTCAGGGCTTAATTCACAGACTGGACTCCTACTCCACTGGTTGCATCCCTCCCTTCTCACCCCCTCTTTGTCCTTATCCATCCTAAACTTCCTTTCTTCCTTTCTTTTTGTCTGTGTTTTTGCCAGTTTAACCTCTCAACAGGCCACTGGTTTCAGAGCCAAAACCCCAGAGGTCTGACTGAGGAAAACAGCTGAATTTGACACCATTTTTGATTTTGTTTTTGCAATGACAGCTCTGCTAAGCTCCTCCGTGTTAGGGAGTGTTTGATTGGGAAGACAAATGATAGTTTGTGTAAAAGGCAAAAAGATTTGTGAGGAAAGTTTTACAGGGCAGCTACACAGGTGTAGTATGAAAGTGCAATAATGAAAATGGCTTGTTAATGAAGCATGTGATTCCCTGAGAGAGGCTGCCTCTCTTTTGCCAGACAGAAATTATACTCAGGAACAACAGGGCATAATCTGAAGCCTGATTGAGAGATTTCTTTCTTGTTCCTGTCATTTATGGAAATGAAGAAGGGGGTCCTGCTGATAGGGCGGATGACGACGATGATGATGATTATCATGGTGATAATGAGAACAGTGATGACGAGAGCAGTCTTTTCATCTCTTTCTGCTTCTTTGTTCAGTACCAGCAGGAGATTGCGGTGCTGCAGGAGAAGCTGCGGGCATCAGTGCAGAAGCTGGAGGAGTACGAGGCCCGTCTGAAGGGCCAGGATGAACAGGCACAGAAAGTGCTGATGGAGTACCAGGCCCGGCTGGAGGAGTCGGAGGAGCGCCTGCGCAGACAGCAGGATGACAAGGACCTCCAGATGAAGGGCATCATCAGCAGGTACAAAGGAGAAGAAGAAAAAGGCATCAAAGTGTAGCTTTGTGCATCTGTTATGTTCTGTAAAGGGATGGCAGGGCTAACTGTCACACCTGTGAAGGCACCATTAATAATGAAAGGCACATACAGGTTTTAGAGCAACATATGCTGCCATCCATACATCTTTTTCAGATGTGTCCCTTCTTATTTCAGCAAGACGATACCAAGACACATTCTGCAAGTTAAAATAGTGTGGCTTCATACTAAGAGTTCCTGCCTGCAGTCCAGAGCTGTCTCCCACTGAAAATGTGTGGTGCATTATGAAGCACAAAATAGAGACAAACAGAGACCCCAGACTGTTGAGCACCTGAAGTTCAATACCAAGCAAGAATGACAAAGAATTTCAAAACTTTTAGTTAGTGTCCTCAGTTCCCGAGAAAGTTAAAGGAAAAGGTGATGTAACACAGGGGTAAATATGCCCCAAGTCCAAACAGGAACATATTGCAGGCATCAGATTTAGACTGACTGTAAAAACAATTAAGTTGATCAGTTTGAACACTGAATATCTTGTCTTTGTACTGTATTTGATTGAATGTAGGTCAAAAAGGATTTACAAATCATTGCATTATGTTCTTTACACAACATCCCAAGTTTTTTTTTTTGTTTTTTTGAGATTTCTGCACTATGGATAAGCACCTCATACAACACTACTTCAAATAACAAGAACTATCCCTTTAAAGCTATTATATGTAACATCTCCACATTAAAATGTCTAAAAATGCCAGACGTATGCATATATTTTGTTGAGTTGTGTATTTACATTATCCCAAATCTGTCCAAAACAGGTCAAACCCAGAGACCTCCATAATTTATTCAAGGTAATGGTGCTTTTCCAACTAGCCAATAGTTGCTCCAACATGGGACACGTAGGATGTGTCAGAGAGTGAGGACAGAAGTAGACAAACATGACTAAATGTAACATGAATATAACTTTAGTACATTACTTCATCTGTGAACATGATTTCATCAGCTATGGTGGTTGTTTAACAATTAGGACAACTCCCATGATCCCCCACTGCTTCACAACATCATCAGACTACTTGTTCTGTTGTTGGTTTTATGTGAGGGAGACCCCTAGCGGCAGAACTTGCATATTTTGTGTTTAAGAGTCAGATTTGTCCTTTTTCCAGGTTAATGTCGGTGGAAGAAGAGCTGAAGAAGGATCACTCAGACATGCAGGCGGTGGTCGACTCCAAACAGAAGATCATCGACGCACAGGTCAGTTTACAGCACGCTGACTGACAGAAAATATCCAACGCCCACTCTGCAGGTTGCTTACGGTTTTCTGTCGGTGTGTTTTCAAATTTGTATGTGCCGTCACTTGTGTCCTCGGCCTGAGGAAACAAAGGGTCACTGAAATACAAAGAGATGTTTAATTCATAGCCGTCTCAGCTCTGGCACTGACAAGCTTGAATGGCTGAGCAGAATTTCTCAGCTCCCTCCCACTGCCTGTCTTATAAAACATACATTTACAAATGTCTTGTCTAGTTTTCTGTCAACATGGAGCTCCTCTATAATCCATGTGGTTCTTATTCATATAAAACTATAGTTAAAATCCTTCTTAGAAAACAAAAAAAAAAAAAGAGTTGTTTTTGAGCGTTTGCCTGCAAGGAATTCTGAATGTTGATTGGAACATAATTATAAAGAATGATTGTGTGGGCAGAACTGTTGCCAGAAAGGATTAAAGACTGCTGGATGTTTGTTACAGGCATTTGTGGATACCATTTCTTTCTATATTCTGGATACGTGTACGTTATATGCATACAGACACACACAATACAAATTTTCATATTTGAAGATTTATGTCAAAGTGATTTTATAACAGAATGTAAGGGGGGAAAAAACAACTATAGCGCGACATGACATTTACACAAACCCAGATGCAGATATGCATAGGTGATTAATCACGCCTTCACGCTTGAAGTAATGAGACTTTGCATCCACAAACAAACATGCCACAGTGCAGCAATAAGTTGTCTCCTTCAGTAAACAGAGAAGGAAAAAAAAAATAGCTCCATATGCAGACAGAGAGAGAAGTTTGATTCTGTGGCTCAAACCAGCCCACATTAGACAATTAACACAGTGAGCCTCGCGTATACCAAGATATTTCTAAGAGGCGTATAATGTGTGGCTTCAATTTTCTCTTAGGTGCAAACAAAATTATATGAGTGGTCGAGACCACAGTTACAATACCAGAATTTTAAACTTCAAGACAATACAAGTGTAATAACCTTAAAATCGATACCTCGGCAAGCCAAAAACATTCCTTGGCACAAAAAATAGAGCTTTTTTTTCTAATCTGCAAACTGCACACAGAAAAAGTCAGTGAACACTGTCTGGTTTGCTGCAGGACAAATAAAGGCTCAAGTGAGGTCTTGAATGAGCACTTAGATCTTTTTTAAGAGCTTCAGTACTTTTTGTTACTATTATTAACACATACTGTATTGCTTTAAACACGTGGTATTGAAAAAGTATGGTAGTATTGACAACCTTAGCTAAAATCTGCTGTGGGTGTGATGTACAGAGCTCTCCTGTAAAACTTATTTGGCTTAAGAATTATAAGGTCTTTACGCAAGCCACTGTCCACAAAAACATCTCTATCATAACACCTGACTACTTAACTCTCGTCAATCCCCCTGACCACCTCCCATTTACTGTAAGTCATGTACTGCTTAGCTTTAGATTAGGGCTGCAACTAACAATTATTTTCATTAATGATTAATCTTCCCATTATTTTCAGTTTTAGTAATTTAAGAAAAAAGTAAATCGTGAATATTTTCTTTACTCCTCTCTGTCAGTAAACTGAATTTCTTTGGTTGTGAGCAAAAGATTTGAGGACTTCACCTTAGGCTTTGGTACATTAGTTGCAGCCATAGTTCCAGCTCTACTTTAGATGCTTCTTTGGCATCAACTCAAAATGTTCTCTCTTGGTTTCTGTCATGGCACAGCTATGACACAAAACTTTTTTGTTTGTTTGTTTTGTTTATCGTTTTCATGTTGCTTAATTCAAAACTGACACTGCTATTTTGGTTACATTTTCATCTGCTGCTCTCTGACTGCATAATCTTCATATATCTGTGTATGACTGTAGGCAAGGGACAAGATTTGGTATCGGAAGCATTCTGGTTCCATTTGTTGAGCAATCACATCTGAGCAGACTTTAATTGCACATGAGTAACAAGTCCATGTGGACTTTTTTGGCATCTGCCAAAATGCAATTTCATCACCCATCTGATATATTCTGACAATTACTTTTTTGGTACTACTATTATTATTATTATTATATTAGTTCATAGAGATCTCAACTTCAACTCTATTCTTGGGTCTCAAATTTTGCTAATTGGACAGTTAACAATGACCAGTGTGAAATTTGCCCACAAATGGAGCTTAAATGCCAAATTGGGGGCATTGATAATACTGCTATCATCCAGTCTCACATATGCACACCTTCCCATGAACAGGTGAGGAGTTCAGGTTGAAACAAGCAACTTAGAACAAGTTTTTTCACTTAAGAGGGTTTGGTGAATCTGACTTGTACAAGCAAGCATCAGAGGAAAAAAGTAAGAGGTTTACAGTAACAATACAAAAATGTTCTTGTGTGAGAACCTGAGGAGGAACAGATCATTTTAGCTTGTCTGTTCACATAGATGCAGGTATGTTTCTCTAACTGTTTTTCCCTGTGTGTGCAGGAGAAGCGCATAGCATCATTGGATGCAGCCAACGCCCGTCTGATGAGCGCTCTGACGCAGCTGAAGGAGCGCTACAGCATGCAGACCCGCAACGGCATCTCCCCCACCAACCCCACCAAACTGCAGATTACTGAGAACGGAGAGTTCAGGAACAGCAGCAACTGTTAGACAGACAGACTGGCTTCAGCCTAGAGCGAGTGTTTGAGTGCCTGCGAGTGTACAGATATTCGGTGAGAGGACGTCTACGTGCATGCACGGATGCATGCCTGTTTGAAAGACTGCAAAAGCGTGCGTGTTTTTAAAACTTCTGGAAGACAATTCAACTTTTTTGGACGCCAGTGTCGGAGTGAGGTCATCGCTCAGCCGGAAGAGGCGGGACTTCAACGTGACGTAAAGAACACCAAGAGAACAGGATCACCAGACGGCCTTCGTTATGAGGGTGACGGCCAGAGGAGGCGGAGCTTGTACATATGAACCTCAAAGCTGTCCATCAGTCAAACACTTTGCCAGTGGATGTACGCAGTCACTGGGACATTTCAAGACCCTGCCTACGCCTGGGACGAACCACTATCTAACCACACACAGTGACGACCGCCAGACACGGTCACCCTAGCAACCCTCCTCTCCTCCTCTCCCTCTTTTATCCTTCTCCCTCTTGACGACCAAGTGGACCCACTTAAAAACAATAACACGCATTGAGGATTATCACTTTAGTTGTCGAGAGGATTACTTTCTAGTGCTTTATTTTAAAGTCATTTATAAAGAACCAAATAGGAGCTTAAACAAAATTGCTATTTTTAGTCCAAAACAATCTTTATGTCCCTGGGTGTGTTCCTGAGCATCCCGCGGACCCCCGCCTCCCCCCTCCATCCCTGTGTAGTGCACTTTGTGAGAAGCTATTGGTACATGAAACGCCTTAAGTAAGGAACACACCTCGACTTTATCCCACAGCTCCCCCTATTTCTGCAAAAAAAAAATAAAAATACAAGGCACAACTTATACTGTGGATTTGTAAAGGATACAAAAATAAATTGTACACACTTAAATGTATTATGAACACTAAAGTAAATGAATTCTATGTGATACTATATTAATGAAATTTAATATAGATGTATGCATTTCTTTTGTTTTTCTTCTATAGAGTATACACACATATCTATATCTATATTTGATAATCTCAAATATAAAAGCAGCCCTTTATTTAGGAGTGAGATCTAGTTTTATTTTTCTTCTCTTACGATGAAAGACTGTAGTGTGTAGCTTGCTTTTAGAGCCCTGGGGAAGGAGACCACACGGAGCAGTGATCAGCACCACGACGCTCCACCCTTTACACACCGTACGCTAGGGCTAGGGTTGGGTCAGTTTCCGGTTTGATCCGGTGTACGAGCTTAAACCGGTTTGATCTTAACCTAACCAACCGAACTGACTTTTCTCGCTATTAAACGTTCAGTTCAGTAATGTGAATACTTAAATATAGTATTTGAGACTGCCTCTGAAAAGTACAGTTACCAACAAAAACCACAGATGCATTACAAACACTAAGGCTGAGTTGCACCGACAAGGATTCATTTTTAACCCTGAATAAATCATGGTTTAACTTAAAATTGTTTTGCACGAAACTCTTGAATTGTGATCAAGTATTTACTTTAAACTTACACTTGAGGATTTTGAACTCTTAAAATAGCTGCCTTTTTGATAGGGATTGAGAGAAATAATTCTCTGCTGAGCTTTTAGCTAGCTAACAGTGAAACTTTTTTCTTTTCGATGGTAGGACTTATACCTGCCGTGCACGTCCAGCGTGTCAGACTAGTAGCGAGGTAGCTAACATAGCAACATATAGTTTGTAAGTGCAGTCAGTAATGAAGCAGATGGAAACGGAAGCGCAAAGCCTTGCTTTGATTTGCTCCTATTTGGCCTGTTAAAGTTACTGCATACGCTGTGAATACAAACAGAACTTCCTGTTTCAAATTAAAAGCCCTCTAGCATTTCAGTTGACGTAACCCATTTACTTCTTAACAAATTATTTATTCTAAACATTTACAGGGACTTGCTTTGGTAAATTTACTGATTCCACTCAAACCAGCCTCATTCATGGGCTCTCACTGTGTTCCATCCAACAGTGGCTGAGTCATGTGTGACATCTAGTGATGAAAGCCAGTGTTATCAGTCTGGTATTTGGCTTAATATCAAACCGGTGGAAAAATTCTTACATCGACTCAACCCTACTATATGCACCACATTTGACGAAGAAATGTCTGTACAGTAGTTCTAACAGCTGCAGCGTAGCTTGCACAACCCTCAAAGTTACTAGTTCCTCTATTGGTGCTCGTCATTGCTCTTAAAGACGCGGGGATCAGTGTAACCCAGATTTAAGATTCTGGTTTGATCTCGAGTCATGTGTGTGGTCTTCTCACTCTAGTAGCACAAGAGCTATTGAGAGACGTGTTTAGACGCACTCGCTCATACTATACACTGGACTGGTGAGCCATTGTGATAATGGCCTCCTTAGTTACAACATTTTCTTTCTTAACTGCTTTGTTTGTCAGTGGTAATGAAGTATGCTGCATCCAAACTGTGACTCTATTAATCCTAGTGGCATCATCTCTCTCCTCTTTTCTTACTCGCCTTCACCTGCCTTCATCCCCTGTTCTTCTGAATGTGAAGATGCTAACTGGCAGTGGGTCTTAACACGGGGTTTATTGGTCCTTCTACTCTCTCCTGGCATCGCTCTCATCACTCCATACCACCTCCTCTGCATCTGTATTTTGTATATTTTTGTATTCATTTTGTAACAGACTGTAAACATCCAAGCGTGAGGCTCTGCATGCTTCGTCCTTGCTCTAGAGCCGACGGTAGCGTCAGTATCACCATTTGTTTTCTTTTTGTTGCCAATTGGAAGGTGATGATGATGACGATGAATGGCTTCCTGCAGACATATACAGTGAATATATGATAACTGAGTGTATCAAGAGGCTGGATAGCCTGGGAAAGTGTAAATAAAATGCTCACAACTATTTTTACCTAATGTTAACAGAGCTTTTTGTAAATGTATCTTGTGCTCAAACTCTGCTGTATCATTATGGATATTGTAAATACAAAAATAGCTCAGTCAGTCATCTGTCCTCATTGGGTAGAACTATACGATTAAATGAACCTGTCAGTGTTCTCCCTGTTAAAAGCTATTGTTTTTTGTATTTAGAGTGTAATATCACTAGCCAAAAAAAACTGATTAAGTAGGAGTTCGACTCTTGGGAAGTCGTGGAGGATTCCTCCTTGGTTTCAGGCCAAGCTGAGTCCAGTCTCGATGAGATTCACAAGCACAATCCTGTATTTCTCATCAGTCTAGCTCTATGCACTTTTATGTTCAGTGGTTGGTGTTTATAATTAGCTTCTTTTTTTTTTGTTAGCACAGCGCCTGTTTCAGGTGTTTAAAAATGGCAAAGTTCAAAACCGAAGAAAGGGATTTTTGGTGTAACTCATCCACAACCCTGAGTATCAGAGAAACAGAACTATTAAGCTTTTTCTATTTGAATAAAAAGGACTGGAGAATCCTCTGGTTGCTAAAAAATCTGTGATGTAGGACTTTCCTCTTCACAATCTTACCAGGATTCAATCCTAAAACAATATTCCACAACTGCAGATATTAAAGCGGGACTATGTTACTACAGACATTAAAATGCTACATTATTCCACTAACAAATGAATACAATTCATAAGCAATAAAACACGCTGTTGCTCACTATTTCACTGCTAACTTGCAGCCTTAATGCCACTTGGTCGGTTTTGTCCAGAAGCTTTTGGTGGCTAATGTTAGCTAAAATTACAAAACGTTATTGGTACATTACTGACTGCCTTCACTGACTTTGACTCTTTTCCACTGGTGCTATTGTTAGCGTAGCATTTCAGTTAAATGCTAAACTACAGTTTAGCATTTACACTAGCTAAACAGACATTTTAATTCTAAGTCTTTAATGACGTATAGCTTTTGGTGGCTAAGTATAGCTAATGTTAGCTAATGTTTGATACATTTTACTGTACGGGGCTCATACTACTTCTGTTCACTGACTTCATGATTACAACAGTTTAGCATTTTAGCTAAATGTTAAACTACTGTTTAACTAAATGGCAAACTGCTGTTTAGCATTTGTGCTAGCCTGAGTTATGATGTGTAGCTTTTGGTGGCTAGGTTTAGCTAATGTTAGCCAATTTTTTGATACACTTTAATGTGTATGGCTCATACTGATACTGTTCACTGACTTTATGACTCTCCTCCATTAAAAGAGCTTAGCATTTTAGCTAAATGCTAAACCAAACTAAGTAAAAGAGTCAGAAATTTTGATGCTAATGTTACAGCCTAACTTGTTCTGTCATGAGTAGCTTTTGGTGGCTAAGGATAGCTAATTAGCCAATTAATATTATCTGGCCAACAGTTAGCCCATTTTAGATACGTTTTAGCATACAAGGCTCAAATTGATTCGGTTCACTGACTTAATGGCTTTCCTCCAAATGTGCTGTTACAATAGTTTAACATCTTGGCTAAATGCTAAACTACTGTTTAGCTAAATCGTAAAATAATTTTACACAAGCTAAAGGAATTTTGATGCTAATGTTAGCAAATGTGAGGTACATTTTGCCGTCTAAGACTTTGTGCTACAGTTACACCTAAACTATCTCTTAACTAAACTGGAAATCACATTTAGCATGTAGCTAAAACAGTCACAGTCATTTAGTATAACAATAGTTTAGCATTTAGCAGTGAGGGCTGTTCAGAAAAGTTACATAGTCTCGCTTTAAACTTTAGTGCACAAAAATAAAAGTTAACCAATAAAAAGCTATCATGTATGCCGCATAACAACTTCTGAAAAAGTGAAGAGACGACACTCTAATGTTTGGTTTCTAATCTGACTTCTGAGCTATCGGTTCATTTATCCTCATCCATGTTCCCACCTCAGTTCTGATTTATGAGTCAGAAAAACCATAAGTTCACTCTTCACACAGTTCAGCCAGTCTGACAAAAGATCAATCAAAATATAAAGCTATAAATAAAGTAAAAGATGTTGTATGTTTTCTATTATCTTGTAGAAAATACTTTTGTAAGTATGTTGAAAGTATAAAGTATTTGCTGGATTCTGCTTCCTTTGACGACAGTGACAAAACAATAATGTACAGAGGAATTTGTGTTGACAAAATGTGGCTGTGCAATTTATGTACATTTGCAACTAGACCTATTAAAGTTTTATTTAGCTATTTTAAAAATCTCATCCTGTGGTGTCTGTTTCTCGCAGCCTTGCCTGCATTGTTCTGTGTGACGCTTTGTTATTATGAAATGTAAATGAAGCTTAATTTGAGCGCATGCGAGATGAATCACATGTTCATTAAATACTCAAGCAGGCCTAGATAGATGACAAGCAGCTAGAGAGAACATATGCTCCGACTCGAGGTCCAAAGGCAGAGCGGCGGGTATGATGGAGGGATGTGACAGACTGGTTTGAGCAGTGCCTACTCCTCAGCGAGTCTGACCTACATACTGCCTGATTGTTATTCCCCACAGTGGGTAGAGAAAACCTGAAATGGCCTTAACGACAAAAATGGAGGGGGGGTTTTGTTGCAAAATGTCTGTAAAAAAAAAAGAAGCTGTAGCTGTAAATTGAACTGATCGTTTTATAATAATGGCGTATAGCTCAAAGGCAGGAGAGAAGCAGCAGCATGAAGTCTTCAATATTATTATTATTATTATTATTATATATACAGTATGGGATCGAATGGAGCAAGTGGACCTCGTTATCGTGCTTTTAAAGGAAAGCTCCTGAGTTGTTAATTGCTCCCTGTGAGGCGCGCTTATTTCTTTGGCCAAGTGGAGCAGGCTCCCTGGGGCAAAGGCACGCATTTAGGACATCAGACTAATAAAAACAAGCCACTGGTCTCACCACTCTCTCCAATGCTTCCACCCTTGATTTATGAGTATCAAAGGCTGGCATATTAAGGCCCTTGTTGATAGCAAGATGGAGGCACACTTGAATTCCACTCTAAATGGAAAGGCCAAAGAAATGTGCGTCGCTTTAGATATGTATTTTATACATAACACAGGTAAAGGTAGGTGAGTTCATGGACATGGAAAATAATAAGCACAGGATGTTAATGTAGCTTAAACATTAATATACTGTCCATGAGTAGACTTTACTGAGTATTTTCATTTGATGCCTATTTAAACTATGCAACAAATATTGTACTTTCACTACCTTTATTTAATAGTAAGGCTGCAACTAATGGTTATTTTTCATTGTCGATTAATCTGTTAATCATTTTCTCAATGATTGATAAGGCTTGGGGGTATCGAGGTATTACGGTATACCAGGGTATTTAGAAATCATTAAGGATATGATTTTCAATACCGTCACTTTAAATTAAGTTATTTGAAGTACTGCATTTTTTATTTATTAATAATAAAAATATTAAAATAAATTAATTTTTGTTACTATAGGGAACTTTACCAACAGGAGAATTATTTGTAGGTAGAAAATAAATAATTGGCTGGTTATTTCTGCTGTATAGTCTCCGTGCTAATAAATTATGACTAGAAATGAAATCACAAAAGTATTTAACACGATTTTTTTCCGATTATAAAAGCAGTTTATTAGCTACATGATACATCTGAAATTTATCTTCATTGAGATAAATGAAGTGTTGGTATCTGCGGCAACAAGTGTCAAAGGATCCTTTTACAAGAATCATGGAGTAAGGGTGCTTGTTTTATATGTATTTAATCTATGGGGCTAAAGTATTTAAACCAAGCAAGACTTGCCTAAGAAGGCTAAATATATGTTAGACACAAAGCATTGTAAGCTAGACAATATCATATATGCTACAATGTCTTTTATCACCAGCTTTTAATGATTTGTTTTGTCACACAAATACGTCACATACTGTAAACTCCAGTGAAATGTCAGGAAGGTACAAAAAAATAGATACAGCCTAAGCCTGATTGTTTGGTCCGTTAAAGAAAAAAGAAAAATGGTGAAAACTTTGGATCACTGTTTCCCAAAGACCAAGGTAACATCATTGAAGGCTCGTGCTATTTCAGTTCACTGACTTCATGACTCTCCACCACGTGTGCTGTTACAATAACAATTTTATTAAATGCTGAACTACTGTTTTGCATTTACACTAGCTAAAACTGTCTGATGCCAACGATGCAGCCTTATTTGGTATTTTATGACGATTTAGTTGACTTGACTTTAGTTACACTTGCTAAAAGAGTCTGCAACTTTGACGCTAATGTTACTGCATTACTTGGTCTTTAATGACAATTAGCTTTCGGTGGCTAAGTTAACTAATGTTAGACAATTTTAGATACATTTTACAGTACAAGGCTCATTTGATACAGTTCACTGACTTGATGCTGTTGACTTTATATATTCACTTTGGAGAAGCTAAAATCAGAACATTTTTTTTCTTAAAAAATGACTTAAAATGAATAATCAATTATCAAAACAGTTGGCCAATAGAACCTTTCACAGCCGACGTCATCGGAAAGCTGCGCGCGCATTTCAGCAACAGATTTAGCCGCCTCCCCTTTCAGAGTTATCAGGGTGCAAAGGTTGAATAAACATTTTACAAGCACCAAATCACCAAAATGTCTGTTTGAGTATATGATATTTAAGAATCGATATTCCAGTGGTCGATATAACTTGTTCAAAATTATGTCAGGATCATGACCTGCTGCAAGCTATTAAATGTGTTGACTGGACTGAGGATGCGATCAAAACGGCCCGTGTTTGCGGCGGCTATTGACAAGCTGCTGTGGTCAAAACAAAAATGATGAACTCTGTTGCAATATAATCCTATGTCTTGCCAAATTTTTTATCCACAAGAATAGAATACTGAAGTTATCCCCAAAATTTACTGTTTTCATGAATGAATTTTAAATGTACATGGAATCTCTAAAACCTCTAACAGGAATGAAGGCACAAAGATTGTATGATAACTTAAAGAACTTTCCCACTGAAATGGTTGGATAAAATTGATCTGAATTTCCCCTAAACTTACGACTTCCTATATTACTGTTTTGTTTTTTGTTCTCTTGTTCTCTCCTTCTTTCCCTCTCAATTGCACCTATTGTGCTGATATGCTTACTAAAACTCTAACTTGTGTTATGTGCTGTGATGATCTGCACTAATGTTAATTTTATGTTTCCCTGGCATACTCTTTATACTTTACAACGTATATACATTGAAAATTGCCACTTCATTTGTTTGTTTTTGCTTTTTCTTAAAAAAAAAAAAAAAAAAAAAAACCTGCTGTGGTCCGCCATGTTTCCGTTGCCAAATGCGCGCGCAGCTTTCTCGTTGTTTACAAACGGTAAAAAAGGGTCTACGATTTAATAGTTCTCAACTAATCAATTAATAGACTAGCTAATTGTTGTCTATCTGACGGGTACAGTTACAAGTTGCTGTAGTCAGGGCAACACAACCCTTAGAAAACTTAGCATAATGCTAGCTGTAGATCTGGTGTTTGCTCTCCAACGGCTCCCTGAGACTTTGGCAGGAAATTGTAACTAATATTCATCATTGTTGTGTCGAGTGAGTCTCACCTCCAACTGTAGCCTTCACACCCACACAGCTCAGCGCCTTTTTCCTCGAAATTTCGACGGTGGCTGTCGTCTCCATAAGCTAGCTGCTGGTGCCACATCCAAAAAGGTCTGTTTCACCTGTTTCACCTGTTTCACCTGTTTTCTTCAGCTCAGAATCCGACGCTCGTCACTCGGTCAGCTCGGTCCGTCGGTGCTCCACCGACAGTTCATGTTGAAGACATTAAGCACGCGAACAGTAACTTTAAAGCTTTAGGGGAAACGTGACAGGCCTGTTGTTACAGAAGTCAGTCGAACGTCTCTCTTCACTTCCGCTTCTCAGATGCTCGTCATCCCGCATTTCCACGCCCCCTTTCAAACCAACACTTCCTAGTCTGCCATCAGTCAATCAATTGCACAGAATAGCTGGACACACTAATAAACCTATCAACAAACAGAAAGCATTATATTAGGCTAAACGGTTTCATCATGTTTTATATTGAGGTAATCCAAAAGTAACTAACTTACTTAAATATTATGATAACTGGATTATGTTACTGACTATATATGTTTTTTTAACAAGTAACTGTATTGGAATAAACATTTTTAGTGATCCTTCCAACCCTGTGGATAAACATGCAGTTTAAGTCATATACAACAAATTGACAAACAGCTTTTGAGGGTTTGATGGCAGTTTCCCACTTTGCAGACTGGCCATCACATATTCCCCTGCAGTATATAAACTAGATTTTTAAAAAGCTTCATTTTGATCAGTTACACTAAAACACTGCATACACATAAATTCATCTGTAATAATAATTCAGTATTATGATGTGTATACATGTATAATAGTAGAGTTAAAGTGTTTTTATATTATAGTATTATTACTTTTACTGTTACATGTGGGTACTTCTTTCACCCCTGTAGACTAGTCGGTGTTTTGTCAGGGTCACAGCTGAAATAATTTAATCCTGATTATAATTGTACATCTCAGATTTATAGCCTGCACTTCCATCAGAACCACAGACCAAAATCAAGAACAAATTAAGGTGTTTTGATTTTTATCTGACATGTACAAACTAGTACAAAATGTCAGTGGCTGACAGGTAAAAATAAATCTTTTTGACTGGTGACTGACACCTCAGCTGTTGAACAACTGGGCAGCAACAAACACAAAAAAAAAACAACTATAAAGACTGAAAACAGTGAAGCTGCAGCATGAAGCGGCATCGCCAGCCTCTGTGACAGAAGGTCGAGGAAACACTGGCAGATGGTTGTGCTGTGAAACATATCTAAGGTCATAAAACATACAAAAAAAAAAGCTATTTCAGGCTCATCTGTCAGCCTCGTTCAAGACAGAGATGTAAATAGCACAAACTGCCAACAGTGCTGCCATTTTGTGACATATCATCCTCTAATGATGTGACATAATGGTGCCCCTTAAATGAGGCCATAGGGGAAATCACTCCTAGGTAGGACAAAAGGTAAGTGTGTTTGTAGCAACGTGCATTTAACCTTTGCACGATTTGCTCAAACATATCCGCATATTTTGCTGATAAAGAACACAAAAGAAGACATTTGTTTTAAATATCTGGTCAATATCACTGCAGCGGTAGTGGCCACATCAACACACACATGCACATCTTCAGTTCAAAGAGAAAAATTAACTTTATTTTTTGCAGTGCTATCAGTTCATTTTATTCATATGATCGATCACTCAATCTCATAAATCTACTTCATCTTATCAGATACATACTGCAGTTAAAATGTTAGTCTTACAGTCGCAGAAATCTTTAACATGTTTAGTTCACTGTAGTGTTAAACAGCTGCCCACGTTACAGGTGTTTAAGTACGAAGTTTGAGTGTTCTTTTGTGCAACACGTCACACATAATTCTTGGTCTGCATGTCACAAGTCGATGTTAAGCAACTTCAAGGAGCTTTAATTTTGTGTTGATTTTGGCTTCCCCTGAGAACAAAAGGGGTAGTGTTTCCCAGAATAAAGACTGCAATTCCCAGAAGCAGCACCATCACATGTTGTGAAGATCTCAATGTGGCTGGCACGTCCATTGGTTTTAAAAGTGACTTAAAAGAAAAAAAAAAAAAAAAAACTGCTGTAAATGGTTTGATTTCGTGAGGAATTGGACAGGGAAGTTTGGTGTTTTTCCACACAACCTTATTTCTCATGTTTTTGTGTCTAAGTGACTAATGAGGACAATATTTTTTGTTTCAGTTGGTCCAGTATTGAGTGAGCAGCCGTCAGCCGTGAAACAGACTGCATCATAATCCTCACAGGCAACTTACAAACTGTCCACTAAAAGGGCTTGTTTTGCCACTGAAAGACTCAGATTGCTCTTCTAAGGATCCCTACAGAGATAGACAGATAGATGTTCAGTGAAAGTCACTTATATTCTTATATTTGATCGCGTCCCTCCCCGCCGTGAGTCTAGCCCTTTCCTCAATCAGCTTACGATGTGAGCACCGTTATGTCTCTCAGGAGTGAACGATGCTCACATTCATGTTTATCAGCTGCAAACTGATCCGCTCAGGTCACTTTTGACTAAAAACATGAGTACGTTCAATGAACAAAGCTCTTGTAGTGTGTTAATGCACAACGCTGCCACTAGATGCCATTAAATCCTACACGCTGGTCCTTGAATTCACTGTGCTCAGCGTGTTTCACAGCTGCAGCCATCTCACTCAATGCTGGACCAATTTTAAAAGCTTTTTTTCCCCACTCTTAGACACAAAAACATGGCAAACTGAGTCAAGGCTGAAAAAAAAAACGTTACCCTTTAAGAATAACTATAGAAATAGCCAATATCCTCACAGATGGTCTTGTTTGCTTATGTAAATCCTATAGAAACATCTGTATTAAATTGAGACTGTTTCATAACCAGTTAAAACCTCCTTGTAGCTGCTTTAATAATCTTAGTGTAATAGAAAAAACATACAATTCAAACATTAATGTTTAGTGAGTAACTAATGTAAATAATCTCACCCCTCTGGTTGGCGTTCACCAGCGGCAGTCAGTTCGTGTGTGATCACACGCTGTGTAAGGTTTGATTACAAAATTCATCTGAATCACACATGTCGAAACTGTGAATTTTTGTGCCATGCAATTACATCTGAAATAATTAATTCCCAGTGGCAGTTGTGTGGCTACAAAGTAATCATCCTAAAAACATGTTCGTTGGAGGTCTGAGGCTGCCTGACTGGAAATAGCTGCTGAACTGAAAGAGGATAAGTGGCGGCGTGGCCTTTTCCCTTTGAATACTTATTCACTTAACTCATCACTAATGGGCTTGCAGAGCTGGGACGCCACTGGCTGTAAATAGGCTTTCACAATCAAGCTCAACACAAATAAATACAGTACAGTACACACACACGTACTCAGACATACACAATAGGCCCACATGATTGCTCAGTCGCCCTCACATCCATTTCTGTGCAAATGTTATGGTTCAAAGAGTTATTGTGCAAATTTGAGAATATAATACACATACTAAGGACACTCCCTCACACCCATTTATTTATGTGTAACGTGTGTAAATGTGTTGAACGTAAAGCCGGAGCATCTAATGTCATCCCTGAAAAGAGAGTTTGTTTCAGTGTTGTCAGATAAAGGTGAAGGGGAGCAAATAGCTGCCCTGTAGAATCAGTAAGTATATTTAAAAGGGACAGTTCACCCCAAAATGAAAATTAAAATTTTTCCTCTTAACATGTACTGCTATTTATCCATCTAATTTGTTTTAGTGTTGCAGAGTTGCAGAGTTTTGGATATCAGCCATAGAGATGTCTGCCTTCTCCCCAATATAATGGCACTCGTTTCAAGTTGTATTTTATTACCTAATTCATTCTTATTTAAATATTTTCACTGTAATCTTATTTTATCTTTGCTTAGTGCTCTTACTGCTGATCTGACCTATTCTTCGTGTCCCCAGTTTTCATTGTACTGTTGACCCGGTGTTCACCTGCACATGACCACTAAACCATAAAATAAACCACATGAACTAGAACTTGCTTAATTTGCAAATTTTCTTCTCAGAACCTGCTTAAGTAAGGTTTTTTATGCTCAGTATCTTTTATGAATCTGACTAAAAGCTCACTGCCAAAAATGATCTTTAGACTAAGTTCAAGTCCGAATCTAAGGATATTTTTATAAATGAGGCCCCTGGTTACTCTTCCTTTCTATGGTAGTACCAATTGGAACTATTTTCTTTTTGACTAGAAAGAAACTAGTTCCTACATGAAACTGCTCACAACGAGGTCTGTGGATTATATTGAGTAACCGGGTCATAATTTTTGGAGAGACGGTGGTTTAGAATTTCTCAAATTAATTGTTTTGGCGCTTTGAGCACCACAAGCAGAGTGCCATTTAGTTCCATTATTCAAGAGAAGGCAAACATCGCTATAGCGGATATCTCCAAAAGTTCTCTAAAACTATCTAGATGTATAAATAGGACTTCAGGCCAGAGGAAAAATATGTATTTTTGGTTTGGGGGTGAGTGGTCCCTTTAAAAGCAGCCTGATCCTCCTCCTGACTGGACCACACTGTTCCTATATGATCACATCAGGAGGGGAGGAAGAAATGCACCAACCTCTTTATAGCGCTCATTTTATTTCCACTCTTGCCCCCCCTGTGGTCATCCTCCTCCTCTGAAAGAGAAAAGCAATCAGGCTGAGAACAGTCCTCCTGCAAGTCAGCCAGCAGGGGTCAAGCTAGTCCTTCTCTCAGCTCCCATCATCCCCCCTTGCGGGAGCTGCAGAGGAGAGATGGATACCTAATTTCCCCGCTCCTGTGGAGAAGGCTAAAGGCAGTGTTTGGGAGTTGGATGACTAGCT
Source organism: Lutjanus argentimaculatus (assembly GCA_034769285.1). Lineage (NCBI taxonomy): Eukaryota > Metazoa > Chordata > Actinopteri > Lutjaniformes > Lutjanidae > Lutjanus > Lutjanus argentimaculatus. The sequence continues at coordinate 29,957,370 of JAWZSL010000005.1, read as the reverse complement.
GAAGCCCCCTCTCGTCAGTTCTCCACGTTGGCCCTGAGTGTGCGAGGTTTGAGTCTTTGATGCAGCCGGTAGTCCTGGCTGGCCGCCCGTCGCAGGGGAGCCGGGGAGTTGAGCTGAGGGTTGGCGAGGCCCGGCATCTGAGTCTTGTTGGCTCGTGGCAGCGCCCTGCTGCAGCTCACGGAGCGCCTGTCCTCGCTGCCCGACTGCGTCTCCAGCTGAGCTTCGCACAGCTCCAGCAGCGACGCTACCTGCTGCCTCAGCGTCCAGGGATTTGAACCTGCGACCCGCCAGGTAGAAAAAGGCTTCAACAAAGGCTTGTAATCCCATACCTGAAAAACAGACAGAGTGGATATAAAAATAGTATAATAAAGGGGATATAAAAATGAAATCAAAAGGTTTTTTTCAAAAGAAAAAAATATTCTTGCCAAAAATAGGCATTAAACAAAAAATGTGTGATCTCCAAAACTCACAGTGATACCACCGCCTGCTTCCTGGATTTTCATGCTGCTGCTAGTTTAACACTCACCATCAATCTAAACAGTGTTCATCCCAGATGAAAAGGAATAGATGGACATTTTGGGAAATATGAGAGTTTGATGAGAAGGTTGATACCACTCTTGAACACTAAAAATGAAGCTACCACGAGCAGATGGTACCCTAGCCAGACTCTGACCCTCTCTGAGGAAATGGAAAGCGAAACGGTGTGTTGTGTGAATTCCCCCAACAGATAGATCTTCCCGTAGCTATGGCTTCCACGGTTGAGGGTAGGTTATGGTTATGGTTATACGTAGCAGGGTATAGGTAAGGGGGAACACATACAGGGGAAACCATTTTTGACACAACACCTGTTGTCTTTGCCACAGCGGCACAACAATAATACCACTTGGAAATGCTAGAGGGCTGGAAAGTTGTGAACAGACAGTAACAATGGAAAGACATTCTGACGATGTTGTCCTAATTGTTTTCTAAAATAACTTTGCATGAAAGTGCATATACACAGTGAGAGTCTCAGTCTCTCCTGAAATGTAAATTTAACATCATATGCCCTTGAATCTATATTTGTGATGCTACATGGACCGATATCTAAATTTGAAGGTTCAGCAAAATAACAATTCAGATATTAATATGCTGCTAATCTTAAAATATATTAACTGTATGTTTTTGCCTCCAAGAGAAGAAAAGTTACCATCAGAAAAGCAGCTTGTACTCTCATCTTGGCTCATTAAACCACAGAGCTCCTGCTGATTTTAAAAGGTAAAGACGATGAGCCAGTGTGATCATTTTATTGTTTTACTTTTGGGATTTTGAGATCTTACCAAGGTCAGAGCGACTGAAAGTCAAAGAATGAGTGATAAAACAATGAACTGTACAGAAAACAAGAGCAGGAGCTGAACTTTACAGTAGTCTCCCCTAACATTTCCTAGTGCAGCCTATATTACTCTCCAGAATAATCTTGTCTTCCTCTTCCTAGCGGACGAAGACAAATGAGCAGAAAACCATGGACTCCATGGTGAGACAAAAATGAATGAGATGCCAAATTGCAGCGGACTAACATAGCGAGAGCTGGTAGGTCATTTGCTGTGGAATTATTACGATTGTTAGAGATCACAAGAAGAGTCTGGTGCAAGACTGCATTTACATGAATTCCTTCATGTGTCATTTGAAAACTTTGCCACCTATCCCAAACAAACTTTGTAAATCAGTGTTATGCTTCTTCTTGGTTCCCCGCAAATCCTCCAGTGCACACACACCACAGAAATAACAGACTCTGACTTCAGTCTCCCTGAATACGTATGAGCTCATTCTAAATTCAGCCCACAATCTCCTCTGTACAGGCCCTTCCATCCTGGTCCATGTGATCTCCATCCATCCGCTTCGCCTCGCAAACATTCCTCGCAAGGTGCAACGTCTGAATAATTCATGTTGGATACTCTCTTCGCTGTCACATTGTGATCTCAGCTCATTTCAATTATGGCAGCACAGTGTCAGAGGGAATCTGACAAAGAATGACACGCAATTATCTCCGAGCACATTATTTGCTCCGAGCCTCAAGGATACCCGTCTCTCTGTCCTCTACACGTTGTTTCTTTGTGGGGCTTTTGTTTTTTGCGTGTGTGTGTTGTGTTGTATATAAATATATATGTATATATGTGTGTGCATTACCTGCTTCTCTAGAGTCGGGCATTGCTCCTGACCACCGACGTGTGATAGTCTATGTAGAGGATGTCCACTGACGCCATGGTGAAATTACTGTTGCTCAGTTTACAGGTCCTAAAAACAATCAGGAAATCTTAGGTCAGTCCACATGTTTAAAGTCCAACTGAGCATTTAGTCAATCCTTTTTACAGTCAAGAATAAAGTCAACATTTTTTTAAGGTATTGTGAATCATTTTTTATTACTCAAAGGAAGGAAAGGTCTTTAGGGGAAATATATTTTTTGTCTCAGCTGGCTGGAGGGGCATGTCTGTGTTTGATTGACAGCAGTTGGCAGGCTGAGCCCCGGCAGGGGAACATCAGACAAAATAAACAAAGTTGTGCTGTAGTTTAAAAGTCACGGGCAAACAGCACGTTATTAGTGAAGGATAAGGACCACAGCAGAATCTAAAAGGAACATTTGCAGATAAGCTTATATACTGTTTAACAGATTCATTCTCAGTAATTCTCAAGACCCACTTTGTTTTGAACAAATTGAACTGAATCCAGTCAAGTTGCAGGTGAGAACCACAAAGAACTTATGTTACGTTATGAGCTCTAGTTGGATAAAATGACACAAAAGATCATTTCATTCGTGTACAAAACTACAAAAACTAAATGCAGTTTGCAAAACATGCAGGTTGGAATTTACAGAGGCGCAGCAACTTCCAACTCTGTTCACCATTTGAAGACACACAAAACGGTCTCTGTTAAAATAGCATTGCTTATGGTGAAGAGTGCACTAAGACCTGTGCTCAAAACTCAACGTTTAGGACTAAATACTTGACTTGAGACTTGAGCGCAAACACTTGAGACTTACTTGTGCCTTGCAAAACAACAACTTGGTTCTACATCTGCTGTTTGATGTGCTGCAGCTGCCTAGCCTGCAAACTGCTGTCAGCAGTGCACTTTTCCCAGGTGAGTGTTTGTTTAGTGGTTCATTCAACAAGCTATGGTGCAGGACAAGACGTGTTCATGCTTGGGACTTATATAAGAAGACAAGTCTGTGGTTCTTGTATAGCAGGCTGCTGTCTGGCTGTTAGGTAACCACCTGTCTATGATGAGTGTTGGTACTGTTTGAGGCGAAGATTTAAATAGCTGTAGGGTAAAGCTCTTCATCCACATAGAAGGAGGACTGGCAGTATACTTTCAAATTAATATAAAGATATAGAGTGCCATCATGAGACCAAAAAAATCACACATTACAGACTTTACTTACTTTTGTACATTAGTGTAATTAATTCATTATTGTTGTCTTTTCTCAAGGGAGTGTTCAGTCACATGGTCTGCTTCTAAAAAGGATCTTAAAGTCCAAATAAGGCTGTTAGACTTATTTACATTAAAGTCTACTTATTTTCATGAGCAAAACTGTTTTTTTAGGTGGTGATGTATTTTATAATCAGTAAAGGATAATCTCTCTAAGTCCTTAAAGCGATATTCCCCCCCAGAATCATAATCCACTCAATATGTACTCACCCCTATGCCGATAAACTCCAGGATTGTTTTGTGAACTGAAGATCTTCACCCATCCTCACATGGGCATAGGGGTGAGTACATATTGAGTGGATTATCATTCTGGGATGGAATATCGCTTTAAATATTTTTTGATCTTTGAAACAAGCAGGAGAACAATTATTGGCAGGTAATCTTTGGGTTTTTGGGGGGTCAGGGTCATTATTTATAAGTATTTGCTGTTGTAATACTAATTTCAGCCACAAGAGGCTGAGGTGCCTTGTTTCTAGATTGTTTGGAGTAATTAAAAACTCACCTGGAAGAAAACATTAATGCTTTTAGTCCTATTTAAAATATGAACTTATATTAATTTGTATATATGTTTAGATAATTGCTTTCACAATTATATTAATGTTCTATTTTTGGGCTGCTAAACGTGCTATGGTATAAGCTTTTTTTATATGGTATAATAAAATTATTTGTACCAGATGAAGGTCGGAAGGCAGTGGTGCCCAGACGCATGTTGCCCTGACCCCGAGGAACTAAAATGAACAAGTGGTGATTCCTCAAACAGTCCGCAGGAATAAACTGTTTTGTGTATTAGGTAGACCTGCATTCAGAACACAAGGAAGGGCAGAAGCTTATCTTCAGCTTCCTCTCTGCGTTCTCTGCCCCATGGGAATCTCGCTCCCGTGTTCAAAACCCACAGCCCTTGGTTGTTGAACATGGCCAAAAACAACGGGAACAGAAACAAAAACAACAGATTATAAAACGTTAAACTACAATTATATTTCATGATAGAGCAATTTTAATTTATTTAGGAGCAACTGAGGATTAAAGACTATGTAAAATTAATTAGTAAAGCACTTATCAAAACCACATTGGAAAGTACTTTGAAAAGTCATATGTTTACATTGCTTTTTCGTGCTGTCCAGCATTAACCTGTGTAATGTCCTTCATCCCTACATGAGGTCACTAGAGGCTTCTTCAGCTGAGAAACAGAGTAGTCAGCACCTGAGGATATAAAGCCCCAAGTTCACTTGAGTCTGCACTTACAGTCTGGCCTGGCGAGGAAACAACAAGGTAATATTGGAAACTGTCTGTTATGTTTTTGCATCTATGCTGTTGGCACTTTTTGGGAGAGGAAACCTTTGCAAATATAAATAAAAAATAATGTTGCATTGAAGGATAAATAAACTCTTTCAGATGCCATCTCACAGACCTCTGTATTAGCCTTTTTTATTTATCTGTGCTTATTCACAAGATTATAACTGCATCAGTAGCAAAAGCATTTAATGTGCAACATGGTTTTTATTATTACACTTTGAAAATCAGCTTTGATTCTTATGAAAAAAGTTGATTCTAAGTCAGGATGACTTAAAGGATATATCATTATTTTTAAGTGGGTTGTATAAATCTACAAATACCCCTAATAACCGATGATTTGCAGTAGAAGACTCTCCACCACTCCTCACGGGTAGGGGACGATGCAGCGCCATATCTCTGCTCAAAATTTCGAACATACAGTGTTGTGAATCGTCCAAAAAAAAACGCCTATTTGCGGCTAGAAGGTTTTTTACCGGAAAAAAATACACAGTTCCATTGTTCGCTAAATAAATTATTCTCAGAGCCCTCAAGTGCAGTGTTAGAGCCCGTTGGCAGCTACTAACAGTGTACTACCGAAGCGCTGTAATGCTCCCCGATCGCTGTTTGGTCAAGTTTGGCTTTTTGAGGAAGAGTAGAGATATATACTTTTTAAAAATGAATGATTTTGACAGGACAGCTGAAATGCAGTGCCATCACTTTGGAAGCATAGGGATATCATGTAGAACCTGGAGGTACACTGGGAAGCAGAGCTTTTGTTGCAGAGGAAACTGAACAGGTGGGAGAAGCGAGGAGTGAAACATCGTTGTGTAAGGTAATTCAAGAATCACCAAATGCAATTTCATGTACAGACTACATCTCCGTTTCTCCCTATGTGATAAATTCACTCGTGTACTAATTACACTCTTTCACCAGGTGGTTTCACTATGTCATACCAGATGGATGGACAGCAATAAAGTTATCTATACACAAATCCTCTTCACGAATGGTGACTAGCAATACTAGATCTTTAGTGATGGGTGGCATGATTACATCCAAGTTTAGAGGAACTAGCTTGCAATGGCCAAATACCACGCAAGGAATGCGTTGAAAGCTTAAGGGCTATGGACACAGCTTGTTCTTGCATCCAGGATTAGCAACGAATTCCATCCATTTCCAATTTGAAGGTTCAACCCAATCTTCTCGTCCTCGAATCGCAACAACATGACTCAAAACACCCTGATCGGAGAGAGCACTACAGCTTCTCTGCGTATACACGTGTAAACAGCTGATCACGGCGCTAACCTGGGACAAGGAAAGTGAGTATGTTGGCCAAAAAACTCGTTTTTTTCCTGCACTTTGAGGGGTGAGCATAGTTCTATTATAGGAACAATGAACTTGATATTTATATTCGTAAAAACTTTTAGCCTGGGAAAATAGCCGTTTTTTAGGACCTTCACACACTGTATGTTTTGAATCTGCTTGAGCAAAAATTTAGCTGCTCGCTAGACAGGATTAATGTGGACAGGTCTTCTATGCAATACACTGGTAACTTAGCTATTTGTAGCTCATACAACCAACTTAAAAATAATGCTGACATCCCTTAAGTAAAACAAAGTCCAGAGAGGAAGGGGACTTTGATGGCAGCAGCACAGTGACTCATAAACACTGTATGCCCAGATGACGCCTCTTGAAAAGAAAAAGAACAAAGACCCATATCGCCAGGTCCACAGCAACCACTAATGGAGGACAAATTGTGCTTTTAGAGGTAAATTACTAACATCCTGTTTAATGCTTTTAATGCTGATGAGGCAGACATATAAAAGCACTTATGTCAGTTACTTAAGTTGGCAAAAAGAAGCCCATTGACCAGTGAGTCAGCCTGTCATTCTCTTGTGGCACAAAGGTGGTCAAGAGACATCAAGAGATGGGGGTTCCATGTAAATAAGGAAGTATAACTCAAAAGTCAAAATACTGAAAGAAAGGCTTTGCAAAAGAAGTAGGAAGCAGGGTATATTTAACTTGTCTGGTAGGCTACACATGACAAGTTTTGTTGAGAAAGCTGAAATTAAGCAAAAGTGAGTCTTTTTGTTTGTTACAGTAAATTTTCAACATGGTGCCTTAAGGGGCCACTTATGTCCGCTGCCCCAAAATTACTTTTTTCCCCCATTCACAATCATTACAAAAGGAACAGACGTAAAAAAGATGAACACAGTGTCACAAATACTCTGAAGGGAGCTCTAGTAATATCAGAATTTGATCCATTGGATCCAATAAAAATCAAAAGTACCCTGAGGAGTCTCCCTCTGAACAGAGTCCTGCTTAGATTTAATGTTTCTAACCAAAAGATGTTGAGTGTGTCATCAAATTCTTATAAATGTGTTGAATATATTTGTTTCCTCATAAATATTTGCAAAGCCATTAAAAAATTATCACTGTTTATGTCCATGTTTGCTCGCTGGCAGTCTTTTTCCTTGCCTGCATTTTTCTGGCATATTGCTACATTTCTTGGCGCCTTACCGCTACCTGTTGATGAGAACCATAGCAATCTCATTTCACTGCTGTTGTACTCATACAAATATGCATGCGACAAATAAATATCTTGACCTTTGAATCTAACCAAAAACCCAATCAAAAACCCATCGACTTCGAGACGAGGGAGCCGGACGTGCTAATATGCTAACTTGTTTTCTTGTTTTAGGGACTCATTCCTGCAGCACACGTCAGGGATGCATGTTGGACGCTTGCCTGGCAGAAATGTGAGAGTTGATCTGCCTGCTCCCTTCACTGGTGACAGTGTACACACTGTACACGCCCAAGGTATTGATGTATCCTTCCCTCATCTGTTAGCTATGCTGCACCTATTGCTGTACGTAGAACCAACTCTACCTTTATTATATTTATTAGTTCATGGTGTCCAATGACCTCAAATAACTCCCATCATTGCAACCTGAGCAGAGGTCTCATCATCCCAAGAGACTACAGATGAAAAATTAGCTAGTAAGCTAAATTTGGTACAAAGCATATTTTCTCTTTTTTAAGACTAATGTATTTTGTAAACAATCCCTGATATAAATAAATTTAATAAACTAATGAATCAGTCAGAATAGGTCAAAACATCTGTGTGGATGGTGCAGGGCTTTTAAGGACAACTCCTGTGGTCAACACATGTGTCCATGCAAACACACAACAGCAGATTCCCATCTGGGGACTGTATGCGGGATACAGTACTGCTGACTTTTATGAGGCAGTTTCTTTCTCCATGAATTAGTAAGCAGTGTGAATGGCTCTGAGAGAGCACTGCTGAATGTTTAATAGAATCAATCATCCCTCGGCAGCCAGAGGGACACCACCCACATCTATTTAGACAGGACAGGCTCTGCTAAAAACGGACACGTCTTGAACGGAAGCTGACAGGCCAGACAGACAGTGAAGGGAACGTCTCCAAACATTCCCAGCAGAGGGAGAGAAGAAAATGATGGAGGCGAAGCGAGAGGGTAAAAGGTGAAGAATGGCAGGTTATTAAAAAGACATGCAGAGGCCCGGTGCCAAATGTTAGTTGGGTGTGTGCGAGGAGGACTAGGCGTGATTCAGCTGTCATTACCCAGCATAAATGCTAATTCTGGCCTCCTGGGGAACAAATCTACAAAGCTTTTTCTCACTGTCAAAAGTCTTAAAAGGTGCCAGATGTGTCAATGAGAAGAAATCAAAAGTGTCCGTGCACATATCTCCATTTCAGAAATCTGAATTTCTTGCCTGAGCTTTTCCCAGAGCATGAGTCATACCAAAACACACACACAGGAAACGGTCTCCCACAAGTAACAATAAACCTTTTGTGTGTGTAAAGTGATCTAACACCCACTCGCTCCCCTCTCACTCGTTTCTATCCACACAACCGCAAGAATCAGACAACTTAAAGCTGCTATAATCTGTATTTTTATAAAACACAACGTATCATATGGCAATGTGAAAATGGTCGCTCGTGATGTTGAAAATACAGAGAATTATGACCTGAATCTAGAGGGGTTTATAGCCAGTTTCAGCTCATTACTGCAAATTCACTGTTTTGGTTCACTCTTGTTGCACGGTTTTCAGATACAGCAGCAGATGTGTTCAGCAAAAAGCTTTTAAGACCCACAGTCACAGTCAGTATTACATATTACAAACAGTCACAGTTAGTAACAACTGTTTGTGATATTATCTTTTTTAAATTAAATTTTTACAGTGAACACTCTTACGCATACATGTCTGTTAAAGTAAACACAAAATATGAAACAGCTGAATAACAACGTTTGATGAGTCACGTTATGTTGGCAGCAGTGGTGTAGAAATTACATTTAACATGGGGGCAATGAAGAAACATTTAAGAAATCAATTTTCCTAATAGTGACTACTACTAACAGAAAGACATGTTGATAATCTCAATATCATGCTTATAGTAGTAAACACAACGTTGCTGTCTCACCGCTGCTTGACAAACTGCTCTGGTGTTTTCACTTCATGTGCTCGTGCAGAGCAGTTGTACTGCTGTAATAAGCCATTTCCAGTCTGTGGAGCTTACAGCAAAACATATTATTGCACCTCTGTCTAAAATACTCCCACACTTCAGATGATCAAGTTGCAGTTTGTTTGCTACAGCTTGTTCTCTGGGTGAATCCACGTTTTGACCAGACACAGCTGTTCATTGTGATGTGTTGACGCACGTTATGCAAATAGACGGATTTACGTTGATGAATCGCCCCAGCAGTGATATGTCAGTGTTGTATTCACAAGTTGTTTTTGCTGCCCTTGAGTGGCAAAAAAAAACAGTTACTGCAGGTATAAAATGGGGGTTATGAACATTTAATTCATAGCTACTACAGTGACAGAATGAGAGACAGTCTTAACTTAGTAAACACTGCCTTTTGGACACATGATTTAACCTGAAGTTCCTTTGGAGTGCTGTCAAATCCTCCTCTTTTTCTTTTTATGCAGATGATGCTTCTGAAACCATGTCCCTTGCACCCTATTTTAAGGTATGTGTCCCATAAATTTCAGCTTTTTGTTCTCACCCACACTCACACACATCTCTCATAATGGCTCATAAATCACCCCCTGAGACATCATACACAGGACTAATGAGCTGGGTGTGAGAAGAACATGTCTGAGAGTCACTGATACAATCATATTCTCCTCCTCATAATTCCCCATTTATCTCTTTCCCTTTTTCTCCAAAATGTCATTTCCTCCGTTTGTCTGCCATTTTATATTTACTTCTCTCTCTTATATAACTTTCACTCTGTCTTCTTTAAATAGCAACACCATCTTGTTTTACTCAGCTCTACCTTTGTTTTGTGCGCCTGGTCAGTTCTCACCTCTCTTTCACTTCATCTTGACAACTCAAATTCATACAGGGGTGACTTCAGTCTAAACTCTGCGCTCTGAATGACTGAATCCCATCAATCCCACTGCTGAACAGCTGTCAGCAACCACAACACAAGTATATTTACTTGCTGGTAGACCATCTGTGCAGTAAACAAATTACTTAACCTCCTGTAACGATGTTGGGAACATTTTGTTCTTGCTGCCAAAGACTGCTTGTTAATGATTTTGAAAGTTTGCAGAAGATGAAGACATCAAATCAATCTCTCCCCATTAAAATACAACTTCACTGGATCTAAATCTTTGCATGTGAATGCTTCAATCACTCTTCTTATTAAAAGCTTCAGTGTGCTGAGATTTATTTTAACTTGTGATAATGTAGCATCAAAACTGAAACACTGCCGATCAAAAGACTGCCTGGTTCTGATACATAATGGTTGGCAAATTTTGTCTCCCTTGTTTATTTCCCGTAATCACCCAGCAGAGTTAGTTTCTCTCATTCATAAAACATCAAACTTTCAGAAAAGCTTGCATTGATTATTATCCCCTTCAGGTTTTAGCCTGGCGGGGTTCATGTAATCGCTTCTGTGTATGTGTGCGTGTCCATTCTTGTGAATGTGATGTCTTAAGAAAAAGCCTTGAGGGAATTTCTTCAAACTTGATGGAAATGTTCACTGGACTAAACTATCCAACTCATTATTTTAACTGCATTTCATGGAATAGTTAAAATTAGCTCCAGCTCAACCAGCTACAACAGTAATCCATCAGTATTAGCTATCTGCTAATTCTATGTATTATAATAAATCAGATCAATTTCATCAATCAAGTAATTTTGTTTTTGATCCTTTAAGCACGTTTGCTGATGTTGGGCAATCCAGTTTGCCATTCCAAATTTGGCCTGTTCTGATTTTTTTTTTTTTTTTTTTTTAAACATTGACTATTAAATAACATTTTCTCCAAAAGTGCTACAGGTTACTGCCAGGCCTTGTCTTCATTTCTTCTTTTCTCTCTTTCTCTCTACCTTTTCCTTTTCCAAACTTAATTCGTGTCCTACTCATGTCCTCTCCTCCATTTCTCCCTCTCTTCTTTCCCAACGCACAAGATTTGAAAATAATGACACGTCACACACTTATAAGATATTATTAAGATTATAGTGCCAGTGGGAGCGGGAATGTTATCCTGTGTGATCTCATGGGGAAGCAGATGTAAACAAAACATCATGGTTGACTGACATGGTGCAAAAACAAGGAAAAAACAAAAGAATTTAAAAACGTTTGGGGAGATGCAGTCAACACAGGTTGTTTATTCTTCAGCCAGAATAGGAGGTGAGTTTTGACTGAAAACTGCCAAGTTCCGGCCACGCACCAGATGATCGATGCATTCCTAGTATTTTAACAATGTTGGTACTCAATACTTCTTCTACTGTTGGTTATTGCGTCTTCACACACAATCCACAATGCGCCCGCCTTTGTGCTCGTGTAAACACACAAAGAACACACTGTGGAATTGAATGATTAATGAATTCATATTTTGCACCCACATCTTTGGCTGCAGTGATGATTACATTTTTCGGAGCATATCCAATCTAATGGCTAATTTAATAAATATTAACACTAGCTAGTTGGGATATAATTAGCATATCTTCCCCCCACAAAACTCAGTCACTATCTGCAAAGCTGACACACTTCCCTGCAATCCCCACCTGACACGAATACTAAATCTTGTTTGGAATACACACATTTTCAGTTGTGATGAACCACAACAGAATTATTACCGCAATTTGATTTTATCATGATATTGTTGCAATCTAGAGATGTTTTGGCCTCAGGTTTTTCAATAAAACGGTCTTAATTTGTGATAAGACATGTGCTCCAGGAGGTTCAGCTAAAAGCCGTTGATTTAGTTTAACCTTTAGTATGGGTCCACTTTTTACCGCAATCATTAGCAGTAACATTCTGATCAATGATTTTTATTATTCAATAGTTGAATGCTGACTATCTAATTATCAGCATCCCAGATCTCCATAATCAAACGCATCATACACCTGCACCCTGTCTTAAAACATGGACATCAAGGGTCTGTGTGTGTGTCCAGAACAATCAAATAAATCGAGGTATCTTCACACAGTGAAACAAGCCACATGTTAGAACACAGTCAGCTCTGATGTTATGAATCATTGAAAGAGTGTTGTATATAAGTGAAACTTCTTTCATGAAATGTTTGGACTATAAGAAAACCAATTAAATGTAAATTTTAGGAGATACACTGATTGACCGGTTTGAGACTAGAATCGGATGGTTTTCAGCTTGACCGGCCATGACCGGTGACCAGCCATCCAATGTCAGATATCTGATTTTGTGCTGGTTAAATTTACATGCATGCTCCGGACGATGGTTCACGTCATGTGCACAGTGACACAGACAGTAACATCATGGCCATATTGAACGGTGCTGGTCACACCCACACACACACAACACACAGGCTAGCATGTTGTTGATGTTAAGAGGAGTGATAGACTCCAAGAACAGGATAAAGAAAAGACAGACAAGTCTACAAGGAAATGGAGGAGCAGAGCAGCTGACATTGCACTGGTCCAAAAGCGTGTAACTTTCTCTCCCTTCAGGCTGACTTAGCTAGCACATACTCCTGTTCCAGACTGGCAGTTAAAATCTCACCTCCGTTCTGGCTAGAACAGACAACGTGTTGACTGCATCTCCCTAACATTTTCTCATCCAGACTGTTTAGACTTCTGCTTTGTTTTTTTCACACAAAGCACTACTACAGCAACTGTTGCACAACATGGCCTCTGCTTGTTATGAACACATAATTAATTCTATATTACAAAAAAGGGGCGGCACGATGGCGCAGTGGTTAGCGCTGCCGCCGCACAGCAAAAAGGTCTGGGTTCGAATCCGAGCGGCAGGCTTTCTGTGTGGAGTTTGCAGTTTCCTCGTGTCGCGTGGGTTCTCCCGGGTACTCCGGCCCACAGTCCATAAGACAGCAGCAGGTTACATTGCTGACTCTAAATTCCCGTAGGTGAATGTGAGAGGAGTTTGTTACAGACTCTGTGTTCACCCTGCGATGAAACTGCACTTGTCGGGTGTACCCCCATTTTCTCACCAGACGTTTAGATCTGACTTGTTTTTTCTCACAGCAGCACTACTACAGCAAACTGTTGCACAACATGAGCCTTGCTTTGTTATGACACATAATTTAATTCTATATTACAAAAAAGGTACAAAATGTTTGTGTATTCTGCCAATTACAGTTCTTAGAGGGAAAGAAATCTGGAATCATCCAAAATCAACAGCGGCCGGTGAGACTTTAAAAACCAGAAGCAGAGCTGCAAATTCTCACAATTGAGAAGGTGGAGCCAGATAATGTTTGTCGTTTTTGCTTGAAAGTGACATAATTAGTTTACTAATTACAGAAAGAGGTGCAGATATATTTTCTGTCAATTGGCTAGAGAAAAAACGGTATGAAAAATTCACATCACAATCATAGTGACCAAAATTATCATGGTTGCCAGTACCATTGTGGAATTGTGAAAATGTTCAAAAATTACTGATACAAACAGTGAAACCATTTCACCAAGTTTTGCACTGAAACCTCTCAAAAATTGGAAATGGCATCAGTATTTTCATTGACAAAACCCATGTTGCTGCTGCACCTTCGTCTGGAAGACTGTTGATAAATTTGGTTGATGCTTGGCTTGGTTGAGGAGTTTTTCAAAGCATGCTAATCAAACATGTTTTAGTGATAATTAAGATTTGAAATGGTACTACCATGAAAATTGTTTCATCGTTACGATCACGTTATTGAGTAATCAAGCAATTGTTCAATATCAATAACTGTGCAATGTAAAGGTATAAAGATATAAAGGTTTTGAGTAACACCTACTAGCTTGGGGCCTGAGGTCTAAGCCAACATAAAAGGTAAAAGGAAACATAAAAGAAGGGGCATTAGATTAAAGGATTAGGTGCCTCTAAAAGTACATAGACTGGAATGAGCTGAAAGGAGTAAAATTCTAAATGTGTGTTCTGCATTGAGCTGTTGTGTAATTCATCCACTGATGTGGTTCTGCTGATTTTAGCTGGACAAAAATACAACAACGCAGGAGGAAAAAGGATTAAACATATTATAGGCGCATTATATCAGTGTGTTACTGGTCATGATTATAATAGCTAAGTGGGTATTATCCCTGAGAAGATATCCCTTTCACCAGCAGAACAAAGCAGATCAAATATCTGATACAGAAGATAATCTGTGGAGACGGAAAGAAAGACGCGAGGGAAGGAAAGAAAAAGGCAAGAAATAGAGATGGAGGTGGAATAGAAACAGTAAATCGTCTTGTCATAGAAGAAAAACAGATTGAGAGGGGGAAAAAACAGTAACCCTAATGGTAGAGGAGATTTATTGCCAGGCACCACACAGGACCAGTCAGCCAAAGAGACTGAGCCACCAGACTTGTACAGTAATGTGTGAATTTCCACCACAGCTCAGCTGAATTTAATTTTTCCACTTAACAGGCTTATGGGGATCTGTTGAGTGGTGCAGAGCTAGGCTCCGAGGAGGGATGGGCAGAGTAAGATATTATGCCCTTAAAAGTGGACTCTTAAGACCAGCAGACAAAGAAAGGAGGATGCAAGGACTCCAACTTCAAAATGTGTCTTTACTTACATAGACGGTTTCTTGTGGCCAGGATCCATAAGGCGCAGAGTGTCCCTGATCACACCCACTTTGACCTCTTCGTCGACTGGACTGGGCACATATTCAAAAACCCCTGGTGCCACCTGAAACACACGTCAATGTTTATTACAGCAAAGTGAATAATAATGATAATTAGGGATGTAATGTCACCAAAAGCTCGTGGTACAACAATACCATGATAAAAAGTCCATAATATATTTATTGTAATATTAAAAAAAAAGAAGAAGAAAAATTACAACTTGAAAAATTTTCCACCATTAATTAATAATAATAATCAATATCATGTATTTCATCTGTATAAAATCAGTTTTTCCTGTTTTAACTAGGGATGTTAATGATTAGACATTAATCGATTAATCTGCATTAAGAATTTCACTGATTAAAAATGTACTAATCGATAGTATAGACATGGCAGTAAATGTGCCTCATTTGACATTGTTTTGTCTGGCAGGGCCATTTGTTGAATACGGAAACTTAAAACTTCAACTGAAATGAAAAAAATGAGAAAGAAACAACAATAAAAATAAGAATGGTGTTTTGCATCTTATTCATTATGAATGAGTAATTCATTAATTGTTGTGGAAAGAAAAATGCACAAAATTCACAACCCTAATTTCAACTTAAAGTGCTTCTACTTTCCTTATTTAATAAATAATAAAATGAAAGTAATCAGCCATGACTCAAGCATGAACTGTGTTTGGCAATGAATACTTAAATTATGTATATACAAATTGCAAAAATGATGTATGTACAAATTGCAAAACAAAACCAATGCAGTAGTCACCAGCTGCCCTTTTATAATAAAATAAAAATAATAAAATAAGATTATTTACCATGTAATATCACAGTTTGTATTGTCACAGTCCAGACCGGTATTATTTTATTGTGATATCGCGATATTCAATACATTGTTAACATTCCTAATGATAATAACACAATGATAATACTGAACAACATTCACTCTTACCTCCTGTTCATGTTCTATTCTCATACTGGGGTTGGAGTTGACCTCTAATAACACTGGCTTCAGGTTCTTCATCAGGAGGATGTCAAAACCTAAAATCTGAGACACAAGCACATCATTCATAACATACTTTGTATTTCTATTTCAGAATAAAGTAAACTGTATCTATATCTGTTAATGTCACAAAATTATATGTACTCATATCTGATTCATACCAGAAGTTATTGGTTTAGCTGTCTACAAAATAACCTAATATTTAAACAATGTCAGTGTTTCGCACAGGGATATGTGACACTGTGGTGGGTGAATCACAGACCCTCTGAGGACGTGCAGGAGCACGCTCCAGTCGGAAGAAAATTTTGTACAGTTTAAAGTTAAATGCATCAATCTGGTGCTCTTTGTGAGTAAATTTAAAAGGCTTAATCTCTGAGGAAATGTGCTTCTGTAAACAGTTTTGTTCTCTTCTAAACAACAACAAATCATTTACACATTGTTTCCATAGACATGAATGGTAATGACATGGTAAATGATAAAACTGTGTTTGGACTGGGGGATAATTGCAGTGGATGCTGTGATAGTTAGGCCCATGTTACTTAACCTCAAACAATGTTGTGTCCTCAAATGCCTTGGTGTCTCAGATGCAGCCGGGAATGTTCTCTTTTATGTTTTTATGAGAAATGAAAAAATATTTGTGGTTCATTATAAAAGCCTCAGTAATTAATGGGAAACACTGCATGCACACTAATTGAATTAATCAAATAATAAAACCCAATTTGTATTTAAACTACGGCAAATGGGTGAAAATTTGATAGTGTCTCACTATCATATACTAGATTCCAGCTGTGGCAATTTAGACTAGTTAGTGGTTGTAGCTAGTTATCATTGCTTCTACATTTGATTATTGGTTTTAGTGATAACATAATAATTAATAATTTGCTCTGGAAGCAGAAGTTTCTTTCCTATCTGTAAATAAATTGCCTTACCACTGTGTCCACTTTTCTTTCTTTGATATTTTGCTTGGCTACTACCATTAGCATGAGTAGATAGTCAGATAGGAAAGAAATTTCTGCTTCCAGAGCTAATTATTAATTATTAGGTTATTACTAAAACAAATAATAATCAAATGCAGAGGCAATAATATAACATGATAACAAGTAGATACATGAACATAGTCTGACATTTACAACCATAATGCTTATGTCGCCTAGGATGAATTTGAGTGTGACACCCCTTCTTGACAGTCTTTACATCAAGGTAATACACTTTCGGTCAGTAGATGGTGCTCTGGTGCTGCTGTGAAGCCATTAAGGAGCCTGTAGCTATAAGCTCAGCTTCTGTGCAGTTTAAAAATAAACAAGCTCTGGCCTGAGTGAGACGGTAACTTTGGTCCTCCCTCTGTCGATCCACAAATTAACTGTTGATATATTGGTAACACAGTCCTTCCTAGCCTGCATAACCCGGTCCAGATTTGTCCTGGATCTAAGGGGTGCACTACAAAGCAAGATTCATGCCTTTGCAAGGTTTGTTGAATCTCAGTGTCATGAAGGTGGCTCTCTTTTAACCTGGTTAAATCCCCATGGTGACTTATGCTGAACTCGGGAGCAAGTTATGTTCAGAGTTTCAGATTAAATCGGTTGTAAAAGCGTCACTCTTTCACTGATTCTTTTCCTGATGATGTTCTTTATAAGTTATATCAAGTCTAAAATGAGGGAAGACATTACATATGCAAAGCTGCTGAGTTGTACGTTCGTAAATTCACAGAATAAAACCATATTACAGCAGCATTAACTGTAGCATTGTGTTGTCAGGGGAACCTCAGTTTGGTGATGCAGTCATTTTTTCCAGTTTGCTTCAGGTCATGCTAACACTTTAAATGTTACACAGCAGATCCTCCACACACTAACAGAATGACGAAGCAGCTAAAGACACTTTGTTTTTAAGCTTGATCCTGATTTGCTGCCAAGTGCGTTTTGCACTGCTGATATTACAGCTCAGACCACAGATTAGAAAATTGATTAGTCAGACCTATTTATCTGGGAAAATATTTAATCAGTAACTTTCATTTTATTTTGATTTGGTTGAAAACTTAAGCGATTTCCACGTCTCCTTTATAATGGGACAGCATGGGATCAACAGCATCATATTTAGATCTGCTCTATGAAGTTTAATTCCTTAATGTGCAGTTGTCACGTTAGAAATAAAAAGCAGGCATTAAGAGCTCATTAAGCCGATCAGTAATTTTCTGCCTGCATTCCTCTTGTTTTATTTGCAGCAACAGTGTATTTTGTGTAGTATTTTTTTTATATTCTCCATAGCTCTCAATTATTACAACCTGTTCATCTCGACTTAAGTGGGCGGCTCGCCTGCAGAAGAAAAGTCAAATGACGCACCAAACACCCCTTTTTATGTGACCGCGCACACAGCCTGAAGAAGAAAGTCTGGCTTAACAAAACAAGTTGAAAACCACCATTGTGACACCCGTTACCTGATTGGGGTTGTAGGTTTTGTCAAGCCAGTTCATGCAAAGAAAGCCTGGATGTGTTGAGCTTCCTTCATAGTACAGCCCTTTAGTGCTAGTAACACACTCATTTTCTCACTCCACACTGTTTCTGTTGTTGTGTCACGTGTTGATGGTGCAACAGAACAACACACCTGTTAAATGATTGGCTGTTAGTGTGTCACTTGTAGCACGCTCCATTTTCAAGGGATATGATTTGCTGTTTATGAGTCGTGGTATAAACGTTATGTGCTTTCATGGCGGCTTGCATTTAATGCAGTTAAGTTAAACTACTGAAAATTTTATTGAACGATGTTCTTATTGCTATTGATGAAGTGTCTGTTGCCAGGACATTTTTCTATTGTTCTATTGCCCTGGCCTACTTTGAACTTTCAAAAACCGTCAGGAAAAGACAAAAAGTGAGTCTAAAATGATTCTAAATAAAAGCTGCTGGGTAGAAATCAATCTTGAAAATAGAACAAGAGGTGAGTGGAGGAGGAGAAGGTCCAGATAAAAATAAATTTAGTCTGAAGTGTCTATGTTCAGAAAAAAAAAAAAAAAAAGAAGAAGAAGAGGGAACTTTTGAGACTGTTCCCAACTTCTTCTTGTAAGTTTCCAGTCTACCGTCAAGTCACGTACTGTGCCAGACTTCAATATAACAATATACTGTAATACAGAGAAGTTCAGGATGGATCTCTCAGGATGTCTGAATACTGAACTTTAAAATCACCTTCATGCTCACCTCCACCTTCTCCATCACCTATATTACTTTTGTAGACGAAAATGTCTCAATCTGATGATTGAGAGAAGATCTTAAGTTATAAGGAGCACCCTTTGATATGATAATGCATACAGATTTATGGACGTTTAATTTCAAAGAACATTGGAGATCCTGACACACTGTAAAAAGGGAATTCCGCCGATTGTTTACAGGTCATGATGTCTTTGTAGAAGAATAATGTTCCACACTACCCACCTGGAAGCAAGTAGGTCCCGGCTTGCCAGGCGGTATTTCAGCCTGATAGTACACTCTAAGTTCAGGCACCACGGCAATGACAGTCTTGATAACGAGAGCGATGATGTCCGACCACACCTTCTTGATGTCTACGCCTTTAGCTGCCAGCCTGTACAGCACGCTGGAGAGAGTGCGCTTGCTGCCTGTGCTCTGGCTGTCTGAGTGGACAAAGTTGCCGCTGTGGACGTTGAGGGAGTAGTTTGTCAGGTGCATGAAGACATGGCTCAGATTTTTCTGGCTTGGTTCCTGCACAATCACAACAAGCGTGACCTTAATTATCTGTTTATAAAGTGCTGGTATATATTCCATGGCATCAAAGCAAATTAACAGCATCATTAGCATCGTCATGGCTACCTGGTAGGGCTCGGTGCA
The DNA here is from genome assembly GCA_034769285.1 of Lutjanus argentimaculatus. Classification (NCBI taxonomy): domain Eukaryota; kingdom Metazoa; phylum Chordata; class Actinopteri; order Lutjaniformes; family Lutjanidae; genus Lutjanus; species Lutjanus argentimaculatus. Next base: position 29,937,723 of record JAWZSL010000005.1, on the reverse strand, counting down.
AAAACGTGTCAGGCCTTCCTTGGCAATGTAGATCTCCAGTGGCTCCAGAGACTTTATCAGCACATAGAGGCGGATATCAAACTTCAGCTTGTCAATGAGTAATGGTTTATTGATGTACTCCTGGACTACAGCCTGTTTGGCCTGTGAACCCGCCATGAGCTTTAGGTCACTGGGGTCCCGGATGAGGTAGATGCCGTCCCCCTGAGAGCCCCCGTCTGGCTTGACGATGAAGGTGGGATTCAGTGTGGCATCGTTTTCCTTCACCATGCGAATCTACAGCAGAGGTGGGAGTTAGAAAGGATGGATTAAGAAATTCTGATTAAGATTAAGATTAGGATAAAAAAATTTCTGGTTATTCTGTAAGGATCGCGTTAGCAGGCTCAGTAAACCCAGGCTTCAGTAGCCCGGACACATCGGTAGCTAGCTGGCGACGAGTATCATTTACTGTTTTCATGGAATGTTGAACTTAAAATCGCAAATCTAAAGGCATATTTGTGGAACTGTAACATGTTGGTAATCTGTGTGCCCCTTACTGAGGCTAAAAGTCCTCTGCAGCAGCCATGGGTTCCATTCCAGCCTGTGGTCCCTTGCTGCTCTCATCCCCTGTCTCTCCACACCCCTTTCCTGTCACATCTTCAGCTGTCCTATCGATTAAATGCACAGTAAGCCTCAAAAAATATTTAAAAGAACTGTGCTTTCGATGGGCTCACTTCTGTGCAACGGGAAAAAAAAAAATTATTATTTAACTTCTAGCTGTTCTATATCCATTTAAACCAGATAGACACAATCAAAGCTTTACCTAATTTTGCACAAGTCTCATGATACATTTCATACATTAACTCTGCTTCATCTCTTCTACAAGCTAAAACAACAATCTAGCTTTCAACTTTCCTTGAAGTTATTTTTTTGTCTTCAGTGTTCTTCAGAAATGTTACTAAATCAACACACCAACTTCATATACAATAGGTGTAAAGTCAAAGCCAGGGATGAAACAGTTATCGGTTTCACGATACACTGTGATCAAATTCCAGGCGGTTAGCATTACCGTTTCAAATTTCAATGATTATTAAGACCACATTTGATTGACACACTTTGAAAAATACTGTCCAGCATCAAACAAAGTTACTGTGATATGAAATTTTCAGAATGTTTAATCTCTAGTCAAAGACAAGCCTTATACAGTCCAATGCCTAATCATTGACGCTGTGACATACAGAAGATTGTGAAAAAAAAAAAAGATTTTTTATTCTATTATTTTATTATCCTTTATTTAGCCACGGTGGTCCCACTGAGATAACAGATCTCTTCCAGGGAGTCCTGGTCAAGACAGTAGCACAGTTTCATGTGTTAGAATATATACAATACATAAGAGTAACACAAGGCAAACAGTAAAAGAAAAAGGCATACAGGCCATATCTATATCACATTCCACCTCAAATTTAAATTATATAACACTGTTTCCATCAGGGTTTGTACAAAACCTTTAAAGTTATTTTAAGACCGACTGCATCTAAGGTAATGGGTATTTTGCAGCTCATTCCATGTCTTGGTTGCATATAAAGAAAAAACAGTTTTTCTCAGCTCTGGGGACATTTACAAGAATCTGGATAGAAGTTCTAATGTTATAGTTGCTGGTATGATGCAATAAAAGGCTGGAAATATAAGATGGTTTGTTTAAGTCTTTCTAGAGGGAAGCAGTTTTGTCAGCTGTAAACTACAGTAGAATCAAAATAGTGATATTATGTTGCCCCCTGCTGGACAAAAAGTATTGTTGCTACATATAATTTTCCTCAATCACCAATATTGACCAAGCAGTTACATCACCAGATCAGATCAAAAACTAACAGGAAATGAGATTTAATTAGTATCAAAACTGTCTGCTGTTGTGGAGACGTTGTATTTCTGGATTATATTTGATTACAAATCTAAATGTTGCAAGACAAGTTTGTGCCATTGACTACTAGAAATCTCTATCTACCTGCCAAAATGTCACAAAGAATGAGAACAACAAAATATGTTGTTGTAAACACTTATTTCCTTGTCTCATTAACCTGCCTCCTAAATTGATGAATATAAGCACACGAATCTGAATGAAACCTGTCAGTTAATTAAAGGCTGGTTGGTGAATGGCACACTTGGTAACTTGTTAACTGGTTGTGACATGTTTGAACACTGTAGCCACACAGAAAAGATAGTTCATTTACTTTTCTGTTAACTACATCCCTGTTAACTACCCATAAATGTTCAGATGAGCTTAATATTTAATAATTTGTGATGCTATGTATATATGCAATTCAAAGATATTGCTATATTTTCTTTCAAACTGATATGGTTCAGTTTCAAGGCACTTGGGGCAGAGCTGTTTTGCAGGTTGTGACATACAGGTGTAGAAGCAGCTCTGCATAGGAGTGTGCGTCCAGTCATAAGCTATACTTCTTGCATTTTTTTTAATAACATCGAGCTCAGTCTCGCCTGTGCTGCTTGTACAATTAATTTATTTTTAGAAATTCAGATTTTTTATATTCAGAAAACAGAATAGGTCTAATAGTCTGGAAGCACAAATAATTTTCAATACTCTTTTCTTTTTTTCCAAACATATCAAGACCTGTAAATGACTAAAATCAAATACCATAGTTTTCTAAACTGTATAGGAACCCTGTTCACAGCTCTGTCTCTTTCTGTCATGTGTCTAAACTCTCACACTACTGTACTTCCTTTACAAGATGGATTCAGCCATGTGTTAAGGAGTGCCAGATGACCATAAAGGGTAATATTCATGAATGTATTACAGTCTGTTTTTTCCCCTCAAGGAAATTGAGCAATGAAGCGAGCACATGACAAGAATTAAACAGGTCATATTATTTAAAGCACTACTGTTGCAATGTAGCATGGTGGACAGAGAGAAAAGAGCACTAATGGTGTAAAGCAAAGCGGGCTCCATAACCTCAGCGTCTGTGCTGTTCGTTACTGGAATACGACTTTACTTTTCAGAGGCATCTGGCCATCTTTATTTTGTTTTAATTTATTTAACCTTTAATAAACAGTTAAAATCTCTTTTTCAGTGGTGACCCAGTCAAGAAGGCAGCAAAGTTACACACCAACTGCTCATCGATTAAATACATACAGAATAATAAAAATACAAACAAGTCATTACAAGCAGTATAGAATGAACAACAGATGTCCACAAATCCACAAGCCAGTTGCAGAGTGTATGCCAAAATTGATCATACATTGTAGCAAAAACATTTAAAAAAAAAAAAAAAACTTAAGTTGGCTTTTGTTTAAAACTGGTAGGCCTAGCCTAATGTTGGATCTAAGATGGTAGGCAATCTTTACATGGGTAATCTGCCAAAAATGGCTTTGTACATTAATATATAACAGTGTTCCAGCCTGCACATAGCAAGTGAAGACCATCCAGCAAGAGTGTAGGAAAAACAGGGTTGAGTCCTGTAGCCAGAGTTTGAAATACATCTCAAAACAGTATGATAAAGTCTGCCAAGTAAGGCCAAAGGACAGGCAAATCTGTAAAGCCTAGCTGAGACAGCAAAGCCTGTGGCCAGACATTGAGTCACTGGTATATTTTTATTTATAAAGTCATTCAGGGAATTCAAAGCAATCTTTGTCTCAGATCACAAGACATAATCTGCTGTCATTCCCAACAATCAGAGCAGAGAGGGGAAAGGAGGGACTTTGATGTTTTCAGCTCCAGCTATTCAGGCCTTTTTCAGACTGCCAGCCCAATATTCTTTTTGCCATATCCAAATTGTATCTAGATTGATTTTGGAAAGTTCGGGCAGCAAAAAATTGAATGAACTCTGCAAATCGGATTCAAACTACATTTGGAGGTCAAAAAATGTCTGGGTAGGAGTGCTTCCTGGACTGAAAATTTGTTTGTTTGAGGTGCTCTTTGGCAAGGGTCGCACATGTACACAAAATATCACAAAAACTCAAGGCACTCTCTTTTAAAACATTTAAAATACCGTTATTGTCACGGCTCGGTCATGTGTGTGCTAAAAGAGATCCAAATAGAATCAATCAATTTTGCATCACTGTAATGCGACACACAACTGCAATGTCAAAACCAGATGGGAGTGTATCACGCAGCCTGACCAGAATCATGCCACTACTAGCAGAGCAGTAAGGACAACAGAGGACAACAGTCAGACATTGAAGTAAATTGTCTGCTGGCACTTTGGCAAAAGGCTTCTGTACAGGCTCTTCCCATTTCTCATGATTCCAAGTTGGAAAGCACAGAAAATCCATGCAAATGGGTTAGTGATATCTGCACACGCAAATCCAATCTGCTCACTTGCAAATAACAGTGCAGCAGTCTGATTTAAGAAACAAATCTGATCTGCCTGAAGTCTGAACAAAGCCTTTGAATGATTTGCAAAAGGAAAATACCTGTTTTGACTTGTGATTGCAGGAAAAGCACAGGTGTAATTTATGACATTAACAATGGTTACATTCCATTTAAGTGTTCCATGTACAGGGCCATGTTGTTATGCATGTTGATTTGCTGGCATGGCCTACTGGGGCATTTAAATGGTATGCAGCCATTGTTATGATTATTAGTAACACCTGTGTTATGTTGTGACCAAGTCAAAATGTCTGCTGTGAAAAAGGTTCAGTTAAATTAAGGAATGTAAAATCTAAATTCTTTGTTAAATAGCTCTTTTGTTAATTATATCTGTTTTAGCTTATTTAAGCCTTCTTAATACTGCTATTTATTTTTTAGTATCGTTGTATCCGTCTTGACCCCTATTTCCGTCCTGCATTGTCCTGCTTTAACATAAGGTAAATTTAAAGAAACAAAACACTTGATGATATTCAATGTTCTTTTTTTATACATACACTCACCTCTAATCTTTTGTCAACTTATTCTTGTGATCTACAGTCAATGCAACATTTTCTGAAACAGCTTGAATTCTACTCCGACAACAGGTATCCATGTCACACTGCACAAAAATACAGAAGCGCAATCATTTACTTCACTTAACCAAAGAAAATCTCCATGCATCATGTCCAGTATCATAGCACTTCCGTTATAAAGTTAAGCAACCATACCTGTGTGGAAAACTGCTGGTACTCCTCAGGCAGGATCCAGGAACGGGGATAGAAGTCGTACTCTTCGGGAAACAACTCCTGCATAGTCCGCATTGCCCGACTCAGGTTGATCTTCCTCAGCATCTCAATCATTCCTGCAATGCACAAAGCACCGTTTCAGAGATACAAGAGACTGACAGGCAACATATCAATAAAAATGCAAGCAGTCTTGGAAGGAAATTTTATTGCTTTGGCAAAATAAGAATATCTAGCAGATCTTCTCAGTATCAAGAGGTTTCCATATAATATGGTTGAATATGACACAAGTATTGTATAGTGTAAGATAAATGCAGGTAAGGAGACTACAGTGATGTGGATATAAATGTATATGTCTTACCAATACAATAATCTTTAAATAGATTTGGATCAGACTGGATCAGCCAAGTCTCATCAGCTGTCATCTGACAACAATTTAGCATTCATATGCATTCCCATATTTCAACAGATTCTGCATTCATGTGCAGATGTCTGTTTATAGAGATTAGTATTTTCCCCACATGTTGGACCCTTGGTAAGATGAGCAAGGTATGTAACATTTGGTTCTGTGTACAAATTTGTCATAAGATCTGTGCTAGAAAAGTTGCACGTGTTAACTGAGATGCCCTATATTGGTCATCGTCAAAACATTTGTTCTCTTACATTTCATCTAATATGTCTAAGTAATAATTCCACTGTTAGAGTTATGTAACTGTGTCCAACCTATTGTACTTGTCTTAAGGAGTCGTTTAATGAGTAGCATTACGAATAAAAAAGAACTTAAATTTGAGACAATGGGTGTAAAGTCTGGAACAGGTAAAAGTAGAACTTGGAACAGTTGTGGGACACTGAGGGAAAAACTCAATTTCGGGCACTGATTATAGGAAAGGAGCAAGGCAGAACGGGTGAAGTACCTGGGAACTTGTTGACCTGCCCTGAGATGATATTTTCATTGTCATGGAAGGAAACGCCGTGCCAGTAGATATCACAGGCTGCTCGTCTACCCAAAGGAAACTAAAGGAATGGAGAGAGAACAGCAAACAATCACAAAGAATGATAGGCACATTTAAAAAAAATCATCTGTAAATTTGAGTTTAGGCTTAATCTGTTAGTATGACTCAGGACATTGGTAAAGTGTGTGTCCTTGGTAATCCCAGTGCACAGATAATCTTGCCTTAAGTTGGTAGGTAGTGCGTGTTGTGATGTGATGAGCTGGGAAAGAAGAGCGGGGTGATACTATAAAAGGATTTAGAGAGCGAGGCAATCCTACTGGCACCAAACACAGCTTTGGTCCTCTACACCTCTACTCCACAGTGTGTGTGCTGTCAGAGACTAGAGGTGTATGTGTGTGTAGTGCAAGAACTGAAAGGAAACGCAAGGAGAGCAGATTAAAGTACTTTATGAGTTAACACTAAAATAATGTGAAGAATTAAACTGGCAAAATAAGAAATGGCCTACTAGAAATAATGTAATGTATTCTTTCTAATATTTTATGAATCTGTTGCATTCAAACGACAAACATATTCCCAGATTTGTTTGTGTAAATCACTAATCAGAGAACAAAAACCCTTTACAAATTTATTTTGTATGCTCAAGATTAATTTAATATAAACACATGCCTGTTAAAGTGATGAACTGCACTGCTTGTGGTTTATAGAGATGGTAACATACGTTTTATGCTCGTGCTATAGTTTTTGTGGCCTGTGCTAGAAAACTCTCAGCCTCTGTGGCACCAGTGATATGGGTAAAAAAAGTTCACGTACAGCCCTGATGTAACCTCAAAACTGGACCTTGTTACTTACCAGCAGCATCACGTATGCCAATATTTTTCCTAGGATGATTAAGTGATATTCTATAGCATTCATGCTCTGTATGTATTTGTTCATGTTTTAAAAATGGTTTAACTTGAGCCAGGTTATACAACAATGATAACAATATCACATCCATACATACACATCCATAAGTATGAGTACTATAATGCTGTTAAAAAGAAGTTTGGACAATAGTTTAGACCCACTTCTCATTAAATGTTTTTCTTTATTTTTAGAGGAAATGGTTCACATTACACCAACAGTGTGCAAAGCTGTCAGAGCTATCAAAGCAAAAGGTGACGACTTTGAAGAATTTAAAATATAAAAGACCAAAAATCTCTTGCACACCTGTAGGTCAACAGTGTGTATAGCAGAAGACCATGGGTTGACCAAAAAAAAGCAAAAAGACTCTAAACATTTAATTTCAAATGCAGAGGACAGTTTGCAAGTCTTTTGGTTTTTAAGAATCTAATATATAAAACATATTTTGTCTTGTTTTTACATTTTTGCTTGCTACATAATTCCATATAGTTCCATATTTCATAGGTCTGATGGCTTCAGTATTAATCTACAATGCAGACAAATAAAGAAAAAACACTGAATGAGAAGATATGTCCAGTACATACATACATACAGCTTTCTTTCCTCTGATTACATGTGATTAAGAAAAACAACCACCAACACAAAATAACCCCTTTGTGTTTATCCCTAAAATCATCTACATACACTATAGTCTGTGCACGCACTCTGCATCCTCATAACCTCCTGAAACTAACCTGAATAATTTAAAGATGCACTCGCTGATTTCCACCCAGCTCATGGTTAATATATAACGACATGACACAGCTAATATTTGAGTTTCAAAACATAAACATTGAGTTGAAAAGACTGTTGTCACGGAGTCTATCTTTAAATTTATTACATCAAGACTCTACATTGAGTTGTACTGGAAGGTTAGCAGCATGTCGTCACCACTCCTAAATTCTACTCTCATATGACCCCACCCTGCTGCCAAGCTACAGGATAGATCACTGACAGAGCTGCATCTCATTAATGAGTTAGCATGAGAGCGTGTGAAACAGGGAAACCCTGTTGGACAGCCAAGACCTGCTATAAATACTGCCACAGAGATGCCAGCCTATAACTCTCTAATCGCATGAAGGAAGGGGGTCAAATTAATTTAAGCAGTTTCCTAGGATCAGGCTGCAAGACAGCCATCTTATGTTTAGAGGGGTAAAAATAGGACCACATACAACTATTTTGATCATTTATTAATTGTTTCAGTCATTTTTCAAGCAAAAATGTCAAACATTTGCTGGTTCAAGCTTCTAAAATGTGAGGATTTGCTGCTTTTTTCTTTATTCTTTTCTGCCCCTTTGGCCTCTGGGAAATTGTGATGAGTATTTTGTACAAAATGAGAAATTGACTGACCATGAAAATAATCATCAGGTTAATCGATAATGAAAATAATCGTCATTGTTGTGGACTTAAGCACGTTTTCCAAGCCACTTTGTGAATGAAAATGCTTTGCTCATTGACGCCAGCCAAGAGACAATGTATTCAATTTTAGCAACAAAAGACACATACACAACATTTCAACTTGCCATTTATATGTCATGGGTTCACTAAAAAGTATTTATATTGTATTTCCAGCTATATAGTCCAAGGCTCAACAATAAGGATTGCCCATTAAAGTAATTTTTCATCCAAAAATGGCAGAAAATGCCATTTTCAGCTGCTTAAATAAGGATATTTCTCTTTTTTAAAGGACTAAAGAAACCAGAAAATATTCATATTTGAGAAAACATTGATTTGGGGAAAGTAGATTTCTGGTAGAAAAAAAAGAGATTAAGGTCAAACCCTGCCCAGGTTATCATTTTTTGATGCTGCAAACTTGCCCCTGGGCGGCAGAGAAAATAATGTGCTTTAATTCAAACTGCCAGCTTAGTCTATAGGATCCTAATCAAAATACCAAACCCACGATTAAATGCACGGTTATTAGTCTCATTTTCTGCAGCTGTCAGTCAGACCCTCAGGCTTGCCGTTCTCTCTCTCTGCCTCAAAGAGGACTAGCAGTTTATTGGATTAGAGGAGCTTAAGGCTAATCATTTCCCACTGTTTAGTAGAATGCCATATGCCGAAAGTCAGTTGACAAATGCCTCTCAGGCCCAAAAATACTGCAGATGTAGAGACACATTCGATAAAGGGATTTTCACCAATCAATTTTAATTTCATGATTAACAAACAAATACAGTAAAGGCTAGTGGAGTTTCAGCTCCTTCAAAGATATTGACAGGTACTTTCAGAATGGCACGTGATCTATAGCACCCTTGACTTTGTTGGGGGTGGACAAAGTAAGGACAAAGCATGGTAATGTATAGGCCTCTGAACAGTCTACCGTTTCCGATGGCAGGCCTGGAAGGGTTTAAGTGTCACTGCTGGTCACCAGTGATAAGTAGAGTCTTTACTTCACCTGCCTCCTCTCATTGCCCTTCTTTACTTCTCATGCATAATAGAGGCCACGTCAATAATGGCTGATTGCAGGTATTAATTGCATCACATTCAAAGTGACCAGATGGTGTTTGTGGCTCATAGTAAGAAGGACTGGATCAATTAGCCTTCTCATAAATCTTTTAAAGTTTGCTGCCTTTCATTTAGAACTTTCATCCACATCTATCCTCTGCAATTTTATACACTGGGTTAAAGGTGATATGTAATGAGCCAAGTTTTCAATCAATTACTTCTTCAAACTAAAATACTCAGTATGAAAGTATATGAAGTCATCATATTCTAAATTAAACCTGCAACTAAGATTTTTTTTCATCACCAAATAATCTACAGATTATTTTCTCAGTTAGCCTAATTGATTTATGGTTTGTTTTATAAAACATCTGAAAACAGTGAAAATACAATCTTTCTACATCTTTCTACATGTTTTTTGTCCAAGCAACAATCCCCAAAATCTTTAATTTAATATCATGTAAGAAAAGGAAAGGCAGCCAGCTCTCTTGTATGTGAAGCTGTAACAATCAAACTTTTTTACTTGCTTGAAAGCAATGATTAACTGATTAACAAAACAGTTGGCAATTGATTATTTGTGGGGATGAGAATTGAGAAATGATTCCAGATTATCTGATCCCTGGGAATCATACGCCTCCAAGTTTATAAATTCCTTTTATCGATGCCAGGACATCTGACAGTTGCACATTACAAAACAATGACATCACACGTATTGGCGTCTATGCTGCTGGAAACTTGCCACAAGAACGACTATGTCAGAGATGGAAGAAATGGTAGAAAGAGTGGCTTCATTTTATGAAGAAAGATGACAACGGTGCTAACTGCTCTATCTGTAAAATGATCATTTTGGTAAAGATGGAAAACCAGCAATATACTGAAACATCTCTCTATACAACTTGGGCTTAAACTCCTGACATGCCATGTGTACGGCACTCCGACACACCGCTTCCCAACTGAGCAGCACATCTGTTACCGATAATGCCAGACACGCAAGCATAGCAGATTTTTTCTTTGACTAAGAATTCCAAAATTAAAATGCTCTACAAATATTCGACTCATTTCATCTATTGTGGATGGCAACAGCCAGCTCAGGAATCAATAAGGGAATCAATAAAGAATCAGATTGATAAACAGAATTGATAATGGCACCGGTGTCAATAAAATCTTATCAATTCCCATGCCCAATTATTTGTCAATTAATTAATCGACTTATCACTGCAGGTCTACAATCCCAATTCTGACAACAAAGACACAACCTTGTCAAACTAAAAGGAAATTTGGCTGCTTTAAATATAAATTAGTCCTGACAGGAAAGTAACCACACTGATCCAATTTTACTGCTAATACAGATTGTAAATAAATGCTCAATGACATTTTAATGGATGGACATATTTATCCACAATTGATGCTTAGACAACTAGAAACAACCCTACATCTTTGTGAATTCACTACCTTCACTTATCACTATCAAATCTTCTGTCCCCTTCTTCAAAGATCAATTTGGCCACCTTCAGTACTGTATTATACATAAATCAATTTAAATGGCTGTCTAACTGTTGGAAAGGTGCTGCAGCCTTTAATATGAAAAGCTTGTGTTTTTATGACCAGTTTCCATAGATTATATTAATATAAACATTAGCTTAACCACATCTTCACAAGATCATTTAAATTCAAGGGCGGACAACACATAAGACTGCTAACCGTCTAAAAATATAGCTTTGTGACTGACACTGTGCCAGAGATACTGCCTCTCATAAAATTCCAGCACTTGGATAATAAATAAAAGAAACACACAGGCAAACGATTACATAATCTACTTTAAAGCCCTATTCAGGAAAATAGATTGTCAAGGGAGAGGCTGACTGATGTCATCACTGCCAAATCGATTTTAACCCTGTCTTAATTGTCCATTACAGTCATCTTTATAGGATGTTGCAGTTAAGATTCTATTGTCTTTTACTGGCTGTTAAATGCTTAGTAAAAGTTATCTCAGGTTGAAGTAGTGCAATACAGACTGATATCCTTGAAAACTCTAGGAAATGTGCAGCCTTGGCCTTTTCTTCTAGTCTCTTTTTATGCACAGAGACACTGGAGGCAGCCTTTGCTTATGTGTGACCTCTCCAACCCAAATCCAGCTCATCACCCCACAGGCCTGTCTCAAGAAGATATAGTAAGAGAAAAACAGAAAATTTAAATCAGTCAAAAGACGACACTTAAGTGAAGAGCAATAATTTCTATAGAAGCAACAATTCAACATTCAAGCTTCTTGAATGTAAGTATTTTTTTGGTTTCTTTACTCCTTTACGAAAATAAACTGACTCTCTTTGTGTTGTGGACAAAACATGGCATTTGAGGACGTCAGGTTAGGCTTTGTGAAACACTGATCAAAATTTTTCACCATTTTCTAATATGTTATAGATTAAAAAAATAATCAAGAAATTAATCAACAGATTATTTGTCAAGCAATCTTTAGTTGCATGAAGCTTATAGGTCATTTGATAAGTAGGACTGTGCCATCGAGCATATGCAGGTCTTCATCACAGTCTGACCCCTGAATTTATAAAGTCACCACAAGAAAGCAAGTTGACTGAGTGGCTCAATGGAATCACCAAAGCATCAGCATTCGATCACCTGGGAATGAGACTCAAGCAATCAACTATGGATTTTTTTGGCATGGGGTTGTATGAGGTACTTATCCATAGTCAGTGCATTACCTACAAAAATGGCAATCAGCACACCCCCAGCTTGTAGAAGCAGCAGGAGTACAAGCACAGAAGCTACGCAATGTACTGTTGTGGACGGGGTCGGCAGAAAACATAGTTTAGCCACATTAAAAAAGGCCCACCTAAAAAATGTAATCACTTTAAGTGTATGCTATGTGTAGATTATTTTCAGCGTTTTACCTTGCTATCAGACAGTCTTTTCTGACAAAAATTGCAGTTATATAAGCCAAATATCGCTGTCTACACAGCAACCAAACTCCCTAAAGAAAAACAGCAATTTTACCTTGCAGAAAACAGAAGTTGAAGTCTACCACTGCCCCGATCCATTAGTTTTTTGTGCAATTGTGTGACTTCTTTGAATCTGAACTAAACTTTTAAAACACCAAAGTCATACAATAACAAAAGTAAAGAGATCAATTGAGGCAGCAGTAGACCAGCAACTCCTGTGTTCTACAAAGTAAAATGACTGGTTTTCCCTACGGAGTCTGGTTGCTTTGGAGAAAGAATATTAGGCTTATATAATGGCAGCTTCCCGTTGGAACAGGCTGTTTGACAGCAAGGTAAAATGGTGGAAATATTCTAAATATTGGATACAAAATCTGATCTGATTTTTTTTGGATGGACTCTTTTTTTGACCCTGTCCACACCAGTACATTGCTTAGCTTCTGATACAGAACGACAACGGCAACAGTAAGAAGAGATTTTCTATCTATGCGCATTTATGGTCAACGCCTAAGCCTGGTTGGCACTGGAATGAAACACTGATGCACTGAACAGATGATGCCAGGAATCCTCTCTGAATCAAGCTGTCCACTCCAAAATGCTTCCTGGAACAAAGTCTGCGCAGAAAATGGATGAACAGCAGTTTTCAAAGACAAACGGCAAAATCACAAGAAAGAAACTCATGCAACACACCTCTTTCCACTTCAGCTGCTTGATGCTCAACTTCAGCGCCTCCAACGAGGTTTTGGCTTTTGCAGTGTCCACCGTCACTGGTCTTCTCTTCCTTGCCAGTTTGAATCCCTCCTCACGGCGCGTTTCTTGCATGTTTTTGGATGGATGGATGGTCACGTAGTTCCCATTATTCTCCGACTTGCCCTGCAGGATCTTCCCAGTCCCTTTGACGTGAAGTGTCCGCTCATGCCCTAATCTATTTAGGTTTCTCCCAGACCCGTGCAGCGACAGATCTGAGATGTTTTTGCCACAAGAGTTCTTGTCATCTTTCCCCAGCTTGCTACGACCCCTGCCCCTGTGTTTGGCAGCGATGTTGGATGCGTCTCTGCCGGGTATGGTGATGCTGGAGGGGTCCGGTGAGACGGTAGCAGGTGGAGAAGACACCGGGACCTGCTCCTCTGCGTCCACACCCTCCTTTTCTGATTTCATTTGCCCGAGTTGAACCTTAACTTTTACATAATGATCGCTCATAATGTGAGATGCTGCCGGGCAGGGCACCACACAGTGCGATAATCCGACACCGGCGAGCTAACGTTGGTCTGAAATAATGTAGCACGCATTGCTAGCTTAAATGGCTAATTAAAGAGTAAAAGCCATTATATTTCCTGTCAGGTTATTTAACGTATAAATATCCTCACAGCCTTCAACGTTATGTGGCTAATTAACTTAACGGTTGGCAGCTCAGGCTAACGGTGGCTAACGCCGTTTACTTCACTCTCACAAGCTGCCCGTTGACTTATGCTAGCGCTTGTAGCCAACACTGAAGCTAGCTAAACCTGACGTTAGCCTGTCAAACTTCATTTAGCAAACACATGCCTCCTGATCTAACTACCGTTATCCTTTAAATAACTCATTACAGACTTTACCTTGCGTGGACCGTTATCTGCTTCTCTAGCAAATGTCACCGGCGCTGTACTGATGTCAGCGGTCCTGTTTCTGTTGTCTGTGTGTGTGTGTGTGTGTGTATTATCCTCCCTGTGTTGTTAAGAAGCACAGCAGTAGCTCAGCAACGGCAGAAGGCAGAGCAGCCCGGGCCCAGCCTCCATCTGGCTTCAACAGGGCCGTTCATAGCTGTTTGGGGGCCCCCGGGCAAACTGTTGCTGAGGGGCCCCTATTTTGTGAAATTATGTCAGGGCGGTTTGCAGCCGAGTGCGAAGCGGCTGGGATGAGAATTAGCACCTCCAAGTCCGAGGCCATGGTGCTCGACCGGAAAAAGGTGGTTTGCTCCCTCCGGGTTGGAGGAGAGCTCCTGCCTCAAGTGGAGGAGTTCAAGTATCTTGGGGTCTTGTTCATGAGTGAGGGGAGGATGGAGCGTGAGATTGACAGGCGGATCGGTGCAGCGGCAGCAGTAATGCAGTCATTGTACCGGTCTGTCGTGGTGAAGAAGGAGCTGAGCCGAAAGGCAAAGCTCTCGATTTACCGGTCAATCTACGTTCCTACCCTCACCTATGGTCATGAACTCTGGGTCATGACCGAAAGAACGAGATCTCGGATACAAGCGGCCGAAATGAGTTTCCTCCGCAGGGTGACGGGGCGCTCCCTTAGAGATAGGGTGAGGAGCTCTGTCACCCGGGAGGAGCTCAGAGTGGAGCCACTGCTCCTCCACATCGAGAGGAGCCAGCTGACCGGATGCCTCCTGGACACCTTCCTGGGAGGGTGTTCCAGGCATGTCCCACCGGGAGGAGGCCCCGGGGAAGACCCAGGACACGCTGGAGGGACTATGTCACTCGGCTGGCCTGGGAACGCCTCGGGATTCCCCCGGAAGAGCTGGAGGAAGTGTCTGGGGAGAGGGAAGTCTGGGTATCCCTGCTTAGACTGCTGCCCCCGCGACCCGGACCCGGATAAGCGGAAGAAGATGGATGGATGGATGGATGTCAGGGGGGATTCCAACTGCTCAAAGGTGGTGAAGAGGCATGAATTCGACCTTTATAGTCAAGATAAAATGAAAAATTCCCTTTTCACTGTACATTATCTTGCTTGTTACATGCTTATGTGCAAAAAAAATATAAATAGTTTGGCACAAAATATTAATTCTAAAATGACTGGTTGAATGAATGGTTATTTAACAATGATTTTATTGTTCCCCCGTCTATGATCAGAACTGTGTCCATAGCAACAGTCTGTTCTTCATGACAACAGTCTGTTATACATAGCAATGGATAAATAGAAAGTCTGTAATTGACTAATTGGAATCAAGTATCCAACAAACCCATTAAAAAAAATCTGCTTTATGGATCACCTGCAACTCAGCTACTGGTGTCAAAGTCTGTTGTCACCAGAGTGCTTATTCATCCCCAAGTTATTAAAATACTTCACTTTTTACTGTTTGATTTGTACATATTGTAAATATTTTACAGTTTGCTTTGTATATAGTATGTATTAGTGTGTTGTTAGTATTTTTGATAATTTTGATATTCAGATAGCCATTAGCAATGTTGGCTAGCCACAAGCTAAGGTTGCTGTGGCTTTTTTACACTTGGTGCTTGGAAGCTGCCCAAAATGAAAGTGACCAACGTAAACCATATTTATAACATGTTCACTGCTGTTTGTGTTAAATTACGAACCATAGTGATGTATAATGTAGATCTGACACTGGAAGCTAAGTTGTGGGTGGTCTGTAAGCAGCTATATGCAACTATGCAACACTACATTGTGCAAGTGGAGAATTGTGCGCCTATTTAACAATATATGAGAAAAAATACAAAAATTCAATGTGTTTTTATATCAAAGTGAAAACCCCAATCATGTTTTTTTTTTCCTGTAAAATAAAATGTAAGCTAGAACCAACCAATTTCAACCAGTAGCCTAATATAATGACATCCACCTACGGTGACCAGAAGCCCTGAAAAATCAAAGACAGTCCTGAATTACAAGCAATTCTCCCGAAACCCAAATCTTGTCCTGTTTGTCCAGGAAATTCGCTGTTATAGTAATGAATAACATGAGCAACATATTAATCAGGAAAAATATTCTGATCAAATCACTGCTTTTTGTTATTAAAACTGTCCTGTTTGTTTTTTGTAAACTATGTATGTAATTATGTATGAGTATCACTGATGTGTTTTCACTTGTTTATTATACTGACCAGGCTTTCATAAATAATTGCTGTAATTTGACCTACTTAAAACGGGGGCTGATTTCACAAAGATAGACTTTGTTGTTGGGTGCTACAGTTGGTGGCACTTTTTGTTACCATGGTAACATGGGTCTTCACCGTGATTCAGCATGGGGGTAAGGTGTCAATTTTTTTTTTTTTTTTTGGCTTACAGTTAGTCAGTATTTATTTCTGTGAAATGGTCTAACATGCAATAGACTTATCTATGAGCAAAATTAAGACTACTCTAACATTATAGAGCAGTCTAAAATTTTTTGTGAAATTGGTCCGAGATGACAGAGAGTGCAGGAGCCACTGTTGGAGAAACAGTGAAAATGTTATAAAAATCTGTTTGTAGGTTCCTACAGCTTTGCTGCTGAAAAGACAGTAACTCACCTGTTACCTGTGTGTAGTGGTTCATGAGTCTTGCAAACACAGCAAGTGCTCACTTGATAATAATTCAAGTGATTATAATAATATCTCAGTATTTCAGGCTTTTGTTAGTTTAACATTGTATTTGTGATATGGAATTTTTTGCCTTCACATTTTGTGAATTTGTTTCCACAGCAGTTTAAAAGAGCCCTGAAATCACTAACTGCCTATATAAGCTGGATCTAACCAATATTAACCAGTGTTTCCTTTGTCATACAAATCTTAAGGCCTTCTATGAATACTGTTTGTTTCTTTCTGTTAGTCATTACTTGTGTTTATTCTTTCCTTTATCTGACTTGTCTTATGAAAATTCTAAATCATATCACATGAGTGTATGCTCTAATGTGTGTGTGTCTGTGTGTGTCTCATGACTATGAATGAATCACCATTTTTGTTTATTTCACGGCTTTGTTAAATAATCAATTCAGATTGGTCAATTGCAGCATTCTAAGCTCTGTTATTCTGTTATTACTGTATAAAAAGACCGTTGCTATGGACACAGTTTTGATCATAGTTTCTGGAGGAGCAATAAAATCATTTTTTAGTAATTAGAATCATTTTAAAATTAATATTTTGTGACTTTTTTCCCACATAAGAAGCCATGTAATGTAAGGGATAGTGTACAGTGATCAAGTCATTATTGCAAAATAAACCCAAACAGGGTGGTGCAGGATTCAATATTATCCTGCTCATTACACAGCTATGTACTTAAAAACAACAACAAACAAAACAATAATTTGATGTAAAAATATTAATTTAAAAATGATTTTATTTATTTAAATATGACTACATTGCTCCCCCAGAGTCTATGATCAGAATTGCGTCCAAGTAACACTCTGTTAGTCATAGGAGTGGTCTGCTATACAAAAATAACAGACTTTAGAATTCTGTAATTGACCAATCAGCATCTAGTATTTACCAAATGGTTTAAACTATGTGCCAGTTTTTTATAGTTCAGTTTTATTGATAGAAACATATAAATTGTGTGATAATTACATTACTGTAATTACTATCTGTAATATGATGTGTGGAAAATTCCACCTTGCAAGCCCCTGGTTGGTTTTTAGACCATTCTCCATCACATTCCCATGTAATTATTATACTGGTAACTTTTTAAAACTTCTAGATGTGTAAATACAGACAAACAGACAAAAACAAAGCTGATTGATTTCCTGCAGGAACATCTAACTGACTTCTCCAACTTCCTCTGCTCTGACACCAGCTACACAGTTGAGATGAATGCAATTTTTATCATAATGTGTTGAAAATCAATCATCTGACCCAACTTATTCATGGATTAGAAGTTCATTCAAGTTTAATCATGTCTGATTGTCCTTTACATCTCCAGTCTGTTCAGTTAGAGTTGAATACATCAATATCAGATCAATACCAGGAGGAACACTTCAGTGCTACTGTATATACAGTATGTATTATTCCATCTTATCTCTGCTTCAGACGGAGATTCATTTATACACAGGAAACAACAATGTTCCACTAATATTTACAGTTGTACAAAAACTATCACACCGTGTCACAATTTGACTCTCCGTCTCTACTAGGGACAGACAAAAGAGTATTCAGTGAAACTCTTTCAAAAACTAATTATTTACTTAGAGGTTATTTTACAAATAAAGTCATAGGCAGTGCCCTGAGAATATGTCTAACCAGATGAGTGTGCTTCTCAAAATAATGCATTAGAAAACAAAAGCAAGATGGGGCTTGTATGAGAGTCTGTGTCATCTGCTGTTTTATATTCATTATTTCACAGTTTCCTGTTATTCACAGTCAGTGTAGAGTGAAAATACATTAATAACCATCCTCTAAAACATTTGGGGTTGCACTTTATTTTACAGCACACTAGAAAGAAGATGTAGAAAGCTGTACTTTGTATCAAGTTTAACAAAAAGTAGAAATAAGGTGTTCTTTATTAGATAGTATTGGACCCTTTATCAGACCATTTTTAGACTTTTTTTAGAGGCTAATTTGGGACAAATTACAACAGAGCTGTACTGTAAACTAAAGTGTAATATTTCCCACTTATAGACCCAGATTAGATTTAGATAGATCTAGTTCACATATTGTTTTTAAATGGGGAAGTGGCAGATATGTGATTTCACTTTAGTTTACAGTACAGTTCTGTTGTAATGTGTCCCAAATTAGCCTATAATAAAATCTAAAAAGGGTCTAATAAAAGTGGAAAAATGCACTTTAGTTTACAGTACAGTTCTGTTGTCATTACCCTCTTATTAAAACTTTTAGTTTACTAAGCAACAGTATCTGTTGTTAATGTGTCCCCAGTTACCCTCTAATAAAGTCTAACACAGGGTCTAAAACTGCCTAACAAAAATAATTCTAGTTAACGTCTCATTTGATACAAAGTACAGGTTGTTGTGTAGTGTACTGTAACATAAAGTGCGACAACATTTGGAAAATCTTCTTACACAAAAACTTCTCATGTTTATGTAATAATTCACTCTTTATGCAGAGGTACAGGTTGGATAATCCCAACCTGTTTTCAAGAGTACTGAGTGTTAGAAATTTTCTTCCACAGTAATGTTTTCAGGTTGTTGAGGACTAACGAGTGATGCACCTCCATCTGGCTTGCCAGACCACTGAGTGTCACACAGGTGCGTAGCTGCTTCTCCAGATCCCCACGGAGGTCTGATGGCGCCCCGAAAAGCAGAAAATCCTGCAACAGCACACACACCTTTGCAAGATTGGGCTGTACGACCTCAGTGTTACACTGCTTCACTAGTCGATCACAGGTGGCTGTGCAGTCTCGGCCGTAAGTACAGTCTGCGTTCGTCTCACATCGCCGGCCCCTCAAAAATCCCCGCACAACTGCCTCAGACGCCACACTGCGCAGGTTGGCCATCTTGCAGTCATACTTTGCATTGTAGCCCACATGGCGAGGGCTGGCATCACATATTAGGAAGCTCCCATAGGACCCGTGGAAGACCTCCTCCACAAACTCCAGGAGGCCGATGGTGATGCGAGCCCTGCGTGGCCAGGCCGGTGCGAGCCAGTGGTTCAGGCTGGAGCTCAAGGCCTCTGGGACCAGAGCCTGCAGGTAATGGGGCACCTCCAGCCTGTAGAGGGAGCTGTGGCCCACACGTTCCGTCACGTACAAGTCTCCACAGAAGCCAAGCAGCTTGGGGGTGTGCTCCTTCTCCTGCAGCGCCACCATCAGGAGGAACTCGTTGATCTGGAGAAGAGCCCAGATAGACTTCGCCTCTGCTAGAGACACTTTGCCGTCCTGGTTGACATCAGCCAGGGTGATGACCCGGTCCACCAACGTGCTCAAAGATGACTGCTCACCAAGGTTAGCCTGCAAGAGGGAAGTTGACAAAATTTGATTATTATGCTGTAAATGTGGTATAAAAAAGGTTGCACAAGGAATATTCAAGCTTTTGATTAGATGAGTCCTGCTTTTATTGGTGGTAGTTTTTCCATTTAATAACTTATACAGTGTAATTGCTGAGAAAAAGAACCTTGAGGAAACTGTGCAGCATCTCTTTAAATTCATCCATTGAGGTTCCACGAGTTGGTTTGTCAAATAAGCCCATCTCCTGTCGCAGCACAGAGTCTGGAGCCCCATCAACCTTCACTGGATCCTCAATACCACACTTGATCACAACAGGTCTCTCCTTCCACAGTCCACTGTATACCTGCAAGTAGAGGAACGTGAGAACAGTGAGAGGTGAGAGAATATGTAAGAATGTTTGTAAGTATGACACAATGAAGGCCAGCGGCTGGGATTTCATTTTAAACACAGGCATCAATTTAATACATGCTGAAAAGGTGCCCAGAAGTGTATAAAGGTTTGTTGTTAACACTGATTTACCATTTGCTGTTATACAAATGAGCACTGCTTAGAAGAGAAAATATGTAAGACCTAAACTGCACACTCTGGAGTTGGAGTTCAGCGACTGCCTGCCCACCAGATTACATTAACATATTGCTCAATTTAACTGTGATAAACATCTGTTCCTTCTAAAATATTGTTCATGATTTCATACAACTCATAAACAGACAGTCAGCTAACTTTCAGCATTAATTTTAATTCTAATTAATGTGAAATGGACAAACAAAAACAGATGTTCCAGACCGGAATGGAAATTTCAAAGGAGAACCTTTTGGCTGTAGCACTGTTTTCAGAGAGGCCGCTATTTCAACTTAGCATGTTTTCTTAATCTCTACTAACATGTCATGGCCATTTTATGATTTTGTCCTTTCAAACTGCCCTTTTCAAATTGAAAAAAAGAAAAGCATTTTTGCAATAAACATGTTATGAATCATGGAAAATAAGCCCTACACTTAAGTTTTGTTTTTAATAATGAGCAGAGAAATAGGGAAATTTGTGTTTCAGGTTAAACTGTAAACTGTTGATGAGCCACTAATTTTTTTCCCCTAATTAAAGGACCAGTCTGTAGTATTTAGTGAAATCTAGCAAGGAGTTTGCAGACTGCAAACACCTCGTCTCACTCTCCCCTTCCGAGAATGTAGGACAGGTCTATTCAATTGGTGGCCTCTGGGCCAAATCTGACCTCAGTCTGGCCCTTTGATCATTTATAAATTGAATGAGCTGTTAGAATGAGCTGTTTATACCCTCTGTAGGTATAAACAGCTCATTCTAACGTAATGAAAATACAATGTCCCATTTCTGTCATATTCTGTCAACAATCTCCTGTAAATCTCACACACTGGACCTTTAAATGAGAACATCACATCAATGCTGTCATATTGTGTTTTTTGTAAAAATCGTGTGTCGATAATACCACATTTAATAAGGCCTCTGGGTAATATAAAACCTGTGCCACTTCATTCAATACTTTAAATGTAAAAAAAATCCTTGTGTTTCTGGTTAGTGTACAAGAATCTGTTTTTGGAAAGTTTTTTAGCCAGAGGTGTGTGTGTTTCTGTTACCTGATGTGTGGAGGAGGTGGACATGCAGTGCTGCAAGGTGAGAGTCCTCTGATCACACAATGCCTTGCAAGATGAGCCTGATATAATGCCCCTCCTATAGTGATCACACTGCAAAATTAAACAGGAAATGCACCACATTAACAACAGGGAACAGATCCTCGTGCAAATGCAGTAATTATACATCAAGCATTTCAAAATTCCTGATTATTTACACCTTCACCTAAACCTTTCTTTGTGCTCCATCCAGTGCATTTCTAACATCACATCAGACACTCTGCACATATTTTATGAAATGAACAGGATAGTTAAGTGTTACTACTGGTAATTCAATACAATACAGGGTATAAATCTGAATGATAATTTTGTTCCACATTTGCTGGATGTGTAAATGAAAAACTATCTGCAAACACATTCACTAAAATGACATATGTGTTATTTTTTATAGCTGTTTTACTGCCCCCAAGTGGGTAAAAATAGCAATTCTTCCTGTTTTAAAGGGATAGTTTGTATTATTTGAAATGGAGTTACACGAGGCACTTATCCATAGTCAGTGTTTTACCTACAGTAGATAGTACCTGGGTTTGGAGAAGCAGCAGGAGAACCAGCGCAGAATCTAAACAATGAACTGACATGGGGAGGGTCAGCAGTAAAAAACATTTTAGCCACCTAAAAAAATATTTAGCAATTCAAGCGCACACTATATTTTGAATATTTCCACTGTTTTGCCTTGCTGTCAGACAGCCATTATGTAAGCCAAACATCACTTCATTTGCCATCATTTTACCTCACAGAACACAGGAATTACTGGTCTACCACCGCCTTGATTGGTTTATTTGTTTGTGTTGTTGTGTGACTTAAGTGATTTAAAAGGTCAGTTCAGATTCACCAAAGTCACACAGTAACATAAACAAGTTAACCGATCAAGGTAGCGGTAGACCAGAAACTCCCATGTCCTGCAAGGTAAAATGACTGATTTTGCCAATAGAGTCTAGTTGCTTTGGAGAGAGAGGTATTTGGCTCATATAATGGTGGTTTCCTGTGAGAAAAGGCAGTCTGACAGCAAGGAAACATGGTTAAAATATTCTCAATATTGCATACACTGACTATCAATAAGTACCTCATACAACCCCCTTCAAATAATCCAAACTATCCCTTTAAATCTAAGTGAGTTACCCCATAAACAAAAGTATATGTATGTGTAAGTTCAAGTGAGAAACTGTCAGGTCTACTGAGGAGGTTGTGCATGATCAAAAAAAAAAAAAAAAAAAAAAGACATAGCATACACAGGAACTCCTTCACACGTCTAAATTATAGGCAGTGTGGCAGAAGGTCATGTGATGTGTTACCCTTTATACTCATAATAACTGACTGAAAGGAAGAAGAGACAAGCAAGTTTAAAACTGCTTGGAGAAAACATGAGTAACACACAAGGAAAATGATCTGCAGCAGCAAATATTAGAGGCAAATGTAACACAACACAAGCCCATATCAAAGTTTATCAAAAACTCAAGTAATCTTTTTCTACTCACTTCCAACTTTTGCCCAGTATAAACTTTTGTTATCAGTGTATCAGTACTGTAAACAGGTGGAAACAGTTAGCCTGGCTCTGTCCAAATGTAGCAAAATCTGCCTACAGTACTAGCACCTCACTCGCGATTTAACAAGTTATGTAAAAACAAATGTTGGTTTACAATGGATTATGTGCCAATTAAGTTTTCGTTGCATAAAAGGGATAGTTTGGATTATTAATGTGGGGTTATATGAGGTACTTATCAATGGTCAGCGTATTAGCTATAGTAGGCGGCAGCTGGCACGTCCCCATCTGGGAAAAGAACGGAAACTACGTACTTCTATGGACAGGGTCAGCAACAAAAGATATTTTAGCCACTTAAAAAGGTTCCACCTGAAACAAAATCAATACAGTCTAAGTGTATGCTATATTTAGACTATTTTCACTCCTTTACCTTGCTGTGAAACAGCATTTCCTGCCATTATATAAGCCAAAAATCACTCTCTCCAAGCCAACAAAACTCCAGGGGGAAATCAGCAATTTTTCCTTGCAGAACATAAGAATTTCTGGTCTATCACTGCCTCGAACAGTAAGTTTGTTTCTATATTGTGTGACTTTGGTATTTTAAAAGGATAGTTCACCTATGTCACACAATAACACAAATAAACTAACAGGTCGAGGCAGCCGCAGCCAAGCAACTCCTGTGTTCTGCAAGGCTGAATTACCGATTTCACTCATGGATTTTGGTTGGTTTGGAGAGGGCGATATTTGGCTTATATAATGACGGACAGCAAAGTAAAGTGGTGAACATATGCTAAATATACTGTACACTTAAACCTATGCTGTTTTTTTTTTTAGGTGGACCTTTATCAAGTGGCTAAAATACCTTCTCTTGCTGACCCTGTCCACAGCAGTACATTGCTTAGCTTTGCTGATGCCCCTCTCCGCTTTTCAAAAATGGGGAGCACGACCCTTCGATTCAAAGTATCATTGCTAACACCTGTGTTTGCCCTGCTGTTTGATATCAGTACGGCTGCCATGAAAAAGGTGTATTCATTTCCTATTCCCACAGTACCACTGTTCATACCCATGTAGGTCATTCCTTGTGGTTTGCACTATATAAACCTTGAAACAGTATGAAGTAGCCTACTGACTTACATCCGATAAGCATGCCTCTCTGCCATGTAAAGCCACAAAAACAGCACAGAAAAGGACTTTGTCTTGCACTATGCACAGTTTACCAGCAAGATTTCTAAAAAAAAAAAAAAAAAAAAAAACTAAATACAAAACAGCAACAAGCCAAAAACCTTTGTGTACCCAACAAAAATCTGATCTAATCAGCATTAATTCTATTGGTATCAAGTGTTGCCATGTAATCACATTGACTTTTACTGTTTATTGTCTAAAACTGAGGCACATGAACTGTACATTCACATGCATGCGGGCACACACACTTATTTGTCATAATGAGGTTACATCATTGATCTTTCATTATGCATCAATAACTCCATGTGGTTACCCGCTGAATCACCATTGTGCTCCTCAGCGTCTCATTAAATGTCAGTGCCTGTTCTGTTGTCAACAGACGAAAGCTCTGGCAGCAGCTGGGCACAGCAGGAGAGGAGTTAAGCTATAGGCTGTGTCTTTAGTCAGGGTCAGGCCATGCATGACAGAACCCCCCAAATGTCCCCCTTCTTCCTCAAAAGACAGTCCTCCTGTCCAGTTGTCCTGCCATGTTTCCCTTTGTTTTGAAATTTTGCTCATTATTTAATAGGGGTGTCACGATTTCAATTTCAAATCAAAAATCAATCAAAATGAGCAAAATCAAAAATTGACCAAAATGAAAACCAGAATCAGCAATTCTCATAGAATTATTATATTTTAAATTTTTTCAAATTTAAATTTGACCATATGGTCTTAGTGTAGTACATTCCAAAGAAACAATGGCTATCACACTTGTTATCATTGATTTTTAAAAGAATTGAAAATTGAAATTTGAAAATGTAAATGACAGTTGTCAGTATGGCTGCAATTAACGATTATTTTCTTAGTTGATTAATTTGCTTATTATTTCTTGATTATTCGATTAGTTGTTTGGACTGTGAAATGCCAGGAAATTCTGACAAATGTTGCCCTAAACCCAAACATATTCGGTTTACTGTCATAAAAGAGTAAAGAAACCAGAAAATACTCACATTCAAGAAGCTTTTTTTCTTAAAATTGACTCAAATCTATTAATTGATTTTCAAAATAATTGGTAATTATTTTAATAATTAATTATAATCAATTAACTGTTGCAGGTCTAGCTGTCAGGGCTAAAACACACGATCTGTTCATCTTTACAAACCATGACTGTATAGTCTAACAATGGCAAGCTGTCAGTGCTAATGTGTTTAAATCAAAACTTACATTGAATAATGTACTTGGAGAATCGTTACACCCCTATTATTTAGGTGTCTAAGCTCCTCACTGCAGCAGCTGGAACACTATTATCATTTATTCTATGTAGATCCCAAACATGATCAAAATATTATAAAATGTGCCAGACTGTAGACAAATAAGAGTTTATTTTTACCCAGTAACTCCTGAAAGATACAGCATTGCTTCTTCTTCTTGGTTCAAGACCAATCCATTCTGTATTGATTAGCATGTGTGCTATTGTAGCTTTTCGCCCATCTTGAATCTGTTGCAAAAACATTTTCTTTTGACGCTTTAGAGCACTGGTTTCCAACACAGGGCTCCCGACTCCCACTACAGGGTCGTCAAAGCTTCACGAGGGGTTGCAAGGCCTTCTTGACTTTAAGTTCTTAAAAATATCAGGAAAACTCATCTCTGATGCAGTATTCAGAATAAATAATCTGCTCAAAATGCATCCAAATGGTTAATTTCACACAGCATTCTTGCAGTTATTATGTCATTACTTTTGTTAGTTGTACAGTTTATCAGTAGTTCTGTACTGTTTTTGATATGTATCAAACATATCATGAAATATCCATTAAAATATGTCACTTTGTAAGGGGTTGTCAGTTTATTTAATAATGGAAACAGGTTGGGAACCACTGCTTAAGAGCTTTATGTAGAAATTTAGAAGAATCTTTAATCTTTAACCAAATGAGATTTTTTTTTGCCCATTCTGGCCTGTAATGCACTTGTTATATGGGTCTTTATTTAACCACATCAATGTTAGAGGTCCCACATAAAGTGAAATCTGATCATAAAATGAATTTACTTTCCACAAATCAACCATTTGACTCAGTAACATAATATCTGATGAATGTGGAGGCATGACCATTGTCAGAGATGGTTGTACAGCAGAAATGTTAAGACACAGTAATGCAGTAATCTAAATTTCTGATCTTTCTGCAGCATCCTGAAACTGACTGTCACAGCATTCAGATCATACTTACAATGACCATATGGCAGACATGCCCGCGGCAGAGTTCAGAGTAGGAGGCATACTGCATGTAGATGACCCAGCTGGCGATGAGGATGCCCAGCCATGCCAAGAGGAGGTACTTCACCTTGATGGCTGGGAGACGACTCTTGAGGAAAGTGGGAGAAAAAAAGTTGATGTAAAGGAGAAGAGAAGAAAGATAGCTGATATGCAGTGGTGAAGCAAGCATTCAAATCCTTTACTTAAGTAAAATTCCACTTAAAGGGACAGGTCACCCTCAAATCAAAAATTATCTTTCTTCTTACCTGTTGTGCTGTTTATGCATCTAGATGGTTTTGCTATGAGTTGCTGAGTTTTGGAGGTTATCGGCCATAGAGATGTCTGCCTTCTCTCAAAAACGGAACTAGATATCACACGGCTGGTGGTGCTAAAAACGCCAAAAAAAAAAATAAATAATTTGAATAACTCAACATCAATGTCTCTTTCCAGAAATCATGACCTGGTTACTCAAAATAATCCACAGACCTTGTTGTGAGTAGTTTCATGTTGGAACTATTTTCTTTCTGCTGTCTGTCAACTGTGTCACTGCACAGAAAGAAGCATTTACTCATGGAGGAGAGGCTTATGCTTGAGAAGAGAAAATAGTTCTTACATCAACGTGCTCACAACAAGTTCTGCAGATTATCTTGAGGTGCTGGGTCATGATTCCTGTGAAGAGACATTGCTGTTGGGTGTTTAAAATGTACTTTTTTTACCCTTTTGAGCACCATCATTTGTTCCACTATAATCAAGGGATGTCAGACATCTCTACAGCCGATATCTCCAAAATTTGGCAACTAAGTAAAACTACAGCAAGTATTAACACCAGAATGAACTTAAGTATCATAAGTAAAAAGTATCATAAGTAAGAAGTACTCCTGCAACAAAAAATGGGAGTTTTTGTTGTTATTGTTGTATTACAGGTAATATTTATCCATTGTTAATACTGATGCATCAATGCCTAGCCACTTTTTATTACATGGCTTTGTTAAATACTCACTTTTGATTTGTCAATCATGGCATGGTATTTCTGAATAGCAGATCGTTGCTAAGAATAACAGACCGCTGCTATGGATGCAGGTCTGATCATAGGCGGTGGTGGAGCAATATAATAATTTTTTAAATCAATAAAATAATTTTCAAATTAATATTTCATGTCTTTTTTTATTTTATTTTAATTTTTTTGTAATTAGCCATGTAATAAGGCAGTATTTGTGGGATAATGTACCTAGTAACCACACATGTAGTGGAGTGAACGGTATCCAACAATATATCCCTGCGACATTCAGTAATGAAAAATAAGTAGATTTACTCAAATACACAAGCAGTATGTAACATATTTAAAATGAGCTCTACCTTTTCTAACTGCAACATGAATGAGATTAACACTTGAATGCATCATTAATTATAAATCAGTAGCATAATACACAGTATTCTAAAATGGGCAATTCTGCATGATGAGTACTTTTGGTGATTTAAGTAGATGCTAATACTTTTGTACTTTTACTTAAGTAAGATTTTGAATGCATGATTTTGATTTACAACAGAGTGTTTCTACACTGAGGCACCACTACTATCATTAAGTCAGTAAAAGATCTTCTCCCACTGTTCTTGTTTAATTGCTAACAACTCATAACTCATCTGATAAATGACAAAAATCACTTTGAGCCTGCAGTCATAAGCAAAAAGGATTGGGAACCACTAATTTAAATAATGCATTTTACAAGCATATCTTTTTTTAAATTAATGAAAAAATCTTAATCAGAAAATTAACTAGTAACCACGGCTGAAAAAATGAATAAATGTAGTGGAGTGAGTATCCCTCTGAAATTTAAGAAGTGGAAGTAGGCCATAAGGTTGCATAAAACGAACAGTGAACAGCTGGTCACTTGACCTTAGGATAAAACAAAGATAGCAGATATTGGCCTGCACCCTGTAATTCTCTCTCATTTTTTCAAAAAAGATTCACTGATGCATGTAGACAGAAATACCTTGATTGTTTGAAATGCATGCAGATAATTTACCATGTGGAGCAACAAAGGACAGCAGCCTGACATCATGCATACCTGCAGACCTTTGGACAGAGGGCAGAAGAGCACCAAATGGACCAGTCTCCGCAGAGCCCTGGGCATCATGAGCGACTCTGATAGAGGAGGCAGCAGAGGAGCGAGAAACCAGTCTGATCACATCCTTACAGCAAACCTACGCCATGCGTCGCAAATAACCCAAACCAGCGTCTAATCATTAAACGCAGCATATGCCATTCAGCCTCTCTTTCACTGCAACAACACCGGATCTTTACAGTTTGGGTTCCTAATCCAATTTTTCAACACAAATCATTCGCCGGAGGAGAAAAAATGATCAAGAGCGCGTCCTTGAAATTGAGCATTTTCAGATTTCAGCTCCATATGGGCCAGAAAATCTCCGATACAGTCCGGAATGATTAAAGACCAGCCGAGATCAGCAGCAAATCCGATCAATGTAAAAACATTATCTCATCAGACGAAATTAGACAAGATTGTGACATAGAAATAGCCAATGGATCAACCGATGAGCACACAACCTCTGTTACCCAGCAGCGACTCATCACTGCGCTGCTTTAAAGGGGAAGATGCGGGATCTCTGTCAGCTGTGAGGTGTTTTTATACCGCCGACAGAAATCTGCCTGTGCTTCCTGTATTTATTTATTTATTTATTTATTTTTCCCCTGCTGGGAAAGAACAGCAGAGCTGCAGTAACTGGTCAGTAAATCAACAATAATTATAACCGATTAATCACTTTGATTTTTTTTTTAAAGAAAAAATTCTCAGATTTCAGCTTTTCAAATGTGAATATTTTCTGATTTCTGTGGACAAAACAGTACATTTGAAGACATAATATTCTGGGCTTTGGGGAACAGTGATAAACATCTTTCACCTCTTTCTGACTTTTTGTGTGTGTGTGTGTGTGTGTGTGTGTGTGTGTGTGTGTGTGTGTGTGGTGTGTGTGTGTTTTGGACCAAAAAACAAATCAATGACTGGAGAAAATGACTGACGGATAAAATGATAATAAAAATAATTGTTAGTTGTAGTATATGTTTTGTGTGCCCTTAACATTTAAGTTATAGACTACTTCTATAACATTGTTAACATCTTAGGACTTTACATTTTATTGTAACATTTGTGCATTGTCCTACTTTACTTACTTACTTTCCTTCTTTAATTTGTTTAATTTGTTGTTTTTAGAAGATTTAATGACATCAACCGATGAACTCTCCTTCCTAGTCCAAGCATACAAGGGTTATGTGGCCTGCAGGCCAATGGCAGCCATAATTAAAATCATTAAAAGATGACTTAATGATTACAGAGGTAGCATTCAGTTTCATTTTCACATATCAGTAATGCCACTGCAGTAAATATTTTTAATATTTAAGCAGCAAAATTAAAACTGTAGCTATGAACTTCTCAGGAGAGAGGATACTCTCACGAGGAAATAATTTTTAGACTGCTCTGATAGAAGTCATGATTTTTATGGCTGCTTTACTTTAAACAATTTCACTGTGTGAACTTTAACTGTACATGAGCTTTTGAATATGACAGAGAACACAGGACATTAATTAACAGATCCTGATGATCGTGTCAGATTGAAACAATCAATGATGTTACAGCTGCTGTGCGTAAATGTGCACACAGCTTTATTTTTTATTTCACCCACCTGCTGCAATGATCCGCTGTTAATCAGAATGCTAATTTTTATGACCTGTGGATTGCAAAAGTTTCGACAGTGATGCAGCAGCACCGTGCATAAATGATGCCTTCATCATCCTGTTGACACTTTTGTTTCTTAGATTCAGGATTTGGCAATGATAAAATCTGTAATGAGTAATTACATCTGTAATGTGGACTACAGCCAAAATGTTTACTCTTGAGGAATTGTGGTATCATCTAATTACCAGTCAAGAAGCAATGACTTACAGAAATTGTCAATAAATCCCAATAAATCTTATATATGGGACCTTTAAGAGAAAACAGGCTTACAGCAGTGTGTCTGTTAGCGCTCAAGTCATTTCAGAATAAAAGGCCTCTGTTCGTCAATTGTGTTATTTTGGTCAGATCTCAAGTGAAACTCTGTATTAGTTTAAAGTTCACTTTGTGCTGAGGTACATATCTGCAGAAGCAATGAAATATGACAACAACTGCATCATTTATTTTGAGTATTTTAGTAGGATAAGTGTGAAGAAGGCAAATAGCTCATTGCTGAAGAGCTTCTGCTACGATCGCTAGGGGTACTGTTCCTTGATACCTGTTGCAGATTAGGTGGCAAGTCATGTCAGGCAACCTAGCAGACTGAGGTTGAAGTTCATGGCAGTGTACACGCATACGCCTGTATCTAATGATATGGACAGAATGTGCTAAATGAGACGATGTGTGTATAGCACACTCAAGAGACTCTTGTGATAGATCCGGGTTCTTTGTGCCCCCTGACATGGTGCCTTGTCTGCTGTAGGCAGTGTCTTGTCTGCTACGAAGCAAGGTGTTTTCTGCACCTAATTCTCCTGTTTGTCATGGTTCCTGCCCTGGTTCTCTTTGGCACTAGTTCTGGATCTAAAATAGGCCCACCCTTGGGTCTGTATGGAATATGTATCTCACTTATCCTAAGCCCTGCCGATGAGTTTTCAAATTTTACTGTTGGTAAGGTGCTGTTCCTAACAGGCTCCACTTCCCTCTCAACTTCAGGCTCTTCTTTGGGTTTATTATGGTAAGGGCAATCATTCAGGCGGCAAGTATATTCACGACTGCGACGCCCCTTGGTTGATTTTTGTCCCTGAACCTGTTTTGAAACCTGTGATGGAGCTTTCTGTGGAATAGGTGGGAGTACTGGAAACGCAAGGGTAGAGACGGTTTTGTCTCCTTTTGATGGGGAATCCTGACTGATGACTCCTGATGTGTCTTAACTCTTTCTCCACGTGGTGGGGGTGGTCGTAGTACTGGTCTTGGTTTACTAGAGGGAGATATCTCCTCTGTAGTTAGACCCACACTGTCCTCTTGACTAGGAATCCTGACTGATGATTCCTGACTTGTCTTAACCGTTTCTTCACGTGGTAAAGGTGGTCGTAGTACTGGTCTTGGTTTACAAGAGGGAGATATCTTCTCAGTATTTAGACCCACACTGTCCTCTTGACTTGGAATCCTAACTGATGATTCCCGACGTGTCTTAACTCTTTCTCCACTGGTGGGGGTGGTTGTAGTACTGTTCTTAGTTTACTAGAGGAGATATCTCCTCAGTAGTAAGACCCACACTATCCTCTTGACTGGGAGTCCTGACTGATGATTCCCAACGTGTCTTAACTCCTTCTCCATGTGGTGTGGGTGGTTGTAGTACTGGTCTTGGTTTACTAGAGGGAGATATCTCCTCAGTAATTAGACCCACATGGTCCTCTTGACTTGGAATCCTGACTGATGATACTAGATGTGTCTTCACTCTCTTTCTACGTGGAGGCAGTGTTGGTGGTGGCACTGGTCTTACTTCACTAGAGGGAGATACCTCTTCACCCACACTGTCCTCCTGACTGGGAATCCTGGCTGATGATACCCAACATGTCTTAACCGTCTCTCCACATAGTGGTGGTGGTACTGGTCTTGGTTCACTAGAGGGAGATACCTCTTCACCCACACTGTCCGCTCGACTGGGAATCCTGACTGACGACACTCTACATGTCCTCTGTCTCACCTCACAGGGAGGTGAGATGACGAAGGGCGCAGAGGCTGTACTGGACACACTGGATGTTGGTAAACGAGATTCCTCTGGGGCTGGTCTTTGGGTCTCTCTCCGTTTGCTCAATTTTGCTAAGACAGTAGTTCTCTGCAAAGATCAGTTATAAAAATTTTAAAACTGGATATGACAAATGGTTTTCAAAAACATGAAGTTTCGGGAGGCTCTGTCGGAAACTGGAAACACAATGACAGCCGCCTGATTCATGATCTTTCTCATATTACAACTGAAGAGTACACTAAAATTTGTTTCTGAAAACATTTTGAGCAAGGACTAGGTAATGTTGTAACCTAATCTTTATCCATATTTAATCAAGACTGTCTAATTCGATGGTTTGATCTGAGTTTCGTGAGCCCTATGTGTTGTACTGGATGTTCTACTCACCAAGAATGACTTGTCAATCACATGGTAGCCATGCCCTAAAGCATTTATTGTCTGTTTTACTGTAAATGGGACCATAATTTACAAAACTGACATCATGCTGTATACAAGAAGGCCTGAACCTAGTGATTGAGACCATAAACTCATGAGGAAAATGTGTACTGAAGTCATAAATCAAGTGAGAAGTAGGGTCATTTTCTCATTAGTCTCCACCTTTTTTCAACCAGTAGAGTTGCCCCCTGCTGGGCATTAGAAAGAGTGCAGATTCAAGGCATTTCCACATCGGCTTCACTTTTCAGACCAGGAAACGTGTCCCCTTATTCTACTGTCTCTGTTATCATCTCATTCTAAAACCTTTAAGCTAAGACAACCACAGACTGAGAAAAGACATTAATGACTGAACACAGACAGTCCACAGTGACTGCTAATTGCAGTGAGCCTCTCAAGTTCATGCTCATTCACATTTATGACCTGAAACTTTTGACTATTGTTAATTTAAATTTAGTGTTTGATTAAAGATAAATTAATAAGGCTTCATATGTCCATACTTACTAATTAGCTACAAATGTGGACCATGACTCACTTGAACATCCTGAACTAAATGGTATTATACTTAGATCGTAGTCACTTCTTCTACAAATTGAAGAAAAAATAAAACTCTGACTTACCCCACTGCTCTTGATACTGAAAGGTGACCTCCTTGATATCTCTCGATTCATTGTCCCTGGACTGTGCTATTTTGCCCACATGCGTAGACAGAAATTCTGGGATGTCATCTGGCTGTGCTAAGAGTGTTGCTCTGGACAGACACTCCAGCAAGGTTTTTACTCCGTATGGTGTGCGTTTGTCAGTGCTCATCTTTGGTAGTATCCTAAAAATTGTCCTTTCCTGAAGATTACTTGTTGAAATGCGATCTGGAAATGTGTGTGGAAGAGAGTGTGGTTGGTGCTTCAAGTAGGGAAGAAGCAGAATTCCATTCTGATGTCATAAAGGGAAGATTCTATTCTATTGCTCTATTATTTTAATCCAATATGACACACACACACACACACACACACACAACACACACACATTGACAGAAAAGGGTTAAAGGGCTAAAATAATTTATTTATTTAAATGATCATGATATTTTTTCTTTTTACAAAAGGCTTCATAGTTTAATGCACTCATTCCCAGAGACTGGGTGGGACCCACAGGTGTGTCACAGAGGATTTTATTTGGGTCACAAAAAAATAAAAGATTATTGCAGAAATTCTGCAAATTTTAAATGTGTATCTTGTTTTATATTTATTTTGTTTCATTTATGAAGTAACTAAAATGTCATATATTATTTTATTATTTAATATTTGTTTTTTTAATATTATTTTTTCTATATTATTTTACTGATAAGAGAAGAAAAAAACTGAGATGGCCTGTTAACTCAGCCTATATGCATTTATTTCTCATTTATAGTATTTAACGTGTGTATGTTTTTGTAAGCATCATGATAATCAAGGTGATGTCGAAGTAAAATGGCCAGGAAAGTTCAAGGAAAGATGTAGTGTACTCTATCTTTTTTTAAAATGTATACACTACAACCTTTAGCTTATTTAAATAAGTGTAAGCATATAGAATACTTAATAGAGAGTTCAAGAGACTTTAACTCTGAAAATCTTTTGGAGCAAACTGTTTTTTGAATATGTCAGGATATACATTATGTGGTTTTGTGATCTGGTTCTTCGGTTTTATTCAAAGAGAAAAGAAATTTCATGACCACTAGACCTCCGTTATAGCAGTGAATTTATATGCAAGTTTATATGGATGCTAGAATTGTCAAAAAAAAAGTCAAGGGGTAACATAAAAAGTGTGTTGAGGTGAGAAACTGTTTTTAGAAGAGTACAGTATTGCTGTGATTGTAGCATACATTTTTTTATTTTCTGTTGTCCTGTCTTTGTTGTTGTTATCATAATGCAGTACAATGCAAATACTTTTACATACTAATTTTCATTATTTCCATTTTTCTTATAATTACGTATGCAAATATGGTTGCAGGGTGGAAAAATAAGGTCCTGGTTTCAAATCCCAACTGGTGCTTTTCTGTGTGGAGTTTGCATGTTCTCCCCTATTTTGCATGAATTTCAAAAACATGCACATCAGGTTAATTCTCCTGGTTTAGAGCTGGAGTTGATCCCTGGACGATGCAAATGGCTGTCCACCACTCCTTAAGATCGATTAAATGCAGAGATCAATGTATTGTGTAGGATTGTGTAACTGACTAATGAAACTTGATTCTGCTCTCTATTCTTGATGGAGAGCAACTGTGAAGTAACATACTTTTCCCCTGGGTCAGTAATGTATTCCTCATTCAGATAAAAAACAGTAACAGCTGTGCAACATAAGTGTTTTTAATGTTTCTTTTGACTGAAATGAGCAGCTGTAGGACTTAAACTGTGGTTGCCACGTCAGCAAAGATCCTGATTTTCTCATTGTGTTAATGTAATTAAATAATAGCTGCATTTGACCTTATATTGAATATCTTAGTCCTTTTTTCAATTTCAACCTAATGTGCTTTATTGACATGAAAAGACAATGCTTATATTGCCAAAGCAAACAAATTTATCAATATGAAAAACAAATAATCACATTAGTTATAAGTAACTAATAATGACAGCAGTTACAATAACAACAATAACTGTTTACTTATTTGAACAATCACAAACCCTAATAAACAGGGCATTGTAACTCAATGATAATCAATTAGCAAACAAACAAAAACAACAGTAAATTTGAGCACAAGAAATAAAAATCTGTATTTAATATTAGTTTTTAATCTGGTGATGTTTCACAGGATGTCCCTCAGGTTGTGGCAGGAGGCCACATATTCAGCTCCCAGTCTGCAGGAGCTTAGCAGCACCTCTTTGTATTTATGCAGAATTTTGGGAAAGAATAATGCATTCTGCATAATTTCTGGTCAACAAAATATCACATTCTCTCATATTTTTTAGGCATGTCTTGAAGCATTTCTTTCAAGATGTTCAGATGTGAAATGCTCACTTTCCTCCGTGTCTTTGAGGCATACATATCTGTAGATGGCTTCAAATGTCTTGCCCCAGGCCTGGGATATTTCACTGTGAAGACAAATCAGAATCAAGGCATTTGGTTATGTTGGTCTCCAAATTCAACAACGATCCAATCATTTATCAGCTTTCAATTAAGCTGATCTGTCGGTAAACTCCATCACTCCAAATCCTCACTGTTGGAGGTACTGAATGTAGATGATGACGTAGACCTTTTATTCTCTGCCACCTCATGACACAGGCTCAACACAAAGTCGGACTGCAACGCCTCAAGGGGCACGTCGGACGAGAGCAAAGGAAACACAGAAGAGTCTATTAGTGTCAAGTCAAGTGAATTCTCACCTTCCAAAGCAACTCTGGTGCTGCTCCACAGGTTTATCTGTTCCATCAAAGGTGGACCCTGGGCCTCCATATGATGACGACCTTCACTAGTGGAGAAAATCAGGGCAAATGTTTAATCCCATTAACTACATTTTGTCCTACTTCTTGCCCTCTTCTTCTTCTTTTAACCCTGACCAATTGCAAACCATCAAAATACATCCAATAAAAGTGCTTGTTTTTGCTGATAACAGGCTCAGATTATCTGAAAACATTATAGAAAAGATCCCTACAGAGTTTGACTTTCTTTTTAAAGAGTAAGATCATTTTTGTTTAACCAGAAACAGCAGATTTATTGCTCTGTCAGTGGCAAAACCAACACTTTTAGTGCACGTACTTTGTCGGTGCAGGGTGCAGGGGAGTAGACCATTTGCTTCATGTGAAAGCCTCAAAACATGGGGGGACTGACAGGGTTAAGGTTTGAACTACAAAAAAATATGAATTACCACTAACTGTTTGTGGAGTACACTGAACTTGTAATAAACTTAATCTAAGTATCTGGCCCGGTTCCATACCCAAAGCCCACCAAACAGTGGCAATTGAGCCATCGTGAGCCAGTTACTTACTGTCTGCCCACTTATTGCACAACAGAGACAGTGCAGTCAGAGTTGAGTCTCAAGGGGCAATATTAACGCTGATGTATTCGTTTACAGAGAACATTTTCAACAAGGCCAGTTACCACGCTGTGTAACGCAGTCATCTCTCAACATCTGAGATCAGCTGTCTGCTCTCATGAGGGCAAAGCCGTGAAGCTTCTCCTTCTGCATGGACCTGCATGAACAAGAGCAAGACATCAGAAGACAGAGGAGACACTCATTCCACAAGAAAATCATAACCATTAAAATAGTTTTGCATACTGAAGATTAGCATCCACTGGTCCGTTAACATTTGGTGTCCATGAGACAGAGCTGAAGGCCACATCTGTAATGAGAAATTAATTTACCCATATTATTCTAAATCAGGAGTACAATCTGCTTAGGCTGACTACAATAAAGAATTAATTGATCATTTTAGTCCTATCTTCTACTAATCATTAATATAAACTTCATTTCACACTGTGGCTATGAAAATTGTACTTGGAAATATTTACACAAAGTATTCAATCACTGACACAATGTTTTTTTTAATGTTATACTACCAACTTTCTTTCAAGTTTTGATAGAAGAGTATTAGGGCCAGAGGAAGATTTTTAGCTAGGTTTTGTATTTTTAGAATAAAGTCAAAATGTCAAGAATAAAATCAAACTTTCAGTATAAATGCAAGGCATACAAAGTAAATAAATCAGGGAAGGAAGATCTTTTGTGCATTTTGACAACAAAGTCAAAATGTACTTCACTAAAATTCTGCAGCATTTCATACAGAGCTGCAATCGGTTGGCCTAGTTGACTGACAAAAAAACTTATCATAACAATTTAGATGATCATTTAAGTATTTTTTAAGCAAGAATGGAAAAGAATAGCTGGTTCCAGCTTCTTAATTTGCTTTTTTTTTCTTATGCTTCTATGATATGGAAGCCCATTTCTGCCAGTGTGATAAAAAAAAAAAGTCTGATCCTAAAACCTAAGTCATTGCAATGAGGAACTTTCTCAAAATAAAGACTTATAATACTAAATAATTTTGAGCTACTATGTCATTACTTTTTTTTAGAAAGTCTCTTATTATAATTACTCAAGATATGACTGAATATATTTGGGCTTTGGACCGTTGGACAAGGACAAAACATTGTTTGTCATCAGTGGGTCACTTGTGATGGACATTTGGCAATTTGCTTTTTAGACAATTAGGTTCATCAAGAAATTCATCACTAGATGAATCAGATAGTCAGTCGCAGACACACTGTCTGTATTGCCAAATCATTTGACCCTCTCTATGGTCCTTAACTGTTACAGATCAGAAGAGAACTGCCTGCCATCAGAGGGCGACATCAGGATGTGAACTAAAATTAGTGTTCCAGGAGGTTCTATGACTGTACTCTAGGTTGTACTGTACTTTTAGTTGTTTTGTTTTTTTTTTAACCAATTGGGACATTTCCAGAAACATTTCTTCCCACCAAAAGTTGGCTAGAGTTATTTAGACTAAAGACATGTTTGAGCTACTTCCTCAACTGAACATAAAGAGTGACATGCTTCAGCAGGAGTGTCAGCTTTTTGTCAGGCTGTGCTCTGCAACCCTTTCTCACACACAATGAGCAATAATGAGTAAATAAAGTTAACGCCATCATGAACATGAACTTGGGATGCCTGTTGCTGACCACGTGAGAGACAGACAGTTCAAAAGTAGAAAACTATTAACTAAACACAATACAGAACACTTGGTGAGAGGATTTCTCCTTTAGGAAACCTAAACTGTCATAAACATTACATAAATATCGTTAATGTTACACACCTACGTGCAAAACTGTCAAGAAGTCGAGTTGGGTTTTTAAACTTTATGCAAATATTTAAATTATGAAACACGTTAAAGTGATGTTTATTCATTTATGAACTTCTGCAGGGACATACAGTACGTCCACTCACCATTTTGTCCTCGCAGCAGTTTCCAATCCCTGTTGTTGTGAGCAGGTCGGTACCATAGACTGTATATAGAAGTGGACGGAGCTTCCGGCTCTGAAAAATGAAGCCAATGCGGAAGTGCAGTAACGCTGTATTCTCACCGAAATCCAGCAGGGGGCGCGCGAGCTGGCTGCAAAAAGAAGCCCGGTTCCATTGACACCCGTTCTAAAATGCCGAACTTTACAGCTGAAATAAACATATTTATAGCCCGTGTCAAAAAACGATTTTGGTTTCTATCGCTAATATCCCCCACCATGTTCACTGAACCAGACTCGAATTTTCATAGAAGTCATTCGTTGATTTTATATTAAGGCTTAAAGTTCTGTATAATTAGGGGCGTGGTTTCGTGATTGACAGGCGTAGTGCCCTATGGTAGTGCCACTCACTCGCTCCCTTAGACTATACCGTCTATGGTCCCGCCCTGCTCCACCGTCTCAACCAATCATATTCACATCCGGTTTCAAAACTGTCAAAATGGCGCTGGCCAAATCTGAAACTCGAGGCTTCAAAACGGGTGTTCAGAAACCAATGGGTGACGTCACGAAGGCTCCGTCCACTTCTATATACAGTCTATGGTCGGTACAGGAGAACTTAGGTCGTCTAGAAGGGGAAACTCAGACCTGCGAAAGATCTCGCGAGAGTGAATATTTTAACCCAAACCCGTACCTTCCCCTGACCCTAATTACTTGTTTTTCTGTCCCTAAACCTACGCAGACATTGACCACACTTTAATCACGTTATAAAACATAATTAGTTTGTAAAACGTACTTAATGAAGTAACAACACGTGGAAATCTCGCGAGACTTTCGCAAAACAAAAGTTCCCCTTTTTTTTTTTTTTTTTTGAACAATTACGGAACCTGAGAGCGGCCAAACTTAATCTGCTTAGCGACAGCCTCTAGTGGCGTAACAGGCTTTATTTAGCGCACCTAATTGCACCGTCCTCTCCTTTTGCAATCTAGTTCTTCCTTAAATATTTAAAACTGGTGCCACAACTGCATTTTTAGAACATTTCAGAAATTAGGCTCATATGATATTTTAGTTTGTGTCTAATGACCGAGACATGCCCTTAAGTGAAAAAGAGCTAAATTGCCTCATGATATCAAACTAAGACACTACTAGGTATTTGTATAGTATCAAGAACAAAAATGATCTACTGCAAACAATTCATGATACTGATTTCTAGGGAATCAGTAACAGTGGCTTGAATAAAACATTTGCCAGAAATGACTGCATTGGAGCCACAAACTGTAATGTACCTAGAATGAATGAGTTTGGGATTACAGCACACATCTTTTCTTAAAGAGCTGACAAAGGTGCTCTTTATTCTTGCATATGGTTAGAAAACTAAGATCTCAACACTATGCTTACATGGACTGTAATACATAAACTGGAGCTGCACTTAGCTGACGAAAGAAAATCAATCTGCAACTATTTTTTAAAGTAAATCGTTTCAATTATTTTCCGACATTTTCTCAAATGTAAGAATTTTATGCTTGTTGTTGGTTTGTAATTATGAACTGAATATCTATGGATTTCAGACTGACGGTCAGGTAAAACAAGGAGGATGCTGTTTTAGACTCTGGGACATTATTACAGGCCTTTTAAATATTTTTGTCAAGTGCTAAAAATCACTTTCCAGTGGATGTTTAATATACATTTTTCACAACAGTATCTTAGCTAAGAGAGACCAATTAATCTGTCAGCTGATTATCTGCCATTCTCAGGTATTGGGCATCAGCCGACTCCTGTGCACACAAGGCCGATTAAACAATTGCCCATCTGCAGACAGCCTTAATCAGGTCAGCTGCTGTGGAAAGATGTTAGTGCTCCCTCATGTGAGCTGCAGGGAGGTCGTGAAAAAGTTTGTTTCAAGCCCTGTTCGTAACTCTTCTGCTCTCAACGTTTGCCAGAATCTCCTCAGTCACCATCATCTTTTCTCAGTGTTAATACGTTTCTCCATCCTAAATGACAGCAAATCTAATCTAAAACTGTTCAACTGGCTAGCGTTTAATATGTACTTTGTTATAATGTATTAGGCTGGGAATCAGGCAAATCTGCCGAGCTCATGTTCTCATTTGCTCTGGCAGATCTGCATTTGTGAATTAGTCTGGCATTGCCTGGCTAATATAATGTACAATAATGATAATAATGCAATTGAATGACGTTGATTTTGACATACTTTACACTGCTCTCCTTTAAATACCCGTCACGCTCTACAGCACAAACCAATGCATTTCATTAACTGATTAAAGATCCATCTAAAACAGGATGATACTGGCTAAGATAAGACATTTATATGATATTGTATGGAATAATTAAATTATATATGACTTGCCTTTGTTTTGATATCAGCATTATATATCAGCCATTGGCTGCAGTGCTCTCTAAACAATCAGGAGCCATTGAAAAAACAGTCAAATCAGTTGACCACTACTCTAAAAGAGCCTTCTTGATATTTTGTGACAT
Organism: Lutjanus argentimaculatus; assembly: GCA_034769285.1. Lineage (NCBI taxonomy): Eukaryota > Metazoa > Chordata > Actinopteri > Lutjaniformes > Lutjanidae > Lutjanus > Lutjanus argentimaculatus. Next base: position 29,896,652 of record JAWZSL010000005.1, on the reverse strand, counting down.
GCTGCAGCACATTCAGTCATCAAACTACTTAAAAACTACCGCTTGAATCTTCTCCCACGTACTGCTGTTGATCTGTTGAGTATAAGCAGTGTTTAAGGTTTAAGCATGGCCTCATGGGTAGACCATTTTGGCAACAAGACAGAAAAATCTAGAGTTGGAAATGTGACACGGATGTAATTTGAAGAAGTTTTGTTATTATGTTCTACAACCTGTGAGCACAAATATGAATACAACAGCAAAACAAAGTGCTGTCTGATCCAGAACATAAATAATGATTATAGCAGTCTATGTAGATGTAAGAAAAATGTTAAATTAGGACCAGAAGACGATGTGTGACAAAAAAAAGATTCATTAATGAGTAATATACACACACAACTTGGACCGTGGCATATTTAACTCAGTCCAGAATACAGGCATCAGATCTTTTCCAAATGCAGATGCATGATAAAGTGGAGCAGCAGACGATCTTAAACTTTTTATAAATGCATTTTTAACGTCTCTTATTTAAAATTAAGATGTCATGAGGCTGGTGTGGAGGGTGCTGACAGGCTGTGCAGCAGCTCCATCTGTCGCCTTTTGTCCTTGGCTCGGTTGATGGTCATCTTGAATAAGCGGCAGTACAGCTCCATGGCGGCTGGCGTGTCGTCGTTCCCGGGAATGGGGTATGTCACCAGGCTCGGATTGCAGTTTGAGTCCACCACGCCCACGGTAGGAATGTTCATCTTTGCCGCATCTCTGATTCCAACATGCTGCTGAAACACGTTGTTGAGGGTGGAGAGGAAGATGATGAGGTCTGGTAAGCGAACTCCTGGGCCGTACTGGATGGGGGCGTTGGTGAGGAGGCCGCCCTGCCAGTACCGCGTATGGGCGTACTCTCCACAATCCTTAGCAGTGCACTCCACCAGGTGGCCAAACTGACGCCGGCGGCTGACAAACAGGATGATGCCGCCACGATACGCTATGTGGGCGGTGAAGTTCAGGGCCTGCTGAAGATGCTCCACAGTCTGATCCAGATCGATTATATCCTGGTCCAAACGGCAGCCATAGAGGTACGGCTGCATAAGTCTGAGAAAAACAGAATTGGAGTTAAGTTTAAAAAAGGTCAAACTGAAATGGGAAATTGATGCCTTCCATCTCAAGGAACATAGTTGTGAGTGGGATGATAATCATTCTTTACATTTTCAGTCACAATGGCCAACTGTGATTCAATTTTCATGGCTACTGCACTCTCTTGTTCATAATAATTACTTTTTGATTTGTCACCAGTCACTGAAATGACAGCTCACAACATTTCCTGTTCTGCTTTGATTCTTTGCTGCGTGTAGCTAATATAAATGCATAAAGCTAGAGTTGATACTATTAAATAGAGAAGCTCAGAAAACAAAGAAGGCTGATTTTAAATTATAAATAGCAAATCATTTTTAGCAACCAGAGAGAGTAACTGGAGTTAGGAAGTTTAGCAGTGATATTTTGGCAAGAAGAAGAAAGAAGAAGAAGAAAAAAAGATAACCCTTGTTATTCCATGACACAGCACAGCTGTCATAAAAATCCTGTAATGGGAATTTCAAAGGGATATTAACAGTGTCTGCAAGGCAAAATAACACTTATATACAGGGAAGTCTGTAATGGTACAGTGAATTTTAGTTCAGTAATTCCAGCTTCACTGCTCTGCATTGGATAAGAAATGAAAGGATAATCATGAGTTTAAAGTGCTGACTCTCAGCTTTTGAAGTGCTCTCAGTGCTTTAAGACTTATAGCTCCTTTTATGCATAGATCTCAGGCTCAAACAACGCAGCAGGAGACAGGTCCTGGACATATACAAACTCGTGAGTAGGTGGCTTCCAAGAGGCAATTTATGAAAAGTTTTGCAGTTACAAGGGCGTGCTAAATACGATTTGGAACATTTTTGAGAGGCTCAGGATAAGGATGTCACTATATACCAGCATAGACAATAACCAGGATATCTAAAAAATTAAATACTGATATGTTAATATCACACATAATGTGTAAATAAATTAACACACACTACCCATTAAGTGTAATTGCACTTTTTATTTGTTTTTATGCTGTTATGGATAAAGACTCTTTCTCCACCTCCTACTCTCGTATCTTGGATTTGTATCAGGATAAAAATACAAGAATTAACCCTCGCATGAGGCCAAATAATGTTCAACATGTGGCCAAAGCAACCAAAAAAAGATGGAGTAATTCAGACAAAAGATTTGAAAAAACAGAAAACACTTCGACTGAACGCTGCTATTGATAATCTATTAAACATCAATGGTTAAAACAGTGGTTCCCAAACTATTTCTGGCATGTCCGCTTTTCAGAAGCTGAAAAAAGTCTGCAACCCCCAGTACGTTTACTTGTAAATGACTAAATTTTAGTGATGTACTTGTACATCAGTACTTGAGTGCAGATTTGCAGGACTCTTTTCACCACTGCATTGAAGTATGAGACTGACTTGACAATCCCCACCTCCATGTCACTACTGAGTATAAGTCTTTCTGACAAGAAATCTGAGCAACAACATTACAATTAATTACATTTCAGTCAATAAGCCGCGGGGATTTTTAACCAACCTGTGTCTGCAGCCTTTTTTGTGGCCAAGATGTACTCTGGCGTCGAACAGCTCTTTCAACGAGATGAGCTCTGACACACGGAAAAAGTCCGGCTTCTCCAGTGGCTGGTTAAGTATTTTTTCTGTGTGAAGGAGAAATCATATCATAAAAAAGTCTGGACAACAACACTACTGACTAACTTTGTGTCTTAAAGACTCCTGCTTTGATTGCTCACCTGTGATGTCGTCAGTTTTGGGTGGAGGTGTTTGGATGGATGCTGCAGTAGCATAATGATGCCCGCCGACGATAACAGCCCGTAAGCGTCCTAGCCCCAAAAGGCCTAAATATAAGACACAAATGTCGGTCAAAACATCAGACATTAACTGGAAACAAACGAGAACTGCTAAGTTACACAGCTAGCTACTAACGTTAGATGTAAGCTAAATTGCTAGTTTGAGTCGTGTCTAAAAGGGAACCCTTGATTTACGAATCTCTCGCGAGATTTGTCTGCGTTGTGAGCAAATGTGAGACAAACCCTCAGAATATTTCGACTATAATGTTACTGTGTCGGAAAAATAAAAAGACATGCTGTTACCTCTTGTCAGTGCCCGAGCTGCCATGCTTGCTTGAGTACCACGGAAGGTCAGCCAACTGCGACTGCGCGTATGTAGTTCACGGCTTGCCGTAAACTTGTTTTGTGTCGTAAGGTTTCTATAATGGACTACAACACCCACGGGGCTAAATATTTTTTCATAACTTTATTGAGAAACAGTATACACAACTGACATAACTGCCCCCATATTATATTTGACAATAAAACGTATTAAAGAAGATAAACCTTTTATGTTTAGAAATAACTCCTGATATAGAAAAACATGTTTAACATCAAAGATAATACTAACAAAAGAATTAAGTCCATTTATCTGGTCCAGGACAACCCAGTATGAGTTTTAAAAAAATAACAACTAGATATAACCCTGATACCTGTAAACTCTAATTATTCAGTAGCAACATGAAAAGAAATCAATAGGAACATGTAAAGACTACACATATTCTTAACTGGCTGCATAAACAACTGAACTTAAACTTTCTTCCATGTATTGTTATGTACTTTGAAACAGAAGAGAGTGAATTGAGAATAAAGTCAAAAGGTCAAGAATAAAGTTGAAAACTTGAACTTTCAGCATTAGTGCCAGGAATAAGAAAAAATAAATTAGAGGAAAATTTTCTATTATTTTTTGTAGAAATGTCAAGAATAAAGTTTAAATACCATTTCAAGTTTATTCTCAATTTGACTTTATTCTCAACATATCGACTTTATTCTCATAATGCATAATAAAAAAATCTTCCTCCAGTGATTAATTTTTTTCTTATGCTTGGCACTAAACTGAAAAGTCAACTTTATTCTCAACATTTCAGCTTTAATCTCAAAATGCAAAATTAGGATTTAAAAAATCCTTAACGTGGCCCTAATATTCCATTGCATTTTGGAGAATCTCCTTAATATATAATTCAAAACATTATAAAATAGGACAAAAACTTTTTTTTTTCATAATCCAACTAAAAAAAAAAAAGCCAACATACAAAACTGCCACTAACTTGCAACATGGAACCTAAACCTTACATTAACAAATACTGAATAAAGTACAAAATAATTATTCAGCAACCCACATAATACTATATCAAATCATCTACATGCATGTTTCATATGCAGGATGACATTTTATTCAGTTGTGATGTCGCGGCCGGGTGCTTCATTTCTCCTGAAAAAGATGAAAACCATCTAAGATCAACAAGTTTTTATTTGACTGTGGAGACAAAACCATGTGGGTCCAGTCACATACCTGCTGACTGTAATGAACTGAAGCTTTCTCTTGACACGCTGCACAGGAACACTACTGAGAGAAGGTAACCCCTGCAAGCATTGAGCAATACACAATTTACACTCTCTGGAGCTGGACAGTTTCTTACAAACAGCCAAAGTAAAGACAATATTCTCAGGTTTTCCCTGCCACTGATGAGGCTAGTAAATTAATATTTAAGCAAAACGAACTGCATCGAAAACTGTCGACATACATAATTGTACCTTTGTGCATTTTTTAGCCAGGTACCTCCTGCTGAACGTCTTGCTTCTCTCCTCTGTAGTAAGAGCTATGCAAGGTCTGAAGGTGATGCCAGGGTCAATGGCTCTGGACAAAGACCTGAGCGAGGCAGAGCAGGACACACGTCAGACCAATTTCCAGTAATTACTTAATCTAATAACTCTAATAATAATTCATCCCAAAGTCCATCTCCGAGCCAGTGAACCTGTAAATTAAGACGGCAGGTGTTCTCTCATCCGTGAGGAGTGTTAACGTGACACATTATTAATGAGAAAGACCCATTTGTTGCTCTGATTCCACTCTTTATTACACAGATGCACTTAAAAGACACAGCAAAAGTTCTTTTTTTCTGAAAGAGTAAAAGAAAAAAGAAACACTTCTTACAAAATATTTACAAATCCTGGCAATGCACAGCATGTTCAGTAACTTTTTTTTTTTTTTGATAAACCAAAATAAATAGCCTTTTTTTCACATATGAAATTCAAGAAAACTTTAACATGGCAAAGAAATGAACACACTAAATATCAAGTTTAGCAAGACAGAGATGAGTAAGTATGTGGCTTCTGTGGAATCTGGGACAACACTCGAGTCATAGAGGTAAAAAGTCTGAGACTGTTATAGTGGCTTTCATTAATAAATGAGCTTTAAATTCCCATCGATGAATTTAAACCATACAATAAACTAAGGGCACTGTGTCTGAAAAGCCAAAGTATGATATCTCCATTGTACTTGAGAAAGGATATAACATTGTTTCAGTACCCACTGGTTCTAAAATTGCTGTAAAAAAAGGTGCCTATTAAGGGTCAAGGGTATAATCAATCAAAAATGTACCCTGACTTTTTCTCTTTATGTGCAAAAGTTAGAAAGCTCAATCTGTGGCTGAGGTGAGAAGGTAATTTTCTGGAATTATGATCATTAGAAGCGCTCAGATTTAGAGCTTCAGCAGCCTGAGGTAATGACATAAAGCGGTAAGGTAGGGAGGGATAGGGCGAGGGAGAAAATAAATGTTTGACATTTTTCTGCGGTGAAGCCGATCTGGGGATCGTTTAAAATTGAAATTAAAAAAATTATGACACCAGCACCAAAAGAGTACTTAATTTGAAACATTTTTTCCCTACTTCATTCGATCCCCATCATGTGAATGGAAGTACGCCAACATAACTTATATCACGCTCGACTTCACCACACTGCAGACTGTATGGGTTGTAGCTGCAGTGGTAGTTGGGCCAGTCACACGGTGCATTATATCGAAGAATGTTTGTGTTGACTGGCTGAAGCAAAAGCATACAAATAGTCTTTTTTATAGAGATCTGGGTAAAAAAGGATCAAATGCAGGTATCATTTGACTAGAGAAGTTTCAATGCTACTTGGTACTATGTTATTTTGATCGATACCTTAAAGGCATTGAGTTCCAATATAGGGCTGCAACTTAATTATTTTAATTGTCGATTAATCTGTCAATTATTTTCTTGATTATTTTATTAGTCATTTGGTCTTTAAAATGTCAGAAAATGGTACAAAATGTTGATCAGTGTTTCCCAAAGTGTCCAAAAAAGTATTGTTTTGTCTATAGCCCAAAGATATTAAGTTTACTGTGATAAAGGAGTAAAGAGACCAGAAAATATTCACATTTAATGTGCTGGAATCAGAGAATTTTGACTTTTTCTTAGAAACACTGATTATCATAACAGTTGGCGATTTAATGATTGATTAATCATTGCAGCTGTATAACTATACCCAGCCCTACCTGAGTGGGAAGGTACTACATGGGGAGAAGAGCGGTCTGTCAACACAAGCAGCCACAACAAAACAGTGGAAAAAAAAAAACATGGTGTAATTTCGGCAGGTAGACTCATGGTAAACTGCCTCATGCTGGATTTTAGTACATAGCATCTGTAATGTTATCGCGTTGTAGAAAATGTTAACATACATTTTAGTCACATCAGCCCGCTGTGCAGGGCTGCTTCTCATGCTTTCTTTCATTACCGATTAATCCGCCAATCCAATTAATATTTACACTATGAGGAGTAAATAAAAGTGAAAAATGCCCATCAGAACTTCTCAGAGCCCCCGGCTACATCTCCAAATGTCTTATTTTGTTTGAATAACACAAAACACAAACAAATTAAATCATTTGAGATGTTACGATACCAATTTAAATACTTGAACTTTGTTTATCGGTTGATATTGTGTACCAATATGATACCAGGGTGTAAAAAATTTAAAAAAAAGGTGTATGGGATGTAGCAGAGTATCATTTCTAGGGTATTAAATTATGTGACATCAGATTGACTCATTTAGGCTACCCTTGATATCCATTCCAGCATTTTAGGCTATATCGAAATGACCCTGCAATTTATTATATGACAACGAAAAGCCCTCCATTCGAAACTGGAAGCAGCAGAAGTTTGATAATTTCAGGTCTTGTAGTGTTTTTACGTATATCTTTTCTGCTTCACTCCAGTAATGGTAGTAAGCCATGTAAAATGTGTCATAATTACTGTACACCAAACTTAGAGATGTTCTGTTACCCATATGGGAAAGTCCTCCGATACAGCTTAAAATGCTGGATTAGGTGAACTGGTGAATATGCAAGTCTATGCACCAATCCAAAAATCACATTAGCTCCGAAATAGGACCCGTCTACTCCCCAGGAAATTTTTGACATATAGGATGCTTTTTGTTTCTATTTTTTAACTTACTGGGTTTGGATTGGTACTCTGCATTGGCCAATACGCAAAGTTCAGGTATCAGAATCGGTATCAGGAAGGAAAAAATGCTATCGGAACTTCTCTGACCAGAATGTAAATGAATCTAATCATGTAGTATGTGTTGTTCTCCAGCTTTAATTGAGATACCCATGATAAACGAAGTGATGGAAACATTACAAAGACGTGAACAAAAATGACTTTTTTTTAACTTTTGCACATAAAAGGTCTTTGATCTCTTCTTAAACTAAACCTACATATCACAGGTAAACTGTGTAAGATATTGTAATAACAGCAAGTATTCTGATTAATAGTGCTAATTTGTGTTCTCCCACTGGTTCATTAAAAAGATGCAACCAAATTTCAAGCATTTGGACTTAAACTCAAATCTTTACTCTGTCATATTGACTGGTTATTTCTCTTGGTCACTTCTTTTTTTACATAAAATATGAAAAATATATTTAGAACGATGTCATTTTCTGCAAGAGAGTATTTAATGCAGCCTGTCTCTTGTACCAGTATGTCACTGTATTGCTTTTCAGAGGTTTGATGATATGAATTAATCTCAGAGCACAAAAAAAGTTTCCATGATGGTGCCATTGTGTTACATAGCCGTATAAATGTACAAACACATTAAAAAATGCTTGTTTTTGTCTTATCGTATTAACAAACATTCCCTTAGAGCCTATAAATGAATGAGCTTGATCATAACCTACATTATATTTATTAGCAGGGCAGAATCAAGAAATGAACTCACATAAATTGGATTATGATGCTATGGGACAGAGTGACCAAAGAAAATACTTACAACGTGGAAAAGCCCTGCTTCTTCTCTGGATTTCTCCTGTTGTCTGACTCACTCTCTGCCTCATCAATAAATTCTTCCTCTGTTCTTTCTACATGTACTTCTTTATCATCTATCTTCATGCTCTCGCCTTCTCTTTTCCTCTCACTTAGCATGTCCATTCTCTCCTTTCCCTCGCTCCTTTCCCTGCTTCGAACCTGTACATGGTTGGTCCTATTAGATTCCAGCTCGACAAACACACTCTTGTCCTTAGGTATATGCACCATACTCTTTGTCTCTCCTTCTATAGGGCACTGTGACCTGTGGTCAGATGCAAGGGTCCGTGTAAAGGACATCCTTGGATGCTGCCTGGCAGTAGACAAAAGACTTAAAACAGGGGATCTGAATGTGGTGTTTACGGTTGTCTCTGCAGAGCAGGGGAAAGTTGCCCTGCTGGTCCGTGCAGAGGACCAAACAGCTACTGGGGTGATGCCCCCGCTTTGATAAGGTGGAGTTGCTGATGCAGTCTCGCTAATTTTAGACGAGGTGATATGGAATGGAGTTCGACTGAGAGTCCTACAGTCAGTGGTGGGGAGTCCAAAGCTCTGGCGCCACTTGATTGACTCAGAGCGGGAATGAGCAATGTTAGGACTCAGGACTTGCCGAACTCGTTCCACCTGGGGGGTGACATCCTGGATGTCGTCTCTCCCAGTGCTGGGTCTCCGTTGCTCGGTTCTAGCAGCCCCGGCCCCGTCCGCTGGCTCCAAAAGACTGGGACTGCAGGACTGGACAGAGGACAGTCGTGCACTGACATTAGATATGTCTGGTGAACTCTGCGGCAACAGTGATCTCTGCGGTGTTGGAGGACGTTGACTACTCCGAGGAGATTGTCCAGAGAAAGGACCGATACTTTTTCTTGGAATCTCAGCCAGCTGATTTTCCTGTTTGATGTCCTCATCTGTACAAACTGCGATGGTGCCGTTCCTCGATACGTCTCCATCTTTACTTTTCTCTGCAGTGGAAACTTTGGCCTTCTCAGCCAGAAACCTTCGGATCTCTTGCTCAATGCTGTCATCACTGTCAACTGAACTGCTATCATCCTTTATCTGAAGAGCTGTCTGAGTGTTGTGCAACAGCGGGGCGTCTTGACCCTCAACTTCTTTCAACTTTTCTGTGTCACCTTCAGGCATTTCATGCTCTTCACTCTTGTTAGTTTGTTTATGTTGTGAAACACTCCCTTTACTCAGCCCAGCCTTGTCTTTCATATCATCCTTGCTCCTCTTTTGTACTTTTTTCAAAGCACCGCGCTTGGATAAAAGATCAGATTTGAACTTTTTGGCCTGTATTTGTTCTTCCTCCTTGAGGCACTTCCTTGATTTCTGCTTTAGGTCTCTTGTTTTTTTCTTTGACTTCTTTTTTGTCTTGAGCAGGTCTTTTATAGCGGTGTCTAGATCCTCATCACTGTCAAGCGAGCTGCTTTTGTCTCCACTTTGCTCCGCATCATGTAATCCGGCTATGGGGTGTGTTTGACTTCTCTGAAAAGACACCAATGGGCTTGATTCTTTTCCATGCTCAGGTAAAGTTTTAGGGGCTGTTTCTTTGACACTGTTATCTGTCCCTGACATGTTAGAAATGCTACTATTTTCCTCTTTGTGTTTTCTTCTTTGTGTCAAAGACAATCTTGTGGGTTTCTTTTGGGGTACAACTTGTTTTGCTTTCATTTCCTCTGTTTTATTGACACTATGAGGCTCTTCAGTCATGGGCTGTTTGTGTAGTTGGGCCTTCTGTTCAAGAAATTTCCTGATTTCTTGCTCTATCCCATCTTCACTATCAATGGAGCTGCCATCACTTTCTTCATCTGGGCAGTTGTCGAGGAAGTGAAGATTGCAAGGAGGATTCGGTGGGAGCACAATTGCTAAGGCCAATGCTATGATGGAAGGCCCCGGGCATGACAGTTTTTGAAATGTCCAGTATTGCTTCAGCACACATAAGCTCTGCTGTTGTATTCACCTTTGGCGGGGCAGGGGTAGGGGCAGGGGCAGGTTGTTCCTTAAAACCCTCTACCTTAAACAAAAGCAGTCCATTTCCTTTACTCTTCGAGCTCTCTGAAAGTGTATTCTTGGGTATAAAAGATGACGGAGGAGGTTGAACAGATTTCACTTCTTTCTCTGGTCTCTTTTTCCTTTTCAGTTTGTGTTTCTTCATGTTTTCCGAGCTTGTACTTCCAACAGTGTGTATTACTGACTTACTAAAGGGTTTTTGCTTGTGCAAGAATTGTTTGAAGCCACTCTTTTCCTTGAGCTGCTCAAGCTGGTAGCAGCGAATAGCTTCTTCAATCCCATCATCGCTCGTGGAGTCAGACTCGTCTTTGAATGCATGCGGATTAAAAGCTTCCCTTTTGTTCTGCTGCTCTTTTTTCTCCAGCTGGTATCTTTGAATGGCCTCCTCAATGCCGTCATCCTACTGGAATCATTTGAGTCTTCCTCCACCTTAATGGTGACTGGGTACTTTACTTTGCTGAGGAGGCTGAGTGTTTTAGAGGGGCTCTTTGTCTGCTCTTTAGGTAAGACTAAACCCTTGGTTGTTATACTTTTACTTGAGTCTAATCTCTTAACTGTGTTGTCATTTAGGGATGGCCTTGTGTTTGATGTACTTTTTTAAAGGTACAGCAGCTGGTACTGTGGGAGTCTCAGCTTTGACACCTTTTGGAAACTGGTTACTGGCCACTGAAAATGTATTGCTGTCAGAGTTCTGCTTGGAAACCTCAGGAATAGGTGGGTTTTTCCTGGGAATTTTGGATGACTGAAGAAAGGTGAAGCACGGTTCCGCCTTGCGTTTGTGATCATCCTTTTCCTTCAAGTATTCTAGTATTGCCTCCTCGATTCCTCTATCCACTGAGTCATCACTGTCAGAGTCACTGCTCTCGTGGTTGACTGGGGAGGAAACATCAGCCTGTGGGTTTTCAGTGGGACCTTTAGTTTTGGACTTGGCTCCCACATAAGAACCCATTGCGACCTTGCAGACTTGGGGATGACCCTCCTGTCCTGATAGCACATTTCCCTCGATCTCGTCGCCCATCTCGAGTGAGGACTGGGTGCTCCTAAGGCTCTCTATGATCATCTGGACCTTGTCTGAGATAGGGGTGCCTCTGGTGGACAACTCTGTGTCAGAGTCATTGAAGCAGATTGGAAGGCTATAGCCTCCAGGTGGGCCACATGTTCTCCATTCTGTTTGCGTCGCTGCAACAGGAGGTACATTCATCAAGTACATTCTAGTGAAGTAAGGTGAGGTCGTTGACCATTGGAGTGCGGCTGCCTCCGATCACAATCACATTGTTGAATCTGAGAAGAAAACAGAAACAGAGGAAGAGTTACAGGCAAGTCAAAATAGACAGATAATTAAACCTCCTAGTTGTAGAACTTCTGTGTGATTCATCCTTGGAATTATCCTGATGGCATTCATTATTATTCTGTCCGTCTCCACATGTCGGATCCTTTTGTAAGAGCTGTGAATGAAGTCCTTTATGTCACTAGGATATTGCAAACTGATCCATCCAAGGAAACTTACATTTTGTCCAGCTGTGGACAAAAAAAACCAGACAATTTATGTCAGGAAGAGTTTAATAGTATAATAGTTTGATAATATATTGACTAATATTATTTTGTTTATTTACATATAACACATGAAATTGAAACTTTTGTTAAGATTGTCTTGAATTTGAGGGGTTTCTCAGTATTTTGAGTGTGAGATTTTACAGCTGAAAAATAAACTTGTTAGGGCTCTCTGGTGGACAAACAATGTAATTAAAGTACGGCTTCTACATTTCATAAACAGCAGAGCAATTTCTTGTTATTTTTTGGATTACATGCGGATTTATTTCTAAAAGGCTAACATTTCTTTCAATTGACTTATCGATGAAGCAACTAATCTTATCAGGACTGCAGAAAATGCTGAAAAATATATTACTGTTGTGTCTGAAACCTCTGAGTCATCATTTATTTTTTCTTTAAGTTTATATATCTGTTGTTGTTGATGTCTTAACCTGACAAGAAAAGAAAACATGATACTATCTAATCAAAAGTACCTCTGTACTGGCAGTTATTACTGAACATTTTATTTTGTCAGTTGCCTGCTTTATTTATCCATGTGCATCAGGAAGATAATATTTCCCCTTAATACACATTAACTTATAAATATGGACAGCTTCCATTAAATCTATGACAATCTGCTTTCCTTCACTTATCCTTCAATCTATCAGGATGGTCAGTACTGACAGAGACTTTCAATCAGAATACATATCCTTGCAAACAGCTATACATCCTGAATATGCTGCAGAATAGTCAGAGCTCTGCTACCATCCTGTGGAGGACCTCCGTGTGACCACTCTGCAGGTACTCAATGCAGGTTGTATGTTATCATGTAAAATGAAATGGTGCTGCATGGTTATAGGAGAATTTCTTTGCACCTCAGGGGTACAGGAGTTATTGCTTATTTATGAGCGAATTTGTGAACTTCTGGGAGACTTGAGATGACTGTGCGAACATCATGTCTGATGCCTGCAGCTTCCTCACAAGAAGTGGCTGGCTTTCGTCAAGCTTTCTACCTGTATTTTGGTCCCATTTACTATAAACTATCCCATATAATTGCTGAGTTAGTAATTGTAAGTCAGGCGCATAAAAGTGACACCAAAACTGCACAGGACCACAACACAGCTGGGAATCTAACAAAAGTTGAAGTAGGAATTGACACAGAAAGGCTTTATTGTGAAATTACAAAAGGAACTGTTCACGTACATGCTGTCACACTGAGAGGAAGAATTATCATTATCATTACAGCTATGACAAACAACCTCAGGTCTTTCAGCTAGAGCCAACCCTTTCGAGCATGCCAAAAAATACAAGTTCAGATTAAGCTGCTGCTGGACCACTGGGAAAAAATAACCTGGGTCCTGTTCTATAGTTACTGCAACTTGATCTGAAAGTAAATTTATTTTATTTTAATCATGTTAAAAGAATAACATGACTCCTTTATAAGACAAGGCCTTAGATTAGATAAAAGGGCTCAAGTCACCTCATCATTTATGGTGAACAAATTTGCAATTAATCTTATTACAACAAAGAAATTGCCACACAGTTAACCTGGAGCTGTCAGGGCCCCTGAGGGTCTGGGGCCTCTAGTACTTGTCCAATTTGCTTGGTTACTAATCCAGCCTTGGGGCTGCCCTGAAGCTGTGGTTGAGGGATACATTTATCCCAGTGCAAATAATAAAAAATATCCATTCCAATCCTGACATATGATGACTTTGCACACACCATTATTTAAATTCACTCTTAGACCTGTTTGTTGTTGACCTCTGTAATGATTTGATTCTGGAATACATGTTTAAAAATGCTCTGAAAAACATATAAACAATAATTCCAGTGATTGAGATTCACTTTCAAACACAATTCATACTCAAATAGCTCAAAATCAAACAAACACTTTCAAATCAAGGTGAAAGAGACTGGTCAATCTCAGTGGACATTTTAATACATGCTCTCCTTATCTTAACTTTTGGGTTGCTAAATAAACCATTTTCCCTGTGGGAAGCCCCCTGGAGCCCATTTAAATGCCCCTACATGTCCCCAGACCGCATTGTATTAATTTGAGAACTGTAGACATGAATTTAGACAGCTCAGCAGGTTTCAAGGGAGACAGTTGGATTACTCATACGCACAAATTAGTAAATTACACCCTTGAGTTACTTAATTTAGTCCTTCCATTTATTACTGTTAAGCTATTGTAGGAGCAGGAACTGAAGTCCCAGGTTGTTGTGGTTAGTTCATCCCTCTAGTGTCAGTGCCACTGGCAGGCTGTGTGTCCTCTAATTAATGTATCAATTACCTCAAATTAACGGTGTTAAATCATTATGTTTATCCAATTGGTCCCTGTCCCCTCAACACTCTTTGTGTCAGGTTTAATGTTCACTGGAGGTTGTTTAAGCTCTCCTTGATGGACAACATGTAATGCAATACAGACTAAATACTGAAAGTTGACACAACATGTGCAGGCTGGTTTGCTGGAGTTCAACCACTGGGGAAAAAGCATTCTGATCTTTAATGCAAGAAGCGCTGCATTATCAGAATTTCAAAATAATATATTACAAGTAAAAGTCCTGCATTCAATTTTTTTTCTCAAATCATAGTAAGTATTCTCAGTAAAATGTATTTAAATGATCTAAATTAAAAATACTCTTTATGCAGGATGAATGATGCACCATATGATCACAGATTTTTTTTAATCTTTAAACTGGGAAATACTATAATATATAATATATAATAATATAATATAAAAGTATAAGTAACTGTACTTATACTGTACTCCCGGTGCTTGACTAAGTGTAATTTCTTACTCCACCACTCCACATCTTGGTTTTGGACTGATAGGTGGCTAGGTTTCAAGTTTGCATTTAAAACAAAGTTATGCCTTTTTAATACCTGTTAGACTAAACTGTTTTAAAAGAGTGCAGTTAGGGAAAGATATTGAGAACCTATACTAAACTCTTGCCGTGTTCCTGATTAGTCAGTACCAAAATATTGATAAGCTCCTGGACCAATTACATTGCTATAGGTATTTATGCATTTGTTACATTTGGCCTTCACAGCAGACAGGACAAAATGTTCATAAGTATTAAGTATTTTCTAGAGTAGTATTGATAAGTATGAGTCACAATAAGCAGTATCAGCACCAATATAGGTATCAATAAGCTTATGGACAAACAATACTGCTATTGGTGTTTATGTAACATTACATTAACAGTTGACAGGGGTATACAGCTAAATGCAATAACTTGGGAAACACTTTAACTAAAAAAAACAAAAAATAAAAGAATACAGCTTGAATTGTTCCACATGTTTTTGTGTCATGTATTTATTTTTTGCACAAAATTATGACTAGTATCAATAGGAGTATGTCTAAGTATTGGTAGAGATAAGCAGCATCAGTATCAGTATAGTTCTGCATCTTGGTGCAAATACAATTTTGCACGACTATGTAAAATGTTAGTCCTGCCACCTGCCATACTGTGTAGATAATGGATGGTAGTGTGGCACCTGAACCCTGTACCCCTGTGAGACTGTCCAGAGTTGAACCCTGCAGCAGCCATGCAGTGCTGTTCCTCCATGAACATGCATGCTTTCGTACATTATCATACCATTAACCCTGCGAGGAGTCGCTATGCAGGAGCCTCTGCTAGCCTCCCTACCCCCCAAAATGTAAATCTTCCAGTCCAGCTCAGTATGCAGCCTGCAGGGGGAATGAGCGACCCGGCTACAGCCTGACACCACCAGACTAACTTAACCATTCAACTCAATGATTAAAGCCTATAGAACCTGATGGAAAAGCACGAATAAACAAACAGGAAACCAGGATGGATCACCGAAGACGCCCCGCTGAAAAACGCCGAGAAGAGGCTCATAAACCGAGCAAAAAAACCGAAGCATAACCGAGTCATATGCCAACTTTGTTTGACATATCATGTGTGCAAAGAAAGTTTCACCAGGCATGCCAACATTACAGGGTACCATTTTCTGTATTACATAACCACTCAACGTTGTTGCGTGTATTTTTTCCCTCCCAGACGCTCCCCTGGTCGCAACCGAGCAAACCCCGGCTGTCCCCGTGAGCCTCTAGCGGCACGGACTGCACCGATGCCCGGCGTGCAGCGGTAGGAGACTCCGCAGAGCAACCATGTTTCTTGGTACCGGCCACGGTTGTCAAAACCCACCGTATTCGGTCAATAACACCGCTAAATGTTCAGTAACATCAGTTAACGCTTACGTGAAACGGCACGGTTGAATTTGTCGGATAAACGGACAGAATCGGATGAAACATCGGAGGGATAACCGTTGCTGGTCGGCGACTTGAAAGACACAGGCGGGCCTCCCGGCTGCTGCAGCCCCGGCATTTTCTCCGGCAAAGAAAGCCTTTGTACTGAGCCACGGCTTTACCCTCCTAGCCTCGGCTATTTTCGCTCACATTACAGACACGAGTGCGCAAGTTTAACTCACCTGGATGTGCCACAAAACGACCGCTACAGTACGAGTGCGCTCATTCGCAGCGTTGGTTCGAGATACTGGGAGGAGAAGCCGTCGCGGAGCATGTTTCGGTGACCGTCACCAGCTCGCGCACCGCCGCCTGAAGCTCTCACCGTCGAGTCCCCCCTCCGCTCCGACTGCCGGCCGGGCGGACAAGCTTCCTCAAACCAGAGTCCAGTCAGCCAAGCATGCACCCTTTCAAATATATGGCATTTTCACTGGAAAATATCAATGCGTACAATTTAAATGACTGTATTTTACGTTATTACACCGCAAAACAAAGTAATGTTTCCAATTTACACCCGTAAAGAGCATTAATAAATAAAAACAAGTACTTCCTGGAACATGAAAGAATGTAAAATAAGCCTTAAAATGCTTTAAAAATATAAATTATAGGATCCCAATGGACTTGTGTGATAGTGCGACTATCACACGCCTTGTTTTGAAAAAGTTTTATCTCATGGCAGAGTATTTTGGTTATAGACAACTCCCAGTATGTTTAGCACTGATATCAACTATGTCCAACTATTTTTTGATTTGAATGAAATCATCCACACTAGTATTTTTTTTTTATATCAGGTTCAACTTGATATCTGCTTTTATTTTTAAGTTTATCTTGTAATATCTGCACAGCCAGGGTGACAACTCATTAGCTCATCCATTTTTTTAAGTGTTTTTAATTTGATTCCAGGCAATTAAGTCATTAAATACCATTGAAGATCCAGGAAAGTAGGTCATTTTATACAGTCTTATGTTCCAATACCGTTTTTCATTCCTGATAGGCTACTGATACGATACCTGAACTTTGCATATATATACATGAGGTGGGAGAGTCAGCACATGACTCAAGATGCAAATTTGAGGACTTGACACTTGCTTGACTAACACTGATAAAAAACTTGACTTTGACTTTATGTGCATGACTTGAGACTTCACTTAGAGGGATGACCTGAACCAACTTGACTTTTTAAAAATTAAATATTTGCATTTCTCTAGATATTGAGAAGCACACAGCCACTACAACATCCAACTTCATCTGTCACTACAAAACCCACAAAAAACATCTAATAATGTCTCTCTTTTTTAGCTAAATTATTGTCCGGTCAAATGTTAGCTAGAAAGCTAATGTTAAGTTTAACCTATGGTAGACTTGGCTTTGACTTTTTGAGAAGACATAGCCTATCGTTATGTAGAAGACAATCCGGGGACTGATTCAGGGTCATGTTACCAGTAAAACTATGCAGACGTGTCATTAGCGAACTATTGGCTAATCAAACGTTAGCTAGAAAGCTAATTCATTTTAAGCTATGTTAAGGTTTCTAATCATTTCTGTATTTTACTGAAAAGATATTGTAAATATAGACAGCCGTGGGATTGATTCAGGGAATGCAAACGCATTACTTGCGACTTGCTTGACCCGAGCAAAGACTTGACTTACAGCAAGGACTCGACTTGCTTGATTATCACCACAGTGACTTGGGACTTGCTTGTGGACTTGAGGGTTAAGATTTGAGACTACCATTGATAAAACACTCAAATTGACTCTAACTTGGTATTCATTACTTGATACTTACCTTAGACTTGAGACGCATGACTCAAAAGAAATTGCCACTTTTAAAAATGAAATATTTGCTTTTTTCTAGATATTGATAAGTTACAAAAACTTGCAACCTACTAGGATGTGGGAGAACAACAGAGGTCAGTGCAACAAGGCAGCTGTAATGGAGGAGTCTAGTCGAAAAATAACAAAATTTAGATACAAGGATTATGTTATGGATTATGTTACAAAAATAGTAAGAATAGAACAGTGATATGAAACAACCAGCATATTGTCCAGCTTCATCCATCACTACAAAACCCATACAAAAGACATGTGGCTTTTTAGCGAATTGATTGGCTGGTCAGGCATTAGCAAGAAAGCTAATGTTAAGTTAAGCTATGTTAGACTTGACTTCTAATTGTTTATTAATTTTATTAATTTCAAAAGTTCAAGTGAATTTGTAAGTCATTGGTGTTACAGTCAAAGTCGAGTTGCAAGTCTTCTTTGAATTTGTCAAGCCGAATCTTAAGTCACCAGATCTGTGACTTGAGTCTGACTGAAGTCCAAGTCATGTGACTCAAGTCACAGACACCTCTGGTTCTTCAAGTCTCTCGAACTCTACTGGAGGATGGAAAATGATTCCTCCAAAAGATATTTCCTCATGGTGGTGGACACATCAGTTCATAATCTCCATGAGGTGTTCAACTGGGTTGAGATCTGGAGACTGCGAAGTCCATACCATACGAATCACAACATTTTCGTGCTCATCCAGCCGTTCAATGACTCCTCGTGCCCTGTGGATAGAGCATTGTCATCCTGGAACAGACCAGTCCCATCAGGACAGAAATATTTCATCTTAACATAAAGGTGATCGCTCAGAACAACTTTGTATTGATTTGCAGTGACCCTTCACTCTAAGGGGACAAGTGGACCCCATCAAAATGCTCCCCACAGCATTATAGAACGACCGGATCCCCTCACTGTCAGGGTCAAGCTGTCAGGCCTGTACCGTTCTCTCAGCGTATGCCACACATGCACTCTCCCACTTGTTGAGAATATGGTGAAGGATGACTCATCTGACCATGTCTGACATCTCTCAAATGTGCATTCGTCTTTATAATGAGGTTTATATGCACTTAAACTCTACTATAATATCCCTCTCTGTGTAATTGTCGATGATCTGTTCTTGCTGACACAGTCTGATCACATCCTGCTTTGTCATTCTGTTTTTCCTTAGGTATGGCACTAACGAGCGTCACAGTCATCAAATGTGCACTGTTGAGCACAGTTACCAATCCTATTTACTGACGTCTTTCCCGGATCTGAATACAAACGTCACTTTTGTCACAGCACCTATTGAAACGTGAGCCAGCTGAGCAGTTTTTGTGACTTGACGCCCAACAATGAAGCTTCTTTCATAGTCACTTAGATCTTTTCCTCTCACCATCCTGATACAAAATTGGAATAACTTAGCCTGCTCAGCATTTTTATACTTGCAGGCATGATTGGATGTTAATTGCTTAAGTGTACCACACATTGCACCTGTGTTCTCCACACATTTCTTCAGGTTCTTCCTTTAATTTGTCACCCATCTCTATGTGTCCGTATCTGTCACTCCAGTTAATAGATTTTATTAAAGGGCATTTAAAAGTTCTTGTTGTCTGTCAGGGTTGACAGGTTCACAGCATTCATTTTATGGAATATTAATCTCTTATTTGGAGCTAGTAGCCAGTTCATCTTTCTGTTTTTTTAAAATCAGTGCTGCAGATTGTCATGTTGTACCGCAGGCACTGCCTCTCACAACAATAGCATGCTCATTGTTCAGACTTATATATAACAGTACCTCTTCTGACTCCTTTCATGTTTTAAACAGAGAAGATCAACTTCTGTCCTTCAATTGGTGATTCATAGTCTCTTAAATGCAACAGGCAAGAGATTTATTTACACATCAGTCTATCCTGTTGCTAAACCAATATCAGTGCGCTGCTAACTGAATCCAGAGGGTAAATCGCACAATGATACAAAGTTAATTTTATTGTTTACTGACTTGTATTGTTTTGTATCGTATCGTATCATAACATTGTAACGCAGTGTAACGTAATGCAACACAAATAAAGTAAGGTCTCTGATAGGATGCGTGGCTGTCTAGTCCATATAACTCTTTTTGGAAGGTTGCTCTACATACAGGGATTCGGCACCTTATTGCAAAAAGGTATTTTGGCAGATTGTGCACTGTTAGAAATGTCAACTTGTGTAAAATGCTGTTGCATTAGAGACCCTGCTAGCCCTTAAAGGATAAGTTCGGTTTTTTGACACCTGGACCTTATTGTTAGGATTAAATATGCTCGTAGACTCACCCAGACAATTTTGGTGGAGCTCGGAGCCGTTTTCGAGCAATTTAGATCCAGCCGACGGCGTTTTTTCTCATGCCATAGTAGCGGACGGGGCCAGAAATCGAAGCCCCTAAATTAGACATTATCTGCTGCGAAACTCATGCAATGTCCACAACAACACCACCAGTTAGCCCCCATTCGTGGACGTGCAGTGGTTGCTCGTTCTCTGGCCAGCTGTTCGGCTCTTTCCCTCTGCATTAGGGTGACCAGATGTCCCGCTTTGCGCGTGATTTCACGCATTTTCTGTCTCTTTTCACGCATCACGCAAATTGAGACCATGTCCCGCACAACATCCCCCTCAGGCCCCAGCAATGAGAAGCCGGTGATGTTACTGCACTCTGGGCTGTTTGTTGTTGTCATAGTAGCACCGCACGTACGGCGCTTAGGCCCGCCCCTAATTTTCTCCGCGCTACCAACAGCTGAGGTGACAGCTCGTGAATGACACTCGCATCGCGCGTTCTTCTTTGGAAATGGAGGAGGGGGAGACGCCAAACAAGAAGAGACGATGCAGCTACAGGCGGTGTCCCACTTTGTCCCTCACAAACATACCCCTTGTCCCTCTTTTGGTTTATTGGGACCTGGTCACCCTACTCTGCATCCTCCTTTCAAATAGCTTCTCGTCGGTGTATTCTGGCTCAGAACGATACGGGCATCCATTATACTCAAAGTCGTCGTCAGACACTTATACATCGGATAAATATTCTGCCATGCTGCACAAAAATAGCCGTGTTGCCGTGTAGCCTAGCAACAACAGCGTCTCTACTCAGCTGCGGTGCTGCGGCGCACGTCTATAATGTCACCAAAAGTTACCCATCCTCGTAAAGTCCCGGATGACCATAACAACGAAGTTGAGCTGACATGGTGATAACACTGGCCATTCATTTATAAAATGTAGGTGAAATGAGTGAGTTTCGCAGCAGATAATGTCTGATTTAGGGGCTTCGATTTCTGGCCCCGTCCACTACTATGGCATGAGAAAAAACGCCGTCGGATGGATCTAAATTGCTCGAAAACGGCTCCGAGCTCCACCAAAATTGTCTGGGTGAGTCTACGAGCGTATTTAATCCTAACAATAAGGTCCAGGTGTCAAAAAACCGAACTTATGCTTTAACCTTAACCTCAACAAAGCCAACACAAAAAAACATCAGATCCAAAACAAATTGGATTTACCCAAAGGGCTTTAAAACTGTGTTAAAAGCCAAAATGTTGGTGAGGGATAAAAGGCACATTCACAGGAGAAATTCTTTGTGGGGGTGCATTACCTGGTAGAACAATACGCTCTGGGGTCTTGGCCACTGTACTAGTGTACTGCTGCCTCGAATCTCTATTTAATTTAGTATTTACTATTTTATAATTTAATAGTGTAAGATTCAAGCAAGTAACATACATTTTTTCAGCACAATCTGGGCTATTTGAAAATGTTACTATTATGTCACATATTATTATAAATAGTTATAAAACCAGAATGTGTGAAGACTGTAGCTATGTATGTATGTAGTTGCAGTGTCCACAAAGTAATAAAAACCGTGTGCGGTACCACCTTAGGGTCTAATGATGGACAGTGTTGTACTGGATCAGCTGATCTGACAGATCTTCTCCTCCCATGTGTTTGTTATATGCCAGCAGAAGTGTGGAGTATGGGACAGCTACAGTGAACCAGTCAGTCTCTGTCTCCACTTTCCTCTGTACAGTCTCACCAGAGTGTGCCGCATGCACAGTGGAACAGACAGCAACCTCTGGTGTGCCCATCTACCTTTACAAACTCCAGTGAGCTGTCATGCATCTACCTGAGGGTGCCTCTGGGGTCTGTTTTTTCAGCACAATGGACAGGGAACATGGGCGCTGTTTTCGGTTTGCCCTGTATGTCCCACAGGTTCCAATGTTCATGTCAAGAGGTCCTTGAAAAGTGTTGGGCTAGTGTAAAACTTATAAGTGGTACGCAACTCCAAGGTAACCAGGGACATCACTGAGTCATATGCCAGTCCAAATCCTGAAGTAAAAGCAGATTTGTTGTCCATTGTGGGCCCATTTCCATCATATAAACTCTGGTTCCTGAACTGGTTTTGTTCAGTATCCTTGGAACCTCAGTGCTATAGCGCAGTGTTTCCCAACCCTGATCCTCAGGGACCCCTGCCCTGCATGTTTTGGATGTTTCCCTGCTCCAGCACACCTGATTCAAATGATCACGATTGTCATTTCTATTATTTGATCAAAATCACCTGCGGTTTGCAACCAAGATGTCTGCAATCAAATACTATTTTCCCCAGAAATTTAGCATTTTCCTGATTCCACCTCAAAAAATTGCTCCCTCTCCTCTTCTAAAAACACGTCCTCACGCTGCCTAAGTGAGGACTGACCTGCCCTGGTCCATAAATCAAACACACCTACATTTTACTCAGTTTAGTTGTACCTCTTTGTAACAACATTCCAGACTCAGATTGTGATTATTTCCCATCATGTAGTTTAGATGTAGTTGAACTACTTTTTAAAAGTAGTTTTAGTTTTTCTAAGTAGTTAAGATGTAGTTTAAATACCTTTCATGTTGAAGTAGCAAGTAGTTTAGGAAACAACAGTCTTATATGCTACAATGCTTGTGTGTGACTGTGTTTTATTGATTTTGGATCACACTTTATTTAGATTTTGAGTATAGTACTGTATAAGCACTTCAGTGTCTACTGCATTTCAGATTATATTGCAGTCAGTAGGTTTTTAATTTGTTTTCCATTGGCCTAACTTTCAACTTCCTGCACAATTAAACAGGTGGAAACATGCATGAGAATGGATAGTAAAGGGGTCAATAATTGGTCACCATTTCAAGTCCAGCACGGACCAGTCAGTATGGAGCATGGACTGGTAGCTGGAGAGGTGCCAGTCTACCTCCTGGGCACCGCCAAGGTGCCCTTGAAGGCTTCGCACCCCTAACTGCTCGGGGTGCCTGACTATGTGTATGTGCGCAGCCCCCTCACTCTCTCCATTAATGCATGTCTATAGGTCCTGTTTGCGCATGTTTGTGTTTTTCAGGCCTGTGATTGTAAAATAACAACGAAGTGAAAAGATGTAATTTCCCCCGGGGATAAGTAAAGTGTGTCTTCTTCTGCAATTGGTGTTTAATTCCACTCTTCTTGCACCTTATTATTTACTACCATTAGAGATGTTGATGGATGAGATGTCTTACAGAAGATTAACATTTTAATTTAGTCATGTTTCAGTAAGCAAAGTAATCAAATTATGACGTTTACTCCATAAATAAATGAATAATCGTCTCTGCAAAGAAGAAAATATCAGAGGCTTTTAAAGCATAGATGCTGCAGGGATACTGCACACTTAAACAAGTTTTTTGAGCTGTAAACTAAATGATATGACTGTTTTGTGATGATACACATTATTGCACGTGCTAATATTGACCTTTATTACCGAATTCATCAGCATATCAACCCACAGCTGCTGCAGAGGGCTCACAGCCTCAGTAAATGAGGCGCATGGTCTACCAACTGAGCTACCTGGCCACTGATGCTGATTGTGAGTTGACTGGTTGGGATTTATGTCAGGATTTCATACCAAAAAAGAACATTAACATGCTCATTGATGTGGACCACCTACCTCTGATCAGAGGAACTCACATCCACTCCCTCCCCTCCCTGCTCAGCCACTTTTTTTTTTTTTAAAGCTTTTTTCAACATTATGCAGTTGGTACAGTTAAGTTCAGACCTGCGGGTGAAATTACACTTTAATATCCTGCTCACATTGTGTTTTGATTGGAGAACAACATCAGTCTGTCTCCTCTGACACTTTTGTAGAACCATGAAAAAGTATTAGAGCACAATGAGCCAATATACTGTAACTACACTATTCTGAATATATAATAGAATAGAGGTAAAAAAAAAAAAAAAAGAAGACATTCTCCTGTCCCTATTAAAAATGCAGCTCCTTATGCACCAATCTTCGCTGCAATGATGTGACTGAACCAAATGTCCTTATTTTCATGGCAGCACAAAGATGGGCACAAGCAGCATTACAACATATTAGAATGTGCCTGACCTTGAAATGCACTCTGGTCATTTATTGTTTTAATTTGCATGCAAATGAGGGAGTGGTGGGCTAGTGCTTGGTACTTGGGGATAACTGAGTCTGACGATGCCCTGAGAAAAGACGTCAGAGGACCACGTACTTCATTTCATCATAAAACAAAAGATGTAATGATGGAAATTCAAAGCAGTCTCTTTGTCTCTCCTTTTCTGAAAATATGCTGTCTGGTGTGGAAGCTCAGCCATGCAGGCAGAATAAAAATTACTCAAATGAAAAAAAGAGTATCAGCACCATGGACAGCAGCTCTGCTCGCTGCAGACTCGAAGGAGAAAAAACTTCATTTTTTCCCACCAAAACACATCATATGTATCCTTAAGGCTTTGCAAACATGTTGAATGTCTTTCCAGAACACAATGAAACATTTTCCAAGCCTAAAATTTCCTTTACATTTGCTCGCAGCCTTTTCCCCTCCTTTATAAATGCACTGCAGAGCTTTAGAGATTATAATCAAATGTATATCCTGTCAACCCCTCCGCTAATGGCACGCATGTGTATTCCTGCACGCATAATAGATACATTGCTCTAAAACAGTGGTTCCAAGCCTTTAAGGGACTTTTGATATAATATTCAAAAGCAATAGCAGTGCAGAATGAGTGATAAACTGTACAAAATAGTGAACACAATAACTGCTTGAAGTTTGTGTGGAAGAAGAGGTTTGGATGGATTTTGAGCAGATTATTTTTTGCTTCCTAGGTTTTCTTGGTATTTTTAAGAAACGTTTTTATACAACTGACCCCTCCTATGCCCCGCCCCTTTTCACCCTGTGCTCCAATTACAGTTGAGAAAGCTTGGTACCTCAGTCAACCTTCTCCTATCTTGTTTCTCGTTCCTGTACTTACATTTGCTGTGTGCTCGGCTCATCTATGTTGAAAAGAAAACCACATTTTGAAGATGGTTAAAAAACGTTTATGAGTGACCTGTGACTTATATATATAGTCACATCATACGTTAGCTAATATTAGCAGGATGCTAGCTAATTAGCTAGCTAATCCACATTCTCAATTATTAGTTACATCTGACAGCTAATTTTAGCAAAACAGCAGGTAACTACCAAGCTAATCCACAGTAATTATTGCTCAGATTAGCTAATTAGTAATGTAGTGTTTTGCTAACATTAGCTAACTTAACATGTGCTCCTTTATATCACTCTTACAGGACAGAGGTACCAAGTTTGCTCAACTGTTATTGGAGCAAACTGGAGCAAAAAGGAGCAGGACTTCAGGGGGCAATCCCCTGACTGTATCATGTATTTTAATTATTTATTTATTTTTAAAGTAACACATACTGAATAGGCTTCTTTTTTTGACAAATTAGTGCTTTTTTTTCCGCCGGATGCTTGGCCATTGTTTGCTCTTTGGTTGTTTAAACTGTGATTTTTGAATGCAGGCTGAGCGAGTATTAGCCTGTGTTCTTCATTATAACCATTATAACCTGCCAGTGATGTGAAATGCCAAATGATGCTTTTAATTTCATTATGTCCTGTTCTGGGAGATATAGAGTTAACACTGCCAATCAGTAAAATATTGCTTCTGCACACATAAACAAGTCTAGATTATCTGGTACTTTTAAAGGAAAATGGTGAAGATAGGTGATCAAACAGATTCCCTGAGGCAGCTCTCAACCTGATGCTGCTGATACTTTGTGCTGACTAGGATTTCTGTGTCTGGATTATAATACTTAGTTTCCCCTTTTTGGATGCTAAAAAGAAACTTTTTGTCTTGATTACAGAACAAAAGAGGATCTATAATAGATGAACAGTCATGAAAAAAAGGTCATACCTGAAGGCAGGCTGTGACAATGTGTACTATAAAAGAATAATCAGTTATCCATAAATCTGATTAAGTGCTGACAATCTTTTAACTGAATCCCTTTTCAAAGTGGCAGTTTTAATGCCACTGAAAACAGAAAAAAAAATAAAAATCTGGAACCATTTGCCTGGACAGGCCATGATTAAAAACTCATGTTTGAATTAATCTAGGATAGTTAAAACTGCTCTAACAAATGGCTGTCTGACATTAAATTTGGATTAGTTAGTTCTTTTAAGGATTCCTGGCAGTAGTTAAACTACATTAATTCCATCCACCTCTCTGTGTGCTCATTCGTGACTGAGCCTGGCAGTGCTCATAAAAGTTGGAATGGATCACATGAACTCCATCATTTGGTGGAATTGGAGGTGTAAAAAGCAAGAGTTGACAAGCCACCAAAATGACTCAAAATAAAAGGAGTATTTTTACCGTTGAAGTGAGTTTGCTCGGACTGCATTGCATCAGACTTGTGGAAGACCATGAAAACTGCCTTTAAGGATGCTGTGGTTCAAAGGGACAATTGTGAGACTGATGTGGAGCCTGAAACAGAGCAATTAAAGGACCAGTGTGTGTAGGAATTTGTGGCATGTAGTGGTGAGCTTGCAGATTTTTTTTTTTGCATCTCCCTCCCCTTTTAAACGTGGCCCCAGAATGAGTGAAAAATGCAAAAGGATGCATCTGAGGTCAGTGTCTGGTTTGTCCCTTCTGGGCTACTGTAGAAAGTTGCACCATGGCATCCTCTCTAAAAGAGGACCTGCATCCTTTGTAATATAAACAGCTCATTCTAAAGTAACAAAAACAGAATGTTTCTTATTTTCAGGTGATTAGATACTAATGAAAACATACTTATGAATATTCCATTCAAAATCTGCCATAATCTTCTAATAAATCCCTGTAAATCTTGCACATTGGACCTTTAAATGACATCTTCAAAGCTGTATTTTTCCCAATGTTATTTAGAAAAAAAAAATTAAAACAGGGATTAACCTTGACAAAACACCTCATCACATCACATATGATGCTCTGCATTAACAAACAGGTTCGATCAGTAAGGATGCTGTCGCACTGTCAAATTTGAGTCCGCCTAAAAACAACCCACAGCCAGCAGAACAAAATGCCTCAGGCGGGACCACAAACAGGACACTGCTGCTCATAAGGCACTGATAGCATATTATGATTTATTACCGCATAGATTTGAGAAGCTGCATGAAAAATGACTTAAATGATTTTGATAATAGTGTTAAGCTGCATTGTTTTTCATGGATCCAAAAGCAGGACTCAGACAAGGTCTTTCAACAGTTTAACACTGATTCATTCTCAAAAGAGGGATGAGGTTTAAAGGGCTGCAACACAGCATGATATTAAAAACATCAGTTACAACTTAATAATGGAGACCCAAATAGTGCTTATACAGTACATGGAGTAGACAGTATTTAGTAACCATTTACATCAATTACAACTTTCAGATAAAGTTTTCAGACATGTCTTCACTCCCAACTTGTAAAATACGGCAGCTTGGCCAGTGGTCCTGCGCTTCAAGCTGTGATGTTGTAGACATGCCTTAGAGTCAGTTTTGCATGTGAAATGAGGGGAAAGGTCATACTTTGGGTTAAAATAAGCATGGTGCTTAAATACATCAATCACCGTAACTTACATAAGTTACAATCGGAAGTATGTAAAGTATTATAATCATCTGTTGCAAATCCAAATAATGTTACAGACAGTAACAAACTAATTGACCATTAACAAAGTGTTACAAATATCTGGTCCATCTCTCCATGTTTTCTTAAAGGTTTACAGACCGTTTGGTAATCACTAACAAGTACCTAATACAATGTGTTCAACAATATATCTGTATATCACACAAACTAATGATACAAATAACATTATTGCATTAATAATATTTTGTAAACATGATCGGTTATTATTTAATTGTTTAGATGGTCACAAAATTATTAACTAAGTTTTAAAATAAAGATAAATTCTCTGATAGATTCATTATTTTCCTCTGAATTCAAGTTCATGTCCGTAATAGAACTACATTATGTTCAAGTAGATTTTTCTGCAGTGTACCACCAGATGGCAGCATAGACATGTGTAAAATAGACACACTGTACTTCCTCCATCATTTGTTTTTTTACTAACAGCCACACTGAAAAAGCACAGTCTTAGATATGTACAATGTGAGGACTGATTATATAAAATTTGTGAAAAAACAACAACAATATATAAAATTTAATATAAATAACTTAATGTTACATACAAAACCATTTAATAAATATTTTAATAGAACCATTCTTTGAGTACAGGAGCTGTCGAATATACACATATGAAATGTGAAAGAATGTTTTTGTTATTTTCTTTTCGCTCTTGCTTCAGATTTCATTTTTATATTCTGTCTGGAGGAAGATTTCACATCTTCTCAGATGCTTTATTTGCAATGTGAGGCAGCCATAATGCACTGGGTTGAACTACAGCAGATTGACTCATTTTCTGTTATTTATAAAATATTCCATACAGTTACTTGAGATGTAGGAGCTTTGCACCCTGAGCTGTAGTCCAAAAACACGCTAAACGCTATGTTATTTAATTAGTTAGTTAATTACAGCTCTCTATCAGCATCTGCAGTCATCGAAACTTCATTTGTACACAGAAACTTTAACATCTTCAGTATATTTTTTGTAAAAACTCCAATAAGAAGTTGGATTTCTCAGAGGAGACATTTATTGTTATAGTAGTCATAACTCATGTTCTGTTGCTGCTGCAGGTGGCAGCAGAAACCCACTGTGCAGCTACACTGCTTTTCTCTTTTGCAGTATTTATAGTATTCAAATGAGACAAAAGTCAGTACTTTAACAGCCTTAATTACAACACAAAGTTCAGTCTCAATTTGTCCGTTCTCATTCTGCATCATCTCCTTAGAAGAGCCTGACAGCCTGATATGATGGCTGATGTTTATTAACCAAAATGAAACTGATCCAGAGCTTGAAATGCCAACTGGCAGGGCCATTATTTTTCTTAATGCGCCTGTCAGATACCAAAAGTGCACATGTCTTGCTGGCATGGAAGGAGATGCTATGAGTTCAAATGGAGGCAGACAGGCATTTTTAGCCAGGTTGACTATACAGAAGCGGGTGCAGGAGTTCACTGGTACTTATTATTAGGCCTGTCAGTTTCTGCTGTTTCCTCCCTGGGGTTCAGCTGAGCCGATACCATAGGCAATAATCATGGAGAAGGCAATCCATACATATGAGATGAGCAACATATGGTAAATAATAGTAAGAGGATTCAGGAAAACAGGACCGATCATGAAGCAGGAAGTGTGCTTGAGCCTGATACAGAGCTACTGTAGAGCGGAGGTTTTACAATGAGACGTAAAAGGCTTGAAGATGGTGTTCAGAGAGAAAGCCAAGACCCCAGCTGTGCCCTTGCTCCCACTCAGCACACATGTATGCACATATGCAAGTCCACCCACACACAAACACAGTGGGCCTGTGCAGATTTGTATTAAAAAAACAATAACAGAATATTTACTGCAAGCCAGCCAGAAATACCAGTAATACTTCTTACAGTAGAGAGTGTATGGTTATGGTTATAAGTGCAAATACATTTTCATAATGCTTTGTTACAATAATCATAACACATTAATGACACCCATGTCTATAAAGCATTAAAATGTGCTCTAAACATACTTAAAATAATAAACTGTGCTTATAGCAATGTGTAATCATAGTATAAACACTAAGAAATATTAATAATGCTTTATAACAATAATCATAAGCTGTTATGACTCCAGTGTGTATAATGCATTATAATGGGTTGTAAAAATTGTTTGTAGCAATGTATAATTATCGTTATAAGCACTAAAAAAACAGTCATAATGCTTAATAACTATAATCATAACATATTGTGATGCCCATGTCTATAATGCATTATAAACACACTTCTAATGCACAATGCTGTTCTTATAGCAATGTAAAATTGTAGTCATAAGAACTCATACATATTCATAATGCTTTATAACAATAATCATAACACATTAGAAAGCCTTTTATAATGATTTATGAGATCAAGTATCATAATACTCATGACTGCTGAAACAGTGATATTTTTCACTCATTTAAAGAAAACAGTGACCTCTTATGCTGACTTATAACCAGCTTGCTATGTATTATATCTGCCTATACCTCAGGAATTTCATTACTTTACTTAATGCACCCAAATACCATTTAGAGTAACTTATAATCACATTACAATGCATTATAACAGTGATTGTAATGCATTATAAGGTATTTTAATCTGTTACAGCTATGAGCATTATAATACACTGGGATCCTTGCCAAAAATGTCCAGTTAGTGACCAGCAGTTATTAAATATTATGATACTTTACATTGTAATCCATTATAAAAGGCTTTTGTTATAAAGCATTATTAATATTTGTTAAGTTGTTGTTATGTGCTTAGTGTGCCATATTATTAAAATGATTGCAATGTTTAAACAAATGTTTATTCATTATGATGTAAAATAATAATTAATTGATAAAAACACAGTATAGCACATTAGTAAGATGTTTGTAAAGCATCATAATGCATTAGAGACATGGGCATCATAGAAGGTGTGAGCATAATATCTAAAAATATCTAATAGTAACTTCTGACTGTTCCAGTATTATCTACAAACCAAGTCAAGCCAAATAATTAAAGTTAGTTATGTTAGGTTATCAGATAACTGATAGCCAGGCAATTAACATAATGCATGTTTAAGTAAAAAACTAAATGTCTTAAACACATACACATGCTGGTAGCTGAATATGGAATTTATGTAGATTCAATAATTCATGATAAAAGTAACTAAAGACCATGTCAACTATGTTATCGCAGTTTCTGGAAGTTCCAGAAGCTTTGACGAGAACACATAACATTCGGTTTTGATTGATTTACATCCTGGCAGCTTATTCTCCTCTGAGTGAAAATATTCATAGATTGAATACAGGTCTCTCCAAAAGAAACAATATTTTGGCTGCCAGGTTTGACATGTTTGATGATTCGGTGAGTCACTGATCTCTGACATCCTATTTGTGTGAAAGCTTCCAAACATGCACAGCATGACTGAAGCCAGAGCTGTGCCATCATGTTTGGCATGAAAAGGCAAAGTGTCACCTCGTGGAATTAAACTTGTTCTTTTCAATTTACAGTCAGTACTTTGGGACTTGCACTGCCACAACAACAACTGCAAATGCATTTGTCCAAATTCCAACATAATCAGGGAGAGAAATCTGCTTAATTCAGCTCTGAGTTTGTGCCGTGTTTAATTTGTTCTCGTATTCCACTCTGGGGAAAGTAGTGTTTGTCAGCATGTTTGCTGTTGACCAACAAGTGAACATGAGCAGTTGTCCTATTGCATTTGGCTCGCTTGCTAGTGCAGCATTCTCAGGCTTTCACTGTATTGCTTATGTGGTTTTACAAGTTTATGTCCTTGCCTTTTCACAGTCAGGGCAGTGCAGTGCTCTGCAATGTCGCAGAGAGGCCACGTTGCATAACCACTCAGAGACAACCTTTGGCTTGATGCAGCAAAACTGGTGTTTTTCCAATAGATATTGTCGCATTTTTATATTTCCACAAGAAAAAAAGAGTTACTTTAAATTTTTTCCATTGTCTCTTTCAATCTTCATTATTCCACTAGGCCCAGGGGAGATCGTGGGATAGGTTGTGTGTGTGCATGACCAGCAGGGCTGGAGCTACTGTCTATTGCCAATCCTGCATACAACTGGACCCATCTGCCTAATATTTTCTGTTCGTGACTGTATCCTCAAGGACCTCTCATGGTTGTGGTGATTCACAGTTTTTGAAAACCTTGAAAACCTCTTTGATTGCTCTGTTTTACACTGACTTTTTTTTATTCCTCACTTTTCTTAACTCCTCAGCTAAAAACAAGGCTTGGTCTGTTAAAAACACATCCATACAAAGGTTTTGTTTCATTTTAAACCAAAGCATCTGTAGATTAATTCCATACCTGATATGTTACAATCCACAAAAGTTAGACACAATACAAGATGAATAAATCCCCATTTTGTTAGCTTTGCCACCATCAAGGTCCACTAGTAAATGTACTGAGGGATTCAGATTTCAAAGATAACAAAACCTACTGTAACTCACTTAAGTCTGAACTCATTTTCATGAAATTTGTTCTTTTATAGACCTGAAAAATTTAAATTTGTCCACTGGGGGGAGATCTACATAAAAAAAGCTAATGGGATTTTTCCTTTTCCCGAAAACGAACTGTGATGAACAAAGTTGAATGATACTTATCGTTTTGTTCACTGTGATGATCTTCACAGACACCACATTTATGATTTTGTGAAGCATAAATGCAATCACCGAAAGTAAAAAGCTAAAGTATAAATTGAACTCCACCAGTGTCACATGACTCATAGTCGCCAATACTAAGTGACCAGTTTCAGGGTCATGTTTAATGTCCACAGACCTTCATAGTTTCAGGCAAATAACAAAACAAAACAACAACAAACAAACAACAAAAAAAAAAACAATTAAAAAACCATACATAATGTCACAATGCTGAATAAGACAATGATGCAATTTCTATAAATAAAACATAACTAAATATAAAAAAATAAAATAAAATCATATAATAATATATATTATATATATATATATCTTTATACTAACCATTAATAATGTATAACACATAAATGCTGGGCTTTGATGTAAATGTGAAGACAATTTTTGAAACAAACGCATGATGCCTGCAATATTTAATGGGTTATAAAAAATTAGTATTATTGGTTTACAAGATAATTTTATAGATAAAATATCATAATCTATAATAAATAATAATAATAATAATAATAGAATATGATGCATTGATAATCATATAAACAACTATATGATATAGTGCATCAGTATAATTAAGTATAAAATATAAAATTCTGCTTTATAAAATAATAAACACACTAATTATGTAGTATAACCATGGTAATGCTATAATAACCATTGTTATGGATCATGGGAAGAAATGAGACTGCTAATGAATTTCATTGTTATGTTTATCACCTGTAGATATGAAGTGATTTCAGACATAACGTGGGAGGCTGTTCTACATGTATTCCTCAGCAAATTAATAACCTGACATTTCAAATACATACACAGTCTGGATAAAGACGAGTAGCATGAAAAGACAAATGATGGTTGGGGCACCAAGGAGAACTTTTCTTTCATTATTATATTCTTGATTAAAATTAATTTTATCCAGGGACCATCTATGAATCTATTAGCTCATGAAAAATATATCCGTAATGAATTCATTTATTTCAGGTCACCTGGTGACAAATGAGATAGAGGCTGATTTAGTGAGCACACAATGCTTTTTTAGCTAAAGTTTGCAGATGCAGAGTGCATGATGACCCTCAGAGCTTGGAGGACAATGTCATGTCAGATAAACACTCCATTTCTAACCCCAACAAACCCTCTATCATCTCCACACAGTGGGGTATTGATTGGAGAAGAAAGTACGTTTAATTTCTCTCTCAGCAGGTCGGCCAGGCCCAGCTGTCCTTCAGACCCCCTTTTCTCTGCTTAATGGAATATTCCAGAGAGAGACACATACAGAGAGAGAAAGAGTGAGTGGATCTGTGCCTTCAACACCTACACTCCACAGGGACCACTGATTTGATGAGTTCCTGTCATGAAAATCACATGGCAGCAATGCACTTGGGAGTTTATTTCACCGTTCATTCATTCTGTCATTTGAATATGATTAATCTTTTGTGCGGCACGCAGCTTCGAGTAGATCATCTGCATCTCTGCGTGTGACAAGAAGTGTTTTCTCCCCTGCACAACAGGAATTATTTCAAATGCTCAACAAAACATGGCATTAAAGAAAGAGAAGTACAAAAAGTAATGGTATTCCTTTCCACAATATGTAACTTCTTTGAAATTTCAAGCTGTTTTATGTGCAAAATATGTGAAATGCATATGCACATGAAATGAGACATATGGTGTTTACAGTAATATGAAGTGTGTTTATATTAAGCCAGTGTTGTGCTGTATTAATTACTGACTTATAGTACGAAAATAGATATATCTATTGGTGTGCATTTAAATATGGGTGACAAATTAGATGAAAAACCTGAAAAAAAGATCTAGAAACAAGTAGTAACAAATGTAAATGCACAATGAGTCAGAGTGGTTTGATGGATATGGAAATGACAATGAATCACAGGCTATAACCCTCCTATTCTAGATATTAACCCAGTTAAACACTTGTGGGAGGTTTTTGACCCAACTTGTTAGACAGGAATTTGTGAGTCTTGAAGAGTTATTTCAATGAAATCCGAAATCACTCACGGCTAACAACTCATTGACATCTGAGTTGTGACAACAAAATACTGCTTTTATTGTAAGGACAGAGATATACTTGCTGTTTGACCACGCGTTTGCATAGACAACCGGCTGCGCGGTGAAGCAAACTGTTCATGACGTGGCTGCTTGTCTACGCGTATTACTACAAAACACCACTAGAGGGCACAACAGAGCACTCAGACCACAAACCACCCGTAAAAACAAAATAAAGAATGTCAGCTTCCAAAACTGAACTTTGTGGCAGGCATGTTTGTCGCTGTGTAGTGGCAACATACGTTGTAAAGATGAGGGTAGTTGCGGACTTGTTCAGTGAGCCTGTCCTCAAAACTTTCCGCCATTGTTTTTGCTGTTGACCTATTCTAACCTGGACCTGTCACTGCATTCTTCCCCTACGCTTCCCCTATCAGTCATGTCTGTATTTCGTCTTGCGGACACGTAGCGTTAATATCTGAGGATGTGCACAACCGACGCTCCAAATGGACGCAGGATATGCAAGGCAGATGTCATGCGTATGCGAACGTGTAGTTAAAAGCGAGTATGTCTCGGCCCTAAGGGGTCACATGCCAGAAAGGATGGGAACCACTTGTATAATCTGGAGTAGGTAGACCTTCATTTGTTCATTTCTTTGAATTATTTCATTTGAATTATTTCTTTCATGTGGTTAAATATGATTACACTGTCAAATGCTTTTATAACAGTATCATGAATAATTCTCTTAACCTCAGCCGAAAATGGTACATCTTGGACTTGTCATAAGGATGTCATTGAGTGCTATTACACTGTTAAAGGCTTATATAAGGGTGTCATGAAAAATTCCCTTGACCTCAGCTAAAGTGGTGTATTTATTCAGGTGTCATATCATGGTTATCACAGTGTCACGGCAGTCTTATGCACGTTTTCATATAAAGTTTGATCCTTTAAAAAACAAACAAAATTGTCCATTGAGAATCAAACAGTGTTATTGCAATAACTTGGATATTGCATCCACTTCAGGAAGTGCGATGCAATGTCTATGTAGTCTTTTAAGTTTCTATTTTAAAAAATATACTATCGTTGTAAACCATTCTGGGAGCCTCCACCTCTGCCAAAGTGTAGAATTTGTCTAGTTTGCAACAAACGTCTTCCAAGTAGTGCATTACGAGGACTTATGGGCTTGTTTGTGTTTTTGCTCAGGAGGCAAGGGACATTAATTTTCCATAATGTAACTGGTGTTATATGAGGCAAGAGAGGCAAACCATTCATTGTTAAAAAAAATAAGTGTCATTCACCTTTATACTTTTGTCCCTGAAGTGAAAATTGAGTTTTACATTTTCTGAGCTTTTAGCAGTCGGCACCTTGTGCCTTTGGGAGTGTTTGTGAATTTCAAAGTACAACCATATGTCTCCTAAAGGGATGGCATCCCCATGTGTCCTTTATTTTTTCCCAGCATCCCCTGGGACTTTTACACACACATCCAACCTCATTATAAGTAAGGATGACATCATGTGCAGTCATTCCTCACTCCCCGAAGACCCAGTGTGGAAACGTGTTGCTAAGATCACTGAAAAACACATGAGGGTTGGTCCTATAGGCCAGCCTATACACATGGGTGCATCTGTTTTGATGGAAAGAATCCAATGTGCACTCAAAGCTGGCAAATTAAGTTGAGTTGTCACATGGACAAATAAAAAATATGAGGAAACTCAACAGTGTAAAAAATCATGCAGCAATTCTGTGGGCCAGTGGAAAAGAAAAATGTGGTGATCCATTTTCTTAGTCTGAGCTAAAAAGTTTTCTCTCCTGTGCTTATGACTTCTGAACAGATGAAAAAAGTTTTGCCAGGATAATCTTTCTAAGTTCCTTTACTGCAGGTGAAAAAACATTTTACTTCTTCCAGGTAAATTTCTCCATAAACTCTAAACACAAGGTACACACATTATGTGTTGGCAAGTTATGGAACATTACGGTCATGTCTTCCTTTGGGCTAAAAATGTATTTTGATTGATGTTTCTCTGCCATATGTTGTCCCTCTGTCCAACAGCTATAACAAGGTTGACTGCATATCAGTTTACTATATTGTAATGGGACCATTAAGACATTTATACAATCATCTGCAAAATCACCTGCAAATAAATAAATAAGTAAACACCTAAATAAATAAATACACAAGAACTCATAAAGATTATTCTGACAAAAGAGAGTTTTATTTGTTCAGATTAATTAAACTTAAAATTTCTAGCATTTATTTTTAGAGCACTTCAGACCTTATACACATGAGTTCTTCTAATTTATAGTTGTTTGACTTGAAATGATGAGCTTTTCTAGCAAATTTGTGTATAAATGGATGTTCCTAATGGTCCATCTCATTGCTTTAATTTTCTCTCATTAGGAAAACAATATAGAACAACCTCATAAATTAAAACAAAATAAGTGCATTTAGGGAGAATCAACAGGATCCAGTTTTTTTCCTGTTGCTACGGCCTCCAAACAAAAAGAAACTAAGGCTCAAAAGGGGGTAGGACAACATAATGAAAAGGAGGACGCCACACCAAAAGGTAGCAGGTAACCCACAAGCTTTATTTTAACACAAAGTGTTAAACAGAAACACAAACAGAAACTAGAGGAAACAAAAGTACTAAACTAAACCTAAAACAAACAAAAGAGACGAATAACTAAACTACCAGCAATCTCCAGCCCAAAATATCACAACAAACTAAAACAACAAAACCCCAGCCCTAAATGTGCATGGAGGGAAAAACCTGCTCGGGGAGAAAAAAAGGACGAAGAGAAAAGATTCTCCTCACCACCTGTGCTGCTGTCTGTGTGTGCTGAGTGCCATGTGCCTCTCTGTCTCTACACTCTCTGTCCCTCTCATCCCCTCCTCCTCTCTCTACCTGAGTGCAATCAACAATCAGAGGGAGGAGGGAGACAAGGCTGACAGAGAGAGAGAGCAGGATGCCACACATAACACTGTCTTCAGTAATACACACATTTTAAATCTTAAATTTGCAGAATTTCTTCCATAGTTTTCATTTATTTGGGAGCCCAAATAAAATCTCTTGTGACCATGTTTGTCCCGACCCAGTCTCTGAGAAAGACTGCTGTACAGAGTTCAATCAACTCATTAAATTAAGTTTATAAAGAAACATAATCAGCATATCAACTTACACTTCCCAGCAGCATTGTTGAAGAATTAATACTCCTGATGAAGACTTGCTGTGTGTCTAATACACTTTAAGATAAGTCACGGTTGTTTGTTTTCCCAATAATGAAAATATTATGAACCATGTTCTAAGTTGTATTGAATTCAGTCCCTGCCACCTCACACTTAATCTCACTATAATTTAATAAATTCACTGGGACCAGTTTCACATATCATCTTTGTGCCAATGTTGGAACAAAGTAGCTCCAACGGGAGCAGCTGAAGCTGGAAGTTATTTGTGTGAAATGAAGAACTGACTCTTCAAACAGAGGAAATGTAAAAGGAAATCAAATTTATTTGTAATGTTCATCAGTATGACTGAGCAGTTGTTGGCTCAACAGAAAGACTTTTAACTGGTTATGAAACAGTTTCAGTTTAATACTGATGCCTCTATATGACCTAGGCTACATAAGTGACTCACTTGTATATCCAACTTAAAGTTTACTTCACCGCAGTGCCAAAGTCCGACTGTTTATCATGGGATCAGCAAGAGGGAGAAAATACAGTCTGGAGGAGCTTCTACGGCCATCAAAAGTGTCCAGATTCAAACATTCTAAGTTAAACTCCTGTGAATAATAAGTCATGATCATTATTTGAAAATAAGCTGTTTTTTTTTATACTGTTGGGCAGGTGTGAGGGGGGAGTGGTTGGTGACGAAAGCTGCCACAATATGTCACCTGCCTCCAAATCAACCAACAGCAAAATTCAGTTGCAGTAGCAGGGTTTCAACCAGTAGAGGGCAGTCACTATGCATCTTTATAACAAATAATGTATAGAACTAAATACTTTGCACTAAAATGTTAAGATGTGGACCTGAATCAATCAACAACATATAAGTTGTTTGTTTTGTTTTGGTTTTTTTTAGCTGAAAAAAGTAGTTTGGGGATTTAGTTATTATTTAATGGCTGCCACCTGGTCAGATTTTCTGTGAAATCAGACAAAACAAGTCTGTGTTTACATTTTCCCAGGCCAAGTTACAGTGAGTTGTATGTGAGCCAGTTAAAGGAGATTTTTCTTTGGACAATTGTATTTTTGATGTAATATTTTGTGGTTATGACAGTAAATGTACAGGAAGATGGAACACCTGCTGGGCATTGCTGCCTGTCGCACCTCCTCCGGTGCCCACTGGTCAGCTGCAGGGTCATCAGCCAGGAACTACCATTCACCAACGTTTCGCCCCTTTAATCCTGGAACGTCTCCTGGTGGCGGAGCAGTGACAGGGACGGCTCCCTGTCACCCCCTGCAGCTGATAGATGTCGCCCTCTGCGACTCTTGTCGGGATTAGGTTAGTTCTTTCCCCAGCTCTTGTCTTTCCTCCTCAACCAAAGCCAAAAGCTCCCCTTCTCGGCCTCCTCCGCTAGCTCTTTGGTTGCCTTCTTTAGTTGCTCCAGTTACTCCTGCGTCCCTCAAAAGGCGTGTGGTTGACAGCCCCACGTAGCCTCGGCATCCGACCTCCACTGGATAGATGGTGGTCTTCCAGCCACCCTCCCGGCACTCAGCAGCCAGATCTGAGTACTTGGCCTTCTTGCGTTCGTGGGTGGCCTCAATCCCCTCCTCTGCTGGTTTTGTGAGCTCAATGAGGAGCACAGATTTTGCCTTGGTGGACCACACCACTATGTCAGGGCGGAGAGATGTAGCAGTTATCTCGACCGGGAAGCAGAGCTGCCTGTCAAGGTCGACTCTCTAGGTGTTTCTCTTGGCCTGATGTTTCTTCTCTCCCCATCTTCAGTGACAAAGCTGATGTGGTTGTGGTTCTCTGCTGATGGTAAGCCTTTGCAGCCCTGTCGACACCCCTCTAGCACCTTGGCTAGCTTTCTCAGGACCTGGTCGTGGTGCCATCTGTAGCGT
This sequence comes from Lutjanus argentimaculatus, assembly GCA_034769285.1. Classification (NCBI taxonomy): domain Eukaryota; kingdom Metazoa; phylum Chordata; class Actinopteri; order Lutjaniformes; family Lutjanidae; genus Lutjanus; species Lutjanus argentimaculatus. The sequence goes on along the minus strand of JAWZSL010000005.1, from coordinate 29,857,189 downwards.
CCGTGGGAGAGCGCAATTTTACAGTCTGACGAGATGTGCTGGAGGCTTGCGTTAGGGGTATTGCAGAGTGTGCAGCATTCCTCACTCCCGAACCACTGTTGAAGGTTTCGAGGACAGGGAAGTGTGTCGTAGGTTGAGCGATGAGGAAGCTGAGCCTTGCCTGCGGGATCTTCCACAGATCTGATCAGGTGATGTTTCGGTTGGCAACTCCCTCCCAGGTTGTCCAGCTTCCCTGACGGCCCTGCGACACGGCCTTGATCTTGTAGCCCTCTTCCTCCATTCTTGTCACCTCATGACGGAGGAAACTACTGCTTTTGTCAAGAGGGGCTCAAAAATCAACACTATAGAGTTAATATAAGTTCCTTAGAGTAACTTTAACATATTTTTAAGTACAACTCAATTAATATCATTAGTTGATATAATGTTTATTTGTTTTGAAACTTTACAAAATCACTTCAACTTCTTTTAAAATTTAAAAATTTATGGCAGCCTGGACACTAACTTAACTTTTTACAGTGAAGGATGCTATTTTGTCAACAGTTTGTTAACTCAGCAGTACACATTGGCCTAAAGATGACAATATTATATTTACACTGTCTTAAGCAATATAAAAGTTATATAGTTATAAAGTTATAAATCAAAATATAGACGTAACACCCAGTATTAAAACTCCACAGATGCTGGTCTACATCAGTGGCCTTTACAGTGTTTTATGTTTCGTATTTTGTCGGTAATAAATATCAAATATGATTGAAAATATCAGCAATGTTTTTCTACTGGATTGCATGACACATTTCCCCATATGATCCAATAAAACAGCAAGATTAGCAGTGATTGAAGTTACCACAAATCCTGCTGAGTTCTTGGCAGACGGGAGGAAAATGTTTGCAGAGTCGATGTGACTTTTAACCAGAATGCCCCCTTGGGTTCAGGACTGGGATTGGAGTGAAAGGTTGTCTATAAAATATGCATGTCACACCAGGGGCTAGAGCTGGACTAAGTGTGAGAGTGTGTGTTTGCGTGTTTTTTTCTGTGTGTGTGTGTGTGTCCCTGCGTGATGGGTGTGCTGCTAATGGATTACTTGAGGTGCAGTTTAAAATACAGTCACATTCTGTGAGTAGATTTATGTTTGGAATAAAAATACAGCCATAATTCAAATGACAACATTAATTAACAGCAGCATTTTTTGTGTACACACATAATGATGTAAAAGCCCTTTTTACATTCTCATGTTCAAATGTACACTGCCTGCCAATATTAAAATAGAAATGTGAAATCAGTTTCTCATTTAATATTCTTATCCTCAGTCAAACATCTCTGTCATAATTCATAAAGCAGACATGGACAGTCCAAACTGAATTACAAAATCTCTCTTTATGTCGATCATGCGCACACAGAAACACACACACACACACACAGAAATGATGGAGTCTGTTTAATCATGTAACTTTTAATAATGTATAGCTTGTAAGGTTTACATAAGACATGTTGTGAATGCTGCTGTATTGATCTTATCATTTCAGTGTTTGCAGTTCAGCACCAGTGGAGCGAGTCACTTTTAACCACCTAGCAGCCTCCACAGCAGCTTTTTATTTTGCACTATTAAGAACGAACTCATATAGTTATACCCCTGCGTTTGGTTTTCAATGATAAGAATGTTTCTGAATAATGATCTTGAATTATAATTATTTTTTCCAAGTGGTGTTATTATTTTTAGTGTTGCCGTTGCCAAGATAACTGGATTGTTTCAGTTTTCTCGTCACAATTTTATATCAAGTTTGAACAGACAAAAGCATTGTAATTATATGCACGGTATGACAGAATTGCTTTGCGCAAACAAGTAGAGAAGCATGTTTGTTCATTAGTTGAGTTTATATTTTCCGGGGATATATTGTGCCCTGTGGTAAACAGAATTGCATACTGAAATCTTAAAGCAGATCACATCATTATTTCCATTTTAAATCCATATGAACAGTTATTTTAGCGAAACAAGCTGTAAACACAATACTAACATATTATTTGAATAGTATTCCCCTTATAATCGATTAGGCAGCTGTTTATGAACATTTTTTTTAGTAAACAGCAGATACAGAGCAACAAAGCATTAATTTAGCAGTAAATTAAGAGTTTTGTTTCTGGCAACCTGGTGAACAGAAGACCAATATTAACTAATCCTTTTAACTCCGTTTTGGTCTCCACCAACCCCTGAGGGGAAAATCTGTCTCTTTAGCTGCTAAATGCTCCACTGTGTTCACCAGCTAGTTATTGTCAGTCTGCTGTTAAGTCCTAGGCAGGTAGTATACACTAGGTTTAGAAGAGCATTTTTGCATTCCTGCTTGCTGCAGCTGCAAACAGGGTTCAGATGATTGGTGGGAGTGAAACAAAAACAGCAAAGGTAGGAGCTGAATAAGAGAAACAATTAGCTGAGGGATGCTAAAACACTCCTTTGGGGCTGTGTCCACCAAAGCACCTTTTCCCAGCTGAAAACACCTGGTGCTCTTCTGTTTTTCTTCTTGGTTTTTACCAGATAATTTGAGTTATCAACAAATACTGAAAGTAAAATTGTTGGTGAAAGGTAGAGTAGCCCTACTTGCTTTGTTCCATTATCTGGATGAGGGGAAGGCTGAATCACGTAAGGAGAGAGGACGGCCAGCTGGTCAGTCTGACTTCATGAAAGTTTGTGGGCGAGGACACACCTCAGCGACCTCAAGTTGGATGAAGCCCAGTTTAAGGAGTATGAGCAGGACATAGTTGGTGTTAGTCTATTCATCCTGCTTCATGAACATTTTTAAACTCTCGGAGACGAAGAAAAATAGGAGCTACAGTATCTTGTCAAACAAAGGCAACAGCTTCTGAGATTGTCTCAAGGTAAACTGGTCCGAGGTGCCCCCTTTGCCCCGATGAATCTGCTTCTACAGCGTGTATTCCTTAGAGCTCAGCCCACTGAAACAACATGGGTCTACTTCCACATGGGCTCATGACCCGCAAGAAGGAGTTCAGTACGTTGGATGAAGGTGGATTGATCCCTGGATTAAAACTGACTGATAGGACATAGAACATCCTCTCTGAGCTGTAGTGCAGGATGCTGAGTGATGCATTTTAGAGCTCACCTCTGCAAAGAACTCATGCTTTGGAACCAAACTCTCAGATAAGGCTGGACTCTCCAGGAAGAGAGGCACCTGGCAGGCGTAGTGATAGTCGTCAGAAGCCCCCAGCTGAGTTACACTGCCCTCCAATGTTTCCACATTTATCCGACTGCATAACAGCATCGAGCCAACTCAACCCTTACACAAGGCAAAAAGAAGGGCACTGCTACACTGTACTTGCCAGTACAGTGAAAACATGAAATCTCCACTGAAGAGACTCCCTATACTAGCTCTACAGAAATGAAGCTGGCATGAAATATAAATTCAGCTGCTGTAGCAGGTAAAAATATTTGTTCCAGAGTGCTCCAACCTGCTGCTATGTCAGGCAAGGTATATATCTGGTGTGGCCCCAGGGTAAAAGCTTTCAAGAGTTTATCTACTTTTGTGCCTTCTAGGTATTCAAGGAGAAATAAAACCACGCTGAAAGGAGACAATCCATTTATAATCGTTATCTTCAGAGGACAGTAGCTTATCGCATAAGCTATAATGCCCAGCCCGGTTCAGGTGAAGCAAACATTCAATCTAGTTATTTATCAATTTTTTTAAAAGAGAAAAAGCCCTGCAGCAGCTCAGTAAAATGTTCCATTATTTGGCGTTTTTTTAACCTGTTATAGCCCCAACCCTGCGGCAGTTACACCAAGCTAACCAATCCAGAAACAGAATAAAAACTGGGTCGCACTTTATTTTACAATACACAAATAAGACGTAACAAGCCATACTTCGTATCAGACAAAAACTAGAAATAATGTGTTATTTATTAGACAGTTATAGACCATTTATTAGACCCTTATTAGACAATCCTGGAGGGTAATTAGGAACACATCACAACAGAACTGCACTGTAAACTAAAGTGTATTATTCCCTACTGTTAGAGCCTTATTAGATGTTATTATAGGGTAATTAAGGACACATTACAACAGAACTGCACTGTAAACTACAGTGTATTATTCTTTATTAGAGGGTTATTAGAGACACATTGCAACGGAACTGTACTGTAAACTAAAGTGTATTATTTCCCACTGTTTGACCCTTATTAGACTTTGTTATAGGGTAATTAGGGACATATTACAACAGAACTGTATAGTAAACTAAAGTGTATTATTTCCCACAGTTAGATAAGATAGAAGTTGTCTGATTAGGATATAACTACTGTCTAATAAAGAACATATTATTTCTATTTTTTGTCTAATTTAAGACAAAGTATAGCTTTTGTTGGCTTGTCACATCCTGTTAGTGTTCTGTAAAATGAAGTGCAACCATTTTCTTCTTCAGCCACACACTCTTTCTTTTAATAAAACATGGACATGCAAGTACTGCACTATACAGATGGAATCACTGGATGATGGTTTGGGATAATGTCACCTCTTGCTGCACTGCCAACCCTTTTTGTTGGTTGCTAGGAGACAACACTGTAGTGCCTAAAGGTTTTCAGAGATAGTGTAATGTTCCAGAGCCCTACTTTTTCAGCCAAAGTGTGAGAAACACGATTGCAAAGATGGAAGGATTTTGGATACACGAGTCAAACTGAGCCCGCAGACGTGTGAAAATGTTAATCACAGGTATTTTCTACCGAGGCATGTGGCAAAAAGGTTGCTCTGACATGTTGCAGTAGTGGAAACGGCAACCGTCTGTGATATGGCAGTGTTATAGATTATTACTCTAGAGAACATAATGATTACATAAGCTGAGTGATCATATCCAGGGATTAAAAGAGGCTTGCAAGTTTATCTTCCTCTCTGTCAGTGTTTGATTGCGAGTAACTTGTGAAGCTCCACCAATAGGGGGCAATAAAGGTCTATTACCAGTTTCACACTCATTCACTGGCAACTTTATTGTTCTTTTTCTCCCCTCATGCTTTTGCCTCTCATTATGTTTCAATTTTCTGTCTATCCACTCAAACTACGCTCCCACAACATGAGCGTGGTAACACACCAGGCAGTCTATTGGAGACGACCTCATTCCAAACACCAATTTGGATGAAAGGGGAATTTTCCGGGAGGCATTTTTGTGTTCATGAAATTCTCACCCCCTCCCACCACCTCCCAGAAATCATATGTGCAAAATATACTGTTGGTTCATGCAGCTCTGAAGATATTAAAACTGTTTATCAACCAGGAAAGTCTTCTCACATGTAGTTTTCTTGCTACTTTTTCCTATTTTTTCAAGGAAGTTAAAAACCACAAACATTTAAAGCTTGGTTGGGTTTTGGTTTTAGACCACAGATGTTACCACCATCACATCTGTTCAGTGAAAGTATACAAGCAGAGAACCATTACGAATATTTAGTTTGAAGAATATTGATATCTACTTCAGATAGTTGAGTTCCAGGGCTATTACCAGCTGTAAGGACATATGAGTTGAGGTCAAAGTTCCAGTCAAATCTTTTATTATGGGATAGTTTGAACTGGTTTATCTGGCACCTGTAGAAAAAGGAAAACAAAGGGTAATGATTTAAATATTATAATACCTAATTTAAATAATCCAACAAATGCAATTTAACCTGAAACACATTTAGAAATAATCTTTACCACTACATAAACTTAATTAGTACAGAAAATAAATCATAAACTACTAAACCTGCTATATGACAGGCTGTTTGTTAATGCACCAGAAAGACAACTGATTGTTAAGTCTCGTAGGATGTCCAGTACCGACGTTTTGGTTTGATAAAGTGCTCCAAACACAGCAAAATAATTAGATAATAAGGAAATACAGACAGAGGACAGGGTCTCTGCAGATTCAGCCACCGTCACACACTTATAGTGATGATTGAAAAAGATTTGGAGCAGTGCTGGTGCTTTATGCCACTCTTTTTAAAAGCAGTTTTACTTGTTAAAATTCATCTGATGGCAAACCACTCCATATTGCCATTCCTCTCTATATAAATAAGAGTATGTTGCCTTTCATATGGGGTTACTGTAATGATTTAATAGGAATGAAACTGAATGGATTTGCAAGCTAACTTCTGTATTTTGAATTCAAATAACACTCTCAAGCAACCCTTAGAAGTGTGTAGGTTACAAATAAATCCTAATGTGCTAATGTGATTCACTGTTTCACTCTCCATCAAAGCTACTCTGAGCTTCACATGAAACATTAAGCTAACGCTATGAAACATTCTGTGACTTCAGACTTTAACGACAGTCGGAAATCATGGTTGCAGAGTAAAGGGAATGATTTAATGTACCTTGTACAGGAGAAAAACATTATTTATATGCATGTTTTTCTCCACAATGCATACATCAAGCGTGGCCATGCTGCTCTCACTCAGTGAATCTTCTTCCCAGTGGTTACACAGTCTCAGAAACTGAAAGATGCCTGCAAGAAAGATGCAGCGTGAACCATCAGAAGTGCAATTTAATATCAGCTCTGTAAACTGACAAACTTGCCTGCAAGGAGGACAGAGTGAACCAGCACTGTAAGCACTGTTGTCTCATATCAGCTTCTGAGACTGTCTGATAGACTGGACTGAGTGTATAAGCACAGTGAAGGATTAGAAGGACCAATTACTCTGGTGCTCAGTATATATTCACACAGTGACTGTAAGAACTACAGTTGTCAAGCTGCAGCTTCAGTGATCTGGCCTGCTAAAAAAAATACAAATTTACCAGTAAGAGTTGTTTTGTAACACTTTGTTTGAAAGAGTGTGCTTAAGACTGTTATTACACTGTCACAACCATGTCATGATATCACCTGAATGTTTATGACTGTTGTCACTGAGTGTCCTTAGGCCAGTTATGTCATTTTTAATGTACAGTTGACATTGTTTGAGATGTCTTTGTTGTGACATCTTGACATTAACCAGAAGAACATAACCTGTCAACGTCTGTGTCATGACAACTTGACATTGGCAAACTTAAAGAAACTGTTTGGCTTTATGTTTCATCATTACATTACAGTATGGCTGGTTTACTGACCATCATGTGACCATTGTGAATGTGTCATGAATATTTTCGTCTTCAATTAAAGTGGAACCATTTGGAGTTGTCATAAAGGTGTCATTGAAAGTCTGGTTTGATGACAAAATACAATACCAAGGTAATTAGCTTTGAGTTACCTGATGGACAGATAGTGGTTAGCTAGTTTACTTGTTGCTAAAATAGGCTAACTGCTGTCTGTTGTTATCTGTAGCCTGTATTACCTAGTTAGCTTGGTTAGCCATGGAGCTAGCCACCTGGTTAGCTGACTCAACCCAAGGGTGCCACACCCAGCAAGAAACCCCCATTGGTACTAGCCACCGTCAGTCTCGGAGGCTGTGTTTGCTGGCCATGTTCACTGAGATATTTCTGCATGGCTGCCCGGGTGAAAATGCCAAGCAATCGGTACTGTGCATTTGCAACTGTCAGCAGAGAAAAGAAGGAAGCAAGAGTGTGTCACTCGGAGCTACTTCCATTATCAGCCCCAGAAAACAGTATTTTGGTTTGACTCATAATGTTATGGATTATGACTTGTAAATAACATGTTTTAACAAATTTTGGATGTAGTCTGTTAAAAAAAAAAAAAAAAGTCTTAATATTCTGGGATAAAATGTGCTTTTCTTGCTGGGTTTGGCTCCTGGGCTGAGTCTTCTAATTACGTGGCTAGCTCCATGGCTAACAGAGCTAACTAGCTAACACCGGGTGCAGATAACAGCAGACAGCGGTTAGCCTAGTTTAGTAGTAAGTAAACTGACTAACCACTATCTGTCCATCAGGTACTGTAAGCTAAATCACCTTGTACTGTTTTCTTTGATCAAACTGGCCTTATAACATTTAATGACATCTTTATGACAAGTGCAAATGGTACCACTTTAGTTGCAGACAAGGAAATTACTAATGATACGGTTACAAAAGCATTTGACAGCGTAAAAAAAACTTAATGACATTTTAATGATAAGGCGCACTTCACTTGAAGTCAAGGAAAATATTCGTGATTCATTTATAATGGGCTCGTGAAGGCCAGTGTCAAAGCCAACCTCATATGAGATTTTAATGTAATGTTAAAACAAAGCTAAACAGTTTCTCTAAGTTTGATCTGATGATCAAGTAGTCATGATAAAGATAGTGACAGGTCATAGTGTCTTGGTAAATGTCAGGTCAGTCATAGCAAAGACATTACTAGCTTGATTAATGTCAAGTTTTCATAACAAAGACATTTTTTGTCTTAGTTAATGTCAAGATGTCATAACAAAGACATAATTGGCTTGATTAATGTCGAGCTGTCATAACAAATGCATCTCAAACTAAGTCAGCATTGTATTAAAAATGACATTATGTGCGTCCCTTCAAAGTACCGACTTGTTCTAATAGATTTTGGACAATAGAAGCATTAGCTATTTCAGACCAAACCATCCACAGTCCTGTCCTTTAATCACACACATCCGTCATGTCTGAACACACTCCTGATTGATCCGTTATGTTTGGACACATCAGATGTGGTATTTCCAGGAGTCAACCCTCCTAAATAGAAATATTGGTTTAACTTATCAGGTTTGTTCCATTTTTCCAGCTCCATCAGTGGTAAAAATTGGTGTCAACATAAGAAAGACAAGAAGAAAAAAAAATGTCAGGCTGCCATTCACCTCCAAAAATGTTACGAAAACCCACTACATTTGGAATCTGTTCTTGGCTGCCGGCTGTCATTCTGTTTGAAGAATAACTCTCCTCCTCTATCTCCTCTATCTTTCTCATCTATCTCAGTTGAACAGAAAAAAGAGAGACGTGCCTGCAGCTACAATGAATGAGAAGACTGAGCTCGGTTCATTTTACTGAGACGAGTGCACATTTATAACTAACATGGGTATTTTATAACTCTTATGGTTCTGTTGTAAGTAATCCCAGTTACCTTCAGATGCTTTTCTTATTCATTTACATGCAAAACATATCTGAATGCAAATTGTAACAAACAGTCTACAGCCATGCTAGCTGCTATGTGAGGCACAGTATATCTTAGAAATAAAAGAGCTAAGTAGGACCATAAAGAGTTCTTTGGCGTGTTCCCATTGGAGAACCCTTTTGTTTCCTAGTAAAACCTCTTTTTTTTTTTTTTTTTTTTTTTAATTAAAATTCCACTTGGAGCCCTTTCAGAAAGTTCTACCTAAAATCCAACAAAAGTGTTACACCTAGAGCCATCTGTGCAAGGTTTCACCCTGAACCTCCTATGACAGGCTCTACAGAGAACCCTTCTATAGTAATGGTTCCAATGAGAACCCTCTCTTGAGGTTCTATCTGGAACCATTCCACCTTCTCAGGGTGCTAGCAAGAACTCACCCAGGGGGATCTACCAATAACCTTTTTATATTCCAAGGGAACACTCAACACAGAATATAAAAAGTTCCTGGTAGAACCCTCTGAGAGTTTTATTTAAGAACAAGGTCAGGGAATTTAAAGGTTTTATCTAGAACCCACCCATGTTGTTCTACCATGAACTCTTTTTTATTCTAAGGGTTTCACCTAGAACACACTCAGACTCTGAGATTCTACCAATAACCTATTTATGTACAAAGTGTTTTATCTAGAACCCACCATGGAGGTTCTACTGTGAACCTCTTTGATTCCACAGGTTTTAATTTGAACACGCTCAGGGGGTTCTACCATGAACTCTTTTATGGTACAAAGAACCTTTGACGAAAGGATTTCAACAATCCTTAGAGAACTCTTTTTTTTCCAAAAAGGGTGCAACCTGGAGTCTTATAAAGAAACCTTGACAAACCCCTCTTCAAAAGAGGGTTCTTCAGAAGCAAATGGTTCTGGGTAGAACCTGAGCCCTTCAGGAAGAACCCTTTTGGAGCCATTATTTCAAAGAGTGTAGTGCTTTGAGCTAAATGTTAAAATCAACATGCTAACAATGCTAAAATGCTGATGTTTAAAAGGTATAATGTTGCGTACCATCCTAGTTCATCATGTTAGCATGCTAACCTTGCTGAGGCTGCTGGGATAGTCATTAATTTTGCAGGAATTCGGACATAAACCAAAGTACTGGACAAACGGATAATAAGACCTGATGATGGAGTGAGGAGGAAAAGTCATCAAACCCAGAATGTTATTCAGTCCTCTTCTTCTTTCAGCCCAAAATAATCTTTGAAATCAGATCTTTGTCCAGTTTATATAAGGTTATACTGTGCTTTTATTTTTCTCTCCTGGACTACTGTAAAACACATTGTGCTATTATCAGTTCGTTAATTATGAACAAAATTCCTGTATTAGATGACTTACACTGGCTGCCTGTCTTTTTCTGTATTGATTTTAAGCATTACATGGCCTTGCTCCAAATTATAGACAGGATTTATTGACTCCCTATATACCTAGGTGTTCTCTGAGATAAGAAACTGACAGGCTACATAATTAGTATTGTTTAAATCACGTCTTAAAACCTTCTTTTATTGGACAGCATGTATGGATAATTTATAAGGTGCTGGATTTTATGTGCCTCTCCTGCCATGGTACAATCTTAACTTTATTTCATTCCCCAGTGTTTTAATGCTGTTTGATTTTTAATTTGTTTTTATTGTTCGGTAGGTTTTATCTACTGTTATTTTTTCTCTGCAAAGCACTTTGGAACCTTGTTAAAAAAGAGAGCTATTCAAATAAAACTTCTAATCATCTTGGAACCTTGAATGTCTGCAATTTTGTGCTAATCAATTGACTAGATAATGAAAATATATTTCAATTTCAAGTAAAAACTTGACTAGAGGTGCTAAAACAAAATTCAGAGGATTACCAAATAACAGTAGGATCAGTCCATCAATCCCCTGGGGCCAGTATTTCAAAACCTTTAATCTAGATCATAATTATCAGAATATGATTAAATCTAAAAAAAAAAAATAGGTATTTCAAAACCAGGATATGTGATCCTGATCCAATGGATTTGGTAATTCAGGCCTACCCAGAATCCAGATCAAATACTGTTTCTGGGTATTTCAATACTCAGAAAAATCAAGATAATCCTGATCCCACTGGAAATGTGGATTCAATTTGCTCAATAGAAGTACAGATATTTGAGTAAAAAACAACTGGTAAAAGTAGTGGTACTGATTCAACTTTACTCAAGTGAAAGTGAAAAAAGTACAGGCTCTGAAATGTACTCAAGGTGCAAAAGTAAAAAGTCGCCCTCTGGAAGTCTGTCTGTTTTCTGTGCCAGGCTACCTGAACCTCGCCTTTCCCTACGGTCAAATCTCCCCCTCTGTATGTTTCGTCTCGTTACGTCTTTTACATCATTTTCGTCTTGTTACATCTTTTATGCCTTTTTGTCCTGTTACGTTGCTTTCATCTTGTTATCAGTGATTAACCTGAAATCTGTTAAAACTAAAGTAACAAGCTCTTTCTGAAAATGTGAGAATAGAATGAACAGATATTCATGTTTAAATGTAGGGAGTAAAGGTAAAAAGTTGGCAGAAAGAAAAAACACACTTTACTTTTCAAGTGATGTACAGATACCAGAAAAATCTACTGAAGTACACTAACAAAGTATTTGTATGTAGTTACTTCCCATGTCTGAACAAACTGCACATATTTAATCATTCTTGAAAGAACTGGGAGCACAATTAAAAGCTTAAATGGGATGTTGAAAGTAGTTTGCATGTCTGAACTACCTTGGTGTAAACCCACCTGCATCATGCTTAATAATATTGATGAAGAACTCACTGTGATGGAAGAGATAATCATTCATAGCTCCAAATAGATGGAATTGACTACTGGCGCCCTGCAACCAGATGAACCAACTAGACGATCAATGAGGGACTCTCTGATGAACCAGAATTTTGCTTCATCTTTTGATCAATAATAACGGCAGTATGCTGGCAAAGCAGTTATGTGTTACTTTTTTTTAATCCGCCTGATGTTTAAATCATAACAAAACTTTACCTTTAAATAGCACTTTACCCAAAGTACTGAATAATAAATACAGTTATAGTTAGACCATGAAGATGTTATAACTAGCCCCAGCAAATTCTGCTATTCTGATCTATGTAAGTGAATATGAATGCTGAGTTATTTCAGTCTGGCCCAAAATGGTTGACTGATCGACCAGCCATTGTCGTCCGTAGAGTCACGCCTCTAAAGTGGTTAAAAAACTCTGTGGACACTTTCACAGTGCATCATGAAGAACAAAGCATTTGGTGAACTCTGACTCAAATCCCTGTAATGTGAAAGGGCTGCTTCGGCTATCAAACCTGCTGTGAATCAACACCCTTAACTGCAATGCTCATGCAGCCTGACTGTACGCTGCCCGCTCAGCGTGGACTGATGAAAAAGTCAAGTAAACAAGTGGTGGTGAAGACAGCTGAACATCTACAAAACCAGTAAAACCCAAATATTTATTCTCAGGAGTCAGTGGACCAAACCAGAACGACGGTATAAAATGAGTGCATATTGGCCTTGTGTTTGACAGGTAGTGAGAAGTGGATTCCAGTTGAATACTCATAATATTTCTCTGTTCCTGCTGAATGAGTAATTTTAGGGATGTGTCTGACTATGTGCTAGCCATAACATAAGTTCAAGGCAGTCAGAAATAGTTTTAAAACATCTTTTATATCACTGTAACTAAAAGATACAAAGAAGGAGAAGTTTGCTTCCAATTGATCCTTTGCTAATTAATCCCTTCCTCTGAACAACAACTGTCTTATCATAGATTAGCAACTGTAACTAGGGCACTGCAGTCAAGCATTGCATTTCTTTATATAATGTGCATGAGGGTCTAAGAAGAGCAACACTCACTGTCTCATGAGTTTGGAGAGTGGCGTCTTTTTGTTGTCTTTCAAAAACATAAACCACGAGCAAACGTGAGAAATGGATTCAACTTTGTCTTATCTGCTCTAACATAAGCTGCAAACATCAGCATGTCCAGCTAACCAACTTACTACCCGCATTAATGTTACCTCCAGCCAAACTTGTGTTAGATACCACTGCATTTGACAAACTCACAGTTTACACTGGCATTTGTTATTGGGCAGGTGCATAATCAAAGTGGACCACCGCCACCACATCTCTCTCTGGCTCACTCACTTAGGTCTAAGCTGGGTTAGCTTAGCTCTTTATCCTGGCTGTCTTCCTGAGACAGTTGCAGTCTGGTGGGTCTGGGTTGGTGACAGTTTCAAGGTCCGCTGCACTTAATCTAATCATTGTGCCTCCTTATGTTAATGATTGTATTTCTGTCATCTATATGTATGTGTCATATTTCACCATTAGACCAATGTTTACTGGGACGTAAGCTAGCTTTAGCCTCAGTCTTTTAGCATTAACCTTACATTATGTACACGGCTGTTAAGGAACATTTCAGATCCTTTTACAGGGTTCTTGTTTTAAAACGTGTCAAATAGAAACATTAAAAAGTCAGCGTAAAGCGGACTTCTCACTTTACTTAAGGAGTTTGAGCCTTAGCATTTGCTCGTGACACTTGTAAAACCTGCAAGTGAGAGTAATCATTTCAGCCAATAAAATCACACTCTTCAGCTAGAAATGAGAGGCTGCTTTTGTTAACTTCTCTACAGAATTGAAGACCCAGTGTTTTTCAAAATTGCCCCCAATTTGATATTAAAAATGGCATTGTTTTCACTGTAAATTGCATAAGCTTGACAGACGTAGCAACAGTAACTAAGGAGGGTTAGTGAAGGTCAGTTTTACCATTCCCTGCCATATAAGCTCAATTCTCCACATAACACAACAGTAAGTGTCAAAACTGTCTCCACCACAAACAAAACTAATTTCAAAATAAGACAACCAATTCAAACAAACCCAGAAAGTAATACCTTTGCACAGTGCAAAATTACAGCCGTCTGTTAGTGCAGATATGTTTGTGTATCCTTTTTTATGCCAGGGTTTAGTATTAGTCTTGACAGATAGTTGACAGATACAGACTGTTGATGACACCAGGTTTTTTAAAGCTTTATTCATTGTTTATATTAAGCTGGTAGTGTAATGTGATTAAAATGATAATCCTGTCTGAAAATTTAGAGATGAGACTTAGTGAAATGGATTTTGGAAAGCAGAACTGACAGGTCTGTTTGACCTGATTTGCGATATGATGCTCGACAAATATCAGAGAGAAAAGCAAACAGTTTTTCTTATTGGCATTTCTTTCGTATTCTCTGTGAGTACAGGGTTTTTTTTTCCCCTCAGTTGTGCAACCCACTGTGCCCCCTCTGATGTGATCTTCATCTTTGGGGACTAGAAGAGGAGCGCTACCTTCAGCTGAGAAAGGCTTAGAGTTTCTTGGCATGCCTGGAGGCCCATGTACCTGAGGTGATTTGGGATTTGTTGCAAGAGACTTTGCTGTAGTGGCAGCGTATTGGAGGTGAAGAAGTTGCACTGAGCTAATGGCCCATTCATTTTTGTTGACAGGATACTACTGAATCTGGACCTCGGCCATATGCTGAGGTCTTGTGTGGTCGTCTGCAGCCACACTTCCAGCATAGTTTTACCCTCGGTGGGCTGAAAACTGATTTGTTGAAAAAGTGCAATTTATTTAGTAGTCTGCTAACTCGCTGGAGGACAGTCAACAACTGAAAAAAAGTGTACTGGAAGTCGGCACTCTGAATGAAAGGTAGAGCAGGTGAACTGCAGCAGGCGACAGTTATCAGGATTTTAATAAGAAATCATAATTGAAAACACCACCATTCTGGGCATTTATAAGTATAATAGATCGTAGTGTTCATGAGTTTTTCTGATAAGCAGCTTGTTGAACAATCGTGGGATACTTCAGAATGGTGGAAAAGAGAAAGAAATCATGGTTTAGGTAACAATAACTCAGCTAAAAAAGCTCCACACGGGAAACAAACCCTGGTTTTCTGTGTGAAAGTCCTGTGTTTTATGCTTTTCCCCAATCATCTTCCTTCATTTTGAGTTCCTCTGGCTCCTGAACACTCTGCTGGAGTTTTTGTGGCAGTAGCAGTGGGTAATGCCTAAGCTGCTTATTTAAGTATGCATGTAAAATATATTCAGGCTAATGTACTACACTCTGTATATTCTGGCCTTTTTGTTTGGGAAAAGAGTTTTTTTTTTCAGTTTTTCCCCTCTTCCCCCCCTTGTTTATGTATTTTGTATAATGGTAAAATTCTAAATAAAATATATAAAAGATGCGAGACAGTTTCACATGACAATATGCAGATGCAAATGGTGCACCAATAAATATATGAGCTCCATTCTTATTGTGTTTTCAGCACCGTGTTCTTGGCAACTGACACACCTCCAAAGAAAGAGTGGTGGGAATATATCTACTTTCTGACTAGGAGGCAACAAAATACATATCAAGTGGCTTGAAACAAGCTGCAAGGAATAAGTGGATATTTAGTGGACATTCCATCACACTGGCAGGGAAGTTTTATGATAATAAAGGAGAGAAAGTGTGATTCCATCCACCTGTTTTTATGCTAATTATCAGTTTACATATAAAATAACATTGTGGCAGTGGAGTGGAACTGGCAGAAATTAGAAGCAAGTAAATATTACAAAAAAGCTTTTACAGTTGGCTGATGTGGGGAAAGTGGCTGTATCAAAAGAAACTAAATGGAAACATTTAGCAAAAATCAAATCATGGTCACAGACAGAATAATAATTAGTGGTCGAAACGTCTGTGACATCACCCGAGTTTAAGCCCTAATATTAAATAGGTGAGTTGTATAAAACTTCAACCCTGTATACTTGTCATGAAGGAAGGAGAGACCAAAGCTGTTGTACCGGGCTGTTAACATGTTTGTTTCTGCTACAAAGTTGGGTATTTTAATGTGGAGGTCTATGGGGATTGACTTGCTTTTGGAGCCTCACGTGAGGAACTGCAGGCTTCACTTTTCAGACCCAGAGGTGGCTGCTTGGTCATGACCTACATTAATCATGTGACTTAAATGTCATTCAAACTGCAGCTTCACTGAGGAGGAGAAAAATAAAAACAGAAAAACTGTAAAGTTCCTTGATGTGCAATGTAATACATCAAACAAACATGAATTCAGTGTTACCATCAGGTTTTCCACATGCTTTTCTATTGTTTGAGGTTTGACTGGCACTCTTACATGATTTTCTTGTGTCATCTTCTTCTGCAAAGTCTTAATGGCACCCAACTTGAGAATTTTCACCACTCACTGTTTACATCGTTGTGCTCAGCTCCTAATATTTGCATTACAGAAATGTATAGAAATGCACATGAATTAGCATATTTCTGTCACTAATTTTCTGAAAATTTGTTTCGTGCTACGCATTGGCAATTAGAAACTTGACCACTGACAATATCTCATAATGAAAAATGTCTCAAACTGTTAAAAAAATAAGACACAGAAGGCTCAACTCATGATTAGACTCGAGGTTGCTGGAACCTTGATGTCGTTAACAATCAAACAAAAAACTAGGACAGCATTTTAGTTTGACTTTTTAATATCTCCACAAGGACATTTCAGACAACTGTGTATCATTTATTTGCTGAAGAGGGGCATCTTGTCCGAAATGTCCATGTGGAAATATTAACAGAATGTTAACAATCCACTTTTATTCTACACTCCTCTCTTTCATTCAGGTTTTGTCAACTAACTTTGTTGTAATGGTTGAGTTTGTGGAGGAAAAACACATCTCAACAGACAACGCAGACAACCAAAGAGTGAAATAAGGAAAATCTCTCTTCAAGTGGGAACTTTAGAATCTTAGGTCTTTGAAAATGAAATCAGCATTAATGAATCTTGTATTAAGATAGAGATGGTCTATAATTAAGAATTCATTTGAAGTGAGGGACTTAAAAAGGTGAAATAAAAATATGCATCAAGCATTAAGGGCGATTTCCCCTCAGCATTTTTATAATTTAAACTAAAAATCATCCATCTGTCTGGCAGCAGCCAGATGTACCGTACAGCGCACAACTGAACAAAACTGTACCTGAATTATTGATGTACGTTTGTAAGCTTGGATAGACAGCATTGCTTCACTGTGATCATACCTTATGCATGTCAGTTCCGATGTCTTTAACATGCACTGGCTACTTCATGAACCATTCCTAATGAATTTCTTGACCTCTTGTGTATGTAATCTCTGTATATTTACAGTATATTGTGACTCCTGTAGACGTGTGCATATGGGTTACAGTGTCTACAAAAGTCGAGGCTGGTTTTCATGGCAGAGTGCTGATGAAGGTGGTCAGGCGGAGGCCAAGCTGTCAAACACTGAAACACTTTACCAGGCTGCATCTGTCATGGTTGTGTCAGAGCACTCAATGCACAGCAGGCGAGAGGGAAATAAGGGCGAGAAGCCATTTTACAGCACAATGCCCAGCTGTTTATACACCACTCAGAGGCTGTTCGACTGGAACGTCACTCTGTATTTTGACAAAGATATTGAGGTCCAAAGACTACAGCTCGGAGCATTTATTACAACCTTCGTACCCAACAATGTCAGCTGCCAGCTGCCACTGAGTTGCAAGAGAGAACAATAAATCAAAGGCTACTGAGCCTACAAGTTAGCCAAGTGAACCCATCACACGTGTCAGCTGTTGCTGTATACTTATCAGAGAACCAGTGAGCAATGGACATGATTTTGATGGAGGTTTTTACTTGAACTTCACATTCTTGTTTCAATTACTATATTCAAACTGTGGCTCAGATGCCATAGTTGCATTAATCAACTATGGGGCAGACTAATAACATTAACACTGTATCTATCTTAGTATTACAATTAAGATGGCTAGTTTTACTTTCGTTTATTGATAAGAACTTTGCCAATGAAAACAGCAACCTTGAAGGTGCAATGTGTGAGATATGGCCTGTAAAGACGTTTATGTGTCATGTTGTAGAGATATCTACTGAAGTTAGCATGATAACCAGCTAGCCCTGGCCTGTCCTGTCTTGTAATACCACTTTGTGCCTCATGAGGCGATTCGCTGATCTCCTTGTAGTTTCAGCTGGGAGATGTAGGCCTATGCGAGTGGCAAGATTTCTACTTTCACAAGTCCTCAAAGCTTTTTATAGTCTAATAAATAAACAAAATAAATTATCCGTAATAAACTGTACACCTTCTGAATTCAGGTTTCTCTCTTTTCCTGAACTACGAACTTAATTGCCTCAATAACTCATCGTAAAAACCATTCAGACAAAACAGAAACAAAATAAAACTCATCAAAAATCTTTTCAACAACCACCAATTCCTGTTGGGTTGAAAGTAAATCCTTAATCCACCTCATTAAGTAAGTTCACACTTAAAAAGTGCCCAAAGCAGTTCACACAGATTGAAATGAATTAGTTCACATTCATAATTCACAATTTTGAATTCTGAACAAAGAAAAATATAATCTGGTGATATTGAATATTTTTCTTATTGCCAACAAATCCCATAAAAAGACAGAAAAAAAACCCCAATTGATTGATCCTAAGTAGCAAATTATCTGCGTAGTCAAAGACTGATACAGCTTATTCTTCTGTGCCTCCACTGTTGCTTAAAAAGTATTAAAATACTTAAATGAGCCACATTGTTGCACTGGGTGACATGTTCCTTTAGTACCATGAACAAGAGAACAGTAGCTTTTTGAGTCAATCCTGCACACAAAGATTTATTCCTGTATAAGTAATGTTTGGTAAAAACAACAGTACCCAGGCATTTAGGGACTTATTTAACCTTTTATAAAAAATGAAATTATATATTTGTACGCCATATTTAAAGAACAAATGGGCTTGATGGTAGAGAAGTCGGAAAGATTGTCTTGGGTGGAGAGACTTTTCATTGAATTTGTCAATGCGTTTTCTTCAATCTGCATACAAATGATACAAGTCCAGTTTTGCATCCAGTCCTTCCTATTAACCTCTGTGGGGAGCAGATGCATTCAACCACCATGAATATAAATTGTCAGGTGATGTACAACGAGAATGTCTGTGCAGGGTGGAGGTTGGGGTTGATGGATGGGTCAAAAAAGATGGAGGTTTTACCCAGAACTGGTGGTCATATCCCATGTAAAACCAAAAAGACTTGTTAGTAAAGGGATGTAACGTACTGAACTCATGTCAAACACGTAAATTAACATATTTATTTTAAACCCAAACTGTGATCTTTTCCCTAAATCCTAAACTTGTAGTCTGGACTTTGGCATGTACACTGCCTGCAGTTTCAAAGTGTAAAGAAGAATAATGTATGTACTGTGTGTTTCCAGCCTTTTCCTTTCTTATGTTCAAATGAAAAGAAAACGTGATTCCACATTATAAAGTACACTTGTATTTGTCTTACATAATTATAGCCACTTTTGTGCAAGTTTCTTATATTAGTTTGTACATGAACACACTCTGTCATATACCACACCAACACACCCACAAACTAACACTAGCCTCAGTGATTCACTTGTTTTTTTTCCTCTTCTTTTTATTCTCTTTGTTTTATAAAATTCATCTTGTAATGTTTTATTCTGGCTCCACTGATGCGCTGTTAAAATCTAAAGTCTTGTTATGTTTTTATTCCCGGTACACTGGAATCATATGAAAATTTAATGATCTCTGTATAGAAACTGGGTCATTGCAGCAACTGTGAACAGGCTATAGAATAAGTCAAACACAGAGCACTGAGAATAGCACAAGTAGTAAGAGCACTTAAACAGAATGAAAATAATATACAGATGCACAAATTAAGGCAGATGCAAGTGCACATGCATGGGGTAGGACTGCACAAGTTTTCTGGTTTTTCAGTCAGATTCTGAGATATTAGCAGTTTTTCTCTTGCCAGTTTTCTCTTTCACTGCTTAGCAAAGTAATTACCATCAACAGTGGTGCAGAAGCTAAGATCAGGGCCTGGGTGTAATCATTTTCTGCCAATTCTGCCGTCCCTAATTTTCACATTTTCTTTCAATCCTCAAATCCACCTCTACCACTCTCAGATATGCATCTGCTGTCAGTCCACCCACATGTTTTGCTGTGCTCTCTATCCCGCTGTTTTGGCTTTGTTACTTCTCTTCTGCTCATCTCTTTCCCTTGGGAGAACTCGGTCCTGGAGGCCCTCACATCCTACAGATGGACTCGCCCCGGCCCCGCGGAGAAGAAAAAGAAGGGGGTCTTTCATCTTGGGGGAGAAGAATAATGACACGGCGGACAGTTTGTGCCCCGCGGCCTGACTGTGACGTCCAAATCTATAGTGGACAGTGGAGATGGAGAGTGCCTGAGTGGATTTCCACAATTCCAACAGTTCATGGAGCAGTGTGAGAGGACAGATTGAACAGGACATGCTCTGAATACAATTAATGCTCTGCTACAACGATAATGTTGATAATGAAAACAGAGAGGCAGAATTATTCAAAGCAAAAACAGGGAGTCCACTCCAATTTTCATCCCCTCACATAAAATATGTAGAGCCTGTCAGTGTGCTTTCCCTTTGAATTTCAAAATGCAAAAATAAAATGGAGGAGAGGATATTAAGAGAGGGATAATACCTGACAAGTTGTACGTTCCATGATTGTAATGGATCACACGGGGGGATAAGAACCACTCAATGCAGAAGGGTAGTATCCCGCTCATACTATGATCTCGCTTTTCTGTTTAAAATATCATAAAATGGGGGTATAAATTATGAATCACTTTGTAGATTCAAATCGTTTCATTTGGTTCAGTTGTCACTGATAAGTTTGTTTACTTTTTTTTATGCTAATGCAGAGCCAGGAGTGGTAAAAAAAGGAGAAATTTCACTGATTTCGCTCCAATCTTCACAGAATAAAAGATAGCACCAACTGCTACATGATATTATTCAAACTGTCTTCCCAGCAGAGACATGTTATAGCGCTCTCTCCTCCTTCTGTCACAGACACGTCAGACATATTGGCTCACTGCCTCAGTCTTACCTGCGTCTTACCTCATCTGCTTATTTTCTGTTCAGTCTTGTCTGCATGGCCTCTCAAGTCCTCTCTCTGAAAATTAAACTTGCATGAATGTCATTGAAAAGGTATTTATCTTTTGCTGTTGTTGTTGTTGATGATGGTTACTGAAATAACCCTAGCACCGAGCCTTACTATTTCTGTCTTATCTCACAGTTTGATATTGCATTCATTTCTTTTTTCAATAGAACTTTTTTGACATCAACACTTTAATTATGTAAATTACAAGTTGATGACATGAAATACAAATTTAACATATAGGGTATTTATCTTTTTTTAAAACTTAAATTTAAAGGTCCGGCATGTAAGATTTATGGGAAGTTATTGGCAGAATATGGCAGAGGTGGAATATAACATTGAAAATCCATTCAATTAATTCATTATAATATATTTTAATTAGTGTATAATCACCTGAAAATAAGAATTTTTGTGTTTTCGTTGCCTTAGAATGATGTTTATATCTACAGGGGAGTGGGTCCACTTCCGTGTTGCACCACCATATTTCTACAGTAGCCCTGAATGGACAAACCAAACGCTGGCTCTAGATACTACCTTTTGCATTTTCTTGAGTTTTGTGGCCAACATAGTTTCTCAGGGAGGGCGAGGCATTTGCAATCTGCAAGCTCACCACTAGATGCCAGTAAATCCTACTCACTGGACCATTAAAGCTGTAATATGTAACATTTCTGCATTAAAATGTCTAAAAACGTGAGACACATTATATATATATATATGTATATTGTTGAGATTCATACTTATTTTATCCAAAATGTTTCCAACACAAAATAATCCGTAATTTATTCAAGGTAATGGTCTGCTTCCTGTTAGCCATTGCTAGCTAGTAGCTATAAACTTAACTGAAAAACACAGGATACAACTCCGGATATGTCACAGAGTGAGGAAGGAAGTCTGCGAACTAAGCATAGCATAAATAAAACTTTAGACTACCATGTCCACGAACATGATTTCTGTCTGAATCATGTCAGATAGATTTTCATCAGCTATGGCAGTTGTTTAGAAGTGAAGATAACAACTCCCATGATCCAGCTACTTCACGACTTATCAAACTCGTCATTTGTTATTGTTTAGATGTGAGAGAGACCCCTAGTGGCAGATGTCTGGTTATTAAAAGTTAAATCACACCTTCCAACCAATCGGAATCCAAAATTCTCGGTGGCTTCAGTGACTTAAACATTTGTTCAGTATCTTCTATGGATACAATACAGTCTCACAGCAGTTTGTGAAATAGTAATTTAAACTATCAGATTTGTGTCCATGGACACATATTTTTCTTTTTTTTCCGTGACACTCAACACAATTTTCAAACGGTTGTTCTCAATCCCGTCAAGTTAGCGATGATAAATATTCAACGTCCAGTTACACTTTCAAAATAAAGGTCATGGGTCAGTTTATACACTTAAAATACTTGGTTAGGTTTAGGAAAAGCTCATGATCTTGGTAAAAACAGTCACAAAAACTATGTGTCCATGTACACAAATCTGTAGATTACATTTCATGACTCCTTCATGAACTGCTGTGATACTGGGCTGAAATATAGCTAAGATGAGTTTTTCTCTAAGATGAAGAGTTCTATTTGTGTCTTTTACTAACTTTTCATGTCATCTCAAATTATAAAAGCAGGCCTAGTCGCTATGACTTTAGAAGCCAGTAAGCCAGTCTTACATCGCATTGCCATTGTTGGTCTGTAAACCTTCAAAATGTATTCATTTACTGCACCTCTGGGAGAACAGTATGCCTTTCACCAGTTAAGTATAGCTCTAATGCAGCTTATAATCTCATTTTCTAGGGCATTTTGCATGCATCTTTTCCCTCATCACTTGAGTCTTATAGGAAGAGAGCTGATAACAACATCTCATCTCCTCTTTGTGTCTCCAGGCAGCTTTATTTGGTTTCAAGATCCCAGAGCTAAGTGCTTCCTCTTTTGTAAGCTCATACTGGGCCACATGTGTCCTGTCATTTCTATAGTACATCCAGCCTCAGCTGTTGTACAGTAGTAATGGAAACATACTGGTATAGCTACTCCAGTCAGTCCCCACTGGCTGCAGGCCTCATTAAAGCTGTGGAGGGCTCAATGGCCTGTCACACCACATCTCTCTGCCCATTTATCTGGGGGTGACCATTGTTGCATGGTTGTGTGTGTGTGTCAGTGTGTGAGAGACCCAGGGATGTGTGCTAGGGTATCAGTAGGTCACTGTGTTAGAGATGTTCATTGTCTGTGTGTATTTGCTGCTTTCATTTCACCACAGTGAGGATTTTGCTCTGTTCGTTCACACATGAACACACAAACACACCCTCACAATAAACACCTCTGATCTTCATTGATGGCAAATGAATATTTTAGAAGAATCTAAGCTTAAGGGAAAATCATCTCACAGATAGCCCAAATTAATAATAAAGGTTGTATTAAGTATCATTTATTCAGTGTCTCCTGACACACAAAGGTAGTCCATGCTTACATTATGTGTGGATAAATTGTTGCCTTTTTATTTTTGCATAATTCCTTTGCAGCCCATCTGAAGGTCCTTGCGCTTTTTTCCCCCTTACATTTTTCAGCTTATTAGAATTCCCTGCAGGCATAATCCAAGGACGCCCCTGTTCTGCAGGTGGATCATTTCAACTGTCAGGCCACATTTCTGCAGGAAACATTGTAAACAACGCGTGATGAGAGTGACAGAGAGGAGTCGCCACAATGACATTCAGGAAAAGAATGAAGGATGTCTGGAATTGGATTAGTAAACACAAAATGCATAAAGGACATATGCAAAGGGTTAGATTGGTGAGTTGAGGTGAGTTACACTTGAGTGTCCCTCAATTTATAGGGAAATTTGTTCTGGACTCCAAACACAGTTCATGCACACAGTCCATACAGATTATTTACCCGAATTCCACAATGAAATGAGAAGAGTGCACTCAGTAGAATGCAGAGATCCATCAGGCAACCTGAAAATAATATTTGGATGTAAGCCCTTTGTAATCACCAACATTTTGGTCGGTACCTGTAATTGAATTATCTCCAACAGGCGAAAGACATTTTAATTGTCGCTTATCATCCGAGTGAGAATTGCTGAGGGGGATGGGGACGATTTCCCCCTCTCAGCTCTTCATATCCCTGCACGTGGTCATTCATTTTTTACTTTGCAATTTACAGTTTTTGAGAAAACTTTTTTTTTTTTTATGCCTCCACCCCGGCAGCCAGAGGTATTATGTTTTGGGTCATCCCATTCTTGCAAACACTGTGAGGGACTCTGGTCAAACTTGACACAAATGTCCACTTGGACTCAAGATGAGCTGATTAGAATTTGTTGGTCAAAGGTCACTGTTACCTCACTAAACAGGTTTTTGGCCATAACTCAAGAATTTATATGCTATATATGCTAGTGATTTATTGGAGGTTATCAGAAAGTCAGGTTTGCAGCATTTGTCAGTTATGCCCCAAAACTATGGAACACACTACCAATAGATGTCAGAGAAGGATATTAGCAGTATTGGTGTTACAATCCTCAGTGGTGGTCTAGGGGATGAGGAGAGTAACAATAATTAAAAGTTAAAAAGGAGGGGAAACTGGGGCAAATGCACAAATAGTTGCTTTTTATTACTATACAAAGGTCAAAGTAAACACTTAAGGGCAAACATACATTAACAAATCACCCTTTTTCCAAAAGGGAAGAACGCTGCCTCTACCAGGGAGGCTAAAACATACAAAAAACAAAGAAAGACACACAAAAGCACCCTCCCTCTGAGAAGGAAGTAAATAGGACAAACCTAGCCCAAGCTTGCGTTGCATTAGCTGCATGCTAGCATCACACTATCCACATACAGTCCAGTCTGCCATTGTACAAACTAGAAACTAGAAATTTTGCAAATTAGATATGTTTTTTTGAGTTACGACCAAAACCCTGAGGTCACAGTGACCTTTCACCCTCAAAATCTAATCAGTTCATCCTTGTCCAAGTGGTCATTTGTGTAAAGTTTGAAGAAATTCCCTCAAAGGAGATATCACATTCCCAAGAATGGGATGACCTGAAAACATAATGCCTGTTGCTACAGCTGTTATTCAGCATACAGTAATGAATGTGCACAAAAAAATTTGGCTGATCGGTCCAGTAGCATTTGAGATTAGCTGCAGACAAGCTCCAGGTCCGTTGATCCACACACACACGATAATAAACCATATTGATTAATCTGGGCCATTCATCTCTTCTGCACTCTGAAACACAATCAAATGATCCTCTTTGAATTCAAGCTCTCCCTTTTCTCTCTGTAATCCTCCTTCTTAACTCCACTTTGCCCCATGACCTCCAGCCAACCCCGCTTGCTGATCTAGTAAACCAGGGTTCATATTGCGCATATATCCCACTACACAACACAAACACACACACACACATTAGTGAGGCATTTGTGGTGGTTTCCAGCTTCTATAATAGAGTGTAAAGGCTGATTGTGGCCCTGATGTGACCTTGATAACTGATTTTTGAAGATTGTGGAGTGTCTGTGCTTGCCAACCAAAGATAAGGCAAGTCTTAGAGGCAGGGCAGTTGGGCCCATCATAGTGTGTCAGGAACACTTCGCTGATTAAAGCTGGATTTATAATTCTGCTGCGGTGGTGTAACTTTGAAACAGATGCATATCGGCCATATTGCTGCTCCTACAAGTTTCTGTAGCTGTTGGAGATTTTTTATATAGGGAAGACTGTTAACAAAGTTGAAGAAAGGCTCAGTAATCTGCTTCTTTTCAGTAACACACATCTTGCAAGTCATTTCCACTGCAAACACTCTGCTCACAGCAATAGTCGCTTTTAAACACAGCAAATGAAAGAAGGTAAACATGCAGCAGTAATGAGACAAAGCAAACTTTTCCTTTGACACTTTGTATCCAAATCACAAGGAAATAAGAGAAAACAGACACAGTTACTGTGGGAATATGAGCAAAGCACAATATGGCCTGATCTGATCATACACAATACATCCACCTGGGACTGTGGTGTTCTCCACAGGTGAGCTGCAACATTATGCTACATCAACCATAAATCAAAACCTCTCTATGGGGACTCTCCTGTTAAGTTTCCAGTCCATCTGAAATCACAGATAGTCATATGTTTTTGCACTCAGTGATGTTTCAATTTATTGATAATATCTTTTTAATTAACAAAAGGGAAGACATCTCGGAAAGGATCCTTTAGTCTTAAAGCTTCTGAGTGGGTGGGCTAATATATGTGTTTATCAGCCAAGGACAGACAGTGTCTTTTTAGTTGTGGTGTTGATGAAAGGGACAATTTGGTGACTGTTTGACTCCATTTACACCTGGTATTAAAATGGGATCTGTATCCACGCACATTATCTGAATAATCAATGATCCGATCTTGGCTTTGCGTTTACACCTGGCAAGTCAGCCCCAGTCAGTTTTTTGAGTTGCTGAGTTGAGTAAACTTTCTAAACTTTGTGAAAGCTGTCTACAACAAATCCCCACATAAATTCTGTAAATGTAATACTTTAAGTCAGGGGTTCATAACATTTTGAAACTTTTTTTTTTAACTTTTGATGTTAAAAAAATTCCAAGGTCCACCTTCCCAATTAAATGAGTGAAAAAAGAGGAGTAAAAAATGAACTGAGCTGTGACACTTTTTCGCCTCAAAAAAGATCCATTCTGTGTCATGGCATCCAAGAAGTTGATTCACTTGATGACAATAACCAGTCATTGAAATTATGTATTTTAATTGGACATTTTTATTTATGTGAAATCTTGAGCACATTGGGATCTAAAAAATACCTAGCTTTCTTTGTATAAAAATATTCTGTCAGTTTGTCCTAGTGTGTTGCAGTGCCCAGCTTAGACTACTCTGCGACTAGATAAATGATATGCCTTGTTAACAGCAGATCAGCCGCACAGATGAATGCAGCACACATTGTAGCACACACACAGTTATTTCTTACTGTATATAATGCAGTTCCCTTCCCAGTATTTCTTTCATTTTTCACACAGCTCATTTGAATAACACATCTTTCGGTGCTTTCATGGCACAGAATATACATGTAATCAGTAATTAGAGGCACATCTCTTTCAGCCTTCTTGTGTGCTTGCTCTCTAAATTTGAACAACAACCTATAGGCCTATTTTATGTTAGTTAAAAGCAAACATCTGTATGAATGCTGTGTGCAGACTCCAGCATGTGGTCAGACAGATCCAATCACATCCCCATGATTAATGTGTCTGGATACAGATGAACTGATACAGACAGTTTGATACAAGGTGTGAACGGGGTCTTTTTTTTCGCAAAAGATAGAAGATTTGTGTGAGTATCAGAAAAAAACATTTAATTATTAAAGTTGGATTGTCAAGCTCTAAAAATACTTGGTCCTACATCATCCATAATGCAAAATCTGATGTCTTTTCAACACGGCTCTTAAAGGTAGGATCTACAACATTGTTTGTAAATGCACCATTCAAAGTCGGCCCTCCAGCGTTGGTGTGAATTAGGAGAGCGAGTGCCGGTAGTGAGAACAAAACAGTAATAAAATATTATTTTTGTGGGACTACCACAGATGTGATCCTCAGTCTGCTCTGCCTGAGTGTGTGTGTGTAAAACTCTTTCTGCAGCTCTCACAGAAAGAGACAAAGATGGAGACAGTGATGTAAACATGGGTGTCTAAATTTTAATAGCATTTCAACTTTAAAACCTTTGTGCTGTTTGGGCTGGAGGCTACACGCCATCTGCCAGATGGAAAATAAGAAAAAAGCAGGCCGAGGGCAGAGTCTCTGCAGAAACAGCCGCCACCACGCAATTATAGGTGATTATAGGTGATTTAGAAGGATCATGTTCATGAGTCATGAATCTTTTTTTGGGGGGGGGGAATGTTGCATATTACGCCTTTACAATCCTGTCTTTAAAATTTTCAATGTGTAATGCTTTCTGACACAAATTTGTAGTCTCCAAGAGAGGGTCAGGATGACATTAGCAGGGGTTATTCTGACTTCACAGAGCTCCTCCAGAACCATAGAACACATTATACAACCCTCTGGGCTCAGTAGCACTCACTGAGTTTTATGTGTAAAATAGGTGGATTTAACAACTAACGACTATCACTTGTAAGTTTTTTGGACAACAGTTCTTCCCCCTAATTCATTTTTCATTTACTGGAAGAGATTTGAAAAATGACCCAGTGAGCTGTTACAGACTCCCTCACCGTTTCGTGATGTTAATGATTTTCCTGTAATGACTAAACAGAGCTGAAAACGCACTCTTTTAAAATTTGCCCCCTCCCCCCTTCCTCTTGAGTTATTCACAAAAACACCCACAGGTGCTGTATAATCTTATCTGAACTGTTCCACTTATTTCTAAAGAGGAAATTATGTTGGTGGTGCTGCGCTGGATGAATGTGGAGCAAATGACACATCGAATGTGTCATGTTGGTGTTGAGCGTGAGAAAGCACAGAAAACAGAAAATAAATAAGGTGACACCGGGAAGGAAATCATACGAATGTCATGCCGTGCTTTGAAATTATACTGCAAAAGAGACATCAGTCATTTGAGTCAAGTCAACAGGAAAAAGTGTGTTTAATGGTTTTGGTTATTGCTTATCAATCACAAGTTTGGTAGTATGGAAAAGAAACAGATAATAAATGAACTGGAAAGTTGATCCTGATATTTTGGGCGAGGTGACACAGAGATGAGAAAATCTTAGATGTAATGTTTAATAGCGATAGTGATAACAACAAGAAAAATATTAATCTACTGTATGACTGAATAAGAATAAAGATTTGCTTGGAGAATTGGAGGGTTTCAGTTGGGGAATTAGATAAATACCTTGAGACAGATGTGCAACCTGTACTGAAACACCTCCAATAAGCCACATCTGCTGCCCAAAAGATAACTGCAAACTTGGGCTGATTTATTTTGGACAATATAAATGCACTGAAGTTAAATCAGTCCAAAATATACTGTCAGATTTTGTTATTAAAACTCCTGTCAGTGTGAATTTGTGGCATATTGATCCTATAAATTGGAATTCTTGTCCCACCTATTAAAGGGAGTGTAATGAGATTGGAGGCTTTGTTTGTTTTTGTTTTAGAGATGCAATATTAATGCTGTCATTGTATGAAACCTCCAGTGTGTTGATAACCTGGTTTTCTATGATGCATTTATCTATTGTGCAGGAGTACAAGCTGTCTCATTCCAAGATCTATGAAAGCTGAACTGAAGAAGTGGGTTGCACAAAGCTCAAGCGTCTGATATTTTGTGCATTCTGAAGACTAAATAAATATTTATTATTATTATTATTATTAATTATTTATATCAATGCTTTAAGTCTTAAAGGTGTCGTGCTGCAATCAGTGACACCTGTGTGTCTGGAGCATTCAGTAAATAATTTTATGGTGGCATCTTACCAAGTCATAAAAAAGTAAATAATTCAAGTATTTTCAATAGATTGTGTAATATATTGTGTTGTATCAGAGAATAGTATATATAATGAACATGCAAAGTCTGATAACGGTCATTTGGCGTCTCATTCTGATGCACAAAGTGCCATCTATGACACACAGCTAGAAAGCCTTTTTAACACCTGGTTAATATTGTGGAAGAGTTGCAGTTTGGTTTGGTTGAGGCAACTACAACTACATGAATAACTTTTATTTATAGAGCACCTTTCAAACATAACAGTGTGGCATTAAAAACAACAACATGGGGGGAAAAACAAGACAAAGTACATAAATTAATAAAAATACATAAAATCAGCATGAAAAAATAAAAGCAGCAGTATGGCATTTTAAAAAGACATGAATGAGAATTTAAAAAATTCTTAGAAATATAAGATCTAATAAAAAGGCAGAGAAATGCACGTAGTAAAAATGACAGAACGAGCCTGGCGGCAGACTTTTTCACTTTTTAAACTATGTCACCTGACAGGGATGAGTTTACACTGAAGTTACTTGAGTTACATTGTGGGTAATGTAGGCTCCAGGTTTTGACAAGGAAGAATACATTAAATAAACTGTCCATCATGATTCCAACAACAGAACTGCAGTGTTAATGGATATGTGTTAATATGTAACTGATATGTCTTGCTATACCTTGCTACATAAAAAAAATCCTCTTAACTCAATGCCTATAGCAGCCATTCATTATACAACAAGGGTCTCTAGATCATAAGGAAAGCAGCAATGCTACTGTGTGAAAAATGATCAAGAATAAGATATTTAAAAGATTATCTCATTAACATGAAGTTGAACATCATGATCGTGAATACGGACTGAGTGAAGGCGTTACAGCCGTTCCTGCCTGCTGAGTTTACATGCAGAGGCAGATGTGTTCTGTATGTAGGTCAGGAGGAGAGCACAGTGTTGGCAAACACAAACAACACACCACGCCATGGCTTCCCCCTCACCTGTGAATTGTGAGGAGTTTGACCTTTTTCCACATGCATATACCACCGGAGAGAGGAGAGGAAATATTTAAAGCTGCTACCAGGGTAGCTTATGTTGTAACCACACTAGCAAGTTGATTTATAAGGCTTCCAGCAGCAAAATGTAAGTTAAAAACAGAGCTTCTTGTGGCTACCAACATTTTGCCTGCATTTTCTGCAGCTCGTAATTGTGGAGTGATTAGGATCAGACCACAGAAGGTTCTGGTCAGATTTTGCCATGAACTCCCAAGTTAGTTATAGGTCTATCTATTTTTCTTTTGATGTCAAGATTCCTCCTCTTTTTTGGCACAAAAACCTGCCTCTTATGTAATTTCCATGTCACAAAATCTTCACTCCTGTGGTTTGGCTGTGACTCATCACTTTGAAGGTGTTTATGCATAAATGCATGGGAGGCATACGGCTCCTAAATGTTTAATGTTATGATCACAATTATTTAAACTCTTGTGTGTCAGCCCAGGATCATAGACCGTACATTTAATTAGTGGAAAGAGCTTCCGGGTCTGAAAAGTGAAGCCAATGCATAAGTGCCTTAAACCTGCATTCTTTCTAATGGCCAGCAGGGGGCGACTCCACTGGTTGCAAAAAGAAGCCAGATTGAATGTAACCTTATGAGAAAATGACCCTACTTCTCACTTGATTTATAACCTCAGTAAACAGTTTCCTAATTAGTTTTTGGACTCAATTGTTAGTTTCAAGTCTTCTTCAGTACAGCGTAATGTTCAATTTGTAAATTATGTTCCCTTTTAGAGTAAAATAGACAATAAAGCAGCATTAGGGCAGGGCTACCGTGAGCCCCCAGTGCAACACACAGGACTCACAAAACTCAGATCAAACTGTCAAACTAGACAGCATTAATCAAATATGGATCAAGATTCTGTTACTATTTTGCGTATGTCTCACCTAAAATGTTTTCAGAAACATGTTTTAGTATACTGAATAGCCGTAATGTGAGAAAGATTGCAACCTGATTGTGACCAGGCAGCTACCACTTGCTTCCAGTTTCTAAAGGAGCCTCCTGAAACTCAGATCAAACTGTAAAACTAGGAAGTGCTGATCAAATATGGATCAAGATTCTGTTACTACATTGCCTATTTCTTGTCCAAATTTTTTTCAGAAACATACTTTATTGTATTGTTTGGTTGTCATATTTGAAAGATTGCGACCAGGCAGGCCGTCATTATTTTCTGCTGACTGGACGTGCCAAAACCCAGCACCACCTCTGCGTCAATCCCCATACCCAACAGCATTTCACAAACAATGGGTGATGTCACGGTTGTTTCACACTTTACCAGGACAAGGCAAATGTTTGCTTATCGTGATATAAATTAAACAATTCGACTCTTTCCCCAGCTGTGTTGAATGTTGAATGTATCTGTGGGTAGAAACGGCACAGCATGGTCCTGGATATTGATGAGGCCTCTTTTTGATCCCATTTCAAGGCTATGCATGGCTATTTCCACTCACACTTTGTCTTTCTAGTTTGGAAGAGATTCCCCTGGACACCATGAATTAGTAATGACAGAGCTCCAAGTTGCACAGAGAAAAGTGCAAGCTGAAAGGGAGGCATGTCAATTTGGACCCACCCATTGCTCTACAAACAGCAATTCTAACTCAGGAAAAAGTCACAAGATCGATGAAACCAAATCAGATTTTCAAACTAAATCTGCAAATCCATTTGACCCTGGGTACCATACCAGTGTTGGAAGGTTACTAGTTTTGCAGGACCAGATGATGGCATTTGATGAAAAGTAAATGGATCAATGGTGTGTCAGTGGTGTAGACACACAGAATCTAGCAAGGACTCATCTGAATGCACTGGACCACTATAAGTTCTGGCTGGTGGGTGACGTACTTTAAGTTGGGCAAGGGCTTGATTTTGCCTTGTTCATTTTCAACACGGTGGCTGGGTCACAAACTTTTACAACTAAACAGTACACGTAAGTTTATAGATATTTGAGGTGAGAAACATTGATTTATATTTGCTCAGCACTGCCTAGTTTGACAGTTTGATCTGAGTTTTGTAAGAGTGGTGCATTGTACTGGACTGATTCATTTGCATAAAGTTGGGGGCGAGTTGTGATTATGCAAATTAACGCACAATGGCTGGGCTATAACTTGCCGTACCATAACCATCATGCACCATGTGGTCAGAATCTCATGTTCACCATAGAAAATGAAAATGACCCATCGACTTGACATCTGTCAACAGATCCAGTTCGTCTGCACCATCACAATTCATCCTGAGGGAGACATGAATCTCTCCAACTTTGGATGGTGTGAGCTATCTGTATAAACTATCATGAATATCACCATCATTACAGCCATTAGGATTCATCCACTGGGAGCCACGGATGTCAGTTTTAAACTTTGTGCCAGTCTATGTACAAGATGTTGAGATATTTCACATGATAAGTGATACCCTTGACCTTCTGGTGGTGTTAAAATAAAACAACAAGAGGTCAATAGGATTCATTAGGATTCATCCACTGGGGACCATGACCATCTTACATTTTATTGCAATCCATCCAATAGTAGTGCTGATATCATGATTATGTCACCGTGTTCATTGGAGGCAAAACAAAGGAAAAACTGGAGGCAAACACCACAGAGTAGTAAACTACATAACCTAAAATATCATCTTCCTCTTTTGTTGGGTTCCAGAATCGCAGGAGTAAAGGCTCCAAATTAAAATCTGATTGCATACCAGCTACTACTGCTGGTCAAAAAAGAAAAAAAAAAGAAAAAAAAGACAACTACAGTTAAACACGGTAAGAGATAAAAGGATGGACTGAAGTTATGGATAACATAGTTTGTCTAAAGGCTTGTGATTGCTGTTTAACACTAATGCTTTTAGCACATTAGCTTTGTTAGCTAGTTGTATGGACTGAGGAAAAAAACACAAAGAAAACTGCTGAAGTTTTGTACTGCATTAGTGCAACAGCAATTGTACAAACATCATCCATCCATTGAATGAGCCAGTGCAGATTGGCCAGTCCGGTCCCTTTGGTTAATGTGAACTTTTTCAAGTCCGTCAGTTTGGTAGAGTGAGCGACTGAAGATGAGCTTGTATTTTCTTCAGCCATTGTTAAAACACAAACCAACAAACCTTGCTAGCTAGTGTTAAGCTCCGCCCATAAAAATGTCCTAATGTTTCCTAACAGAAAATGGGTCTATAGCGTTTGAGATATTTCAGTCTAAACCACAGTGGTGCGGGCAAATCACTGCAACATGTTCAGTTTAGTAGAATAAATATAAATACAATCAGTGTGCTGCATGTTTCAAGAAGAAAAGTGTCTGACAATTTACCATCAAACTTAAGAACTTGCTGGAGAGAGATTGGCACTTGCAGTTTGACTATGTGACTAGCCCACACTACTTCCTAAATTTGGCACTGAAGATGCACACACATGCTTTTTTTAATGCATGAACACATTGAAAAGTTTGAGTGAAAGTGTGGGTGGTGCTACTGAAAAAAGATGTTGAGTAACTTTAAGTTACCTCAGGGCTTTGTGCACGCAAATCGGTCAAAGTTGAAGTCCAGTCCTGTATGCTATATGGAAATGCCCTTTATTGAACTGGTAGTAAAGGAAACATTCATTCAGAAGTTATAAATAATATAATTGCAGACAAATTAGAGAATAAAGAGAACGATAAAATGGATGTTAAAGGTTTGCATTACCCTATGTGCACATTGCTCTCCTCAGACCTCATACAATAATGCCTCTGGACATCACAGCTGCCTATTAGTTTTTAATAAGCACCTTGCTATCCACGGTGGGCCATTAGTAGCCCGACAATAATAACAGAAGGTTCCAAAGAGTCCATCCACCAGCCCGAGCCGAAGAGGAAGACAGAGATGGAGGAGAGTGTGGAAATTTCATTCAGAGCTGAGATGCAGTGAGGAGTGAACAGAACAGAGCGCGCACTTCCCTGAAGCATGACTACTTTGAACAAAAACCTAAATTTAGAGAGCGACTGTGCAGCCCCGATAAACACAGAAAGAAAACATTGACGGCTTTTGCAACAATGGAATGAAGAAAGGATCATTACAGCATGTCGGGAATAGAGAAAGGAGCAGATATCCGTGCGACAGAGAACAAAATCTCTCAAGTTCCCTCCTAACTGTCTCAGGTTGAGTGCATCGAGCAGTGACGGGCCCCGAAGCAGCCGTGGATCTGAATCTACTTGACCTCAGCAGAGACCTCCTGTCAGGGAGGCCACTGTGGTTGAAATAGCCACGGAGCTGCCGCTGTGCCGAGTATGGGCTGATTCCAACAATCGCTCCGACACCTCCTGGCTGCGTGACCCCTCAGCTGTGAAGGGCCCTTCTTGCTCTCTGATTATCCTTTCCATATATTGCTTTCCGACTTATGGGAGGCGACTTCTCCCATGAGTCTCATGCTGTCTCATTGCTTAATCATACATACATTTTTTATGATAACCTCTACACACGGATAAAACCTGAAGGTCTCATGATCTATTAAAGTTCTGTGATAGTGCAAAGTTATATTAAATGCCTCAAAGCTCATTCTGACTGTGATCAGGATGTATTCTCATGGAAATGATTAACTGAGAATAAAATTGCTTGTTTTTAAGTATTAAGGACAAGTGTGGGGACTTGTGTCCACTGTAGATATAAAGGTCTCAATCTAAGGTAAAGAAAACATAAAGATTCTTATTATCAGATGATTGTACACTAATGAAAACATACTAAATTTCACACATTTCACCTTTAAATACATTAAAATGTATTGTAATTTGTTCCTTATTGCACAGTTTTCTGTATGTGCCTCAAAGTGGGAGAAAACTCAAGATATAATTGTGTAGATTTTGTGACACTTCTGGTAACAGCAAGTTAAGTTTAATACTCTTTGAGCAGCTACTAGTACAACAGAAGAACTGGTTTATCTGCGTATGGTGCAACCAAACAAATTCACATTGTTTCAAGC
This sequence comes from Lutjanus argentimaculatus, assembly GCA_034769285.1. Taxonomy (NCBI): domain Eukaryota; kingdom Metazoa; phylum Chordata; class Actinopteri; order Lutjaniformes; family Lutjanidae; genus Lutjanus; species Lutjanus argentimaculatus. The sequence continues at coordinate 29,821,867 of JAWZSL010000005.1, read as the reverse complement.
ATGAAGTCAGTCAAAAAATAAGTAGTTTTCCACAAAACAGCAAGACACAGTACAAGTCATTTAACATTTAACAGTTCACTGTTGCTGCTCCCTTCTGTCCCTTGCAAAATTACAAATGACGAAAAATCTTGTTTGTTCTGGCTCCTACTCTGGTTCTGAAATATATGGCATACCTTGTGGCATTTGTTACCTTGCAAGCCAGACGTCTGATTTCACTGAGGTGGAAATCACCTGCACCCGCTCTCACTCCTCATGGATCAAGGGCATTTTTTTCTTTGTTAAATTGAAAAAAAAAAAAAAAAAAAAAAGTGTACTGCAAATGGTTCACTTGCCAAATGTAAGAAAATTGGGGATGTTTTTTTTGCACATTTTGAGAAGATGGTGTCTGCTGTTATCCCGGAGTAACTATGTCTATGACTATATGTCTAATTAAATGTTTCTAATAATGTTCATGTACTCACGGTCGGTTTGAAATGTTAGCTACTTCTTTTCTATTATGTGAATGTTATATTTGACTTTAAATAGTACTGGGTGACCAACATGTAAAACATATTGTTGTCCTCTTTTGATGTTTTTTTTTTTTTTTTTTTCTTTACTTCATTAAGGGTTTTTTGTTTTTTTTAAGTTTATGCTTATAAACAGAGTAGAAAAACTGGAGATCGCAAACTGGAAACAAAATCTGCTGTTTGCCAACCACCAAGAGGAGGAAAAAGAAGAATTACAAGAAGAGTTACAATTACATATAGTTGGAATTGTGGGAATGGCAGACCCCGCCACTACCAATAAAACTATATAGAAATACACACTAAATGTAAATATATTGATAGGCAAAGTCAGGAAAAATGCAGAAATAGTATTAAAAATGGGAGCTGATGTGATGAAAATATTATAAATTAGAACTTTAAACTTCATTTAACATTTTGGGAAATGCACATGTTCACTTTGTAACCTACAGTTTGATTAAAAGATCAGAACCACTGTCATGTCTGTATGCTTAATATAAGGCTACAGACGGTGGCCAGTTAGCTTAGCTTAGCAGAGGAAAAGCTAGTCTGGCTCTGTCCAAAAATGACAAAAGGTCACCAATTAGCATGTTAATTATTATTTGTTTGATCTGTGCAATCAAAGTGTAAAATTGACAAGTTTACCCCCTCTGGTAATATTAGAACTTTTGGTGCTGGAGGGCAGATTTGATTTTGTTTGGACAGAGCCAGACTAGCTGTTTCCCTCTGTTTCCACTGAGCAGACATGAGAGAGGTATCAATCTTTTCATCTAATTCTCGGTTAGGTAAAAGGCAAATTTCTCAGAATGTCAAAATAGTCCTTTAATGAGCTTTCTGTAAATCTCTTTTTGTGATGTGTGTGGGCTCTAATCCATCCGCTCTCATCTTCTCTGCCTCATTGTTTACAAAAAAATCTCCCCGTGTTCCTTATTCCTTGTGCCCGTGACTCTTTATAACCTCCCTTTTCTCTCTTTGTTTCACTCCGTTCATCCCTCTGCCTTTTCTATTCTGGATGGGAGGCTAAATTAGTGTGTAATTATAGTCGGCGGCTCTTGGCTGTGTAGCTCTAATGGAACAGAGCCTCTCCATATACCTCAGTAATAGTCTGACAGAATCCAAATGAGCGGGGCTCGCGCTCCCAATGCTAACTTGATTCTGTGCACATACCTTCCACAGATAGCTCACCTCTCATCCAAAGCTGGAATCAGAACAAATTAGATACAAAGAAGATGACATGGTTGATAACAGTGACATTTCTAGTGATTGTCATTGTTGTTGCAACAGCAGTGTTCATTTCTACTGTGATGTCTGCATTTGAATGCACCGTGCGCTCTATTGTATGTTTTGTAGCACCGCTTTGAATAATGAAGTAGTTAGAGAGGTTCATGATGAATTTTTGTTGCCATTGGAGTGGAATTTTGTCGTGGGTCATTAGAAGTACAGTATATTTCATAAATAACGCCAGTCATGCATGAACACACACATTCGTGTACACACACAGACAGTGATGCTCATTATCTCCTCGGAGTTGTCCCCGTTTTCATTCCTCCAGCAGCAGAGAAGAGGTTTGTGAAATCTCTCCTGGAAAAGCACAGCACCACAGAGGCCAATCATGACCCAGATTCATTTCCTCATTGTTTAAAGGTAAGGCTCAGAGTCGGAGCTGCAGGTGCGCTGTATACAAAACATTTCTCCCTTCTTAAATATGCTCTGCCATCTATCTTCTCACACATTCTCTCAGCTGGAGCGGAAGCATCACGGTTACATAAGCCGTTTAAGAAAGCGGCATCATCGCAAAGTGGGGTAATTTAATATTGTTTTCTGTGGAAGCGGTAAGGATCAAGCCAAGCAAACTGAGCAACAGTAATGAAGGTAATAGGGAGGAAGGCTGTAGGTAGCGGGGGCTGGTTAAGAAGCTTCAGAGGAAGAGAAGAAGAAGACAGAGACGGGGATGATGTAACAAGGGAGGGCAGGGATGAATTAAAGAGGCGTCAGGGTCGGTACAGAGCGCTAAACTTTGAGTACAGAGCATGAATGAGTAGCTGAAGTGGAAAGGGAACTTGTTCAGATGCCACTTATACACCAAAATGTTCTAACAAAAATATCCCGCTGTCATCCCAAAGCAGCTAAATCCCAAGTCACTTTAGTAGCACTGCAAAAAATAGTTGTAGCGGTTGCATGTAATTGCCCTTCTTTCACAGATTTTTAACAAGTAAGATAGGAATGGAGAGAATATATGGAGCTTTCTGTCCGTACTTTGCCTTCATTTTGTCCGTATTCTGGCACATTTTCTGAGAGCTTACAGATACATGCAAAATGAAGCGGTGCCACAGGTAGTCGTGGAGGGATTGTAGTTTTCTTCTTCTTTCTGGTAACTTTTTACTCTGAGCAGCGCCATCTAGAAGATGTATTACTTAGCATCCGTTCCAACATAAGGGTGGATGGAAGTATGTTGGCAGTGACGGTTACATATGTATGTATTTTCACATGTACAGGGAGCATAAATGAGCCTTTAAATGTTTTGTTCAGCAAGATAACACCACTTTCATGATTTTTGAAGTCTATAAACAAACTACATCACGGTCACATGACTTCAACACCACACCACAGTAACTGTTCGCAGTGATGACTTTTAAAGGGAAACTTCTGCACTCTTTATGTGAATGTCCAATTAGTGTTGACAGTAAATGCAATCAACTGAAGCAGGACATTTTTCATGCTGCAAAATCTGTTGTTCTTCCTGCATCCAGTGACATTACAGTGATGTGGATGGTGTTAAGGAAGAAATACAGACTCTTTGATCTTGGATTTCTTGTTTCTGCCTTTGCGTAGCCAGGGGGTGTTCTAGATGAGTATTTTTGTCATGTAACACTTTGTTTTGCCCAACAAAGTTATATATTTAGGTAGATTAGGGTAGTGATACACAGCAACATTTCTCATGTGCAATGCATCCTAACACACGTAAGCACTGCCGGTACGGCTCCATGAGAAGGAGAACTCAGAAAGGGTCAGCTGAACCTATCAATTCCTCGGTGGATGTTATAATGACAAAGATAGCTAAGTCCCCCTCTTTTCATTTTGTGCTCCATGTGCTAGACTTGTGTACGCTGAAAATAAAACCCAGTTTTGAAGATGGTTAAAAGATGTTGCTGGTGGACCTGTAAAGACGACATATTTACATTCTAAATTAGCTAATGTTAGCAAAACACTTGCAAATGCTAGCTATCTACATCAGTTATCAGTGTGTACTGATGTAATTTTTTGTAAATTAGCAAGCATTTTGCTGACTATCTGAGTTGAGGCGTGACTCTATATGTTGATTTTACGGGAGAACGAGAAAGCTGGGCGTGGTACCAAGTTTGCTCAACTGTTACTGAAGCACAGAGCAAAAAGGGGGTGGGACTTAGTATCAACAATGACTCGACATCCACATGAAAAGCGGCAAACATTCTCTTTAATGTCTTCAACAACCTCTGTAGTCTCATTTAGCCACTTTTTAGCAACTGCCCTTCTAAAGACATGTAAAAACTCACAAAGCCATGAGTGGTTTATTTACTGATGTATTTTATGTCGTAGAATAAATTGTGAAAATCACTTAAGCTTGTGTTAACCACAGACCTTATCTCAGGTATCCAACCAAAAACCCATCAAAAAAAAGCACTGATGAGAAGAGGGAACCATAAGTGCTAATATGCTAATTTCTAGGTTTTAGAAATCATTCCTGCTGCACTTCATAGCAAGTATGTTGGCAGTGACAAAAGAAAAGATTAAAAAAAAAAAAAAACAAGCAGCACAATACACACACATTACAAAAAAACACAGATTATATAACTCATAAATTGCCACCAAATTTTATTAAAACCACAAGCACAGCTGGGAACACTGGAATCTGAACTGAGAAATCTCAACATACACCTTAATAATGCATCATCCACGGATAATTATAGTTTTAATTCACCATATGTTTCTTTGTATCTCCTAAGAGCTGTCCACAGTGGGGCTGTAAACCCTATGCTGTGTTACAGATGAAGTGTTAGTCTGGCTGTTCCCAGCAGTATGGCAACTAGAGCAGCTTCTGATGGAATATTTAATGTAGGAGACTCTAAGAATGGATTCCTGCAACATTTCTCACATCTCCACTACACATTGCTCTCTCCAGTTTGCCTTCTCGGTCTCTGTACCCTTTCCACGCGCTTCACGCGTTGACATAAGAGCCACACACAACAGATGCAACACAAAACACATACAAGTGTGTTTGCCGAGGAGCATTTCATAAGTCTAACAGTTACGTGTGGGTTTTTCTATTCATTTATCTATAACCGCAGCCATAAAACGTACACATACCCCACGACAGAGAAGAAAAGGTGCTTTGAAATTAACCGCAGGTACAGGAGAACCAGAGGGGAGGTGTCTTACAGGAGAATGAGCCATGCCACGATAAATTATGTACCGCTGAAATGATTCCAATTCCCATTGTTCTCTCCAAAGAGACACAGTTCTCTGCAGGAGGAGACAGTACCTCAATTGATAAAAGATGCAAAGACAATGAGAAAAAGAAGGAAAGATGGAGTAATTCAGACAGGCAAACAGAAGGTAATTAGAGAGGGAGAGAAGATAGGCATGTCCGTGAGCTGTACTGACATTCGTTAATATGTAAAGTATATTTTAAATTAGTATCTGTGCAGGGGATTGGAGGTATGGAATAGGTGAATGGTAAGGTAAAGGGGGGTGAATGACAGGTATAGAAAAGGCTGAAAGGTTTTATTGGAAGCATTATAGAAATGGAGGAAAAAGATGTATTTTCCCTCTGAATACACTGACTGACCTCTCTTTCTCACACACACTGTAAATCCCAATTCATCCATGGCATTAAATTTTAGTGTAGAGTCCACATGAATGTTCAGGACTGTCAAAAAGACATGAAAACTTTATTTCCACTTCAACACTCATCTCTTGTGAGATTGTCATAATTTTTTCAGAGAGTTTTATTTTCACAGAGGTATGAATAGGCAAATAGCAGCTATTTGGCTATTCACACATGACTCCTTATTTTAGTGATGAAGAGCGACAAATTAACTTGTAATGCTAGGGTGTGATGGATGAACGGGTTGAGCTTTCCTCCTGCAGGAGAGTGGGGTTCAAGTCCTGCCCCAGGACAAGATTAGACAGAGGTGTGAAATTCTCAGTTTTCAGTTTCAATTTGGTCAGGTTATTGAGCAAAACTATTTGAGTAGGTTCAGTAAAATATCATGGCTTGTCTTTGCCAAGCGGATGCAAATAGTCACATTGGCTAATTAAACCCTGGGTGCAAATAGTATTATTGGCTATGGACACCTAGCTGCTTGTCTCTGCCATGCTAAGCTATATACATACAGTTGTAAGTAGCCACATTGGTTATTCCTCCTCAGGTGCAAATAGCCACACTGGTTATTTACACCCCTGGTGAAAATAGTATTGCTGGCTATAGACACCTGGGTGCTTGTCTCTGCCACGCTAAACTATATACACACAGGTGTAAGTAGCCACATTGGTTATTTACACCTGGGTGCTTATTTCTGCCATGCTGCGCTATATACACATGGATGTAAATAACCACATTGGCTATTCCAACCCAGTGCAAATACCATCTGCCTATTTTGTTTTTATATCAAGTCAACAAGTTTTTGATTTTTGAATTCATTTTACTACTAATAAAAGCATTTTATAAAAGCAATATAGCTGAAAAACAACAATCAATTAACAACAAGATACAGTGTGCACTTAGCATATTTTTTGATAATTGAATTAACTAAAAAATATGTACTCAATGTCTTTATGTTGTTGTTCAATAAAACAAATAATTTATGTTCACTTAATATAACAGAAACACATTATTACAACAACAATAGTGATGTTATGCTGAACACAAAAATGTTTTGCTCTCTTAATATAAACCTGCAGCAATTTCCTGACTTTACCAACTTATTCTTTTCTTGTACACACAGTCAATTGTGTACCTCTCTTCTGTGTTCTCTATCTGTTCAACCAACAAAATTATCTGTATCTGTATTTGGGTATAAGACCAAAAGTAGGCATGGTTCATACCCAAAGTCACTTTAAATTTGGAAAATGTTGTATTTTCTAACCTAATATTCGATGGGAATGCAATTGCTGTGCCCACAAGGCATCAAAATAATTTAATATTGGCATGCAATTAATTATGAAATATATTTCTACACCCTCACACTGTACTTTTCATCTATCTCTTTCTTTCTCTCTTTTTATTTTTAGCTAACCTAAACTTTATGAACTGTCTGAGGCCCACCACCACCTCCCTTTGCAATAACTGGGAGATATTGAAAAATCAGAAACTGAACAAAAAAGTTGAAAGATTCTGGTTTGTATTGAAAGATACACAAGTATATAGAAATAATCTTCAGTTGAAGGGAGTAATCTTGGTTCATTAAATCAGTGATTGATTAAGGTAGATGCAACATGTTTTAAACTATGTTGACGTAATCATGAAGCTGGCATCCAAATAATGAGTAATTCTGGATAGAATAAATATCTGTTTCTATTGCATTATTTGTGCTTTCATAAATAATTTATTTGAATTGGGTGCATCTCTAGTCTCCAGTACATCTGAAGATAAGTCATGGTTGTTTGTTTTCACAACAATGAAAATGCTAGGATGTAGGTTAGTATTAAATTCAGTCTCTACCCCCTCATACTTAAAATTTAATTCACTGGGAGCAGTTTCACATATTGTCTTTGTGCCAGTGCTGGAACAAAGTAGCTCCAACTGGAGCAGCTGGATCTGGAAGTTCTGTGTGTGAAATGAGGAAGTGACTGAGAAAATGTAAAAGGAAACCAAATTCTTTTGTAATGTTCATCAGAGTGACTGAAGAGATGTTATTTCAACTTAATATCTGAAGTTTATTGAACATAATTTAAGTTCAGTTGATTTAAAATTAACTCAAATGAAACTTTAAACAAATTATTCAACATAAGTTCAGTTATTTACATGTTTAAGTTGAACCAGCTTAAAATTATTTATTGTACTTGTTAAAAGTTTTGTGTGAAAACTGTTTTAAGTTTAAATTTTAAGTTTAGAGACAGAATCACAGTGCTGAAGGAAAAGTAAAACTTATATACTTTACATAGGAACTTTGTGAAGGTATTTGTTTTTACTTTAAATATGTAACAGCAAACCACAGCAGAACAAGCACAAACAGTGAAATTATAAGCCTTATTAGCAGGAGGCTGTTATCTCAACCATGTCTCCTACAAAATATGTTTATGTACCACTGATTTGCTTTGCCAATTTGCTTTGGCAAATTCGTTTTAGAGGGAACGTAATTACTGCCTGATTATGTTTACTGGCAATGTTTGTACCAATCCAGGAAGTGTGCCATCCTTATACTGTCACAGGGAGGAGGTGAGGCTGGATCATCCAAATTAGATTTATATACCACTAATTTGCAAAACCAAGTATGTTCAGAGAGAAAATGTTATGTCACCTCAAGTTAATTAATTTTCTCACTGACAACGTATGACATTTATTTTCCCAACATTACCCGGTCTTGCAGTGCATTATCCGCCTGTTGCAACTAAAGAATGATTTAACATTTTTATGGTTGTGTTTAGGCAGGAAAGATTGCGGTCTTGGTTAAATGTTAAAGACTCACAAGGTAGTTGAAATGAAGTGTTTACTTCATTATCATTTAATTCACTTTGTTCAGCCTCCATCCACCACAACCACCTCTGTATGACTTGTGAGTACAACGTCTGCACTGGAGAATTGGGGTTAGCATCCTGTGTCTCATAGGTTTAAAGCTACCAAAGCTTGTGTCCTTTGCCTTAAATCAGTCTTGAGATTTTCAAGATTTAACTGAGATCTTCAATCTCTTGCTAACTTTCACAAATTACTTTGAGTTGTTTAAACGATTTGTTTGAGTAGAGTGCCAGGAGTGATATTGGACTGAAAGCAAACAAAATGTCAACACTTTTTCTTTGCTTTCTGTCCAACATCACTGAATCTTAGAAAACTTCAATATGACTATTTTGCAGTGTCTACGAAATGTTGAGAGAGTATGTCTAATAAAAATGTTCACTTGTCATGCTGATGATAAATCTGAGCAGCATTATGTTTCCTACAGAACATATTGTTTTTGCATATTATGAATATAATGTTTAGGAGGAAATTGGTCAAACTGTGAATCTGGATGAAAGTTTTCTTTAAGTGTTGTAATGTGTCAGAGAGGAATTAGCATTTTAAATTTTACTACATACATTTGCTATGACTGCAATCTTTCCTTAAACTTAGCTGAGTGTTTTAGATGCCGTGCACATGTATTGTAAAAAGCAAGAATTTAAAAAAGTTTGGAATTGCATGTACAATACATTGTCAGTGGGGTTTAACAGAATTGCCAAATATTGACATTCTTGTCTGGTAACAGGGGTGCAGTTCTATGTTTTCAAAGTTTCACTATCATATCTAATAATTCTATTAGCAACCAGATATTTGGGCAAGTGATGACATGCCCGGAATGATTCTTGAGACAGTCAAATGTAGGTCATTGTGCACATCCAGTTCATTGTGTGCTTTTGTTTTTGACGGTGACCAGAGTGCTGAAAGCAGGCTGTGATTATATTGCAGCCAATGACCCTCTCATAAACAAAAACATTTGTATCCATGTTCATCCAACTCAGTATCGTGCTGAAGTGTTTGATAGACCTGCCAGTTCAATGCGACAGTGTCATGTTTTGCCTCACCTAGGTGTGAAAAGTATACATCTCATTCTGCAGTCAAATTAGCAGTAATACATATTGTCGCTGTCCTGTGAGAGCCACTTATCTCCAAAATGTCAGCTTTTCAGTTGGAAAGAAAAACAGCCATGTTTTAAATTTGTGTCAGTGCATTTTTCAGAAGATCTGATGGCTTTGTAAATGTTTGGCTTAGGAAACAGGAGCATTGTCTCAACTCATAAACCAGCACTACATCCAATTAGACTAAGTATGCTGAGAAACATATCAGGTGATGGCCGCAGTTTGGCTAGGTTTAGGTAACAAAACTATTTGGTTAGGTCTAGGAAAACATGATGGTTTGAGTTAAAATAACAACCTCCCTAGAACAATGAGCAATGACTATTTGGTGGAACCAAACCTTAGTCCCCAGAGTGTATGTCCTGTGTTTTACGCACCCATCCTCCCTCACCTCCTTGCTACATTGACTTTCTCGCTCTTTAATCTGCATGCACCTTCATACATTTGTGCTTTTCACACCTAGCTGATGCAAAATGTGACATTGACACAGTATCCTCTGGTGGATCGACAGGTGTATTATGTGAGATTGGGCTGGTTAATCTGTTGAAAGAAAATGTTCTGTCATCCATGTTGCTGTGGTGACATGTTCATCAACATCTGAAAACTATGATGTCTCTTCTCCTACAACACTTCCATGAAATTCCACAACCTCAGACTTTTATTTGTAAAGGAAATAGTTCCTTCTTCAATTCCTTATTTGCAGTATCAAATTATACGTACATTGCAACTACATTTACTGACATTGGCATATAAACTTGCACAAGCTTGTACAAGCTGGCACATATGCGCAACATTTCTATAAAAATATATCTGCAAATGAAGTGCAGAGATGCAGAAAATGCAGGTAAGGGACAAGATTTTGGTATCAGAAGCACTCTCATCATAGGCAGCGCCTCCAGTCATCTTGATCCTCCATGCATCTGGCTGGCTCACCAGAACTTCTGTGTCTTTCATTACAATGTCCATGTATGTTAATCCGGGACATTCTTGTAATGGATACCTAAGTGTTGGGTCCCGCAGCATCAGTTTGCTGGTGGGAGTTCCTGGTGTCTCTGACAGTGACTGGCCAGCCTCATTCTCCTGGCTGTTATCTTCACACTCACCCTCGGTAGCCCTCCATACAGATTCTTGATGGTGACATGGTGATCCTGGTTAATGTTTAGTACTGCATGCAGCATTCTGGTGGAGCATCCATCCGAGGACTTCTGCAGGGTGAGTTTCAGAATGGACTCTACAGTTGCAGAGAAGAAGCTGAGCTTGGTATGTTGGGGAAGGTTTGCTTTCCACACACTGGCCATGCTGTCTAGAGCCCTCCACGTGAGTGCCTTCCTCATTTTAAGATCTTGCTCTGTCGAATTGACCGTAGAGCCCAGATATTTAAAGTCCTTGACTTCATTCAGAACAGCACCTCCTGTTGTCCTTAGAGATGGATGATCCAGGAGGATGCTGTAGCTCATGACCTCATTTTTATTGGCATTTAGCCTGAAACCAACCTCAGCAAGCTCTGTTTCCAGTCTGCTCAGAAGTTCCTGTGCTTGTTCCACTCAGTCAGGCTGATGTCATCTGTGAAGTCCAGGTCTGTTAGGAATACAGCATGGAGTTGTCTAGGCCTCCTTGCTGTAATAGTAAGGCCGAGTCCCTGCTCCCATCCCCTGATGGCCTTCCTGAGTGCGTAGTCCATAACTATAATAAAGAGGGAGGGGGCGAGGGCATCCCCTTGCAGCACCCCAGCCAGGATGTTAGACTCTTCCTTGTTGGCATCTAGGATCACAACATTGGCTCCTGTACTTGTGTGCATGGTCTCTATGGCCTGGAGTAGTTTGGGAGAGACACTGGTTTACATTTGTAGTCCAAGTAGTATTTATCAATCATGTTTGAGATGGTTTTGGCTGAACACATTTGCACCAAAATACAATCTCAGATTGCAATCTCAGCAACCATCTAACAAAAATTCAGGGTTTTATTAGCTTTATAAGAAATATATTTGGATTTATAAACAGATATCTCTTTATAGAGAACAGCCTTCAATTCTATTCTCATGTCTCAAATCAATAATTGGACTATAAACAGTGAGCTGTGCACAGAAAAGGAAGTCTCAGATATCCTGACTGTACCGCAGACCCTGAAACATTAGCCAAGACTCTTAATCATCATCAGACAATAGCTGATGGGCTCCCAGATTGATATGTACATATCTGGCAGGTATGATCTCTTAATGAGAAACTCATCCATCTCTCCTTCTTATAGTTCCTGATCAAAAACCTTGTCAGATTTTTGCTTTGTCATTCATTTCTTCAAAGAGATGTCTGCTCACCAGGAGTTATCGATGCATCACGCAGTGACTCACTGGGTGGTGGGAAGCCTCCTCCTTCAATCAGCTACTGAAGTTCTTTGTTTCTTCATCGTAGTTGAGGCATCTCTACCTGTGCAGAATGCAACTACATGATCATAAGGCAGGTTGTGCCTGTGAGTATGTATCTGCACAGAACATCTCCTGGTGTGGTTGTATGGGATTTGCAGATTTGCATAATAATGTCTTGTCTTAAATTGGTTTCCTCAGTGTGCTGGATATATACAATAAGTTTTGCCTCATCTGCAGAGGCGGTGTTTTCATCCACCCAAACAGAAAAAGGTATCAGTGTATTGTTATCATTTCTTTCCATTTGTTGACTTTTCCTTCACTGTCTTGTCGGTAGTTTTTAATTTGCCAACCACCTGTGGTCCACATTATTTCTGCCATTTTGATGCAAGCAAGTTTGATCAGTGTTTCTCTGATAGTTTTTTCTTTTTTGTCTTCCACATAGAAAAAGCTAAAAAAAAAAAAAATCAATAGATGCCTGCACATGGTCCCTTCCTCCCTTCAGTACAGGACAATCATCACAAACTTATTTTTTCCAGGGTTCACCTTCCATCTCTGGGTCTTTACTAATCTGACTTTTTCATTTGCAGGGTTTCACACCATAATTTTCCAGTTCTCCCTCTCAAATGACATTTTGGAATCGGTGCATTGCCTCTATGAGCCCAAAGTCAATAAATCCTGGTAAATCCTCATATTATATTTAGTATTTTTGTCATGCATGTGTAGGCTGCTCTGCACGCTTGATGGAAAAGGTCGGAGAGCAATTATGTTTTTATTCTTGTGACGCAGGCAGCACAGAAACAGAAATGTTTAATTACTGGAGCTAGTTCGGGGATTAATCATTTATTGGTGGGGCTATAAAATTTAACAATCACAGTTTAAGTTTAAAAAATTAATACTGATAACTTATTAAAGGTCTAATGTGTAAGATTTAAGGGGATCTATGGTCAGAATATGACACAAATGGGATATAATATTCATAGTTATGTTTTCATCGTGTGTAATTGTCTGAAAATGAGTATTGTAATACTTTCTTTTATATTTACAGAGGACATGGGTCATCCATGTTGGAAGCCATGTTGAACTGCCATGTTTCCACAGTATCCCAGAATGTACAAACGGTGGTTTTTAAAGAGGGCCTTCTGCCATTTTTGCAGGTTTCATGGCCACCATAGGTTCTACTAGGGATGCACCCAAAAAGCACAAATATTGTGATGGAAACAGATATTTCTTCTATATGAAATGCTCATTATTATTCGGAAAAAGTCCTTAATCGTTCACTGATTTAATGCACCAAGACTATTGCTTTCAACCGACGGATATCTTTATATATTTGTATATCTTAACTGTAGAGTTTCTATTTCCAGTGCCAACAGAATCTTTCGATTTATAAAACATTTTTTCAGTTTCTGATTTTTCAAACCCAGACCAGGAGGAGGTTGTAGGCTTCAGGCAGTTCATAAGAGAGAGAGAGAGATGAAAAGTACAGTATGAGGATGTGGAAATAGATTTCATATTAGTTATATGCCAATACTAAATTATTCTGATACTTTGTAGGCACAACAATTGCATTGCTAAGGAATATTAGGATAGCAAATAAAACATAAACCCAATTTAATGTGACTTTTGGTAATAAAACACACCTACTTCTGGTCTTCTATAATACAAATACAGAGACTGATAATTTTGTTGGTTGAACAGATAAAATAGAGAAGAATGGAAAGCCTTTATTGTCATTGTACAGAATACATGAAATTAGTGCTACTTCTGATCAGTGCAATAAAAAAGGACACGTGCAAAAAAAAGAAAAAGAAAGAAAGAAACAGAAATGTGGATGTTTTTGTCTCTATTCCCACCCCAAATCCCAGCTATGAATACTATTCAGGCATACTTTGAATTTTGTAAATGGAAATGGATAAAATACTGATTTTTTTTTTTTTTTTTTTTTTTTTTGTTGCAAAGATTCATTTTTTTCTGACATTCTTGAAAGCTGCTGCAAGAAAGTTTTATATTATGTTGATTCTGGAGGCCCATGTAGACAAAAGTAGTAGTGTTTCTACCAACAAAACTACAAAATATAACATAAAAAAATAAAATCATTTAAATATAAATCTCCTCTACTTCTTTTAAACTGGCTTACTCACTGTAACTTTGGTTGGAAAAAATGTACAGTAAACATAGACTCGTTTCATCTGATTTCAAGGAGAATCCAACCAAGTGGCAGAAATTAACAATAACTATTTCAAACTAGCCAGTCCTCTTGCTGATGGTCTTGTTCACTTATGTAGGTCATCAGTAATAAATGGATACTGTTTCATTACCAGTTAAAAACTCCTTGTAGTAGCTTTAAACCAAGAAGGCCTCCTGAGTCCCTGTGAATCTTTGGCACTTCAGGGTAGGGAACCACTTCATGGTTCATGGGGAATGAGAGAGAACGTGGAGGGAGAGGAGGATCCTTGCAGAGAGCTGGAAGCAGGCTTTCAATACCTTTGATAAGTGCTTTCAGAACAGCAAAACTGGCAGTGTACTCTGGTGCCATTTTTGGAAAAAGGTTGTGTGATCTCTCCTCTCGCTCCCTCCCTCCTTCCCTCCTCCCTCCATCGTTTCCCTGTTCTATTCTTTTGCTCACACAACAGCGAGGTGCTTCCATTTTTATGTCTTTACAGAGTCAGGTGCTATCACAAGAATCCGTGTGAGCACACATTGGATTAATGCACAGCAGACGCATCAGTCAGTCAGTGCAAAATAAAATATTAATGCAGAATTTTTCCAAATACATACTCCTCTTTTACAGCTTTGATCTGAGATAACTTCAAATCAAACAATATTTAGTTTGGATGAGCTTTAACAGAAATTAAACATGTATCATTCATAAAAAGGCTGTACTTCAGGACTGACCCACCAGATCAAAGGAATCACAAGCAGAAGTTAGTCTCCAAGTTTTTATTGTTCCACTATACAACAAAATAATAAAGCCTTGGACCTAATGTGTCTGAACTGAATTGCATCCATTTATAGACGCAGTTTGAACTTTAAGGTTGTGGGTTCACAAAAAACATGTAGAGGAAATGTAATGTGTACAATAGAGGCTTTGTTTATACATATATTAATAATCAGGATACAAGCAGGTGCATTTCATGTTCTGACTAACATGCACCATAAGAACTGCCATTAGAGACATTACTTGTATCTGTATCTGTATCTGGAGAGAAGACTGGAAGCAGGTGTGGTTTAGACCAGAACTCATGTTAAATCAGGCAAATGTTTTATTTTTCTAACCTAGTATTTACTGGCCATAAAATTGTTGTCTACAAAGCATCAAACTTATTTAAAATTGGCATATAATAAAAAATTTCCATCCTCTCACTGGACTTTTCATCTCTCTCTTTAAGTCCTTAACCGGAGGATAATAGAAAATCAGAAACAAAAAAATGTTTTAGAGGTTGAAAGATTATGTTTTGCACCGAAAATAGAAATTCTACAGTATCTATAGTTGAGGGGAATAATCTTGGTGCATTAAATCCGTTGATTGAGGCAGATGCAACCTTTTTTTTAAGTCTCCTGTGGTAATAATGGAGCTGATGTTTTCCAAATAATAGTGAGTGACTTTGGATAGAAGAAATATCTGTCTCCATAGCATTATTTGTGCTTTCTCAAATAACCTATTTGGATTCCTTTGCATCCCTATAGATTCTGAACTCACACAAACAACAAAACTTGACCAGATCCAGATCTCAGCTCTTAGTATTTCTCCAGAGATGAGCCTTGCAGGCTCGCTGATTGCAGCTGTTGAATATCAGCAAAACAAGTAGCCCTTCATTAAAGAAATGAACTCTTTTTCTCTCTTTTTTAAAGAGTCTAGTTAGAACACGAGTGTTGTTAGAATATAAATATTATGCTAAAATGGAATATTTGGATGTTTTTCAAAATGTGTGGAGCTGTGAAGGCATATTTTGACTTGAAAGTCATTTTTTTTATACAAACGTGTTACTTGAATTTATTTATTTTTGGTCTGTTGTCTTTGTTGCAACCTATTGTAAATGTAGAATAATTTTTATGTGCACTCAGTAGAGTGCAGATCCACACCAGACAACAGATGGTGAAACACCTACTGCAATGACACCACAACTGCCACATGCAACCAGTGGAGATTTGCAAAGTTCTGCCAACATTTACATGACATCCACATACGCTGTCCCGAGCTGAAACAAGATTTCAAAGCGCTCTTGAGATACCACAAATGGGATGACCTGAAAAAATGATATAACATAATGAAGGTCCATTGATCACGCACACATACACCCACTGACTCATGCATATATGCCTGATGAGCAGGGATTAGAATATTGTGAGAATTACCTTACTCACACAAACTCACACAAACCACAAAACTTGACAGCAAACCAGATACACATCTAGCTATTAGCATTCCTCTAGAGATGAGCCCTTCAGGCTCATTGATAGCAGCTGTTGAATAGCAGCAAAACAAGCAACCCTTCATTAAAGACGTGAACCCTGTCTCCCATTTTCTCTTTTTAAGAGTCTTGTTAGAGCACGAGTGTTGTTAGAATATTAATATTATGTTAAAATAGATGATTTGGATGCTTTTCAAAAGATCTGGGATTATGAAGGCATTCTTTCTTTCTTTAGAGCTTTGGTTCTCAACCTTTGGGTTAGGACCCTGAAGGGGTTTTCAGTTGCAAGATAATTCTGGGGGTCACTAGATGGTTGTGGAGAATAAAATATCACATATTGTGGTAAGCAGCATGGAATAAGAGCCAGAAAGCAGCTCCCAGTGGTGTTAGCCCATTAAAGACATTCAACATGAGGTTCAAACACTGAAAAATATAATACAGCTGATGTCAAGAAATATAACAACCACATCACCAATGGTTAAAGCTGTAACCAGCACAAAAGGTCAGTGACCAACCATAAACCTGTTCTGAACAGACAAAAAGGCTCTCTCTCCCATACACAAAGGATGCATCTTTCACATCTTAACACTTAATTTGAACACAAGAGTATCCTACATGTGTATCTATACTGCACTGTGTAGAGAAAGACTTGAGCGCACAGCTTCAGCATTTAACCAATTTTGAGATGACGATTTCATTACCAACAAACTGTGCTGAAGTAGCGCATTGGATGCGCTGGTTGCTGTGCACACCGCAATGTTTCCGTAAGTTATTAATAAATTGCTTGGACGGCTGCTTTGTCACTTGACCCGCTTTCCCAAACTTGTGGTATTTGCAACCCAGCAGCACCCAGTGGCATTCTGGTTAGCACTTTTGCCTCACAGCAAGAAGGTTGTTCGAATACTGGCTTGGACATGGCCTGTCTGTGTGGAGTTTGCATGTTCTCCCCGCGCCTGCGAGATTTTCCTCTGGGTGCTCTGGTTTCCCCCACCATCAGTACCCCTGACCAAGACGTTGGCTTAGAACTGGAGTTGGTCCCCAGGTGGTGCTTAGTCGCTGGTTAAATGCAGAACTTAAATCTCGATTCAATTCAAAAGAGCTTTATTGGCATGGGAAACAGACGTTTACATTGCCAAAGCAAGTGTGAAAGACAAAACAATAACAACAGAAAAGTACATTGCCAAAGTAAGTGTGACATATAAATCACAAAATATGTACATAAACAGAAGAAATAGGGTTTTGTTTTTCGAAATATATATATATATATATATTTAAACAAAAAGTGGAAAGATGTAACATAATAAGTGAGGATGAGGTTGATCAGCTGTTTAAAACCGTCAGTTGTCTGTCAATGTAAAGCTAAGCATTTTATCCTGAAAACAAAAGCCGCCCACTCTAGAGTTGGAGTTCAGTGTCTGCCTGCCTTCTGCCTGCCAGACTTCATTAACAAATTGCTCAATTTAACCATCATAAACATGGCTGCCTTAAAAGAGATTATCAATTATCTCTAACTACTCAAACAGACACTCATTCTGCAAACATTCAGCATTAATTTGAACTCTAATGAATGTTAAACAGGCAACCAAAAACAGGGACATTGTGGCTAAAGAGTTGTTGTCAGAGAAGCAAGTATTTCAACTTTCCTTGATCTCTGATGACATATCATGGTCATTTTATGATGTATTACAGTAAATATATTACAGATTTGTCCTTCAAGAAGCTGCATTCATGGTTCTCACAGTAATCTCACTGTATTTACATATGTGACAATGAAGTTGACCTTTACTTTTGTCTTGTGGTAATAATTGGATCAGAGTGAATGGTTCATGAGAATAATCACAGTCACACACTTGACAGAATTAATGACCTTGCAAGGCCTTGCTCTATTATAATAAATACAAAGGATAAACTGCTTTATAGAAAATAAATATAATATTTAAATCCCTACATGCATTTTTGGCTATTGCCACTCGGAGGTTCAGTGAGCCCCCTGAACCAACGCAAACTGCCTGTGCATCCAAATTCTTTTAAAAGCGCTTTCATACAACAGTTCTATAAAGAATCTTAAATTGATCTCATGCTTATACTTGAAACACTTTTTTCCTTGTGCTGAGACTTCAGTGCCCTCAGCAGCTGTGTTCTGGAGTTGACACAGAACTATAAAGTAATGTATAGCTTTTATATTCTTCAGAAAGTTTATGCATTTGATGCTGGAGAAGCTGATGATGGCAGTAGGCCAAAAGTAAAAACATAGCCAGCATTCCCTTTAACTGGCACACAGATACAACAATATATTTGTATTTGGGGTGATGTATTTACCCAGAAAGACTTTCTTCACGGCTTTGTTTTCTCTGAGCTTCAGTCATAAATCATATGGCTATAAAGAGATGTGGTGCAGAGATTTTAAAGCAGCCCAACTAAAAGAATATTTTGTGAGCTGAGAACATCTCTTAGGGCAATTCAGAGCAGATCTGAAAATACCACCTCCCAGAATTCTGCACTGCATGAACATAGGAAATGCATTACCTTAAGGCACTGCTATGTGGAGTGCTGTATTCGTCAGGCACAGAACCACTCTATAACCTCACGTGTTGTGTTATCCACAACACAAACCTGTGGATGATGGGTTCAAAATAACTTTTTATTGACAGGGACAGCAAAAAGCAGGACGCCTTTTTCAGGACAACAGAATCGACTTTACAAAAATACACTGAACAAAGAGAGAGAAGGGGAAGAGTGAGATAGATGATACAGCGCTATTGTAGGTAGGGATTTTAGCTGTGCTTCCTAAATTTTCAAGAAATGTTTGTTTGCACATAATGCTCAAAGACAGTAGACACTGTAGTAACAGTTCTGGCTGAGAATATGCAATTATCACTTGCTTTACTTTTATTTAAACCACCTTATTTGACATTTTTGTCCATGTCTAGAAGCAGAGTCAGCAGAGTCAGGGCTACAACATGAGGTCCAGAGAGACGGCCACAGGCGGTTCACACCATGAGGGCCAGAGAGGATGACGACAATCACAGCGAGACGACTCTGGCACCTGATTACATGGACCTCTGCAATGATGGGTGAGGGAGCAGGACTGTTGTCCAACCAGGCCATGGGTAGCAAAGGGGGCAGCCTACGTGACCATGAAGGTAGATAAGTAATGTGAGTGAATGAGGTTTCATGGACAGCCCCCATTTTTATCAGTTTAGCTACCTGCACCAGCGTCTTCCCAGCTGCAGCTGACAAGGTGTGAGCAGCTCACTCTGCTTCAGTTTTTACCCACAGACTCTCCCTTCACGGGACACGGGACCAAGACACGGGATATTTTGTGCAGTTTATTCATGGGCAAACTGTACATTTACTGCCACTGGAAAACTTCACAACTAAATTTTAATATCTCTGCTCTGATTGCCAAACCCTGTCTGCTCTGGGCACAGCCACAGCCACTCGCTTTTTTTCCTTTATCTCTTTTGCTCATCCGCAACCAGTGTGCACACACACACTGAAAATAGATCTGTAATATTCACATATCGAAGGAAAACTGCACACTGCACATAACCTTGGCTTCTCTTTTGTTGCTGGAGACTTTGTCAACACAACAAACATCACATCAGCATCACACTCACATTTCAAGGGGTAAAAGTATATTGGTTCCAGGAGGACAGTGTCTGAGAGCTGATAGAAGCTGTGGTGAGCTGAACAGACCTGGCTTGGTGGCCTAGAGCGCCACCTTATGGTGAGCGCTGGTCGTCCTCAGAGGAAAACTAAGAAATAAATTTAAAAAATAAATAAAAAGTTGACATTATAACACTTTATGATTTACACCTAGTCAAGGAGTATTTTATTTATTTAGTAGTTATTTAGTTACTTCATATATAGTAACTTATCTCAGTGGTGCAAAAGCTTTTATTTTAGTAATACATTCACTGCTTTGCAACAGGCTGCAGCAATTGTTTGTCATTTTCTGCAGTTACAAGTTTTTACTTGAAATAGGATAACATCTACTCAATAATTTTGGGGTGTTGGTGGCCACCAAATCTGGAAGGCAGAATGTGTGTTGATTGTGCTGAAGTTACTGTTACTGACAAGCGAGTAAAACAAAATGCAAGTGTTAGCAGCTGAAGTAACTTTCAGTTAGTCTCAAACAAGGACATACACAGTGCCCATACAGCATTACTGAAAATATCAATTCAGAACCTGGGAAGTGAAGTAAACATTACCCAGTCAGCATAATTTCAGTGGCAAATCCATCCCCCCTTGAGACTAGCCAAAAGTTATAAATAAAAAGTACCATAGCATGTCTTCTATTGTGTGTGTATAGCTGAAGAAATAATTTTCTGTGGAATTTCTGATTCAGAATTTGACCTCAAATTAACCAACTTTAAAAAAAAAAAAAAAAAAAAAAAGTAAAAATGATCTACTCATAAAAAGAACCAACTTTGGATCACATTGTATCATTGTATGTGGACCAGTGTATCTAGATATGTATGGAAGTGTCTGAGATTGTTTTCCCTTAAAGAGAATATTAAAAGTACACATTGAAATTCAAGATAAAAGATGTAAAACATGCAGCAATGCTGTGATTTTATCAACACAAAGAGTATCAGGATAATTACAGTCAGGACCTTCATGTTATCAATAAATCACTTGATCAACACACAGAAGATCTGCCATTATCTTTGTTTTAGAGCAATCAAAATTACAAACTGCATTGCTGATTTGCATGAATGCCAAGCTGCAGCAGCTCCAGTTTGCACCTTTGTCCTCATGTGCAAACTAAGTAGAGCAGCTGTGTAAGAAATAATATTCATACATACAAATGCTGAAAAACACTGACTGAACCCACTCACGACTGGCCACATGAGTTACATGTTCCTGTATTTAATGAAGGCACACAGACACAACATCTGTTGCAGCTGCACTGCCTTCACATTAAACCCTTTTCCTTTTTGCTACATCAGACTTCTCCTGCAGACTGCCAGAGGTCCAATAAATGTGTTACATGTGAATACATGTAATTAGGTGCTCTGAGCAAACAAAAATGGATTCCATGGTTACCAAACAGTAACACTGGTTTACTGTATGTTTACTGTGGTGAATCTGCTACCTGCAGAGATAAGACGAACAAACACCAACCATGGGTTTATTTAGTCAATTTGTTGTCGCAGTCATTACTGACTTCACTTATTATTATTATTAAATGTTCACAGGAATGCACCGCTGCTAATTTAGCCCTGATGTTGGAAGCTGTGCCTAATCTTGTTTGTTTTTTATACTTATATAACAATGTAGCTTTTAGAAAAAAGGAAGTTGCACCTAGATCTCTCTCTCGCTGTTTCTTCTTCTGTGTTGCTTTTGCTTTGTTCTATGTATGTCTGACTGTTATGTGACAGGTTTGTGCTTTTGCCCTCCCACGTACCCCCACCTTTGCAGCAAAAATCACCTTTACCGCTAAATTGGCAACCCCAACTCTACCACATCAACATCTCCTATGAATAAAAACAGCCAGCGGTGCCTGATACAGACATGAAACCACTGAAAGATCCAATCCATCCTCCCACATTTTCTGGTTTTCCATTGGGATGCACCAAAATACATACTTTATTCACCCAAACACACAAGTTTTAATGTTGCTACTTCTCTGTTTTGGATGGTAGGATGAGGTGAATTCTCATGTTAATGACTTGCGAGCATCGATGGTTTTATTATTACAGAGCTGGTTGTGTGATAAACATCTGTAAACAGATGTCTGAATGCAGAATCTGTAGGCAAGGATTTTGCTGTATGTAGTATGCTTATAGTCTGAGTAGTAATGACCCATCATGCTTTAGGTGTTTAGCTTTAGTTGCATGCAGTTAAATAGTCCATTTGGAGACCAAAATTGGCGGAAGGCATTAATTGAGATGCAATCTCGGAACCCATCGTATGACAGTATACCTATCGTCTGACAGTGATCTATCGCTTTTTTAAAAAAATTATCTGCTTCATATGCAGATATCTGTTTGAGATTAGCATATCATCTGGACCTAAAATCAATGCTTGTTAACTGATGCTCAGTAATAGCGGTGCATGCAGATGCTGCGGCTGCGCCTAAAAACTCTTCTCTTTATTATCCAAAAATAAAAATTCAGTCATCGTCTACTCACCCTCATGACGATTGAAGGTCATGTTTAGTGTTTTTTAGAG
This sequence comes from Lutjanus argentimaculatus, assembly GCA_034769285.1. Taxonomy (NCBI): domain Eukaryota; kingdom Metazoa; phylum Chordata; class Actinopteri; order Lutjaniformes; family Lutjanidae; genus Lutjanus; species Lutjanus argentimaculatus. The sequence continues at coordinate 29,799,605 of JAWZSL010000005.1, read as the reverse complement.
TTCACAAGTGAACGGCATGTTTTTTTTTGCTGTTGTTTTTTTACATTTGAAAACTGGTCACCACTCACTTAAATTATTTGGGAGATTCTGCAATTCTGTTTTCCTGTAAAAGTCCAGCAGTGTTTTGTGGACTAAGAAAATAAATCTGACCTTCAATTAGCATGAGGGTGAGTATGACTGAATTTTCATTTTTGGGTGAACTGTCCCTTTAATCCATTATTCTTTTGGCTTCATTGTTGAAACATGTATCACCTATGACAGAAATACATTCGTAGACATGAATTAAAAAGCGGTGGACCTAGAGACGATCTCTGCCCACGGCATCTTTCAATCATGCAGCCAAAGCAACTGGAAAGGAGGTGAGTCGGGACAAGAGCCATGCTACAGCTGGGACTTAACACTCCTGGCTAATGTCCGGTAAGGAAAATGAAACGGACAAAAGGGGACTCGGGGTGGCCAAGCAATGGGAAGGTGTTGCACTTGATGGGCGGACTGTACTCTGAGCTGACAGGATGAAACATGCAAGACTCCTGCAGGACGAGGGTGGGTTTACTGTGGGATCGCTGTAACACACTATTTAATCTGACAAAGTGTTACCACTGTTACAAAAAGATTTGCAAAAATATAGACATGGTTTATACAATTGCTTGCTGAATAGTTTTCATCATCAGCAGATGGATTTATTAGTAGTTCAGCCTCTGAAATCATGTTAAAATCACACATCTGCTGTCATAAAATCCTGTGGTTGGTTCATTTGCTTTCAGACCACAAACAAACTGCACCAGAGTCCCTTTGGAAGCAGACCAAGTCCTTTTTTTCAAGCGGTCTCGATCCGTTTGCTTGGTCCATGTCTCAAAAATATAAACATCAACATTGTGTCAGCCTACACAAAGCAACTAGCAAGCTAATGTTAGCGTGCAGGAAAATGTTTGTGTTGCTTGGCAACAGTCCCGTTCAATCCAGTTGCAAAAGTATTTGTTTTTGCATAGACAAATAAATGAGTAAATAAACAAAAAAATCATAATCTGTTGTCAGTTATTACTCGGCCCTGCAGCCTCATGCCTACAACCGAATCACAGCCTTGCTGATATTCAGTAGAACAATACTCCCTCTCATGTGGTTGTGCTTTATTATTTTCTTTCCTTTTATATTTTATCCTAGTCAACTCTTAGTTTTATTGATTATTTGTATTATGTTGTATTTGTGTGCAGCATGGAGGAACTTGCAAGCCTCTTTTTTGTTGTGTAATGATAATAACTGACCTTGATAGCTTGATGTTTGCATCAAGTTGCTAATCAGACTGTAACCAATGACCAGTGTACGGAGAAGGAAGTCTTGGCATGAATATCTGTCATCCATTATCCAGATATCCGCTGGCTGTACTGGAAGCCCTGAAACATTGGCAGTTTCCCCCAGAGTCTAAATTGCTGTCAGACAAAAGCTGATGGGTTTCAAGATTCAATGTGTGAAGATTAAAATACTTTGCCTTGACAATGTAACACCATATCAATTAAATGCAGGTTTAATCACCATCAATTACAGTCTCTGGCTGGCGTGAGGCATCCATATTTATTTGGCTTTCAGACACTTCTTTATCATCAAGCGCCAAGTCAGATATATTGAGCTTTCTGAGAAATCGGAGTCCTCCTGCCATAATTAGGCGTTGGATGTTGATGTGAACATTATTTACAAGTTGGTAATTATGATGCCACTTTGATAGGCTGAGAATGTGGCATTAGCATTTATAAAATAGATATTCACTTTTTAATGTCTGCATAATGTATTTTGTTTTGCCACATACTGACCTGAGCCCATCAAAAATCAGTTGAATCACAATCTTTATGCTAATTGAGTAGAACTGTGTGTCATTCAAATAATTTGGCTAATGTGGGAGAGCTCAATTGCTCTCAGCTTTGTCAAAAAGTTGACCAGCACTTGTCCAGCTGCATGCTGGCTCCCTGGACCAGGGGAATAAATGGGCTTTTTGCAGTCATCCCTGATCTGCTGTGCTATATTGTGAGTGACATGTCGTGCAGTGGAGACCAACCACACAGGACACAACTGGAGAGTATAGTTTGTGTGCCAGTCAGTACAGATAAATCAGGACCTCCAGGTGATAGCCGGAGCATTGGTGTGTATGCAGAAACCTCAGCGGGCCATTAAAAGCACTCCGGTCAGACAGAACAGAAACTCTGGTGCACCTCGCTACTGAAAGGTGGGCATCATTAATCTGGTTAAATGAGGCAACACGGATAAACACATGCACATAGGAAAACAAATGGTGCCATGTTGTGATTAAATAAGATGCTAATAGCTGTAATTGTTTTGTGCAGCTTTAACTTTCCACATTGAAATATTAATTTAATGTGTTGCTGATTGCCTCAGAGAAAATTAAACCTGTTAATACTGCAGAACACTGATACTGTAGCTCATCATTGACCCCGTGGTCAACTGTCTTTTCACCCTTAATATCGAGTGACTAGAGTTACCAGTGGAGCCTGGCCTGCACAGCTGAGAAGCATTGCTTTTATATGATACTGAACAATTAGGATGATGTTACCCTTCTGAAAAGTACTGACACTTATGCACATTGTTGTGCATGAATGTGCTAAAAGAGTGGTGTTCATTGAACGCTGCCAGGACCAGATTCAGTCGATGAGAGTCACAATGCACGCAGATTGCATTTTGAAAGGTGCTCCTGAGGATGGCTTGAACACCCCCCTTATGTCCAGCAATAACAGAAGCACCATCACTTCCGGATCCCACACACAAGTCTGGGTCCAACTCGAAAGGTGCCGCAACTTCAATTATTTTTTTGGCAACAGCCTCAGCTGTCAT